>CATIUR010000005.1:118392276-119846026 GCA_949592205.1 Helichrysum umbraculigerum | reverse complement strand
TGTTCCCACTTCCATTCAGGAATCTCAAGTTGTTTCAACGATCCATACGGCTTCTGGTGTTCAGCTTTAACTTGAGAACAAATATGACAAGAACTAACAAACCTTGCTACATCCATCTTCATTGTAGGCCACCAATACAAAGGTTTCAAGTCATTATACATTTTCGTACTTCCAGGATGTACAGACAATCTAGATTTATGGGCTTCATTCAGAATAACCTCCCGAAGACCACCAAACAAAGGAATCCAAACACGAGACTGAAAGGTTTTTAATCCTCTCGAATCATCCAATAACAATTCCTTTCGATTCAACATAATTTCAGATTTCAAATTATGATCTAACAAAGCCTCTAACTGTGCAGCTTTTATCTGAGCCACCAAATCAGAAGAAACTTCTAAACGCATAACATAAACTCGATCAGAAGTTACCTTGCGGCTTAAAGCATCAGCAACCACATTGGCTTTTCCTGGATGGTATTTAATTTCACAATCATAATCCTTGATTAATTCCAACCATCGTCTCTGTCGCATATTCAACTCTTGCTGTGAAAATATATACTGAAGACTCTTTTGATCTGTACAAATAACACATTTGGTACCGTACAAGTAATGCCTCCAGATTTTCAAAGCAAACACAACAGCTGCAAGTTCTAAATCATGGGTAGGATAATTTCTTTCATGAGGTTTGAGCTGACGAGAAGCATAAGCAATCACACGATCTCGCTGCATTAAAACACAGCCCAAACCAGCAATCGATGCATCACAATAAACAACAAAATCATCGGACCCATCTGGCAATGCTAACACAGGAGCCTGACATAACAACTGTTTCAGAGTCTGAAAAGCAGCTTCCTGTTGTTCAGCCCATACAAACTTTTCATCCTTACGGGTTAGTTTAGTCAATGAACCGGCAATTTTAGAAAAATCTTTAATAAACTTCCGGTAATAACCCGCCAAACCAAGAAAAATCTTTATTTCTGAAGCAGACTTTGGAGCTTTCCAATTCATTACAGCTTCAATTTTCGAAGGATCAACTTTAACACCCTCATTACAAATGATATGACCCAAAAATTGTACTTCCCGAATCCAAAATTCGCATTTCGAAAACTTTGCATACAAATGTTCTCTATTTAAGGTTTCCAATACTAACCTCAAATGCATTCCATGTTCTGATTCGGATTTAGAATATACTAATATATCATCGATAAACACAATCACGAATTTATCAAGAAAAGGTCGACATACACGGTTCATCAAATCCATAAAAACTGCTGGAGCATTCGTCAAACCAAAAGGCATAACCAGGAATTCAAAATGACCATACCTGGTTCGAAATGAAGTTTTAGGAATATCACAATCACGAACACGAACTTGATGATAACCTGACCTCAAATCAATCTTTGAATAATACGAAGATCCCTGCAACTGATCAAACAAATCATCTATGCGAGGCAGAGGATATTTATTCTTTACTGTCTGTTTATTCAATTCCCTATAATCAATGCACATTCAAAAAGACCCATCTTTCTTTTTCACAAACAGAACTGGTGCACCCCAGGGAGAAGAACTAGGCCGAATAAACCCTTTATCCAACAACTCCTGTATCTGATTCATCATTTCACGTATCTCAGATGGAGCTAATCTATAAGGGGCTTTAGCTATAGGTGAAGAGCCAGGAACAAGATCAATCTGATATTCAACCTCCCTAACCGGTGGTAAACCAGGTAATTCATTAGGGAACACTTCCGGATACTCAGAAACAACCGGTACATCAGAAAGGGACTTCTTTTCTAACTTAGCATCAATCACATAAGCTAGATACGATTCACAACCCTTGGACAAAGATTTCCTAGCTTTCATCATACTAATCAAAGGTATACAACCATTATCTCGTTCTCCTCGAGCCACGACATATAACTCTTCAGAGATTGGAATTCTAATCAGCTTATTGTGGCAATCTATGCTTGCTTTATACTGACTTAACCAATCCATACCAATAATCACATCAAAACTAGCAATTGGCATCAACAGAAAGGAAATTGGGAAAGTCTGGCCATCTATCATAATACTAGCTCCAATTACCGAGGTGGTAACAGGAACCGACTTGCCACTAGCTATTTCTACTTCAACTGGGTTTGTTATCACAGTAGGCATCATTTTCAACTTATCACAGAAGTACATGGATACAAAAGAACAATTTGCACCAGAATCAAACAAAACACGAGCTGGTACAGAATTTACAAGAAAAGTACCCGTGATCACGTCATCTGTATGGACAGCTTCATCACTGTCATTTGAAAAGCCCTACTAACTGCAGATGGCGGAGTCTTCCGCTTCTGACCGGAAGAAGCTGATGAACCAACAACTGACCAAGAACCCTGTCTCTTAGCCTCAGAACACTGATTTGCACGATGACCTTCCTTATGGCAATTCCAGCACACATAAGTAGGAAAAACACAATCTTTGGCTTCATGACCAATCACGCCACATTTCACACATCTAGTGGTCTGCACAGTACACGGCCCAAAATGTCTAGCTCTACATTTAATACACCAATTGGGACGATCAGAAGTACCACCACGACTTTCTTGTTTCTTACCCTGCTGATTTCCTTGCCACCGTTGCTTACCTTTACCAGAAAATTCACTCTTAGATTTCTGAGGAACCATTTCTTTACTTGGTGCTTGTTGAGGTTTCAAATCACTGTCAACAGATCGAGCTAACATAAAAGCTTGAGAAAGAGAGCCAGCTAATCTCACTGAAGTTCGATAATGATTAGGTAAAGTACCCACAAACTGCTCTATTTGAGTTCTCTCATCAGGAACCCACTGCTGAACAAACCTAAGTTTCTCTGTGAACTGATTTATCAAATCATCCATTGACATGTTATCAGTTAATTGCAAATCCATAAACTCTCTTCTAATCCGGGCTATATCATAGTTTGAACAGTACTGCTTACAAACTTCATTACGAAAGTCAGACCATCGGATAGAAGCTTTCTGAAAAGAAGATAATACAGAAGTAATCGAATCCCACCAATTCATAGCTGCTCCTTTTAAAAGTTGAGTTGCATAAGGAACTTTTAGTTCTTCCTCACATTGACAGACTTCAAATTTCTTTTCAACATCTCTCAACCAATCCAGAGTTACAGAAGGATCCGTACTACCCGAATACACAGATGGATTACTGCTCATAAAGGTTTTAAAAGAACACACCTTTTGCTTTGGTGGTGAAATCGTACCAAACACAGGATGAGAGGATTCGGCCTCTTTTTGTTGTTTATACATTCTAAGCGCTTGGTTTTCCTCTTCCAAATGAAACAAATACTGATCCCTTTCTACCTCCTCTCTAGCATGGAAAGAAGTACCAGCATGTTCATTACGGTCATCATGAATCTCAGCAATAACTTCAGGCCTTGAGGCATTATTAGGGTTAACAGGTAGTTGCTCGTTATCGGCCATATCTGTAAACACCACAACAGCTTACAAATCATTAGTCGTTAGCACCTATTCTACTAACAGTTTCACATTCAGTACATAATCCCATTCCCAAGAATGTTTAACACAACACAATCAAAGGCTAGGATTGAACATACAATCATATTCAATTGCCCTAAACTATTGCTCTGATACCAACTTATAACGCCCCTCATTTACTACAACAATATAATATTAAGTTTGGCGGAAGCGACTATTATAATTACATATTCTGTTGAAAACCTGCTAGAAATTTTCGCAAACCTTTATACAATATGTTTAACTACAAATCAAACATAGTTAACATGTTTACAAACCCGGGCATTATATGCTATAAAACATTATTTATTACAAACTGGATCAGAGTTGTAAGTTTCAAACATTCCCAGCATCAAAACATTCTTCCTGACTACCCACATAATATACATCACCTGCAGGAAGTAAATTGAGGGATTAGCACGAAGCTAAGTGAATGAATTATCAACTACCATTCAATTTAGCTAGCAATCTGTTCACAATCAATAATGCAACAAATATCGTCAAGAGGAACGGTGGTTCCTAAGGACCCTGTGCCGGGTGGTCCCATCAGAACACTTACATCAACTATAGGCCAAAACAGTGATTAACCGTTAACTAAATGCTAATCTCCATCAATACATGTACGCAACCCTGTGTTGACCAACATTAGCAATCAAGTCCAACCAACAATCTAGTTGACCTCTGGATTATACATTTCAATTCAATGTTCATCAAACAACCAATCAAATGGCATATCATTTCAAGGTTAACATACTATCAATAGTAATCCTATAATTACTGATTGAAATCAAACTGACACAACCAAATCAAACTGTGAGTTTCAAATCCACTCACCTGATTGTCTCGTTTCACTTACTCAGCTGTCTTATCTCGCTGAGTTCTTTGATTATCTGAGAATCAAAATCAAATATAAGTTAGTAACAACGTTCTTAAAACCATCGCTTATATTCGAATACTATATATATAGATACGTTTCACAGCATATATAACACAATCAATACATATGCACATTTGTCAAATACATTAACAAACTTATCAATTAATATTAACACATTCAAGATTAAAAGAAGTTTGTTCAAAATTCACATTTTCTGCATAAGAGTTGAATCCGCCGGATTCATATGAATCCGTCCGGATTCATTTGAATCCGCCGGATTCCCAACCGGATTCAACACCATTTCGTTTCAAATTTTGATCAGACCAATTTCTAACGAATACGTTCTTGAATACGTTACTGAATACGCCGTATTCACCAAATTTTCTGGTTTTCACTTTCGGGGGAATCCGCCGGATTCAGGGGAATCCGCCGAAATCCCGGGTTTCGCACAGAAACCCTGATCCTGTCATGGCATAATCTCAGCAAGTAAAAACCATAACCAAAAACCACAACCATGATTACAGCAACATATCTCAGGCCATATAACATCATTTAAGCATGTTATAGCATGTAATAACATCAAGATCACCTAACAACATCATTTAATTAATTTGTGATCTAACCAAAATCAAAAACTTACCAAATTAAGGATTTCAAAGTGAAGATGATGATGTTTATGCTTTCACAAGATTACAATCAGCTCAAGATCACAACTAATCCTTTGATTTCTCTTTGAATTGAAAGTTTAGGTTTTTAGGTCTTTGAGTTCTAGAGTTTAAGGTTTTCCAAATGAGGAAAGTGAAAACTTTCCTAAAAGGGAAAGTTATTTAAGTCGGCTAACTTTTAACACCGACCCGTATCCACTTAAAACTAATCCCCTTTCAATCTATTGTCTGGAACCTAAAACCCATTTGCGAGAAACTTATTTTATTGCACCGTCAACTATAGTAAATTAAAACAAGCAATAATTTACTAAGCACAATAAGTCCTAAGGCTTATTTAACTAGGTTTCGCAATTTAAACATATCTATCAAATAATTTCTAATACAATTAAATATATAAATTTAAAATTAGAAATTACCGGACCAGAAGAGAGGATGTTACATTTGGCGGCAGCTTGCAGTCGTTGAAAACACGTAATAGCATCGGCATCGGAACCAATAACGACCGCTGATCCGGAGCAATACCCAAATCCAGATCATTCAAAAGCAGCTGAAGAAACCATGGATAAAGCAACCATTTATCTTTCCCCGCTCGAACATTTTCAACCATATTCCCGAAAACATAACCGCTGAAGTTGTACGGCTTGTTGTACACTAATGCCAATATCAAAGATAACGTTGTATGACTCGCAGCGTCATATCCACCTTTCCTTGGAGATATACAAACAATAACGATATGAACTAAATATCTCCAAACCCTGCACAGATACTGTTTCCTGAAATCCGTAAGCTGATCAGCAGGATAACCCATTCGCTGAAGACCACCGCAGATAAATGATGTCTCGACTAAAGTTTGCATCTCGTGCGTGTCATTGAAACCCAGAACACGACGAACAGAATCCTCAGTAATCTCAATCTCTGTTCCAAACATAGTTGAAACAATCCTAGGGATATCGTTCTCAGTTCTGATAAGCGCGTGATCGTAGAATTCCTCGATTTGATTCATATAAACCGGGGTAGAAGCTGTAATAGCATGATGAATCCTTGATCTGCGAAGAAACTCCATCATCGGCCGGAATGGAAGCGAGTTCTTGTGCGTTGAGTCCAAAAACGCAACAATGTTGTGTCGAGTGTTGGTGCGGCGATAATAATCTTGTAGAGCTGCCATCCGTAAGCTAAAATACAAAAGGATAACCAGAAATATCGTTACAGAATAAGCTCAAACAATAATTGAAAAGTTCTGATTTTAGCGTCACTTATCAAGTGACGCATGAAGCAGTACCGACACTCAGAGAGTGCCGTATTAAAATCAGAAATTAAATGATGCGTCACTTGAGGTAAGTGACGCATTCAAGGCGTCACTGGTGTAAGTGCCGTTACCACAACGTGCGTCATTCGACATAGTGTCGGTATAGAATGAAGCGTCATTCAAGGCGACATTTAGAAAGTTTCGGTCAAATGTATGCGGCAGTAAAGGCGTCACTTAACAAGTGATGAGTAAACAACAGCATCACTAATAGAGTCACTTAAGGTAGTGACGCATACTAGAGCGTCACTCAAAGGAGTGACGGTAGGAGTGACGGTGTAGACCTAGGCGGCACTAAGGGAGTCACTTAAAGAAGTGACGCATAAAAAGGCGTCACACAGATGAGTGACGGTACAAGTGACGGTAAGCCTATCAAATTACCAACTAGCGTCACTTACTGAAAGTGACGCTCGAAGTGACGCAACGATGAAGATCATCGCGGCACTGTTCATACCCAGAAATCACCAAGAACCAAAATTGGGGTTTTTGCAAAACAAGTTAACCAAAAGGTGCGCATATACAAAACGATTAACACACACCCAGTTTTAACATCAATCAATAACCAAAGACGCCCCAATTCAAGTGATTTCTAAAAAACCCTAAGAACCGTAACCCTAATATACGATTAAATCATGAATACGTAACAAGAAGGGTTAAAAATTATACCAATAGATGCGTATGAGTGAGGAGAACACGGAACTAATGGCCGATTGCACAAACAAAGCTTGAAAATCCACAAAGAAATCGAAAAACTTGCACCAGTCGAAGTGACGCACAACGATCGGAAGTGAAGCTATGTCAGGGCAAGTGACGGATAGTAAATAGTGTAAGTGGTGATTATGAGTGTCGGTTGGGGAGGTATTTATACCGAAACCCTAATACGCGTCACTCACCCCGGCACTTAATGCGTCTCTTGGTGCGTCACTGGGAGCGTCACTAGTAGCGTCACTTAACAAGTGACGCAGAAGGACACTTAGTGAAAATTTTTTGAAATTTTGTCGATCTTTTGCGTGGTACTCAATTTGAAAGGTTATGTGACTTGGGTAAAACTAAAAATAAACTAAATTAACACAAAATGAAAGCAAAATTACAAATATAAAACCAAACTTAACACATTCTTTTTGGTGACGGAGTTGATTGAGTCTGGTTAGGGATCATATCGGAATAACATGCAATTATTAGGAATAGTAAGTGTTTTCGATCATCAGTATATTTGTCCACTTTAAATTTACTTGGCACACTTAAAACACCTTTTATAAAAGTTATTTCAAGACGATTATTGGTATTGTTTATCCACCTAAACATGTTACATCCGTGTCTGTGAGCTAACCTTTTATTGTTAGTATGAATATTTCACCGTGGTCCCCACCATAGACATACCCCTATAATCCAGACATTAGAAAGAATATAAGAGGATCAATTTTAAGAATCAAGCCAGCGGTGACAGGTCTGTACTTATGTACAACAGAGCAACATACATTTGATTCAGGTTTAAGCAAAACCGATCGCAGTCAAACCAAACTTGTTTTATTCAATCGGCGACCTTGATCAGTATCTTAGTATTTAAGACTTTGCTAGTACATTGACTCACGTTTGCTTAGTTTTGAGAGTAAGCTGAATTAAGACCAGGTCTGCACTTACGTACAACAGAGGAAACAATCAGCATACTCCCCCAAAAGATCTCAGATATACGATCCAAAAATAGAAGTATATCAAGCTACGCTAAGGAATTAAGACTTAGAGTCGTACATCACAAGGTGTTTACCACAGGAGCATAGACATGTATGTAAGTTACTTCTTAATAACTCAAAGACCGGTGTGTATCATGTCTACCAATACATCGTATGATGAAGCTAATTTTTATAAAAACTGTTTTAAATATATCAGATAAACCTACTAACACATCCAAGATAAACCTTAAAATTCCATTTTGTGAATGTCACCCGATGTACTATCATATCCCAAGTTGTTTACAGACACAACTCAACGTCTATTTTAAAATGTAGCAACTGTTCATTTTTTTTATACTAAAGAGTATAAAGAGTGGCTGTTGCCATTTTTTTTTTTAACACATAAAAGCAAAAATATACAAAAACTAACTTTCCAAGTCACAAATCACTTTTTAGTTTGAAAGAACCTTAAACCAATCATGTTGATCAGTTCATCAAATCAAGCACATGAAAAAGCTTTTGTGAATAAGTCGGCGTTTTGCTTAACGGTGTCTATATGGACCATGTAACACCCCCAAATTTACTGTTTAGCGGAAGCATACATTGGGTGTTACTAATTAAATATCAAAGCACACAAGATATAGCAAACGACTCTATATGTGTCGTTTTAACAAAATACATTAATATAAGAAATGTTTACAACATTTCTGTACATAGCTCGTGTTCGATTTAAATGAGAGATTTCAGTACATAAGTACTTGTACAAAATATTCTAATGCAAGAAAATCTCTAATATATGCATGCTGACTCGAGCTATAGTATCCCTGATGGCAGCCCAACCTACTGCTGTGTACCTGTGAAACACGCTAAAATGGGTCAGCTAAAGCTGATGAGCTCACAGGTTTGAAATCAGATAATATCGTATGAACCGCAAGATTTAAGTAGTGATTTGCAATCAGCAAATAAATAGTAGTGTATACAGCCATGAGCACATAGTCTGAGCTTAATTCGAGGGTCGGGTCCCATATAGAGAATTCCGAGCGAGGTGCCTCCACGAGTGCCTAATCCACACTCGTCTGAACAATTATTAGTACGTCCGTTTACTCAGTTAGTGCTTGCTAACCCGGACGAGGAGGGTCAATCCTATATGGTACCATATACTAATAATCACGCTACAACGTATTACCAAACTATGATGACGGAGGACTTTGAAATGATTAGTGGAAAACAACTCATGTAGTATATTGTAAAGTTTGTACTTGCGTTCACATGTTAAAATAAGCATTGAATCACACCCCTGAGTGAAAAGCGGTAAAAAGAGGGGCTATGAGACTCACCTGAGTCTTGAGCGTTTGGTCAATAAACGTACGGTGCTTAATCAAGCAATGAGATGTCCGCAGACAGATAACCTGAGGGTGTCCACGACACGCGATGGTTATTAATATGAGTCGGTATCTCAAAGGACTACCTTTGTAGTTGTTATACAACTATATATGTCCAAATTTACTACGATTTGGTTGATTATTAGATTTGTGTTTTGAAAACGTGTACGGCCCGTTGGTGACAGATTTATAGTATTAATCTCAACATTATTATCTTGTTTTTCGAAGTATTTTGCTTGTATCATATATATACCAATGTATTCCCGAAGTCGTGTAGTTTAAAGTTTAAAGTTTTACTAGTCTAACACTTAGTGAGATATCTGAGTTTTTTGTGTTTTGCGACACAATATGCGACACTAAGGTTTGTCATGCGACACAAGGGTTGTGTCGCATAGAAATGCGACACAAGAGCTTAGCGACACAAAGATTGTGTCGCATAAGCGTTTGATGCTAAATCAATAGCGACATAAGGGTTGTGTCGTATTTGGTTTATGACACACGGTGCGACATAATGGTACGACACAAAATACGACACAATATGGTTTATGCGACACAACATGCGACACAAGCGTTGTGTCGCAAAGATGAACACCAGCCCAGAAAGTTTCGGCTGTTGAGATTTTTCAACCCAAAACCCAAATCAAACTCATTTTTAGGCTATAAAACCTTGTTATCTTCCTAGTATTGGACATACATGAGTTATATAAACTACCATAACACAAAAACAAGTAGTAATTTGATAGATCTAGAAGTTTTTGTAAAAATTCTTACAATCGCAAATCGGGAGAGATGTAGTCCGAAAATGATGATAGTGCGTTTGTTAATCTTGTTCCCCTTGTAATGGTGATTCCGAAAATGTGAGTTTTGTTGTCGGTTTTGCGAAATCCGAAAAATTTGGTGGTGATGGGTTTGACAGAGTTTAAGGGTGTGTGTGTGTTTTGGTGAAATGAAAATGAAGTAGGAATTGGGGAGGGGGTGAGGTGTAGGTGAAAGCCTCACTTTTCAGTCCTCGCCCCGTGTTGTGCACGGTGCTCGTTTACCCGATCGTTTAAGCGTTAAATATTTATTTTACGCGTTAAAATGTACGTTTTAAAATAAGGAAAATTACCAGATGTTTTGGTTGAGGTATTTCTTCAAATACTGTATATTTGAGTTATAATTTTGTTTCGAGTGTTTGCGCATTTAATATTTTAACCGCGTAGTTTCGGTTTGTACGATATGATTTATTTAGGAAATATTATCAGAATAATATTTTGAGTTTAATTGCGTTATTAAATAACCTTATATTATTTAATAAAATTGTTCACCAACGTCCGTATTGATTGAATCAAAATACACTCGATTTTGAAACGCGTACGATTTAATCAAATCGTATAATTGTATATATTCAACAATATATATATTGATACATTAATTAGCCTAACACAGAACTAATTACATGTATTTACAATTGATTAGGCCCTAATTAATAGTCCTAATTTGACCGGTGTCACATTCTCCCCCTGTTAGAAGAATTTCATCCTGAAATTTAGTTCGATGTCGGATTTGATGTAGAGTCAGTGAAGAGTTGAGGATACTTGAGTCGCATTTTGTCCTCCCGTTCCCAGGTGAACTCCGGACCACGCCGAGAATTCCACCTGACCTTAATGATGGGAATACGACTTTGTTTGAGTTGTTTGACCTCACGGTCCATGATTTCAGCGGGTTCCTCAACGAAATGAAGTTTGTCGTCAACTCGAATTTCATCGAGTGGAATGATAAACGTCTCATCAGACAAACACTTCTTCAAATTTGAAATATGAAAAGTGGGGTGCACGTTGCTGAACTCGGATGGCAGCTGCAATCGGTATGCCACTGGACCAATCCTCTCGAGGATCTCGAATGGTCCAATGTATCTGGGATTTAACTTCCCTCGTTTGCCAAATCGGATTACACCTCTCCAAGGCGATACTTTGAGTAGTACTCGATCCCCAACCTGGAACTCGAGTGGTTTGCGTCTCACGTCAGCATAACTTTTCTGACGATCACGTGCGGCTTTGAGTTTGTTTTGGATACCAACGATTTTCTCGGTGGTTTCATGAATGATTTCCGGACCAGTGAGTTGACTATTTCCCAGTTCGGTCCAACAGATAGGTGATCGGCACTTACGACCGTATAGTGCTTCGAAAGGTGCAGCCCCAATGCTGGTATGGTAGCTGTTGTTGTATGAAAACTCGCACAATGGTAGGTGTTGTTCCCAGTTTACACCGAAGTCAACTACGTAGGCTCGTAGCATGTCTTCCAGTGTCTAAATAGTTCATTCACTTTGGCCGTCGGTTTGAGGGTGGTATGCGGTACTCATATCAAGACGGGTACCCAACGATTTCTGAAGTGATTGCCAAAAGTGAGATGTGAAGCGACTATCCCTATCGGAGATAACCAAGATTGGAACACCGTGTCAAGAGATGATTTCCTTGATGTAGATTCGTGTAAGGCGTTCCAATTTATCAGTTTCCTTAATCGCCAGGAAATGAGCAGATTTCGTGAGACGATCGACGATCACCCAAATGGTATCGCAACCGCTCGATGACTTAGGTAGTTTGGTTATGAAATCCATGGCGATTTGTTCCCATTTCCATTCGGGAATGTCAGGTTGTTGAAGTAAGCCAGAAGGTTTCTGGTATTCGACTTTGAATTTTGAGCAAGTAAGGCACTTGCTAACGTAGGTGGTAATTTCGGATTTCATGTTCGGCCACCAATAGAAATCCTTGATACCGTGATACATTTTATCGGATCCCGGGTGGATGGAATATTTGGACTTGTGAGCTTCGTCCATCACCAAGTCTCGCAGGTTTCCAAAACTAGGCAACCAGATTCGGTTTGAGAAACACCTAACTCCGTAAGGTTTGATTTCGAATTGTTTATCCATGCCCCGCAAGGCTTCGTTTTTGACATTATCAGGTTTAAGTGCTTCGAGTTGAGCAGCGAGGATCTGAATGTTCAGATCGTTATGAATAGTCATACTGAGGGCTTGAACTCGGAGTGGGTTCGATCGTTCTTTTCCACTGAGGGCATCGGCAACAACATTTGCCTTACCCGGATGGTATTTGATTTCGCAGTCGTAATCGGTAAGCAACTCGACCCATCGACGTTGCCTCATGTTGAGATCCTTTTGATCGAATATGTGTTGGAGACTTTTGTGGTCGGTAAAGATTGTGCACTTAGTGCCATAGAGGTAATGCCTCCTGATTTTAAGAGCGAACACGACAGCTCCAAGTTCGAGATCGTGAGTAGTGTAATTCTTTTCGTGGATTTTGAGTTGTCATGAGGCGTAGGCAATGACCTTGTCCTATTGCATCAACACGCAACCGAGACCTTGATGAGAAGCATCGCAGTATACCACTAAGTCATCGGTGCCTTCGGGTAATGATAAGATTGGAGCACTGTAAAGCTTTTGTTTCAGAAGTTGAAATGCTGACTCTTGTTTATCAGCCCAATCGAACTTTTTGTCCTTCTGAGTCAGTGTCGTGAGTGGTTGAGCTATTTTAGAGAAGTTCTCGATGAATCGTCGATAGTACCCGGCAAGTCCTAAAAACTGCCGTACTTCGGTCGGTGTGGTAGGTGCTTGCCAGCACTTGATAGCTTCGATTTTTGAAGGATCAACATGAATTCCCTGACTATCGATAACGTGTCCAAGGAATTGAACGGTTTGTATCCAGAACTCACACTTGGAGAATTTGGCGTAAAGCTCCTCGTGTCTAAGTAGTTCTATAATGGTCTTGAGATGTTGCGCGTGTTCCTGTTCGTTGCGCGAATAGATGAGGATGTCATCGATAAAAACAATGACAAACTTGTCGAGGTAAGGTTTGCACACCCGATTCATAAGATCCATGAATACAACCGGTGCGTTGGTTAATCCAAAGGGCATCACTTGGAATTCATAATGCCCGTAACGGGTCCTGAAAGCAGTTTTCGGGATGTCGGTGTCACGAACACGCAGTTGATGATAACCTGACCGAAGATCGATCTTTGAATAATAGCTCGACCCTTGAAGTTGGTCGAACAGGTCATCGATTCGAGGGAGTGGATAACGGTTCTTGACGGTCAATTTGTTCAATTCTCGGTAGTCGATGCACATTCTGAATGAACCATCTTTCTTTTTGACAAATAGGACCGGAGCACCCCCAAGGTGAGGAACTCGGCCTAATGAATCCTCTTTCCAGGAGTTCCTGTAATTGGGTGGACAACTCCTGAAGTTTGGATGGAGCTAAACGGTATGGTGCTCGGGCCACAGGTGCCGCACCTGGCACGAGATCGATTGAGAACTCAACCTGTCTTGGTGGTGGTAGACCAGGTAGTTCTTCGGGAAAGACTTCTGGAAAGTCTCGAACGATTGGTACATCCTCAAGTCGCTTTTCCTTCGACTTTTTCTCCAGGATGTGCGCGAGGATTGCTGGATAACCCTTTCTCAGAAATTTTCGGGTTTTCAAACAAGAGATGATGTTTAGTCTCGTCCCACCGGTCTCCCCCTGTATGACCAAAGTTCTACCGGCGGCGAGAGGGATTCGAACGACCTTGTCGTAGCAGACGATTTCAGCGCAGTGCTTGGACAACCAGTCCATACCAATGATGACGTCGAAACTTCCTATTTCAACAGGCATAAGGTCAATGGAGAAGGTTTCGTCGGCTAGGGTTAAAGTGCAATTAGGTATCACACTATCGGTTTCTATGAGTTTACCATTTGCAAGTTCTACGGTGTACTTAACATCTAAGGCAATGGGAGTGATGTCAAGTAGTGGGCAAAACTCATCAGATATAAAGCTTTTATCAGCACCAGTATCAAATAGAACAGAAGCAGTTAAATCGTTGAGGAGGAACATACCCGTGACCACATTTGGGTCTTGACGGGCGTCCTCAGAGTTGAGTACAAAGGCTCTACCTTTGGCGTTGTTGTTGTTGTTGCCCTTGTACCTTAGTTTTGGACACTCGTTCCTGTAGTGCCCAGGGTTTCCGTATTCGTAGCAGGCTTTTGACGGCCTGTGCGGTTGGAGTTGTTGCTGGAGTTGTTGGGGGACCAGCAGTCTTTGGTGAGGTGTCCGTACCTCTTACAGTTGTTGCGGGGAGTTTCGCAGGGACCTTCATGATGACGGTTGCACTTGGAACATTAAGGTTTGCTCCCAGTGTAGCCCCGCTTGGTTTCGGTGGTGGTGTTGTAGGCTTTGATGGTGTCTGGTTTCTTATTTTGGTGATTAGGGTGGTTGTTATGGTGGTCGGACCACTTTCGTTTGTTGTTGTGGGAGGACGAAGTGGGTGGTTCTGAGCCCTCGCTCATAGCCATGAGGTCGTGGGCTAATCGAATGGCACCGTCAATAGTGGTTTGGTTTGAGGAGGCGACGTTCCCCCGAACAGGTTCCGGAAGGCCAAGGATGTACTTCCTGATTTTGTCGGGTTCCGTGCTCACCATAGCTGGGCGGAGGGCAGCGAGCTGCTGGAACCTTGTGGTATAACCATCGATATCACCACCCTGAACCTTTAGGTTCCAGAACTCCTCGTCCAGCTTTTGGAGTTTGTCGATTGAACAGTACTTGGCGGTGAGTTTTGCTTTCAAGTCCTCCCAAGAGAGTTGGTAGGCAGTGTCAGCACCCACTGATTGGGAATATGAGTTCCACCAAGAGTGGGCATCATCTTCGAGGGAGCAGGTGGTGAAGTTAACCTTGTCGTCCTCCGCGCATTTGCTGACGCGGAAAACGGTCTCCATCTTTTCGAACCATCTGATTAGTCCGATGGCTCCTTCGGTACCCTTGAAGCTTGAGGGTTTGCAGTTCTGGAAATCCTTGTAGGAACAAGGCTTAGCTGTGGTAGTGGTTTCAGCAGAATCGCTGTTTCTCCCGGAGTTTGGTGTAGAATTCCGAGCCAGGGCTTCAGTCACAGCCTGGGTTATGAGGGATATAAGCTGAGCATCGGTGTATGGTCTTTTCTTTGGCGGCATGATTATTCAATAAAAGAAATGAAGATACATAAGATTTTGTAAGAAAATTGTATTTGTCTCAGATGTACATGTATAAAGGCGGTAATACATAACATCAATATGAAAAAGAAATATGGCAATTAGTATAAGTAGAAACAGCAAGGAATATTTGATAGAAAATACGAATTCAAAGGTTACATCCCACGGATGTATTACAAAAGGTGTCGGGAATTGTTACGTCCGACCGAATTATAGAGTAGCGCTTAGATAGTTAGTAAATTACAATATAGATTACAAGGCAAGAACTACACTAGCCTCAACGTAGATTAATCTGCTCCATCATTTCAATGAGACGATCCACAGTATTGGCAAGTCTGCTGGCCTGTCGGGCGTTATCTTCTGCCAGGACCAGTCGTTGCACTAAACTGTGAACGTATTCCTCTGCTTCTCGTGAGCGTTGCTCACATTCTTCTAGCTTTTGCTGCAAAAGGGCGGTCTCTACACTTATCTCCACTACCTTGTTGCGAAGGACATCCACGTTGTTAATGGTGGTTTCGTGATCTTCGGAGACTTGTTCGATGCGCTCGAGGGATGTAAGTCTCCAGTTTTCGTTCGTTTCTTGCAACACGACGTCCATGGTGCGAAGACGCTGCTCGTGTTGGTTCGCCCTAGCAGCTAAGGTCGGCAAGGTGAAGTGAGTGGGGTACGGGCCAGCTCGAGGCAACCTGGTGTTCCTCCTAGCTACCCTTGGGTTCTGCGGCCCGGATCGAGAGTGCGATGAATTGGACGGTGTGTTTCCCATTTCTGAGACAAAGCGTTAGAGAAAGTGAGGCCTATCTATGTATATAAATAATAATATCACATAATAGCCTAGGGTGTCTAACACAGACATGTTTGAGTCTTGGTTCTCTCGAGGTCAGAGTCAACTAGTGTATTCCCGTTCAACATAACTATTTCAGACCTTACATCATCTTTCCTTAATTGTACATAGTTGATCAGGCTATGTTAAATTAAAGTCGTATGGTGTAATTCCTGAACCAATCATGCCTAGTAAGGAAATACTGCCTAACGGTCATAGTCTAGGCCCACTAAATGCAACCTAGTTCACTATAACCTTAGGCTCTGATACCAATCTGTAACACCCCCAAATTTACTGTTTAGCGGAAGCATACATTGGGTGTTACTAATTAAATATCAAAGCACACAAGATATAGCAAACGACTCTATATGCGTCGTTTTAACAAAATACATTAATATAAGAAATGTTTACAACATTTGAAGCTGTACATAGCTCGTGTTCGATTTAAATGAGAGATTTCAGTACATAAGTACTTGTACAAAATATACTAATGCAAGAAAATCTCTAATATATGCATGCTGACTCGAGCTATAATATCCCTGATGGCAGCCTAACCTACTGCTGTGTACCTGTGAAACATGCTAAAATGGGTCAGCTAAAGCTGATGAGCTCACAGGTTTGAAATCAGATAATATCGTATGAACCGCAAGATTTAAGTAGTGATTTGCAATCAGCAAATAAATAGTAGTGTATACAGCCATGAGCACATAGTCTGAGCTTAATTCGAGGGTCGGGTCCCATATAGAGAATTCCGAGCGAGGTGCCTCCACGAGTGCCTAATCCACACTCGTCTGAACAATTATTAGTACGTCCGTTTACCCAGTTAGTGCTTGCTAACCCGGATGAGAAGGGTCAATCCTATATGGTACCATATACTAATAATCACGCTACAACGTATTACCAAACTATGCTGACGGAGGACTTTGAAATGATTAGTGGAAAACAACTCATGTAGTATATTGTAAAGTTTGTACTTGCGTTCACATGTTAAAATAAGCATTGAAACACACCCCTGAGTGAAAAGCGGTAAAAAGAGGGGCTATGAGACTCACCTGAGTCTTGAGCGTTTGGTCAATAAACATACGGTGCTTAATCAAGCAATGAGATGTCCGCAGACAGATAACCTGAGGGTGTCCACGACACGCGATGGTTATTAATATGAGTCGGTATCTCAAAGGACTACCTTTGTAGTTGTTATACAACTATATATGTCCAAATTTACTACGATTTGGTTGATTATTAGATTTGTGTTTTGAAAACGTGTACGGCCCGTTGGTGACAGATTTATAGTATTAATCTCAACATTATTATCTTGTTTTTCGAAGTATTTTGCTTGTATCATATATATACCAATGTATTCCCGAAGTCGTGTAGTTTAAAGTTTAAAGTTTTACTAGTCCAACACTTAGTGAAATATCTGAGTTTTCTGTGTTTTGCGACACAATATGCGACACTAAGGTTTGTCATGCGACACAAGGGTTGTGTCGCATAGAAATGCGACACAAGAGCTTAGCGACACAAAGATTGTGTCGCATAAGCGTTCGATGCTAAATCAATAGCGACATAAGGGTTGTGTCGTATTTGGTTTATGACACACGGTGAGACATAATGGTACGACACAAAATACGACACAATATGGTTTATGCGACACAAGATGCGACACAAGCGTTGTGTCGCAAAGATAAACACCAGCCCAGAAAGTTTCGGCTGTCGAGATTTTTCAACCCAAAACCCAAATCAAACTCATTTTTAGACTATAAAACCTTGTTATCTTCCTAGTATTGGACATATATGAGTTATATAAACTACCATAACACAAAAACAAGTAGTAATTTGATAGATCTAGAAGTTTTTGTAAAAATTCTTACAATCGCAAATCGGGAGAGATGTAGTCCGAAAATGATGATAGTGCTTTTGTTAATCTTGTTCCCCTTGTAATGGTGATTCCGAAAATGTGAGTTTTGTTGTCGGTTTTGCGAAATCCGAAAATTTGGTGGTGATGGGTTTGAGAGAGTTTAAGGGTGTGTGTGTGTTTTGGTGAAATGAAAATGAAGTAGGAATTGGGGAGGGGGTGAGGTGTAGGTGAAGGCCTTACTTTTCAGTCCTCGCCCCGTGTTCCGCACGGTGCTCGTTTACCCGATCGTTTAAGCGTTAAATATTTATTTTACGCGTTAAAATGTACGTTTTAAAATAAGGAAAATTACCAGATGTTTTGGTTGAGGTATTTCTTCAAATACTGTATATTTGAGTTATAATTTTGTTTCGAGTGTTTGCGCATTTAATATTTTAACCGCGTGGTTTCGGTTTGTACGATATGATTTATTTAGGAAATATTATCAGAATAATATTTTGAGTTTAATTGCGTTATTAAATAACCTTATATTATTTAATAAGATTGTTCACCAACGTCCGTATTGATTGAATCGAAATACACTCGATTTTGAAACGCGTACGATTTAATCAAATCGTATAATTGTATATATTCAACAATATATATATTGATACATTAATTAGCCTAACACAGAACTAATTACATGTATTTACAATTAATTAGGCCCTAATTAATAGTCCTAATTTGACGGGTGTCACAGACCAGGTCTATCAGGTGTTTTTCATAGCAATCCCGTATAAAGTGGAACCTAAGTTCTATGTATTTAGTCTTAGAGTGCTGTACGGGATTGCGTGTGATAGATATGGTAGCAGTGTTATCTATGTGAATAGGAGTCATAGTAAGAAGTAACCCATAATCACGTAGTTGGTGCTGAATCCAAAGAACTTGGGCACAGCAGCTCGCAGCAGCAACATACTCAGCCTCTGCTGTAGAAAGAGAAACCGTGGTCTGCTTCTTGCACTCCCAAGAGACCAAACGCGATCCTAGAAATTGACAACCCCTAGTAGTTGACATCTTATCTATGCTACAACCGCCATGATCCGAATCCGAATAGGCAGTAAGAGCGAATGTTTTCTCATTTGAATATCATAGACCAAGAGTAGGTCTAGCTCGGAGATAACCGAAGATTCGCTTTACCGCCTTCATATCAGACACCTTGGGCTTAGCCTGATAGCGTGAGCATATTGACACGGCAAACACAATGTCCGGCCTAGAGGCAGTCAGATACATGAGAGAACCTATCATAGAACGATAGTCCTTTTCTTTGCAATCTTCTTCATCCTCAGCAGGTCTGAGATTGTGATTAAGCTCAATAGGAGTCCCATAGGTTTTACAATTGAGCAAGTCATACCTAGTCAACATGTCATTGACATATTTTGACTGATCTATATAGATACCTTTAGTAATTTGCTCAACTTGTACACCTAAAAAGAATGTGAGCTCCCCCATTGCGCTCATCTCAAACTCAGACTTCATGATTTGCTCGAAGTTCTTGCACATTGCCTCGTTTGTAGAACCGAAAATAATGTCATCCACGTAAACCTGTACAAGTAACATATCTTCTGTATCCCCAGACTGTTCTCTAAGGATGAATAGCGTGCTATCGATGTTACCCCTCACAAAACCATGCTTTATCAGATGCGTAGTAAGCCGCTTGATATCGCGTAAAAAGTCACGTTTTTACCACCGATATCTCTCTCATTCTGGAGCAATACTTGGCATTTGGACTCAAATAATACACAAATCATTGATAATATGCTAAGAAGATCAAAACAAGGTTGCACGAGCAAAATCAAGCAAAACGGGTAGAAAACAAAGATTCCATATACGTTTGAGGATTCAAGGCATCAAAACGAGATTTCAAGACAAAAGTGCCCATCACCAACATCCATCTTAACCAAGATGTTCGTTTTCAAATTACGAATCCAACAGAAGAAGAATCAACAAAAACGGACGTAGAATGAAGATTCTATGTACGCCGGAAGATCCAAATGATTCGCACGACACATCTAAAGTTCAGAGACATATTTTTGGGATATCTTTTCATCAAAGTCTTAGTTTTTAAATTACGAATCCAACAAAAAAAGAATCGACTCAAACGGGTGCATAACGAAGAAAACACGCAAGAATCAAGAAACAAAGCAAAAGACGACGAAACGGGGCGGATGGCAGCCAGCCGCCGCCGGCCACCAGCTGGGCGGCGCCGGCCTGCTGTCCACCGCCCCGGTTTCCTTTTTTGGCTAATTCTCGTACCTAGTGCCCCTACTTTCCGCGTTGTACAGTACCCGGTGCACCACCTTTCCGCGTTGTACAGTACCTGGTGCACCTTTTTACCCACATTGCGCTAATGTGCACCCCTTGATGCTAATGTGAGCCTAAACTCACCTATAAATAGAGGGCTTGGGTTCCATTTGCAAGACACACCTTTTCACACACCATTCTTTCCACACTTTGGAAGATACACTTTCCCTCTAGCTTCTAACTTTTCTTTCTTTCTTTATTTTCTTACTTTAAAATAGTATTAGGCTAGTTAGTATAGAAGCAAGGAACGTGTTTGTAGTCTTTGGTGGGGAACGAATTTGTAATCTTTGGTGTACGCTTGGAGCAACTCTAATTAATTCAAGTCTACTTTCTCTCGCATTTAATTCTGGTTCTTTCTAATCCTTATCTATCTTAATTAATTACGTTTATATTGATTATGCTAGATTTAGTTATTAACATGATTAGAGAGTAGTATACTTGTTGTGTTTGTTTGCGATGAAGTTAGTTAATTATGGGATGATGTATAATCAAATATTAAAGATCGGAAGTATTGCTTTGATCATCTTATTGCATGTTCTTGTTTGATTGTTGCCTTAGGATCATCATAGCAGTAAAATATAAATGGTCTTAATTATCGTGAAATAATATGACGGCTCCTATTCGACTGTTACTCGATATAGTACTGGAAACACTTCAAGGTGGAGTACAAATGTATGGAAGTTGAGGATCGACCGAAGGTAGTCATATTACGAAACGATATAATATTATGAAGTAATATGATGGTTCCTATTCGACTGTTACTCAATATAGCGTTGGAAACACTTTAGGTGTAGTACAAATACGTGGAAGCTGCGTAACGACCGAAGGTAGTTATATTACGAACTAATTTATAAAATGAGAAACCTAGTTTAATTAACCTTTCTAAATAGATTTTTAAACTTCAAATTAATCTATCGTCTTTCCACCAATAAACGTGATTACAACACCTTTTTACGACGTCCAATTAAAAGGTAGTCAATTATCTGTGTCAATATAAATTGTCAAAGGTATGAAACTATGGAACCGCAAGGCTACATGGGGGATTATCATAGGACAAGACATGGCCAAGGTTTGAAGCGGCAGAACCACTTAAAGTGAGGAACGCTGTGGATAATTAGGGGATTTATTGGGTAGTCTTAAGCAAGGGCTGGTTTAAAGTCATAAATGAACTGTTTTAAATACATGAATCTGTTAGGATGACGAGGAATCGTTATATGATTCAGTAATGTCTAGTACCTTAAGATTTTGTTCCCGTTCATATGAAAGTATTATTAAACCTTAACTAAGATTTTGCTTATTATTCAAAATACTTTGTAATGTTACCATAACCTAGCTCCCGGTGTGACATGCTAATGGGATTTTAATTAGTAGGGAATCTAGTGTTTACATGCAAGTATTCAAGAATGATAATTAACTAATATCTTTCAAAATAGTTTCTCCAAATATCATCCCATAACTTAATTAACGAAGTCTCAGCAAACACTATCTGTATCTATCTGCTTTAGGTTTTACTTTTATTTCGCTTTTATTTATTTACTTGCCTAAGTTAGTTAATATAAAAACCAAAACCCCCACTATTTTATAAACCATTCACTAGTTTGAAAGCCCTCATCTGCCTCGCCTTAGTTTCAATTCAGTCGGTTTGAAGAACGACTCTAGGTCATACCTACCACTTGCTCACCCTTAGGATTAGCATTGTTAGGAAAAACTTAGGCCCCGCAATTTAAATTTAAAACAACCCACTGTTGGTGCCCGGTTAGTAATCGTTAACGACACCGACCTGATTGGGCGCCAACAAGTTTTTGGCGCCGCTGCCGGGGAACCAACTGTACGATCCTTAGGCGTCAAGACGAACTTACTCGCTAGTGAACCTTTAGGATTAACTCTTCTCCTTAGACCCCTACGTCTTTCTTTGTTTTTCCTTACTTTTAGTACTTTTATAAATTACGTTATCCCTATCCACTCAACCAGTCAACCACCTGCCAACGAGACTATGACAGTTACACGTATAACTCTCGCTGAAAACTCTAAACCTCTGATTGAAGATCGAGGAGGACCAATTGTCTATCCGGAAACCGATAGAACTTCATTTGAATTAAAGCCCCATATTGTTCAGTTAGTCCAAAACCTTTGTCAATTCTGTAGCCTACCAAATGATGATCCCAACTCCCACCTTGACAAATTCATTTCCTTATCCAACTCTTTTAAGCCGATTGGGGTTAATCAGGACATAGTCTATCTATACCTATTTCCCTATTCACTCACTCTCAATGCACAAACCTGGTTTGAGGAACTAGAGATTAACTCTATAACCTCTTGGGTAGAACTAGCAACCAAATTTTTGGCCAAATATTTCCCCCCATCAAAACAAGCCACGTTTAGGTCCAACATCATAAACTTCCGTCAAGTGCATGATGAATCAATCTTCGATGCATGGGAGCGCTTTAAGAAATTGCTTAAGAAATGTCCAAATCATCGTTTTGAGCGTTCAGACCAGTTGCGCATTTTCTACAATGGTCTATTCCCACATCACCGTCCTTTACTTGATACCGCCTCTCAAGGTAGTTTCATAGATTGTACGGCAAATGAAGCTTGCAGCCTTATTGAGAAAATGACAATACACAACCATGACTGGAACAACGAAAATCACCCCTCGCTAGTGAATTCACCTACTACAATCGGGAATGAAGCTATCAAAACCCTCACTCAGCAAGTGGCAGACCTAACCAAGGAGATCAAGGAATTAAAAAGCCAACAAGTCTGTCAAGTCTGTCAAGTTCAAACATGCCTTAATTGTGCTAATCTGAACCACTCAGCCCAAATTCCCCAATCTCAACCATTTCCACCCAATACTAACCCTTCTTTTAACCACCTAGGAATAGCCCACTAACTTACCAACCCCAACATTTGGAACTCTCTCCTTCACAGACCTGTAGTTTTGACGACACCCTGATACAAGTCATTCAAGTAATCTCAGCTAGACAAGACCAAGCTGATCTCATCTTAGGACAATTAGCACAATGTATTAACGCTAAACCTCAGGATAGTCCAACTAGTTACCATAAGGAAGCTTCCTATATACAAGACTCTCAGGTAGCACATAGCCCACCTACGGTTTCTTCTTCGGTGAAGGAACCACCTATTGTTCCATCGACAATAGATTTAGAGTCTCCATTAAATAGGAAAGTAAACATTCCATTTCCGGCTCGTCTTAAACAACGACCCGAAAAGCTTTAGTCTTTTAAGCTTGATAGGAAATTCCTAGATACCGCATCTGAAGTTCATTCCAAAAAGTACTTCAGAAAACTTCTTACAACCAAGGATAAGGTACCCGAAGTACCCTATGTCCCGCTGAATGTGGAATGTTCAGCTATCTTGAAAAATACCATTCCAGAAAAACTCGGAGACACTGGACGTTTTACTCTCCCCTGTTCTATCTACAATTCAGGAACTATCTGTTCTCTCGCCGATTTAGGAGCTAGTATTAATCTCATTCCATACTCGCTTTTCAAGAGGCATGAGTTAGAAAATCTTCGACCTACCAAAATGACAATACAACTTGCTGACCACTCGGTCAAGTACCCTAGGGGAATAGCTGAAAATGTTTTAGTTAGGATTGACAAATTTCTTTACCCAGCAGATTTTGTAGTAATGGATATGCAGGAAGATGTACACATCCCAATCATACTAGGAAGACCTTTCATGAATACGGCCAAGGCAATCATCAACGTCTTCGCACAAACCATCAGCTTGCAGTCTCAGGGAGAAACCATCACTTTACATATCGACAATCCTAACGCTGAAAACCAAGCCGATATGTACATGATCTCCACGGACAAGACCATAGAGGACAAAGAAACTGCAGAGCCAACAAGTGAAAGTAAATCTAGTAAGGAAATGGCAATCACGCCATATTTTCCGATTGACCTCCGACGAATAGGACAAGAGATGAAAAATGCATCTCCATCAGCAAACAAACCAACAATGAAAGAAATTGGGAAGATAAAGATTGAAGAAGAAAATAAAAGAAGCACACCGCCAACTAATCCATTTACCACGGAAGAAATGGCGGGAAGTAACAACAATCATCCCACGAGAAGAGAAACACTGGAGGAATATTCCAAACGCACAAGATACCAACCGCAAACCATCATAGAACACAAAGTGCTCGAAGAATTCATCCAAAGATTTGACAAAGTAGTAGGAGGAATAAGCGGCGTAGTCAACATGCTTGCTCTTTCCCCTACTGAACTGCAATTCTGTCTACAACAGAAACGGACTTACGCTAGAATCTACAATGCCCTTAAAAGATCTAACATCCCATTCACCTCAACACAATGGGAGATGTTAGGATCCGTTAGAGCGCATATGAAAGAGAGTACTGGACATCCGAGCAGTCGTGCCGACATCTTGATAAAAAATGACCTCACATCATTGCTTGACTTGTTAAATAGAGAAGATCACCTTAGTTCCAAAGAAAGCGGATATATGGTTATCAACTCCACTATTGAAAAACAAGTTGAGTTATTGATTGAAGAACTTAGTGATCTTGTTTGGGAGGAATCAAGGCGCGAATGACCTTTTAGGGCTACATATGAATCACTACTTGATATCGCTACTTTTGTTACGATCCATCTACAGGAGATTCAACAACGGAAAAGTAACTCCAGAACGAAGTTCATATTCTACTCAGGATGTAAGGAGATACTTCGTCAGCTTGTTCTAGTTTTCTCATAATCCGATTTCCCATTCAACAACCATCAGCACCGGCAAATAGAGAACATGTGCACATGCATAAAAAGATTCAACGGAGACCCCAAGATCGAGAATTATGAAGGCATAAAACTGTAATTCTTGGCGTTTGTTTGCTCTCTCTGGCATAACCCACCGCCAAGAGAGGTTGTTAAGACAGACACAACCACCATGACCGACCCTAGTGGGACTGTCACTAAAGCAGTCGACTACATCACCTTCGGACTTCACGGACTTGCAAGGACAACTTCAGAGCATCTTCAGAACTACAAGTCAGAATCGAGAGATAGTCCATTTGAATTGATTACGATAATAGTCAATCATTTCATGAGAATCTATCCGCAACCTAGGGCCCACAACATCAACAAAGGGGATCCCATGGATGCATCCATCTCCATCTAGCTAGGAGAAAAGAAGTCGAGCTCTCGACCTTAAAAGAGCGCTTCTCGGGAGGCAACCCGTGTTTTTACATTTCCGCAATTTTACATTCTAAGAAGTGATGAAATCTCCGACTATCTTTCACACTCGGATAATACAAAGAATGCTCCAGCCTGCAATGAAGCATCAACAACCGAAGAATCGTATATCCGACGTGTTCACACTTACGAGACCAATCACAAGAAGACTTGATTAAGAGTGAACCCAACAAGATGAAGTTCGGCAAACGCATACCAAGGAACACTGCAAATACCGGGGAGTACTTCTTTACCAGTCTCTTTCCTTCGTTTTAAATATGCCATATCCACTATGCTTATCACTAAGTGTGGGATTCAAACCCAAAACACACCACTAAAGGAATACGTCTTAGATGTTTAAATTTCTAAGTGTGGGATTTTATACCAATCAGAGCTTAGAATAATGTCGAGGACGATGTTCCTTTAAGTGTGGGATAGCAGTAGTTGCACTACTGTAAAATGGATAATGGTATATGCTTGATTCTAAACTCGCTGCTCTTTAGACCATCCTTATCTAAAAAGTAAACAAAATTTTCAAAATTTGGTTAAAAAATATGTCGAAAATGAAAAATTTTAAACAAAGAATGATTTACTTTGGGGAAGAAGGATAAATAAAATACGAATTCCTTTGAAAAATTAGTTTAGTAATCCCATAAAGAGCATTGCATGATTAGGCACACAACAAACCAACTTTCGATTCGTGAGGTATCATGAGCCATATAAAGCATTCACTTTTAACGCTTCACTTTTTCGATTCTTGAGTGTGCCGATGTATGTGTTTAGAATCAGAACTTGCTCCTGTAATGCATTTCGAGTCCAAATTGGTGAGTAAAAAGGAGATCGAATCACATCATTCTTGAACCCCTCTACACACCCCAAAATAAACACGTTATCCCGTACCTACTCAAAAGCATCCCTCAAACTTCATAAAAGTTCCAAAGATGAAAGAAGAAAGGCTACAAGGATACGAAGTCAAAAATGCCCTAGAAAATTCGAAGAAAAGAAAGTCAAATGGAGAAAAAGACTCCTTCCAAATACCGAAAGAAAAGGGCGTCAATCATCCCAAAAAGTCAAAAATTTCAGCTTTCCAACTTCACCAAAAAGAAAATCCAACAAAACACCCTCTCATATCACCAACGCCTCACTCCAAAACCCTACATCACTTCCCCTAGAATGATTGTGGCTAGATCGACTTCACGCGCACCAAAAAGGTAACGATTTGATTCTCGATCAAGCCTATGACGATAAACGATACATGACTGGCGTTCTGAGTGATTGATAATTTTAGAATAGGAAACCCTAAACACTTTGAGTGATTAGAGTGACCACCTTGAGAGGATCGCCTAGTCATGTATCCAAGATCTAAAATCAAAAGCATGCTCCCAAAGATTACAACCTTGCTTTCTCAAAGAACAAATATTTTATTTTTCCAAAACCCCCTTAGCAAAGAGTTACGCCTTAAAATATTTCATTATCTTCTTATCTTTAACCATGTTGAATACTAGTTTTCTTGAGGACAAGCAAAGTTCTAAGTGTGGGATACTTGATATCGCGTAAAAAGTCACGTTTTTACCACCGATATCTCTCTCATTCTGGAGCAATACTTGGCATTTGGACTCAAATAACACACAAATCATTGTTAATATGCTAAGAAGATCAAAACAAGGTTGCACGAGCAAAATCAAGCAAAACGGGTAGAAAACAAAGATTCCACATACGTTTGAGGATTCAAGGCATCAAAACGAGATTTCAAGACAAAGTGCCCATCACCAACATCCATCTTAACTGTGACAACCGTCAATTTAGGACTAGAATTTAGTGCCTAATCAAGTTTTAATACATGTAATTAGTTCTGTGTTAGGCTAATTAATGTATCAATCATTATATATTGTTGAATATATATCTACAATTATGCGATTTGTTTAAATCGTACGAATTTCAAATCGAATGAATTTCAATACAATAAATATGGACGTTGGTGACAAATTTTATTAAATAACGTTGTTATGTCAAAAATATTATTATAATAATACTTCGTATTTATCGGTATCGTACAAACAGAAATTTCACAATTTAAAATGTTAAAAACGCGCAAAACTAAATAAACCAACTTACATTTATAACTCAAATATAAACTTATTTGTAAAATAACTAAATAAAATATCGCGTAATAATTTGTATTTAAAATGTACCAATTAATGTTCAAAATAATTATTTAACGTTCAAACGACGGAGCAAACGAACACCACACGGGACGCGGGGCGAAAGTGGGGATAAACCCCACCTCCACCTTTCATTTTCTTCATTTCATTTCCCATTCCTCCCTCTCTCTTTTCTTTCCCCTCTAAACAAACAAACCACCAAAACTCACCAAATCGCAAAATACTACCACGAAACGCGACCGAATCACAAATATTTTTAGAGATTCACGACCACCTCGCGACGATCTACAACGCTATCTTTCCGGATTTTCATTTCGGCAAATTGTAAGTTTCCGACAAAATCCCGAAATCTCTCGATTCTTAGTATTTTTCACTTGCGGTTGTTTAGATAACATATATATGTCCATTACAATGTATAGAACATGATTTCATAGCTTAAAAACGGATTTTTGGCCGGAAAAAGTCGTGACAGCCGGATTTCTGGGCTGGTGTTCATCCATGCGACACAAGCATTGTGTCGCATGTTGTGTCGTATTTTAGCCTTTATGTCGCATAAATTCCCTTGTGTCGTACCTTATGTCGTACCAGATATTTTGTGTCGCCAGTTCTGCGACACAACCACTATGTCGCATACCCCATACGACACAATCACTATGTCGCTGTTGAATCAGCATTTCGCATCCATGCGACACAACCCTTGTGTCGTATGGACTTTGTGTCGCACTCCTATGCGACACAACACTTGTGTCGCATAACCCTTTTTGTGTCGCATTGTTATGTCGCATAAAACAGCAGGTTTTCAAATCTCAATTTCACTAAGTGTCGGAACTATATGACCTCAAACCCTTATACGATACGACTTATAAAACACTTTGGGACACATTTTCAAGTGCAAAACGCCAATTACAAGATAATAATACTTAAGGTTTATTATTTCAAATCCGTCACCAACGGGCCGTACGCGTTTTCAAAACATACTTCAAAATCAAACAAGTCGTTGTAACTTGTCTCAATTCAATCAAACAAGTCGTAGTAACTTGTAACAATTCAATCAACCAAATCGTAGAAATTTGGACATATATATATAGTTGTATAACAACTACAAAGGTAGTCTTTCGAGATACCAGTACAATTAATAACAATCAAGTGTCGTGAACACATTCAGGTTTCAAGTCTTTGGACATCAACACACTGCTAATTACTTCAAGTTTATTAAGTTAAACACATCAGGAATCAGGTGAGTTTCATAGCCCCATTTTCACTACTTTTACCAGGGGTGTGATATTACTGTATCATTTTGTTTTACAAGTAGAACGCAAGTGACAAACTTCAAATACTACATGAGTTTCAAGCTAATCAATTTAAAGTCCTCCATAAGCATAGTCTCTAGTATTTTATAGCGTGAATGTTAGTATATGATATCATATGGGATTGACAATCCTCATCCGGGTTAGCACGCACTAATCGGTCAAACGGATGTATTAGCATTTGGGAAGACGAGTGTTGATTAGGCACTCGTAGGAGGCAAATCAGTTAGGTTTCCTTAATTGGGCCTGACAAATCAGTTAAGCTCAGACTATGTGCTCATGGACAGTATAACTTTTATTTTGCTTAATTGCATTTTAAATTCATTATAAATCTTGCGGTTCTGACAATTATACATTGACTTACAAACCTGTGAGCTCACCAGCGTTTTCGCTGACCCATTTTAGTATTTATCACAGGTACCCAGCAGTAGTTTGGCTGCGCAAGCAGGAATTATTAGCTCGAGTCAGCATACATACAACTAGAGATTGGACTGCATTATTATATTTTGTAAAAGTAATTATGCTATGTAATCTCTAAATTTCAGGAACCGAGCTAATGTAACTATATTTTGATGTAAACATTTGCTTTATTTATACAAGTTTAAAACGACGCATATAGTGGTCGTTCATTATATCTTATGTGCTTTGTATATTGATTAGTAACACCCAAATCAAGCTTCCGCAAATCATTAAATTTGGGGGTGTCACAGATTGGTATCAGAGCCTAAGGTTATAGTGAACTAGGTTGCATTTAGTGGGCCTAGACTATGACCGTTAGGCAGTATTCCTTATTAGTTATGACTAGTTCAGGGATTACATCATACGACCTTAATTTAACATAGCCTGATCAACTATGTACAATTAAAGAAAGATGATGTGAAATCTGAAAGAGTTATGTTGAACAGGAATGCATTAGTTGACTCTGACCTCGAGAGAAACGGGACTCAAAAACACTTCTGTGTTAGACACCCAATAGATTATTATGTGATATACATATATTTACATGAATAGACCTCATTACAACTTTAGGCTATATTATATTATATTATATGATTATAGGCCTCTTTCTTTCAAACGTTTTGTCTCGGAATGACAAACACACCACTAGTTCATCATACTCGGACTAGTATCTTATTTCATTTCCTTGTTCTTTCTTACTCAGCATCATGCCTCCACGTCGTCAAATTACCCTTAGCGAAGCTGAGATCGCGGGAATAATTGCCCGCAGTGTGACTGAAGCCTTGGCTACCCGAACACCACCCACTAGTGAGGACACAGCAACCAATACTCCACCGCCCAAACCCTGCTCCTATAAGGACTTTCTTAGCTGTAAACCGCTATACTTCAAGGGCACGGAAGGTGCCATTGGCTTAATCCGTTGGATTGAGCGCATGGAATCTGTTTTCAGTCTCTGCGACTGCACTGAGAACAACAAGGTCAAATTCGCTGCTTACACCTTTCAAGAAGGTGCACTCACGTGGTGGAAAACCCACGCAAACTCCGTAGGCCTTGAGGTTGCAAACCGACTTCCTTGGGTCGAACTGAAAAAGAAACTGACAGAAAAATACTGTCCTGAAGAGGAATTGCACAGGCTGGAAGAAGAATTCTGGCATCTGGAGGTGCAGGGAAATGATGTTGCTGATTATACCACTAAATTTCAGCAGTTTGCTTTATTATGCCCGGGTTTAGTCGAACCAGAAAGTAAGGGCATTAAGAGATACATTCGTGGACTTCCCGAGAACATTCAGGGAAACGTCGCCTCATCCAAACCAACTACTACTGAAAGTGCCATTCGATTGGCCCACGAACTCATGGCTCTAGTTGTCAGCCGTGAGACCTCCAACACCTCATCCTCCAACAAACGCAAATCCACTGAACACCACCACAACTCAAGCAAGAAAAACAACGCCATCCAAGTCTACACCTCCAACTCTGAAACCACCCGCAACTACACCGGGGACAGACCTTATTGTCCCAAGTGTAACTACCACCATTTTGGTCAGTGCGGTACTCCTTGCAACAACTGCAGGAGGCAAGGGCATTTGACTAAAGATTGCCGAGCTCCCAAATCCAACAACAACCCCTCTGACAGAAATACCCGACAACCTAAGTCCTGTTATGAATGTGGAAACCCAGGACACTTCAGGGATTCTTGCCCAAAATTGAAGAATAAGGGCAACAATAACAACAACAACCACCGCAACAACAACAACACCAAAAGTAGCGCCTTCGTGATCAACTCAGGGGACGCCCGTCAGGACCCGAATGTGGTCACGGGTATGTTCCTCCTCAACAATTTAACTGCTTCCATTCTGTTTGATACTGGTGCCGATAGGAGTTTTATTTCCGATGAATTTTGCCCTCTACTTGACATTTCACCTGTTGCTTTAGACGTTAAGTACACCATAGAGCTAGCAAATGGCAAGCTGATAGAAACCGATAGTGTGATACCTAATTGCACTTTAAATCTAGCCGACGAAACCTTCCCCATAGATCTTATGCCTATTGAGATAGGAAGTTTCGATGTCATCGTAGGCATGGACTGGTTATCCAAACATCGCGCCGAAATCATCTGCTATGACAAAATTGTTCGCATACCTCTCACTGTCGGTAGAACCCTAGTCATACAGGGGGAGACCGGAGGGACGAGGCTCAACCTCATATCTTGTTTAAAAACCCGAAAATTTCTGAGAAAGGGTTATCCTGCAATCCTCGCGCACATCATGGAGAAAAAGTCGGAGGAGAAGCGACTTGAGGATGTTCCAATTGTTCGAGACTTTCCAGAAGTCTTTCCTGAAGAACTACCTGGTCTACCACCACCAAGACAGGTTGAGTTCTCAATCGATCTTGTACCAGGTGCTGCGCCTGTGGCCCGAGCACCATACCGTTTAGCTCCATCTGAACTTCAGGAGCTGTCCACCCAGTTACAGGAACTCCTGGAACGAGGGTTCATCAGGCCGAGTTCTTCACCTTGGGGAGCTCCGGTCCTATTTGTTAAGAAGAAAGATGGTTCTTTTCGAATGTGTATCGACTATCGAGAGTTGAACAAGTTAACTGTCAAGAACCGGTATCCACTCCCTCGAATCGATGATTTGTTCGACCAACTTCAAGGGTCGAGTTGTTATTCAAAGATTGATCTCCGATCCGGTTATCACCAATTGCGTGTTCGCGATGCCGATATTCCAAAAACCGCTTTCAGAACCCGTTATGGGCATTACGAATTCCAAGTGATGCCATTCGGCCTAACCAACGCACCGGCGGTATTCATGGATCTTATGAATCGGGTGTGCAAGCCTTATCTTGACAAATTTGTCATTGTCTTCATCGACGACATCCTTATATATTCACGAAACAAAGAAGAACACGCGCAACACCTCAAAACCATCCTTGAACTGCTTAAACACGAGGAGCTCTATGCCAAGTTCTCTAAGTGTGAGTTCTGGATCAAAACTGTTCAATTCCTTGGCCACGTGATTGACAGTCAGGGGATTCACGTTGACCCGTCAAAAATCGAGGCTATCAAAGATTGGCAATCGCCAACCACTCCAACCGAAGTACGGCAGTTTTTGGGACTTGCCGGGTACTATCGACGCTTCATTGAAAATTTCTCCAAGATAGCCATACCACTCACGACTCTGACCCAGAAAGACAAAAAGTTTGACTGGACTGAGAAACAAGAGTCGGCATTTCAACTCTTAAAGCAAAAGCTTTGCAGTGCTCCTATCCTATCATTACCCGAAGGCACCGATGACTTCGTGGTATACTGCGATGCTTCACATCAAGGTCTCGGTTGTGTGCTCATGCAACGGGACAAAGTCATAGCTTATGCTTCTCGACAGCTTAAGATTCATGAAAAGAATTACACCACCCACGACCTCGAGCTAGGAGCTGTCGTTTTTGCCCTCAAAATCTGGAGACATTACCTTTATGGTACCAGATGTACAATCTTTACCGACCATAAAAGCCTTCAACACATATTCGATCAGAAGGATCTCAACATGAGGCAACGTCGATGGGTCGAGTTGCTTACCGATTACGACTGTGAGCTCAAATATCATCCAGGCAAAGCAAATGTTGTTGCTGATGCCCTCAGTCGAAAAGAGCGAGTGAAACCACTTCGAGTTCGAGCCCTCAGTATGACCATTCACAACAATTTGAACATTCAAATCCTCACTGCTCAACTCGAAGCCTTAAAACCTGAAAATGTCAAAGATGAAGCCTTGCGGGGCATGGATCAACAATTCGAAATCAAATCTAACGGGATTAAGTATTTCTCCAACCGAATCTGGTTGCCTAAATTTGGGAACCTACGAGACTTGGTGATGGATGAAGCTCACAAGTCCAAATATTCTATCCATCCGGGATCCGACAAAATGTACCACGGTATCAAGGACTTCTACTGGTGGCCGAACATGAAAGCCGAAATCGCCACCTATGTCAGCAAATGCCTTACTTGCTCCAAAGTCAAAATCGAATATCAAAAACCTTCTGGTTTACTTCAACAACCCAGTCTTCCTGAATGGAAATGGGAACAAATTGCCATGGACTTCATAACCAAACTACCAAAGTCAGCGAACGGTTGCGATTCCATTTGGGTGATCGTGGATCGTCTCACAAAGTCTGCTCACTTCCTAGCAATCAAGGAATCCGACAAAATGGAACGCCTCACCAACATTTATCTGAAAGAAATCGTGACCAAACACGGTGTTCCAATCTCCATTATCTCCGATAGAGATAGTCGTTTCACTTCACAATTTTGGCAATCACTTCAAAAATCTCTGGGTACTCGACTGGATATGAGTACCGCATACCATCCTCAAACCGACGGCCAAAGTGAACGAACCATTCAAACACTGGAAGACATGCTACGGGCCTGCGTAGTAGACTTCGGTGTAAACTGGGAAAAACATCTACCATTGTGCGAGTTCTCGTACAACAACAGTTATCATACCAGCATCAAGGCTGCACCCTTCGAGGCACTGTACGGTCGGAAATGCCGGTCACCTATCTGTTGGACCGAAGTTGGGGATAGCCAACTCACAGGTCCAGAAATCATTCACGAGACGACCGAGAGAATCGTTGAAATTCAGAACAAGCTTAAAGCCGCGCGTGATCGTCAGAAAAGTTATGCTGACGTGAGACGCAAGCCACTCGAGTTCCAGGTTGGGGATCGAGTTCTACTCAAAGTATCGCCTTGGAAAGGCGTAATCCGATTTGGCAAACGAGGGAAGTTAAATCCCAGATACATTGGACCATTCGAGATCCTCGAAAAGATTGGTCCAGTGGCATATCGATTGCAGCTGCCATCCGAACTCAGCAGCGTGCATCCCACATTTCATGTTTCAAATCTGAAGAAGTGTCTGTCTGATGAGACACTTATCATTCCACTTGATGAAATTCGAGTTGACGAGAAACTTCACTTTGTTGAGGAACCCGCCGAGATCATGGACCGTGAGGTCAAACAACTTAAACAAAGTCGTATTCCCATCGTCAAAGTTAGGTGGAATTCGCGGCGCGGTCCGGAATTTACCTGGGAACGGGAAGACCAAATGCGACTCAAGTATCCTCAACTCTTCACTGACTCAACATCAAACGCGAATTCAACATAAATTTCGGGACGAAATTCTCCTAACAGGGGGAGAATGTGACAACCGTCAATTTAGGACTAGAATTTAGTGCCTAATCAAGTTTTAATACATGTAATTAGTTCTGTGTTAGGCTAATTAATGTATCAATCATTATATATTGTTGAATATATATCTACAATTATGCGATTTGTTTAAATCGTACGAATTTCAAATCGAATGAATTTCAATACAATAAATATGGACGTTGGTGACAAATTTTATTAAATAACGTTGTTATGTCAAAAATATTATTATAATAATACTTCGTATTTATCGGTATCGTACAAACAGAAATTTCACAATTTAAAATGTTAAAAACGCGCAAAACTAAATAAACCAACTTACATTTATAACTCAAATATAAACTTATTTGTAAAATAACTAAATAAAATATCGCGTAATAATTTGTATTTAAAATGTACCAATTAATGTTCAAAATAATTATTTAACGTTCAAACGACGGAGCAAACGAACACCACACGGGACGCGGGGCGAAAGTGGGGATAAACCCCACCTCCACCTTTCATTTTCTTCATTTCATTTCCCATTCCTCCCTCTCTCTTTTCTTTCCCCTCTAAACAAACAAACCACCAAAACTCACCAAATCGCAAAATACTACCACGAAACGCGACCGAATCACAAATATTTTTAGAGATTCACGACCACCTCGCGACGATCTACAACGCTATCTTTCCGGATTTTCATTTCGGCAAATTGTAAGTTTCCGACAAAATCCCGAAATCTCTCGATTCTTAGTATTTTTCACTTGCGGTTGTTTAGATAACATATATATGTCCATTACAATGTATAGAACATGATTTCATAGCTTAAAAACGGATTTTTGGCCGGAAAAAGTCGTGACAGCCGGATTTCTGGGCTGGTGTTCATCCATGCGACACAAGCATTGTGTCGCATGTTGTGTCGTATTTTAGCCTTTATGTCGCATAAATTCCCTTGTGTCGTACCTTATGTCGTACCAGATATTTTGTGTCGCCAGTTCTGCGACACAACCACTATGTCGCATACCCCATACGACACAATCACTATGTCGCTGTTGAATCAGCATTTCGCATCCATGCGACACAACCCTTGTGTCGTATGGACTTTGTGTCGCACTCCTATGCGACACAACACTTGTGTCGCATAACCCTTTTTGTGTCGCATTGTTATGTCGCATAAAACAGCAGGTTTTCAAATCTCAATTTCACTAAGTGTCGGAACTATATGACCTCAAACCCTTATACGATACGACTTATAAAACACTTTGGGACACATTTTCAAGTGCAAAACGCCAATTACAAGATAATAATACTTAAGGTTTATTATTTCAAATCCGTCACCAACGGGCCGTACGCGTTTTCAAAACATACTTCAAAATCAAACAAGTCGTTGTAACTTGTCTCAATTCAATCAAACAAGTCGTAGTAACTTGTAACAATTCAATCAACCAAATCGTAGAAATTTGGACATATATATATAGTTGTATAACAACTACAAAGGTAGTCTTTCGAGATACCAGTACAATTAATAACAATCAAGTGTCGTGAACACATTCAGGTTTCAAGTCTTTGGACATCAACACACTGCTAATTACTTCAAGTTTATTAAGTTAAACACATCAGGAATCAGGTGAGTTTCATAGCCCCATTTTCACTACTTTTACCAGGGGTGTGATATTACTGTATCATTTTGTTTTACAAGTAGAACGCAAGTGACAAACTTCAAATACTACATGAGTTTCAAGCTAATCAATTTAAAGTCCTCCATAAGCATAGTCTCTAGTATTTTATAGCGTGAATGTTAGTATATGATATCATATGGGATTGACAATCCTCATCCGGGTTAGCACGCACTAATCGGTCAAACGGATGTATTAGCATTTGGGAAGACGAGTGTTGATTAGGCACTCGTAGGAGGCAAATCAGTTAGGTTTCCTTAATTGGGCCTGACAAATCAGTTAAGCTCAGACTATGTGCTCATGGACAGTATAACTTTTATTTTGCTTAATTGCATTTTAAATTCATTATAAATCTTGCGGTTCTGACAATTATACATTGACTTACAAACCTGTGAGCTCACCAGCGTTTTCGCTGACCCATTTTAGTATTTATCACAGGTACCCAGCAGTAGTTTGGCTGCGCAAGCAGGAATTATTAGCTCGAGTCAGCATACATACAACTAGAGATTGGACTGCATTATTATATTTTGTAAAAGTAATTATGCTATGTAATCTCTAAATTTCAGGAACCGAGCTAATGTAACTATATTTTGATGTAAACATTTGCTTTATTTATACAAGTTTAAAACGACGCATATAGTGGTCGTTCATTATATCTTATGTGCTTTGTATATTGATTAGTGACACCCAAATCAAGCTTCCGCAAATCATTAAATTTGGGGGTGTCACATTAACCAAGATGTTCGTTTTCAAATTACGAATCCAACAGAAGATGAATCATCAAAAAAGAACGAAGAATGAAGATTCTACGTACGCCGGAAGATCCAAACGATTCGCACAACACATCTAAAGTTCACAGACATATTTTTGGGATATTTTTTCATCAAAGTCTTCGTTTTGAATTACGAATCCAACAAAAAAAGAATCGACTCAAACGGGCGCATAACGAAGAAAACACGCACGAATCAAGAAACGAAGCAAAAGACGGTGAAACGGGGCGGGTGGCAGCCAGCCGCCGCCGGCCTACCACCAGCCGCCGCCAGCCACCAGCTGGGCGGCGCCGGCCTGCTGTCCACCGCCCCAGTTTCCGTTTTTGGCTAATTCTCGTACCTGGTGCGCCTACTTTCCGCGTTGTACAGTACCTGGTGCACCTTTTTACCCACATTGCGTTAATGTGCACCTCTTGATGCTAATGTGAGCCTAAACTCACCTATAAATAGAGGGCTTGGGTTCCATTTACAAGACACACCTTTTCACACACCATTCTTTCCACACTTTGGAAGATACACTTTCCCTCTAGCTTCTAGCTTTTCTTTCTTTCTTTATTTTCTTACTTTAAAATAGTATTAGGCTAGTTAGTATAGAAGCAAGGAACGTGTTTGTAGTCTTTGGTGGGGAACAAATTTGTAATCTTTGGTGTACGCTTGGAGCAACTCTAATTAATTCAAGTCTACTTTCTCTCGCATTTAATTCTGGTTCTTTCTAATCCTTATCTATCTTAATTAATTATGTTTATATTGATTATGCTAGATTTAGTTATTGCCATGATTAGAGAGTAGTATACTTGTTGTGTTTGTTTGCGATGAAGTTAGTTAATTATGGGATGATGTATAATCAAATATTAAAGATTGGAAGTATTGCTTTGATCATCTTATTGCATGTTCTTGTTTGATTGTTGCCTTAGGATCATCATAGCAGTAAAATATAAATGGTCTTAATTATCGTGAAATAATATGCGGCCCCTATTCGACTGTTACTCGATATAGTACTGGAAACACTTCAAGGTGGAGTACAAATGTATGGAAGTCGAGGATCGACCGAAGGTAGTCATATTACGAAACGATATAATATTATGAAGTAATATGATGGGCCCTATTCGACTGTTACTCAGTATAGCGTTGGAAACACTTTAGGTGTAGTACAAATACGTGGAAGCTGCGTAACGACCGAAGGTAGTTATATTACGAACTAATTTATAAAATGAGAAACCTAGTTTAATTAACCTTTCTAAATAGACTTTTAAACTTCAAATTATTCTATCGCCTTTCCACCAATAAACGTGATTACAACACCTTTTTACGACGTCCAATTAAAAGGTAGTCAATTATCTGTGTCAATATAATTTGTCAATGGTATGAAACTATGGAACCGTAAGGCTACATGGGGGATTATCATAGGACAAGACATGGCCAGGGTTTGAAGCGGCGGAACCACTTAAAGTGAGGAACGCTGTGGATAATTAGGGGATTTATTGGGTAGTCTTAAGCAAGGGCTGGTTTAAAGTCATATATGAACTGTTTTAAATACATGAATCTGATAGGATGACGAGGAATCATTATATGATTCAGTAATGTCTAGTACCTTAAGATTTTGTTCCCGTTCATATGAAAGTATTATTAAACCTTAATTAAGATTTTGCTTATTATTCAAAATACTTTGTAATGTTACCATAACCTAGCTCCCGGTGTGACATGCTAATGGAATTTTTAATTAGTAGGGAGTCTAGTGTGTACATGCAAGTATTCAAGAATGATAATTAACTAATATCTTTCAAAATAGTTTCTCCAAATATCATCCCATAACTTAATTAACGAAGTCTCAGCAAACACTATCTGTATCTATCTGCTTTAGGTTTTACTTTTATTTCTCTTTTATTTATTTACTTGCCTAAGTTAGTTAATATAAAAACCAAAACCTCCACTATTTTATAAACCATTCACTAGTTTGAAAGCCCTCATCTGCCTCGCCTTAGTTTCAATTCAGTCGGTTTGAAGAACGACTCTAGGTCATACCTACCACTTGCTCACCCTTAGGATTAGCATTGTTAGGAAAAACTTAGGCCCCGCAATTTCAAATTTAAAACAACCCACTGCTGGTGCCCGGTTAGTAATCGTTAATGACACCGACCTGATCGGGCGCCAACACCGCTCATACCAAAGCCTCGGAGCTTGGTGAAGACCATATAACGCCTTATTCAACTTGCAGACGTATTCCGGATGAGCAGGGTCTTCAAAACCTGGAGGCTGCTTAACATACACATCGGTATCCACTTGTCCACACAGAAAAGCACTTTTCACATCAAGTTGATTAACGCGAAATCCTTTGAAGGAGGCGTATGCTATAAAAATGCGAATGGACTCCAAGCGAGCAACAGGGGTAAATACTTCATCATAGTCCAGACCTTCAATTTGACTGAAGCCTTGAACTACCAGACGTGCTTTGTTACGAATCACTATGCCCCGATCATCCATCTTATTTCTATATACCCATCGAGTGCCAGTCAAGTGGGCACCCTTGGGTAACGGAACTATTTCCCAAACTTGCAACTTCTTGAATTGCAGTAGTTCCTCTTGCATGGCCTCAACCCAGGATGGGTCTTTTAAGGCCTCTTCAACCTTCTTGGGCTCGATTTGTGATAGATGGCATGAATTTAAATTAGCTGCCAGACCCAAAAGTTGTTGAGATTGAGTATGTTTCACTTGTTGTCGCGTTTGAACTGGAGCATGAGGATCACCAATGATATTGTCAATGGGGTGATCCTTATGTACACGAGTTACTGGAATGGTATCCGGCACAAGAACCAAATCCAAGTAGTTCAAATCTCCCTCAGTAGCAGGAGCATCTTCTTTCTCTAAGATAATAGCAGTTTCAGTTAAAGAAAGATTCGGTGATGCTTCAACATCTTCTTCTTGAGTATAGAAGTGAGAATAGGTCGTCTCTGCTTCTTCCTCTTCCTCCAACGAAGGCATATTTGGATCAAAAGCAAGCTCCTTGGTAATGATAGTTTTAGAAGTAGAAGGAGCATCTGAAGATGGTGTAGTGGGAGACAGTTTAGTTGTGGGTGTTGGTGTTGGTGTAGATGTAGATGCGGGTGTTGGACTAAGTGTTGTGGTGGGTGCGGGAGTGGGTGTTGGAGTAGGTTTTGAGGTAGATGTTTGATTAGATGCCGATTCAGGGTTTGGGTTAGATGGTTTGAAGGGAGAATCGGGTGTCTCTTGAGAAAGACCGATTCCATGAAGTAGGGTGACCAACTCTTCCTCTTGATCTACTTCAGGTATGTTGAAAGAGTTAAAGACATCCTCATAGTTGAAAAACCAATCTGGACCCGTTCCTTGAGGAGGATCCGTATGACGCAAATATTTGACCTCAAAATGCTCCTCTACCTGGCGCGTTGATTTGTTGTAAACTCTTTTATTCGGGGAATTCACCGAATAACCAAGAAAAATCCCTTCAACAGCTTTTTTATCAAACTTCGAGACTTTTTCTTTTGTGACCATAATCAAACACGGACACCCAAATGGTTCTAGAAACTGCAGGTTTGGCTTACGGTTATTAAAAAGTTTGTAACATGTCTTGTTCTTCTTCTTAACCGTGAGCACCCGATTCAGAACATAACAAGCAGTGTTAACTGCCTCAGCCCAGAAGATGATAGGTAACTTAGAATCAGCTAGCATAGTCCGAGCTGTCTCGATGATAGTCCTATTCTTACGTTCTGCAACTCCATTCTGTTGAGGAGTTCTTGGAGCACTGAATTGATGTTCAATGCCTTTTGCAGCACAATATAACTCGAGAGTATAATTCTTGAACTTGGTTCCATTATCACTGCGCAGTCTCTTTACCCTTAAGTTGCACAAATTTGCGAACTTATCCAACAGATAAACCAAAATATCCGCAGTCTCACCCTTTGAAGCTAGAAAATAAACCCACGAAAATCTTGAGTAGTCATCCGTAACTACCAAGCAGTAAGATCTGCCACCAATGCTCTTAGTAGAAATGGGACCAAAGAAATCCATATGTAAGAGTTCCAGTGGTGCAGTAATAGAATTCACTGTCTTAGACTTATGGGACTTTTTGTGGAGTTTGCCCTTGTGGCAAGAAATACAGTCATCCTTTAACGAAAAAGACTGTTTAGGAACTCCATTAACCAAATCATTCTTTATTAGAAAATTCATTTTGCGAAAATGAATATGTCTCATCCGTCTGTGCCAAAGAAGTGATTCTTTCTCAGAAGCCTTTGAAAAGAGACAAGTATACTCATTGGTTGTCTCGACAGTTCACATATTCAGAATGTAAGTGTCATCTTTCCTTGGTGCTCGCATTAGCACCCATTCCTCAGGAATGATAAAACCCGGCTTCAATATCACACATTCAAATTTTGTGAATGCAGTGGTGTAATCCTTATCACATACTTGTGAAACGCTCAGCAAGTTGTGATTAAGTTGTACCACATATTCACATTTTCAAAGCTAACTTTCCCATTTGTTAGCGTTCCACGACCCGAAATCATTCCTCCTGTATCTCCAGCAACTCCTGCGTATGGTTTAATATCCACAAGAAGAGACACATCGCCAGTCATGTGTCGCGAGCAGCCACTATCCATGTACCATTTACTATCTCTAACACGTTCAGACTACTGCAACACATAAAAGTAAGGAGATTAGTGAGAAACGGTGACCCAAGCCTTTACAGACTTAGGTCTACCGAAGTCATTAACAATAATCATATATGATAGAATTTTATTTTTAAGCAAATCAGAATTTTCATCTGATGGGTTATTGTTGACGACATTAGAGTCAACAGCAGACTCTTTTCTTTTCCAAACTTTAGATGGTTCGAAAATTGTTTTGGGAGTAATGTCGGGCTTTTGTTTTGGCAAGGGTTTTTGCTCAACATTACTTTGCTTCTTAACCGGCTTGGGAGAGTTGGAATAACGTCTAGGTGGAGATTGTGAAAACGAATTTCTATAAAAAGATGTTCTAGGCATATCTCTCCCATAGCGCTGATTAGAAAGCTTGGGACAATCACGGATTAAATGTCCCTGTTTCTTGCAGTAGAAACAGGAATGCTTCTCAACAAATCTGGGTTTACACTTTCAGTCTAGTGTCGCATGTGTCGCATGGAGATTGTGTAACAAGTGTCACTTAGCTGAGGTAGTTTCCTGAGCAGGCTCTGCTTGAGAAGTACTTGATTCTCCATTAGTAACTTTTGCAGACCCCTCTTCATCATCACTTGAATCAGTCTCGATGACTGACGCATCATCATAATGTTCATCATCACCCAGATGCTCATCTTCAACTGATACGTCATCATCCATATCAAACACATATCCTTGTTCGGTCTCAGAGTCAGCTTCATTGACCATTCTCTGAAGATATGATAAATCGGCAAACGAATAATCAACTACAATCGGTCTCGGCTGGCCTGGAATATCATCAATAGAAAAATAATCTAAACGAGCAGTTTCATTAACAACAGAATCTGGGTTTACACTTTCAGGCTGGGGGGGAGTCGATGTTGTTGTTTCCAAGGCACGCAGTGACTCCCCCGAAACTACAACCCTAGACTCTAAACTAACAATCCTAGATTCCAAAGCTGGAATCACTGCAACCTGCAACCTGAGCAAATCAACTTCGGCAGCTTTAACTTCCAAATCCTTTATCTGAGCTGCCTGAGTTTCAAGCACAGCAGCCTGATCATCTAAGCGTTTGGCCAACTGTTCCAGCTGAGCAAGAAGCTGCTGAAGCGAAGCAGGCGAAAACTGTGGAGGTTGCTGTTGTTTTTGACGTTGTTGACCAGGTTCCTGAATATGAATACCGGTTCTCTGGCGTCTTCTCAACGGTAATTCAGCGTAAGACGGAGAAGACCCAGCTGGTCGCTTGCCAAGATTCGGAGGTACATGAACCCTCCCCGCAGAAATCCTCCTCAGAATACGCTTAAAGCGTCTAGGATCCACTAGCTGAATCGAATCCAAAGTCCCTTGAGGTGGCACATCACCTGGAGAGTCAGGTGGTGTGGGTCCACCATCAGATTCAGCTTCTGCCTCGACTTCCTCAACAAATGGTTGAGGCTGAGGATAGACCGAAGGAGGTGGAGAAGCATTTCTTGAACATGCACATTTTGTACAAGTTTTAAGTGGTGCTTGCTCAGGTTGAATGGTTAAAGTAGAAGGTTTGTCATGAGAAACTTTATCATTATTAAAAATTGTATTTCATTTCAAAATCTTTACAGGTGTCTATAAAGTTTGAGAATTCTCTTTCAAAACCTTTTCTTTTCCTTTTTGAACCTTAACCTCAGGTTCATTTTGCAAAATTACATTTTCAGCTTTAACTTCAACCTTTTTAACCTTAGGATACTCCTGTTCAGTAATATCCTTAATCTCAACAACCTCCGGATCACTAACTGGAAGTGCACTTTCAGACTTAACAAACTTAGGCAAAGGATACTCTGGCCTTTTCGTTTTCTCCTTTGCATGCTTTTTAGCTTCTTTAGATTTTGTAGCTGGCCATGAGGAGTAGTCAGCTACAAGCTCTTCGGTGCCTTCCTTAACAGGCAGAGGATAGTGATTAGTAGGGGGTGGGACTATGTTATACCCCAGTCCCGCCTTACTACTTGTATCCGTCTTTTGCTTGTTAACGATTTCATCGAAAACGTCAAGAGACTCTGAGAAAGTTGAGATTTTTCTATTGAAATTCACAGACTGAGACTTTAATTCAGAAAGTTCTTGATTAACAATTTGATTTCTTTAAGATAGCTATTTATAGCATCTTGTTGACTAAAAACTTTTTATTTATAAGTCTGTGTGTCTAACTTATAAGCCTCGATTTGCTTATCATAAAGTTTTTCATTTGATTTCAAAAACTTATTTGACTCAATAAGTTTGACAACCTTTTCTCTCAAGTTTTCATTTTCTATTTGACAAATCTTTAAAGAAGCAGTTAGAGTTATACATGAAACACAGTTTGATGGTTCCTCAGGTTCATCACGTACCTCATTTGTGATGTGAGCCATTAGACATTGTTGATACTGCTGAGCTTGAGCGGACCAGTCAAGATTTGTAGGCTCGAACACAACCAGAGCATCAGAAGCTCCAGTCTTCGGTACATCCTTTTCCGGAGTCTTGGGTGGAGATGGTTTAGTGAGACCTGATGGTGGCATCTTAGGTTTCTCACATTCTCGGGCGAAGTGTCCCAAGTTCTGGCAATTGTAGCAACGAACCTTGCTCTTATCAAAACCGAAACCAGATTTACCAGCTCCTTCCAAACTCTTGCGTCCCGTCTGCTGCAAGAATTTATGTACCCTCCTTGTGATCATGGCGATATTCTAGTTCAAATCCATCTATTCAAGATCATCATCATCCAGCTGACCATAATCTTCCTTTTTCAGCTCCAACGTGGTGTTTGGTTGTGAAACCAAATCCTTGTAAGAGCTCAGAAAAGCTGTATAGATGGCAGCTTGTTCTTCAATAGCTGGTGAAATGGGAGTCTGTGCACCTTGTGAAGTGCCAGCAGAATGGACTGATGAGTAAACCCCAGTGGAGTTTGTTTGTGAAGTGATATCTGATACAAACGCCATTCCACCATGGGTATTTCCAGAGTCAACTTTACCACCATACAAAGATGGGTTTTTTACAAAACCCCCCCCATTTTTACATTCTTTCTTCTTCAACTCCATAGCATGTGCTTGGAGTATCCAAACCAACTCGTCCAACTTCCACGTAGCTAACTCTTGATTTTCCTTTAACATCTAAACCTTGACATCCCAAGCTTTGGGTAGTGCATCCAAAAGCTTTTTATTAATTTCAAGTTCCGTAAAGGTAAAACCGCCTTCAAGCAACTCACCCAACAACTGGGTGTATCTAGTGAATAAACCAGATGCGGTCTCATTAGGCATAATATCAAAAAGATCATATTGTTTCTTAATCAGTTCTAACTTTGCCTCTTTGTATTTCTCATTACCACCGCAGCGAAACTCAACCGCCTTCCAAAGATCATAAGCAATATCATGTTGTTTAAACATACGCAGAACATCTGGAGTTAAGGCCATCTTTATTGCTGAAAGAGCTTTACGTTCAGTATCATACTCCTTACGTTCCTCAGGAGTAATAGCCTTATAAGCTTTAGGTGTAGGAACGCCATGATAATTTCCCTCAGCTAACGGTCTTTCATATCGTTCATTAAGTGGACCCCATAATTCTGGACAATGAAAGTCAATATACTGCTCAAAACGTGATCTCCAATATGCATAGTCCAAATCAGCAGTAAAAACGGAAGGTTTACTACTGCTTCCTACATCATTATTCTGTTTTATCATTTCCCTAATGCTTAGAAGAGTATCCTTATCTTGAGCCATTTGTAAGGCGCATGTAAGATCAACTCAAAACAAAACTAGAAAACTGATTAGTAACAAAGGCGTCACTAGGTAAGTGACGCACCTAAGTGTCGCAAAGAGTAGCGGCACTGGGTAAGTGACGCTATCAAGTGACGTATACACTTAAAGGACGACACTAGAGATTAGTGTCATATTGCCAATCAAGTGACGCACCCAAGTGTCGTACTTGAGTGATGCACAACAATAACAGGCGTCACTAAGGTAAGTGACGCTTTGAGTGACTCACAAAGTTAAATGCATCACTAGTAACAAGTGACGGGTGACACACAAGTGTCGCCCGAAGTGACGCAATTAAGTGTCGGAAAGTACTATAGGCGTCACTAAGTCAAGTGACGCGTATCACACAAGTGTCATTACTAAGTGACGCACTTGAGTGTCGGTGAATACCTAATTGTACCTTACGAAGTGTCGCCCGAAGTGTCTCAAGAAGTGACGCAATGAGTGACGCAGAAACGGCTATGAACGCCCAAAAACCCTAAAAATTGAATTTTCGTAAACCTAACGAAAATTCTTCGATCCCAAACGAACGAAACCTGTAAATCTTGATTCAAAACGTCTGATTAGCACCCAATTGATCCAAATAACTCGATAATTCTTGATTTTCTTCACGAAGCAAATCGAAAATAAACTAATTCGTGATCAAAACGTCAATCAAACCAACTCGAGGCTCTGATACCAGTTGAGAGTGCCCCTTGCTGTGGATCTAGATGATTGATTACTATGATTGAATGGCGGAAACAAACAATCACACTAATAAACACGTAAATACGAATCGAAACAGGTATAAATCAATAATATAACATTGTATTGATGAACGGAATGTATTGGAATGTTTTACAGATTGCTTAGTCGACAAATAGTGCTAGGGTTTCGTCAACCCTAGCCAGAAACCCGTAGGTTTGCTTAAATACTAACACAAATCGGCAGACATGCGTCACTTGGCTAGTGTCGCATGTGACCGCCTTCGTGCGTCACTTACCTAAGTGTCGCTATGCGTCACTAAGGCAAGTGTCACCTAACCCAGAAGCTAAGTGTCGCTATATATAAAAATGACTTTTCTATTACAATCAACTAACGACACTTACAAATCTATAGACCAACTGACAGACACAATAATATGCACCAACAAATATACTATATGCATTTTTATATATTGTATGCCTATATATATACTTACATGATGTAGAGACGTAGAGTTAACGAAGATATATAAGGATCGAGAAAAATGGATTAGGAGTAGTACTCGCTCCGAGTAGTTGTAGAATTTGAGCACGACATTCATGTTTTGGGCTGTTATGTAATGAATGGTTGAGGTAGTGAATGCTGGTTGTTCGGAGACCAGAGGTCAATGACGACGGTTGAGATGGTGGTATAGTCACAATCATTCCTTCGTTGATTATTTTTGATTCACTTTCCAGTATCATCTCCTGAAAATAAAACAACCAAATCTATCAATATTTTTTAGTCAAGATATCTCACAAATACACAGATACATATTTCCACTACAAAGATACACGCATTTAAAGGATTATCTTCTCTACACTAAAATGTAACAATATGTATCTGTATGCAGCTAATCATGAAGAAAAAAAATTCACCAACTATACATGAAATCTATTAGTAACAAAAAATGAGAATCATAGTTAAAGAGAGAACACATAGTTGATAATTTATCCCATAAAGAATAAGAAATGACCTTCTTGTTGCGAGAGAGAGAGAGAGAGAGAGAGAGAGAGATGGGGAGGCTGAGTGAGTGAGTATGTATATGTTTTTAAAAATTAAGGTCGTTTAAAGGTGATGTGCATAATTTATAAACACTTTATACCACCAATTAAAGTTTGAAACATTTGGGGATCATGAGCAAGCCACCTAGGGTTCCAAAATTGAAGTGATAAATACGTATCCAAAAGATGGCGATTCGTGGAATTGAAGGTTTCTTGTGTGTTGATGATGCAATGATGTTAACCTCTTAAACTCATAATAACTCATGCAAGTCGTTTCAAGAGTCAATTTCTAAAAAATAAAAAATCGAACGGCGGATATTCCCCTTAATTTAAGTTTTTTGACACAATAATCCTTTTTGGGCACAAATTAAAACTAATAGATCCTTTTTGGGTGATTGAAAAAGTTTATTGGAAAATTTTGAATCTTACATTACCTTTTTGGACTATTTTCCCTAGTTAAAATCATGCCATATAGATTAACGTGATTAAATGGGATACAGTTGTAAAGTTACTCGGCAAAAAGGTTGATTTTTTTTTCCGTCTTCAATTATCATCTAGCATCGACGGAATTTTTATACAACACAACAGTTGATATCTAATGGATAACTTTAGTTAAGATTTCGATCTAAAATAAAACCCACAATAAACTTAAATATTAGTATCAGGTAGTGTCTTTTAGGATAACAATTTGATCAATACTAAGTTGACAACCTTAAATTAAAATAATAAGTTAAGTAACCATTACAATATATCAAAACTCTAACGTACACATACAATCAAACTAACATGCATAACCATCACAGTTATTTTAAATATAAGCTTGAATTAACAGTTTAATAGTATTATTTTAACACACTTTAATTAAACTAACACTGTAAACTTAGGTGCTTATTTAGTTTGATCTTTAATAATTATGTCGTTAATTTTCAACTATCGATATCTATGCTAGGGCATCATTTTTGACTATTTGTTAATTTAACCTTTCAAATTACATGTAAAATCATAATGCATAAGCTACGAAAATACAAAAGCAAGAACGTTCGAAACGAGCTTGATACGTTGCTCTCCCGCTGCGAAGCGCGGGCAAGAGTAAAACTTGTTTAATTCATTCGTCATAAGAAGTATCACTCAAATTTTCATCGCTTAATTTCCACTTATCATTTTAGCACATAACCTAATAGAATCTTTATAAATTCTTTTAGACATACAACTTTTAGGTTAATATATATATCATTTTCTAGAACAAAATGCAGTTAAATTCTAACTTGACTTTACTCGTTTAAGATGAGTTATAAGTTAGTTTGTGAGTTATTTAGTTGTTTTTGGGCCAAAATAGCACCTATTTTTTTATGAGTATTTGATTTCAAATGTTTGGGCTCTGACATAAAAAAAACTTGTACATATGTTAGGCCTGTTTTTTGACCCAATGTTGTCAGTAGGTTGGCCTTCTATTCAAGGAATCAAGGGTCTACTTATATATTTTGTATATTTTCTTGTATAATTTTTTTAAGGAAAGAACTACGTACCCCTGTTACGAATATATGAATTTATTTACGAATTTACAATTAGTCCCACCCTGGAACTTAGAACTCAAAACTTCAAAGTTCATGGATTACCTCGATACCGCTAGGCCAATGGTTAAAGAAGAATTGCATTTGGAATTATGACTATATTAAGTGTTTTTATGTATATACAACATGGTATCTAGTTATCTGTGTAAACTCAAAAACGTAGTCACTATAAATGAACAAATGATGTTTGTTATAGCATACCGATTTCTGTGACAATAGCCGAACAATTATGAAATTCTAAAATACGGAACTCTATGATTCGGGTTCGGTTTACACAAAAATTGCTCATAACATAACCGAACTGCAAACACCCTTCTTCCTATCCTAGCCACTTTACATCTATATATACTTAAGAATATAACTTATAAATAACTGTAGTTAATTAAAAGTTAGAAATTTAACCAATAAGTTATACATCATTATATTGTAGGGTAAATATTAAAAAAAAAAAAAAAAAAAAAAAAAAAAAAAAAAAAACAAAACTCATTGTATTTACCAGTATGTACATGTATACGAAATGTACTTTTTATAAGCTTAACTAGATCAAAACCCGCAAAATTCATGGGCTATCGCATGTTTGTAATAACAAAACATATAGACAATAAATTCATATAATTTTGAAACATTTAAAATTTGTATACAGAATCGGATCCTAAAAAATTTAATTTATACATGGATTATCTTATTTAGGTGGATAGGTTGAATAGCTTACCAAAACGAAAATGGTAAATTATTCGTATGCTAGAACATTTGGTAGTACTAAAGTAGAAGAATTAAATCATAATTGCATAAAAACTTTCTAAGAGATAGATGAAGACAATAAAATGAAGTTATAACATAAAAAACAATAGATCATGTTTATTAGATTAAAGATTCATAACAGCACGAATCAATAATATTTTAAGATTCAAAAAATAATAAAAATAGTCACATTCATATGTGACACATGCATTTACTATTTGTCTCTAACGAAGTAATCGCCTTCATCCTCTTTTTCATCTTCATCTTTGTCTATTAGACGGTATTCAAGGTTCCTTGGAGGTTCAGTTTCATTCTCTAATTTTTCTGCCAGAACCAACCTATCCTCCGCATATTCTTGTAAATGAATTCGTAAGTAAAATGTCTATATTTAGGGAAAAAAATTCTAATATTAATCTGTTTTGAAGGTTTTTACATCATGATCTTCATACGTCTCATCTATGTCATTAAATGGATCATGTTCTTGATAAATATACTTCATCAATTGGGCATAATTAGCATCATCCTACACGAATATAGTTTTACTTTGCCATTATATTTGTATTATAAAGTCAACAATATATTTTACTTATAACAACCATCACTCTTTAAAATGAAGTCTGTATTCCATCATACTTATTATATCTACTCCATAAATATGTAATAGAATTATTGAAAAATATATGTAATATATAATCTTATTATGATGATTTCGAATTGTTTCCATGTCTGCTTAATATAAGTTAAGCTAAAACTATATTTAAAGATTGTATCAAACAGACATTGAAGACCATATTGGAGCAACAGATACAATATGTATGCTGTGATACCATTTACTATTCAGTGACAAATCAAATGACAACAGCATACTTATTCAGTGACAATGATTCTTTTTACAGCAGCACCACAAGACGGTTTCGAAGAAGACAAACGGACCATCTAAACCTTTCAAAAATATACATATATTATACCGTTAGGAAGACATTCTGACATACTTGAACGTACAATTTTTAACTTTCTATAAAACGCATCACTTACCTATTTGTAACAGCCTAAAAAATGGCAAAAAATCATTTTAGGCTGCTGGAAATTCAGAAAGCAGCCACAACAGGCTGCTTTACGACCCACTTTTCGACCACTTAGACACATTCATTCTCGGCAATGCTTATATCATTTTAACGAAGTCCGACCACACTTTCAATTTACACTTTCAGTTTTACTTACTAAACAGAATTCACCATACATACAGCATCTCGAAAATAGACGTAAGTTGTTTTTCAGTTTTTACCCAAATGGTTAAATGATTCTTTTTACAGCAGCACCACACGACTGTTTTGAAGAACACTTACGGACCCTCTAAACCTTTCAAAAATATACATATATTATACCGTTAGGAAGAGAGTCTGACATACTTGAACGTACAATTTTTAACTTTCTATAAAACGCATCACTCGCCTATTTGTAACGGCCTAAAAATGGCAAAAATCATTTTAGGCTGCTGGAAATTCAGAAAACAGCCCCCAACAGGCTGCTTTGCTGTTGGACTATAATGTCAAACGGGCCAAAGCCCGGTATGATTTTGAAAAGGGTCGCAGGCCACAAAACATAACAGGAATTAAAAGGTGGCAGTTAACAATGAAAGGGTGGCAGTTAACAACCAACAGGTGTGACTTTTGGCAAAAGGGTACAACCGTCAGTAACCACCAACCGAACCATTGTGATGGTTGGAAGGCACCCGTTCACTATCTATATATATGTAATAGATTAACAGAAAATGTAACACAAAAACAGAAAACATACAGTGATTGTATAATTTGTTCTTGATTAATAAAGAGTGATTCTTTATGCATTTTGTGTTCAATTGAATTCCTGGGCAACAGTGGTATCAGAGCGAGGAATAAAGGAATCGAGAGGATTATTTGTTTGTGATAAACAACAATCAGAAGACTGTTACAACGATCGAGTGAATCGATCATAACAAGGAATCGAGTGTTTCGATTACAAAGAAGAAGGAAAAGAGTACATACCGTTTAACAGAGAAATTGAAAGAAATCAAAGGGACTCCAACGGTTCGGAAGGAACCACCATCGATTGAAAGGAAAACAGAGGAGAAACACCACCGCAGAATAGCCGCCGGAGAAGAGACGAACACCGCCGCCGCCGCCATAAACATACCGGAGAAGACAACGGTTTAATTGAAACCACCGACTGTGGTTACCCAACTCGAGAAGCGTCGATTGAAAGGAAGCAGTACGTGCTCTTTGTGTATTGGGTTTGGCAGATTGGGAACAAAAAAGGGAGTCGCCGTTTTGTTATCAGGGACGAAGAAGAAGCATCATTTGGGTTTGGGCCTGGAGTTGGGTTCAAGAAGGATATTGGGCTGTTTTAAAAGACAAAACTCCAAATACACAAACAGGTTTTATATTCTTTAAGACATGTGATATTAATTTTATTTTATTTTCTATTAGAAGAATAGATTAAAAATTAAAATTTGCCCGTTACAATTCGCGTTAGGAAAACGTAGGAATTGTTTGAGAATTATTGTGGTTAGACAGAAAAATTAAGTTGTTAGATTTACATTGGTTTTAGAAGAAAACCTAATCAAAGAGATATGACGAGAGAAAAAACAAAAAAGATTGTTTATAGTGAAGTCGCCACACCGTTATCATCATATCAATGCCCAGTTCTAAACAATACGAACTATACGTTATGGGCACTAAGAATGAAAAAGATATTAGTGGCAAATGGAGTATGGGATTTAGTAGAAGGAACAAGTACATCAAAGGAGATTGATGTAAAAAAGGATAGTTCTGCGTCAGCATACTTATTTCAAGGGTTACCAGAAGATTTGCAAATGCAAGTTGCGAGATGCGAAACAGCAAAAGAAATTTGGGACTCTCTAAAGTCCAAATTTATTGGAACATAAGATGTACAATAGGCACACTCGCAACAACTTAAATCGGAATTTGAAAGACTTGTGATGAAAGACGATGAATGAATAGATTCATTTGCCGGGAAGTTGATGAGCATTTACAAAGGGTGCTACATGTGGATTAATGTTTGATGAGCAAACCAAAGTACGGAAAATAGTTAATGCAGTACTAGATAAATTCATATCAGTAGTAGCAACCATTGAAATGATTGTTGATTTTAAGACTGTGAAGTTAAAGGAGATTATTGGGAGACTTAAGACTTATGAAGAAAGGATTAAGTTTAGAAAAGGAAGTCAAGAAGAACCAAGTGAGAAGTTGTTATTCACACGTCAAGGGAATGACAGAAATTATGAACGCAACTATGGAAATGGTAGACGAGGAGGTGGTAATCAAACACAAGGAAGAGGCCGAGGAAGATTCACTAGAGATAGTAAGAATGAAGATAGTTATGATAGAGGAAGGAGAAACCTTGGAGATCAAAACTATCATAAGAAGGATCATAGATAAATAGAGTGTTATAATTGTCATGAGTTTGGACATTATGTTGCAAATTGTCCAAAACCAGACCGTAGAAAAGAAATATCAAACCTTGTGGTCGAAGATAACGAACCAACGTTATTGATGGTTACGAGAAAGGATGAAGACGAGATGGCATACTTTGATGAAGAACCATGGAGAAATGGAATTATCATTGAGAAGGATGAAATTCTAAAAGAAAAGTTGGAAAACATGAGGTCAAAAATAGAAACTGACTTGAGGAGTAAACTAGAGTTTTGGAAGTTAGAAATACTTCAAGACATAGAAATGGAGAAACAAGAGTTTGAAAAGAAAATGAGAAATAGAGAGATAGCATTTGAGAAACAAATGCAGAGAAGGTTAGAGAACCTGAAGAATTTGAGAGATTGCACAAGCAAAGAGATGAAAGAGTTAAAGTCAAAAGAAGAACAGTTTGAGAAGGAGAGTTATGAAGTTGTTTTAGATGAGAAACATCTAAAAGATGAACCAAGCATTGGCGAGGACAAATGCAAGAAGCATTATGAAACGCCATCAAGATTTACAAAGGTGAGCCAAATTGAGAAAGATAGAAAATCAAGCAACAAGAAAGTTGAACTAGAAGATTGTGATGCAAGTACTACAAGAAACAAATTATTGGAGAGTCATGATTATGACATGATACGAATAAAGGAAGATACTGACAAAACTTACAAAGATGGTCGAGATGTGATTGAAGACAAGAAAGAAGAAAGGTCATGTGATATGATCAAGTTGAAGAAAATAGGTGTGATGCCTAAGTTGTGTGAAACAAAAAAACTGTAAAAATAATCTGTGATAGATTATGAAAGCAAGTTTGTGTGAAACAAAGTTTGTGTGAACCAAAGTTTGTAAGAAACAAAGTTCGTGAGGAACAAGTTATATTGAAGAAAGAAGATGGTGTGAAGTCATCAAAGATTTATTGAAGACAAAGTTTGTGCCACAAGTTGAGAAGACTTGGATCAAGCATGAAGACTTTGGCGTTTGACATTAGGGGGGGAAATGTTGGACTATAATTTCAAACGGGCCAAAGCCCGGTATGATTTTGGAAAGGGTCGCAGGCCACAAAACATAACAGGAATTAAAAGGTGGCAGTTAACAATGTAAGGGTGGCAGTTAACAACCAACAGGTGTGACTTTTGGCAAAAGGGTACAACCGTCAGTAACCACCATCCGAACCATTGTGATGGTTGGAAGGCACCCGTTCACTATCTATATATATGTAATAGATTAACATAAAATGTAACACAAAAACAGAAAACATACAGTGATTGTATAATTTGTTCTTGATTAATAAAGAGTGATTCTTTATGCATTTTGTGTTCAATTGAATTCCTGGGCAACATTTGCGACCCACTTTTCGACCATTTAGACACATCCGTTCTTGGCAATGCTTATATCATTTTAACTAAGTCCGACCATACTTTCAATTTACACTTTCAGTTTTACTTACTAAACAGAATGCACCATACATACAGCATCTCGAAAATAGACAAAAGATGTTTTCAAGTTTTTTACTCAAATGGTTAAATGACCCGTTTTCGCAACTTATTCAAACCACACATTTACATGGCTTACAAACACAGGTTGAAATGGGTCGATTCAACAATTTTCCATTGATAGTTACGCTCCTACTAATTTAACCCATTTCATTTTCAGATGGTAATTTTAACCTGAAAATGTAGTTGACTAACTCTTCCAACAACATTTTTTACCAACTCGAAGAGACAAAACCTTTGAATAAAGGGAAAGCAACTGCAATAAATAACCATGAAATCCAAATAAAACAATAACAAAATTCAAAGTCGTGCACTAAAACAACTTAGTGCAGATTTTTTTATTTTAAATACGAAGTAAACCACGGGCTTATAAATGTTTTGAAACATTTCCCCTCCTCACAGGTCCTCCATTTGAGCAATCTTAGGTGAAGCTAACTGATTTGACGTAAAAAGACATATTTTACACACATCTTTTACCTCATATTTAGCACTTAATTAACAAAAACATGCCAATAAAGCTCACATTTACCACATTTTGTTAAAAAGGTCTAAACTTTATAAATATTTCAAAAACAACGGTAAATGGACGAAAAAACACTTAAATAGGCATAATTCGTTCGACATGCTATTTTATCGTAAAACTCCGATCTGGGACTTAATAAATATCTTAAAATGTAGGTCTGGAGAATACGAACGCGTGGATATAAAGAACGTTGAAAACGGATCAAGAACGAAGAAGTTAGAGCCAAACGAGTACGATCCAGCACACAAGACTTACGATCCAGCACACAAGACCACGGACCAAGATCACACCACACCCCAGGGGCCGTATACCCCCCTACAGGGGCCGTATACCCCCTGTTTGGGGTGGTATACCCTCTTCTAGGGGTGGTATACCCCCTCTACAGTGCCGGATTGTTGAGACACAGATTGTGACAACAGATCTAGCTTGAAATAGGACTGGTGTAATTATTATTACGTTTGTACATTGGTTTAGATTTGTAAATAAATATTTGTTTTGTTAGTAATATTCGTTAAACATATTATTTTGTTAAGTTAGACGAATTATTATATACGAAATAAATATATACGTTTTGTGCAAGGCGAGTCGAGATCTCAAGTCGCAGCGAGGTGAGATGAGGACTGAACTCGCAAAGCCAAAGAATAACAAGTCTGGCGAGCTGAGTCTATTAAGTGGACTTGGGCTGCGAGTTGGACCGAACTCGCTGGCCCATGCGAGCCGAGACAAGCTGATCATATATAATGTTTTTCATTCGGTGAAAAACATAACTTTGGCATTCGATATTCCACATCTGCGAACTCAGAAAATCAGAGAAAGCATAACTTAACGGCTAGACTTTAACGTTTTATCGTTTAAAGTTAAGCTTTAATATATGCAATTGCGAACTTACTCGTTATTAGTAAGATAACACCGTATTGAGGGATTCCGCACCTTAATACTACATATAACGAAGTTATCGATCCTAAGAACTAGGGACTTACATCTGGTATCAGAGCTATCGGGCTAAATACGAGATTGTTCGAGAGTTTTAGTGATAATTGCGTTGTGATTCGGATCGTTTATACGTGCATTAGTACATATTAACGATCAAAATCATTCTCTATACATTCAAGGATTAGTTTACGATCGAAATCTCCTGTTTAAATCGTAAACATACCTTGAATTTTTGTTTTTTCGGGTTTTCCAGCCGTTTCGCGAGTCGAGATTAGGGTTTCAGCGTAGCCTGCGAACCGAGTTGAACTAGCGAGTCGAACTGAGACTTGCGAGTCGAACCGAGATCTCTCACGAATCGAAATCGCTTGCGAATCGACATCACAGCAATCCGAACTGAGACTTGCGAGTTGAGCTGAGATTGCGAGTTGAACTGAGTCTTGCGAATCGAGTTGTTCTGAATTCGCGAAACAGTTTTACTTTACGTTTTAAGATGTCTGACTTAAGTAGAATGATCGAAATGGACCACGAGGTGGGAAAATCAAACGTTCCACCTAAGTTGTTGAGGATCGAGGATTACTACAATTGGAAGGACAGATTTGAATCTTACTGTAGATTCCATGACCTGTCAATCTGGATGTGTATCAAGAATGGATACACCGCACCTACTCAAACTGTTCAAAATGCCACTGTGGTTCTTACCTATCCGAACATGAGTGATCAACAGAAGGAAGAATACAGAAATGAAAATAAAGCACATTCATGCATAAAGATGTGTCTTCCTAAAGAGATCGCTCATCAACTGAAGTCTTTTCATACTGCTAGAACGCTCTGGGAAGCTCTAGAGAAAAGAGGTGAGGGAAGTCCACAAGTGAGAGCTGGCAAGAGGAATCTTCTCAAAAAGCAGTTTACTACATTTAAAGCTTTAAAATGAGAAGATCTTGATGCCTATGTCACACGTTTCTACCATCTGCTAAGTGAACTGGAATACCATGAGATTGTTGAAGAATAAGTAGCTAAAACCGACAAGTTTCTTGAGGGTTTGCCTTCTAAATGGGAAATGTATGGCGTTATGATTAAGGATAACGAAACCAGGTATTCTACAATGACCTTAGAGCAAGTCATTGACAAGCTGAAAGGTTATGATTTCTCCAGAAAGTCAAGAGATAGTGATTTTGATCAGGTTCAGAACCCTGGGTTATATCATGGAAAGACAAATCTTTCGACTGCGTCCTCTAGTTCGACAACTGCACTGCTAGTTGGTGATACTGGTGAAAATGGAGAAATGATTTCTGAAGATCTGTGCTTTATTTCCTCCTCTAGTGATGAGACAAAGGGAAAGAATTCTGAGAAGTCACCTCTAGAGCATCAGAAGATGCCTATGAGTGTGAAATCTGCTGAACAACAACTGTCTGTTCTTGCTTCCTTTGTGGCATCATATGAAAATTACATAGAGGGAAAGATCAATGATCATGTTCTATTTGACGAGGATTATGAACAGATAGATCCGGATTATGTTGAGGAATTGGAACTTCAAGAGATGTTAGCATTGGTTTCAAGAAAAGTTAAAAATTTCCTCGAGAGAACTGGTAGAAAAGTGTTGGGCAATAGATCAGGGTTTGATAAAACCAAGGTCAGATGCTTTAACTGTCAGGGTGTTGGTCATTTTCCTAGAGAATGCCAAAGACCTAAAGTAGAAGCACAAGGAAAACAAGGTTCGGGAAGTACTCTTGCTTCCAAAGCCTTAGTGGTGAAGCAGTTGGATGGCTCTTATGATTGGCAAGCTCATTCTAAGGAAGCCTTGATGGCCGAGATCGAAGAGACAACTGCTGGATCAGTGTCCTACATGCCCACTGATATGGAACAGAGAGTAGAGGTGCCTGAGTCTAAAGTGAAGGCAAGTGATGATGACGTGCTATATATGGATTCAACTCCAGATATGAGTCCTGAAGAATTCGTGGCACGCATGGCTGAAGTACAAACTGACAAGAAGAAGGTATGTTTAGATATTCTTAATCTAGCTGATGTTTGTTACTTAGTTACTGATTTACAATCTCAGAATAGTGTTTTAACTGTGTCAAATAGCAATTTGTCATCACAATTAAATGTGGATAAGGAATCCTATAAGACTGTTAGATCTGAACTTGATCAAGCCATTATGGATATTCGTAGATTAAGTGATGATAAACAGGCCTTAAAAGATAAAATTAAGTCTGATGCCTCGGATAGAACAAAACTTAGAGATACCATAAGTGAAAAATCTGTTATCATAGATGGTCTCTATATGAATATTAAAGACTTAAATGAGACAATTGCTAGTAAGGATCAGGAAATAGTGAATCTTAATTTAAGATTAGTTGAGCAAAACCGTAAACTTGAGAATTTTAGGACATCTCAAATGGATAAAATGTTAGATGCTCAACGAAGTGTAAAGGACAAAACTTGGATAGGTTACAATGATGTATCCCCTCCTTTTAATGCCAATTACACCCCTATTCCTGAAGATTCTGAAATGGCTGATGTTAATCCTGAGATTACAGTAATTGATAAACCAGAACAGTCAGGGGCACAGAAGGATGTTATTAAGAACCAATTATCAGAAAATAGTAAGGTGTCTCATTTCACCAAAACACAGTTTGTATCGGGTGGAGTGATTAATGATGCTAAGACTGATGATAAGGTTAATAAGGAACAAATACTTGAATCTTTAGTGCCTAAGACTCCGAGTGGTAATGCAAAAGTTCCTAAATCACGCAAGCAGATGTCATGTTTCAAGTGTCACCAAAAGGGACACGTGGCTTCGTGTTGTCCTAACAAAAAGCCTGAAACACCACATAAGCTTGTGATTGATGAAAAGACACAGACCGACTCTAGTATGACTATAGATAGGTTAGATACCAAACATAAGTTAGGTAATAAACTTGTTAACATTCTTAAAAGAGACGGTAAACATAGTGTCTCCCCACCTAAACCTAAACGGCCATATACTCAAAGTGATAATTCTATCCATAAGTCTAGGGATGTGACACCGTCGAGGTTTAGAACTCCAAGTAGAGGCCATAGTCATTATGAGAGTGGTACTACTTCGCGATCACATGAGTTTAATTATAATTATCATAATAGAGCTCATAATTATGTGCCTAGGAGGTTATCCTCAAATTCACCTCTTAAGGCTGATCGTCCACAAACTCAAGCTACTTCGAAAGTAACCAAAGCTCCTGATGGGAAGGATGGTTATTTTAAAGAGCTTATGTTTGTTGATGATAAGGGACAAACCAAGACCGTAATGGCTTGGGTCCCTCTTGACAACTGATCGTGTTTTGTGTTATGTGCAGGAGCATGCTGTGAACAAGGACAGCTGGTGGTATGTAGACAGTGGATGCTCGAGGCACATGACCGGAGAAAGAAGTCTACTGAAGGACTTCAAGGAGAGTCTCAAGCAAAAAGTAAATTTTGCAGGAGATAAAGGAGGAGTAATTTCGGGAAAAGGAAAAGTTTCAAATAGAACTTTGACTCTTGAGGATGTGAACTATGTTGAAGAACTAACTCACAACCTAGTGAGTATTTCCCAAGTCTGTGATAAAGGTCATCCAGTTTATTTTAATGAAAAGGAAGCCTTAGTCCTGAAGACAGGTTTCAAAATTCCCGATGAATGGATATTGATGAGGGCGCCAAGGAAGAAGGACATCTATGCTATCAACATGGGTGTTCCTAACTCTTCAATGGTGTCTACATGTTTATTATCCAAGGCTTTGGAAACAGACGCATTGTTATGGCATAGGAGAATGGCACACCTAAACTGAGAAAGATGAATTATATAACCAAAAATGGTTTGGTTCTAGGTGTACCACAAAAACGTCTCGAGTCTGAGGATAAGTGTGTTCCTTGCATGAAAGGAAAGTAGCACAAGAAACCACACAGACCTAAGACTGAAAACTCTATCTCCTCGCCATTTGAATTGCTACATATGGATCTCTTTGGCCCTATAAGCAAGAGAAGTATAGGTGGCAAATGGTACTGTTTGGTTGTCACAGATGATTATTCTAGATTCTCATGGGTATTCTTTTTGGGATCAAAGGATGAAACTCCTGGAATTCTAATTGAGTTCTTTGATCTAGTAGAGAATGTCTATAAAAAGAGAGTGAAGCGTATTCGTAGTGACAATGGAACAGAATTGAAGAATTCAACGTTGAATATCTATTGCTTAAGCAAAGGGATATTACATCAATTCAGTGCACCTTATGAACCTCAACAGAATGGTGTTACTGAAAGGAAAAATAGAACGTTGATTGAAGCTGCAAGAACAATGCTTGCTGATTCAAAGCTTCCGGTCATCTTTTGGGCAGAAGCAGTGAATACAGCATGTTATGTTCTTAATAGAGTTCTTACGGTTAAGAGACATAACAAGACTTGTTATGAGCTTTTGAACAATAAGAAACCTAACGTAAAGGGGTTTGAACCCTTTGGAGTTTCATGCACCATATTAAAGACTGGGCATCAAGCAAAATTTGGTGAGAAGGCTGACGAAGGATTTTTCCTAGGTTATATGCCCAATTCGCCAAACAAGAGAGTCTTTAATAAAGTCACAGGACGTTTGGAGGTAGTTTATAATATTGAGGTTACGAGCTACTCACCTGATGTTCATAAGGGCTTAGATTGGCAATTTGACTATTCTAATTTTTTTGCATCATTTAAAGTTCCTATTAGTGACTATGTCAGTGATTCAGAGATAGCTGAACATTTAGTGTCTGAAGATGTGGATACTGGTCATACTTCAACATCAAGTGTTCAACAGTCTGGAATTAAGACTAATGTTGACTCAGATAAAGCTTCTACAAGTGAGTCACAACAACCTTCAGAGGATAAGTCTCAAGAAACAGAAGATCGTGATGATCTTCCTACAAAGTTTGATGATATACTTACTCCTTTGAAACACTTAAGGATATCTTCTGCTCGTACGGAAGATGTACCTTCATTGGAAGAGATTGGTACTAACTTAGAAGATGAGATTCCGGTTGAGCCTGTTGCTTCAACTAGAACTAGTAAGAATCATCCCGTTGAAAACATCATCGGTGATATTAATACTCCGGTTCAAACTAGGCATCAATCCAGAGCTAGTACATCTGAGAATTTAGAATACCAAAGCTTGTATACTGCAATGAAAGAGACAGGGATTCCTAATCAATGTCTATATTCATGCTTTATCTCACAAGTCAAGCCTAAAAATGTTCAAATGGCTTTAAAAGAAAGCTCGTGGGTAGAAGCAATGCAAGAGGAACTATCACAGTTCTCTAAATTACAAGTATGGGAGTTGGTTGACCTACCAAAGGGAGAATATCCAATTGGAACTAGATGGGTATTTAAGTGCAAGAGAGATCATAAAGGAATTGTTACTCGCAATAAAGCTCGTCTGGTGGTTCAAGGTTTTAATCAACAAGACGGTATTGACTACAATGAAGTGTTTGCACCAGTTGCTAGGCTAGAAGCAATTAGAGTATTCTTAGCATTCACATCATATTTTTGTATAAAAGTGTATCAGTTGGATGTTAAGAGTGCCTTTTTGTATGGCAAAGTGGAAGAATTGGTGTATGTTTCACAACCGCCAAGGTTTGCTGATCCTGAGTATCCAGATAGAGTATATCGTTTGAATAAGGCTCTATATGGATTACATCAAGCACCTAGGGCATGGTATGGAACACTATCAACGTATCTACTTGAGAATGGATTGACAAGAGGATCGATTGATAGTACACTGTTTGTGAAGTGGAAAAAGAAAGACTTTCTTCTTGTGCAAGTTTATGTTGATGACATTATCTTTGGATCGTCTGATGAAAAGATGTGTCAAGAATTTGAGAAAGTCATGAGGAAAGGTTTGAAATGTCTGCGATGGGAGAGTTGAATTTCTTCTTAGGATTACAAGTTGATCAAAAGAAGGATGGATTTTTTATTCATCAATCTAAATATACATATGAGCTATTAGAACGCTTCAAGATGGATGAAAGTAAGGTCTACAATACTCCAGTTCCAGTCAATCATGGACTAGGTCCAGATACATCGAGTGATGGCGATGTGGATCCAACTCTTTATAGAGCCATGATCGGATCACTAATGTATCTAACAGCCTCTAGGCCTGACATAATGTTTGCTGTTTGTTTATGCGCAAGATATCAGGCTAATCCGAAAGAGTCACATATGCAAGCTGTTAAAGGAATCTTTCGTTACCTCAAAGGGAAACCTAAGCTGGGTCTTTGGTATCCGATTGATGGAGACTTAGATCTCGTAGCTTATACAGATTTGGATTATGGAGGATGCAATCAGAATAGGAAATCTACGACCGGAGTATGTCAATTCCTAGGAGGTAGATTAGTATCCTGGCAGTGCAAGAAGCAAACCTCGGTAGCCACTTCTACATGTGAAGCTGAGTATGTTGCAGCTGGCAGCTGTTGCTCTCAAGTCCTTTGGATTCAACAGCAACTGCGGGATTACGGGTTAAATATAACCAATACTCCTATGATGATTGATAACGAATCTACTATGTCGATCACCAATAATCCGGTGAAGCACAGTAAAACTAAGCACATTGATATTCGACATCACTTTATTAGAGATTGTGCTGAAAAGAAGTTGATAAAGTTAGTTAAGGTTCCATCATTGGATAACTTAGCAGACTTATACACAAAGGCGTTCGACAGAGCAAGATTTGAGACGTTAGTTCAACAAAGCGGAATGAGAAATCCAGAGTGATTAGTCTTCCAAGGATATTTTTGTAATAGTTAGTATTTCTATGTTCATTTAAAAAAAAAAAAAAAAAGGGAGGCGTATGGCATTCATTTGCTTGTTACCTAAGGGGAATCGCCTTCATTAAAGAATATAAACATAATATTCTTTAAAATATTTTAAGTTTTTATCTGCAAAAACTAAGGGAAATGATAGTACATTAGGAGAATAAGCTTCACAATAATAAGCTTAAGTCCTAAGTATGATATGGTAGTAGGTTCAAATAGAGTTGCTTTAGAACTACAGCGGTTCTATCAGGTATGTGTTTATATTTATTTGATTATACACCTATATCCATAAGTTATAATTTGTCTAGTTTTAGTGAAAACTTTAGATGGCTTCATCATATGATGTACTGGTAGGCAAATTATATGAAATTTTGTAAGCCTTAAGAAGTTAATTAACTACTTGTTTATTATCTTGTGTTACTATTCTATGATGTATGACATTAAGTCTTAATTGTTGAATGATGGTATTGCCATACACTGTTATCATGCATTTTAATTTGAAGTGACAAATAGTAAAAATATGGGTATTAACTTAATTACTGGTAACTTTGTTGTACTAAGTACATAACTGAAACCTTTAATTAAATTAATATTCTCAAATATATTTTGAATTATGCTAGAAGGGATCTTCTGTTGTACTACGTACAGACTTAGATAACATAGCATATTCAAAGTATGTCTGATATTTGTCTAACCTTAAAAATTCAAGTGTATGTTATATGTTTCGAAAAGATACATCATTTAGTAACCGCTACCATGAAATTTAATGATGCAGTGTTATGCGTTTTACTTGAATTCTTCAGTATGTCATATAATAGGAAGCACCTGATAATATTCATACTAACAATAAAGTGTTTGCTTAGAAAATTGAGTATAATTTGTTTATGTGGATCATAATACCGGTAATCGTCTTGGACTGTCTATAAATAAACTATTCACTTTATGTGAGTAATGCATTTATTAATTATGCTATGTGGATAAAGGTATCTAAGATATAGTTTTATAAATATAAATGTATAAATGATAAATTTTAGTTGTAATTTTATAGTAACTTATTTGAATTTCATGAGATATGTACATTACAAATCTACTTAGACTTTTAAATAAATACTTAATTGCTTATTCTTTCTAATATGATCCCTAAGCAGATAAAATCTTATTTATTTTGTATATGTACTTTGTTTTGAGTGATTAATAAAATGGTACTTGATACCAATGTTTACATAATTGTGTTTTTATCTTATTTTAGTTGATGTTAATTTAAGTTTGTGTGTTTATTAGGTTTTACCCTTCGGAATTAAATTTTTGAGTTGAACAAACGTACCAAATACAAGTGAAAAATAATTTTATTTTAGACTTGTACAAATGATGGAGTTTTAATTTATACTAAGTATTTAATTCGCGTTTTTATTCATTCCTGCGAGTCGACTTAGTCAACTCGCGGATCCACTTGAAATCTCGCGAATCGGATAAAGGGTATAAAACAGAAGGTCAAACGAGTCAACAGATCACCGGATCCACAACCTTCGCGAGTTCACTTCAACTTGGCGAATCCACTTCTTGGCGAAAACGAGACGAAAACTTATTTTCGTTTGATTTCGATTTTTCGAGTACGGAGAACGAGTTTTTGATCCGTAGACTTTATTCACCTTTACATTGCGAACATTTTGAGGTAAAATACAACGGATTTCACCGTCTAATTAACGAGAAATCGAAGTTTGTATAAACTTAGGGTTCCGGTTTCAATTTTGATCGATTCACGACGACTAATGGATTGTTAGAACACGAATCCTTAGGATTAATGTTAAACGAACCTTAATAAACGTGAATGTATCGTTTGATCGTGTTAAAACTAACAAAATCATCGATTTTAAGTTTAAACTCGCGACGGCTGTTCATCGAACGAGTTGAAACTTCGATTCAACTCACAGCGAGTTGACTAGCGGATCGAGTTGATTAGCGGATCGACCAACGAATTGATCTGCGGATTGACATGATTAGCGAGTTCACTTCAATCGCGAGTTGATAAGCGAAGCGAGTTGATAAGCAAAACGAGTTGAACTCGATTCGCTTAGGTGTCTTATGCGAATCCAGAACTTATAAATTTTTTTTAAAAAAAGGGTTTTTATAAGAGTTACGACTTTTTAAGTAATAACTAGTATATTTTTGGATTCCTATTATAATGTATATATATATATATATATATATATATCGAAAGTCTACCGATTCAAAACGTAATCGTGTAGCGTGTCCTAATTTTATATTAGCGGTATATTATATATATTGATCTATATATGTATACGACTTGAGACTATTTATGTAACAAGTTATATATATATAAGTTTACATTTAAACTAGGATGTAAGATGAATTATTATTCATAATACATTATAGTTTTAAAAAATATATATATTAAACGTGCAATTAATCTGTTATTTGTGTTTATATTACAGATATGGCGAGACAATTTGACAAGAGCCACAATATTCTAGTAGATCTGAATCTACAAGCCAAGAGGGCTGATAGGGTGGCTGATATTCATCGCTTTCTTGCACGGTCGCGTATTCGATATGCTATTACGGCCAATCCACCTATTTCTCTGCCTATTCTGAACGATTTCTGGACAGATATCGTGCATGACTGTCGTACACCCCGCGGTCAGTCGGATTTTACTCCGGTCGTTGAACCTTCCGGCAAGGGCACGCGGACAGTGTGTTTTATATTTATTATGCTGGGTATCCTAAGTTTTGATACAACTTAAAGACCTAAAGGGCAGTAAGCGGTATGTATGACTCAGGTGTCGTTCTTCAAACTACAACGGGCATGGGAATCTAGGAGGATTAATTATCTTTTGTAATTTAGCTGGGATTTTTAAAACTTTTTTGATAGGTTGGTTTGTTTTCTAAACTAAAAACTAAATTAAAGACAGGGGTTTGTACGGAGTACGCAGAGAAATCAAGATAAGGAATATGTTTGTTGTGACTTCGACAATGTTATTTGGATGGATAGTTATGGGGGATAAGGTTTACTAGGTGTGATGATTAATCCGGTGAGGTCATAGAAACTTAATTGGTAGATAAAGTATTATGCCTACGACCTTTACTCGGTTTCCCACGTATTTATGTTAACGCTATACCGGATACTCGGGCGTTTTACAGCTTTTTCGTTATACCAATTAGGGTTCCAGATTACTCACTAGATATTCCTGTATTTCTTAATGAGCTACAGCTACGATCCTACTATATACCTAACGTAGAGTTGTCCGCAATCAGATATATAATATGTCACATGGATAGCAGTTATAGAATGTCCAGTACATCGGAAGTTCTCCCAAATGCACAGACCAATTCATCTGACGATTATCCTCTAATCCAGGTCCCCATTTACAGACATCCGGAGGACGTTAGTATCATGGCATGAATTGTTCAGTGAACAATAAGATGAACAGGGTTTAACCCGCGGAACCGGTTGGGATAATCTGTCTAACGGTCAGCTGAATTGTTCATCATTAATCATACAATCATTACAACTAATACATACATGTTAACCTATCTGTATTATGTTTATTATGTTTACGAAAATCTAATCAGCAGGGCAGTGATAATGTTTACGTATGTCTAGCATGCAGTACCTAAGCAACAATCAAACAAGAACATGCAATAGAACGGAACACTAGTCATCACATTAACTGACCTAATAATCAAATCATGAATATCCCGGAAGTTGTCCCAAAGATACGCAACAAACAAGCATGAACCTAATCTATCTCTAATCCTATGCTTCGTGTCCCTCGGATGTGTTTCAATCAAGGGAACAGCGACCATGTTGAGTTCATTGATCATCATACACAGAATAGTTGGCAATCCTACTTCTAGCAATTGGCCAGGTTCTAGGGAGGAGGATACAAACCACAGCATAAGTTGGATAGATAAACAGGCAGAGGTTCAGCTTATAAGTTCGCAAACAGTTTTAAACTTACACAGACAGAGTAACAGTATGTTTACAATTGGGAATCATTATTTCCACAACGGATTGTGCCCACGACTTTCATAGCTTCCACGTTCCGTACTACACACATTCGTGATGATTCCGGCGCTATACAAATGAAAGCCGTATAACATTACCTCCGTTATTTCATAATGGTGTTATCCCCAACTGTATAATATATCATAACTATCCTAACATTGCATACATCACAACAAACATTGATTTGTCTAGCCTAGCATAATTCTAGCATTCATTCCTAAACATGCATAATAAGAAAGCATAATTAAAAGAATAAATGTGAGAGATTGTATTAAACCTGAATAAGAGAGTAATACAGACAAATCTTCACAAATCTGAAGTCTCGGAGTAACTCCGTACAAAAGCTACTGAGAGCTTCTACACTAACCTACTAATTCTCCTCTAACTCCTAAGAGTAGTGCTAGAGAGAGAATGCTAACCTAAATCTAGAGAGAGAGAGTTTAGAGAGAGAAAGTGTGAAAGAATGAAAATGAGGTGTGTTGAATGAATGAGAGGAGCCCTCTATTTATAGATGAGGAGGTTGAAGCTTGGTACAAGTCCTAAAGCATAAAGAACAAGCATCAAAGCGCATACGGGGGGTACTGGACCAAGGGGGGTCAAACGGCACCTCACAAAGAAAACACCCACATATACGGAACCGATAGGGCCGTGTACGGCACCTAGGGTACCGTATACGGTACCTAAGTGCCCAGGGGGGGGGGGGGGGTTGGTGCTTGGTTTGGCCTCCGCTTGTTTCTCGGTTGCTTGGTTCGTCCGTATCTTCTTCGTTTGGGCTCCGATTTGCTTGGTTCTTGCGCCGTTAGTTTCGTTTTTCCGTTACGCTTCTAATGACACTGAGTTTGTCAAATTTGGAAGTGTTTATCTCTTGCGTGTTCCGGATGACGATCGGCGTGCTTCCAGACTGCATATCTTCTCCGTCTTTCGTCCGTTTCTTCTGATTCTTTCACCTCCGATCTTGGATTTTCCTATGGAATCATAAAATATGTATCAAGCTCTATTTTCATAAGAATATTGAGAACGGAAAATTTAAGGTGATTGTTTTGCCTCGGTTTGCGTGTTATTTGGACGTTTTAACTGATTTTTGCAGCAGCGTCTATATTTAGACTACCTTGGTGATTTTTGGTAAATAATGATGGTTTTGAAATGTTTTCACCAAAGAATAGTCCAAAAAGTGTGGAAATATACTCTTAAAAACATGACTTTTTGGGTCACATCAATGACCAATCTATCAATCCACCAGAGATCAGGGCAACGGTTAATGGTCTAACGGTTGCATTTACTGCTGGATATCTTTGTGAGGTATTACAGCTGGGGACTGTAGAACAGGAGAATGTGGATTTGGAGATGCCCATGGACTTTATTGAGGGGGCAATCGGCCGTATGGGATATACGGGAGATAGACGCAGGAACCAGTTTCAGAAGCCTCTGGTACTTGGACAGTGGAGGTTTCTATGGCATGTGATGAACACCGTTTTTGCACCGAAGAAGGGTGGCTTAGATGAGTTAAGCCCTGTTGTTTTATCGGTTGCACTGTCCCTAGTTTATAATAAACCATACAGTTTCTGTGATCTCATTTTTGGAGAGATTGCAAGACAGATATCGGGTTCTGTTAGATCTAGATTTATGATCTACCCGAGGTTTTGTATGCTAATCATTCGTGCGCGTCTACCGAACTTGGCTATACCTGAGCCATTTTTAGTGGTGAATACCATTGATCAACGTGGATATAATGCCATGTTTATGCAGACAGTTAGGAAGGAAGGAGTGGTGAAACCGGAAGAACGACCACTATTTGGGTATATTGTTGACCCAAACTACGTTCCACCGCCAAATAATGGGTGGTTGGACGTTGTTCCTGCTGGTGCTGCTGCTGCTGATGTTGTACCTGAACCTGCAGCTGAGGAGGTTCAACCTGAAGATCCACAAGGGCTCCTTGAGGATGTTCTTATTCAGGTTGGTCAGGTTGATCAGCAAGTGAATCAAGAGGTTGCTGCACAAGTTGTGCAAGAGGTTTTGGTTCAGAATGATGATGCTACTGATCCCTTGCTACGGGATATTGATAGTTATTTTGCACCACCTGAGGAACCAGTTGGTCCATCTGGCAAGAATGATGGACATACAACTAACGATTCCAGTGATACCGAGGATGATCTTGTTGATCTATCTACGAGTATTCCGGCTGGAATGACTGAGCAACGATCAAGGCTTGAGGTTGATCCTACTCAGAAGCTGAAGCTCAAGCGTAAAGTCAATGAACCAGATCCAGATTTCATTGTTCATGATTTGGATGCTGAGGAGACTGTTACTCAGTTGATGAAGCGTCCGAGAACGCTGACTATTAGAGAAGTTGCTCAAGATACACCGCAGGTCGAGACGGTGATATTGGTAGAGTCTGAACCGATGTCTGTACCTGCTAAGGTATGAGATTTAAGTTTAGTACTACAAGTATTCCAAAATTAATTAGAGATTGAGACAGAGCAATCTGTAACAATTACTTATTTAATTTTTGTCTAATATTTTAGGAGATTGTTGACTTAGTACGTTCGTAGCCGATTCCGACTACTACAGCAAGCACATTTACAGCTAATCTTCTGAAGACAGCTTTGACTCAGCCACTTCCACCGCGTACATTTGAGTCACATGTTGCTTCGCTGACACCACCTGGACCGACGATCATTCCTATCACTCCTATGACTGATGCTGAAAGGATTACATCCTTGGAGTCGAAAGTGAAGGAGTTAGAGAAGGTTGTTGCTAGAGTTCCAGAGTTGGTTGTGAACAATCTTACTCTAGGCCAGCAAGTGCTTGAACAGAGTCAAGCTTACAATACACTGCTGAAGACTCACAATACACTCCTTGATGATTTTACTGCTCAGCGACTGAAGCTTGATAACTTAGAATGTTTGGTGTTAAGAGTTATTCGGGACAGTCTGATCAGGGGGAGGTATTGGTATATCTGGAGTCTTGCAAAGAAAATGAGCTGAACAGGAAGAGAGATTCAGACAAAGAAGATGATCCCAATGCACCGAGTGGTGAGCAGACCGGTCCTTCAAAGACTGGTGAGCAAGCTACGATTCAGGGGGAGTCTGGTGGTAATGCTGGTGCGAGCGGTTCTGGTACTGGTATAGGTCAGACTGAAGATGAAGCTGGTGAGACATTAGCTTGACTTTAGTATAGACTGTAGTTAGTATTTGTGAACAAATTGTAAAACTTAATATTATTGTGTAAATATATTTGGCTTAAGGTTATTATTATTTTAAGTAAAATATGTTTCATGTAATTCAAGTTTATATAATTATATGTTAAGATAAAATAGTGATCGAAAGTCTTCCGACTCATTGAGTAGTTGAGCGGCGTGTTCCGAATAATATCGGCGGTCAAAATTTTATAATAACATATGCATTTTAGACTTGAGAGTTTTTATACTGACAAGTTAAAAATGTATTAGTTTAACTAGACAAATGATATATAATTTAAAGGTTAAATTGATAATGAATTAGATCAATTAACACTTGGAAATTATATAAGGTAATTAATAGTAAATTTAAATGTTTGGTGATTATTCGCAATGCATTAGAATTTAAAATTAATTATTATTTGTTAAGTAGATTAATAAGACTTAAGAGATTTTGGTTTGATTCAGGGTAATCAATAAAAGATTTTATAAGTTATATGTAAATTGCGTTTATATTTTAGGTTAAAACATACAAAAGGATTAATTAAGGAATTCTTAGATTGGTTCAGGGAAATCGATGAAGAATTTGAATTATTAATATATTTGTATTTATATTTTTCTCTAGGAATGGAAATGCTAGATCTATCCGATTCAGAAGATGATATTTTGGATGAGATAGATGAAGAGATTGATTATGATATTGAAGAAGGAGAGTTCAAACTTCCTGAAGACTGGACTGCAGTATTTGAATCTGTGATAGATGAAGGTGTTTATCTGGATGCAAATGTAGATGAACATGTTGTGAATCCATCAACGACTGAATTTGTTTTTGTAAATGAACAAGGAGAATCAGTTATTGATTTAGAAGTTTTTGAGAATGCTTCTGAAGATTCGGATATTGAAGTTGAAGAAATAGAGGAAAAATACAAACATATGGTTGGTAATCCTATGTTTATCCAAGAAATGCTAAAGAAGAAAAAGGAAAATAAGCCACGCATTTTGAAAGAAGTTGATATTACTGGAAAGCGTGTACTTAAAACTGGCATTATTGGATGGTATTATGACTCTGATCTGAAGCTCTTCGAGATCAAAAGGTTTGACGGGGTTCAATATTTTGAGAAGAAGCTTGCAGTGTTTAGTTCGTTGCCTCGATATGAGATTCGAGACTTGGCTAGATTAGATATGATAAATCCAAGTGATGATGACTATGCTAAGTATGTTGAGCGTATCATTAGGACTGAAGGATTATCTATGAAGTTCTCGAAGATTAAGCCAAGGAAAGGTAAAACGATAAAGCTGAACGAACTCAGTCAGAGAACAGGAAGAAGAAGAAGGAAGAAGGTTTATCCAGTGGTCAACTGTATTAAGCAAATACCTATGAAGACTATGCCTCAGAATATTTTGGGAAAGTTGAAATATTGGGGGGTAGATGCTGGAACAGGGGAAGCCTTTATGATTGAAGCTGATGATGATTATCCTGATGGCGAAAAAGAGATTCTTCGTGTATATGATCACAGACACCTGATGAACTTATCAAAGGAAGATTTGATTATGTTGTACAAGAACAAGATCAAATCTACTATTGGTTGGGGTGATTTAGCACGAGATTATCACAGGATGGTTAAAACATGCATCAAGCTTAAAAATTTTGCAGGTAGTAAAATTTACTCTTGAAAATCAAAGACAGCGTGAAGATAAAGACGCTAGAGCTATTGTCAAGGGGGAGTCTGTTGAGACATAGATTGTGACAACAGATCTAGCTTGAAATAGGACTGGTGTAATTATTATTACGTTTGTACATTGGTTTAGATTTGTAAATAAATATTTGTTTTGTTAGTAATATTCGTTAAACATATTATTTTGTTAAGTTAGACGAATTATTAAATACGAAATAAATATATACGTTTTGTGCAAGGCGAGTCGAGATCTCAAGTCGCAGCGAGGTGAGATGAGGACTGAACTCGCAAAGCCAAAGAATAACAAGTCTGGTGAGCCGAGTCTATTAAGTGGACTTGGGCTGCGAGTTGGACCGAACTCGCTGGCCCATGCGAGCCGAGACAAGCTAATCGTATATAATGTTTTTCATTCGGTGAAAAACATAACTTTGGCATTCGATATTTCACATCTGCGAACTCAGAAAATCAGAGAAAGCATAACCTAACGGCTAGACTTTGACGTTTTATCGTTTAAAGTTAAGCTTTAATATACGCAATTGCGAACTTACTCGTTATTAGTAAGATAACACCGTATTGAGGGATTCCGCACCTTATTACTACAGATAACGAAGTTATCGATCCTAAGAACTAGGGACTTACACGGATACGCCCTATTTGCTACCGAATACGCCCTATTTAGGGTGGTATACCCCCTTTACGGTGTCGAATTTCATAGCTAGGGGGTGTATTTCAGTATTAAATTGGAGCGAGGGTGTTAAGTGTAAAATCGTGTCTTGTATGCCTATAAATTGTGGCATCAACCTCCTCATTTTCACACCTTCACCATTCACAACACAATTCATTCTTACTCTTTCACACACACTTCTCTTGTAATTTTATTTGTTAGTTAGTTTCTCTCTCTAGTTTCTCTCTCTAGCACTACTCTTAGGAGTTAGAGGAGAAATTAGAGGGTAGCTAGTAGATTAGAGGAGAGATAATCGTTGTAATAAAGGAGTATTGCTTTTCAAGCTGGTATTCAAGGATTGTAATTATTTTCTCTCTATTACGCTGCTCTATTATCCGGTGATATCTATTCCCTCATACTGTTATTATGTCTGAATTATCCATGCGTAATATTATGGTATGTGCTTTATTTGTTGCCATGTTTATTGAGTAGTGTAATATTGTGATTGTTGGAATGTAGATATTTAGGAGTAGGGATGATGTTAAATTAATCTTTAATTAAATATGTGATTGGAAATTGTTATGTTATGTATCGGGTTAAACTTTTCAAGCGGTAGATCTAAACCACCATATACACTCTTTCCAAGCTTTCACGTGGCTATTACTTTAGTATTAGGACCTGATCAACCCTAGTATCGGTAGATAGTTATCTGTGTTATTGTTGAAACTGTGGACATGCTGTAAAACGGCCCAGTACTTAGTATAGCGCTGGAAACACCTCTGGTGGAGTACAAATGCGTAGAAGCTACGGACCGGTCGTAAGCATATGACACCATGGATACCTGGAAGTCACCCTTCCTGAACATGGTCTAGGTATATACAAAGCTGTGGAACTGCTGAAAAACGTAGTATACACCGTGAAACAAACCTAGGGATGAACGTTTGATCGCAAAGGAGGGTCTACACCTTGACGGAAGTACTTGTGCTCCTCAACTAAGTTTAAGGGATCTGGAAAAGAAAGCAAACATTCAGCTGTAGTGTAAGATGCTTAAACCCCCTTATCCAACATAACCGATAGTTTAACATACAATAGCAAGCAATTAGTACAAACCTTAATAAAATCAATTAGAACTAGGTGTTAAGAACGGTCAGAAATTAAATATCGGTCTGTTACCTTATTCATGCACCCAGGGTTAATCCCGAGAAGGGTCACTTGTCCTCATCGGACAGTGTTAGGGGTTGAGCAGCTTGATCTGATCAGAATCATGATAGCCTAGTACTCAGTGACATACGATTTAGGGTTTCCGCTTTAAATCGTAGGGTGCTAGTGTTTACACCAAACCTCTGTTGATTTAATTAAGGCAAGTCTCCAATCATCTTTTATAATGAACATCATCCCGAAACCTGAATATCAAAACTTCAGCAATCACAACTCTATCTATCTGCTTACCCTATCCGTAGTGTAGTATTTTATTTTCCTACATCTTAGTTAAATTAGAAAATACCAAAAACAAAACCCTACCTGCTCTATTAAACTCATCATATTAGCTACTATACTCTGAGGTATTTAATTCATTTCGATTCGCTCCGATTTTAAGAACGACACCTGAGTCAGACATACCGCTTACTACCCAAATACCCTTAGAGCAGTAGGTAGTAATAAAACTTAGGCTTCCCAGCAAAATATAAATTTAAAACCCTCTGATCGCCCGCCTCGAGCGTGAGGTCTGACGACGACAGGAAGCGATTCCTGGACCGACCGTTCGGGGTGCGATCAGGTTTTTGGCACCGCTGCCGGGGATCGCAGAGCGTTGTGATTTGATAAACATACCTTAGAATTAGAAGCCTTTAGGAGAACCTTTCGTTTAAGCCTATCTTTTTCGAAAGTTACTGCTTTCTTAGAATAGTTTAGTTATTAAAATACAAAAACCATAAAAATATGAAAAATCAAAAGCCATATGATTCTGTTTCTAGCTCAGTCTCTCTGTTTTCTCACAAGATAGCTGATGAGATGATGGCAATGGATGATTCTGAATTCTTTGATTGCTTGGATAGAGAGTTAGAGGATCACTCCTCTTGATCTTCATTCCCTGAAGTCAAAGAGGTCTCAAACGTCCAAGAAATCTGGATCAGGCAAAAACACTTTGACCTAGAACTAGAAGAATCTTAGCAGAAGATATCAACTTCTGTTACTCTCACTTTAAGTAGTCAACTTACCATTGACCCTGAGATTTCTTCACTTCTGGCCAAATACTCACACTATGTTAGGCCACCTGACCTTCCCAAAGAAGTACCATTCGGCACTGAGGTTTACTTTTATCCACTGATGTTAGGTTTAGATAGAAATGAACATCTTCATTGCTTGGATGAATACTTTGAAAATGATCTTCCTAACATTTTGAGAACCTATCCCTCATGTTCGGATGATCATGCACTCAAATCAGGAGCCACCTACATAGTTGAATCATTTCAAGGATGTCCAGTCCAACCTAGGTACACCATAGCTAAAACTATATTGGAAGGACCACCCACTGACATCATTGAAATCACAGATATTCCACCCGAGACTGCAACCGAGCGTCATGTCAGAAATTCTTTTAAACCAGATAGGAGAATAGATATATGTGCCAATTTTCTGAAATATCTTAAAATATCTGATTTCCCTTTTTCGGTTGACCAAAGAAAGACCTTCGTGACTATCGAACACATAATTTTAGGACTTCGCGCTAATTATACTAGAAAAGATGAGTTATTACTAAAATCAGATCTAGACCTATTAATGAATTTACTTGCTAATACAGATTATCAACCTGTTTCATCAACACGGATTAATCGGTATATTGCGGATCTAGTTAGTGAACTCGAATTTTGGATAGAGCGTGACCCTATAATTTCAACCTTACTTCCTGGGAAAATACCATTTTTTGTTGATCCTGCCGTCTATTTAATCAATAAACTGATAGAAATTTTTCCAAATGCAACTGAGGCAGCTATTGAAACATCTTTCTGTATAAAACGGAAAGATATTCACATTAAGCTAATTCAGTTATTTCAAACATCAAAATTTCCTTTCACGCTTCAACAAAAATTACTTTTTAAAGAATTGTCAGTAGCAGTTCACGCTACTACCGGAAATCCTGATTCAAAAGAAGAAAAGTAGTTTTTAAAAATATTGGAAAAATTACTTCATGATCTTAATTTTTTAGACGACGGACCACGAGATGGCATTTCAAATCCCAAGAAAGTTAAACGGGAATTTAATAAATTCGTTGATGCACTTATGAAATTAGGATACGAGGAGAGAAGTTTTCTAAACGAATTTGAATTATTTTTCTTAAACTCCGCCGACCTAATCTATCACATCACTAAAGTGCTCCGATTTTCATTTATTCCTCGTTACACTTTTCCTCAGCCTCGGGCCCCGAATTAATTATTTGGAAAAGTCGAGCCGTTGACTTTAAAACAAAGCGCTTATTGGGAGGCAACCCAATTTTAATAAATAAATCAAGTAGTTAATCGCGTAGTAGTTTAAATTTTCAGTCTATTTACTTTCTGCGTAAAGTTAGGATTTTAATTTTCAAAATTTTTTAATGTTTTAAAATTATCATTAAAAACGTTCTTTAAATTTTGTCTCATCATTTATCACTAAATGCTTAAGTTTTGTTTAATTATTTAACTTCAATTAAACAATTGGCAAAATTTAGCAACTGTTAAATGAGATTAAATTTTTAGAACACAAAAATATTTTAAGTTTTTAATAAAACCCTTTTTGACCTAATTACCATTTTTTACCATTTACTTTCACTAATTTACCTCAAAAGGGTAAAAGGGTAAAAAGTAAAAATGGAGAGGAGGTTAAAAAGCAAAAATCAAAAACATTTTCACTCATCTCCTTCCTCTCCTCTCTCTTTTTTTCGGCCGAAAACCCCACCACCACCATGACACCACCAAATTTCCACCATTTTTTAAGATCTCAAGCTCTATATTCTCCATTTTCATTACTTGTATGATTCATCTATCATCATTGCATCATTTCTAAGGTAAATCACTAACTTAAAATCTCTAGTTCATGATTTTCCCCAAAAGTTAGGGTTTCAATTTGAACCTTGAAATTTAGGGCTAAAAATTATGGCTTTTGGTGTTATTGCTTGCTTATGATGATTGTATGATGATTTATGATAGTAATCTAGTGATTTCATGTGAGCTTTGTTGAACTTTGATTTTCAAAGTGATGAACTTTGAATTTTTGTTGACTTTTTAGCTAGAATTACCTATGTTTGACTTTTGTTGATTAAATGTGCTTATAATGATGTGTTAAACATAAGTAAACTAGTTTGAATTAGTTAATTGATTGGTTTAATGACTTTTGAAAATTAAAGTAAGCATTTTTATGAATATTTGTAAAGTATCTTTATTTTAATTAAAATCTTTCAAACTAAATGATACTTATGCAAGTATTAACTTCAAATGGTTGCTTGAATTTTCATAATGGTATTAAACGACTAGTTTCAATTTTTAAAAGCATCATTTTATTAAATAAAATGCATAAATCTTTTAAAATGACTAGTCATGTTTCTAAATAAACCAATATTAAAATTATGACATTTATAGATTAAGTATTAAGTTGTTGGTTGATTTTATAAATCATTTTGCGAAAACTTGACTAACGCTTAATGTTAAATTCTTTAAATACATAATATGGTCAAAGTTTCATCACTAGTTTTCTAAGTTTATGGTAAATGCAAAGTTTTAATTAAAATAAGGTAATTACAAGGTTTCTTTAAAAATCTTAATGCTTACTTAGTTACTTACTAATGCATTTTCATATGTGTTAAGCCTTTTCTATGAATCATTTATAAAGTAAGATCTTTTGCCCCAGAAACATGCGTGTGACATTTACCATAGCTTAAGAAACTTATTGGTGTGAAATTTGAGGTTTGGTGATTGCGGTTTGGTTGAATATGTATCTTTCTAGGTTATGGATTATTCGATTTTTACAGCCTACATTTCGAATTTTTGTTAAAATTTTGAAATGACTTATGAATTCATATACCTATGATCATGATGCACACTAATTATTTTTTTATCTTGACAGATGAGGTCTGATTCTACAGCTATCCATCCTACTTTGGAATACATGGCCACTTCCGCCAAAAAGAAGAAATTGATTAGGGATTGGATGAGCCGGCCACTTGGAAAAAACAGATTTATCGTTTGGAGAGATGTAAAGGCGATTGGTTATAAAAGAGAGTTGAGGAATTTAGTGAAGTTCAAGATCAATCATGAGAAAATGGATGCTTGGTACAAAATGTTCGCCCTCAATGAAGACATTTATCGAGAGCTAGTTATTGAGTTCATGTTGACCTATGAGTTCAACCCCTACATCAGCAATGTTACAGACAAGCGGTTGATTAGTTTCAATTACAGAGGGGTAAAGTAGCATGTGTCTTTGGCTGAGCTAGCGGTACATCTTGGTTTCTACACTGAGGAGCAGACACATTCTCAGTTTTTCTTCGATAGTTCACGGGGTATTTCGAGTAATGAAGATCATGGGCTGATTTGGGATAATCTAACGGGTACTAGTTTTCATTCAAATGTGAAAGCCTCCGCGTTCTTCAAAGTTGAGCATCGACTTCTGCACAAGCTACTAGCTGTATCACTACATGGGAAGAAAGAAACAGGAGGAGCTGTAGGAGCTGATGATCTCTTTGTGATGAATGCCATGATTAAGAAGAAGAATGTGAATGTGGCCTTCTTAGTAGCCGAGAGGATTCAGAGAGAGACGACATTTGAGATGACAAAGTATATCTACATGGGAGCTTTCATTACTAGGATTTGAAGCCGTATGGGTTTGCTCACGGAGGATCACATGAGTGAGTATACCAGCTCCCCTTATGTTAGATCCCTGCCGTTCGACTTGGATTATTTTCGGACTATCTGGTTGATCACTACTGATTCGAGCGGGCAGGCATTCTGGAAAGCTAACAAAGAGGCCATTCCTGGTTGTGTTCTGAAGAGGAAGGGTAGTAAGAGAGACAGGGATGTTGAGGATGATGAGCCGATTAAGATACAGGATGATGACAGTGATGTTAGAGCGCCACAGGTTGATACCAGAGCATCTGGCTCTACATCTAGGGTTCATAGTGTTGTTGACTGGACTACACCAGTGACTCCACTTTCTCAGTATTGGACTTTTCATGCACTTCAGGTTAGACATGCTCATGATATCAATGTAGCACGTAAGTTTGGATTGCCAATACCAGAGCCACTGATGTACAGATGTGAGACACCACCAGCAGTCTTTCCCATTCCACCAGTCACCACCACTATTCCACCATACATCATGCCCACCACATCTCACCACGAGCCGGTATACTCTGTACACACCTCAGCTGCTCCATCCACTTCACGACAGCCACCCCCAGCTACCCATGTTTTATCTCCGACCTATGAGATCCCGAGACCTGATGACCCACATGTCTATCGCCCAGCTATGACCACCACTAGTGCACAGGGCATCACACTCTCAGGACTCTCTTGGATGTCCAACCTTGAGCCTATCCCTGACTCTGAGATCCCATATGAGAGCGACATCAGGAGAGGATACCAGATATTACTTGAGAAGACACACATGACACAGCAGTGTTTGCAGGAGTGGGGATTTGACAACACATAGGACTTGCCTATCCATGTTATGCAGGCCATCCTCAGACAGCACAGAGTTATTGTATCAGAGTATGTATCTGGGAGAGCTGCTAGCGGGGAGCACTCAGCTGCGGGCATGCATCCCTCCACTTCTGTTGTTGATCCTCGTGTGACTGATCAAGGGTTCCCTCGTCCTTAGACTTATTTTTCATCTCCAGTACTTAATCATTATTATTACTATTGGTCTGTATTAACACTAACTATTTGGGATGATTTGTGGACTTGTTTACTTTTTGGAACTATCCATCCGGCTTGCTACTCAGCTGGATGATCTATCTATCTATCTTTATTATTATGCTTACGTTTTCTTTGTTTACTTTAGTAGAATAAAATGTGGTTGAATTGATTGTTGAGAATGATGGGAACAATTCATGACTAGATGACGCGCACTAAAACGGACGGCTGTTCTTAGACGGAAGCATGCTAGAATCTCTAGCGAGCCAAAACATCTTCTTCAGCCAAATCATTTTCATCTCGTGAATCCGTGAGGGGAGTTTTTCGTTCTTTTTCGTTGTCTTCCCGAAATATTCATACCATATCCTTTATGCCTAACTTCTAAGTGTGGGATTTTAATTCCACCATCTTAAAAACACAATAAAGTGAGCATTTCCTATAATCAAACTCTAAGTGTGGGATCCCCCAAAAGATCTGCGCCTTAGTAGTGAACATTAGGGACAATGTTCCTTTAAGTGTGGGATACACGGTATGTTATACCGTAAAGTTTTCTGACCTTTTGTCCTCTAAAGATAACTTGTAACTCGTTTTCTGCTCAAATTTTTCAAAAAAAAATTTCGCAAACTCGACTGATTTATGAGTCAACTTTTGAAAATTCTTTTGGTAAGAATAATACTTTTTAAGGATAATCACATTTTCAGAATAAATAAGTTACTTTGGAAAGTAAGATAAGGCAGAATAAGGATCCCTTAAAAAAATGAAATGGTCATCTTCGAAGCATCGCATGACTTGGCGCATACACCCTATATTGTTGTGTGAGGAACTTGAGCCTTTAATAAGCATTCATTTTTAATGCTTCACCATTCATTTATGTGTGTGTGCCGATGCATGTGTCTTAGAATTAGAACTTGTTCCTGGTATACGCTTCGAGACCATACCAAAGAGTACCGTATGCGGTATAGGTGCAATTAGAGGATCTTGGCATTTATTAGGATTAAACCCATTTTTCTCATATCTCTTCAAGCCTAACCCTCCGATACTCAATTTTAGTATCGATGATCCGCTTAGTACACCATGTTGAGCCTTAACCTTTTCATTTCTTAAAAACCCAAATATTTTAAAACCCATTCCATTCCCTACCCACCAAAACCTTATTTTAAGAGTTTTTAAATTTTTGAAAAATGCTATTTAGATATTCTTTTTGCTTTCAATCCAAAAATCACAAAATTCGTGTTTTACTCAAAACTTCTCGTGTGCATTTCAGAAATTAAATCTCCAAAGATCGAGAATCTTGCGGTGCGAAAAATTGGCACCAAGTAAAATTTGAAATGTCAAAAAGTGTGAAAAATGAAAAATATGAAAGGATCTCAAAAGGGTAGCAAAAATAAAATCCCTTAGAAATTCCTTGGCAAAGAAATTCTAAGCCAAAAAAATATATAAATAAAGCTGAGTGGTTCAAAATCTCCCGAAAACTCTGATCTTCGAAAGATATAAATCCTCCAAGTGTTTTCAAAAAGATAGAAGTCAAAATAGCTGTCTTCCTCCTTTCCGTTATCCGTTTCCGTTTTCGTTAAAAAGCATATCTAAATAAAGTTTTTCATAATGTTTGAAAATTCCTGAGATAAGCGTAACCCTTTTTAAACTTTAAAACAACCCTTTTCCATACCCATTTAACCCTCACCCGAACACTACAACCCAACAAAAATGCCTTGGGATAATTAGCACCGTCCTCATTTGGAGTGGTGGAGATGCGATTCTCGACCAAGCCTATGATGATAAGCGTTGCATGACTGGCTTTGAGCGATTTCGTTTGTTTAGAATACTAGGAAACCCGATACACTTCTTGAGTGAATTGAGTGACCACCTGTGAGAATCACCCAGTCATGTACTTCTACATCTCGAGAGTTGCAAAAGTATGCTAAAGGGACAACCAGTTCAGTTTTAAGATTTCTTATTCTACTGATGCTTACTTTTTGAAATAGTTTACTTATTTTAAGGAGTTGATGTCCTTAGGAAATATCTGTTCTCGTCAAAAGGTCTATCTTCTCAAAACCTTGAGCAAAATGAGATACGGTTTGCTTGAGGACAAGCAAAGTCTAAGTGTGGGATATTTGATTTGAGGTAAAAAGACATGTTTTACACACATCTTTTACCTCATATTTAGCACTTAATCAACAAAAACATGCCAATAAAGCTCACATTTACCACATTTTGTTAAAAAGGTCTAAACTTTATAAATATTTCAAAAACAACGGTAAATGGACGAAAAAACACACTTAAATAGGCATAATTCGTTCGACGCGCTATTTTATCGTAAAACTCTGATCTGGGACTTAATAAATATCTTAAAATGTAGGTCTGGAGAATACGAATGCGTGGATATAAAGAACGTTGAAAACGGATCAAGAACGAAGAAGTTAGAGCCAAACGAATACGATCCAGCACACAAGACTTACGATCCAGCATACAAGACCACGGACCAAGATCACACGACACCCCAGGGGCCGTATACCCCCCTACAGGGGCCGTATACCCCCTCTACAGGGCCGTATACCCCCTGTTTGGGGTGGTATACCCCCTTCTAGGGGTGGTATACCCCCTCTACAGTGCCGGATACGCCCTATTTGCTACCAAATACGCCCTATTTGCTACCGAATACGCCCTATTTAGGGTGGTACACCCCCTTTACGGTGTCGAATTTCATAGCTAGGGGGTGTATTTCAGTATTAAATTGGAGCGAGGGTGTTAAGTGTAAAATCGTATTTTGTATGCCTATAAATAGTGGCATCAACCTCCTCATTTTCACACCTTCACCATTCACAACACAATTCATTCTTACTCTTTCACACACACTTCTCTTGTAATTTTATTTGTTAGTTAGTTTCTCTCTCTAGTTTCTCTCTCTAGCACTACTCTTAGGAGTTAGAGGAGAAATTAGAGGGTAGCTAGTAGATTAGAGGAGAGATAATCGTTGTAATAAAGGAGTATTGCTGTTCAAGCTGGTATTCAAGGATTGTAATTATTTTCTCTCTGTTACGCTGCTCTATTATCCGGCGATATCTATTCCCTCATACTGTTATTATGTCTGAATTATCCATGCGTAATATTATGGTATGTGCTTTATTTGTTGCCATGTTTATTGAGTAGTGTAATATTGTGATTGTTGGAATGTAGATATTTAGGAGTAGGGATGATGTTAAATTAATCTTTAATTAAATATGTGATTGGAAATTGTTATGTTATGTATCGGGTTAAACTTTTCAAGCGGTAGATCTAAACCACCATATACACCCTTTCCAAGCTTTCACGTGGCTATTACTTTAGTATTAGGACCTGATCAACCCTAGTATCGGTAGATAGTTATCTGTGTTATTGTTGAAACTGTGGACATGCTGTAAAACGGCCCAGTACTTAGTATAGCGCTGGAAACACCTCTGGTGGAGTACAAATGCGTGGAAGCTACGGACCGGTCGTAAGCATATGACACCGTGGATACCTGGAAGTCACCCTTCCTGAACATGGTCTAGGTATATACAATGCTGTGGAACTGCTGAAAAACGTAGTATACACCGTGAAACAAACCTAGGGATGAACGTTTGATCGCAAAGGAGGGTCTACACCTTGACGGAAGTACTTGTGCTCCTCAACTAAGTTTAAGGGATCTGGAAAAGAAAGCAAACATTCAGCTGTAGTGTAAGATGCTTAAACCCCCCTTATCCAACATAACCGACAGTTTAACATACAATAGCAAGCAATTAGTATAAACCTTAATAAAATCAATTAGAACTAGGTGTTAAGAACGGTCAGAAATTAAATATCGGTTTGTTACCTTATTCATGCACCCAGGGTTAATCCCAAGAAGGGTCACTTGTCCTCATCGGACAGTGTTGGGGGTTGAGCAGCCTGATCTGATCAGAATCATGATAGCCTAGTACTCAGTGACATACGACTTAGGGTTTCCGCTTTAAATCGTAGGGTGCTAGTGTTTACTCCAAACCTCTGTTGATTTAATTAAGGCAAGTCTCCAATCATCTCTTATAATGAACATCATCCCGAAACCTGAATATCGAAACTTCAGCAATCACAACTCTATCTATCTGCTTACCCTATCCGTAGTGTAGTATTTTATTTTCCTGCATCTTAGTTAAATTAGAAAATACCAAAAACAAAACCCTACCTGCTCTATTAAACTCATCCTATTAGCTACTATACTCTGAGGTATTTAATTCATTTCGATTCGCTCCAATTTTAAGAACGACACCTGAGTCAGACTTACCGCTTACTACCCTAATACCCTTAGAGCAGTAGGTAGTAATAAAACTTAGGCTTCCCAGCAAAATATAAATTTAAAACCCTCTGATCGCCCGCCTCGAGCGTGAGGTCTGATGACGACAGGAAGCGATTCCTGGACCGACCGTTTGGGGTGCGATCACTAACCCTCTGGTGGTGGTGGAAGTGCTTGCTGAATAACCTTCGTTATCAGGAGGAGACTCACTCTTCCTCTTTAGGGTAAATGGTGTAGGTGTAAACTCTTGGGCTGAAATAGTTGTGAATCCATCATCATCTTTTGGTGCCAAAATTCTGAAGAAAGCTTGCTTAATAAATGAAATAAACTATGATAACAAATATGTACTGAGCAATTAATGTGATACAAGTATAAATGCTTTTATGAACTGTGATATTCGGAATTAAATGGAAATGTTTACCTTGCCAATAGGAGTAGATTCGATGTCAGCCTCATCATCAAGTACTGGTTCGTGGCCATTCAACTTGTTTTTTATTTTAATGATCACCTAAGGATCCTCAGTTCCACGGTGCACAGAATAGGTCGAGTATCCTTCGTCAACATTAATTTGTCCAACATGAACTTTGAACACCAATTCTTTGTTGACCAGACAATTAAATTTATGGGGAATTACTTGAGGATTATCAATCTAAGATACAGAAACGATAGTCAGTAATGAAACCTATATCATTGGATAAGGCGAGATAAACATGATATTAGTAGCATCATCCAGTCAGAATTTTCTTCTGAATCCATGCCACACTCCTATTGAGAAATTTCGCAAGTTGATTATCAAAGAGTATCAGCGATGTAGAGCCAATTACATCTTGCACCCTCACCACGATGTGAACCCTGGAATGATGGCATGACGTTTTACAAAGTAAGTTAGGCCACAATAAAAGTTCAAAAATCGAATCAGTATTTTGCTTAATACATTGGTACAATGATGTGTAACATCGGTTAACTTATTTCCCATACACTTGATTCATGATGTGCTGAATTTAGTTATAAAATTTATCGTTGAAATATGAACAAGAAAGTACCGTGCTAGACCAAAACACAATCGGGCAGTGGACCCTATCGTGTAGTAGTATAGTTGGATAAGTTCGGATTCGAACACAGGGAACTTAGTTTTTAGATAAATAAAGTTAATTGTGAGTAATTTAGAAAATAAAATAAAAGTTGGGTTTGTGTGACCGAGTTGTCACGTTGCTTAAAACTACAATTTTTGAATTTAAACTAGGCAAGTGGACTCTTAAGAGTCAAGTGATTGATTAAGAACTTTCGTATATTAAAAAGATACTTGTTTGGACTAGGTCACTAGCGATTTCGGAGTGAGATGGTTAAAACCGGTTTAAATCATGCAAGAATAAATTTTCGTTAAACGAGGCTAAACATTCGCCATCACCTATTGTTCAACTTCAATTTTTGGCAAAATGATTTAATCTAGTAACGGACGTTCGCCATGATTACCAACTTTCACATTTGAGCTTAAATTATCTAGCTTATTCCAAATTTACATCCGCAATTTCGTTCAATTACTCATAGACAAATAAGTGATGATAAATTACTAAGTAAAGACGTTCGCCATATTAACTAGCAATCCACCAAATTAGTTTAGATAAATCATTAAAAGCTCAAATACACAAGTTCCTTAGATTAAACATAGTAGCCAAGGTTGTAGGTTTACAATTTACCCAAAGGAAAGACATTCGCCAATTTTCCCAACTCATATATTCTTAGCTCTTTTGTTTAACAAAATCAATATTCATTGTCATGAACAAAGATCATTCGTACATAGACATACAAATTTGGTAATTTGACTTAACAACAAACGTTCACCATAATTATCAAGTGGGAATCACCAATTTGTTTCACAAATTTTTGTTGAGCCAAGCACACATTAGCTCATGGATGAACAATAAACCTTCACATAATCAAACACCAAAATATTCACCTCTAATCACTAACTAAATCATCCAAACAAGTAAAGATGTAAACAAGCCACTCATCATATCAATTCTCATGAAATAATTGCAAGAAAGTGAAGAAATCATAAATTGCTTAAATTAAATTAAGAGTAATAGTTGTACCCAAATGATTACACCACAATTTGAAGTAATTGTTCTTGATGGAATTTGTTGCTAGCTTGTTCCCCACAATTGTTACCAAAGATTACAAGTGAAAAGATGAGTGAAAATTCGTGGTTAAAGTGAAGTGAAATGGAGTGGAGGATTTTTGGGTCGTGGATTTTTTTTGGAGAGAAAAACCCCCAGATAAAAAGTGAAGTGGTAAGATGATGATGATTTCGTGATGATAAAATAAGGTAAATAATACCCATTTCCAAATCTTCCAACCATGGTGTAAAGAGAGGGAGGGAAGCTTTGGACCAAAAAGGAGTTGAGGGAATTAATTGCTCCTCCATCAGCTGCAGCACACGCACTTAATATTCTTCAGTCCGCAGGTGTTTTTATTCAGATCTAAAAGATAAACAGTATCCACTTTTTTTACCCGAACGGCTGGACAAACCAAGCCGATCGGCTCATCTGACCCAGCCGATCGGCTCATCCCACCTAGCCGATCGGCTTCTTCTGGATTGGCACTCAACTTTATCATGGGCCAGCTGCTGTGACGAATTCGAACTAAACTAGCCGTTCATTTGAATCTAGCAGATCGGCTCACGAGACTTAGCAGATCGGCTGGTTGGCTATTGCCGATCGGCTACAGAGTATTTTCAGGCCATCATCATTTCATTCCCAGATTAAGCTCCAGACTTCGACCACTTTAACCACAATGCATGCTTTTCCGACGATTCTGTAACACCCCTAAATTCGTTTAGCGGAAGCATTGGTATAAGCTGGGGTGCAACATATACAATGTACATGCATACGTATCAGAGCTTATGATTACAGCCAAACATATATTAAGATGCCAAAAGTATTAGTTACAAAGTTTACGATTCATCAAATCGTACGAATGTAAAAGTATATAAGTTACAAAAGTAGATTTCGTAAATATGACTAAACAGTTTCAGTTATATAAAAGAAATCCGGTTGTCAAAAGTTGGCATCCTAAAGCTTCACGGGTCGCCTAAGTTCCATGTGTGCAGGATGCTCTTACATGCGCAGCTAATTCCCTGAAAAACATAGTAAAAGTCAACAACGAGGTTGAGTGAATTCACAGGTTTTATGTTCATAATAATAGTTGGTTGTTTCAAAGCATCCAAAATAGTTATCGTCATCACAATCAAACAAAGTTTCGTGGAATGTTATCCAAAGTGTACATTTGGTGGGATGTTGCCAAAAGATGTAGTTACGTGGGATGTTGCCCAAAACACAGTTTATGATTCGTAGGAAAATGGTATCCTATTAGTATTCGTAGGAATGTAAGTATTCTAATAGTTGTTCGTAGGCATAACAGTATCCTAATAGTTGTTCGTAGGCATAACGGTATCCTAATAGTTGTTCGTAGGAATGTCAGTATCCTAATAGTTGTTCGTAAGAATGTCAGTATCCTAATAGTTGTTCGTAGGAATGTCAGTATCCTATAAGTCATTCGTAGGAATGTCAGTATCCTATAAGTTACTCGGTGGATCCATGTCAGTAGGATCCAGTGCCCATGTCAGTAGGGACTTTTCAACAGTTCAATAACAATAGTGGATCCATGTCAGTAGGATCCAGTGCCCATGTCAGTAGGGACTTTTCAACAGTAGGGAGTGTCAGTGTCCCTTGATCCATGTCAGTAGGATCTTGTGCCCATGTCAGTAGGGACTTTTGTTCAACAAGTATAGTGGATCCATGTCAGTAGGATCCGGTCTATGTTAGAAGGACCCATCAGTTACCCAATCAGTTTGGTAAAGCGTTGCTGGTCGTTCTCCAGCATTTCCAAAACAAGTGTAGTACGTTTACAGTTTTGTAGGGTGAAAACGTTGTTTCGTAAACATCGGTTTGTGTAACAGTTCAGTGTACTCTAATCGTTCGAGTAAAACGTGTGTACAATCATGTATGTAAAAGCGTTTGACTATGTTTTCCACCCCTATTCAAAAGCAGTTAAAACAGTGAAAGTAGGGGCTGTGAACTCACCTGTTGAGTTAAGTAATGTGCGAGTGCTAGCAAAGCCTAAAGCCCAAGTATAGTCCAGAATCTCCTAACGCCCTAAACGTTTGAGATTTAATAAGTACGTGGATATCTAAGTTTGACCATCCATGCTAGTGTTCATGCAACTAAATTATGTCCAAAGTGTTTGTTTAACGTTTACGTTTGTATTTCGCACTTGTGAAAATGTATACGACTCGTTGGTAATAGTTTGAAATCACGATTTCTATAAAATAAGTTTGTTTGAAATGTCTGTACAGTTCGTATATCGTATCGTGTGTAAGTATTCGTTTCCGGTTAAGTTTGACACTTAGTGGAAAAATGATTTGCAAGTTGAGTTTCGCAAGTTGAGTTCTGCAAGTTGAGTTCTGCAAGTTGAGTTCTGCAAGTTGAGTTCTGAAAGTTGAGTTTCGCAAGTTGAGTTCTGCAAGTTGAGTTCTGCAAGTTGAGTTCTGCGAGTCGAGTTGAGATCCGCGAGTCGAGTTGAGATCCGCGAGTCGAGTTCGCCCCGTGAGTTGAGATTGAATCTCAACTGGCGAAACTCGCTTTTTGCGATTTTTGTGCAAAATTCGACTTTTAAAGCGTTTTTAATGGCGTTTTTGGACCAAATAAGTTGATATAACACTAATACATAGTATATTAAGTATTATAAACATGAAATATCAAACAAAACCCGAAATCTAAGAGTTTTCGAAAAGTGTCGGAAACTTACGCGCGTCGGTTTTAAAATCCGAAAAGATGGTTGTGTAGAGCTCGACTCCGTGATCGTTTTTCCTAAAGGAGTTAGATGATCCAAGGTGTTTTAATGGTAGTTTTTGGTGATTTTGTGGTGAGTTTTAGAGTGAGAATTGAGAGAGAATGAGAGTAGAGAGAGAGTGAATATGAAGAAAATGAGGTTTGTGATGGTGGGTGGGCCGGCTTTTTGGGTCCAAAAAGGGGAGGGACTTTGTCCCGCTTTGCGGTATTTCATCCGTGTTCGTTTACTCGATCGTTAAATGTTAAGATATTTTAAATATTTAAGTACGTATTCGCTTATATTTTTGGTTTAAATATTTTATGGAAATAATTGAGTTAAGTTTATAAAATTTTAACTTTGTTTCGTTTCAGTTCGTGAAATAAGCGTTTATACGTTATAAAATACTTTGTAAATATTAACAACATAATATTTAAAAATCGTTAATGTTATTTAATAATTTCGTTTTATTAAATAATTTTTGTTCTTCAACAGTCGTATATTTTTGTCGCGTTTGTTCCGTTTGTTTCGTACATAATTACATTTAATTATGAAATGCGATACTACGCGTATTAACTAGTTGGGCTTTGTTAGACTTACCTCTAAAATGTGTTGTGAATTTACTCAAGTAGGGAATTAGCCTAATAATGCATGAGTTTAACGTTTATAATTGCGTTTAAATTTGCGAGGTGTCACATTCTCCCCATGTTAGAGAAATCTCGTCCCGAGATTTAAAATCAAGTCGGATCGTCCACGGCGTATGTTTTCCGATAAGTCATGTCGTTAACAATAGTAGTAGTTTGCGTGGCGCTCTAAGTTACCATAACGTTTTAACAGTTCGTGTATACTCGCGGTATAGTTTGATAAGTCGTGTGTTCGATAAGTGGTCAAAGTTTACCAAGCGTTAGGTTTGAATCGACATTCAAATAGCGTAACGTTAGAACGGAATAATGGTTTGTTAAAACGTACCAATGTTAGCGTAGGGATCCTCTGGTGCATCCCATGCACGAAGGATGTAAGCGCGTCCACGAGCTTGTGGGATAACGGTGTTGTTGTTGTTGTTCCCGGTGTTGTTCTGGTTGTTATTGAGTTGTGGGCATTGGTTTCGGTAGTGTCCAGGTTCACCACACCTGAAACTGTTGGTACACTTTATAGTCGGTCCGAAGTGTCGGTTTTACACTTGGTACAAAATCAGTCCAAAAAGGGGTTGTTTCGGTTTTGTCGGTTTGGTTCACCATTTAATTTCTACCACTTATGGTCCAAACTAGGGTCTGAGATTTTTACCAACTGATCATGTATGTATCTAGTCTAACATATAATTTTTACAGCAACCATAGTGTCCATATACATATTTAAACAAATTCGCGTATGAACGGTACTCAGTTTTCGAAAACTTCCAGACCAGACTCAAAGATCAGATTATTCACAAAAATACGTACAGATCTGGAAAAAAGTGCAAAACATGAGAGTTGTATCCCTTTTCAATACGCAACTTTTAAAAAAAAATTCCTTGTCTAATTCTTCCTACAGCTCGAGATATGGTCATTTTAGTGGACTGTCTTTTTCTGGGCAGATTATGCATGTTCTTGAATAAAGTATAAAAACGTATTTTAACATGGTATTTGGACATAATCTTGTTGATAGAGCTTAATAACATCATAATCAGTAGAATAAAAGTATATTAAAGTAAAAGTTCATGATTCTTACAAAGAAAATGGTGCAGAGAAAGTGATGATGATGAAAGAGGCTTGATTCTTGTTTTCTTCTTCTTCTCTTTGTTGGTGGTTTATGGTGGATGGATGGTGGTGTAGGGGTGGTTTGAGGGCTGGAGTTTCCAGCGAAGAGGGAGGTTAGAGAGATTAGGGAGAGTTAGTGAGAGAGTGTGAGGAGTTCAAAATGAAGAGTGCATGTGGTTTGAGTGTCCTAGTAACCAAGTGAGGGAAAGGAACCTCATGATGAGGTTTTGCATGAATCTTGTATGGGGGGAGGGGGTGGTGAACGAATTTGGGGGCCCCATCAAGGGTATTTTGGTCATTTTCTTGTTTCTAAATTGATTTGTTACGTTTCCCGTTCGTTTACCCGATTGTTTAGACGTTTATTCGCACGTTAAATGTTTTATACGCGTTTTTAAGTGACGACTTAAATTTCGATATTTTTGATTGAAGTATTTATTAAAATACTTAAAAACATTTATAAAAATGTTCCGTCTTTTGATCGGTCTCGATTTGCGTGCTCGTTGTACGGAGGTTTAATCTCGTAACGTTTTTATTAGACGTTTTTCATTATTAACATCAAATGAGATATTTTCAATAAAGTTTTACTCTAAATGATATATTTTAAATTCTTAAAATATATTTTTGGTTTTCGTTCGATTGTCGGGCGCGTTCCGCTCGTTTCTGTTGCGTTTGAGACGTTTTAGCCAAAACGCCTTGGTTTTTCGTATATTATTTTAATAAAATAATAATATATGATAAATAACTTCTAAAAATAGATTCAAGTTATTTATAGAAATGTTTTCACCAACGTCGTATAATTTGTCGGACTCCGTCCGGTTGTTTCGCACAATTTCACCAAATTGCGTAAGCGTAATATAAATCAATTACGGGAGTGTATATTCACATAAATATAAAAATAGTTACAAGTAATTACAAGTATTTAGCCTAATACTAAACTAAACACACGTAATTAGGATTTCTACCAGGTTAATCAGTAACCCTAAATCGTCGGGTGTCACATTCTCCCCCTGTTAGGAGAATTTCGTCCCGAAATTAGTTCGTTGCCGCAGTCTGAGGGGTATCTAAAAATAGATGTGGGTGTTTCAGTCGCATTTGGTCTTCCCGTTCCCAAGTGAATTCAGGACCGCGCCTAGAATTCCACCGAACTTTAACGATGAGAATACGACTTTGTTTCAAGCGTTTGACCTCACGGTCCATGATTTCTTTCGGCTCCTCGATGAAATGGAGTTTATCATCTATGTGGATTTCATCGAGCGGGATTACAGGCGTCTCATCAGACAGACATTTCTTCAAGTTAGAAATGTGGAATGTGTTGTGCACGCTATTGAGTTGGGGCGGTAGCTGCAGTCGATATGCCACCGGACCAATTCTTTCAACAATCTCAAAAGGTCCGATGTACCTAGGGTTTAGTTTGCCGCGTTTGCCAAAACGAATGACACCTTTCCAAGGTGACACTTTTAAGAGTATTCGGTCCCCAACCTGGAATTCGAGTGGTTTGCGTCTCATGTCAGCGTAACTCTTCTGAAGATCACGTGCGGCTTTCAGCCGGTTTTGGATGGTCACGATTTTTTTTCCGGTCGTTTCATGGATGATTTCAGGACCGGTGAGTTGGCTATCGCCGATTTCGGTCCAACAATGGGTGATCGGCACTTTCTACCATAAAGTGCCTCGAAGGGTGCAGCACCAATGCTGGTGTGGTAACTGTTGTTGTAGGAGAACTCACACAAAGGTAGGTGGTTTTCCCAGTTTTTGCCGAAGTCAACTACGCACGCGCGCAGCATATCTTCTAAAGTTTGGATGGTTCATTCACTTTGACCATCGGTTTGTGGGTGATAAGCGGTACTCATATCCAGACGAGTACCTAGAGCTTTCTGAAGTGTTTGCCAAAATCGATAGGTGAAGCGGCTATCTCTATCAGAGATGATCGAGATGGGTATTCCGTGTCGTGCTACAACCTCTTTGATGTAGATGCGAGCCAAGCGCTCCATCTTGTCGGTTTCTTTGATAGCTAGGAAATGGGCAGATTTCGTGAGACGATCAACGATCACCCAAATGGTATCGCAACCGCTCGGTGTCTTTGTTTATAGGTATGGTTTTTATTTGTTAAAAATGTCATCCTAATGTCTGTTGAAAACTTAATGTCAATCAAAATACGTTGGAAACTCTTGTTAGCACGTTGAAAGACTCTGTTTAGCAAAAATTGTTGAAAGCTCTGGTAAAATTCGTTGAAAGCTCTGGGTTATTGAAAAGTGTTGAAAATTTTGTTTTGTCAAAAATCGGTTGAAAGTTTACGTCTGTGAAAAATCCATTTGGTCTATTCTATTCTCGTGGCGGCGTAGCCTAGCAGCTAGTACCAGAACGGTATGATGAGCGGGTTCCGATGTGTATGGAGGGGTATTCATGTCGGAAGATTCTCCGCGTCTCAAGAGTTGTAAATAGCCAAATCATAGTTTTAAAAAGTAGTCATGACGATGACCGAGTAGTGTTCTTAGAGTAGTCAATCATGACTATGTTATTGTTTCGAAATGAACGAATGTTTGATAAAGGTGTTCGGAGCAGTCAAAGTCGAGAATCAAGTTATGAGTAAATCGTTTAACGAACGTGTCGAAATAGTGACCAAACATGATCAAGTAGAAATAGTATGAATAGGTTAAGGTCTAGTCCGAGGAGGTCTATCAGTCAGTCCTTCTATTGATGTAAAACACACGCGATTCATATGTCTAGGTCGAGAGCAGGTGGAGAAAGTAAAGTGGCGGAAGTAGGTATAGTCTGTCTAAGTGACAAAGTATCGTACGGTTGAAGTTCTATACGTGTTCCCGAGTGATTTGGTTGTGAGCGGAAAGAAGCGGGTGAAGTATGCGTCACTTATTTTGAGTGGCGAATCCTTAGGTGGATTCTCCTCAAGTGAGTCTTATTCGGTTATATCGTTGCCCGATTCGGTTGGGCGAGCGGGTACCATGGAAATCTCCACAGTAGCGAGTAAGGCTAGAGCCTCGTTTTCAGAGTTGGGTAACGTAGCTGTGGGAGTGGTTGCCGTGAAGGGTGGCAAATAAGTTTAGTGTACGTAAGGTTGTACATATATATACATATATATGTATACACATAAAAGCCTAGCACATAAGCACATGTAAAGGTTGGTCCCGTTCTATCCTCGGTCAAAGTCTTCTAATGCATTCCCGTTCGCTACAACCATTTCAGGTCTTGCATCGATTCTCCTTTAATTGTACATAGTTGATCAGGCTATGTTAAATTAAATTCAATTGATGCAATCGCTGAACCAGTCATACCAAACAAGGAATACTAACCTAACGATTATAGTCTAGGTCACTAATGCAATCCTAGTTCGCTATAACCTTAGGCTCTGATACCAATCTGTCGCACCCCCAAAACACGTGGCAGCGGAAACATGAGGTGTCACGGGGGCTACGACCAAATCAAATATCACAACACAAAGATTAAAGCAAACGACCTCTATATGAGACGTTTGAAAACGTTACATTCCATAAATAAAAGTTTACATAAGTTTCTAAAGTTCGCAAACATAGTCTAGAGATTTATAATACATAATCGTTGATACAAAATGTCATAATGCAATTTAAATCTCCTGTTTGAAAATAAGCGACTCGAGCTATGCTTTCCAAAAGCATCCTACTGTCCTGTTTCCTGTGGGTAGTCCTACTGCGTCTGTAAACCTGAGAATACATACTAAAAGGGTCAACATAAAGTTGGTGAGTTCATAGGTTTAATCTGTAAAGGAATCATGTAAACACAAGGTTTTCTGTTTGTAAAATAGAGTTTTGTAAAACAGAGTTTCTGTGTTAAGTCAAGTTCTGCGTAATAAAGTTCTGTAAAAACAGTTTCTGTGTGAAATCAAGTTCTGCATATCAAAGTTCTGTAAAACAGAGTTTCTGTGTGAATCAAGTTCTGCATATCAAAGTTCTGTAAAAACAGAGTTTCTGTGTGAAATCAAATTATGTATACTATTGCCAATATCGTATTTGTAAATCACAAGATTTAATAGTTTGTATTGCTTTACCACAATATCGAAATGTTTGTAATGCTTTACCACAATATCGTTTTGTATTGCTTTACCGCAATATCGAAATGTTTGTATTGTTTTACCACAATATCGTTTTGTATTGCTTTACCGCAATATCATTTTGTATTGCTTTACCGCAATATCGTTTTGTATTACTTTACCGCAATATCGTTTTGTATTGCTTTACCGCAATATCGTTTTGTATTGCTTTACCGCAATATCGTTTTGTATTGCTTTACCGCAATATCGTTTTGTATTGCTTTACCGCAATATCGTTTTGTATTGCTTTACCGAAATATCGCAAGCGTAAATCAACAGATTTATATGATTGTATTGGCCTTAGTGGAAAAGAAAGTAACTCATGCAATACGTATAAGTGTTTTCCTAACAACAGTTCATAAAACAATTCACATAACAGTTCATAAAACAGTGCATGTATTCTCACCCCAAAACAGTTCAAACAAGTAAAAAGGGGCTATGAAACTCACCTGAGTTTAGCAAGTAGCAAGCAAATATCAAATAAGCAAGCAAGCCGATGTGCAACCTTCTAACGTCCTAAACGTATAAGGTTGTATAAGTAGATGTCTTATAAGACCATCTATAGCGATTGTATAAGTGGGGGTTAATGTCCACTTAAGCCAATCGTGAAGGTGGAGGGTTAATGTCCACCTAGAGCTAGTTCATCAACTAGTATGTCCAAATAAGTTGTTCAAGTTCGATTATTAAAAACGTGTACGACATGTTGGTGAAAGTTTGTAATAATAATTCATTTAGACATTATTATTAAGTTTGTTTTGTTGTATACTATTCAGTAGTACAAATCGTGTGTTGCAAATAGATTATTTTAGTTTGTATAAGCCTTAAACCGTAGGTCAAAGTTGGTCAACTCGTTGTTCAAACCTGGTCAAATCTGGTCAAACTGGTTAAACCTGGTCAAACCTGGTCAAACTGGTCAAACCTGGTTAAATCTGGTCAACCTGGTCAAACCTGGTCAAACTGGTCAAGGTTGGTCAAACTTAGCATCACTAGCAAAATGTAGCATCACTTGGTTAGTGTCTCTACTTGAGACTTAGGATATTTTCAGAAAATGTAGCATCACTAGCAAAATGTAGCATCACTAGCAAAATGTAGCATCACTAGGTTAGTGTCTCTACTTGAGACTTAGGATATTTTCAGAAATTGTTCTAAGTGTCGGTTTCTAATTCGGGAAACTTTCTAAGTTTAGTTTTTGGTCCAAGTTACTAACTAAGTCATCCAAACCCATTTTTGTTACCACTTTCTAAAAATAGTAAGTTTGTCGGTTTTTAGATAACGAGCCGCTTTTGTTGACTTGGTCAAACCTGCTCGGTTTGACCCAAAATTTTTACTCAAGTCTTAAAATAGTTTATTAAGCCTTAGAAAACTGTTGGTACACTTTATAGTCGGTCCGAAGTGTCGGTTTTACACTTGGTACAAAATCAGTCCAAAAAGGGGTTGTTTTGGTTTTGTCGGTTTGGTTCACCATTTAATTTCTACCACTTATGGTCCAAACTAGGGTCTGAGATTTTTACCAACTGATCATGTATGTATCTAGTCTAACATATAATTTTTACAGCAACCATAGTGTCCATATACATATTTAAACAAATTCGCGTATGAACCGTACTCAGTTTTCGAAAACTTCCAGACCAGACTCAAAGATCAGATTATTCACAAAAATACGTACAGATCTGGAAAAAAGTGCAAAACATGAGAGTTGTATCCCTTTTCAATACGCAACTTTTAAAAAAAAAACGTTGTCTAATTCTTCCTACAGCTCGAGATATGGTCATTTTAGTGGACTTTTCTGGGCAGATTATGCATGTTCTAGAATAAAGTATAAAAACGTATTTTAACATGGTATTTGGACATAATCTTGTTGATAGAGCTTAATAACATCATAATCAGTAGAATAAAAGTATAATAAAGTAAAAGTTCATGATTCTTACAAAGAAAATGGTGTAGAGAAAGTGATGATGATGAAAGAGGCTTGATTCTTGTTTTCTTCTTCTTCTCTTTGTTGGTGGTTCATGGTGGATGGATGGTGGTGTAGGGGTGCTTTGAGGGCTGGAGTTTCCAGCAAAGAGAGAGGTTAGAGAGATTAGGGGGAGTTAGTGAGAGAGTGTGAGGAGTTCAAAATGAAGAGTGCATGTGGTTTGAGTGTCCTAGTAACCAAGTGAGGGAAAGGAACCTCATGATGAGGTTTTGCATGAATCTTGTATGGGGGGAGGGGGTGGTGAACGAATTTGGGGGCCCCATCAAGGGTATTTTGGTCATTTTCTTGTTTCTAAATTAATTTGTTACGTTTCCCGTTCGTTTACCCGATTGTTTAGACGTTTATTCGCACGTTAAATGTTTTATACGCGTTTTTAAGTGACGACTTAAATTTCGATATTTTTGATTGAAGTATTTATTAAAATACTTAAAAACATTTATAAAAATGTTCCGTCTTTTGATCGGTCTCGATTTGCGTGCTCGTTGTACGGAGGTTTAATCGCGTAACGTTTTTATTAGACGTTTTTCATTATTAACATCAAATGAGATATTTTCAATAAAGTTTTACTCTAAATGATATATTTTAAATTCTTAAAATATATTTTTGGTTTTCGTTCGATTGTCGGGCGCGTTCCGCGCGTTTCTGTTGCGTTTGAGACGTTTTAGCCAAAACGCCTTGGTTTTTCGTATATTATTTTAATAAAATAATAATATATGATAAATAACTTCTAAAAATAGATTCAAGTTATTTATAGAAATGTTTTCACCAACGTCGTATAATTTATCGGACTCCGTCCGGTTGTTTCGCACAATTTCACCAAATTGCGTAAGCGTAATATAAATCAATTACGGGAGTGTATATTCACATAAATATAAAAATAGTTACAAGTAATTACATGTATTTAGCCTAATACTAAACTAAACACACGTAATTAGGATTTCTAGCAGGTTAATCAGTAACCCTAAATCGTCGGGTGTCACATTCTCCCCCTGTTAGGAGAATTTCGTCCCGAAATTAGTTCGTTGCCGCAGTCTGAGGGGTATCTAAAAATAGATGTGGGTGTTTCAGTCGCATTTGGTCTTCCCGTTCCCAAGTGAATTCAGGACCGAACCTAGAATTCCACCGAACTTTAACGATGGGAATACGACTTTGTTTCAAGCGTTTGACCTCACGGTCCATGATTTCTTTCGGCTCCTCGATGAAATGGAGTTTATCATCTATGTGGATTTCATCGAGCGGGATTACAGGCGTCTCATCAGACAGACATTTCTTCAAGTTAGAAATGTGGAATGTGTTGTGCACGCTATTGAGTTGGGGCGGTAGCTGCAGTCGATATGCCACCGGACCAATTCTTTCAACAATCTCAAAAGGTCCGATGTACCTAGGGTTTAGTTTGCCGCGTTTGCCAAAACGAATGACACCTTTCCAAGGTGACACTTTTAAGAGTATTCGGTCCCCAACCTGGAATTCGAGTGGTTTGTGTCTCATGTCAGCGTAACTCTTCTGACGATCACGTGCGGCTTTCAGCCGGTTTTGGATGGTCACGATTTTTTTTTCCTGTCGTTTCATGGATGATTTCAGGACCGGTGAGTTGGCTATCGCCGATTTCGGTCCAACAATGGGTGATCGGCACTTTCTACCATAAAGTGCCTCGAAGGGTGCAGCACCAATGCTGGTGTGGTAACTGTTGTTGTAGGAGAACTCACACAAAGGTAGGTGGTTTTCCCAGTTTTTGCCGAAGTCAACTACGCACGCGCGCAGCATATCTTCTAAAGTTTGGATGGTTCATTCACTTTGACCATCGGTTTGTGGGTGATAAGCGGTACTCATATCCAGACGAGTACCTAGAGCTTTCTGAAGTGTTTGCCAAAATCGATAGGTGAAGCGGCTATCTCTATCAGAGATGATCGAGATGGGTATTCCGTGTCGTGCTACAACCTCTTTGATGTAGATGCGAGCCAAGCGCTCCATCTTGTCGGTTTCTTTGATAGCTAGGAAATGGGCAGATTTCGTGAGACGATCAACGATCACCCAAATGGTATCGCAACCGCTCGGTGTCTTTGTTTATAGGTATGGTTTTTATTTGTTAAAAATGTCATCCTAATGTCTGTTGAAAACTTAATGTCAATCAAAATACGTTGGAAACTCTTGTTAGCACGTTGAAAGACTCTGTTTAGCAAAAATTGTTGAAAGCTCTGGTAAAATTCGTTGAAAGCTCTGGGTTATTGAAAAGTGTTGAAAATTTTGTTTTGTCAAAAATCGGTTGAAAGTTTACGTCTGTGAAAAATCCATTTGGTCTATTCTATTCTCGTGGCGGCGTAGCCTAGCAGCTAGTACCAGAACGGTATGATGAGCGGGTTCCGATGTGTATGGAGGGGTATTCATGTCGGAAGATTCTCCGCGTCTCAAGAGTTGTAAATAGCCAAATCATAGTTTTAAAAAGTAGTCATGACGATGACCGAGTAGTGTTCTTAGAGTAGTCAATCATGACTATGTTATTGTTTCGAAATGAACGAATGTTTGATAAAGGTGTTCGGAGCAGTCAAAGTCGAGAATCAAGTTATGAGTAAATCGTTTAACGAACGTGTCGAAATAGTGACCAAACATGATCAAGTAGAAATAGTATGAATAGGTTAAGGTCTAGTCCGAGGAGGTCTATCAGTCAGTCCTTCTATTGATGTAAAACACACGCGATTCATATGTCTAGGTCGAGAGCAGGTGGAGAAAGTAAAGTGGCGGAAGTAGGTATAGTCTGTCTAAGTGACAAAGTATCGTACGGTTGAAGTTCTATACGTGTTCCCGAGTGATTTGGTTGTGAGCGGAAAGAAGCGGGTGAAGTATGCGTCACTTATTTTGAGTGGCGAATCCTTAGGTGGATTCTCCTCAAGTGAGTCTTATTCGGTTATATCGTTGCCCGATTCGGTTGGGCGAGCGGGTACCATGGAAATCTCCACAGTAGCGAGTAAGGCTAGAGCCTCGTTTTCAGAGTTGGGTAACGTAGCTGTGGGAGTGGTTGCCGTGAAGGGTGGCAAATAAGTTTAGTGTACGTAAGGTTGTACATATATATACATATATATGTATACACATAAAAGCCTAGCACATAAGCACATGTAAAGGTTGGTCCCGTTCTATCCTCGGTCAAAGTCTTCTAATGCATTCCCGTTCGCTACAACCATTTCAGGTCTTGCATCGATTCTCCTTTAATTGTACATAGTTGATCAGGCTATGTTAAATTAAATTCAATTGATGCAATCGCTGAACCAGTCATACCAAACAAGGAATACTAACCTAACGGTTATAGTCTAGGTCACTAATGCAATCCTAGTTCGCTATAACCTTAGGCTCTGATACCAATCTGTCGCACCCCCAAAACACGTGGCAGCGGAAACATGAGGTGTCACGGGGGCTACGACCAAATCAAATATCACAACACAAAGATTAAAGCAAACGACCTCTATATGAGACGTTTGAAAACGTTACATTCCATAAATAAAAGTTTACATAAGTTTCTAAAGTTCGCAAACATAGTCTAGAGATTTATAATACATAATCGTTGATACAAAATGTCATAATGCAATTTAAATCTCCTGTTTGAAAATAAGCGACTCGAGCTATGCTTTCCAAAAGCATCCTACTGTCCTGTTTCCTGTGGGTAGTCCTACTGCGTCTGTAAACCTGAGAATACATACTAAAAGGGTCAACATAAAGTTGGTGAGTTCATAGGTTTAATCTGTAAAGGAATCATGTAAACACAAGGTTTTCTGTTTGTAAAATAAAGTTTTGTAAAACAGAGTTTCTGTGTTAAGTCAAGTTCTGCGTAATAAAGTTCTGTAAAAACAGTTTCTGTGTGAAATCAAGTTCTGCATATCAAAGTTCTGTAAAACAGAGTTTCTGTGTGAATCAAGTTCTGCATATCAAAGTTCTGTAAAAACAGAGTTTCTGTGTGAAATCAAATTATGTATACTATTGCCAATATCGTATTTGTAAATCACAAGATTTAATAGTTTGTATTGCTTTACCACAATATCGAAATGTTTGTAATGCTTTACCACAATATCGTTTTGTATTGCTTTACCGCAATATCGAAATGTTTGTATTGTTTTACCACAATATCGTTTTGTATTGCTTTACCGCAATATCATTTTGTATTGCTTTACCGCAATATCGTTTTGTATTGCTTTACCGCAATATCGTTTTGTATTGCTTTACCGCAATATCGTTTTGTATTGCTTTACCGCAATATCGTTTTGTATTGCTTTACCGCAATATCGTTTTGTATTGCTTTACCGCAATATCGTTTTGTATTGCTTTACGACAATATCGTTTTGTATTGCTTTACCGAAATATCGCAAGCGTAAATCAACAGATTTATATGATTGTATTGGCCTTAGTGGAAAAGAAAGTAACTCATGCAATACGTATAAGTGTTTTCCTAACAACAGTTCATAAAACAATTCACATAACAGTTCATAAAACAGTGCATGTATTCTCACCCCAAAACAGTTCAAACAAGTAAAAAGGGGCTATGAAACTCACCTGAGTTTAGCAAGTAGCAAGCAAATATCAAATAAGCAAGCAAGCCGATGTGCAACCTTCTAACGTCCTAAACGTATAAGGTTGTGTAAGTAGATGTCTTATAAGACCATCTATAGCGATTGTATAAGTGGGGGTTAATGTCCACTTAAGCCAATCGTGAAGGTGGAGGGTTAATGTCCACCTAGAGCTAGTTCATCAACTAGTATGTCCAAATAAGTTGTTCAAGTTCGATTATTAAAAACGTGTACGACATGTTGGTGAAAGTTTGTAATAATAATTCATTTAGACATTATTATTAAGTTTGTTTTGTTGTATACTATTCAGTAGTACAAATCGTGTGTTGCAAATAGATTATTTTAGTTTGTATAAGCCTTAAACCGTAGGTCAAAGCTGGTCAACTCGTTGGTCAAACCTGGTCAAACCTGGTCAAACTGGTTAAACCTGGTCAAACCTGGTTAAATCTGGTCAACCTGGTCAAACCTGGTCAAACTGGTCAAGGTTGGTCAAACTTAGCATCACTAGCAAAATGTAGCATCATTAGGTTAGTGTCTCTACTTGAGACTTAGGATATTTTCAGAAAATGAAGCATCACTAGCAAAATGTAGCATCACTAGCAAAATGTAGCATCACTAGCAAAATGTAGCATCACTAGGTTAGTGTCTCTACTTGAGACTTAGGATATTTTCAGAAATTGTTCTAAGTGTCGGTTTCTAATTCGGGAAACTTTCTAAGTTTAGTTTTTGGTCCAAGTTACTAACTAAGTCATCCAAACTCATTTTTGTTACCACTTTCTAAAAATAGTAAGTTTGTCGGTTTTTAGATAACGAGCCGCTTTTGTTGACTTGGTCAAACCTGCTCGGTTTGACCCAAAATTTTTACTCAAGTCTTAAAATAGTTTATTAAGCCTTAGAAAACTGTTGGTACACTTTATAGTCGGTCCGAAGTGTCGGTTTTACACTTGGTACAAAATCAGTCCAAAAAGGGGTTGTTTCGGTTTTGTCGGTTTGGTTCACCATTTAATTTCTACCACTTATGGTCCAAACTAGGGTCTGAGATTTTTACCAACTGATCATGTATGTATCTAGTCTAACATATAATTTTTACAGCAACCATAGTGTCCATATACATATTTAAACAAATTCGCGTATGAACCGTACTCAGTTTTCGAAAACTTCTAGACCAGACTCAAAGATCAGATTATTCACAAAAATACGTACAGATCTGGAAAAAAGTGCAAAACATGAGAGTTGTATCCCTTTTCAATACGCAACTTTTAAAAAAAAATTTCTTGTCTAATTCTTCCTACAGCTCGAGATATGGTCATTTTAGTGGACTGTCTTTTTCTGGGCAGATTATGCATGTTCTTGAATAAAGTATAAAAACGTATTTTAACATGGTATTTGGACATAATCTTGTTGATAGAGCTTAATAACATCATAATCAGTAGAATAAAAGTATATTAAAGGAAAAGTTCATGATTCTTACAAAGAAAATGGTGTAGAGAAAGTGATGATGATGAAAGAGGCTTGATTCTTGTTTTCTTCTTCTTCTCTTTGTTGGTGGTTTATGGTGGATGGATGGTGGTGTAGGGGTGGTTTGAGGGCTGGAGTTTCCAGCAAAGAGAGAGGTTAGAGAGATTAGGGAGAGTTAGTGAGAGAGTGTGAGGAGTTCAAAATGAAGAGTGCATGTGGTTTGAGTGTCCTTGTAACCAAGTGAGGGAAAGGAACCTCATGATGAGGTTTTGCATGAATCTTGTATGGGGGGAGGGGGTGGTGAACGAATTTGGGGGCCCCATCAAGGGTATTTTGGTCATTTTCTTGTTTCTAAATTAATTTGTTACGTTTCCCGTTCGTTTACCCGATTGTTTATACGTTTATTCGCACGTTAAATGTTTTATACGCGTTTTTAAGTGACGACTTAAATTTCGATATTTTTGATTGAAGTATATATTAAAATACTTAAAAACATTTATAAAAATGTTCCGTCTTTTGATCGGTCTCGATTTGCGTGCTCGTTGTACGGAGGTTTAATCGCGTAACGTTTTTATTAGACGTTTTTCATTATTAACATCAAATGAGATATTTTCAATAAAGTTTTACTCTAAATGATATATTTTAAATTCTTAAAATATATTTTTGGTTTTCGTTCGATTGTCAAGCGCGTTCCGCGCGTTTCTGTTGCGTTTGAGACGTTTTAGCCAAAACGCCTTGGTTTTTCGTATATTATTTTAATAAAATAATAATATATGATAAATAACTTCTAAAAATAGATTCAAGTTATTTATAGAAATGTTTTCACCAACGTCGTATAATTTGTCGGACTCCGTCCGGTTGTTTCGCACAATTTCACCGAATTGCGTAAGCGTAATATAAATCAACTACGGGAGTGTATATTCACATAAATATAAAAATAGTTACAAGTAATTACAAGTATTTAGCCTAATACTAAACTAAACACACGTAATTAGGATTTCTAGCAGGTTAATCAGTAACCCTAAATCGTCGGGTGTCACAGTGCCCATATCGTTTGCAGTTATCGCAGAAGAAGCATTCTCCTTCATGGTGTTTTCCACACTTCCCACACTTGGGCCTGTTACCAAGGTAGGGTTTCGGTTCAGGGTTGGTGACTACGGCGTAGGCACGGGTGGTTCTCTCGTTGTTCCATTTCCGTTTGTTGTTTGCAGAATCACTAGCTTCGATTCGGAGGGGTTCACTTTTCCTAGTAGAAACTTTCAAAGTTCCAATCAGGACTGCATCATCAGTTAAGCTTTGAGCCAGATCCACTGCGCTCCTAAAGGTAGTTGGTTTGGAGGACATAACCATGCCTCTGATCTGTGGGGCCAAGCCTTTGTTGTAACGCTCAATGCGTTTGCTTTCGGGTGTCACCATGTGAGGTACGAGGCGCGCAAGCTCCTAAAACCTTGTCGTGTACCCAGTAATATCAGCACCAATCATCTGTATGTTCCACAGTTCGGTTTCAAGTTTTTGGTGCTCACTCTGAGAGCAGAATTCTTCCATCATCATTCGTTTTAGTGTCTCCCATGTGATGGAGTAGGCGGTTGTACGGCCGAGGATCAGAATCTGAGTGTTCCACCAAGTCAACGCTTTGTCTGCTAGGGTACAGGTGGCATACTTTACTATTTTGTCAGCGGCACAGTCGCTGATGTCAATCACTGACTCCGTTTTCTCAATCCAGTGGACTAGGCCAATGGCCCCTTCAGTCCCGGTGAAGGTACTTGGTTTGCATGCCTGGAAGGTTTTGTAGGAACATCCCTGCTGGGTATTCATTGGTGTTTCGCTGGTAACGGGTGTGGCTCCACTGTTGTTTACCACATTCTCTCGGTTGCGGCTGGCCTCGTACTGGGCAATAGCTTCAGCCACACGTCGTTCGATGATTTGTTCGGTGGTTTCCTCAGCAGCGGGAGGTGAGACGTTGCGTCGACTGTTCCTCGTCTTTCGTGGCTTTGGTGGCATGATGACGTTCTGCGATAAGGGATGCAGAAGTCAATGCCAAATGAAAGGATGTGAAGAATGAGGTTTCACATATTATCAGTTTTCGAGTATTTATGAAAAGTTGACAAGATCCCCATCACGTATCTTACGACTATGAAACGCCCATATGTACTTAGTATAATATAATCACGTTGGCCAGGCGTCATTATATGATGCTAAATACATACTTCTTTTCATCAACCGTTGAACACGATCAGGTTCACATGAGATCGGAGTGAAAACGAACAAGTCGAATGTTTGTGAAGTTCCATAAATGGATCACACGTATCGATGTATCGTAGTGATAGTTAGTCGTATGCAAATGTGTGTATGCATGTGCGTTCTAGCCAAGGCTATAGTCTAGGTCTCTAAGGTCTCTAAGTCACCTAAGAAATCTAGTTCGCTATAACCAATGGCTCTGATACCAGTCTATAACACCCCCAAATTCGTTTAGCGGAAGCATTGGTATAAGCTGGGTGTAACATCCTCATTACCGGCCTAGGAGAAATTTGGTAAATTACTTAATTCATTTGATTATTTAATTAAGTTTAGAAATAATTCGTATTATTTGCCAAATTGAAATTAATAGAGTAAATGGTCAAACGATTTATTGTGATACATAAATTATTACTTGTTTTAAATAAATTTAGTTGACGGTATAATAAAATATATTATTGCGCAAACAGTTTTTAGGTTCGAGACAATAGGTTTAGAGCGGGTATAATTTGGTACCAACTTATATCCATCCTTAGTTGGTGGATCGGTTTATTTGTTTTCCCCAATTCATTCCAACTCCACCCCACACACACACACATACATTGAGATTGAATGAAATCAAAAAGAGAAAACTTTGAGCAATCGATTAAAGCTTGGATTCTTGGTTACAACTTATCATCATCATCATCTACTTTGCTATTACCTCGATTGTAAGTTTAAATTTGCTTTGAATATATGTTTATAGGTTAGGGTTTGAAGAAATAGGTTAAATGTGTGATCATGCTTAGATTTGAGTTTTGATGGGGTTAGTTGTTGTTAGAATATGATACATGATGATAGTTACACTTATTTGGTTGTGAAAATCATAATTAGTAGTCGAAATTGTAAATTTAAGGGTTTTGGTTCGTGGTTTGGGTTTGATGATCTGCTGCTGCTGCTGTACCAGATGAACAAGCCAGCGGGTTTAGGTCCCCAGCCAGCGGCTTGTTAGTATCTCAAGGGAACCGGCGGGTTGGTCAACCCAGCCGGCGGGTTCATTACCCTAGCCGGCGGTTCCTAAGACAACCCAGCTGCTTCTGTAGTTTTTAAAATGCATAATAGTTCTGTTACCACAAATGTTAATTCACCCGGCTGTTTGGGTCGTCACCCGGCGGCTTTGATGGACAACCCGGCGGGTTCGGTTAACCAGCTGGCGGCTTCTGTGCCGTTTTCAGCAAACCAGTTTTCATTCTAAATTCCTTCTATTTAATACGTTATATGCTTATATGATTCAGTAACATGTAATATGGTATCATGATAGGTTAATTTATGGCTTCATATATATATGTTGAAGTGTTGTAAATTGAGTTATCATGTTTGACTTCAAGGACGCACTTTATTTAACACACGGATATTTGGAATGAGTTATTGACTCGTATTATTCTGTTGTGCTTACAGATAAACCGAAGACTCAATAATATTAGAACTTTGAGTGGAGGTTGTGATTACTAAGGTGAGTGGATCATTGACTCTCATTCTGATTTAGTTGTAACAATCCGGTTACAACGGGTAAACATGGTTTTACAGTAATATGTTGAATAAGTACATAATTGCCATGATGATTATGGAATGTGCTATCTTGTGAGGGGTCAATATGATATTGGGTTTGGATACTATTACTTTGGACGACATGATGACTTTGTACATGTGCTGTTTATTGAAATCATGTTGTATGTAGTAATGGTACTAAACTATTGGTAAGACCACTGTTTGGCCTTCAGTGGTTATAAGTGTTTCTTGGGGAACCACCGCGGAATGAGGGTACCTCAAGGACCACCGATCCTCTTTGATGTATTTGTTGTGATGCTTTGTGGTGTTCAATTGCTATGATAGTTCAGATTGATAGTTGAGATCTATTCACTTAGCTTCGTGCTAACCCCTCTCCTCACTTCTTGCAGATTACTTTTGATGTGGGTGGGCAAGAAGTTGGTTTCAAGAATGTTTGACTGCCTACTCTGACTATATGACATGTCGTCGTTTATAAACTTATGTTTTGAATTTAAATAACACCTAACTTAATGTTTGTAGCTAATGTGGTTATTGTATCAACTCATCATGCATGCATAGATTGTGTTTTGGGGAACTATGTTATACGCAATCTACAATGCATGATTTGTATTAATCGCTTCCGAAGAAAAAAAAAATGTCTCTTGAAATCTTGTGGTGTTATAAATTGGTATCAGAGCCTAGGTTTGGGTGAATTGAGCATGGGTTAAGTGTTCAATCCCAAATCTATGTGTGTCAGTCAAACATTCCTGTGAGTGGGATTTTGTTAGCATGTGAAGTTGGTTAGTATATAGGTACTAATAACTAACGTGTTATGAGATGTTGTTTTGGTACAGATATGGCAGATAATGAACCTCCAGCCGACACACCTAATGATGCCTCTCGAACTAATGTATCCCCTACTGAAACCCAAAATGTTAGTTAGGGTCAAACTGGTACTTCCTTTTCCGCAGGGGACTTTGATCATGAAGACTATATGATACATCTAGAGACAGAAAATCTGAGACTTAAGGCAATTGAGCAACAGTTTTTGCAACAACAACAAACCCGGTCTTCTCAACAAATCTTGCAATCTTTGCCACCTATTGTTAGCGCTGTGCCACCACCTTTGGTGCCCTCGCAGATTCCAGTATCTCAGCCTTATTATCATCATCCCCAACACTATGGTACCTATCAGACTTCGGCTCCGTTCTCTTCCGGACCTACGAGTTATCAGATTCCGATATTTAAAGCTCAGGGTCAACCTAAGCTATGCTCTTTTAAGACTTTCAAGTCTTGTGGACCATCTGATTATTCGGGTAGTTCAAATCCCTCGGTTACCTTGGATTGGCTGAGAGATGTGGAGAGAAAGTTTGAAGTTTGTCGATGTGAAGAGGAAGTTAAAGTTCCTTTTGCGGTGCAACTTCTTAAGGGTCCAACAATGGTTTGGTGGGATTCCATTACATCACATTTTACCCCACAGCAGAGAGCATCGATTTGTTGGTCTGATTTCCACAATGAGGTTAGTAAGAAATATTGTTCGGGATTTGACATGACTCGGATTCGACGTGAGTTTTTGGATTTGCAATTAACGGATAAGATGACGATGGATGATCTCATTTCCCAATTCAATGACAAGCTGAGATTCGTGCAACAATGGGTATCGGATGAACGTATGAAGATTGACCATTTTGTGGGAATGTTACCGCATACTTATCGGACGACCGTGAGACTGGCAGGTACTCTTTCCCAAGCTTTTGATCTTGCCCGTTCTGTGGATGGAGATGTTAGAGCACAGGGCTTGGAAGTTAAGGAAAAATCTCCATTTAAACCCAAAGGTGATTCTTCGGGTAGTCCTGGAAAGAAGAAATGGCAGGGATTCCATCAACCTAAGAAGTCCAGTTCGGATAGTAAATCATTGGATAGAACCAATTGGTGCCACAATTGTAAATCGAGACACACGGGTCCTTGTACTCCGCAAACTGCTAGGTGTATCAAATGTGGACAACTTGGTCATGACATCAAGGATTGTGCGTTTCCTAGGCATGTATGTTGGAATTGCCAAAAGGAAGGTCATCGTTCGGGATTGTGTCCGGAGGCTGAAAACAAAAGATGGGTGTGGTCGGAGGGTCTTCATCTTCTGGCCAGAAAAGAAAGAATCCCCCAACGGCAACCGGCAGGGCATTCCAAATGACAGCTGATAATGCTGTCAGGACTGAAGATGTTATAACTGGTACATTTCTCATCAACTCTGTACCAGCTACTGTTCTGTTTGATTCGGGAGCCAATTGCTCATTTATATCTATGCTTTTCTGCGATAAACTGAAATTGACTCCCACTTGTATTACAAATCCTATTGAGGTTGAGGTAGCAAATGGCAAGATAGTCCCAGTTACCACATCGGTGACTGGAGCTAGCATATTGATTGAGGATCATAGTTTCCCAATTTCTTTTCTATTGATGCCTATCCCCAGTTTTGATGCGGTTTTAGGCATGGATTGGTTAAGTAAGAATAAGGCAAGTATAGAGTGCCATAAGAAACTAATTACGATTCCAATCTCGGATGAGTCATATGTTGTGGCTCGAGGGGAACGGGAAAGAGGTAGTATCCCTATGATTTCTATGATGAAAGCTAGTAAATCTCTAGCTAAGGGTTGTGTATCCTACCTGGCCTATATAATTGATGCAAAATTAGAAAAGAAAACTGTTTCCGATGTCCGGGTGGTTTCTGATTACCCCGACGTCTTTCCTGATGAATTGCCTGGGTTGCCTCCCATTAGAAAGGTGGAATATAAAATTGACCTGATTCCGGGTTCTACTCCTGTAGCTAAGGCTCCTTATAGACTAGCTCCCTCCGAAATTCGTGAAATGATGACCCAAATCCAGGAGCTATTAGATAAGGGTTTCGTCAGGCCTAGTTCGTCTCCTTTGGGTGCACCTGTGTTGTTTGTTAAAAAGAAGGATGGCACCCTTCGGATGTGTATTGATTATAGAGAGTTGAATAAGCGAACCATAAAGAATAAGTACCCTTTGCCCCGAATAGATGAATTATTTGATCAATTACAAGGGTCTTCCTATTTCTCTAAGATTGACTTGAGGTCGGGTTATCATCAAGTGCGGGTTTGCGAGGAGGATATTCCTAAGACGGCTTTTCGCTCTAGATATGGTCATTATGAATTTCTTGTTATGCCTTTTGGGTTGACTAATGCTCCGGCGGTCTTTATGGATTTGATGAATAGAGTTTGTCGACCTTACCTTGATAAGTTCGTTATTGTATTTATTGATGATATATTGATTTATTCTAAGTCTGAATCCGATCATGAAATGCACTTGCGTTTGGTACTGGACACTTTGAGGCAGGAGAAGTTGTATGCTAAGTTCTCCAAATACGAGTTTTGGTTGCGTGAAGTCCAGTTTTTGGGGCATATTATTTGTGAGGATGGGGTTAAGGTTGATCCATCTAAGGTTGAGGCTGTTATGAATTGGCAAGCACCTAAGTCTGCTTCAGAGATTAAGAGTTTTCTAGGTCTGGCGGGTTACTATCGAAAATTCATCAAGGATTTCTCTAAGCTCGCGGGTCCTTTGACGAAATTGACTCGAAAGGATGTTAAGTTTCAATGGAATGATCAGCAGGAGTCGGCTTTCCAGACTTTGAAACAGTTGTTGTGTCAGGCTCCAATTTTAGCTCTGTCTGACGGGTCCGATGATTTCATTGTGTATTGTGATGCTTCACATGCGGGTTTGGGGGGTGTTCTAATGCAACGTGGTCAAGTTATAGCATATGCGTCTCGACAGCTTAAGCCTCATGAAAAGAATTATCCTACCCATGATTTGGAGCTAGCAGCTGTAGTTTTTGCTTTGAAAATTTGGAGACACTACTTGTACGGTACTAAATGTGTTATTTGTACGGATCACAAGAGTCTTCAGTACATGTTTTCTCAGAAGGAACTGAATATGCGTCAGAGGCGATGGTTGGAGTTGATAAAAGATTATGATTGTGAAATTCGTTACCATCCGGGTAAGGCGAATGTAGTCGCCGATGCGTTGAGTAGAAAAGGGAAATTCTAGAAAGTTTGTTTTATGCGATTAGAAGTTTCCTCGGATTTGATTGACGAATTGAGAATGGCACAAATGGAAGCATTGTTAGATCAAAATTTGAAAGCCGAGATTCTATTGAAAAGAAAAGAACTGTTATGTGACGATTCTCGTGGATTAAAGACATTCCAATCGCGTGTTTGGGTTCCTTTGCTTGGTGGGCTTCTTGAGGTAATATTGATGGAAGCTCATAAGTCCAGATTGTCGGTTCATCCCGAGAGCACAAAAATGTATAATGATTTGAAACCTTTGTATTGATGGCCTACTTTGAAAACGGATATTGCTCGTTTCGTGGAATCGTGCCATATATGCTCTCAGTGAAAGCCGAACACCAGAAACCGTATGGGTCGTTGAAACAACTTGAGATCCCCGAGTGGAAATGGGAACACATTATGATGGATTTTGTAACAAAATTTCCGCGAACCATTAGAGGAAATGACATGATTTGGGTGATTGTAGATCGATTGACTAAGAGTGCTCACTTCCTTGCTACTAGTGAGACGGCTTCCTTGAGTAAATTATCCCAATTGTACGTCAATGAAATTGTTTCGAGACATGGAATTCCACTATCTATCGTGTCGGATAGAGATCCACGATTCGTGTCCGGGTTTTGGCAGGATTTGCAGAAGGAATTGGGTACCAAAATTAATTTGAGTACAACTTATCACCCTCAGACGGACGGTCAATCAGAGCGCACCATTCAAACTTTGGAGGATATGTTGCGTGCTTGTGTGTTGGAATATGGTGGGTCTTGGGATTCACACCTGCCATTGATCGAGTTTGCGTATAATAATTCTTATCACTCGAGTATAGGTATGCCTCCGTATGAAATGCTTTATGGGCGTCGTTGTAGAACACCCACATGTTGGTTGGAAGCGGGTGAGAAACAATTTGCGGGTCCAGACATTGTTCAGATTACTGCTGATAAAGTAGCTATAGCTCGTGAGAAGTTGAAAGCTGCTCGGGATAGACAGAAACAATATGCCGATCCGCGGCACCGTCCGGTTTCGTTTGTAGTGGGTGAATTGGTATATTTAAAGGTTTCCCCTTGGAAAGGTGTGATTCGGTTTGGTAAACGTGGTAAACTTGCTCCTAGGTTTATTGGGCCATTTAGAATTCGCCAAATAGTTAATGATCAAACGGTATCGTTAGATCTTCCTCCTGAATTAGTGGGTATTCATGACACTTTTAATGTTTGCTACTTAAGGAAGTGTAAGGTGGAGGACCAGTCACAAATCCTTCCCTTACAAGACCTGCGTGTCGACTTAAGTCAGAAACTTGTAGAGGAACCCATAGAGCTTGTAGATAGAAAAGTGACTAAACTTCGAAAGAAGGAGATACCCATGGTTTTGATTAAGTGGCGACATAGTTTGGGTGCTAATCTTACGTGGGAAACGGAGGAAAGCATGAGATTGCGTTATCCTAATCTCTTTGAGCGTGGCGAGATTTCGGGGACGAAATCTTCTTAAGGAAGGAAGATTTGTAACATCCTCATTACCGGCCTAGGAGAAATTTGGTAAATTACTTAATTCATTTGATTATTTAATTAAGTTTAGAAATAATTCGTATTATTTGCCAAATTTAAATTAATAGAGTAAATGGTCAAACGATTTATTGTGATACATAAATTATTACTTGTTTTAAATAAATTTAGTTGATGGTATAATAAAATATATTTTCGCGCAAACAGTTTTTAGGTTCCAGACAATAGGTTTATAGCGGGTATAATTTGGTACCAACTTATATCCATCCTTAGTTGGTGGATCGGTTTATTTGTTTTCCCCAATTCATTCCAACTCCACCCCACACACACTGTAACACCTGCCTAATTAGGATAATTAATTTTGCCTAATTATTTGTAACTAGTTGTAATTAGTATGTAATAGGACTAATTACAGACTCTATTTGTATATATATATAAGGTGATTTATATATATATGTGTATACTTACGCGATTTGGATGAATCGTACGAATTAACCGGACGGAGTCCGACACAGTTTACTTGGACGTTGGTGACAAAATTTTACTTAAATAATGAGAACGTATTTTGTTATATAAAATACGCAACCGAACGAGCATTATTTATATATCATCGCGACGACATTTTAACTAACGCAACAAAACGTAATAAACGCGACTTAATAATTAAAATATTGCGACAAATGTTTTTATTATTAATTTCAATGTATTTTTATTTAAATACTCCAGTTACATTTTAAAAATATAACTGTTTGGTTAAATACTAAAAACAAACGATTAATCGATTAGGACACGGAGTAAATACCGTGTTTTGAGGGATGTTTTCCCCTCCCTTGTCTCTTGGATCAGCCAACACCCTTCCCACTCCTCATTTCTTCTTTCATTTTTATTACTTCCAAAATACACACACACATAAACTCTCTCAACCTCAAAATACTACCAAATTTTCGGAATCAAAACTCGACCACAAAAATTACATATTCGGAATCACCATCACGAGTGGAGCAAGAATATCAAGACCGTTTTCATCATCTCATCCTCCATCTAGCTCGATTTGCAAAAGTAAGAATTTTCTAAAATCTTAGATCTATTCAATTTGGTGTAATGTTTTGATGTTTTGATGTGTACACAACATAGTTATAACCTAATACAAGAAGAAAACACGATTTTATAGCTCAAAAATGGATTAGATTTGCGTTTTTGGTCGGAAAATCACGAAACCCGAAAGTTTCTGGGCTGATGTTCATCTTTGCGACACAACGTTTGTGTCGCATGCTATGTCGCATAAACCATTTAGTGTCGTATTTTGTGTCGTACGTTATGTCGCACTATTGTGTCACACTTTTATGCGACACAACCCTTATGTCGCTATTAAATTAGCATCGCAAGCTTTTGCGACACAACCACTGTGTCGCAGAGCTCTTGTGTCGCACTTTATGCGACACAACCACTGTGTCGCATACCAAACTTTAGTGTCGCAGATTGTGTCACAAAAACACAGAAAACCAGAATTTTAAAGTCAAATTTTACTGTAGCAGTACTGTAGCAAATCTACTGTAGCAAAGTCAACATTTTAGAATTTTTGCTACAAACCGTCACCAACGGGCCAAACATGTTTTCCAACAAACAAACAATTACAAACATACGGACAAACACTGGATATACTAGTTGTGTACAACTAAACGAAACGTCTCGTGAGACGCATACTTACATAACTTCATATGATTAGGCATTTGAAGGTTACGGGTTCAGAGAACCTACTTGCTTTACTTACTACTTGCTAATTGCAACGAATTACTACAAGATTCAGGTGAGTCTTACGGCCCCACTTTTACTGTTTTATCTTATTGGGGGAGATACATGCTACTGATTTTCTTGAACACAAGTACTAAACTGTTTACTATACCAAACGAAATTGCATGAGTTTACTTACAAACAGAAGTCTCTCCATCATATATCGTTAGTTATGGACTTAAGCGCGAACACTAGTTAATGGATCCATTAGGGAAATGACCCTCCCCACCCGGGGCAGTAGCGCTGCCACGTACTGATTTACACGTAGAAACGGGTGACTACTTATTCGTTACTGATGCTTGCTCATTTACGAGCATGTCACGGGAGCAAACTTATTACTTACGGGTTAAGCTTCGATTATGAGCCTCATGGCAACGGTATAAACTTACTTACTTACATTTGCGGGATTGCAAATACTGGTTTACGATTTCTAGATTGAAATTGCTGATTTTACGCCTGCGGGCATTACTGATGAAATCTCGTGTTCAAAACTGATATTACTTACAAACCTGTGAGATTCACCAACCTTTTGGTTGACACTTTTTAGCATGTTTTCTCAGGTACTCGGATGGAGTAGGATTACTCCAGGATTTTAGCTAGAGTCGCATGATTTCAACACAACTGCATTAACGGAGATTCTTAGCATTATCTTTTGTACATTACGATTATGTAATAGAATCTCCCGCTATACGCGTGGACTCTAGGGGAAACTACATTTTGTATACGAAAACACTAAGTTTTCAAACATTATATCTATGGAATGTAACTAATTTACAAACGTTGCATATAGATGTCGTTTGCTTTATCTTTGTGCTGTGATATTTGATTAGTAACACCCCAAACTATGCTTCCGCAAAACAGTGAATTTCGGGGGTGTTACACACACACACATACATTGACATTGAATGAAATCAAAAAGAGAAAACTTTGAGCAATCGATTAAAGCTTGGATTCTTGGTTACAACTTATCATCATCATCATCTACTTTGCTATTACCTCGATTGTAAGTTTAAATTTGCTTTGAATATATGTTTATAGGTTAGGGTTTGAAGAAATAGGTTAAATGTGTGATCATGCTTAGATTTGAGTTTTGATGGGGTTAGTTGTTGTTAGAATATGATACATGATGATAGTTACACTTATTTGGTTGTGAAAATCATAATTAGTAGTCGAAATTCTAAATTTAAGGGTTTTGGTTCGTGGTTTGGGTTTGATGATCTGCTGCTGCTGCTGTACCAGATGAACAAGCCGGCGGGTTTAGGTCCCCAGCCGGCGGCTTGTTAGTATCTCAAGGGAACCGGCGGGTTGGTCAACCCAGCCGGCGGGTTCATTACCCTAGCCGGCGGTTCCTAAGTCAACCCGGCTGCTTCTGTAGTTTTTAAAACGCATAATAGTTCTGTTACCACAAATGTTAATTCACCCGGCTGTTTGGGTCGTTACCCGGCGGCTTTGATGGACAACCCGGCGGGTTCGGTTAACCAGCCGGCGGCTTCTGTGCCGTTTTCAGCAAACCAGTTTTCATTCTAAATTCCTTCTATTTAATACGTTATATGCTTATATGATTCAGTAACACGTAATATGGTATCATGATAGGTTAATTTATGGCTTCATATATATATGTTGAAGTGTTGTAAATTGAGTTATCATGTTTGACTTCAAGGACGCACTTTATTTAACACACGGATATTTGGAATGAGTTATTGACTCATATTATTCTGTTGTGCTTACAGATAAACCGAAGACTCAATAATATTAGAACTTTGAGTGGAGGTTGTGATTACTAAGGTGAGTGGATCATTGACTCTCATTCTGATTTAGTTGTAACAATCCGGTTACAACGGGTAAACATGGTTTTACAGTAATATGTTGAATAAGTACATAATTGCCATGATGATTATGGAATGTGCTATCTTGTGAGGGGTCAATATGATATTGGGTTTGGATACTATTACTTTGGACGACATGATGACTTTGTACATGTGTTGTTTATTGAAATCATGTCGTATGTAGTAATGGTACTAAACTATCGGTAAGACCACTGTTTGGCCTTCAGTGGTTATAAGTGTTTCTTGGGGAACCACCGCGGCATGAGGGTACCTCAAGGACCACCGATCCTCTTTGATGTATTTGTTGTGATGCTTTGTGGTGTTCAATTGCTATGATAGTTCAGATTGATAGTTGAGATCTATTCACTTAGCTTCGTGCTAACCCCTCTCCTCACTTCTTGCAGATTACTTTTGATGTGGGTGGGCAAGAAGTTGGTTTGAAGAATGTTTGACTGCCTACTCTGACTATATGACATGTCGTCGTTTATAAACTTATGTTTTGAATTTAAATAACACCTAACTTAATGTTTGTAGCTAATGTGGTTATTGTATCAACTCATCATGCATGCATAGATTGTGTTTTGGGGAACTATGTTATACGCAATCTACAATGCATGATTTGTATTAATCGCTTCCGAAGAAAAAAAAATGTCTCTTGAAATCTTGTGGTGTTATACTGGGGGTGCCACATATACAATGTACATGCATACGTATCAGAGCATATGATTACAACCAAACATATATTAAGATGCCAAAAGTATTAGTTACAAAGTTTACGATTTATCAAATCGTACGAATGTAAAAGTATATAAGTTACAAAAGTAGATTTCGTAAATATGACTAAACAGTTTTAGTTATATAAAAGAAATCCGGTTGTCAAAAGTTGGCATCCTAAAGCTTCACGGGTCGCCTAAGTTCCATGTGTGCAGGCGGCTCTTACGTGCACAGCTAATTCCCTGAAAAACATAGTAAAAGTCAACAACGAGGTTGAGTGAATTCACAGGTTTTATGTTCACAATAATAGTTGGTTGTTTCAAAGCGTCCAAAATAGTTATCGTCATCACAATCAAACAAAGTTTCGTGGAATGTTATCCAAAGTGTACGTTTGGTGGGATGTTTCCCAAAGATGTAGTTACGTGGGATGTTGCCCAAAACACAGTTTATGATTCGTAGGAAAACGGTATCCTATTAGTATTCATAGGAATGTAAGTATTCTAATAGTTGTTCGTAGGCATAACAGTATCCTAATAGTTGTTCGTAGGCATAACAGTATCCTAATAGTTGTTCGTAGGCATAACAGTATCCTAATAGTTGTTCGTAGGAATGTCAGTATCCTAATAGTTGTTCGTAGGAATGTCAGTATCCTAATAGTTGTTCGTAGGAATGTCAGTATCCTATAAGTCATTCGTAGGAATGTCAGTATCCTATAAGTTACTCGGTGGATCCATGTCAGTAGGATCCAGTGCCCATGTCAGTAGGGACTTTTCAACAGTTCAATAACAATAGTGGATCCATGTCAGTAGGATCCAGTGCCCATGTCAGTAGGGACTTTTCAACAGTAGGGAGTGTCAGTGTCCCTTGATCCACGTCAGTAGGATCTTGTGCCCATGTCAGTAGGGACTTTTGTTCAACAAGTATAGTGGATCCATGTCAGTAGGATCCGGTCTATGTCAGAAGGACCCATCAGTTACCCAATCAGTTTGGTAAAGCGTTGCTGGTCGTTCTCCAGCATTTCCAAAACAAGTGTAGTACGTTTACAGTTTTGTAGGGTGAAAAAGTTGTTTCGTAAACATTGGTTTGTGTAACAGTTTAACAGTTCAGTGTACTCTAATCGTTCGAGTAAAACGTGTGTACAATCATGTATGTAAAAGCGTTTGACTATGTTTTCCACCCCTATTCAAAAGCAGTTAAAACAGTGAAAGTAGGGGCTGTGAACTCACCTGTTGAGTTTAGTAATGTGCGAGTGCTAGCAAAGCCTAAAGCCCAAGTATAGTCCAGAATCTCCTAACGCCCTAAACGTTTGAGATTTAATAAGTACGTGGATGTCTAAGTTTGACCATCCATGCTAGTGTTCACACAACTAAATTATGTCCAAAGTGTTTGTTTAACGTTTACGTTTGTATTTCGCAGTTGTGAAAATGTATCTCGTTGGTAATAGTTTGAAATCACGATTTCTATAAAATAAGTTTGTTTGAAATGTCTGTACAGTTCGTATATCGTATCGTGTGTAAGTATTCGTTTCCGGTTAAGTTTGACACTTAGTGGAAAAATGATTTGCAAGTTGAGTTTCGCAAGTTGAGTTCTGCAAGTTGAGTTCTGCAAGTTGAGTTCTGCAAGTTGAGTTCTGCAAGTTGAGTTCTGCAAGTTGAGTTTCGCAAGTTGAGTTCTGCAAGTTGAGTTCTGCAAGTTGAGTATTGCGAGTCGAGTTGAGATCCGCGAGTCGAGTTGAGATCCGCGAGTCGAGTTCGCCCCGCGACTCGCGAAACTCGCTGTTCGCGATTTTTGTGCAAAATTCGACTTTTAAAGCGTTTTTAATGGTGTTTTTGGACATAATAAGTTGATATAACACTAATACATGGTATATTAAGTATTATAAACATGAAATATCAAAAAAAGACCGAAATCTAAGAGTTTTTGAAAAGTGTCGGAAACTTACGCGCGTCGGTTTTAAAATCCGAAAAGATGGTTGTGTAGAGCTCGACTCCGTGATCGTTTTTCCTAAAGGAGTTAGATGATCCAAGGTGTTTTAATGGTAGTTTTTGGTGATTTTGTGGTGAGTTTTAGAGTGAGAATTGAGAGAGAATGAGAGTAGAGAGAGAGTGAATATGAAGAAAATGAGGTTGGTGATGGTGGGTGTGCCGGCTTTTTGGGTCCAAAAAGGGGAGGGACTTTGTCCCGCTTTGCGGTATTTCATCCGTATTCGTTTACCCGATCGTTAAATGTTAAGATATTTTAAATATTTAAATATGTATTCGCTTATATTTTTGGTTTAAATATTTTATGGAAATAATTGAGTTAAGTTTATAAAATTTTAACTTTGTTTCGTTTCTGTTCGCGAAATAAGCGTTTATACGTTATAAAATACTTTGTAAATATTATCAACATAATATTTAAAAATCGTTAATGTTATTTAATAATTTCGTTTTATTAAATAATTTTTGTTCATCAACAGTCGTATATTTTTGTCGCGTTTGTTCCGTTTGTTTCGTACATAATTACATTTAATTATGAAATGCGATACTACGCGTATTAACTAGTTGGGCTTTGCTAGACTTACCTCTAAAATGTGTTGTGAATTCACTCAAGTATGGAATTAGCCTAATAATGCATGAGTTTAACGTTTATAATTGCGTTTAAATTTGCGGGGTGTCACAGATTCACCCTGAGATAAATTTCCGAACGTAATAAGTATCAAAAGTTCACGAAATCTACTCAAATATATATGCAAAACAAATGATATCGCGATAGATTTATATAGACAAAATGAGCGATATCAAATATCCCCATACTTGAACTTTGCTTGTCCTCAAGCAAACCATTATTTACCATTTCATAACCCACTCTTGCAACATTAAAGGTGAAGATCAAGTTTACTAAAATAAAACTAACATTAACTACCAAAGCAATTATGTTAGTAACATGTATATAATCAATAAAAACTTGAGATAATGAGTTTGTCAAGCCCGAATGCACGACCTAGCACCTTACAATAGGATAAGTGTATAAAATCACTCACTCTCAACCTATAAACTATAAGGTAAGGAAGTAATTGATGTAACACTCAATCAAGCCAAGTCGTGATGTAATGTTACCATAGGCTTGCAAAAGGATCAAATCTCCACCGACTTGGCGTGAGCACCAAGTGAGATCTCGGAAGAGGCATTCTAAACGTGTGTTGTAACAAATGTAGGCTAATTATGGAATCGCGTATGATAGACACAATAATTGGTGAAAAGAGGTAGTCAAGACCCATGAAAAATGTGGAAATGTTACCTAATGGTTTAAACACGTGACAGTAATAAAACTTAGGATTCTCATGCTAAATCAATTCAAATTATTACGTGTTCTCATTTATAACTTATCCTCAACAATAGCACACAAATAACTCAAATTGATTTTTCACATTTGATTGGAATAATTGCATTTTATGACTTTCTATGAATCCTGTGTAACGAACTTTCGGACCAACCATCCTAGACCGGATAAAGGCCTTCGGTGGCTAGGCGTAAAACACCCCTCGGGAACTACTAGTTCAGGAATTCAAAGGCCATTTAGTTGACTACAATCATCCAACCTTAAATATTAAGCTCAATTGTTAACTTCCATTAATTTTATTGCTTTCAACTTCAATCATTTAACTTTAACATTCAACAATTTCCATTTCATGCAATTTCAATTATAGAATTTAACACTAGAATCCCACCTTAAAACGGTTTAAGTCACATTTTAGATAAAACTCATTAAAATTCCAATTAGGAACATTTAAGAAAAATATGTGATTCGGGTGATGACTAAGCAAAAATGAAGCTAACGTTTTAAGTGGAGTGTATGTGGAAGTGTCTACGGGTTTCTTAGTACTAAAAATGAGTGCTAACGACCTGGGTGAACTGGAAATAAAGGGTTTAAAACTGAAAATAAGATCCAAATCCTAAGAATACCTCCTCGTTTTCAACCCCACCTATATCACATTTCTGTGATCCCACAGCGGTCTTGAAATGCATCACTAGGGCAAGTTCTAGAACAAACTACAATCACCGGCACACTCATAGCAACAAATAATGTAAACACTAAAGATAAGTGTTTTTCTCAATAAGGCTCAAATTTCTCAAAATTTATAGTGGAGGCTACAAGTGTGCTAGTCATACAATTCACTCTATTAGGTTGCTTTTTATGACACATCTCAAAAGGTTAAGTTGCAAGAGGGAAGATTAAATCACTTTCACTAGATTTTACAAGTTTAAAATTTTCAAAGCAATCAATCTTTTAAGGACAAGCACATTCCTAGCAAATTATCATTTCCGACCCTTTATTTGAATTTGCAAAAATCTGTTGGGTCCAAGATCAATAACAGACCTAATAAGTGACCAATGGCCCGTTAATAGGATTCGTAAAGTTCGATTGGGAAACCAGTAGACTTTTACAAACCCCAATAAAAGGCAAGAAATGACAATTTACTAGCAATGAACGATTCGGGAATGGTCCATGTGTGCTGCTGGGCAGAAGATGGAGGAGAGGACCAAGAAGTGCCCCAATCCTGCTGCTGCTGATGATATTCAGAAGTGTGGAGATGCTCCTGATGTCTCTGGAGCTCAACCAAAGCAGCATCGCGATCATAAACTGGTGCTGGGAGAATACCACCAGGCTCGCCCCAACGGGGTGGGTGATGGTAAGGGGTGGGCACATGGTCGGGCACATGGTGGTCCATCCGCTCATGGTCGTGAATGAGCCAATCATTTTGGTATCGATTAGCTCCCAACTCGTATCCGGACTCATCCATGAAACTTACATGCTCCCTATGCCAATTTTCCTGTTGATACCACCTCCTATCCTACTCTAACCGCATATTGTCAAAGCTTGTCATAAAGCCTTGCCAATTTGAGGGTTCCCCAGACTGAGAACTCTGACCTGATTTCTCTGACCCTGCTCCTCTTCTTCCTCATCCTCAGCTTCCTCTTCTTCTTCTTCATCATCTTCGTCTTCGTCGGAAACCTGTCAGGAAGCGGCCCTCTTTCTTCGGGCCCTAGGTACGACGAGCGCGGCACTACCGGTGGGAGCGAAAGGGATATATATGCCTCCTTCACGCCGGACCACCCCTGCACTACAATACATCTCAATTCCAACAGGGAGACCCGGGTCCTCAACAAGGGTGTAAGGGTGGTTACGGGGCCTCAGGTTAATCTTAAGACTTTTGGAAAACCGGGTGATAAGGTGTCCTCCACATAGCCTTGATTGCGGTTTGGCCCCACTAGCGTAAGCATGAAGGAACTTCCCCACAACATACGGTAGGTTTATTCTCTCTCTGCTCTTAATCTTGTTCAAAAGCCACAAATCAATCAATGTGACCTTCTCTTTATTGGAACCCCGAAGTGTAAGCGTATGAGAAAGCATTTTCTGAATAATATTGTACAATGGGAACTTGAGTGTCTTAGCCAGATTTTTGCCCGAGAGGTACGGTGTATCACTGAATCTTGCCCACACCTCAGAACTACATTCCCCCTCATCTAGCCTAGCACCGGTCATGATATACCGATCAAACCAATCTGACTCAAATTCCTCATCGGTGTAGATACCCAGACTAGCTGCAACTTGCCTAAGGGTTAACTGTCGGGGCTCCCCACCCAGTTTGAAAACTAAAAACTTCTCATCCATTTCACTAACGATGTACATCTCTAAGGTAGCTAAGAATTCCATGACTAACTCCTCATAAATTGGCTCACGAATCGCGATAAGCTTCTCAAAATCGTGTACATCGTAAACTTCACCATCGAAGCGCATGCTTTGAGTGAGGGCTGTCCTGACTTTGTGAGCGTAATTGACTACATTTAGTGGGTTCCAGTCAATTACCCACGGGTACTCACATTTCTTTTTGTGGATCTTAAACAAAGCCTCGTTGTACTCAAGATAATTACGATGATAGGGCTCAAAAACCAAGTGAGGATGGCGGTCTCGCGGAAGCAAAGCTGCGAAGACACTGAGAGGGTACTGAGATGCGGAGGTTTGGCCTTGGGTTTGCCTGTTTTTTTGCACACACAACACAACAAACCTTAGACTGTCTAGACATTATTATGGAGTGATTTCTTGAAGGATTTGATTTGAGTTTAGAATGATTTTTAGTGAGTAGGTGGTGAGGGGATCGGTTATCTCAGAGAGAAAAGGAGGAATAATTCTGTTGTAATGTGTTGTGTGTGGTGTGAGAAAAAGCCAGATTTTATCCTTATAAAAATAACTTCGATCGAGTTCTTAGCCGATCGGCTCAAGCTACATAGCTGAACGGCTCAAAATCTTTAGCCGAACGGCTCGTTTCCCCCAACCGAACAGCTCACTTGAAACAAAACTACGACCTCGGACATGGGCTCGGTACTGATCGAGGTTTTCAAAGATTTAGCCAATCGGCTAAACATAGATGATCGGTTATGGAGATGTAGCCGATCGGCTATGTTGTTCAGCCGAACGGCTTATACGGAGTAAAGTCGTGACCTCAGGCATGGGCTAGCTACTGACCACTTTTTTCAAAGATATAGCCGACCGGCTTAATTGAGATGATCGGCTTAAGAGACCATAGCCGAACGGCTCCTCAATCTCAGCCGAACGGCTCACGCTTAAAATCAGATAATGAGATGCAGCAAACAGATAGCAGATTTCAGCAAGTAATGGAACAAAATATTCAGCAGGCAACAGCAGCAGCAGTTCAAAAATAGGTCAAAAATGCTGACAAAAATACAAGTTATAACAAAAAGGATATAATCACGAGTTTCCTCGTGCCCCGGCTTCATTTATTAACGAGTCCAAGCTAGACTCGACCCCGTATTCATTTGTTCTTGGGGTAAACCGCGAGTCCTTTCCACTCGCTTCCCACGTCTTCTTCATGATATAACTTTAGACAATGCCCATTTACAATGAAACTTCCACCATCCTCCTTAAAAAGTTCAACATATCCCGAAGGATACCCATGCTGGACCGTATAAGGACTGGTTCACCTAGGCTTGAACTTTGGTTGTTTCAACTTGAACCGAGATTGGAACAAAAGCACTTTGTCACCGGCCTTGAACTCTTTTCTCATTTTTAGCTTCCGATCATGCAACACTTTGGTGCGTTCCTTGTAAAAACGAGAATTCTCATAGGCTTGCAATCTATGCTCATCTAGCTCATGAAGTTGCAACATTCTCTTCTCACCCGATTCAAGCAAATCCATGTTACAATTTTTGAGCGCCCAATACACTTTGTGTTCAACTTCAAGTGGTAGATGGAAAGTCTTGCCATAGAGAAACCAGTATGGTGTCGTCCCAATGGGCGTTTTGTAAGCGGTACAAAATGCCCACAATGCATCCTCAAGTTTCTTAGACCATATCGTCGGTTTATCTTTCACCGTCTTCTCAAGAATCAGTTTTACAGCCCGGTTGGTGTTTTCAACTTGACCACTTGTTTGTGGGTGGTAAGAAGTCGAAAACCCGGTGATTCACCCCGTATTACTTAAGAACCTTCTCTAGTTGGGCATTTTCAAAGTGACTTCCCCGGTCACTTATCAAAGCCTTGGGCATCCCAAATCGACAAAATAGACTTTTCAAGAAATCGATCACAACTCTAGCATCATTCTTTGGTAGAGCCTTGGCTTCCGCCCACTTTGATACATAATCTACCGCCACCAAAATGTACTCATTCTTGAAAGATGGAGGAAATGGACCCAAGAAATCGATGCCCCATATATCAAACAAATCACAAACTTGGATGCTAGTTTGAGGCATTTCATCTCTTTTGGAGATGTTTCCCATTCTTTGGCAAGCATCACAAGTTTGGCATAAAGTGTTTGCTTCCTTGAAAATTGTCGGCCAATAAAAACCCGCATCAAACACTTTCTTTGCGGTGACCGAGGGCCCCTAATGACCTCCCGTGGGGCCATGGTGACATGCATCCAAGATTTCCCTTATTTCTCCACCGGAAACACACCTCCTTATCATCCCGTCCGCACAAACACGGAACAAATGTGGCTCTTCCCAAAAGTAGTGCTTTAAATTCGAGAAGAATTTACTCTTCTCTTGGTGGCTCATCCCTTTTCTCAAAACTCCCCCAACCAAATAGTTTGCCAAATCGGCATACCAAGGTGCTTCATCATCTTTCCCCTTGTCATCACCTACCTGCAAAAGAAATTCCTCGGGAAAGGAATCATCAATGTTAGTATCGCCTTGCTTTTCAAGATTTTGATTTTCCAATCTCGACAAGTGATCGGCGGCAAGGTTCTCGGCTCCTTTCTTGTCCTTGATCTCAATGTCGAATTCTTGTAGAAGAAGAATCCAACGAATAAGACGGGGCTTAGCATCTTGTTTAGCAAAAAGACTTTTTGAGAGCCGAGTGGTTGGTAAAAACAATGGTCTTTGATAAAACAAGGTATTGCCTAAATTTGTCAAAGGCAAACACCACCGCAAGTAACTCTTTCTCGGTTGTGGTGTAGCTTTGTTGGGCTCCATTCAGTGTCTTACTAGCGAAATAGATTGGTTTAAAATGGTTGTCCACTCTTTGTCCTAGGACGGCTCCTAAGGCAAAGTCACTAGCATCACACATAAGTTCAAATGGTTTGGACCAATCGGGAGAAACTATGATGGGTGCTTTGGTCAATTGGTCTTTCAACATGTCAAAGGCACTCAAACATGGTCCGTCAAACACAAAGGGGGCTTCTTTTTCAAGAAGTTTGATCAATGGTCTTGTTATTTTTGAAAAGTCTTTTATAAATCTCCTGTAAAAACCGGCATGACCAAGAAAACTTCTAATCCCTTTTACATTGGTAGGTGGAGGTAGTTTGGCAATAACATCAATTTTAGCTTTATCGACCTTAATACCCAACCCCGAAACTTTGTGTCCCAAGACAATGCCCTCCTTCACCATGAAGTGGCATTTCTCCCAATTCAACACCAAATGTGCTTTTTTGCACCTTTCAAGCATCTTATTCAAATTGGCCAAACAAGAGTCAAATGAGTTGCCAAAAACGGAAAAATCATCCATGAAAACTTCCATCGAGGTTTCGATCATGTCTTGAAAAATGGCAATCATGCATCTTTGGAAAGTGGCGGGGGCATTGCAAAGACCAAAGGGCATTCTCCTATAGGCATAGGTCCCAAATGGGCAAGTGAAGGTGGTCTTTTCTTGGTCCTCGGGGTCTATGGGTATTTGGAAATATCCCGAGAACCCGTCAAGGAAGCAATAGAATTCATTACCCGCCAACCTCTCAAGCATTTGGTCAATGAATGGCAAAGGGAAGTGGCCTTTCCTAGTGGCATCATTCAACCTCCTATAATCAATACACAAACTCCATCCCGTGACGGTCCTAGTGGGTATCATTTCATTTTGGTCATTTACCACTACGGTCATCCCCCCTTTCTTTGGTACACAATGTACCGGACTAACCCAAGAACTATCCGAGATGGGGTAAATGATACCCGCATCTAGAAGCTTGACAACTTTCTTCTTGACTACGTCCTTCATGTTCGGATTTAGCCTCCGTTGTCTTTGAACAACGGGTTTTACCTCATCTAAAAAGTTTATTTTGTGTTTACAAAATGAGGGGCTAATTCCGGGTATGTCGGATGTGCGCCAAGCAAATGCTCCCTTATGAGCTTTCAACACATCTAACAACATGCATTTTTCATCATTCAAAAGAGAAGAGGATATGATTACGGGTAGTAGATTTTTCTAATGAAGATAAGCATACTCTAAGTGGCTCGGGAGTGTTTTCAACTCCAAGTCCCTTGGTGGATCCTCCAAGGATGTCTTTATCCTCATGTGATCATCCCCGCTTAATTCTTCAAAGCTTTCATCCTCGACTTGCTCATCCTCCTCAAAAGCATCACCCATGTTCATTACTAACTCTTCCTCAGTCATTCTTTCAACACAACAAGCTCCGATTCCATGCCAAGTAAGCTTTGCAACTCTTCATCCACCGCTTCATCTATCACATCAATTCTAAAACAAGAATCATCAGTAGAATAAGGAAGCTTCATGCCCTTATCGACCGTGAAAGCAATCCTTTCTTGTCCTACTCCTAAGGTAAACTTTTTATCTTTAACTTGGATGATAGCATCCGCGGTGTGCAAAAATGGTCTTCCTAGGATCAAGGGTACTTTACTATCCTCCTCCATTTCGAGGATCACAAAATCAACCGGGAAACTAAATTGCCCTACCTCTATCAACATGTTTTCCGCAATCCCAATGGGATATTGGAATGACCTATCGGCAAGTCTTATACTCATGCGGTTGGGGGTCAAAGATCCTAGGGCTAACTTAGCATACAAGGAATGGGTCATCAAGTTAATACTTACGCCCAAATCCGCAAGAGCATCACAAGTTATGATTTTACCCAAGGTGAATGAAATGATGAAACTTCCGGGATCTCCAAGCTTTGGTGGAATTTGGTTTCGAATAAGTGCCGAGCATTCCTCATTCAAGAACATAGCCGATGCCTCTGACAATTTGTCTTTGTTACTCACCAAATCCTTGATGAACTTGGCATAATTGGGCATTCCGGCTAACACATCAACCAAAGGCACGTTGATCCGAATGCCCTTGATCATATCAACAAACTTGTCGTATTGAGCGGCAATCTTTTCTTTCCTTAGCCGTTGAGGGTAAGGGATTTTTGGCTTGTATGCCTTGACAACCGGTGTAGGTGACACCGGTGTAACCGTTGGTGGAGATGCATCAACATTCTCTTCAATCAATTCCTCCTCCTCATCCTGCAAAATAGGGTTAGAAAATTCTCGATTCTTGACTTGAGGTGGTGGAAGTTCCTTACCGCTCCATGTGGTGATAACATTTACATGTTCGTTTCTTGCGGGTGGTGGTTGATATGGTTTTGATCCACTTGTGGATGTTTGCCTCAGGTTTTGTTGTGTTTTGCTTGGTAAACCACCGGTTGGTCTACTACTTTGCCCTTCCGATAAACGATCCATCTTTCGTTCCAAGTCTTGAATGGAAGCTTGTTGGTTCTTTTGGCCTTGCTCCATGCTTAACCTTATGTTTGTCATTTGAGTCTTCAATCTTTCGGTACAAGCATCTTGTTTTGCCATAAACTCTTTCATCATTTGCTCCATCGGTGACAAGGTTGGTTCTTGTTTTTGAACCGGAGGTGAGTTTTGGTTTGGGTTTTGATTGTAGCCTTGGTTTTGGTTTTGGTTTTGGGTGTAGCTTTGATTAGGTCTAGAGAATCGGATTCCTTGGTTGTAGTTTCCCCCTTGGTATCCTCCCGGACCTCTATTTGGGTAACCACCCCGTTGGTAGTTGTTATTTTGTTGGAGATAGCTTACATCTTCCTCATCCCCCATGATCGGTTGATCATCTTGCATACAACTTACCGTGGCGTGATTACCACCACACTTACCACATCCATCACTAAGCTCTTTAATCTCACCCTTGAGAGTTTTAAATTGCAAATCAAACTTGGAAGAAATTGCCTTCAATTCCTTCATCATGGCCGAGTTATCCGAGCTTCCACTACCACCACTACCTTCCGCGAAGGCAACATGCTTCCTAACCGGCTTACCTCCTTTATCCTTAGCCCAATTCAAACTTTGGATCACCTTGTCTTCAAGTACCTTCCATGCTTCATTAGGCGTTTTATAAAGGAATAAACCTCCTCCCGAGGCATCAAGTGTAACACCCCCAAATTTAACGATTTGCGGAAGCATACATTGGGTGTTACTAATCAATATACAAAGCACAAGATTAATAGTAAACGACCTCTAAATGAGACGTTTGTAAAATAGTTACATTTCATAATTAATAATCGTTTGAAAACCGTGGGTTTTCGTATACAAAATGTAATTCCCTAGAGCCCACGTGTATAGCGGGAGATTCTATTACATAATCATAGTTACAAAAGATAATGCCAAAGAATCTCCGTTAAATGCAGTTTGTAAATCATGCGACTCTAGCTAGTAATCCTGGAGTGATCTTACTCCGTAAGTGTACCTGAGATACAAAGCTAAAAAGTGTCAACCAAAAAGGTTGGTGAATCTCACAGGTTTAGTAATAAGTAGGTGTTATGAACCACAAGTATGTACCCGTATTGCTATCAAGCAAAGTAAGTAAATCAGTTAATCAGTACAGTGCCATGAGCTCATAAGTTGAAGCTTAACCGTGTAGTGTGAATATATCACGTACCCCCGTGAGTGCTATCCGCACACTCATATGTAACAAATACTAATATGTCTGTTTCTACGTGTAAATCAGTACGTGGTGGCGCTACCACCCCAGACAGGGATTGTCAGTCCCAAATGGATCCATCTATTAGTACTCGCGCTTAAGACCATAACTAACAACTTACGATTAGGAGGCTTTCAGTGGATAAAAGTAACTCATGCGTTTGTTTGTAATCAGTAAGGTTTTCAGTTCAGTACATTGTGTTCATGCATAAAACAGTTGCTAAGTATCTCACCCCAAAGTATAAAACAGTAAAAGTGGGGCTGTAAGACTCACCTGAGTCGAGCAGTGGTAAATAGCAAGTAGTAGTAAGTCAAGTAGGTTCTCCGAACCCGTAACCTTCTAGTGCCTAAACACGTAAGGTTAAGTAAGTAGATGTCTCGCAAGACCATCTAGGCTAGTTGTTCATACAACCCGTTGTGTTTAAATGTTGGTTTGTTCGCGTTCGTATCAAAGTATACGGCCCGTTGGTGATTTGTTATAATTAAAGTTTGTCATTTATAACGCAATTTAGAGTAATTGTAATAAGAAAGTATGTTTTATTATGTTTGTTGGGTCGTATCGTATAAGGATTTGAGGTTGTAAAAGTTCGACACTTAGTGAAAATGTGAGTTTTCAAAGTTCTGGTTTGTGCGACGTAGCATGCGACGTCGCTAGCGACGTAGAGTGCGACGTGGGCATGTACGTCGCATGATGCGACCTTCGCAATTCAATGCGACGTAGAGGGCGGCGTCGCTAATGCGACGTTGGTTCGGTTTGCGACGTTAAAGTCTACGTCGCTACATGCGACGTCCGCAAGTTGATGCGACGTAAGGGGCTGCGTCGCTAGTGCGACGTTGGGATTTTTGTGCGACGTAGGCCGCGACGTCGCAGAGGCCCCTGGCCAAGTGCGACGTAGCGGTCTGTTGGCCGGAAAATGTGCCGAAAATGAGTTTCCCGGTTTCCGTTGGGTCCAAATCTTTTACCCAACCCTTATATGAACATATTAAGCCTATCAAAACCATAAACTAGTAAAAATGATCAAAAACGAGAGATGTCGGGATTTGTCGGAAACTTACAAGGTGTCGGATTGAAAATCTGAAAAGATAGGATGATAGATCGTCGCGAGGTGAACGTTTTCTTACAAAGGGATGAGATGATCCGAGTTCGTTTGGTGGTGTGATTTGGTGATTTAAGTGGATGGTGGAAAGTTGTTAGTTGAGAGAAAAGGTGAGAGAAGAGAGAGAATTAAAGAAAGAAAATGAAAAGGAAAGGGAAATGGTGGAGGTTAAATCCCCACCATTTTTAGTCCGCGCACTGCGCCCCCGTGCGGTGTTCGTTTACTCCGTCGTTTAACGTTAAATAGTTATTTTACATTTCAAATGGTAGGTTTTAAATACATATAATTACGCGACATTTTTATTTAATTATTTTTCAAATAAGTTTGAATACTTTTGTTTTTAAATCATGTAAACTTTGATCGAGCGATACGAGATAATTACTAATTAGTATAAAATAGCATTTCGGTCATAATTGCGTTATTTCAGTTTATCAACATTTGTTCACCAACGTCCGTAATAGCCGAATAGAATTTCATTCTATTTAAGTTGCGTACGATTTAAGCCAAATCGCAAGGTTGCATATAATTACCAACATATAATCCGATACATAAATTAGCCTAACACAGAACTAATTACATGTATTTACAAAGAATTTGGCACTAATTCTAGTCCTAATTTGCCGGTTGTTACATTCTCCCCTTGTTAAAAGAATTTCGTCCCGAAATTAGCTCGATTGCACAGTCGGTGCGTTGTCTGGGAAGAGATGTGGGTATTTCTGTTGCATTTGGTCCTCCCGTTCCCAAGTGAATTCAGGACCGCGTCTAGAATTCCACCTGACTTTTACGATGGGAATACGACTCTGTTTTAGTTGTTTGACCTCGCGGTCCATTATTTCCATAGGTTCCTCGACGAAATGAAGTTTATCATCGATCTGAATTTCGTCGAGCGGTATAATCAGTGTCTCGTCAGACATACATTTCTTTAGATTAGAAATGTGGAATGTGTTGTGAACGCTGCTAAGCTCAGCAGGAAGTTGTAGGCGGTATGCCACTGGACCAATCTTTTCAAGGATTTCGAATGGTCCGATGTATCTAGGGTTTAGTTTGCCTCGTTTTCCGAATCGAATGACACCTTTCCACGGTGCCACTTTGAGAAGTACCTTGTCCCCTACTTGGAACTCAAGGTGTTTGCGCCTCACGTCAGCATAGCTTTTCTGACGATCACGCGCGGCTTTTAGTCGGTTTTGTATGCCGACGATCTTTTCAGTTGTTTCATGTATGATTTCTGGACCGGTGAGTTGTGTATCCCCCACCTCAGTCCAACAGATAGGTGACCGACACTTACGACCGTACAGTGCCTCGAAGGGTGCAGCCTTTATGCTGGTGTGATAACTGTTGTTGTACGAGAACTCGCACAACGGTAAGTGATTTTCCCAGTTTTTACCGAAGTCAACTACGCAGGCTCGTAGCATGTCTTCCAGTGTTTGTATGGTTCGTTCGCTCTGGCCATCGGTTTGAGGATGGTAAGCCGTACTCATATCCAGTCGAGTACCGAGAGATTTTTGCAGTGATTGCCAGAAGCGAGAAGTAAATCGAGCATCTCGGTCGGAGATGATTGAGATGGGCACACCGTGTCTTGACACGATCTCTTTCAGGTAGATCCGTGTCAAACGTTCCATTTTATCAGTTTCCTTGATGGCTAGGAAATGAGCAGATTTAGTGAGTCGGTCAACGATCACCCAAATGGTATCGCAACCGTTAGGAGTTTTCGGGAGTTTAGTAATGAAATCCATGGTGATCTGCTCCCATTTCCATTGTGGTATTTCGGGTTGTTGTAGCAAACCGGACGGTTTCTGGTGTTCAGCTTTAACTTTGGAACAAGTAAGACACTTGCCAACATAGGTTGCAATGTCAGATTTCATGTTGGGCCACCAATACATTTCCTTGATGCCATGGTACATTTTGTCGGCACCGGGGTGTATAGAGTATTTAGACTTGTGAGCTTCATTCATCACCAAGTCTCGCAGGTTCCCAAAACTTGGCAACCAGATTCGATTCGAGAAGTATTTAGCCCCGTTAGGTTTGGTTTCAAATTGTTTGTCCATGCCCCGCAAGGCCTCGTTTATCAAGTTTTCTGGTTTGAGTGCTTCGAGTTGAGCGGTGAGAGTTTGATTGATGAGGTCGTTGTGAATGGTCATACCGAGAGCTCGAACTCGAAGTGGTTTCACTCGTTCTTTTCGGCTTAAGGCATCGGCGACAACATTCGCCTTGCCTGGATGGTAGCGAATTTCGCAATCGTAATCAGTGAGCAACTCGACCCATCGACGTTGCCTCATGTTGAGATCCTTTTGATCGAAGATATGTTGGAGACTTTTATGGTCAGTAAAGATTGTACACTTGGTACCGTATAAGTAGTGTCTCCAGATTTTCAGAGCGAATACAACAGCCCCCAACTCTAGGTCATGTGTTGTGTAATTCTTTTCGTGGACCTTGAGTTGTCGAGAGGCGTAAGCGATGACTTTGTCTCGTTGCATCAGCACGCAACCAAGACCTTGGTGTGAAGCATCACAGTATACCACGAAGTCATCGTTGCCTTCGGGTAAAGATAAGATAGGTGCACTGCAGAGTTTCTGTTTTAGTAGCTGGAAAGCTGACTCCTGTTTGTCAGTCCAATCGAACTTCTTTTCTTTTTGAGTCAGTGCAGTGAGAGGTAGGGCTATTTTTGAAAAATTCTCAATGAACCGCCTGTAGTATCCGGCAAGTCCTAAGAATTGACGTACCTCGGTTGGTGTCGTAGGGGCTTGCCAACACTTGATAGCCTCGATTTTTGAAGGATCGACATGAATCCCTTGATTGTCAATGACGTGTCCAAGGAATTGAACGGTTTGCATCCAGAACTCACACTTAGAGAATTTAGCGTATAACTCTTCGTGTTTGAGTAGCTCTAGGATAGTTTTCAGGTGTTGCGCGTGTTCTTGTTCAGTGCGCGAGTAAATCAAGATGTCATCGATAAAGACGATAACAAACTTGTCAAGGTAAGGTTTGCACACCCGATTCATAAGGTCCATGAATACAGCCGGTGCGTTGGTTAAGCCGAATGGCATCACTTGGAATTCATAATGCCCGTAGCGAGTTCGGAAAGCCGTTTTAGGAATGTCATCGTCACGAACTCGGAGTTGGTGATAACCTGACCGTAGATCGATCTTTGAGTAGAAACTCGACCCCTGAAGTTGGTCAAACAGGTCATCGATGCGAGGAAGTGGGTAACGGTTCTTGACAGTTAATTTGTTGAGTTCACGGTAGTCGATGCACATACGGAAAGAACCGTCTTTCTTTTTCACAAACAGGACCGGAGCTCCCCAAGGTGAGGAACTTGGTCGAATAAATCCCTTGTCCAGGAGTTCCTGTAACTGAGTAGACAACTCCTGAAGTTCGGATGGGGCTAGTCGGTAAGGGGCTCGTGCCACGGGTGCTGCGCCGGGCACAAGATCAATAGAGAATTCGACTTGTCTAGTTGGCGGTAGGCCAGGCAAGTCTTCAGGAAAGACTTCTGGAAAGTCTCGAACAATAGGCACATCCTCAAGTCGCCTCTCCACCGACTTTTTCTCCATAACGTGTGCGAGGATTGCCTGGTACCCTTTTCTCAAGTATTTTCGGGTTTTCATGCAAGAAATGATATTTATTCTCGTCCCACCGGTCTCCCCTTGTATGCTCAAAGTTCCACCGGTGACGAGAGGAATGCGTACAATTTTCTCAAAACAAACGATTTCGGCTCGGTGCTTGGACAACCAATCCATACCGACGATGATGTCAAAGCTGCCGATTTCGACAGGTATCAAGTCAATTGAAAAGAGCTCGTTAACTAGGTTCAAAGTGCAATCAGGTATCACACTGTCGGCCTCAATAAGTTTTCCGTTTGCCAATTCTACAGTGTACTTAGAATCTAAGGCAATAGGTGTGGTGTCTAGTAGTGGATAAAACTCATCAGAAATAAAGCTCTTATCAGCACCAGTATCAAATAATACAGATGCAGTCAAGTTGTTGAGAAGAAACGTACCCGTGACCACATTCGGGTCTTGACGGGCTTCCCCAGATTTCAGCACAAAAGCTCTTCCTCGAGCATTGTTGTTGTTCTTGTTGTTGTTGTTCAGTTTCGGGCAGTCTTTCTTGAAATGCCCCGTACCGTTGCACCCATAACAAGTCTTTGGTGCAGAGGTGTTGGTGTCAGTGGTGTTTGATCTACAGTCCTTAGCCAAGTGTCCGAATCTCTTACACTTGCTACAGGGACACGAACCATAGTGGTGTCGTTGGCATTTTGAGCAATAGGGCTTGGTTCCCTTGTACGCTCCCTTGTCGTCAGAACTGGAGGTGTAGGCTTTAATGGTTTCAGGTTTCTTGTTTTGGTGGTTGTTGTGGTTGTCGGACCATTTTCGTTTATTGCTGTTGGAGGATGGAGTGGGTAGTTCTGGGTCCTCATTCATAGCTAGAAGTTCATGGACCAACCGGATGGCACCATGAAGGGTGGTTTGGTTTGATGAGGCGACATTTCCCCGGACGGGTTCCGGGAGGCCGCGGATGTATTTCTTAATCTTGTCGGGCCCAGTACCTGCCATAGCTGGACGAAGAACAGTAAGTTGTTGGAATCTGGTGGTGTATCCAACGATATCAGTTCCTTGCACTTTTAAGTTCCAGAACTCTTCGTCCAGCTTGTGAAGTTGTTCGGACGGGCAATACTCATCCGTGAGCATTTTCTTCAGATCCTCCCAAGGGAGTAGATAAGCGGTATCAATACCCACAGACTGGGTATAGGAATTCCACCACGAAAGGGCACCATCTTCGAGGGTGCAGGTGGAGAACTTGACTTTGTCGTCCTCCGCACATTTGCTGATGCGGAAAACGGATTCCATCTTTTCGAACCATCTGATAAGTCCGATGGCTCCTTCGGTTCCCTTGAAGCTCAAGGGTTTGCAGTTTTGAAAATCCTTGTATGAACAAGGTTTAGCAGCAGAGGTCTCAGCGGCATCGCTGTTTCTTGTGGAGTTTGGTGGAGTATTTCGAGCCAAGGCCTCAGTAACAGCCTGGGTTATGAGTGACGTGATCTGAGCATCAGTATAAGGTCTTGACTTTGGCGGCATGACTCTTCAATAAAAGAAATGAAGATACATGAGATTTTGTAAGAAAGTTGTATTTATTTCAGATGTACATGTATAAAGGTGGTAATACATAACATCATTATGAAAAGAATTATGGCAAATAATATGAGTCGAAGCAGCAAGTAATATTTGATAGATGATGCGAGTTCAAAGGTTACATCCTACGGATGTATTACAAAAGACATCGGGAATTGTTACATCCGACTGGAACATAAAGTAGTGCTTAGATAGTTACTAGATTACAGGATAGTTTACAAAACAGAGACTAAGCTAGTCTCAACGTAGGTTAATCTGCTCCATCATTTCGATGAGACGATCCACAGTATTTGCAAGTCTACTGGCTTGTCGAGCATTGTCTTCAGCTAATGCTAGTCACTGTACCAGTCCACGGGTATATTCTTCCGTTTCCCGTGAGCGTTGTTCACGCTCATCAAGTCTGTGTTTCAAAAGAGCGGTTTCCACGCTTATCTCCACCACTTTGTTGAAAAGAACGTCCACATTATTAACGGTGGTTTCGTGATCCTCAGAGACTTGTTCGATGCGTTCAAGTGATGTAAGTCTCCAGTTTTCGTTTGTTTCCTGCAACACGACATCCATGGTGCGAAGTCGTTGCTCGTGTCGGTTCACCCTAGCAGCTAAGGCCGGCAAGGTGAAGTGAGTGGAGTACGGGCCAGCTCGAGGCAACCGGTTGTTCCTCCTTGCTACCCTTGGGTTCTGCGACCCAGATTGAGAACGAGATGAATCGGATGGGATGTTTGCCATTTCTGAGACAAAGCGTTAGTAAGATTGAGGCCTATATTCATATAGTTCCTATATAATATAGCCTATTGAGTGTCTAGCATAAACATGTTTAAGTCTCGGTTCTCTCGAAGTCAGAGTCTTCTATTGTACCCTGTTCAGCCATAACCCCTTTCAGATCTTACATCATCTTTGCTTAATTGTACATAGTTGATCAGGCTATGTTAAATTAAACTCGTATGATGTAATCACTGAACCGGTTATACCTAATAAGAGATACTGCCTAACGGTCATAGTCTAGGCTCACTAAATGCAACCTAGTTCACTACAACCTTAGGCTCTGATACCAATCTGTAACACCCCCAAATTTAACGATTTGCGGAAGCATACATTGGGTGTTACTAATCAATATACAAAGCACAAGATTAATAGTAAACGACCTCTAAATGAGACGTTTGTAAAATAGTTACATTTCATAATTAATAATCGTTTGAAAACCGTGGGTTTTCGTATACAAAATGTAATTCCCTAGAGCCCACGTGTATAGCGGGAGATTCTATTACATAATCATAGTTACAAAAGATAATGCCAAAGAATCTCCGTTAAATGCAGTTTGTAAATCATGCGACTCTAGCTAGTAATCCTGGAGTGATCTTACTCCGTAAGTGTACCTGAGATACAAAGCTAAAAAGTGTCAACCAAAAAGGTTGGTGAATCTCACAGGTTTAGTAATAAGTAGGTGTTATGAACCACAAGTATGTACCCGTATTGCTATCAAGCAAAGTAAGTAAATCAGTTAATCAGTACAGTGCCATGAGCTCATAAGTTGAAGCTTAACCGTGTAGTGTGAATATATCACGTACCCCCGTGAGTGCTATCCGCACACTCATATGTAACAAATACTAATATGTCTGTTTCTACGTGTAAATCAGTACGTGGTGGCGCTACCACCCCAGACAGGGATTGTCAGTCCCAAATGGATCCATCTATTAGTACTCGCGCTTAAGACCATAACTAACAACTTACGATTAGGAGGCTTTCAGTGGATAAAAGTAACTCATGTGTTTGTTTGTAATCAGTAATGTTTTCAGTTCAGTACATTGTGTTCATGCGTAAAACAGTTGCTAAGTATCTCACCCCAAAGTATAAAAAGTAAAAGTGGGGCTGTAAGACTCACCTGAGTCGAGCAGTGGTAAATAGCAAGTAGTAGTAAGTCAAGTAGGTTCTCCGAACCCGTAACCTTCTAGTGCCTAAACACGTAAGGTTAAGTAAGTAGATGTCTCGCAAGACCATCTAGGCTAGTTGTTCATACAACCCGTTGTGTTTAAATGTTGGTTTGTTCGCGTTCGTATCAAAGTATACGGCCCGTTGGTGATTTGTTATAATTAAAGTTTGTCATTTATAACGCAATTTAGAGTAATTGTAATAAGAAAGTATGTTTTATTATGTTTGTTGGGTCGTATCGTATAAGGATTTGAGGTTGTAAAAGATCGACACTTAGTGAAAATGTGAGTTTTCAAAGTTCTGGTTTGTGCGACGTAGCATGCGACGTCGCTAGCGACGTAGAGTGCGACGTGGGCATGTACGTCGCATGATGCGACCTTCGCAATTCAATGCGACGTAGAGGGCGGCGTCGCTAATGCGACGTTGGTTCGGTTTGCGACGTTAAAGTCTACGTCGCTACATGCGACGTCCGCAAGTTGATGCGACGTAAGGGGCTGCGTCGCTAGTGCGACGTTGGGATTTTTGTGCGACGTAGGCCGCGACGTCGCAGAGGCCCCTGGCCAAGTGCGACGTAGCGGTCTGTTGGCCGGAAAATATGCCGAAAACGAGTTTCCCGGTTTCCGTTGGGTCCAAATCTTTTACCCAACCCTTATATGAACATATTAAGCCTATCAAAACCATAAACTAGTAAAAATGATCAAAAACGAGAGATGTCGGGATTTGTCGGAAACTTACAAGGTGTCGGATTGAAAATCTGAAAAGATAGGATGATAGATCGTCGCGAGGTGAACGTTTTCTTACAAAGGGATGAGATGATCCGAGTTCGTTTGGTGGTGTGATTTGGTGATTTAAGTGGATGGTGGAAAGTTGTTAGTTGAGAGAAAAGGTGAGAGAAGAGAGAGAATTAAAGAAAGAAAATGAAAAGGAAAGGGAAATGGTGGAGGTTAAATCCCCACCATTTTTAGTCCGCGCACTGCGCCCCCGTGCGGTATTCGTTTACTCCGTCGTTTAACGTTAAATAGTTATTTTACATTTCAAATGGTAGGTTTTAAATACATATAATTACGCGACATTTTTATTTAATTATTCTTCAAATAAGTTTGAATACTTTTGTTTTTAAATCATGTAAACTTTGATCGAGCGATACGAGATAATTACTAATTAGTATAAAATAGCATTTCGGTCATAATTGCGTTATTTCAGTTTATCAACATTTGTTCACCAACGTCCGTAATAGCCGAATAGAATTTCATTCTATTTAAGTTGCGTACGATTTAAGCCAAATCGCAAGGTTGCATATAATTACCAACATATAATCCGATACATAAATTAGCCTAACACAGAACTAATTACATGTATTTACAAAGAATTTGGCACTAATTCTAGTCCTAATTTGCCGGTTGTTACATCAAGCACATTGGCCTATTGAATGTCAAGACCATTGTAAAATAATGTTATGATTTCTGCTTTCGACAACCCGTGGCCATGACAATTCCTCAACATCTCTTTCATTTGGCACCAAACTTCTACCAAAGGTTCACCCTCTTGTTGCTTGAAAGCCCGAATGTCGTTTAACAACCTTTAGGTCAAAGCCGGAGGAAAATACCTACTAACAAACGCTTCCCTCATTTGATCCCAAGTTCTAATTGTATTCGGTTCAAGCTCTTGGTACCAAATCTTCGCTTCACCACATAAGGACATAGGAAAGGTCCTTAGTCTAATGATTCCATCCATATCCGGCCCATACTTGAACATATCCCCAATTTCAATAAAACTTGCAATGTGCTTGTGCGGATCGGCCCGCACTCTCCCATCAAATTGGGAATCCTTGATGAGTTGCATATGATGCCCTTTCAAAGAAAAATTGTTGTTGTCGATGTTTTGCCTTTGAATGGCCGAACCGGGTGTAGGTGCGACGGTCCTAGTTCGTGACCAAATAGGTGTATCATCTTCATCCGCCATTTCGTCCTCAATTTCAACAACCTCTTCCTCTTCGTGTTGTGATACGAGTTCGTCTTCAAAGGTTTCCTCAATAATCTCGTTTCCTGAAGATGACTCGGTTTCTGTTTGACTATTTGTCGAATCCGTCGGTCTTTGCTTTGGTTTCTTCCCTCGTTTCTTCTTGGTGCTTTACTCCGGATTGGACAAAGGACTAAGGTGCTCTTTACCGGAGCTCTTTGTGTTCATCCACTACCAAACAAACCTGTAAGAGCACAAAAGATAAAACCGTCAAATGCACTGGCGCAACACAATTAAAAGTAACTTTCCAAGAATAAATTCCTAAAAAGGGTCAATTAATCACACTTAAATCAAGATCTAAAATCTAGACTCCCCGGCAGCGGCGCCAAAAACTTGATGTGCTGAATCTAGTTATAAAATTTATCGTTGAAATATGAACAAGAAAGTACCGTGCTAGACCAAAACACAACCGGGCAGTGGACCCTATCCTGTAGTAGTATAGTTGGATAAGTTCGGGTTCGAACACAGGGAACTTAGTTTTTAGATAAATAAAGTTAAGTGTGAGTAATTTAGAAAATAAAATAAAAGTTGGGTTTGTGTGACCTAGTTGTCACGTTGCTTAAAACTACAATTTTTGAATTTAAACTAGGCAAGTGGACTCTTAAGAGTCAAAGTGATTAATTAAAAACTTTCTTATATTAAAAAGATACTTGTTTGGACTAGGTCACTAGTGATTTCGGGGTGAGATGGTTAAAACCGGTTTAAATCATGCAAGAATAAATTTTCGTTAAACGAGGCTAAACATTCGCCATCACCTATTGTTCAACTTTAATTTTTGGCCAAATGATTTAATCTAGTAACGGACATTCGCCATGCTTACCAACTTGCACATTTGAGCTTAAATTATCTAGCTTATTCCAAAATTACATCAGCAATTTCGTTCAATTACTCATAGACAAATAAGTGATGATAAATTACTAAGTAAAGACGTTCGCCATATTAACTAGCAATCCACCAAATTAGTTTAGATAAATCATTAAAAGCTCAAATACACAAGTTCCTTAGATTAAACATAGTAGCCAAGGTTGTAGGTTTACAATTTACCCAAAGGAAAGACATTCGCCAATTTTCCCAACTCATATGTTCTTAGCTCTTTTGTTTAACAAAATCCATATTCATTGTCATGAACAAAGATCATTCGTACATATACTAGTACAAATTTGGGCTTTCGTCACACATGGTGTATTTGAAATGGTCACACATTCCAAAATTTATGTGACCAAAAGGCCAAAAAAAAACTGGACGTTATTATTTAGCCACACATGAACTCCAATCGTGTGACCATTCTGAAATGTATTTGCCACACCTTCGAACATTTATGTGGCTAAAGGGAACTGCAATTTATTTGCATTTCATTTAGTCACACATGAAGTTGGAACACGTGACAAATCTTGTCACACACTTGAACACTGTGACCAAACGCCACTATATGGTCACATGGAGTAATTGTTTATGTGAATAAAGCATAGAGTCGATTTTGTCACACATGATAAAAGTGTAGCCAAAGCCAGGTATATATGGTCACATAAGTTATTATGTGACCATATGTTTAGTGTCTGTTAGAATGGCAAAAGGTAATGTGTTTAGTCACACTAATTTCTAGCCCGATCATGTGACTATATCGCATTAGAATAGCCACACCATATCACAAATGTGTATCGAAAGGATGTTTATGGCCACATGTTAGGTGATTATATGTGACCAATATATTCACAACAGTCACGTTTTTAGATATTCATGTGACTATTTTTTAAAGCAAAAATGGGCAAAGACGATTATCATTAAATTTGATATTAGTCACATTGAGTGCTGTTTGTGTGGCTATATCATGAGACCTTATTGGTCACATGGAGTAATGGTTTGTGTGACTATAGCATAGAGTCGATTTTGTCACACATGATTTAAGTGTAGCCGAAGCCAGGTACATATGGTCACATAAGTTATTATGTGTGTCTAAAGTTTAGTGTGTGTTAGAAACTTAGAATGGCAAAACGTAATGTGTATAGTCACCCTAATTTCTAGCCCGATCATGTGACTATATGGCATGGTAATAGCCACACCATATTACAAATGTGCATCCAAAAGGATGTTTATGGCCACATTTTGGGTGATTATATGTGACCAATGTATTCACAACAGTCACGTTGTTAAATATTCTTGTGACTATTTTTTAAAGTGAAAATGGGCAAAAACAATTATCATTAAATATTATATTAGTCACATTCAGTGTTGTTTGTGTGGCTAAATCATGAGACCCTATTGGTCACATGGAGGAATTTTTTATGTGACTAAAGTATCGATTTTGTCACACATGATTTAAGTGTAGCCAAAGTCAGGTACATATGGTCACACAAGTTATTATGTGTGTCTAAAGTTTAGTGTGTGTTAGAAACTCAGAATGGCAAAACGTAATATGTATAGTCACCCTAATTTCTAGCCCGATCATGTGACTATATGGCATGGTAATAGCCACACCATATCACAAATGTGTATCCAATAGGATGTTTATGGCCACATTTTGGGTGATTATATGTGACCAATGTATTCACAACAGTCACGTTATTAAATATTCTTGTGACTATTTTTTAAAGCTAAAATGGGCAAAAACGATTATAATTAAATTTGATATTAGTCACATTCAATGCTGTTTGTGTGGCTAAATCTAACGTATATTGTTATATTAAAAAGATTTGGAATTCTAACAGATATAACATTTAGCTGCATTGGTTAACGTGTTTCTTTGTAGGTGTATTGGCTGGGACCCAAGTTCGAACCCCACTTTCAGAATGTTTTTTAATATAAATGTCATTTTGACCAAAAGGTTTAATGTATGCAAGCAGACTTAGTGGTATGGTCAAATTAAATGGTTATTGTAATATGCCCGTGATTAGTAATCGGTTACAAAAAATTGATGTTATATATGACATTTATCCGTAAGTATTTATGTTGTAATTTACAAAGTTAATGCATGTACTAAAAAAATGGAAGTCATAGAAATTAAGATACAAGTAATCATTCCATAAAATATTCAAAAGGTAATTTACAAGGTTATTGTACTAAAATTAATATAGCTAGTGTTCCAGCATTACATATATGTTGATCACTTGGACTTTGGTATAACAATACCCAAACTCTAGTTGGTTCGAAAGTAATCATCTCGTGATTCATTACCCAAGTCACGTTTATCCACACGTGGCAATATGTTATCATTGTGCGGGTGAATGACCGTGCTAAATTCCTCATCGATTTCATCATATGTATCTCTGTAATTCTTGGGAGGTGCTTTCAGGACAATAGATAAATTCCTAGTTAGCTGGTCTTTCACATAAAACACTTGTCGTGCTTGTGAGGCTAACACGAATGGATCAACCTTGTGGCCTACATTATTCAGGTCAACCAATGTATAACCAAGATTAGTATCGCGTTGGACCGCGCCATCTTTACGGTTAACCCAATCACATTTGAAAAGAGGAAGTAGCCTGAAGCGATAATCCAGTACCCATATCTCTTGCAAAACCCCATAATAAAATGTGCGTCTAGTGGTTGCAACTTCTTTGGATATGTGAATATCTTCTGTCTCAACACTAACCCCACTGTTTTGGTAAACTCTGCCATCACTACATTTAGTACGAAATGTATAACCATTGATGTTATATGCAGTGTATTTCACTACGCTGGCTCGTGGTCCATATGAGATCCACCTTACGGTTTCGGATACACTGTCTTTGGAGATCGCTAACTCTCTCTCAACCTGCAGAATCTCATTACAAGTATATATATATATATATATATATATATATATATATATATATATATATATATATATATATATATATATATATGTGTGTGTGTGTGTGTGTGTGTGTGTGTGTGTGTGTGTGTGTGAGCTTGAAATTGAACGAATTAATAAAACACAAATAGTGATAGAAAAAAACAATTGTCCAGCTTTTAGTTTGACTTTATTCTTCAACTCTGACAGTACTAACAGGCTTAATAGTAGTAACTTTGGTTAATGAAACTACAGTTAATTAAGTCGATCTCCAATTGGTAAAAACTGGACAATATAATTGTAAGGAGTAAATAATATACGATTAAATAACAATTACCTCTTCGCGTAACCACTTATCAAAAGATTTAACGTGCTCATTCTGCAGCCATGCTTTTCGTTTACCCGGGTTTTGTGTTACCAAAACCTCCTTGTGTCGCCTGAAACAAGGTATTTTGTTATTATTTATGATAGAACATTAACGAAGGTAACGAAATAGCTAGACATGAGTTATGTAACACCCCCAGATTTGATTGATTTGCGGAAGTACGATTTGGGTGTTACTAATCAATAACAAAGCACAAAGATATATAGTAAACGACTCTATATGCGTCGTTTTAACAAAATATATTAACATTGAAATGTTTACAACATTTAAAGCTTTATATAGCTCGAGTTTAAACAAAAGGAGATTTCGGTACATAAGTACTTGTACAAAATATACTAATGCAAGAAAATCTCAAACGTCTGAATGCTGACTCGAGCTAGAAGTCCTGAAGCAGAAACAACCTACTGCTTGGTACCTGCGATACATGCTAAATGGGTCAGCTAAAGCTGGTGAGCTCACAGGTTTGAAATCAAGTAATGTAGTATGAACCGCAAGATTTAATAAATGATTGAATTGCATCCAGCAATTGATAATGTATATGTATACAGCCATGAGCACATAGTTGAGCTTAACTCGAGGGCCGGGAACCCTATAGAGAATTCCGGGCGAGGTGCCTCCACGAATGCCTAATCAACATGCGTCTTCCCAAATATTAGTACGTCCGTTTACCCGGTTAGTGCTTGTTAACCCGAACGAGGAGGGTCAATCCTATATGGTACCATATACTAATATTCACGCTACAACGTATTAACAACTATGCTGACGGAGGACTTTAAATGATTAGTTGTGAAAAACTCATGTAGTATATGAAATGTTTGTACTTGCGTTCACATGTTAAAAATGAGCAATATATCACACCCCTGAGTAAAACAGTAAAAAGAGGGGCTATGAGACTCACCTGAGTCTTGTGAGTTTAACTTAATAAACTTGAGTTGATTAGCCGAGTAATGAAGTCCAAAGACTTGTAACCTGAGGGTGTCCACGACACGCGATGGTTATAAACATGATTGGGTATCTCAAAAGATCACCCCTGTAGTTGTTACACAACTATATATGTCCAAATTACTACGATTTGGTTGATTTGTTAAGTGTTTGAAAACGTGTACGGCCCGTTGGTGATTAATTGTAATAATAGTCCTGATGTTATCACATTGATTTCGAAGTGTTATACTCGAAAAGTATATTCCATTATGTTTGAAAAGTTGTATCGTATAAGCGTTTTGAAGTCATACAAGTTTGACACTTGGTGAGAAATGTGCTTACGGAATCTAAGTACGGGGGTCCGGTGGCAGCGCCCCTGGCGGGATCCAAGGGGCTGGCCCCTGGCTGGGGTCGAGATGCCAGGTCAGCTCGAAAAAATTTTATTTCTACTATATTGCTTTGGTGAAAAACGCATCTGAGATCTGAATTCGGGTAAATTCGAGTGATAAATTTTGGGTCTCGACACTTAGTAAAAATCTGAGTTTTCTGTGTTTTGCGACACAATATGCGACACAAAAGTTTGTCATGCGACACAAGGGTTGTGTCGCATACAAATGCGACACAATGTCTATGCGACACAAGGGTTGTGTCGCATAGATGCGAGATGCTGATTCAACAGCGACATAGTGATTGTGTCGTATGAAAATACGACATAGAATGCGACATAATGGTTGTGTCGCAAGGCTTACGACACTAATTATTTGGTACGACACAAGATACGACATAACAGGTTTTATGCGACATAAGAAGCAAAATACGACACTACATGCGACACAAGGCTTGTGTCGCATTGAAGAACACCAGCCCAGAAAGTCCGGCTGTCAAGATTTTTCCGGCCAAAAACCCAATTCAAACCCGTTTTTAAGCAATAAAATCGTGTTCTACACTTTGTAATGGACATATATATGTTATATAAACACTAACAAGTGAAAAATACTAAGAATCGAATGGTTTCGGGATTTTGTTGGAAACTTACAAAGAGCCGGATTGAAAATCCGAAAAGATAGCGTTGTAGATCGTCGCGAGGTGGTCGTGAATCTCTAAAAATATTGATGATCCGAGTGCGTTTGATAGTAGTATTTCGCGATTTTAGTGAATGGTGGTGTTTTGGTGGTTTTTGGGAAAATGAGAGAAAAGAGAGTAAGAGAGAGAGAGAATAAGAAAGAATGAGAAAGAGAAAAGAGGAGGTGGGAGGTTATCCTCCCATTTTCAGTCTCCGACTCGCGCTCCGTGCGGTGTTCGTTCGCTCCGTCGTTCAAACGTTAAATGATTTTTATACGTTTAAATATAGTTTTAAGATACGGAAAATTACTAGATATTTTAGTTGAATTATTTAAGTTCCGAAAGTTATAAAATGTAACTTAGTTTGTTTGCGCGTTTTACATTTTTAAATCATATAAGTTTTGTTTGTATGATCCGAAATGAATACGAAATATTATCATAATAATATTTTTGATATAATAACGTTATTAAATAATGTTGCGTTATTTAATAAAATTGGTCACCAACGTCCGTATTTATGGAACCGAAATACATTCGATTTAATTTGCGTATGATTTAATCAAATCGCATAATCGTATATATTCATCAATATATATTTTGATACATTAATTAGCCTAACACAGAACTAATTACATGTATTAACAAAGAATTAGGCACTAATTACTAGTCCTAATTTGGTGGGTGTTACATGTTAGTAATTAATACTTACTCGATATACGGTACAATCTCATATGTATTCAGTATTACATACAAATGTGCTTTCTGAAAGAGTTCTGCAGAAACTTCACTTGATTTGCCAGCCGACAGTGGCTTTCCGTCCTCGTTTTCATCAGTTTCATGTGTATCATTTAGGATACCAATAGTTTTCATGGATTTTTGATATTCTCCGAAAAACTCTATTGTTTCTTCTGCAATAGTCTCCTCAGCAATGCATCCCTCTGGTCTATTTCTGTTTCGCACATGTCCCTTAATAACCTTCATACATCGTTCGAAGGGATACATCCACCGAAAGCATACAGGACCACATAATTTTACCTCCCTAATTAGGTGCACAGTCAAATGGACCATAATATCAAAAAAAGAGGGGGGAAAGAACTTTTCGAGTAGGCACAGTGTGACACAAAGTTCTTCTTGCATCTTATCTAGTTCCTCTAATATGATCTCTTTGCTACATATAGATTTAAAGAAAAAGCAAAACCTGATAATAGCCTTGCGTGTGGGTTCGTCCATTATCGAACGTATTGCAATGGGAAAAAACTCCTGCATTAGCATGTGATAGTCATGTGATTTAAGGCCGATGAGCTTCCTATCTGTGAGGCTGACTAAACTAGAGAAATTAGAACAATATCCTTGCGGTACCCTCATGTTGTATAACGTCTGACAAAAGATGTCCTTTTCGGCATTCGTTAACGTGTAACCTGCTGGTGGTATTACTGTTATTTCTCGGTCGTCTTTCCTAACAAACAACTCTGGTTTGTCTATTCCCAACTCTTTAAGATCCAATCGAGCATTCTCTCCATCTTTCGTCTTTCCCGGCACATTTAGCAAAGTCCCGACTAGACTCTCACCAACATTCTTTTCTATATGCATGAAATCGATACAATGTTGAACTTCATTGTGCCTCCAATACTTTAGCTTTCGATACCAAATGTTGAATTTCTTCCAATACGCACCATTCTGTTCATTTGATTTTCTACCAAACGTCACGCAGACATAAAATTCGAGTGGCCATTGGATTAACAATAGTCACACAAGATACAGGTTTACGTGACTTTAAAGATCATATGGTCACACATATTAACACCTATGGCCACTTTTGGCGTACTTTTGTGTGACCAAATCCCAAAGAAAAGCACTCGTTGTGTGACTAAATGTTACATAACGCCACACAAAGATAGAGTTCACGTGGCCATTGGAGGCACAATCGCCACACAAAATCCACGTTTACTTGGCTTTAAGGAGCATTTGGTCACGCTTATTAACACCTATGGCCACTTTTGGCTTCATTTTATGTGACCATATCTCCAAATTAAAACACTCGTTCTGTGACAACATGTTACATAACGCCACACAAACATAGAATTTAAGTGGCCATTGGATGAACAATAGTCACATATAATACACCTTTACTTGATTTAAAAGAGCATATGGTCACACCTTTTATGGTTTTGGTCACTCTTTTTAAATGGATACCGCCACTAACGATTTAATGTGGCCGTATGCACCCTATGGTCGCGGGACCTTTAGTCACACACACGTTGAAAAACAAGCGTGACCGTAAGCATATCATCATGCTTTTCTGGTGTGACCAAAACCCAAATGTGTACTAGTGATAGACATACAAATTTGGTAATTTGACTTAACAACAAACGTTCACCATAACTATCAAGTGGGAATCACCAATTTGTTTCACAAATTTTTGTTGAGCCAAGCACACATTAGCTCATGGATGAACAATAAACCTTCACATAATCAAACACCAAAATATTCATCCCTAATCACTAACTAAATCATCCAAACAAGTAAAGATGTAAATAGCCACTCATCATATCAATTCTCATGAAATAATTGCAAGAAAGTGAAGAAATCATAAATTGCTTAAATTAAATTAAGAGTAATAGTTGTACCCAAATGATTACACCACAATTTGAAATAATTGTTCGTGAAGGAATTTGTTGCTAGCTTGTTCCCCACAATTGTTACCAAAGATTACAACTGAAAAGATCAGTGAAAATTCGTGGTTAAAGTGAAGTGAAATGGAGTGGAGGATTTTTGGGTCGTGGGTTTTCTTTGGAGAGAAAAAACCCCAGATAAAAAGTGAAGTGGTAAGATGATGATGATTTCCTAATGATAAAATAGGGTAAATAATACCCATTTCTAAATCTTCCAACCATGGTGTAAAGAGAGGGAGGGAAGCTTTGGACCAAAAAGGAGTTGAGGGAATTAATTGCTCCTCCATCAGCTGCAGCACACGCACTTAATATTCTTCAGTCCGCAGGTGTTTTTATCCAGATCTAAAAGATAAACAGTATCCGCTTTTTTTACCCGAACGGCTGGACAAACCAAGCCGATCGGCTCATCTGACCCAGTGCTGTGACCCAAAAAGTCATGTTTTTAAGAACATATTTCCACACTTTTTGGACTATTCTTTGGTGAAAACATTTCAAAACCATCATTATTTACCAAAAATCACCAATGTAGTCTAAATATAGACGTTGCTACAAAAAATCAGTTAAAACGTCCAATTAGCACGCAAACCGAGGCAAAACAATCACCTTAAATTTTCCGTTCTTAACATTCTTATAGAAATAGAACTTAATTCATATTTTATGATTCTATAGGAAAATCCAAGACCGTAGGTGAAAGAATCAGAAGAAACGGACAAAAGACGGAGAAGATACACAGTCTAAAAACTCGCTGATCGTCATCCGGAACACGCAAAAGTCAAACACTTCCAAATTTGGAAAACTCGGTGTCATTAGAAGCGTAACGGAAAAACGAAGCCAACGGCGCAAGAATCAAGCAAATCGGAGCCCGAACGAAGAAGATACGGACGAACCAAGCAACCGAGAAGTCAGTGGAGGCCAAACCAAGCACCAACCCCCCCCCCTTGGCACTAGGTACCGTATACGGTACCTTAAGTGCCGTATATGGCTCTTAGGGTGCCGTATACGGGGTTGGTTGGCTTGTGATGTGCCGTTTGCCCCCCTGGTCAGCTCGCCCCGTATGCTGCTTTGATGCTTGTATTTCGTGCTTCAAGACTTGTACCAAGGCCAACTAGCTTCTCCTATAAATACCTCACTCATTTCACCATTTCAAAACACATCTCACACCTTTCACCTCTCATATTTCTTTCTCTCTCTAGAATTAGGTTAGCATTCTCTCTCTAGCACTACTCTTAGGAGTTAGAGGAGAATTAGTAGGTTAGAGTAGAAGCTCTTAGTAGCTTTTGTACGGAGTTACTCCGAGACTTCAGATTTGTGAAGATTTCTCTATATTACTCTCGTATTTAGGTTTAATACAATCTCTCGCATTTATTCTTTTAATTATGCTTTCTTATTATGCATGCTTAGGAATGAATGCAAGAATTATGCTAGGCTAGACAAATCAATGTTTGTTGTGATGTATGCAATGTTAGGATAGTTATGATATAATTGGGATGGCACCATTATAAAACAACGGATGTAACGTTATACGGCTTTCATTTGTATAGCGCCGGAAACATCACGAATGTGTGTAGTACGGAACGTGGAAGCTATGAAAGTCGTGGGCACAATCCGTTGTAGAAATAATGATTCCCAATTGTAACATGCTGTTACTCTGTCTGTATAAGTTTAAAACTGTTTGCGAACTTATAAGTTGAACCTCTGCCTGTTTATCTATCCAACTTATGTTGTGGTTTGTGTAACACCCTCAAATTTCGTGTTGCGGAAGCGATCGGGTCGGGTGTTACCAAATCAAATATCACAGCATAAGATACATAATGAACGACTTTAAATGAGACGTTTGAAAATAGTTATTACATTTCCCAAAATAAAATGTATACAAGTTGCGAGTTCGCAAAATAATTTCAATACATAGTTTGTAGTATAAAAGTTATGCATAGAAATCCCGTTGATTGAAAATATGCGACTCGAGCTAGCATAATCTTGTAGCAATCCTAATCCTGCTGGGCACCTGAGAACACATGCTAAAACGAGTCAGCTATAAAGCTGGTGAGTTCATAGGTATGTTAGTTGAAAACAATCGTATAAACCTTGTATGTTTAAAAAGTAGTTCAGAAACTACGATCTTGATTTGTATTGTTATAAAGTTGCAACATCAATGTGTATACGTCTAACGAGGTATCTAATACCTAAGTAACCGTGGTGTGTACCTAAGTACATAGAGAAAGCGGCCGTCCATGCCTAAATACCTATCAGGTATAAGTAAGTCTACAGACGTGAGGCACTACATGCCTAAGTACAAATCAAGTATGCGTATGACCACGTTATATAATAACAAGTAATAATATTACTTATTCAATAGTAAGGTGTTAACGTGCCACTTAGCCAACGATCTCGAGTGTAAGCTCGCCGATCCGTTGCTCCATCAACGACCTCAAGTGTAATCTCGTAGATCCGTTGATATGTGTGAATCTCGAGCGTAAGCCCGTAGATCCCGTGTTTGAGCCAACGATCTCGAGTGTAAGCTCGCCGATCCGTTGCTCCACCAATAATCTCGAGTGTAATCTCGCAGATCCCATATTTTGTATCGCTTTACCACGATATCATTTTGAATCACTGAATCATCTACCGTGATCTCGTTTTGAATCACTTTACCGTGATCTCGAACAACATTGCTCCCACGCAACGTAAGTAAATCAGAGTCGGCAGTACTACGACATGCCCGACTTAGTAAATGAGAGTCGGCAGTACTACGACATGCCCGACTTAGAGTAACCGTGTTTGTATCAGTGTATGTATATCAATATACATAAGTAAGTAGTAGGTAGCACCACGTGCTCGAGATAGTGTACAAGTATATGTATATATATATATATATAGGTCAAATCAACAAACACGTCTAATAGAGTATCATGCCGCGCATGAAAGTAGTTTAACGTATCTAAATATGTATATACAATACTTAGATATTAAGTATATCACCATAAGCCTAGGTATGACTAATCATCACCTAGTTGTTTTATATTAGTATAAGGAATCTATACTAACGTACGTTACTATCGTATACTCCTAGCCTCCAGCCTAGCAAGTATATTTGGGGTCTCGGGAAAAATGTTCACCTAAGTACAATTTCCATTCTAATGATCATGGAGTGTGTCAACCGTTTTAGTTCCTAAAAGGAAGACTAATTCTGTAAAAGTCTAGTCGTTGTCATGTGGGTAGAACTAATCAGTTCTAGTATAGTGATAGTATTGTCCCATGACAATATGGTCTTTGGATAGTGATAACTTAGTCAGGTTATGTATTGGTAATTGTTTTCCAACCATCTAACAGTGTACGATTATAACCTATCACGGTTAGGAAGTGATATCGTTCTACAGCAATATAATGGGTGTAATTCCTAAGTATTACACATTTCGTATTACATAACAGTAATATGGATAGGTGTGAATTATAAAAGTTTATCATTATAATTCGAAAATAGTAATTGAACATGTGTCTCACCCCGAAAACAGTAAAACGGTTGAAAGAGTGGGGCTATGAACTCACCTGTGAGTTGTCAGCGATCCTACGATACGTGTGTTGTCCGAATGGTAACCTCCTAGTGACCTAGACACGTGAGGTTATATGAGTAAGATACTAATCGGTTTAACTAAACGTGTCGTGAAAGTAAACTTCTGTTGTTTAGTTTTAGAATTGTGTACGGTCCGTTTGTGGCAGTTTGTAATAATGATAATTCTCAATTAAATCATTATTAAAAATTGTTTCGTTGTCTATTTTACAAAAATATAATATTTGTACGTAAGTCATTGTTGTAAAAAGTGTGGTTGTTGCTACGCGAAAGTCGAATCGTTGGGCAAAAACTCATTTCGCAGACCAAGTCAGTTCAGGTAGCTCGACTCGACTCGAAACTCGACTCGGCTCGCAGCTCGACTCGGCTCGCTACTCGGTCCGGTTCGTGGTTAGGCTCGGTTCACTGCTCGGCTCGACTCGCAGCTAAGCTCGGTTCGCTGCTCGGTTCGACTCGCATTTCGGCTCGGTTTGTTGCTCGGTCCGGTTCGTAGCTAAGCTCGGTTCGCTGCTCGGTTCGACTCGCATTTCGGCTCGGTTTGTTGCTCGGTCCGGTTCGTAGCTCGACTCGGCTCAATACTCGACTCGGCTCGCTCGACGAACTGCTGCGATTTTTGAAGTGGGTTTCGAGTTTTAAAACGTTTTTAACCGATTTCTTGGACATATCCTTGTTGTGTGGACTCAATAACATGTTAATAAACATAAATCAAGTGTTTTAAAGGTGTGAAATCGGGTGTTCTTACCAAATGTTGATTCCGATCCGAAACGAGACGAGATGGTGAAAATCTTGATGAAGAAGATGATGGTGAAGCTGCTGTTGTTGTTCTTGATGATGATGACGACGAGGTGGTGATGAATCCGGTGGTGGCGGTGTCAGGTGGCCATCGGCGGCGGTATAAACCGAGAGAGATGAGAGAGTGGATTTGGGTGTGTTTTGGTGAAAATGAAATCAAAAATAAGGGTGAGGGGGTGTTGGGCCGGCTTATGTATTGGGTGGGGAGGATACTGTCTCCCAATTTCAGTGTAAAATACCCGTGTTTGTTTGCCCGATCGTAAAATAATTTAATTATTTAAAAACCATAATTTTTGCCAAGACGAAATCGTATATATTTTTATTCGAAGCATTTTATAAAAATACTTTCTTCGAGTTATAAAAATATAACTTTGTTTGACAGATACCTTTCGTATGGTTTCGTCGCCAAAAATACGTTTTAAACAAAACGAATTATGTTCTGAAATAGTTTAATATTTTCCGTGTAAATAATGTTCATTTAAAATAATAACACATTATTTAAAGTAATTCATACCAAGTGTGTGAAATGAAAGTTTTAAATCGGGCGCGAAAATTGACCTTTTTGACCGGGTGTTACATTCTCCCCCTGTTAAGAAAATTTCATCCCGAAATTTAGAGTGAAGTCATGATCGTGAGGGGTCTAGGGAGACATGTACGAATGAGAGGTTTGTCGAATAGATAATAGACATACCATGTCTATGACGGGGTCGAAAAGCAGTCAATCCATGACTGTGTCGCAGTTTATTATTGTAGTGATATTCTGGCTATGTTATTTGCTCAAGGTATGATTAAGTCGTGGTTACTAGGTAACCGTTAAAATTGTAGTCCATTCGGGACTAGATAATTGTCGCACGGTGACCATTTAGAGAGTAGTCCTATCGGGACTATGCGATTGGTGAACGTTCAGTCAATCAGTCTGCTGAAAGCAAACTTCGAGTTTTACGTGGCCTAGGTCAACTAGCCCTATGATATAATTGGCAATTAAGTCGATAAAGGTGATATCGAAGGTAAGAAGTACACAGCTAGTGTAACTAAAATCGAAGGGTTATGTTTTCAAGGAAGGATGTACCTACATTATTTTCGAAGATTTGTCCGGTTCACTCGGAGCCGATTAGGTGGATTTTGCGTTTCTTTGGGCAATTCTTCTTGTAATGCCCTGGTTCTTTGCATTTGAAGCATATTCTTTGTGAGTTGGGATTGGTAGGAACTCTGCAATCCCAGATTTTGTGTCCGAATCGTTGGCATCTTTCACAGGGTAGACCACATGAACCCTCATGATGACGTTTACAGCCGTGACAAAATGGTTTGTTCCCCGCATAGCCTCGTTTTTCATTAGGTTCGGCGGCGTAGGACCTCAAGGGTTCGGGTTGATTTGTTGGGTTATGACTAGTGCTGGAATCTCCATTCCATTTTCCTTGGTGGTTTTCAGTTGCAGGTGTTTTGCGTCGTACCACCTGTGTCATGAGTTTGTGGGCCATGCGAACGGCATCGTTAATAGTGTTGGGTTTAGAGGCGGTGACCATCCCCTCAATTTGCATCGGGAGTCCCCCGATGTACCTTTCGATTCGTTTGTTCTCAGGGTTCACCATAGTTGGGCAAAGAAGTGCGAGTTGGTGAAAACGGTTGGTGTATGTCATGATGTCGTTGTCCTTTACGGTGAGGTGCCATAGTTCATTCTCGAGTTTGTGTAGTTCCTCACTGGGGCAATACTCGTCCCTTATTAATCGTTTCAGTTCCTCCCAAGGAAGTTCGTGAGCGGTGTCGACCCCTATAGTTTGAGCGTAGGAATTCCACCAGGTAAGGGCATTATCTTGGAGAGTGTAGGTAGAGTATTTAACTTTGTAGTCATCGGGGCAGTTGCAAACGTGGAATATAGATTCCATTCTCTCGATCCATCGGATTAATCCGACAGCCCCTTCAGTTCCAGCGAAGTTTGGTGGGTTACAGTTCAGGAATTCCTTATAGGTGCAGGGTCACGCCCGGTTTCGAGTAGCTAAAGCATCAGCCACTCTTTGTTCAGCAATTTGATCAAGCTCAGCTTGAGTGTATGTTCGTTGTTTAGGCGGCATGATTCTTAAATAAGGATGAAATAACAAAGGGTGAGATCTTTATTCAAAGATTATGATTATCATAGTGGCATACATAGGAGAGTGTCACACAATCGTGCAAAGTGACCATCAATGATGTACAATGATGGGATTTCGGGAATTCCTTAAAGTATGTGTTCGAAAGTCCTCTGACTTTTTGGGTTCGTCATGCCGTGAACAGTTCACGCGAGTTTTCCGTGTAGTCAACTAAGACTAGGTTATTATAACTAGTCCAACAAACAATAGTGCAGTACTAGCGTACTGTAGGTGTAATCCTAATAAATCAGTGTGTAGCCACGTACTGTAACGCAGTGCTAATAGCACAGTAATGTAATCGGGTGTGTACGTGTACCTATAGAATAGCGTACATGCAAGTAGTAGTCAAGTGTGGTGCCTCTTGCCCAGTAAAGTAGTCGTGTATGCATACAAGTGTACAAGTGCCTACAGCAAGTGTACATTCGTAAAGTAATCGAGTGTGGCACTTCGTGCCCAGTAGTGAATTCAAGTATGTATATGATGTGTACACGTAACTATAACAAGTATACATGTATAAAGTAGTCGAGTCTGGCATCTCGTGCCCAGTAGAATAATCGTATATACATATAAAGTGTACATGTAACTCTAAGAAGTCTACATGTATTTCGAAAGTAGCACCTAGTGCCAGGAAGTAGCTTATCGAGCCCGAAAGTAGAACAATGTCTCCAGTAGTATCATCAAGTATGCATATAAATGTACATGTACCTATATCTAGCGTACATGCAGTAGTAATCGTTTTTGGCATTACGTGCCCAAAAGTGTATGCATATAATCAGTAAGTACAATTATAGTACCGTGTTAAACCAGTGGATCACCCTATGGTAATATAGTAATTGTAGACAAATCGTTTACCTATAGTTGTCACCCGACAGTCAGGTTTTACTTATTGGAACAACGTCCCAATATGCGAGTGTTGCGGTTGACCAAGTTATATAGTGATCGTCTGTCTGACGATGAGGGCGAGTGAAGATAATGTGAGAGAAATAAATGTGACGCGCCTTGGTAACGATTCCTCATAAAATGAGAAATTTGTTGGTTTGTTTTCAGAATTTAAATTCTTCAAGTAGATCTCTTTTGAATAAATTATTTGTAGTACGTCGTTGTTGGTTTTAATTTCATGAACGATTAGCGTACGTGGGTCCCTATTCCCATAGGTAATGCTTATACCTCCTTCCCGAGGTTCAGTGATAAGTGTGATATTCTCATATGCGTACATATGGAGAAAGTGTTGAGTCACGATGGTGAGGAAGACGGCGATGTGCCTCTTCGTAAGTATATGACAGTACAGCGGAATGTGTTATAAATGATTGCGCGTGTATAAACGAGTAAGTGGTAGTAGATGAGAACAAGTCTCATTAGTTGTATTAGGTAATTGTTATAAAGGCCATACTTGGCGTTTGCAGTGGTACGTGTATTCGTGAGTGTATTATCGATTGATGCTTATATATACATACATATATAATAGCATAGAAGTAGTACACATATAAGGTCTATTCATATATACCTACAGTACATATAATAACCTAGGGTGTCTAGCACAAAACAATCAGAGACAACTAGTGCATTCCTTCTCCAATATAACTCCTTTCAGGTCTTCCATCATCTTTGTTTAATTGTACATAGTTAGCTACGCTATGTTAAATTAAACTCGTATGATGTAATCTCTGAACCAGTTATACCGAATTAGGAATACTGCCTAACGGTCATAGTCTAGGCCCACTAAATGCAACCTAGTTCACTATAACCTTAGGCTCTGATACCAATCTGTAACACCCTCAAATTTCGGGTTGCGGAAGCGATCGGGTCGGGTGTTACCAAATCAAATATCACAGCATAAGATACATAATGAACGACTTTAAATGAGACGTTTGAAAATAGTTATTACATTTCCCAAAATAAAATGTATACAAGTTGCGAGTTCGCAAAATAATTTCAATACATAGTTTGTAGTATAAAAGTTATGCATAGAAATCCCGTTGATTGAAAATATGCGACTCGAGCTAGCATAATCTTGTAGCAATCCTAATCCTGCTGGGCACCTGAGAACACATGCTAAAACGAGTCAGCTATAAAACTGGTGAGTTCATAGGTATGTTAGTTGAAAACAATCGTATAAACCTTGTATGTTTAAAAAGTAGTTCAGAAACTACGATCTTGATTTGTATTGTTATAAAGTTGCAACATCAATGTGTATACGTCTAACGAGGTATCTAATACCTAAGTAACCGTGGTGTGTACCTAAGTACATAGAGAAAGCGGCAGTCCATGCCTAAATACCTATCAGGTATAAGTAAGTCTACAGACGTGAGGCACTACATGCCTAAGTACAAATCAAGTATGCGTATGACCACGTTATATAATAAGAAGTAATAATATTACTTATTCAATAGTAAGGTGTTAACGTGCCACTTAGCCTAGTGTGTTGTCTCCAGCAATGTATAAGTGTGGTCCCACAATAAGTATTTATCCGAATACGGAGCCAACGATCTCGAGTGTAAGCTCGCCGATCCGTTGCTCCATCAACGACCTCAAGTGTAATCTCGTAGATCCGTTGATATGTGTGAATCTCGAGCGTAAGCCCGTAGATCCCGTGTTTGAGCCAACGATCTCGAGTGTAAGCTCGCCGATCCGTTGCTCCACCAATAATCTCGAGTGTAATCTCGCAGATCCCATATTTTGTATCGCTTTACCACGATATCATTTTGAATCACTGAATCATCTACCGTGATCTCGTTTTGAATCACTTTACCGTGATCTCAAACAACATTGCTCCCACGCAACGTAAGTAAATCAGAGTCGGCAGTACTACGACATGCCCGACTTAGTAAATGAGAGTCGGCAGTACTACGACATGCCCGACTTAGAGTAACCGTGTTTGTATCAGCGTATGTATATCAATATACATAAGTAAGTAGTAGGTAGCACCACGTGCTCGAGATAGTGTACAAGTATATGTATATATATATATAGGTCAAATCAACAAACACGTCTAATAGAGTATCATGCCGCGCATTAAAGTAGTTTAACGTATCTAAATATGTATATACAATACTTAGATATTAAGTATATCACCATAAGCCTAGGTATGACTAATCATCACCTAGTTGTTTTATATTAGTATAAGGAATCTATACTAACGTACGTTACTATCGTATACTCCTAGCCTCCAGCCTAGCAAGTATATTTGGGGTCTCGGGAAAAATGTTCACCTAAGTACAATTTCCATTCTAATGATCATGGAGTGTGTCAACCGTTTTAGTTCCTAAAAGGAAGACTAATTCTGTAAAAGTCTAGTCGTTGTCATGTGGGTAGAACTAATCAGTTCTAGTATAGTGATAGTATTGTCCCATGACAATATGGTCTTTGGATAGTGATAACTTAGTCAGGTTATGTATTGGTAATTGTTTTCCAACCATCTAACAGTGTACGATTATAACCTATCACGGTTAGGTAGTGATATCGTTCTACAGCAATATAATGGGTGTAATTCCTAAGTATTACACATTTCGTATTACATAACAGTAATATGGATAGGTGTGAATTATAAAAGTTTATCATTATAATTCGAAAATAGTAATTGAACATGTGTCTCACCCCGAAAACAGTAAAACGGTTGAAAGAGTGGGGCTATGAACTCACCTGTGAGTTGTCAGCGATCCTACGATACGTGTGTTGTCCGAATGGTAACCTCCTAGTGCCCTAGACACGTGAGGTTATATGAGTAAGATACTAATCGGTTTAACTAAACGTGTCGTGAAAGTAAACTTCTGTTGTTTAGTTTTAGAATTGTGTACGGTCCGTTTGTAGCAGTTTGTAATAATGATAATTCTCAATTAAATCATTATTAAAAATCGTTTCGTTGTCTATTTTACAAAAATATAATATTTGTACGTAAGTCATTGTTGTAAAAAGTGTGGTTGTTGCTACGCGAAAGTCGAATCGTTGGGCAAAAACTCATTTCGCAGACCAAGTCAGTTCAGGTAGCTCGACTCGACTCGAAACTCGACTCGGCTCGCAGCTCGACTCGGCTCGCTACTCGGTCCGGTTCGTGGTTAGGCTCGGTTCACTGCTCGGCTCGACTCGCAGCTAAGCTCGGTTCGCTGCTCGGTTCGACTCGCATTTCGGCTCGGTTTGTTGCTCGGTCCGGTTCGTAGCTAAGCTCGGTTCACTGCTCGGTTCGACTCGCATTTCGGCTCGGTTTGTTGCTCGGTCCGGTTCGTAGCTCGACTCGGCTCAATACTCGACTCGGCTCGCTCGACGAACTGCTGCGATTTTTGAAGTGGGTTTCGAGTTTTAAAACGTTTTTAACCGATTTCTTGGACATATCCTTGTTGTGTGGACTCAATAACATGTTAATAAACATAAATCAAGTGTTTTAAAGGTGTGAAATCGGGTGTTCTTACCAAATGTTGATTCCGATCCGAAACGAGACGAGATGGTGAAAATCTTGATGCAGAAGATGATGGTGAAGCTGTTGTTGTTGTTCTTGATGATGATGACGACGAGGTGGTGATGAATCCGGTGGTGGCGGTGTCAGGTGGCCGGCGGCGGCGGTATAAACCGAGAGAGATGAGAGAGTGGATTTGGGTGTGTTTTGGTGAAAATGAAATCAAAAATAAGGGTGAGGGGGTGTTGGGCCGGCTTATGTATTGGGTGGGGAGGATACTGTCTCCCAATTTCAGTGTAAAATACCCGTGTTTGTTTGCCCGATCGTAAAATAATTTAATTATTTAAAAACCATAATTTTTGCCAAGACGAAATCGTATATATTTTTATTCGAAGCATTTTATAAAAATACTTTCTTCGAGTTATAAAAATATAACTTTGTTTGACAGATACCTTTCGTATGGTTTCGTCGCCAAAAATACGTTTTAAACAAAACGAATTATGTTCTGAAATAGTTTAATATTTTCCGTGTAAATAATGTTCATTTAAAATAATAACACATTATTTAAAGTAATTCATACCAAGTGTGTGAAATGAAAGTTTTAAATCGGGCGCGAAAATTGACCTTTTTGACCGGGTGTTACAGTTTGTATCCTCCTCCCTAGAACCTGGCCAATTGCTAGAAGTAGGATTACCAACTATTCTGTGTATGATGATCAATGAACTCAACATGGTCGTTGTTCCCTTGATTGAAACACATCCGAGGGACATGAAGCATAGGATTAGAGATAGATTAGGTTCACGCTTGTTTTTTGTGTATCTTTGGGACAACTTCCGGGATATCCATGATTTAATTATTAGGTCAGTTAATGTGATGACTAGTGTCCTGTCCTATTGCATGTTCTTGTTTAATTGTTGCTTAGGTACTGCATGTTAGACATACGCAAACATTATCACTGCCCTGCTAATTAGATTTTCATAAACATAATAAACATAATACAGATAGGTTAACATGCATGTAATAGTTGTAATGATTGTATGATTAAGGATGAACAATTCAGCTGACCGCTAGACAGATTATCCCAACCGGTTCCGCGGGTTAAACCCTGTTCATGTTATTGTTCAATGAACAATTTATGCCACGATACGGACGTCCTCCGGATGTCTGAGACTGGGGACACGGATTAGAGGATAGTTGTCAGTTGAATTGGTCTGTGCATTTGGGAGAACTTCCGGTGTACTGGACATTCTATAACTGCTATCCATGTGACATATTATATATCTGATTGCGGACAACTCTACGTTAGGTATATAGTAGGATCGTAGCTGTAGCTCATTAAGAAATATAGGAATATCTAGTGAGTAATCTGGAACCCTAATTGGTATAGCGGAAAAGCTGTAAAATGCCCGAGTATCCGGTATAGCATTAACACAAATACGTGGGAAACCGAGTAAAGGTTGTAGGCATAATACTTTATTTACCAATTAAGTTTCAATGACCTCACCGGATTAGTCATCGCACCTAGTATCTTTATCCCTCATAACTATCCATCCAAATAACATTGCCGAAGTCACAGCAAACATATTCCTTATCTTGATTTCTCTGCGTTCTCCGTACAAACCCCTGTCTTTAATTTAGTTTTTTAATTTTAGTAATTAGATTAGAAAACCAACCAACCTATCAAAAGTTTTAAAAATCCCAGCTAAATTACAAAAGATAATTAATCCTCCAAGATTCCTATGCCCGTTGTAGTTTGAAGAACGACACCTGAGTCATACATACCGCTTACTGCCCTTTAGGTCTTTAGGTTGTATCAAAACTTAGGATACCCAGCATAATAAATATAAAACACACTGTCCGCGCGCCCTTGCCAGAAGGTTCAACGACCGGAGTAAAATCCGACCGACCGCTGGGGACCGCGACAAGTTTTTGGAGCCGCTGCCGGGGACTACAACGACCGACTTTAGGAATTTAGTTATCTTAGTTATTTAGCGACCCTTTCGGGAGATCAATATCATCCGAAAGTTACCTGCTTTATCCTTAGATTAATTAGGTTAATTAGTTTAGATTAGCTTTCCTTTCCGTAACCCTAATTTCTACCCTACGAGTTATGACGAACCGTATCATGCTCGCCTCATCAATCAAGCCACTGCTAGAGGGACGAGGAGGACCGATCGTAGCACCAACCGACGAAACCCTTGAAATTAAGCCTCACTAGATAAAAATGATTAAATCTGAGTGTCAGTTTCATGGTCTTTCGGTTGAAAACGCAAACGCCCATCTCAACAAGTTCATCAACCTTACCGACTCCTTCGATATAGTAGGAACCAATAGAGACCTTCTTCGACTCCATCTGTTTCCTTATTCTCTATCTTCTCGAGCCTTAACCTGGTTTTATGATTTTGAACCCAATTCGATTCATACATGGGAAGAGATGGCTACTAAGTTTCTAGCTAAGTACTTTCCTCCTTCCATGCAAACCAAGCTTAAGACCGACATTGCTAACTTCCGTCAGGAAACTAACGAATCATTAAGCAAGGCTTGGGAACGATTTACGAATCTTATCGGAAGATGTCAAAACCATCAGTTAGCTGAAACGAATCTGGTCTGCACATTCTATAACAGCTTAAATCCTCAGCACCAACAAACCCTCGATGCTGCTTCATCAGGAAACTTCATGCAACATACTTCAGACGAAGCTTGGAAGTTGATTGAGACGATAACGATGCACCATCATGACTTGGAGCCAGATAAATCCACTTCAGAGGAAAGGAATACTTCAGATTAAGCCTTGGACACCTTGAAAACTCAACTCGAATCCATCTCTAAAGTTGTCAAGGACTTGCAAGAATCTTCTAAACCCATGCAAAAGAAGAAACCCCCAAAGTTCTTCCCAAACATACGGGCCAACGAAGAAATTCTTGATACCATTGGTAGAAACCCTGACCAATCCTTTCATTCTAAACCATTCGTTCAGCGGTTAACCACACTACCCCCGTTTCAATCTTTAGTTCTCTCTACTCCTACCCAATTGACTTCTCGTCTAAACAATACGATTTTCAATAACTTCATGGTTGAGCAAAATAATACAAACAAACGAATTCTTGATTTTCAAAATCAAAATGACTATTTGCTCAGGATTTCAAATGATTTAATTAAAAACATGGAGGATAATGTTAAAAGGTTCTTTTTAAAAGTTGAGGAGAAGCAAAGGGAGGAAGCGATCTACAATTCTGTCTTTCACTCATCCTATGAGCACGATGACATGCTTGTGGTCACTAGAGGAGGAAAAGAGACTAAGAACGAGAAAACTATAGATATTCCTTCAGATGAACCTTCTACTTCTCTACCCACTGACTCGGTACAAGTTGACACCCCTGTCACTTCTCCTGAGCCAGAACCTTCTAAAGCCCCAGAAGTCTCTAAACCTCTTCGAATACCTTTCCCTGGTAGGCTTAAGAAAGAGAAACAAGAAGCCCAATTTGGAAAATATCTAGAAATGTTCAAAAGCCTACACTTAAACGTTAGATTATTAGATGCTTTAGTAGAAATGCCCAGTTGTGCTAAATTCTTTAAGGAACTGATATCCAACAAAGAAAAACTTAGACATATAGTTAACTTACTCCTAGATGCCAAGTGCTCTCTATTTATGCAACAAGGACTACCCCCTAAGCTTGGAGATACTGGCCGTTTCACTATTCCTTGTTATCTTCAAGATGTTCAAATAAGTAACGCCTTAGCTGACCTAGGAGCTAGTGTAAACCTCATGCCATTCTCGCTCTATAGGAAACTGGGATTAAACGAACTCTTGCCTACCCGTATGACCATCCAATTAGCAGATAGATCAGTTAAACTCCCCTGAGGAATTGCTGAAGATATTATGGTCCGTGTCGACAAATTCGTCTTTCTAGTTGATTTCGTTGTTATGGATATTGAAGAAGACACCCAGGTTCCACTCATCCTTGGCAGACCTTTCCTAAACACTGCCAAGGCCGTCATTGACGTAAATGAAAAATCTTTAAAACTCCGAGTTGGAACTGAAGAGGTCACCTTCAATGTTGATAAACTAATGAAACAGCCTGTGGGAGAAGATCTTGGTCTTATAGATTCTATGCAGAAAATAATTGAAGAACACTTGGAAGAGATCCTCGTAGTTAGCAGCATTAACCCCCTTCCCAATACTGTCATAACTTCAAGAATGCTCTGTGAAGAAGGTGCGGGTCTATGCTCAGCTATCTTGGATTCTTCAAAAGCATCTGGAGAGTTACTATTTCCTTTAAAGAATTCTGAGCCGCAGCTCAACTCTATCTTGACTGCTCCACTTGGATATGGCACTCTTGTCACTCTACTACGAAGGAACCCGACTTCTGAAGTAGATCATTCATCTCTCTCAAAGGAAGAAATTCTGAAGACTCTTAAAAACATGGAGTCATGCTTAAAACACCTGCTTTCCAACTATCTGAAGGTTGTGAAAATCCAGAAATCACCATCAGCGAGTCTTCATCAGCTCAATTTCAGAGATTTGCAACAACTGACAAAGGAAAAGAAATTATCACTGAAGAAAATGCAATCTCTCAATTTTCCAAGTAAAATATGAGCTGAGAAAAGATGAGATGTCCAACAATACAGAATGGGTTGAGATAGCATCAGCTGACATTCCAGAATCACTTGCAATGGAGTCAGATTATCAAACGACGTACGACGAGCTTAAAAGAGACGAGATTGCTAGGATGAAACCATCTACTGAAGAACCACCCGAATTGGAACTAAAGGAACTTCCCCCACACCTTGAATATGCTTTTCTTGAAGGAACTTCACACTTACCAGTTATCATATCTAAAGAATTGAAGCCCGAAGAGAAAGCAAGGCTGGTACAGGTTCCAAAGTCACACAAGAAGACGATTGCTTGGAAAATCTCTGACATACAAGGGATTAGTCCAAACTACTGCATGCATAAAATCTTAATGGAAAACGACTTCAGACCATCAGTTCAAAGGCAAAGGAGAGTCAACCTGAAAATTCAAGACGTGGTGAAAAAGGAGGTTATCAAACTCCTGGATGCCGGTCTGATCTACCCTATCTCAGATTCCCCATGGGTTAGCCCAGTTCAAGTCGTCCCAAAGAAAGGAGGCATGACGGTCATCGCTAACGAAAACAATGAATGATTCCAACACGAACCGTCAATGGTTGGATGGTGTGTATCGACTATCGGAAACTGGATGAAGCTACACGCAAAGATCATTTCCCTCTACCATTCACTGATCAGATGCTCGAAAGGTTATCAGGAAACGAATTCTATTGCTTCCTTGATGGCTTCTCAGGCTATCTTCAGATACCTCTCGATCCGAAGGACCAAGAAAAGACAACGTTCACTTGCCCCTATGGAACATTTGCTTACCGACGTATGCCTTTTGGTTTATGTAATGCACCTACGACTTTTCAAAGGTGCATGGTAGCAATCTTCCACGACATGATTGAACAATGCATAGAAGTGTTCATAGACGATTTCTCAGTTTTTGGGGATTCGTTCACCACTTGTCTTTCTAACTTGGATAGGATGCTTGCTCGATGTGAGGAATCAAACCTAGTTCTGAATTGGGAGAAATGTCACTTCATGGTGAAAGAAGGCATAGTTCTTGGACACCGCATTTCAAAATCTGTAATTGAAGTTGACAAAGCAAAAGTTGAGACTATCTCGAAGCTTCCACCCCCTACTTCTGTGAAAGCCATCTGAAGTTTTCTAGGTCACGCCGGATTCTACCGTCGCTTTATTAAGGATTTCTCTAAGATCTCTCGACCTATGACTCATCTTCTCGAAAAAGATACTCCGTTTGACTTTACAGATGAATGTCTCAAAGCTTTTAACTACCTGAAGGATCAGCTTGTACATGCACCGATCATGGTTGCCCCAGATTGAAGTCTTCCATTTGAAATCATGTGCGACGCCAGTGATTTCGCTGTTGGAGCTGTACTGGGACAGCGGAAGGAGAAACATTTTCAACCAATATACTACGCCAGCAAAACGCTCACAGATGCTCAAGAAAACTACACCACTGCAGAAAAGGAGCTGCTTGCGGTAGCATTTGCTTTTGATAAATTTCGTTCTTATCTAATCTTGTCCAAAACTATTGTCTATACAGATCACTCCGCTTTGAAATACCTTTTCAAAAAGCAAGATGCTAAACCGCACCTTCTACGATGGATTCTACTCCTACAAGAATTTGATATTGAGATTAAAAATAAGAAAGGAGCAGAAAACGTCGCGGCCGATCATCTTAGCCGATTGGAAAATCCATCAATGGAGAAGTTGCACGAGAACGATATTCAATATCAGTTCCCCGAAGAACAACTCATGACTATAGGAGGCTACCAACAAGGGTCACAGTTCACACACAACCCTTGGTATGCCACTTCGCCAATTATCTGGTAGAACACATCGTACCAAAAGGAATGCCAACCTCTCAGAAACGAAAATTCTTCCGAGATGTCAAGAACTATTATTGGAACGATCCTTATCTCTTTAAGATTTGTCCCGATCAACTTACTCGAAAATGCGTCGATGGGAAGGAGGCAGAACAAATTCCACACTAGAGACACCACGGACCTACTGGAGGACACCATGGCAACAAAATAACTGCACGAAAGGTTTACGATGCCGGCTTTTATTTGCCAACCATATTCCGAGACGCTTGATACCTGGTGAAGCGCTGTGATATTTGCCAAAGGCAAGGAAATATCTCAGCCCGAAACGAAATGCCACTTACTAATATCCAGGCCGTGGAGATCTTTGATATCTGGGGATTAGATTTTATGGGACCATTCCCTAAATCTAACGGTAAAGAGTACATCTTAGTCGCATTTGACTACGTCTCCAGGTGGGCCGAAGCTCAAGCTTTTCCGACCAACGATTCAAAAGTAGTAACCCAGTTCCTCAAAAATCTATTCAGTCGATTTGGAACTCCTAGAGCTATAATCAGTGACCGTGGCATGCATTTCTGCAATACTCAATTCATGCGAGTGCTGCAGCAGTATGGTGTCACTCACAAAACTTCGACGGCTTACCATCCACAAACAAATGGGCAAGCTGAAGCGACAAATCGGGCTTTGAAGAGGATATTGGAACGAACTGTCGGAAATCACGGGCATAGGTGGGCCGAAAAATTAGACGATGCGTTGAGGGCATTCAGAACTGCCTACAAAACACCATTAGGAACCACACCGTATCGGCTAGTCTACGGAAAGGCGTGTCACCTTCCAATTGATTTGGAATATCGGGTGTACTGGGCATTAAAACACTGCAACTTGGAAATTTCAGCTGCTGGAGAACAACGGAGAATGCAATTGAATTAATTAGCAGAGCTAAGAGACCAAGCGTACGACAGTTCGCTAAGCTTCAAGAAAAGAACTAAAAGGGTCCACGACGCTAAGTTAAAGCCCTCTAGGTTCAAACTAGGAGATAAAGTGCTGCTCTTCAATTCGCGATTCAAGAAATTCTCCGGTAAATTCAAAGGTAGGTGGAGCGGACCATTCATAATCTCAAAGGTATTTCCCTATGGCGCAATCGAACTCGAAGCTCCAGAAGGTAATTTTAAGGTTAGTGGTCATCGCTTAAAGCATTATGTTGAAGACTTTCCCATCAGGGAAGACGTCTTCATCTTTGAACCTCCATGAGTCTCCAAGAAAGGTACAAAGAGTCAAGCTAGAGACTCGTAAAACAAGCGCTCTTGGGAGGCACCCCAAGCTTATCTTTACTTTTCTGTCAAATTTTTACTTCTTAGTTTATTTTTTTTAAGTATGATTATCTCTAACGAAATTTCAGGATTTGCTACTTATCGGACTACAAACTTCAATTTTTTACAAAATAAGAGATAAGTTTTAAAAATGCAAATGCCAGAACTCTGATAACAGAAATCTTTATAAAATATCTTCGCACTATCATCAGATCTCTGTGCATTTGTATTCATCATTTTATACATTACCTATTTATTTTGTTTGTTTCAGGATGGATAGCTCCAGTGACACCAGAGAGATCATAGCTGAGATACCACCGAGACGTCGCAGAGATCGCAGACGAGGACGTAGAGCATGCAGGACCATGCCCACTATTAGCGAGGAGGACCTTACTGATGTCCCAATCACTCATGAGGAGCCATCCGCTGAGGGACCCCCATCACCTGTTCACCAGTCAGCTCCAGTACCCACTCTTGAGTATGGGATTACACTAGCTGACCCGGTTGCAGCCTGGGCCCTCTTTCGGACACTCCACCTTCAGCATGACATCATGTCCACCCTCTGTGTGCATGTAGGGCTTCCGAGGCCCTCTGACTGTCCGTTCCATCTTGGTCCGGACCCAGGACCGTCTCGCCTGCCCTGGTCATTCTTCCCTCCTGCTGGACCGTTCGCTGCTGGACCTTCCACTGCTCCACCTGCTGCTGTTGATCCTGCCATGTCATCAGGGAGTGCATCAGCAGAGCCTTCACTTACTGAGCCTTCACCTAATTGGTATAACGGAAAAGCTGTAAAATGCCCGAGTATCCGGTATAGCGTTAACACAAATACGTGGGAAACCGAGTAAAGGTCATAGGCATAATACTTTATCTACCAATTAAGTTTCTATGACCTCACCGGATTAGTCATCGCACCTAGTAGCTTTATCCCTCATAACTATCCATCCAAATAACATTGCCAAAGTCACAGCAAACATATTCCTTATCTTGATTTCTCTGCGTTCTCCGTACAAACCCCTGTCTTTAATTTAGTTTTTTTTATTTTAGTAATTAGATTAGAAAACCAACCAACCTATCAAAAGTTTTAAAAATCCCAGCTAAATTATAAAAGATAATTAATCCTCCTAGATTCCTATGCCCGTTGTAGTTTGAAGAACGACACCTGAGTCATACATATCGCTTACTGCCCTTTAGGTCTTTAGGTTGTATCAAAACTTAGGATACCCAGCATAATAAATATAAAACACACTGTCCGCGCGCCCTTGCCGGAAGGTTCAACGACCGGAGTAAAATCCGACCGACCGTTGGGGACCGTGACACCCAGCCGATCGGCTCATCCCACCTAGCCGATCGGCTCATCCCACCTAGCCGATCGGCTTCTTCTGGCTTGGCACTCAACTTCATCATGGGCCAACTGCTGTGACGAATTCGAACTAAACTAGCCATTCATCTGAATCTAGCAGATCGGCTCACGAGACTTAGCCGATCGGCTGGTTGGCTATTGCCGATCGGCTACAGAGTATTTTCAGGCCATCATCATTTCATTCCCAGATTAAGCTCCAGACTTCGACCACTTTAACCACAATGCATGCTTTTCCGACGATTCAACCTGAGATAAATTTCCAAACGTAATAAGTATCAAAAGTTCACGAAATCTACTCAAATATATATGCAAAACAAATGATTTCGCGATAGATTTATATAGACAAAATGAGCGATATCAATTCACTTTGCCACATATTTGACAGTCAAACAATCTTTCGGCTTCACCATTACCCTTAATGCGACTTGCTTTTGTATTACACTCATGAGGAGCCATCCGCTGAGGGACCCCCATCACCTGTTCACCAGTCAGCTCCCGTACCCACTCTTGAGTATGGGATTACACTAGCTGACCCGGTTGCAGCCTGGGCCCTCTTTCGGACACTCCACCTTCAGCATGACATCATGTCCACCCTCTGTGTGCATGTAGGGCTTCCGAGGCCCTCTGACTGTCCGTTCCATCTTGGTCCGGACCCAGGACCGTCTAGTCCGCCCTGGTCATTCTTCCCTCCTGCTGGACCGTTTGCTGCTGGACCTTCCACTGCTCCACCTGCTGCTGTTGATCCTGCCATGTCATCAGGGAGTGCATCAGCAGAGCCTTCACTTACTGAGCAGTTGATGGCTGTGTTGGATGTCTTTAGCCCACCTCACGCTCATGCTTCTGCTGGCATTACTAAGCCGAACATGGATACGATGGAGGAGCCTACACCATCACCCACCTCAGTCCTTGCTGCTGTTATTGCTGCCTTCGATCCTGACAGCGATGATCTACTTGATGACTTTTAGTTTATTTAGTTTATTTTATTTTATCTTATTTCAGTACTTAGATTTTTATAACTCTTTGTTATTTTTGAGATATGACGTTGTGTTGATGATTATTGCAGAACTTAGCTTATTGTGGAATGGATAATCTTACACGAGACTGGTCCTCCAATCCAGCAAATCACACGCACCATTTCTACACTAATCTGGTCCTGTCCAGTAAAACAGAATGGGGAGTATTTTAAACCTTTCTCCGTTTTTTATGATTCTATGTTTACTTAAGTTTACGTGTTATAATCTATGCCACATCCTAACTTATTACTAAGTGGTGGAGTCCAGCCCAATTCAACACTTAGGAAACATTTTCTTACATGTTCAAACTCTAAGCGTGGGATTTTAGTCGTAAAATCTCAACTCAAGAGAACATTAGGGACAATGTTCTTCTAAGTGTGGGATGGTAGGTATGGAATACCTTGGATAAACGATTTTTATGTCTACATGGCATATCTCAGAAAATGTTCCCTAAAATTTTTCAAATTTTTCCAAAAATATTTTTCAATAAAATTAAAATATGAGCTAAATCTTGCGATTAACTCTAAATTTTTGAGTTTTGGTATGCCTGAAAGAAATCATTTTCAAAATATGAGTAAAATATTTCAAAAACTTAAGGAAATTAAGGTAGAAATTTTCTAAGCAAGAAACGACAATCTAAGAGCATTCATTTTTAATGCTACATTGTTCATTTCTTGTGTGTGCCGATGCATGTATCTCTGAATTAGAACTTGCTCTTGACATACGCTTCGAGACCACATTGGTGTGTACCGTACGCGGTATAGGCGCAATTAGATGACCTTGACATTCCTTAGGATTTGAACCCCATTTCAGCCTTCTCTTTCAAGCCCAAAACCCTTCCGATACTCATTTTTAGTATCGATGATCCGCCTAGAAAACCCTATTAACCTTTTCATTTTTTCAAAAACCCTAATCACAAACCTACTTTCCCAAATTCCCAAAATCTTATCTTAGAATTTCCGAGGTTATGAAAAACATCTTGAAGAATATCCAACTCGATTATCCTACTTGTTCGTGTTCTCCAAAAAGAATCAAACCTCTCTAAAAGTGCGGGAAAATTAGCACACAAGAGAGACAAGAGAACAACGGTGCGGGAAAATTAGCACCTGAAGGAAAGACCCGAATTGATCAAGATAAGAGAAAGGATTCCTGAAGAAGAAAAGAAAATAAAAAGCAGAAAAAGAAAGAAAAGAAAAGAAAATAAAGCTCAAGAGGCTTCAAAGTATCAACCATTAAAGGGAGATCCGATAGAAGACGAGTAGCTACTTCATCCGTTCTACAAATAAGTTTTTCATGATTCTTGGAAAGCCTAAGATAAGCAACACCCATACAAACCAAAAATTCCCTTATCCATACCCCTTAACCCTCACAAAACATTACAACCCCCGAATGTCTTGGGATAATTAGCGCCGTTCTCACCTAAGTGGTGGAGATCCGATTCTCGATCAAGCCTATGACGATGAGTACTGCATGACTGGCTTTATGAGCGATTTCATTTGAACTAGATTGATAGGAAACCCGATACACTATTGAGTGAATTGAGTGACCACCTTATGTGAGATCGCCTATTCATGTATACTCCAAGATCATGAGGGTTGGAAATATGCCTATGAGAATCGCTTCTTGTTTCCGAAAGGATCATCTTACTTTTCCTTGATTTTCTGAAACTATCTACTTATATGAGAAAACGGTTACCGACAGGAATGTCATAACTCTCCTATAAAACCTGTTTAAAAATGTTTTCAAATGGGATGTTGATGAGTGTTGCTTGAGGACAAGCAACGTCTAAGTGTGGGATACTTGATGTGACCCAAAAAGTCATGTTTTTAAGAACATATTTCCACACTTTTTGGACTATTCTTTGGTGAAAACATTTCAAAACCATCATTATTTACCAAAAATCACCAAGGTAGTCTAAATATAGACGTTGCTATGAAAAATCGGTTAAAACGTCCAATTAGCACGTAAACCGAGGCAAAACAATCACCTTAAATTTTCTGTTCTTAATATTCTTATAGAAATAGAAATTAATTCATATTTTATGATTATATAGGAAAATCCAAGACCGGAGGTGAAAGAATCAGAAGAAACGGACAAAAGACGGAGAAGATACACAGTCTAAAAGCTCGCCGATCGTCATCCGGAACACGCAAAAGTCAAACACTTCCAAATTTGGCAAACTCAGTGTCATTAGAAGCGTAACGGAAAAACGAAGCCAGTGGCGCAAGAATCAAGCAAATCGGAGCCCGAACGAAGAAGATACGGACGAACCAAGCAACCGAGAAGTCAGTGGAGGCCAAACCAAGCACCAACCCCCCCCCCCCCCTGGCACTAGGTACCGTATACGGTACCTTAAGTGCCATATACGGCCCTTAGGGTGCCGTATACGGGGTTGGTTGGCTTGTGAGGTGCCGTTTGCCCCCCCTCCCCCTTGGTCCGTTCGCCCCGTATGCTGCTTTGATGCTTGTATTTCGTGCTTCAAGACTTGTACCAAGGCCAACTAGCTTCTCCTATAAATACCTCACTCATTTCACCATTTCAAAACACATCTCACACCTTTAACCTCTCACATTTCTTTCTCTCTTTAGAATTAGGTTAGCATTCTCTCTCTAGCACTACTCTTAGGAGTTAGAGGAGAATCAGTAAGTTAGAGTAGAAGCTCTTAGTAGCTTTTGTACGGAGTTACTCCGAGACTTCAGATTTGTGAAGATTTGTCTGTATTACTCTCGTATTCAGGTTTAATACAATCTCTCACATTTATTCTTTTAATTATGCTTTCTTATTATGCATGCTTAGGAATGAATGCTAGAATTATGCTAGGCTAGACAAATCAATGTTTGTTGTGATGTATGCAATGTTAGGATAGTTATGATATAATTGGGATGGCACCATTATAAAACAACGGAGGTAACGTTATACGGCTTTCATTTGTATAGCGCCGGAAACATCACGAATGTGTGTAGTACGGAACGTGGAAGCTATGAAAGTCGTGGGCACAATCCGTTGTAGAAATAATGATTCCCAATTGTAACATGCTGTTACTCTGTCTGTATAAGTTTAAAACTGTTTGCGAACTTATAAGCTGAACCTCTGCCTGTTTATCTATCCAACTTATGTTGTGGTTTGTATCCTCCTCCCTAGAACCTGGCCAATTGCTAGAAGTAGGATTGCCAACTATTCTGTGTATGATGATCAATGAACTCAACATGGTCATTGTTCCCTTGATTGAAACACATCCGTGGGACACGAAGCATAGGATTAGAGATAGATTAGGTTCACGCTTGTTTGTTGTGTATCTTTGGGACAACTTCCGGGATATCCATGATTTAATTATTAGGTCAGTTAATGTGATGACTAGTGTTCTGTCCTATTGCATGTTCTTGTTTGATTGTTGCTTAGGTACTGCATGTTAGACATACGCAAACATTATCACTGCCTTCTAATTAGATTTTCATAAACATAATAAACATAATACAGATAGGTTAACATGCATGTAATAGTTGTAATGACTGTATGATTAATGATGAACAATTCAGCTGACCGCTAGACAGATTATCCCAACCGGTTCCGCGGGTTAAACACTGTTCATGTTATTGTTCAATGAACAATTCATGCCACGATGCGGACGTCCTCCGGATGTCTGAGACTGGGGACCCGAATTAGAGGATAGTTGTCAGTTGAATTGGTCTGTGCATTTGGGAGAACTTCCGGTGTACTGGACATTCTATAACTGCTATCCATGTGACATATTATATATCTGATTGCGGACAACTCTACGTTAGGTATATAGTAGGATCGCAGCTGTAGCTCATTAAGAAATATAGGAATATCTAGTGAGTAATCTGGAACCCTAATTGGTATAACGAAAAAGCTGTAAAACGCCCGAGTATCCGGTATAGCGTTAACACAAATACGTGGGAAACCGAGTAAAGGTCATAGGCATAATACTTTATCTACCAATTAAGTTTCTATGACCTCACCGGATTAGTCATCGCACCTAGTAGCTTTATCCCTCATAACTATCCATCCAAATAACATTGCCAAAGTCACAGCAAACATATTCCTTATCTTGATTTCTCTGCGTTCTCCGTACAAACCCCTGTCTTTAATTTAGTTTTTTAATTTTAGTAATTAGATTAGAAAACCAACCAACCTATCAAAAGTTTTAAAAATCCCAGCTAAATTATAAAAGATAATTAATCCTCCTAGATTCCTATGCCCGTTGTAGTTTGAAGAACGACACCTGAGTCATACATACCGCTTACTGCCCATTAGGTCTTTAGGTTGTATCAAAACTTAGGATACCCAGCATAATAAATATAAAACACACTGTCCGCGCGCCCTTGCCGGAAGGTTCAACGACCGGAGTAAAATCCGACCGACCGTTGGGGACCGCGACACCCAGCCGATCGGCTCATCCCACCTAGCCGATCGGCTTCTTCTGGCTTGGCACTCAACTTCATCACGGGCCAACTGCTGTGATGAATTCGAACTAAACTAGCCATTCATCTGAATCTAGCAGATCGGCTCACGAGACTTAGCCGATCGGCTGGTTGGCTATTGCCGATCGGCTACAGAGTATTTTCAGGCCATCATCATTTCATTCCCAGATTAAGCTCCAGACTTCGACCACTTTAACCACAATGCATGCTTTTCCGACGATTCAACCTGAGATAAATTTCCAAACGTAATAAGTATCAAAAGTTCACGAAATCTACTCAAATATATATGCAAAACAAATGATTTCGCGATAGATTTATATAGACAAAATGAGCGATATCAATTCACTTTGCCACATATTTGACAGTCAAACAATCTTTCGGCTTCACCATTACCCTTAATGCGACTTGCTTTTGTATTACACTCATGAGGAGCCATCCGGTGAGGGACCCCCATCACCTGTTCACCAGTCAGCTCCCGTACCCACTCTTGAGTATGGGATTACACTAGCTGACCCGGTTGCAGCCTGGGCCCTCTTTCGGACACTCCACCTTCAGCATGACATCATGTCCACCCTCTGTGTGCATGTAGGGCTTCCGAGGCCCTCTGACTGTCCGTTCCATCTTGGTCCGGACCCAGGACCGTCTCGCCCGCCCTGGTCATTCTTCCCTCCTGCTGGACCGTTCGCTGCTGGACCTTCCACTGCTCCACCTGCTGCTGTTGATCCTGCAATGTCATCAGGGAGTGCATCAGCAGAGCCTTCACGTACTGAGCAGTTGATGGCTGTGTTGGATGTCTTTAGCCCACCTCAAGCTCATGCTTCTGCTGGCATTACTAAGCCGAGCATGGATACGATGGAGGAGCCTACACCATCACCCACCTCAGTCCTTGCTGCTGCTATTGCTGCCTTCGATCCTGACAGCGATGATCTACTTGATGACTTTTAGTTTATTTAGTTTATTTTATTTTATCTTATTTCAGTACTTAGATTTTTATAACTCTTTGTTATTTTTGAGATATGACGTTGTGTTGATGATTATTGCAGAACTTAGCTTATTGTGGAATGGATAATCTTACACGAGACTGGTCCTCCAATCCAGCAAATCACACGCACCATTTCTACACTAATCTGGTCCTGTCCAGTAAAACAGAATGGGGAGTATTTTAAACCTTTCTCCGTTTTTTATGATTCTATGTTTACTTAAGTTTACGTGTTATAATCTATGTCACATCCTAACTTATTACTAAGTGGTGGAGTCCAGCCCAATTCAACACTTAGGAAACATTTTCTTACATGTTCAAACTCTAAACGTGGGATTTTAGTCGTAAAATCTCAACTCAAGAGAACATTAGGGACAATGTTCTTCTAAGTGTGGGATGGTAGGTATGGAATACCTTGGATAAACGATTTTTATGTCTACATGGCATATCTCAGAAAATGTTCCCTAAAATTTTTCAAATTTTTCCAAAAATATTTTTCAATAAAATTAAAATATGAGCTAAATCTTGCGATTAACTCTAAATTTTTGAGTTTTGGTATGCCTGAAAGAAATCATTTTCAAAATATGAGTAAAATATTTCAAAAACTTAAGGAAATTAAGGTAGAAATTTTCTAAGCAAGAAACGACAATCTAAGAGGGGCATCGCATGACTAGGCACATACAACCCAAATTTTCAGTGAGGTTTTGAGCCTTAAAAGCATTCATTTTTAATGCTACATTGTTCATTTCTTGTGTGTGCCGATGCATGTATCTCTGAATTGGAACTTGCTCTTGACATACGCTTCGAGACCACATTGGTGTGTACCGTACGTGGTATAGGCGCAATTAGATGACCTTGACATTCCTTAGGATTTGAACCCCATTTCAGCCTTCTCTTTCAAGCCCAAAACCCTTCCGATACTCATTTTTAGTATCGATGATCCGCCTAGAAAACCCTATTGAGCCTAAACCTTTTCATTTTTTCAAAAACCCTAATCACAAACCTACTTTCCCAAATTCCCAAAATCTTATCTTAGAATTTCTGAAGTTATGAAAAACATCTTGAAGAATATCCAACTCGATTATCCTACTTGTCCGTGTTCTCCAAAAAGAATCAAACCTCTCTAAAAGTGCGGGAAAATTAGCACACAAGAGAGACAAGAGAACAACGGTGCGGGAAAATTAGCACCTGAAGGAAAGACCCGAATTGATCAAGATAAGAGAAAGGATTCCTGAAGAAGAATAGAAAATAAAAAGCAGAAAAAGAAAGAAAAGAAAAGAAAATAAAGCTCAAGAGGCTTCAAAGTATCAACCATTAAAGGGAGATCCGATAGAAGACGAGTAGCTACTTCATCCGTTCTACAAATAAGTTTTTCATGATTCTTGGAAAGCCTAAGATAAGCAACACCCTTACAAACCAAAAATTCCCTTATCCATACCCCTTAACCCTCACAAAACATTACAACCCCTGAATGTCTTGGGATAATTAGCGCCGTTCTCACCTAAGTGGTGGAGATCCGATTCTCGATCAAGCCTATGACGATGAGTACTGCATGACTGGCTTTATGAGCGATTTCATTTGAACTAGATTGATAGGAAACCAGATACACTATTGAGTGAATTGAGTGACCACCTTATGTGAGATCGCCTATTCATGTATTGTAACACCCCCAAATTTAACGATTTGCGGAAGCATACATTGGGTGTTACTAATCAATATACAAAGCACAAGATTAATAGCAAACGACCTCTAAATGAGACGTTTGTAAAATAGTTACATTTCATAATTAATAATCGTTTGAAAACCGAAGGTTTTCGTATACAAAATGTAATTCCCTAGAGCCCACGCGTATAGCGGGAGATTCTATTACATAACCATAGTTACAAAAGATAATGCCAAAGAATCTCCGTTAAATGCAGTTTGTAAAATCATGCGACTCTAGCTAGTAATCCTGGAGTGACCCTACTCCGTAAGTGTACCTGAGATACAAAGTTAAAAAGTGTCAACCAAAAGGTTGGTGAATCTCACAGGTTTAGTAATAAGTAAGTGTTATGAACCACAAGTATGTACCCGTATTTCTATCAAGCAAAGTAAGTAAATCAGTTAATCAGTACAGTGCCATGAGCTCATAAGTTGAAGCTTAACCGTGTAGTGTGAATATATCACGTACCCCCGTGAGTGCTATCCGCACACTCATATGTAACAAATACTAATATGTCTGTTTCTACGTGTAAATCAGTACGTGGTGGTGCTACCACCCCAGACAGGGATTGTCAGTCCCAAATGGATCCATCTATAAGTAATCGCGCTTAAGTCCATAACTAACAACTTACGATTAGGAGGCTTTCAGTGGATAAAAGTAACTCATGCGTTTGTTTGTAAACAGTAATGTTTTCAGTTCAGTACATTGTGTTCATACGTAAAACAGTTGCTAAGTATCTCACCCCAAAGTATAAAACAGTAAAAGTGGGGCTGTAAGACTCACCTGAGTCTGGTAATAAGCTGTAGCAAATAGCAAGTAGTAAATATAGCAAGTAGGTTCTCCGAACCCGTAACCTTCAAATGCCTATTCATATGAAGTTATGTAAGTATGTGTCTCACGAGACGTTTCGTTTAGTTGTACACAACTAGTATAGCCGATGTTTGTCTGTATGTTTGTAATTGTTCGTTTGTTGGAAAACATGTTTGGGCCCGTTGGTGACTTAGTTGAAACGTTAATCTCGACATTTATAAACTTGTTTGAATTGTTATGCTTGAAAAACATGTTTCAATGTACCTTAGCTGTTATATCGTATAGTCGTTTGAAGTCCGAAATGTATAACACTTAACTTGGAATTTATTTGTGAATCTGCTGTGTTTTGCGACACAAAATGCGACACTAAAATTTGTCATGCGACACAAGGGTTGTGTCGCATGAAGGATGCGACACAAGAGCCCTGCGACACAGTGGTTGTGTCGCAAAAAGCTTGCGATGCTAATTCAATAGCGACATAAAGGTTGTGTCGTATAAAATACGACATAGTATGCGACATAGAGTGCGACACAATATTGTGTCGCAAAGGTTACGACACAAACGGATTTGTACGACACAAGGCGCGACACAAACGGGTTTATGCGACATAGCATGCGACACAAGGCTTGTGTCGCATGTATGAACACCAGCCCAGAAACTTTCGGGTTTCAAGAATTTCCGACCAAAAACGCAAATCTAACCCATTTTTGAGCTATAAAATCGTGTATTCTTCATGTATAAGGTTATATCTAAGTTGTGTACGCATCAAAACATCAAAACATTACACCAAATTGAATAGATCTAAGATTTTAGAAATTTCTTACTTTTGCAAATCGAGCTAAATGGAGGATGAATTGGTGAAAACGGTCTTGATATTCTTGCTCCACTCGTGACGGTGATTCCGAATATGTAAATTTCGTGTGTCGGTTTGTATTCCGAAAATTTGGTGTAGATTGGAGTTGAGAGAGTGTTTGGAGGTGTGTGTTTTTGTGGATAATGAAAATGAAAGAAGAATGAGGAGGGTATGGGTTGGGTTGGCTGATCCAATGGGGCAAGGGAGGGGTAAACGCTCCCTAAAACTCAGTATTTACTCCGTGTCCTAATCGTTTAATCCTTTGTTTTTAGTATTTAACCAAACCGTTATATTTTAAAAATGTAACTGGAATATTTAAATAAATAAAATAAAAAAATATACTTTGAAATTAATAATAAAAACATTTGTCGAAATATTTAAATTATTAAGTCGCGTTTATTACGTTTTGTTGCGTTAGTTAAAATGTCGTCACGATAGTATATATATAATGCTCGTTCGGTTGCGTATTTTATATAACAAAATACGTTCTCATTATTTAAGTAAATTTCTGTCACCAACGTCCAAGTAAACTGTGTCGGACTCCGTCCGGTAAATTCGCACGATTTATCCAAATCGCGTAAGTACACACACATATATATATAAATCACCTTATATATATACAAATAGAGTCTGCAATTAGTCCTATTACATACTAATTACATCTAGTTACAATTAATTAGGCATAATTAATTATCCTAATTTAGCAGGTGTTACATTCTCCCCTTGTTAAAGAAATTTCGTCCCGAAATTAGCTTGAGTGCACGGACGGTGCGTTATCTGGGAAGAGATGTGGATATTTCTGTCGTATTTGGTCTTCCCGTTCCCAGGTGAATTCAGGGCCACGCCTAGAATTCCACCTGACCTTTACGATGGGAATACGACTCTGTTTCAATCGCTTGACCTCGCGGTCCATGATTTCCATAGGTTCCTCGACAAAATGAAGTTTATCATCGATTTGAATTTCGTCGAGCGGTATAATCAGCGTCTCGTCAGACAGACATTTCTTCAAGTTAGAAATGTGGAATGTGTTGTGTACGCTGCTAAGTTCAGCAGGAAGTTGCAGGCGGTATGCCACTGGACCAATCTTTTCAAGGATTTCGAATGGTCCGATGTATCTAGGATTTAGTTTGCCTCGTTTTCCGAATCGAATGACACCTTTCCACGGTGCCACTTTGAGAAGTACCTTGTCCCCTACTTGGAACTCAAGGTGTTTGCGTCTCACATCAGCATAGCTTTTCTGACGATCACGCGCGGCTTTTAGTCTGTTTTGTATGCCGACGATCTTTTCAGTTGTTTCATGTATGATTTCTGGACCGGTGAGTTGTGTATCCCCCACCTCAGTCCAACAGATAGGTGACCGGCACTTACGACCGTACAGTGCCTCGAAGGGTGCAGCCTTTATGCTGGTGTGATAACTGTTGTTGTACGAGAACTCGCACAACGGTAAGTGATTTTCCCAGTTTTTACCGAAGTCAACTACGCAGGCTCGTAGCATGTCTTCCAGTGTTTGTATGGTTCGTTCGCTCTGGCCATCGGTTTGAGGATGGTAAGCCGTACTCATATCCAGACGAGTACCAAGAGATTTTTGCAGTGACTGCCAGAAGCGAGAAGTAAAATCGAGCATCTCTGTCGGAGATGATTGAGATGGGTACGCCGTGTCTTGACACGATTTCTTTCAGGTAGATCCATGTCAAACGTTCCATCTTATCAGTTTCCTTGATGGCTAGAAAATGAGCAGATTTAGTGAGTCGGTCAACGATCACCCAAATGGTATCGTAACCGTTAGAAGTTTTCGGGAGTTTAGTAATGAAATCCATGGTGATCTGCTCCCATTTCCATTGTGGTATTTCGGGTTGTTGTAGCAAACCGGAAGGTTTCTGGTGTTCAGCTTTAACTTTAGAACAAGTAAGACACTTGCCAACATAGGTTGCAATGTCAGATTTCATGTTAGGCCACCAATACATTTCCTTGATGCCGTGATACATTTTGTCGGCACCGGGGTGTATAGAGTATTTAGACTTGTGAGCTTCATCCATCACCAAGTCTCGCAGGTTCCCAAAACTTGGCAACCAGATTCGATTCGAGAAGTATTTGGCCCCGTTAAGTTTGGTTTCAAATTGTTTGTCCATGCCCCGCAAGGCCTCGTTTATCAAGTTTTCTGGTTTGAGTGCTTCGAGTTGAGCGACGAGAGTTTGATTGATGAGGTCGTTGTGAATGGTCATACTGAGAGCTCGAACTCGAAGTGGTTTCACTCGTTCCTTTCGGCTTAAAGCATCGGCGACAACATTCGCCTTGCCAGGATGATAGCGAATTTCGCAATCGTAATCAGTGAGCAACTCGACCCATCGGCGTTGCCTCATGTTGAGATCCTTTTGATCGAAGATATGTTGGAGACTTTTATGGTCAGTAAAGATTGTACACTTGGTACCGTATAAGTAGTGTCTCCAGATTTTTAGAGCGAATACAACAGCCCCCAACTCTAGGTCATGAGTTGTGTAATTCTTTTCGTGGACCTTGAGTTGTCGAGAGGCGTAAGCGATGACCTTGTCTCGTTGCATCAACACGCAACCAAGACCTTGGTGTGAAGCATCACAGTATACCACGAAGTCATCGTTACCTTCGGGTAAAGATAAGATAGGTGCACTGCAGAGTTTCTGTTTTAGTAGCTGGAAAGCTGACTCCTGTTTGTCAGTCCAATCGAACTTCTTTTCTTTTTGAGTCAGTGCAGTGAGCGGTAGGGCTATTTTTGAAAAATTCTCAATGAATCGCCTGTAATAACCGGCGAGTCCTAAGAATTGGCGTACCTCGGTCGGTGTAGTAGGTGCTTGCCAACACTTGATAGCCTCGATTTTTGAAGGATAAACATGGATCCCTTGATTGTCAATGACATGTCCAAGGAATTGAACGGTTTGCATCCAGAACTCACACTTAGAGAATTTGGCGTATAACTCTTCGTGTTTGAGCAGTTCTAGGATGGTTTTCAGGTGTTGCGCGTGTTCTTGTTCGTTGCGCGAGTAAATCAAGATGTCATCGATAAAGACGATAACAAACTTGTCAAGGTAAGGTTTGCACACCCGATTCATAAGGTCCATGAATACAGCCGGTGCGTTGGTTAAGCCGAATGGCATCACTTGGAATTCATAATGCCCGTAGCGAGTTCGGAAAGCTGTTTTAGGAATATCTTCATCACGAACTCGGAGTTGGTGATAACCCGATCGTAGATCAATTTTTGAATAAAAACTCGACCCCTGAAGTTGGTCAAACAGGTCATCGATGCGAGGAAGTGGGTAACGGTTCCTGACAGTTAATTTGTTGAGTTCACGGTAGTCGATGCACATACGGAAAGAACCGTCTTTCTTTTTCACAAACAGGACCGGAGCTCCCCAAGGTGAGGAACTTGGTCGAATAAATCCCTTGTCCAGGAGTTCCTGTAACTGAGTAGACAACTCCTGAAGTTCGGATGGGGCTAGTCGGTAAGGGTCTCGTGCCACGGGTGCTGCGCCGGGCACAAGATCAATAGAGAATTCGACTTGTCTAATTGGCGGTAGGCCAGGCAAGTCTTCAGGAAAGACTTCTGGAAAGTCTCGAACAATAGGCACATCCTCAAGTCGCTTCTCCACCGACTTTTTCTCCATAACGTGTGCGAGGATTGCCTGGTACCCTTTTCTCAAGTATTTTCGGGTTTTCATGCAAGAAATGATATTTATTCTCGTCCCACCGGTCTCCCCTTGTATGCTCAAAGTTCCACCGGTGACGAGAGGAATGCGTACAATTTTCTCGAAACAAACGATTTCGGCTCGATGCTTGGACAACCAATCCATACCGACGATGATGTCAAAGCTGCCGATTTCGACAGGTATCAAGTCAATGGAAAAGAGCTCGTTAGCTAAGTTTAGAGTGCAATTAGGTATTACACTGTCGGCCTCAATAAGCTTTCCGTTTGCCAATTCTACCGTGTACTTAGAATCTAAGGCAATAGGTGTGGTGTCAAGTAGTGGATAAAACTCATCAGAAATAAAGCTCTTATCAGCACCAGTATCAAATAACACAGATGCAGTCAAATTGTTGAGAAGAAACGTACCCGTGACCACATTCGGGTCTTGACGGGCTTCCCCAGATTTCAGCACAAAAGCTCTTCCTCGAGCATTGTTGTTGTTCTTGTTGTTGTTGTTGTTCAGTTTCGGGCAGTCTTTCTTGAAATGCCCCGTACCGTTGCACCCATAACAAGTCTTTGGTGCAGAGGTGTTGGTGTCAGTGGTGTTTGATCTACAGTCCTTAGCCAAGTGTCCAAACCTCTTACACTTGCTACAGGGACACGAACCAAAGTGGTGTCGTTGGCACTTTGAGCAATAGGGCTTGGTTCCCTTGTACGCTCCCTTGTCATCAGAATTGGAGGTGTAGGCTTTAATGGTCTCAGGTTTCTTGGTTTGGTGGTTGTTGTGGTTGTCGGACCATTTTCTTTTATTGTTGTTGGAGGATGGAGTGGGTGGTTCTGGGTCCTCGTTCATCGCTAGAAGTTCATGGGTCAACCGAATGGCACCATGAAGAGTGGTTTGGTTTGATGAGGCAACATTCCCCCGGACGGGTTCCGGGAGGCCGCGGATGTATTTCTTAATCTTGTCGGGCCCAGTACCTGCCATAGCTGGGCGAAGGACGGTGAGTTGTTGGAATCGGGTGGTGTATCCAACGATATCAGTTCCTTGCACTTTTAAGTTCCAAAACTCTTCGTCCATCTTGTGAAGTTGTTCGGACGGGCAATACTCATCCGTGAGCATTTTCTTTAGATCCTCCCAAGGGAGTAGATAAGCGGTGTCAATCCCCACGGACTGGATATAGGAATTCCACCACGAAAGGGCACCATCTTCGAGGGTGCAGGTGGAGAATTTGACCTTGTCGTCCTCCGCACATTTGCTGATGCGGAAAACGGATTCCATCTTTTCGAACCATCTGATAAGTCTGATGGCTCCTTCGGTCCCCTTGAAGCTCAAGGGTTTGCAGTTTTGAAAATCCTTGTATGAACAAGGTTTAGCAGCAGAGGTTTCAGCGGCATTGCTGTTTCTTGTGGAGTTTGGTGGAGTATTCCGAGCCAAGGCTTCAGTAACAGCCTGGGTTATGAGTGACGTGATCTGAGCATCAGTATAAGGTCTTGACTTTGGCGGCATGACTCTTCAATAAAAGAAATGAAGATACATGAGATTTTGTAAGAAAATTACATTTATTTCAGATGTACATGTATAAAAATGGTAATACATAACATCAATATGAAAAAGGATTATGGCAATTAATATGAGTCGAAACAGCAAGGAATATTTGATAGATGATACGAGTTCAAAGGTTACATCCTACGGATGTATTACAAAAGACATCGGGAATTGTTACATCCGACTGAAACATAGAGTAGTGCTTAGATAGTTACTAGATTACAGGATAGTTTACAAAACAAAGACTAAGTTAGTCTTAACGTAAGTTAATCTGCTCCATCATTTCGATGAGATGATCCACAGTATTTGCAAGTCTGCTGGCTTGTCGAGCATTGTCTTCAGCTAATGCTAGTCGCTGTACCAATCCACGGGTATCTTCTTCCGTTTCCCGTGAGCGTTGTTCACACTCATCAAGTCTGTGTTTCAAAAGAGTGGTTTCCACGCTTATCTCCACCACCTTGTTGAGAAGAACGTCCACATTATTAACGGTGGTTTCGTGATCCTCAGAGACTTGTTCGATGCGCTCAAGTGCTGTAAGTCTCCAGTTTTCGTTTGTTTCCTGCAACACGACATCCATGGTGCGAAGTCGTTGCTCGTGTTGGTTCACCCTAGCAGCTAAGGCCGGCAAGGTGAAGTGAGTGGAGTACGGGCCAGCTCGAGGCAACCTGTTGTTCCTCCTAGCTACCCTCGGGTTCTGCGACCTGGATTGAGAACGAGATGAATCGGATGGGATGTTTGCCATTTCTGAGACAAAGCGTTAGTAAGATCGAGGCCTATATTCATATAGTCCCTATATAATATAGCCTATTGAGTGTCTAGCATAAACATGTTTAAGTCTCGGTTCTCTCGAGGTCAGAGCCTTCTATTGTACCCTGTTCAGCCATAACCCCTTTCAGATCTTACATCATCTTTGCTTAATTGTACATAGTTGATCAGGCTATGTTAAATTAAACTCGTATGATGTAATCACTGAACCGGTTATTCCTAATAAGGGATACTGCCTAATGGTCATAGTCTAGGCTCACTAAATGCAACCTAGTTCACTATAACCTTAGGCTCTGATACCAATCTGTAACACCCCCAAATTTAACGATTTGCGGAAGCATACATTGGGTGTTACTAATCAATATACAAAGCACAAGATTAATAGCAAACGACCTCTAAATGAGACGTTTGTAAAATAGTTACATTTCATAATTAATAATCGTTTGAAAACCGAAGGTTTTCGTATACAAAATGTAATTCCCTAGAGCCCACGCGTATAGCGGGAGATTCTATTACATAACCATAGTTACAAAAGATAATGCCAAAGAATCTCCGTTAAATGCAGTTTGTAAAATCATGCGACTCTAGCTAGTAATCCTGGAGTGACCCTACTCCGTAAGTGTACCTGAGATACAAAGTTAAAAAGTGTCAACCAAAAAGGTTGGTGAATCTCACAGGTTTAGTAATAAGTAAGTGTTATGAACCACAAGTATGTACCCGTATTGCTATCAAGCAAAGTAAGTAAATCAGTTAATCAGTACAGTGCCATGAGCTCATAAGTTGAAGCTTAACCGTGTAGTGTGAATATGTCACGTACCCCCGTGAGTGCTATCCGCACACTCATATGTAACAAATACTAATATGTCTGTTTCTACGTGTAAATCAGTACGTGGTGGCGCTACCACCCCAGACAGGGATTGTCAGTCCCAAATGGATCCATCTATTAGTAATCGCGCTTAAGTCCATAACTAACAACTTATGATTAGGAGGCTTTCAGTGGATAAAAGTAACTCATGCGTTTGTTTGTAAACAGTAATGTTTTCAGTTCAGTACATTGTGTTCATACGTAAAACAGTTGCTAAGTATCTCACCCCAAAGTATAAAACAGTAAAAGTGGGGCTGTAAGACTCACCTGAGTCTGGTAATAAGCTGTAGCAAATAGCAAGTAGTAAATATAGCAAGTAGGTTCTCCGAACCCGTAACCTTCAAATGCCTATTCATATGAAGTTATGTAAGTATGTGTCTCACGAGACGTTTCGTTTAGTTGTACACAACTAGTATAGCCGATGTTTGTCTGTATGTTTGTAATTGTTCGTTTGTTGGAAAACATGTTTGGGCCCGTTGGTGACTTAGTTGAAACGTTAATCTCGACATTTATAAACTTGTTTGAATTGTTATGCTTGAAAAACATGTTTCAATGTACCTTAGCTGTTATATCGTATAGTCGTTTGAAGTCCGAAATGTATAACACTTAACTTGGAATTTATTTGTGAATCTGCTGTGTTTTGCGACACAAAATGCGACACTAAAATTTGTCATGCGACACAAGGGTTGTGTCGCATGAAGGATGCGACACAAGAGCCCTGCGACACAGTGGTTGTGTCGCAAAAAGCTTGCGATGCTAATTCAATAGCGACATAAAGGTTGTGTCGTATAAAATACGACATAGTATGCGACATAGAGTGCGACACAATATTGTGTCGCAAAGGTTACGACACAAACGGATTTGTACGACACAAGGCGCGACACAAACGGGTTTATGCGACATAGCATGCGACACAAGGCTTGTGTCGCATGTATGAACACCAGCCCAGAAACTTTCGGGTTTCAAGAATTTCCGACCAAAAACGCAAATCTAACCCATTTTTGAGCTATAAAATCGTGTATTCTTCATGTATAAGGTTATATCTAAGTTGTGTACGCATCAAAACATCAAAACATTACACCAAATTGAATAGATCTAAGATTTTAGAAATTTCTTACTTTTGCAAATCGAGCTAAATGGAGGATGAATTGGTGAAAACGGTCTTGATATTCTTGCTCCACTCGTGACGGTGATTCCGAATATGTAAATTTCGTGTGTCGGTTTGTATTCCGAAAATTTGGTGTAGATTGGAGTTGAGAGAGTGTTTGGAGGTGTGTGTTTTTGTGGATAATGAAAATGAAAGAAGAATGAGGAGCGTGTGGGTTCGGTTGGCTGATCCAATGGGGCAAGGGAGGGGTAAACGCTCCCTAAAACTCAGTATTTACTCCGTGTCCTAATCGTTTAATCCTTTGTTTTTAGTATTTAACCAAACCGTTATATTTTAAAAATGTAACTGGAATATTTAAATAAATAAAATAAAAAAATATACTTTGAAATTAATAATAAAAACATTTGTCGAAATATTTAAATTATTAAGTCGCGTTTATTACGTTTTGTTGCGTTAGTTAAAATGTCGTCACGATAGTATATAAATAATGCTCGTTCGGTTGCATATTTTATATAACAAAATACGTTCTCATTATTTAAGTAAATTTCTATCACCAACGTCCAAGTAAACTGTGTCGGACTCCGTCCGGTTAATTCGCACGATTTATCCAAATCGCGTAAGTACACACACATATATATATATAAATCACCTTATATATATACAAATAGAGTCTGCAATTAGTCCTATTACATACTAATTACATCTAGTTACAATTAATTAGGCATAATTAATTATCCTAATTTAGCAGGTGTTACATGTATACTCCAAGATCACGAGGGTTGGAAATATGCCTGTGAGAATCGCTTCTTGTTTCCGAAAGGATCATCTTACTTTTCCTTGATTTTCTGAAACTATCTACTTATATGAGAAAACGGTTACCGACAGGGATGTCATAACTCTCCTGTGAAACCTGTTTAAAAATGTTTTCAAATGGGATGTTGATGAGTGTTGCTTGAGGACAAGCAACGTCTAAGTGTGGGATACTTGATGTGACCCAAAAAGTCATGTTTTTAAGAACATATTTCCACACTTTTTGGACTATTCTTTGGTGAAAACATTTCAAAACCATCATTATTTACCAAAAATCACCAAGGTAGTCTAAATATAGACGTTGCTACGAAAAATCGGTTAAAACGTCCAATTAGCACGTAAACCGAGGCAAAACAATCACCTTAAATTTTCCGTTCTTAATATTCTTATAGAAATAGAAATTAATTCATATTTTATGATTATATAGGAAAATCCAAGACCGGAGGTGAAAGAATCAGAAGAAACGGACAAAAGACGGAGAAGATACACAGTCTAAAAGCTCGCCGATCGTCATCCGGAACACGCAAAAGTCAAACACTTCCAAATATGGAAAACTCAGTGTCATTAGAAGCGTAACGGAAAAAAGAAGCCAGTGGCGCAAGAATCAAGCAAATCGGAGCCCGAACGAAGAAGATACGGACGAACCAAGCAACCGAGAAGTCAGTGGAGGCCAAACCAAGTACCACCCCCCCCCCCTGGCACTAGGTACCGTATACGGTACCTTAAGTGCCATATACGGCCCTTAGGGTGCCGTATACGGGGTTGGTTGGCTTGTGAGGTGCCGTTTGCCCCCCTCCCCCTTGGTCCGTTCGCCCCGTATGCTGCTTTGATGCTTGTATTTCGTGCTTCAAGACTTGTACCAAGGCCAACTAGCTTCTCCTATAAATACCTCACTCATTTCACCATTTCAAAACACATCTCACACCTTTCACCTCTCACATTTCTTTCTCTCTTTAGAATTAGGTTAGCATTCTCTCTCTAGCACTACTCTTAGGAGTTAGAGGAGAATCAGTAAGTTAGAGTAGAAGCTCTTAGTAGCTTTTGTACGGAGTTACTCCGAGACTTCAGATTTGTGAAGATTTGTCTGTATTACTCTCGTATTCAGGTTTAATACAATCAATCACATTTATTCTTTTAATTATGCTTTCTTATTATGCATGCTTAGGAATGAATGCTAGAATTATGCTAGGCTAGACAAATCAATGTTTGTTGTGATGTATGAAATGTTAGGATAGTTATGATATAATTGGGATGGCATCATTATAAAACAACGGAGGTAACGTTATACGGCTTTCATTTGTATAGCGCCGGAAACATCACGAATGTGTGTAGTACGGAACGTGGAAGCTATGAAAGTCGTGGGCACAATCCGTTGTAGAAATAATGATTCCCAATTGTAACATGCTGTTACTCTGTCTATATAAGTTTAAAACTGTTTGCGAACTTATAAGCTGAACCTCTGCCTGTTTATCTATCCAACTTATGTTGTGGTTTGTATCCTCCTCCCTAGAACCTGGCCAATTGCTAGAAGTAGGATTGCCAACTATTCTGTGTATGATGATCAATGAACTCAACATGGTCATTGTTCCCTTGATTGAAACACATCCGTGGGACACGAAGCATAGGATTAGAGATATATTAGGTTCACGCTTGTTTGTTGTGTATCTTTGGGACAACTTCCGGGATATCCATGATTTAATTATTAGGTCAGTTAATGTGATGACTAGTGTTCTGTCCTATTGCATGTTCTTGTTTGATTGTTGCTTAGGTACTGCATGTTAGACATACGCAAACATTATCACTGCCTTCTAATTAGATTTTCATAAACATAATAAACATAATACAGATAGGTTAACATGCATGTAATAGTTGTAATGACTGTATGATTAATGATGAACAATTCAGCTGACCGCTAGACAGATTATCCCAACCGGTTCTGCGGGTTAAACTCTGTTCATGTTATTGTTCAATGAACAATTCATGCCCCGATACGGACGTCCTCCGGATGTCTGAGACTGGGGACCCGGATTAGAGGATAGTTGTCAGTTGAATTGGTCTGTGCATTTGGGAGAACTTCCGGTGTACTGGACATTCTATAACTGCTATCCATGTGACATATTATATATCTGATTGCGGACAACTCTACGTTAGGTATATAGTATGATCGTAGCTGTAGCTCATTAAGAAATATAGGAATATCTAGTGAGTAATCTGGAACCCTAATTGGTATAACGGAAAAGCTGTAAAACGCCCGAGTATCCGGTATAGCGTTAACACAAATACGTGGGAAACCGAGTAAAGGTCATAGGCATAATACTTTATCTACCAATTAAGTTTCTATGACCTCACCGGATTAGTCATCGCACCTAGTAGCTTTATCCCTCATAACTATCCATCCAAATAACATTGCCAAAGTCACAGCAAACATATTCCTTATCTTGATTTCTCTGCGTTCTCCGTACAAACCCCTGTCTTTAATTTAGTTTTTTAATTTTAGTAATTAGATTAGAAAACCAACCAACCTATCAAAAGTTTTAAAAATCCCAGCTAAATTATAAAAGATAATTAATCCTCCTAGATTCCTATGCCCGTTGTAGTTTGAAGAACGACACCTGAGTCATACATACCGCTTACTGCCCTTTAGGTCTTTAGGTTGTATCAAAACTTAGGATACCCAGCATAATAAATATAAAACACACTGTCCGCGCGCCCTTGCCGGAAGGTTCAACGACCGGAGTAAAATCCGACCGACCGTTGAGGACCGCGACACCCAGCCGATCGGCTCATCCCACCTAGCCGATCGGCTCATCCCACCTAGCCGATCGGCTTCTTCTGGTTTGGCACTCAACTTCATCACGGGCCAACTGCTGTGACGAATTCGAACTAAACTAGCCATTCATCTGAATCTAGCAGATCGGCTCACGAGACTTAGCCGATCGGTTGGTTGGCTATTGCCGATCGGCTACAGAGTATTTTCAGGCCATCATCATTTCATTCCCAGATTAAGCTCCAGACTTCGACCACTTTAACCACAATGCATGCTTTTCCGACGATTCAACCTGAGATAAATTTCCAAACGTAATAAGTATCAAAAGTTCACGAAATCTACTCAAATATATATGCAAAACAAATGATTTCGTGATAGATTTATATTGACAAAATGAGCGATATCAATTCACTTTGCCACATATTTGACAGTCAAACAATCTTTCGGCTTCACCATTACCCTTAATGCGACTTGCTTTTGTATTACACTCATGAGGAGCCATCCGCTGAGGGACCCCCATCACATGTTCACCAGTCAGCTCCCGTACCCACTCTTGAGTATGGGATTACACTAGCTGACCCGGTTGCAGCCTGGGCCCTCTTTCGGACACTCCACCTTCAGCATGACATCATGTCCACCCTCTGTGTGCATGTAGGGCTTCCGAGGCCCTCTGACTGTCCGTTCCATCTTGGTCCGGACCCAGGACCGTCTCGCCCGCCCTGGTCATTCTTCCCTCCTGGTGGACTGTTCGCTGCTGGACCTTCCACTGCTCCACCTGCTGCTGTTGATCCTGCCATGTCATCAGGGAGTGCATCAGCAGAGCCTTCACGTACTGAGCAGTTGATGGCTGTGTTGGATGTCTTTAGCCCACCTCAAGCTCATGCTTCTGCTGGCATTACTAAGCCGAGCATGGATACGATGGAGGAGCCTACACCATCACCCACCTCAGTCCTTGCTGCTGCTATTGCTGCCTTCGATCCTGACAGCGATGATCTACTTGATGACTTTTAGCTTATTTAGTTTATTTTATTTTATCTTATTTCAGTACTTAGATTTTTATAACTCTTTGTTATTTTTGAGATATGACGTTGTGTTGATGATTATTGCAGAACTTAGCTTATTGTGGAATGGATAATCTTACACGAGACTGGTCCTCCAATCCAGCAAATCACACGCACCATTTCTACACTAATCTGGTCCTGTCCAGTAAAACAGAATGGGGAGTATTTTAAACCTTTCTCCGTTTTTTATGATTCTATGTTTACTTAAGTTTACGTGTTATAATCTATGCCACATCCTAACTTATTACTAAGTGGTGGAGTCCAGCCCAATTCAACACTTAGGAAACATTTTCTTACATGTTCAAACTCTAAGCGTGGGATTTTTGTCGTAAAATCTCAACTCAAGAGAACATTAGGGACAATGTTCTTCTAAGTGTGGGATGGTAGGTATGGAATACCTTGGATAAACGATTTTTATGTCTACATGGCATATCTTAGAAAATGTTCCCTAAAATTTTTCAAATTTTTCCAAAAATATTTTTCAATAAAATTAAAATATGAGCTAAATCTTGCGATTAACTCTAAATTTTTGAGTTTTGGTATGCCTGAAAGAAATCATTTTCAAAATATGAGTAAAATATTTCAAAAACTTAAGGAAATTAAGGTAGAAATTTTCTAAGCAAGAAACGACAATCTAAGAGGGGCATCGCATGACTAGGCACATACAACCCAAATTTTCAGTGAGGTTTTGAGCCTTAAAAGCATTCATTTTTAATGCTACATTGTTCATTTCTTGTGTGTGCCGATGCATGTATCTCTGAATTAGAACTTGCTCTTGACATACGCTTCGAGACCACATTGGTGTGTACCGTACGCGGTATAGGCGCAATTAGATGACCTTGACATTCCTTAGGATTTGAACCCCATTTCAGCCTTCTCTTTCAAGCCCAAAACCCTTCCGATACTCATTTTTAGTATCGATGATCTGCCTAGAAAACCCTATTGAGCCTAAACCTTTTCATTTCTTCAAAAACCCTAATCACAAACCTACTTTCCCAAATTCCCAAAATCTTATCTTAGAATTTCTGAGGTTATGAAAAACATCTTGAAGAATATCCAACTCGATTATCCTACTTGTCCGTGTTCTCCAAAAAGAATCAAACCTCTCTAAATGTGCGGGAAAATTAGCACACAAGAGAGACAAGAGAACAACGGTGCGGGAAAATTAGCACCTGAAGGAAAGACCCGAATTGATCAAGATAAGAGAAAGGATTCCTGAAGAAGAAAAGAAAATAAAATTCAGAAAAAGAAAGAAAAGAAAATAAAATAAAGCTCAAGAGGCTTCAAAGTATCAACCATTAAAGGGAGATCCGATAGAAGACGAGTAGCTACTTCATCCGTTCTACAAATAAGTTTTTCATGATTCTTGGAAAGCCTAAGATAAGCAACACCCTTACAAACCAAAAATTCCATTATCCATACCCCTTAACCCTCACAAAACATTACAACCCCCGAATGTCTTGGGATAATTAGCGCCGTTCTCACCTAAGTGGTGGAGATCCGATTCACGATCAAGCCTATGACGATGAGTACTGCATGACTGGCTTTATGAGCAATTTCATTTGAACTAGATTGATAGGAAACCCGATACACTATTGAGTGAATTGAGTGACCACCTTATGTGAGATCGCCTATTCATGTATACTCCAAAATCACGAGGGTTGGAAATATGCCTGTGAGAATCGCTTCTTGTTTCCGAAAGGATCATCTTACTTTTCCTTGATTTTCTGAAACTATCTACTTATATGAGAAAATGGTTACCGACAGGAATGTCATAACTCTCCTGTAAAACCTGTTTAAAAATGTTTTCAAATGGGATGTTGATGAGTGTTGCTTGAGGACAAGCAACGTCTAAGTGTGGGATACTTGATGTGACCCAAAAAGTCATGTTTTTAAGAACATATTTCCACACTTTTTGGACTATTCTTTGGTGAAAACATTTCAAAACCATCATTATTTACCAAAAATCACCAAGGTAGTCTAAATATAGATGTTGCTACGAAAAATCGGTTAAAACGTCCAATTAGCACGTAAACCGAGGCAAAACAATCACCTTAAATTTTCCGTTCTTAATATTCTTATAGAAATAGAACTTAATTCATATTTTATGATTATATAGGAAAATCCAAGACTGGAGGTGAAAGAATCAGAAGAAACGGACAAAAGACGGAGAAGATACACAGTCTAAAAGCTCGCCGATCGTCATCCGGAACACGCAAAAGTCAAACACTTCCAAATTTGGCAAACTCAGTGTCATTAGAAGCGTAACGGAAAAACGAAGTCAATGGCGCAAGAATCAAGCAAATCGGAGCCCGAACGAAGAAGATACGGACGAACCAAGCAACCGAGAAGTCAGTGGAGGCCAAACCAAGCACCAACCCCCCCCCCCCCCCTGGCACTAGGTACCGTATACGGTACCTTAAGTGCCATATACAGCCCTTAGGGTGCCGTATACGGGTTTGGTTGGCTTGTGAGGTTCCGTTTGCCCCCTCCCCCCTTGGTCCGTTCGCCCCGTATGCTGCTTTGATGCTTGTATTTCGTGCTTCAAGACTTGTACCAAGGCCAACTAGCTTCTCCTATAAATACCTCACTCATTTCACCATTTCAAAACACATCTCACACCTTTCACCTCTCACATTTCTTTCTCTTTATAATTAGGTTAGCATTCTCTCTCTAGCACTACGCTTAGGAGTTAGAGGAGAATCAGTAAGTTAGAGTAGAAGCTCTTAGTAGCTTTTGTACGGAGTTACTCCGAGACTTCAGATTTGTGAAGATTTTTCTGTATTACTCTCGTATTCAGGTTTAATACAATCTCTCACATTTATTCTTTTAATTATGCTTTCTTATTATGCATGCTTAGGAATGAATGCTAGAATTATGCTAGGCTAGACAAATCAATGTTTCTTGTGATGTATGCAATGTTAGGATAGTTATGATATAATTGGGATGGCACCATTATAAAACAACGTAGGTAACGTTATACAGCTTTCATTTGTATAGCGCCGGAAACATCACGAATGTGTGTAGTACGGAACGTGGAAGCTATGAAAGTCGTGGGCACAATCCGTTGTAGAAATAATGATTCCCAATTGTAACATGCTGTTACTCTGTCTATATAAGTTTAAAACTGTTTGCGAACTTATAAGCTGAACCTCTGCCTGTTTATCTATCCAACTTATGTTGTGGTTTGTATCCTCCTCCCTAGAACCTGGCCAATTGCTAGAAGTAGGATTGCCAACTATTCTGTGTATGATGATCAATGAACTCAACATGGTCATTGTTCCCTTGATTGAAACACATCCGTGGGACACGAAGCATAGGATTAGAGATATATTAGGTTCACGCTTGTTTGTTGTGTATCTTTGGGACAACTTCCGGGATATCCATGATTTAATTATTAGGTCAGTTAATGTGATGACTAGTGTTCTGTCCTATTGCATGTTCTTGTTTGATTGTTGCTTAGGTACTGCATGTTAGACATACGCAAACATTATCACTGCCTTCTAATTAGATTTTCATAAACATAATAAACATAATACAGATAGGTTAACATGCATGTAATAGTTGTAATGACTGTATGATTAATGATGAACAATTCAGCTGACCGCTAGACAGATTATCCCAACCGGTTCCGCGGGTTAAACCCTGTTCATGTTATTGTTCAATGAACAATTCATGCCACGATACGGACGTCCTCCGGATGTCTGAGACTGGGGACCCGGATTAGAGGATAGTTGTCAGTTGAATTGGTCTGTGCATTTGGGAGAACTTCCGGTGTACTGGACATTCTATAACTGCTATCCATGTGACATATTATATATCTGATTGCGGACAACTCTACGTTAGGTATATAGTAGGATCGTAGCTGTAGCTCATTAAGAAATATAGGAATATCTAGTGAGTAATCTGGAACCCTAATTGGTATAACGGAAAAGCTGTAAAACGCCCGAGTATCCGGTATAGCGTTAACACAAATACGTGGGAAACCGAGTAAAGGTCATAGGCATAATACTTTATCTACCAAATAAGTTTCTATGACCTCACCGGATTAGTCATCGCACCTAGTAGCTTTATCCCTCATAACTATCCATCCAAATAACATTGCCAAAGTCACAGCAAACATATTCCTTATCTTGATTTCTCTGCGTTCTCTGTACAAACCCCTGTCTTTAATTTAGTTTTTTAATTTTAGTAATTAGATTAGAAAACCAACCAACCTATCAAAAGTTTTAAAAATCCCAGCTAAATTATAAAAGATAATTAATCCTCCTAGATTCCTATGCCCGTTGTAGTTTGAAGAACGACACCTGAGTCATACATATCGCTTACTGCCCTTTAGGTCTTTAGGTTGTATCAAAACTTAGGATACCCAGCATAATAAATATAAAACACACTGTCCGCGCGCCCTTGCCGGAAGGTTCAACGACCGGAGTAAAATCCGACCGACCGTTGGGGACCGTGACACCCAGCCGATCGGCTCATCCCACCTAGCCGATCGGCTCATCCCACCTAGCCGATCGGCTTCTTCTGGCTTGGCACTCAACTTCATCACGGGCCAACTGCTGTGACGAATTCGAACTAAACTAGCCATTCATCTGAATCTAGCAGATCGGCTCACGAGACTTAGCCGATCGGCTGGTTGGCTATTGCCGATCGGCTACAGAGTATTTTCAGGCCATCATCATTTCATTCCCAGATTAAGCTCCAGACTTCGACCACTTTAACCACAATGCATGCTTTTCCGACGATTCAACCTGAGATAAATTTCCAAACGTAATAAGTATCAAAAGTTCACGAAATCTACTCAAATATATATGCAAAACAAATGATTTCGCGATAGATTTATATAGACAAAATGAGCGATATCAATTCACTTTGCCACATATTTGACAGTCAAACAATCTTTCGGCTTCACCATTACCCTTAATGCGACTTGCTTTTGTATTACACTTGTTACATGAATATGTAAACCAGCCTTCTTCACCTATAATTTTGGTCACAGTTGCCTTGATCACACAATCAAACACCTGTCCACAACAACTCTAAGTTATATCAGAGATTTTTGTTAACATATAATTTATATTAGTGATGGATGAAGTGTGGCTTTGCCTTCATAATTTCACGAAGTTGTTCAACGGTTCTTAGCGGTGGATCGGTAAAATACTTGGCAGTTGTTTGGATGACCGTGTCTTGGGTAACTGTGTTGGTGATACATCCAATTCAGCAACATTCACATTATTTTGCAGCGTGTTATAAACAGTGCATTTACGATTAGTATACTTCGCAAATCCAGACAACCATAATTTAGTAAAATAGTAAGGTTCAAAAACATCTTGTACTTTGTTCTGAAAATGACTACTGGCACTGATTCAGTGTTAATGTGAATCCGACAACCAAATTATTGATTGGTAACTTGAGGATTTCCTACAATAAAAAGGTGTTTAGATTAAAACAACATGGAATGTACAATCGCAAATGCACTGGTTATCACATAGAAAAACGTTGAACAAATTAAAAAATACATACGTTTCCAGTCATTCAGCTTTGCATTCTGAAATTAAAACAATAATGTGATCAATTGAGTTTTTGTTCTTGGAAATAAAATCTTGTACTTGACCCGCATGATCAGCCCACACATTGCAATTCACCTTTTTTTCGCTGCATAACTTGTTAGGCAAAAACATCAATAACAACAAATATTTATAACTTTGCTGTTTTATAAAAAGATAAAAAGTGATGGGCATACGTTGAATCTGATTAGGTCAAATTCAATGGAATTTTTCTTGTCCATTTTCTCTAATAATACGCATCAGACCAACGATATCTGATATTGAAAGAAAAATGGTATTCAATAATTAAAGTGATCAGGCAAAACTTACACAAAGAAGGCAACTATCAGAAGTATATATACAGTGGTTGTGTAACGTACCAAAAGCAAATATGATAGATAACTTCCAGTTGTTCACATCGTCATAAGCAACCAGGTTGAAACCATCTAAAACTCCCTCAAATGTGACACATCTTCGCACTTTGGATGACCTAAACAGATTGATCTTCCAAGCATGGTCAATAAGTCTATAATTGCCTTCTTATGTCTCAACACCAATTTGGGAAAAATCCAAATAATTGCCTCTTTGATTGTGTCCTCAAAATCAATGGCGGATCTAGGATATAAAATTACGTGGGTCATTAACCTAGTAAATGTGGCCTAATGAACGAGTTATATTGTGTATCGAGTCGGGTCGGGTCGGGTCATTCGTTATAGATTATGAAATAAATGTATGTTTTTACGAAACAACAAAGTGTTAAGCTCTTACATGATTGCACTAATACTTCGTTTGGCATGGTGTAAGTTGATTTTAATAAGTATTGCATTTAAATAAGTTATATGCATGCAAATTTCATTTCGGTACTAAGTTATTTTCTTTGTTTACATTGTTTCTTGTCCATTACTTCTAAATCTGAAGTCTAAAGTTTTAATAATAAATAAGATTATGAATTGAAGTAGAAGCTTAAAATTAAGGGGATAATACACAAATACGTCATTATACTTTACGAAAATGTTCATCTGGGTTACTAAACTTTAAAAATGTAAAGATGGGTTACTGTACTTGTAAAAATGTTAAGTTAAGTTACCAAACTTTAGACATAGTTGTTATAGCTAAGATGACGCCGTTTACTAAACATAAAAATGTTCAATTGTGTCACTCTTTTTTTAAATGAAATTAAGCAAAATAGGCGGGATGACACCAATCAACAAGTATAGTGATCCAATTGAATATTTTTAAAGTTTAGTAACCCAAATGAATATTTTCGTAAAGTATAATGACCTATTTGTGTATTACTCCTTAAAATTAAACCCCAAATAATATAAAATTTATACTTTGTACATTAGAGTTTACTTTATACTATGCTAAATAAGTTAAATTACAAAAACAAACAATAAAATCAGATAAAAAGATTCAGATAAGAAATTAGTTTAATTAGTTTAATTAGTTTAATCTGATTAATTAATATATTTAATGTTATAAATGTAATATCAGATGATAATGATGTGGAAAAGTTAATCGTTTGTATTCTAAAATTCAAAATTATTAAAGGGGAAGTTTTCAATATACAACGTGATAAAGTGAGGGTAATTTGGAGAGTACGGTGACCCTCGTACCATATTTAAGAGACATCGTTCTATCTGGTGTTCTCCTTTAAATTATATACCTGATGTGCCTAACAAAATGGTGATTATATAAGGGTGCATCCATATTTATATACTGTGTATGTATTCTTGAAATGTTGCAAGAGAGGGAAAGTTATTAGATTTTGGAAATTCAAAAGTTAAAATTTAAAACCCCATGCTATTTGCACTGAAATTTGATATTGAGTTGTAATTGTAATTTGTATTTCTCAGAGATCCATGTATCTTGTATAAGTCGTATTATTTTTTTTATTTTTATTTTTAAATTGGAATAACAAAATAACAGGAACACATTTATGTGGATATTGATGAGATTTGAAATTTTGAAATTCGAATAGGCTTCCTCATTTTTTGCAACCGATTAATAAGAGATAATGGTTAATCAAGTCATTTTACCAATCAAAAACAAACATAATACGTAAACATTTCTAGTAATCTTCATTAGCGGTCTAGATTGCTTTGACTAATTCAATTAACGGGGAAGATTATTTCAATTTGGGCTAAAGTCAAAATGTTAACGCATTTTTCCTCCTTCAATAAAAGTAAAAAGAGATTTTTAAATGCTTAAAGTGCCCAACATACTCTCAAATTTCATTTCAAGGTGCACAGCGTATAACTGATAAAGCATATTGTATGTGACACCCCGCAAATTTGAACGCGATTACGTACGTTAAACACTTGCATTATTAGGCAAATTCCCTAACTTGAGTGAATTCACAACACATTTTAGAGATAAGTCTAGCAAAGTCCAACTAGTTATTGCGCGTAGTATTACATTTCATAATTAGTTGTAATTATGTACAAAACAATTGGAACAAACGCGACAAAATATACGACTGTTGGTGAACAAATCATTTGATAATATGAAATTATTGAATAACGTTAACGTCTATTTATTATTAGGATGATAATATTTACAAAGTATTTTGTAATGTGTAACATTTATTTCGTAAACTGAAACAACTCGAAACATATACGTAAAACTGAAATAAAACAAAGTTAAAATTTTATAAATCAACTAAATTAATTTCATAAAATATCTCAACTAAAAATATATTCGAATAAGTATTTAGAAATCTACCAATTAAAATATTTTAACGTTTAAACGAACACGGGTTAAATACCACAAAATTTGGGGCAAAACTCCCCTCCCTTTGGCACCAAAAACGGCCCAACCCCACCCCCACCTCATTCTCACTTTCATTTTTCATTTCCAAAAACACACACACATCTCTCTCTCTTTTCTCTCATCTTCTCAACAACAACAACCCTAACAACAACCACAAAAACAACAACAAATCGGACACACAACAACAACAAAACGCATCATCAACTTCATCCTCAAGATTCAAGCTCAAGATCCACCATTTTCATCATCATCTTCATCACTCACCTAATTTTCGGATTACACTCAATTTGGTATGAAAAATCACTTTTCTTTCACTTTTCCTTTGTTATTATAGTGTACAATCATGTTACAAGTCATTATATGCAAGATCTAAACGTTTTTGGGTTGAAAAATTAAGATTTCGTTCGAGCAGCTTGTTATGTTGCAGAGGCCAAAAACAGTGCTACGACATAGCCAATGTCGCAGGTTATGTCGCAATAATTAATTATGTCGCATGGTGCGACGCAAGTTATTATGTCGCAGCAAGTCCGAACGTCGCACATAGCAACACAACACACTATGTCGCATTAAATTGTGGACGTCACATGTAGCGACGCAATTACCTATGTTGCTCCTTGTGTCGCAAAACACAGAACCTTGAAAAACACATGTTTTTTTTTCACTAAGTGTCGAGACAAAATTTTACCACTTGATATTACTCCAAATTCAAATTTCGGACACGTTTTCACTAAGACAATGTAGTATAAATAAAAATTTTCCAAGCTGACTTGGCAGCTCGACCCCAACCAGGGGCTCTGCCCCTTGGACCCCGCTACCAGGGGCGCTGCCCCCGGACCCCGTACATGATTTTCTACTTTATGATATTACAACGAAACTGCCAATAATACTTTGAAATACTTTTACGAAACCATCACCAACGAGTCGTACGAATTTACAAATAAATGATGATCTTTCATGGATGAACGAGTAACATGGTTTGGTTGTTATTCAACCACTTATACGACTATTTCCTACGTTTAGGACATTAGGGACTTTACCCGGACTAAGCTTTGCTACACTCGCACTTTACTTAACTCAACAGGTGAGTTCACAGCCCCACTTTTAACTGTTTTACTGCTTCCAACTTGGGGTGAGAAACATAGTCAACTATTTTACTGATTGCCATAACTGCTTTTGCTTTCCTGATTGTTTAACTTGCTTGTTTACTCGAACGATTAGAGTACTTTAGAACTGTTAAACTTTTGTACAAACTGGTGCTTATGAAATAACGTTTTCATACTACAAACTAATACAAACGTGTTAAACTATACTTGGTAAACCGGAGAACGACCGGTAAACTATTTTGATAAACTGTTTTGTTTCGCTGGATAACGACCAGCAGTGTTTGAACGGGAGAACGACCCATGCGTGTTTAGACCGGAAAACGACCGGTACTGTGTTTCGCTGGAGAACGACCAGCAGTGTTTAGTGCCAGAGAACGACTGGCCGAGTTGGACGGGAGAACGACCCGTGCGTATTTAGACCGTAGAACAACCGGTACTGTTTTGGAAACGCTGGAGAACGACCAGCAACGTATTTTAAACTGTATTTTGGGTAACATCCCACGTAAACTGTATTTTGGGCAACATCCTAACCGAACTATATTTGGATAACATTCCACAAAACGTTTACTTAACTATTATGGCAACAATTGTTTATGAACGTATTTAGTTTAACGAACTGTACTTGCAAACTTAAAACCTGTGAATTCACTCAACCTCGTTGTTGACTTTTACTATGTTTTTCAGGGAATTAGCAGCACACGTAAGGACCGCCTGCACATATGGAACATAGGCAACCCTCGAAGCTCTAGGATGCCAACTTTTGAAACATATGGATTTCTTTTATATAACTAAAGCTGTTTTAGTCATATTTACGAAATCTACTTTTGTAATCATAACTACTTTTACACTTGTACGATTCGATGAATCGTAAAACTTTGTAACTATTACTTTTGGCATCTTAATATATATATGTTCTGTTGTAATCATATGCTCTGATATGTATGCATGTATCTTGTATACGTCGACACCCCCACAAGATCTAATGCTTCTGCGAACTTCTGATAAACATAATTAACGAATTTAGGGGTGTGACATTGTACAAGTGTTTCTTTTTTTTATCATTTTTTATCTTACTTGTACTATATGGTTTATTGGTTGTACATTGTGCACCTTAAAATAAATTTTAAAACTATTTTGCGCATCTTGAAATAAAATTTGAAAGTTGAATGTTTATAAAGTACATTGTGCACCTTTGTACATTTTAGAAATGACAATGTTTTTTTTTTCTTTCTATATTTACTTTTACCCTTATTACAAATGACAATGTTTTAGAAATGACAATGTTTTAGAAATGACATTTTAGAACAACTTGTGTGATTTAAAGGGTAAAATTTGTCACCTTTTAATCTCAAGCAAATACCAAATGGGCAATTGGGCATTGTCTAACTGGTACCGTCACCGCAAACGTCCAGACTTCACATATGTGACCTATATGCCAGGGGTTCGAATTCGTGCCTCAGCATATGTAGGTGATTTGTGGACATGCGATTTGCCTAGCGTTGATACTCCTTTTGAGTGGGACGAACGCGTGCTATTGAATATATGGTACGGGTGTCAGGGGTACCCTCCAAATTATCTTTTTTCATTTAAGGCAAATGATGCATAATACTAATGTTACACAAGCTTACATAATATTAACATTACATTGTAAATGGTAATTACTTCCTCTATCCCACTTCAAGTGTCCACATTACTATTTTGGGTTGTCCCATTATAAGTGTCCACTTTGGTGTTTAGCCAATCAAAAAAACTTTAGTGGGTATATATGATATTTGATTGGTAAATAAAATGTAGTTAGTGAAAGATCCTAAAACTGTGTGCCAAACACTTTGACTGAGACGGAGGGAGTAGTAATGTTAATATAAACAATAAATTATTTATGAGAAATACTTTGTTAACGAAAATTTTACAAAAAACTCTTTACAAGATGAGGTGTCAAAATGTCATGAAGAGAGAGAAAGATGAAAGAGAAAAAAGTGATTAATGTGATTGGATGATTCTACATGCCACATCATTTTGTGAGAGGTTGTTTGTAAAAATTATGTGAGTATATAATTCCTCATTATTTATGTGGATGTCATGTTGTCATTTATAAAGCTTGAGTTTGTCTCCGGCCCTTCTGTTAAATACAAAATAATCCAATAATTTTCTCATTTACTAATAGCTAATCTTATCCAATTGAATAATTTGGTAGAATTCACATGATGTCTTCATCTTATTCCTTAGTAATTTGGACAGAGGTTTTGGGCTCACCCAAATGCTCACCCTGGTCCCATACTCCCATGGTTTGACACCATGGGTCTATTGTGTCTCGAGCCAGCTTCAATTGTTAAGCCCACATATACACCCATGTTTCCTCCTGACGTTAAATGTGCACCTCACATTACTCCTTTCCGACAATCAAGGACGTGGATTCGTTGTTAATCGTTTGTTTCTATTAAAATAATAATTATTCGATATTTTTGAATTTTTTGGTTCATATTCTTCGATTCTACAGTTAATAATAATTATTCTTTAATTCGGAATTGAAAATTTTGATCGGACGAAGTTGGAAATTATTTACACCACATTTAGTAGGGGCGAAAACTGCTAAACAAACAAATAATATGGGTAAATCCGTAAATGTTACGTGTATATATCTAACGTCAACTTAACCGTAGCTGCACGCCTGCACTTAACCTTAGCTGTTCTTAGGCTAAAAGATGAGATCAATAGTCTAAATATCAAAACTTATAGTATGATAGAAAGTGTAAATAACTATTAAAAAGGTACACACAATAGCAACATTTAACATTGTGTTGTTAACATCATGTCATCATCTATGTTATCCCCAACTATATGGTTAGTTATATTTACATGGATTAAGTGTTTTTTAATGTATATAATTATGCGTTGATCTTCATTGTATGTATGTAACAAAATTAACCGCCATTCACTACAACAAAAGTGTCAATTCTTCACGCTTTTTTCTTTACGCTTTTATAAAGTGTTAACTTATTTGCTAAGTTATTCACACTTATAAGTGTGTACAAAATGTTCACGCTTTTAAGTGTGAACAAATTGAACTAATAATAATATATATCACAATGTTGACGCTTACAAGCGTGAAAAAATGTTAGATTTACAACACTTTAAAGCGTGAAGATTATTTCTTAACACCCATATTCTTCACGCTTAAGAAGCGTGAACAAATTGAGTGTTAGCAATAATCTTCACACTTTTAGGTGTGGACTTTGTTCAATTTTTTCACACTTATAAGTGTGAACATCGTGTTAGAGATTGTTATTAGTTCAATTTCTCCACGCTTAAAAGCGTGAACATTTTGTACACACTTATAAGTGTGAATAACTTAGCAAATAAATTAACACTTTATAAAAGTATGAAGAAAAAAGCGTGGAGAATTGACACTTTTTTTTAGTGATTGTATGTACGAAACTATTTATTTGTGTACATTTTATGTATTTTAGTGACTTGTCAACTTGTAAACATGTTATGTGTCACCTTATAACTGATAACACGTCACCAAAATACACACAATGTACAAGAATAAATAGTTTCATACATACAATGGCGATCAATTTTGTTACGTACACACAATGAAGGTCAACGCACAATTATATACATTAAAAAACACTTAACCCTATTTACATCTAATAAGACTTAACCTTAGGTGATGTTTAGCTAAAAGAAGTGATTAAAAGTGTAAATATTAAAACGTAGATGATCAAAAGTGTATATATCTTAAAAGAATTACACACAACGACATAACATTTGTACGTCTTGTTAACGGTATTAATGTTATTTCTAAATCATAGGCGTGAGTGTTATGCGCAGTTAAAAAAAAAGGATACACAACCACATAACTTCATGTGATGCTTGACTAAAGGGCTAAAAATGTAAATATAACTTAAATAATCTAAGTTTACGACTTTTAGGCACGTGAGCGAAATGATTCACACATTGTTAATAAAACCGATAAATTGCTAACATAAGTAACACGAGATTTAGAATTTATCGATTACACAAACTAACTTCCATTTGCTAAAAGTACTTTGCAAAATTTAACAATTTTTAAACTTGTTGTAAATTCAAATTTATTATGTGAATTCTTCACTGTACGTTATCTCTAGTTTGTTACCATTTCCTTAACATTTCGCTCTATAAATGTTTGTTTCTGTCGTTATTACGATTCTATAATAATTCTCCCCATATTTAAGTCCTTAACTATATTTTAGAAAAAGACTTGAGTTCTCATCTCAATTATATAAAGTTTTGAATGTTTACTAGGGTAGGGTTCAAATGAGAATAGGAATTTGTGTGAGAATGAGGGAACCATTGATATCAAGCCATGTGTACAAAGAGAATGTTCCACATGTACAAAACCCATTTACCCCAACATCTATTATCTCACAAACGACAAATCCAAAAATTATGAAAATTGCACCATTAAATTCAGTGTTTAATTCAACTTTCACATTTAGGAAAATGAATCTTAATCTTAATCTTAATCTTAATCCTAATCTTATTTTATTATTGTATTATCTATAAAAATGATGATAAATCAATGGGATTGATGATGTCATAAAAAATTTACTGATCACTGTATATTAAAATCATTTGATCTCTCTACTTAAATTTATATAAATATAAACTAGTAAGTAATTACCCTTATAATCAATTGCCATAGTTAACTCATCAATTTATCATGATATTTTGAAGATTTTATCCTGATTTTATCATTAAAACATCACGCATGAGAAAATGAATTTTTCTTTCGAGATTTATAATGCAATGCACGTGGATAGATTGCCTCATAATATCAATTTGTTGATTTAAATATTAAGGTAGTGGAGAATTGGAGATCTTGAATAAATGGCTGAGACATTATAACAAATTAAAAATATATATATACTTAAAACTTACGGAGTTATACTTTAATATGTACAAGTTACATAATACGTAGTACAATTCAAACCATTTAAACTATTAGTAACAAAGTTCAATGAAAATGTGATTTAAATGTAAATTTATATAAAAATTAAAGTATATATCATCATAGCTGTTAAACTCTTACGATTCACGAGTTGACTATTACGAGTCGAGTCAAAAATTCGAAAAACGAGACAACTCGGACCCTTACTCTTAAATGACTTTGACTCTTACGAGTCGTTTATTGACTCTTCTGAGTCGTGTGTTATAAAACCCCTCATTTGAAGACAAAAATTTTTTTTTTTTTTTTTTTTACATACCGAAAACGCAAATCCCCATATTATTAATTTACATGGCATAACCAATACATAACCAAATTAAAGTGTATTAAACATTATACAACAACTGGGTGTTACGGAACCTTTCAAAACACAACACAACATAAGTTTAAAACATTATCAGAGTACATCGTGGTCAAACATTCTTCCAAACACAACTTCTTATCCAAAACATAGCAAACATAACCTGCAAGAGTTTAATGGTGGGATTAGCACGAAGCTAAGTGAATAGACAAGTAAATAACAGTCTAACTCAGCTTAACAATCTGTTTACAACTATTAACCATCAACACACAAACATCTTAGAGGATCGGTGGTCCTTGAGGAACCCTCATTGCCGCGGTGGTCCTCCAAGTAACACTTATAACCAACTACAAGCCACGCAGTGGTTTTACCGATAACTCATTGCTATCTTCAATCAACATAGGATCCATTCACAACATATGTTCACAATTCCAATGTTGACTAACCTATAGCAATCAAGTCCAACAATAGTTGACCTCCCATCACATCATGTCTCTAAGACCAAATATCACATAGTCACACGTGTCAAATCAGGCTAACAGTTCATAATCATCATAATCAGGTTTACTCGTAGTAACCAAATATGTTACACCAATTTACACTGAGAGTCACAAGTCCACTCACCTGAATATCACAGGCTCCAAACTCAGAGTTCTTATATTACTGAGTCTTTGGTTGATCTGAAAACACAACCAAATACAAATTAGTAATCATTTCATAATTGTAGTATCACTTAATATTAAGTGCATAACCATGACCAATACGTATTATATCACTTAATCATATACAATACTTATATAATATAAGCATACAACTTAAGCAAATATCATTAGAAACATGTTTTAATAATAATGATATACAAAAACTATCATATTTACAACTTAACATGGATCAGCCAAAGCATAGGGTTACCCGTCGGATAGGAGGGTTTACCCGCCGGGTAGGCCCAAGCCCAAACAAAGGCCATTTTCGCGGTCAAAAATTATACTAAGTCTATCCGCCGGATAGACTTTACCCGCCGGATCACCCCTTAAACAAGTCTATCCGTCGGGTACGGGTTTTACCCGCCGGATAGGACCATCTTCCAGGCCTGTGCGATCTGGTTCAAAACCCAGCACACGATTTCTATTACCAAAACCCCTAACTCAATTTCTACTATGACTTATGACTAAATATCATTATAACATCATCATACAACATCATAAAATTTCATTTTCATGTACGTATCACTTATTCAAAGCTTTCAATTAAACTAACAATTCAAAGCTTAATTTCAAGAAATCACTTACTCTTTAATAGCAAGATGGTGATGATAATGAACTTATGTTAATAATCACAACTCAATTGTTGGTTTGATAATTTCTTTGTTCTAGGGTTTTTGGATTGTGAGTTTCTTAAGTTTTCAACAAATGAAGAACTTTCCCTTTTTGGAAAGTTATAAACATGTCGGCCCAAATATTTAACCGACTCCGTATTCACTTAAAACAATCCACGTTCTACCTATTGTCTGGAACCTAAAAACCATTTACGATTCCAACACTTTTATTTTACCGTCAACTATAAAAAGTTAAAACAAATAATAATTTACTAGTCACAATTACTCAAATTGAGCACAAATTTCCTAAAATTTTAAATAACAATTTAAACTAGAAAATTTACCAGAATACCCTTGGGTCTTAGGACGGATGTTACAAATCTCCCCTCCTTAAGAGGATTTCGTCCCCAAAATCTCTTCTCGCTCAAATAAACTAGGGTATCGCGGTCTCATACTAGACTCAGTTTCCCACGTAAGATTGGGACCCAAACTATGTTTCCATTTAACCAAAACCATAGGAATTTCCCTCCTGCGCAGTTTGGTCACCTTTCTATCTAAGAGTTCAATGGGCTCTTCTACCAACTTCTGACTTTGGTCAACTTTCAAATCTTGCAATGGAAGGATTTGGGATTGATCCTCCACATTACATTTCCTCAAATAACAAATATTAAAAGTATCGTGAATACCAGATAATTCAGAAGGAAGATCCAAAGAAACCGTCTGATCATCAACCACCTGTCGAATTCTGAACGGCCCAATTGTGACACCCGTCAAATTAGGACTAGTTTTTAGCTCCTAATCATTTGGAATTACATGTAATTAGTGCTATGTATTAGGCTAATTGTATGTATCAAAATATATATTGATGAATATATATATCAGTACTCGATTAGATTTAATCGTTCATTTTTAAATCGGCCGAATTCCGATTCATTTATAATGCATTGGTGAAAATCAAATATTAAGTAATTCAGAATGATTATTTAATATCCACATAATTATCATATATTATTTGGATAATATATAAAGTATTTGTATCGTACTAATGTAAAACATTCGCGACAAAACATATTAATAATTTATTATTATTGGAGATGGTAATTATTATTTACATTAGATAAAATAAAACATATTTCGTTTTATACCTTTTTACCCAAACGCGACGAAAACATTCAAATCGTGTCCGTCTCAGAAAGATAAAACAAAGATATATTTTTATATCTCATTAAAAGTATTTCTATTAAAATACTTCGATTAAAATACGTACGATTTCATTTTTAGAAATTTATCGGTTTAAAACATTATATTACTTTTCGATCGGGTACAAAAACACGGGTATTTTGTACTACGAATGGGAGCCCAACCGACTCCAATTATTGGAGCCGGATGAACAAACCAAACACACCCTCCGTTCATTTCATTTTTCATTCTCAAACTCTCATCCTCACTCTCTCGGCTCTCTCTCTCGAATTCACTCCAAAAACAACAACAACAATAACAATTAACAACAACAAGATCATCTTCATCATCATCTTGGATTCATCATCACCATCATCCGTTCATCATCATCATCTCGTTCAAAAATCATCGTAAGGAATCGTTAGCTTAAACTTTGTGATTTTGTATTTAAATAGCATTTATTGTCATATAGTAACGTTAGGATTGATGATTGATAGTTATATTGCGGATTAGAATTGGTTTGGGTGTGATTTTGAAACAACATACTTGAATCGGCCCTCGGAATACGGCGTATTCAAGGGAATACGGCGTATTCCCGCCCAGAAAACATGAACACGGCGTATTCAAGGGAATACGGCGTATTCCCTCTATTTTTCATGAATACGGTCGTATTCAAATGAATACGGCGTATTCCCCACAAAAGCCACCAATACGGCGTATTCAAATGAATACGGCGGATTCCCCCTATATATTTCATGATCCAACGGATCAATAAACTAGCCCTGCAAATTCTAGCTAAAACAGAACATGTAAATTTTCGAAAACGTCGACGATTTAACAACTTAAAACGGGGTAGCTTCTCGATGAAAAATTTATTATAACGGATTGAGCTCAAATTCGCAAGGTCACTCGAAAACAACCCAATGGTCAAGGCTAAGTACCTTAGCCTAGTCAGTTTTAAGCCATCCGGAGTCATCTAGGGGTCGAAAATGGCATATTTTAGTATTCGGACCCCCGTTTTTCCATAAACTTAAAACTAAAGGTTTACACTAAGTGTCAGACATCCCGACATGTTTCATACTTATACGATACAACATTTAAACACTTCAAATATGCTTTTATAAGTTCACAACAAATGAAAGTAGTAATAATAATTGAAGAATTATTATTTCAATCAATCACCAATACGCCGTATACATTTTCACAACTCGAATGTAATCATTAAACCAAAGTATTTGGTCAAAACTAGTTAAGGGAATAACTAGCAAAGATGGTCCGTAGTGTCATCAAATCAATTAAACCTTGCGCGTTTGATACGCCCGGCAAGTTTTAAGAATCTAATCATTTATCAAAACCTTGCGCGTCTCAGACGCCCTGCAGGTTTCAGTCGTTGTAACGACATCAAATCATTGTGAATCATCATAATTGTTGGCTAACAATTCATTAGGCTCAGGTGAGTCTCATAGCCCTATTTTAAATGCTTTTACCTAGGGGTGAGATACATGCTCTGTTTTGTTTTACATGTGAACGCAAGTATCAAATTATCACGTATGCTGAATGAGTTGTTTTCATCTAATCAATCAAAGTCCTCTGAAGCATAGTTCTGTTAATATGATTTAGCGTGAATGTTAATGTATGGTACCATATGGGATTGACAATCCCCGTCCGAGTTAGCAAGCACTAACCTGTCAAACGGACGCATTATCATTTGTTCAAACGTATGTTGATTAGGCATACGCATAGAGGCACCCTCGATCAGGCACTTGATTGAGATCCTGACCCCTCAGTTAAGCTCAGACTATGTGCTCATTTAGTTGTATCAATCTTTACTTATTTGTTTAATTACAAATATTCATGTGATACTCATCAATCAATTATTTACATGCTTTGTAAATCGAATCATTAAATCTTGCGGTTCACAAATCATATATTATCATATCAAACCTGTGAGCTCACCAGCTTTATAGCTGACCTTTTAGCATGTTATCTCAGGTACTCAGCAGTAGGTTGGACTGCCCATCAGGATACTGTAGCTCGAGTCGCATGCAAACAATAACATCAAGAGATTTAACTGCATTTCTATATTTCGTATAAACTAGATATGTATTAGGATCTCTCAAGTAAATCATGCGAACTCCCATTTTGAAAACAATTATGAAATTTCTATTACATCTATGTATTTTATCAAACGACGCATGTAGTGATCGTTCATTTTGTAATCTTGTGCTTTGTGTACCGAACCGACCCGCTTCCGTATCATAATTTGGGGGTGCGACACCAATGAATCTAGGAGCAAGTTTCCCACGCTTACCAAATCGAATCACACCCTTCCAAGGAGAAACTTTGAGATAAACCAATTCTGTAACACCCCCAACTTTAATGAATTGCGGAAGCACGATTTGGGTGTTACTAATCAATAACAAAGCACAAAGATATATAGTAAATGACTCTATATGCGCCGTTTTAACAAAATATATTAATATTGAAATGTTTACAACATTTATAGCTTTACATAGCTCGAGTTTAAATAAAAGGAGATTTCAGTACATAAGTACTTGTACAAAACATACTAATGCAAGAAAATCTCAAACGTCTGTATGCTGACTCAAGCTAAAAGTCCTGAAGCCGAAACAGCCTACTGCTTGGAACCTGCGATACATGCTAAATGGGTCAGCTAAAGCTGGTGAGCTCACAGGTTTGAAATCAAGTAATATAGTATGAACCGCAAGATTTAATAATGATTTGCATCCAGCAAATAAAATGATAGAAATCGTGTATACAGCCATGAGCACATAGTTGAGCTTAACTCGAGGGCCGGGTCCCCTATAGAGAATTCCGGGCGAGGTGCCTCCACGAATGCCTAATCAACATTCGTCTTCCCAAATATTAGTACGTCCGTTTACCCGATTAGTGCTTGCTAACCCGAACGAGGAGGGTCAATCCTATATGGTACCATATACTAATATTCACGCTACAACGTATTAACAACTATGCTGACGGAGGACTTTAAATGATTAATTGTGAGAAAACTCATGTAGTATATGAAAATGTTTGTACTTGCGTTCACATGTTAAAAATGAGCAATATATCACACCCCTGAGTAAAATAGTAAAAAGAGGGGCTATGAGACTCACCTGAGTCTTGTGAGTTTAACTTAATAAACTTGAGTTGATTAGCCGACTATTGAAGTCCAAAGACTTGTAACCTGAGGGTGTCCACGACGCGCGATGGTTATAAACATGATTGGGTATCTCAAAAGATCACCCTTGTAGTTGTTACACAACTATATATGTCCAAATTACTACGATTTGGTTGATTTGTTAAGTGTTTGAAAACGTGTACGGCCCGTTGGTGATTAATTGTAATAATAGTCCTGATGTTATCACATTGATTTCGAAGTGTTATACTTGAAAAGTATATTCCATTATGTTTGAAAAGTTGTATCATATAAGCGTTTTGAAGTCATACAAGTTTGACACTTGGTGAAAAATGAGCTTACGGAATCTAAGTACGGGGGTCCGGGGGCAGCGCCCCTGGCGGGATCCAAGGGGCTAGCCCCTGGCTGGGGTCGAGATGCCAGGTCAGCTCGAAAAAATTTTATTTCTACTATATTGCTTTGGTGAAAAACGCATCTGGGATCTGAATTCGGGTAAAATCGAGTGATAAATTTCGAGTCTCGACACTTAGTAAAAATCTGAGTTTTCTGTGTTTTGCGACATAATATGCGACACAAAAGTTTGTCATGCGACACAAGGGTTGTGTCGCATAGGAATGCGACACAAGAGCTTAGCGACACAAGGGTTGTGTCGCATAAGCGTTCGATGCTAAATCAATAGCGACATAAGGGTTGTGTCGCATGGTATTTGCGACATAAGGTACGACACAATATTGTGTCGCATAGGATACGACATAACTGGCTTCATACGACACAAAATACGACATAGAGGATTTTATACGACACAATCATGCGACACAAGGCTTGTGTCACATTGAAGAACACCAGCCCAGAAAGTTTCGACTGCCGTGATTTTTCCGGCCAAAACCCAATTCAAACTCATTTTTAAGCTATAAAATCGTGTTCTACACTTTGTAATGGACATATATAAGTTATATAAACGACTATCAAGTGAAAATACTAAGAATCGAGTGGTTTCGGGATTTTGTCGGAAACTTACAAAGTGGTGAAACGGAAATCCGGAAAGATTGAAGTGTAGATCGTTGCGAGGTGGTCGTGAATCTCTAAAAATCTTGATGATCCGAGTGCGTTTCGTGGTGTTATTTTGTGATTTAGTGTGATGTTGGTGGTTTGGAGAAATGAGAGAAATAGAGAGTAAGAGAGAGAGAGATAAGAAAGAAATGAGGGAAAAAGATGGGAAGTGGGAGGTTATCCTCCACTTCTCAGTCTTCGCCCCGCGCTCCGCGTGGTGTTCATTTTCTCCGTCATTTAACGTTTTAATGAAAATTTCCCGCGTTAATTATCCATTTTAAAATACGAATTTTGTTTAATAATTTAATTAAATTGTTTTACCAATTATCTAATAATTTAAAGATTTAAAAGGTGATTTAAATAATTTGCGTATTTTGTTGTTAATTAGGTAAATTTCAATTGTACGAAGCGGGACAACTTTGGGAATAAAATTTAAACAGTAGTTTGGACCCAGTAATGTTTTCAGACAATGTTTTATACTTAATTATAAATTGTGTCACCAACGTCCGTATTTATGGAACCGAAATACATTCGATTTAAATTGCGTACGATTCAATCAAATCGCAAAGTTTGTATATATTCATCAATATATATTTCGATACATTAATTAGCCTAACACGGAACTAATTACATGTATTAACAAAGAATTAGGCACTAATTACTAGTCCTAATTTGGCGGGTGTTACAAATTCACCTTCCACAAAAGAAACCGGTCGACGACGAGGATCAGCATACTGTTTCTGTCTATCTCTAGCAGCTTTCAACTTTTCACGTGCAATGGCAACCTTTTCTGCTGCAATCTGTACAATATCTGGCCCAGCAAACTGTTTCTCACCAGCCTCTAACCAACATGTCTATGTTCTACAACGTCTGCCGTATAACATCTCGTATGGAGGCATACCAATACTAGAATGATATGAGTTATTATAAGCAAACTCAATCAAAGGTAAGTGAGAATCCCAAGAACCACCATACTCTAATATACAAGCACGTAGCATATCCTCCAAGGTCTGAATAGTACGTTCTGTCTGGCCATCGGTCTGAGGGTGATAAGTTGTACTCAGATTCACTCGAGTCCCTAACTCATGCTGTAAACTTTTCCAAAATCGAGATATAAACCGAGAATCCCTGTCAGAAACAATAGATAAAGGAATTCCATGCCTTGATACAATTTCATTAACATACAACTGAGCTAATTGAGTCAAAGATGCAGTCTCACTGGTAGCTAAGAAGTGAGCACTCTTAGTCAATCTATCAGCAATCACCCAAATCATATCACTACCACGTGGTGTTCGGGGTAGTTTAGTAACAAAATCCATGGTCAGGTGTTCCCACTTCCATTCAGGAATCTCTAACTGTCTCAAAGAACCATACGGTTTCTGATGTTCTGCCTTGACCTGAGAACATATATGACAAGTTTCAACAACTCGAGCCACATCAGTTTTCATAGTCGGCCACCAATAAAGCGGTTTCAAATCATTTTGGTACTTCATGGGTGAACAGACAAACGAGACTTGTGAGTTTCAGTCAAAATCAACTCAAGAAGTCCTCCAATCAAAGGAACCCACACGCGAGATAGAAATGTCTTCAAGCCTCGAGAATCATCAATCAAAAAGTCCTTTCTTTTCAACATTATCTCGGATTTCAAATTCTGATCCTGCAATGCTTCCAACTGAGCAGCCTTTAACTGTTCTATCAAATCAGAAGAAACTTCTAACCGCATAAAACAAATCCTGTCAGAAGTACCTTTTCTACTCAAAGCATCCGCAACTACATTGGCTTTCCCGGGATGATATCGGATTTCACAATCATAATCTTTGATCAATTCCAACCATCGGCGTTGACGCATGTTCAATTCTTTCTGAGTAAACATATACTGTAGACTTTTGTGATCAGTACAAACAACACATTTGGTGCCATACAAGTAGTGTCTCCAGATTTTCAACGCGAAAATAACAGCCGCAATCTCTAAGTCATGAGTAGGATAATTCTGTTCATGAGTTTTCAACTGACGAGAAGCATAAGAAATTACACAATCTCGCTGCATTAACACACAACCCAGACCAGCATATGAAGCATCACAATATACCACAAAATCATCAGACCCATCAGGTAATGCTAACACTGGAGCCTGACACAACAACTGTTTTAAAGTTTGAAAAGCTAATTCTTGCTATTCTTCCCACTGAAACTTAACATCTTTACGAGTCAATTTGGTTAACGGACCAGCAATCTTTGAGAAATCCTTAATAAACTTTCTGTAATACCCTGCTAATCCCAGAAAACTCTTAATTTCAGAAGAATTCTTTGGAGCATTCCAATTCATTACAGCTTCTACCTTAGACGGATCAACTTTTACCCCGTCTTTACAAATTACATGACCCAGAAACTGAACTTCCCGAAGCCAAAACTCACATTTAGAAAACTTAGCATACAAGTGTTCTCTTTTCAAAGTCTCAAGAATCACATGCAAATTCATTTCATGTTCAGCTTCAGATTTAGAGTAAATCAAAATATCATCGATGAAAACAATCACAAACTTATCAAGGAAAGGCCGACATACCGGATTCATCAAACCAAACGGCATAACCAAGAATTCATAGTGTCCATACCTGGTGTGAAAAGCTGTTTTAGAAATATCTTCTTCACGAACCCGCACCTGGTGATAACCTGATCTCAAATCAATCTTAGAAAAGTAAGAAGACCCTTGCAACTGATCAAACAATTCATCAATTCAAGGCGGGGGATATTTATTCTTAACGGTTCTTTTATTCAATTCTCGATAATCAATACACATACGAAGGGTACCGTCTTTCTTTTTCACAAATAGAACAGGTGCACCCCAAAGAGAAGAACTGGGTCTAATAAAACCCTTATCTAACAATTCCTGAATTTGGTTCATCATTTCCTGAATTTCAGAATGAGTTAATCTATAAGGAGCCTTAGCTACAGGGGTTGAACCAGGAATCAAGTCAATTTGATAATCTACCTCCCTAACTGGTGGTAAGCCAGGCAATTCATCGGGGAAAATCTCCGGGTATTCAGAAACCACCCGGACATCAGAAATAGATTTCTTTTCTAATTTAACATCAACCACATATGCCAGATAAGAATCACAACCTTTAGCTAGAGATTTTCTAGCTTTCATTAAGGAAATTAATGGAACACTACCCTTTTCTCGATCCCCTCGGGCCACGACATATGACTCATCAGAGACAGGAATCTTTATCAACTTCTTATGAAAAGTAATATCAGCTTTATTACAACTCAACCAATCCATACCAATAACCACATCGAAACCAGGAATTGGCATCAAAAGAAAAGAAACCGGAAAACTATAACCCTCTATCAATATATTAGCTCCAGTCACCGTTGTGGTAACAGGAACCAATTTACCATCAGCTACTTCTACTTCTAGAGGATTAGCAATCAAGGAAGGAGTCAATTTCAACTTATCACAGAAACATATAGATATAAAAGAACAATTGGCTCTAGAATCAAACAACACACGTGCTGGTACAGAATTAATGAGAAAAGTACCAGTAATGACGTCCTCAGTGGTGACAGCCTCATCGACTGTCATTTGAAAAGCTCTCCCAGTAGCAGGTGGCGGATTCTTCCGCTTTTGACCTGAAGATGATGACCCACCGACCACACCCATTCCAAATTTCTTAGCCTCTGGACAAGCTCCTGATCGATGCCCTTCTTTATGACAGTTCCAGCACACAAAATTAGGATACGTACAATCTTTTATAGCATGCCCAAATGCACCACATTTAATACAACGAGAAGTCTATAATGTGCACGGCCCAGAATGACTGGATTTACATCTAGCACACCAAGGTCTATCACCTGTACCACTACCGGTATTTGATTTCCGGCTCGGTTGACTGTCTTGACTTTTCTGTTTACCTTTACCTGAATCACTTTTGGATCGTTGCAAGGCTTTCTCTTTATTTTGTAAAGTTCTAGCTCGAATATCACTATCAACGGCATGAGCTAAATTAAAAGCATGGGGAAGAGAACCTGCTAATCTTACAGTAGTTCGGTAGTGTGGAGGTAAGGTTCCCACAAAATGCTCAACTCTAGTTTTATCATCCGGAACCCATTGGTGTATAAACCTCAACTTTTCAGAAAACTGGGTAATAAGATCATCAATCGACATTTGATCTGTCATATGTAAATCCATAAACTCACGTCTGATTCTAGACATATCAAATTCAGAGCAAAACTGTTTACACATTTCATTGTAAAAATCTGACCACCGGATTGATTCCTTTTGTTATGGAGTTAGGGATGCAGTTATGGAATCCCACCATGTCATGGCTTGCCCTTTCAAGAGTTGAGTTGTAACACCCCCAAATTTAGTGATTTGCGGAAGCATACTTGGGTGTTACTAATCAATATACAAAGCACAAGATATACAGCAAACGACCTCTAAATGAGACGTTTTGTAAAATAATTACATTTCATAATTAAATCGTTTGAAAACATATAGTTTTCTTTACAAAAATATGTAAGCCTAGAGTCCGCGTATGTGGCGGGAGATTCTATTACATAACCATAGTTACAAAAGATAATGCCAAAGAATCTCCGTTAAATGCAGTTTGGAAATCATGCGACTCTAGCTAGTAATCCTGGAGTGATCCTACTCCGTAAGTGTACCTGAGAATACATGCTAAAAAGGGTCAACCAAAAGGTTGGTGAATCTCACAGGTTTGTCAGTAAATAATCAGTTTGAACACAAGATTTCATCAGTAGTGCCCGTAGGCGTATATCAAGTATTTGCAAATCTCGCAAAAGTAAAGTAATCAAGTTATACCGTTGCCATGAGGCTCATAATCGAAGCTTAACCCGTAAATAATCAGTTGCTCCCGTGACATGCTCGAAATTGAGCAAGCATAAGTAACGAAATAATAGTCACCCGTTTCTACGTGTAAATCAGTACGTGGTAGCGCTACTACCCCGGGCAGGGAGGGTCATTTCCCTAATGGATCCATTAACTACTGTTCGCGCTTAAGTCCATAACTAACGATATATGATGGAGAGACTTCAGTAATTAGTAATTAACTCATGCAATTCCGTTTGGTATAGAAATCAGTTTAGTACTTGTGTTCAGGAAAAATAAGTAGCATGTATCTCCCCCAATAAGATAAAACAGTAAAAGTGGGGCCGTAAGACTCACCTGAGTCTTTGCAAGTACGTTTATATCAATAAACGAGTAAGTAATATCAACCGTAGGTTCTCCGAACCCGTAACCTTCAAATGCCTAAACATATAAAGTTAAGTAAGTAGATGTCTCGCAAGACCATCTAGGCTAGTTGTTTACACAACTCATTATGTCCAAGTGTTTGTTTAGTAATCCGTTTGTAGTTTAAAAACAAATATGGCCCGTTGGTGACGGTTTGTAATAATGATTCAAAGTGTTATCATTATATGTATCGTTGAGTCAGGTTTCGTTATTTGTAAGTGTTCAACACTTAGTGTGAAATGTATTTACAACATTTAATGACGGGGGTCCGGGGGCAGCGCCCCTGGTAGCGGGGTCCAAGGGGCGGCAGCCCCTGGCGGGGTCCAAGGGGCAGAGCCCCTGGCTGGGGTCGAGCTGCCAGGTCAGCTTGGAAAATTTTTATTTCTACTATATTGCTTTGACGAAAAACGCATCTGGATCCGAATTTGGGTAAAATCAGGTGTTAAAATCTTGGTTCCGACACTTAGTAAAAATCTGAGTTTTCAAGGTTCTGGTTTGTGCGACGTTGCAAGCGACGTAAGGTGCGACGTGGGCATGTACGTCGCATGATGCGACCTTCGCAAATCAATGCGACGTAGGGGGTGGCGTCGCTAATGCGACGTTGGTTCGGTTTGCGACGTTAAAGTCTACGTCGCCATGTATGACCTCCGCAAATTAATGCGACGTAAGGGGCTGCGTCGCTAGTGCGACGTTGAGATTTTTGTGCGACGTAGGCCGCGACGTCGCAGAGGCCCCTGGCCAGGTGCGACGTAGCGGTCTGATGGCCGGAAATTTAGTCGAAAACGAGTTTCCCGGTTTCCGTTGGGTCCAAATCTTTTACCCAACCCAAAAATGGACATAATAAGCCTATTTAAACCATAAACTAGTAAAAATGATCAAAAACGAGAGATGTCGGGATTTGTCGGAAACTTACAAAGTGTCGGATTGAAAATCCGAAAAGATAGGAAGGTAGATCGGGAGATGGTGATGCTTTTATTCCAAACGAGTAGTGCGATCCGATGTCGTTTGATGGTAGTTTTATGTGATTTTTGATGGTGGTGGTGTGGTGGTGATTTAGAGAGAAAAATGAAAGAAGAAAAGGAAGAGAGAGAGAGTGGAGGTGATGAATGAGGGAAAAAGAGAGAGAGGAGGGGGTTTTGATGAAACTCCCCCACTTTCAGTCTCCGCTCCGCGCTCCGGATGGTGTTCGTTTTCTCCGTCGTTTTTCGTTAAATTATTTCTTTTATGTGTTTAGTTATATTTATAAAAATCACAAATCTTGTTAAATAACTCGCTTAAATTATTTCCTTAAGTCTTTAATGGTTTAGATTAAATTTAATTACTTGTGTTTTTAAATTGCGTAAACTTTAAATCAAGTGGTACGAGATAAGTGCTAATTATTATAAAATAGCATTTTGGTCATAATTACGTTATTTTAGTTTATAAATATTTGTTCACCAACGTCCGTATTAATCGAATAGAATTTCATTCTATTTAAGTCGCGTACGATTTAAATCAAATCGCAAAGTTGTATATATTTACAAATATGTAATCCGATACATAAATTAGCCTAACACAGAACTAATTACATGTATTAACAAAGAATTAGGCACTAATTCTAGTCCTAATTTGCCGGTTGTTACATGAGTAGCATACGGGACTTTAACTTCTTCTTCACACCTGCAAACCTCAAATTTTCTTTCCATATCTCGTAACTAATCCAAAGTCACAGAAGGATTACTGCTACCAGAATATTCTGAGGGTTTACTGGCCATAAAGGTTTTAAAAGAACACACCTTTTGCTATTGTAAAGGAAATGGTGGAAACACTGGCAACTGATAATTGTAAGGCCCAGACGATGCTAATGGAGTAGTAGTCTGAAAATGAAACGGTAAAGACACTGGAATCTGGAAAGATGATACCACTGGAAGTGGAATACTAGTCTCAACTGGCTGTGAAGATTCAGTCTCCAAAGTTCTCTGTCTAAATCTGCGAAGTTCTTGCAGTTCATCTTCTAATTGCAACATATAATCATCCCTATCAGTTTCCCCACCAGCTGGAATAGGAGTACCAGAATGCCCAAGTCTTTCATTATGAATTTCAGAACGAGGAACATCAATCCTAGAGGCATTGTTGAGAGTATTGGTCGGTTGTTCATTACCTGCCATATCTGTAATCACAACACATCTCACAGCTCGTTAATTGTTAGTACCTAACATACTAACCAATTATCATATTATAACTAATCCCACATCTCGGAATGTTTGACTGACTCAGATAGATTTGAGATTGAACAACTTACAACTGTTCAATTCGCCCAAAACTATGCTCTGATACCAAATTATAACACCCCTCATTTGAAGACAAAAATTTTTTTTTTTTTTTTTTTTTTACATACTGGAAGCGCTAATCCCCATATTATTAATTTACATGACATAACCAATACATAACCAAATTAAAGTGTATTAAACATTATACAACAACTGGGTGTTATGAAACCTTTCAAAACACAACACAACATAAGTTTAAAACATTATCAGAGTACATCGTGGTCAAACATTCTTCCAAACACAACTTCTTATCCAAAACATAGCAAACATAACCTGCAAGAGTTTAATGGTGGGATTAGCACGAAGCTAAGTGAATAGACAAGTAAATAACAGTCTAACTCAGCTTAACAATCTGTTTACAACTATTAACCATCAACACACAAACATCTTAGAGGATCGGTGGTCCTTGAGGAACCCTCATTGCCGCGGTGGTCCTCCAAGTAACACTTATAACCAACTACAAGCCACGCAGTGGTTTTACCGATAACTCATTGCTATCTTCAATCAACATAGGATCCATTCACAACATATGCTCACAATTCCAATGTTGACTAACCTATAGCAATCAAGTCCAACAATAGTTGACCTCCCATCACATCATGTCTCTAAGACCAAATATCACATAGTCACACGTGTCAAATCAGGCTAACAGTTCATAATCATCATAATCAGGTTTACTCGTAGTAACCAAATATGTTACACCAATTTACACTGAGAGTCACAAGTCCACTCACCTGAATATCACAGGCTCCAAACTCAGAGTTCTTATATTACTGAGTCTTTGGTTGATCTGAAAACACAACCAAATACAAATTAGTAATCATTTCATAATTGTAGTATCACTTAATATTAAGTGCATAACCATGACCAATACGTATTATATCACTTAATCATATACAATACTTATATAATATAAGCATACAACTTAAGCAAATATCATTAGAAACATGTTTTAATAATAATGATATACAAAAACTATCATATTTACAACTTAACATGGATCAGCCAAACCATAGGGTTACCCGCCGGATAGGAGGGTTTACCCGCCGGGTAGGCCCAAGCCCAAACAAAGGCCATTTTCGCGGTCAAAAATTATACTAAGTCTATCCGCCAGATAGACTTTACCCGCCGGATCACCCCTTAAACAAGTCTATCAACCGGGTACGGGTTTTACACGCCGGATAGGACCATCTTCCAGGCCTGTGCGATCTGGTTCAAAACCCAGCACACGATTTCTATTACCAAAACCCCTAACTCAATTTCAGCTATGACTTATGACTAAATATCATTATAACATCATCATACAACATCATAAAATTCATTTTCATGTACGTATCACTTATTCAAAGCTTTCAATTAAACTAACAATTCAAAACTTAATTTCAAGAAATCACTTACTCTTTAATAGCAAGATGGTGATGATAATGAACTTATGTTAATAATCACAACTCAATTGTTGGTTTGATAATTTCTTTGTTCTAGGGTTTTTGGATTGTGAGTTTCTTAAGTTTTCAACAAATGAAGAACTTTCCCTTTTTGGAAAGTTATAAACATGTCGGCCTAAATATTTAACCGACTCCGTATTCACTTAAAACAATCCCCGTTCCACCTATTGTCTGGAACCTAAAAACCATATACGATTCCAACACTTTTATTTTACCGTCAACTATAAAAAGTTAAAACAAATAATAATTTACTAGTCACAATTACTCAAATTGAGCACAAATTTCCTAAAATATTAAATAACAATTTAAACTAGAAAATTTACCAGAATACCCTTGGGTCTTAGGACGGATGTTACATGTGTGACTCTTCCTAGTCTTATGCGACTCTTACGAATCAGAAAAGCATACAAACTTTTAGTTCAATGTAACACACAAAATAATAACGTGACAAAATATATATATATATAAAAAAAAATACTATAATCTATTTCAGATTAAGCATTTGTGTTGATTGTCAATCAATGACTTAATTAAAGACTCTCATCGTGTTTTGCTTCAGTTAAGAATAATAATCTATAACAATAATATACATATATAAAATATATATTTATTGTAATTAACATGGTGACTCTTACAAGACGATTCGAGTCACGTGTAAAAAATCGAAATTCCAAATCACGTATCGAGTCACGACTCACGAGTTAACAACTATGTATATCATCTGACTTTTAATCCAAATACGTGATCTGCTATTAAATTTTAAGAGACATGCATAAACTACAAGTCTAATTTGTTAGGTTTAAAATAGCTTAATAATGTGATATGATGAATACATTTAGTAAAACCGATCAATGAAAAACGTAATAAAAAGAAAATATGTATATAATTAATTTGTATGTTAAACAATGATTTAAGTGTTTAAATTGATGTGTTAGAGTCGCATATTATTACAATATATTTTACAAAATGTTATATATATTAACCAATCGCAACGCGATTGGCATACATTACCTTGTATAGATCAAATGTTGAAATTTTTAAAATTTATAATACTTGTATCGATCATTAACCTTAAAATATCTTATTGTAACATATGATTTTGCACACTTTTAAGGAAAACTTAACACCATGCACCTTTAAAATCAAACTTTTTCCCTCCCCTATTTATTTAATTGTTAACATTGAGACACACATATATTCCCAACATCTCACTCATTTACACACACTCTCTCTATGGAGAAGAAATGGAAGGTATCAAAGAAAGATGTCTCCAACCATACAACATCGTCATCATCGCCGTCGTCATCGTCCACATCATCATCATCGTCTCTCTTAAGAAGCTTATCACAGAAGACTTCCTCCAAGTCACCTCTTCAAAGATCTTACTCACAGAGAATCACTTCAAAATCATCAAAATCTCCATCTCTCTCCAAATCCAAATCAGCAAACTTTACAAGCAAATGCAGCAGCTTCACCAAAGAACACAAGTCAAGATTTTACATTCTCAAGCGTTGCATCACCATGCTTGTTTCATGGAATAAGCATAACAATGATTCTTAGTTTTATTAATTATTATTAATTATTATTTATCTTTCTTTTATCTTCTAAATTTTCAATGAAACATTTGTAGTGGCTTACTACTTATATGCCACCCTTCGGGTTTTACTTTTGATATCTTATATTATATTGCATATATGTATATATACATTATCATATCAATTTGTTGAACAATGAACAACAACAACACTACTTAATTCTTACAATGACGAGGTATCAAGGAGGTGAGACGTATACCATAAGTATGTTAGATGGACCGATTACAGAGTTAATACATTCGGTAAATATTTGTAAAAAATGTATAAAAGAGGATAAATTTGTTTACCATTTTATGATTTATCAAAAAGTTATTCCAAATCTACGTTTGATTTTCTGGAAGTGTTTAAACCACAGAAGCAGTGATGGACCCAAATATTAATTATTAAGTAAAGTGTCAGTTCAACCAATTAACAATTTAACAAATGAAAATGTGTCATTTTCTACTCTATTTGGAGTAATAATTCAAATGGGAAAACAAGACATAGATGTGGGGTAAGAGACACGTGAAGTTTGCAAATATTGATATCGTAGACCATACTTGTCGACTCATGATTCGTATCGTGTCTCATTTTTTCGATTTTAAACTCGTGACTCGTATAGTAAGAGTCATGATATACATAAATGTTATATTATTATTTTTATATATATAGAGATAATATTATAGAATAATATATATATATATATATATATATATATATATATATATATATATATATATATATAATATCTCTCTTATATATAATAATAATAATAATAATAATAATAATAATAATAATAATAATAATAATAATAATAATAATAATAATATGAATAGAGACAGAAAATATATATCATCACTTATGTATGTGCTCATTTAATATGACAATTACATTTTGAGGGGCTATATTTGCTATAATTTGTTTACACGGTCAAAATTTTGTCAAAATTTTGTCAAAATTTTAAAGGACTATTTGATTCAAAAAGGATTTTTCTAACGACAGCCCTTAGAGCTGTGTTTAACATATTCGGACACGCATTGTTTTGTTGTACTATGAATATAACCACCTCACTAACATTTTAATAACCACCCCACTAACTTTAATGTACCATCATTTATGCACAGAATATTTTATTAAACATAGCCATAAAGGCTATCATTAAAAAAATCCTTCAAAAAATAGGGTTAAGTTATTGGGCCTAATTGCATTCGGTTAAAAATAAAGTTTTCTTAAAATTAGGTTTTAATTTCACATCATCCATTCAGCCGCCAACTATTCTTCGTCTCTTCTTTCATCTCTACTATCTCATCTTCTTCATCTCTGTTTTTTTTTAGTTTCTGCCCTTCGCCAGCCTATGTTTGCCACAGGACACCACGATGTCCATATATGCATGAAATTAGTCCTATGTAGCTAGACTTGATTCCGACATATATAAGATTCATTGTCCATCGATTTTGTTAATACGTGGAGCAAAAACTTCCACACAAGTATAATTAATGATGTGAAATGTGAATCTCAAAAAATAGAACATTAAATCAAAGATATAACTAGTAAATTACAGCCAATGACCTCTTATCCAAGTGGTAAGAGTGAGGTAAGGAGTTTTCCCAATGATGGAGAGGTCTCGGGTTCGAGCCTCTCCAGAGGGTTTCTTCTTAGGTGAGGCAAAAAGGTGGGGTCAGTAGTGGTGGCACGATGATACTCCATTACTGATCCGAAGGAGTTATTTGCCGTTCCAAAAAAAAAAAAAAAAAAAAAAAAAAAACTAGTAAATTACACTTTGAGTCACTCTAGTTGTACCATATTACATTTTTCGGTCTTCATGTCGGGTTTGTGTGGTCCAGTACTTTGATTCAGATATTTGTTTTACTTTAAGTCTCTCGCCCAAACGAATGTTAACTTTGTAACAATTTTTGTTCGGGATCAGCCGAAGTGCGCGACACACATAATTTGAGATAATAATAAAATCAACACTCGTTATATGGCCAGTGACTTGCGATGAAATAAAAACCTAGGTTAAGGGACTGTCCTCGCACAATACCCGACTCGAGTACTCTGTAATATAAGGACAACCACATAAACCAGGAATGTAATTAACTCATATAAATACACTAGCATATGCCCGCACGATAGAGCGGGTGAAAAAAACTAAATTCATGTTCATTCGATATGTAGTATGTAAATCAATTTTAAATCTCCTCTTATAACTAAAGAAGGAGACTCTTTATGTGGCTGCAAATTAACCCCCTAATTAGACTTAAATCCTACGTGTCATAAAACTATAAAATATACTCTTTAAATTAAGCCAGCGTGTCCCTACTTCTTTTGGTAATACTACTCGTACTAAATTAAATGAAAGATTCAAATCATGATTTGAAAATGATCACCTCTACATAATTATCTCCATCCTTGATTTTTGTAGCATTAATTTTGATAGTTATCACCTTACCATGTTTAATATTGTCATCTATCACATATGGAAACAATATATGTTACACGTATGAATTTCATTAAATTTGCCCACCATTGTCAAACTCCAATAGGTGAATTTTAATTATCATCGTAGAGAATCAATACTATGGTGTAACTAATAAACATAGAAGAATTGATACCTCGTGCATTCTTTTGTCTCTACCACCACATTGAATCCAAAAACCATGTTAGTATTAAGGATATATATATATATATAATAGTATATTTATTCTAAATTGACATTCAAAATGCTACATATATAGATGGGATTCTGATTTCTTGTGTTTGTGTACATCAACTTTTATGTATGATATCTTTCGATGCGATTCGATGCGAAAACACAATAATTTTAATGTTGAATTGTTATCATCTTTTTTCAGTGAAGAATGTTGGATACAATTGTTGTTTCCCCATTGAAAGCAATCCAATTGAAGTTTATTTTCAACGATCATTTTCACACCATATGATTTTTATAGGAAATCAAGCAGGGTGGCAATTTTCTTTATGGTCTCCGTTTGTACTCAAAAGGTAGGGACTTTCACCTCCCTTTGTATTGTTGTTGGTACAAACATTGGTATTAACGAAAAAATCATCTGACCTAACGTTCTTTTATGATATACAACAGGTGTTCAAAGATATGCTTCGAAAATCGATCTCTACCATAAATCAAATAGATTTATTGAATTATACAGGTGTTCCCTAAGTCTCTTTGACTTTGTTTTTTTATTGTTATACTCAAGATGCACTTTTTAATCAACCTCTTCATGATCTGCTAATTGTTCCATCCAAGTCTTTTATTGTGTTTAATCGAGATGCAGTTGCGATCGGAGGTAATAGATGCTTTCGGTAGTCAAATGGTCATCTTTTGCCTTCGTTGAAAGATAATACAGAAAGTTACAATCGCGCGCTGCTCAGTCTGCAGAGGAATAACATTCTTCAATATAGGTGTAGATATGGAATTGAAGCTGTTTGTGGAAATCAAATATGTGTGGATTGCGAGACATATAGATTAGTGATATATATCTATATGTAGAGTCTTTTTTGTACAGGTTGTAACCATATTGTTTGTGGATTCTTTTTTGTGGATTGCCGTAGTAAGAGAAACGTTGTAACCATATTCTTTGCACCTATAGATAATCACGAAACACGTGTTCGGTTTGCTCTTGAACGCGGTGTACCTGCCATTTATACAACTAAGGGTTTCAACTTGGCCCACTGCTCTCGAGGTGCTCGACTCCCTGGGATAAAATGCTAATCCCATTATCAAACCATCAAACTTCAATTATTTTTTTTGCAAATTTATCACAAATTCTATGTGGAACATCATATTAATAAATAAGGCTTTTTTTCTTCCTTTCTGGATTGTGGTGGGTTTATATGAGAAACATAAGATGGAAGTTATAGAGTTCTTAGACCTGTAGGATTTTGGATGATGTCGAGTGTTCCAAATAACCGGAGAAATTATTGCAAATCATGGCAGCTTCCAACAACAACAGAGCCATTGCTACGCTTCTTTGCTAGAATCGAAGAACATAACTAACTGAAAGTGAATAAAAGAGTGTTTTTGAAATGAGACTAAATGCCGAGCCACGTCGTGGAAGAGAAGATTTTCCAGAAATAACATACTGCCCCCAAGATCCCTAGCTATGATGTTTGGTATGAACACAATGATATTTTTATTGCTTTTTCCATACATCTCTCAGGAGATGTGTATTAAAGTGTTACATTTCAAATTGCCATATATTGTCCCATATTACTTGCAGAATGTAAGATGTCAATTTTGACCTAAATGATTTCTATTTCTTTTGTTTTTTGTTTTTGGCTCTACACAAGAATATTAGTTAATTAAGAAAAAAAGTTAAATAAGTTGAACAAGTTGCTCAAAGTGTATGCATATGCATATATAACCTTTTTAATCGTTTTAGCTAAAATATTATATTACATTAAATTTTTGTAAGCTTTTATTACATAAATAGGTAGACATCTTTTGCCTGATTACTATTTGCTACAAATTAACACTAACATGTCTGTTTACGCGTTCATTAACATAATCTACAGAATTAAACTCTAATAATATACAATTACTCGAATGTATTATAATAAAGCCATAAAAAACTAAATTAAACTTATGCAGCCGTGCATCGCACGGGTCTAACACTAGTTTATATGATAATGCACTACGACATGACCTGTTAAAATTAAAAAAGAGTAATTCTACATTCACTAAATTTTTACAAAAAACAATTCACAAAATGATGTGGAATTAGATGTGGACCAATCAAAATCAATTATGTCTTCACTCTCATCATTTTCTCTCCTCACATGATTGGTACATGTCATTTTGTGGTTGATTTTTTGTAAAAATTATGTGAGTAAAGTATTCCTGTTAAAAAAATCACATATTTACCCCTTTTAAGGAAAAAAATAAAACCAAATACCCCAATATATATATATATATATATGTATATATGTATATATATATGTATATGTATATGTATATGTATATATATATATATATATATATACATATATATATATATATATACATATATATATATATACATATATATATATATCAAAGGAGTGTCGTAGCAAACTCGATGCTCGGGTTGCGAGTTACGACTGTCAAATTACATGTTCATATGACCTGGTGCAAGTTGCGATGTGTGAAGTATTGTGTATGTGAAATTGAAATCATAAAATTTGATGAAAAAATTGAAACTCTCGAATATATGATTGACAATATATATATATATATATATATATATATATATATATATATATGAATTGACAATAAAAATATGAAATTAAAATATAAATTAACGCGTGAATTTATATTTATAAAAAAAAAAAACACTATTAAGAATATGTTTCTAATTTCTTACAACACTTACAAATCTAAAATTGGAGAAACTGGTTTTGGATGCTTTAGAGATGAAATTTGACTATAAATGGTGGACAAACCGCATATGGCAGTTTACTAATATGTTCGTCTGGTTTTGACTTTTCCGTCCATAATTGATATGTCCTTTGACTCCTTATTGTTAAAAAGTTTTGTCATATTTTATTAGTTTAAATTTCAATAATAGTAGTGTAAATAAAAATTTAATATATATGTAGGTTATGTTAGTAACTTCAAGTAGATTTTTCAAATATTAATAATAATATTAGAGGTAAATTAGTAAATTTCCTCTGAACAACACAAATGTATTACATATTGGTATAGATAGATATAGAAAAGATTTAATGAATTAGAATTTAATGGTGAATGGTGTATGGAACGAAAACCCAAAGGTAGTGAAAGAGGAGATGGTCAGATTTTATAAGTCTATATTTGAAGAAAGAAGAAAGGATCGGCCAAGATTTATTAGTGATCGCATTAACAGATTGATAGTGGACTAGGCAGCAGGTTAATTTGGAAACAGTGTTCACGGAACAAGAAGACTGGGAAGCAATTAAAAATTGTTGAAGCTCTAAAGCTCCTGAACCCGATGGTTTCAACTTCAAGTTCATCAAACGTTTTTGGGGTATTATCAAAGATGATTTAAAGGTGGCGTTGAGATAGTTTCATAATAGGTGTGAGATCTTGAAGGGTTTCACTGCATCGTTTGTAACACTTATACCGAAATTGGAGAATCTGGTTGGGTTGGGTCATTTTCATCCTATAAGTTTGATCGGGTGTTATTACATGTAACACCCCCAAATTTATTGTTTTGCGGAAGCACGTTTTGGGTGTTACGAATCAATAATCACAGCACAAAGATATATAATGAACGACCACTATATGCGTCATTTTGGACTTGTATTGATAAAACAAAAGTTTACATCAAAAATATTGTTTACATTAGCTCAGCTTGAAATTGAGAGATTTAAATACATAATTAATCTATACAAAATATAATAATGCAGCTAAATCTCTGATTGTTTGCATGATGACTCGAGCTAATTGATCCTTACTTGAGTAGTCCCACCTACTGCTGGTCACCTGTGATACATGCTAAAATGGGTCAGCGAAACGCTGGTGAGCTCACAGGTTTGTATGTCAACACATATGTTTGTATGAACCGCAAGATTTAATAATTGAATTTAAAATGCAATTAAGCAAAATAAAAGTTATACAGCCATGAGCACATAGTCTGAGCTTAACTTGAGTTGTTAGGCCCACTTAAGAAAACCTAACTTGAAATGCCTCCTACGAGTGCCTAATCCACACTCGTCTTCCCAAATGCTAATACGTCCGTTTGACCAGTTAGTGCGTGCTAACCCGGACGAGGATTGTCAATCCTATATGATATCATATACTAACATTCACGCTACTACGTATTACCAGACTATGCTATGGAGGGCTTTAAATTGATTAGCTTGAAACTCATGTAGTATTTGATTTGATTTGTACTTGCGTTCAACTTGTAAAACAAAACGAGCAATAATATCACACCCCTGATTGAAAAGCAGTAAAATAGGGGCCATGAGACTCACCTGAGTCTTGAAAGTTTGAATTAATAACTTGGATTGATTTGCCTTGAAGTGTGGTCCGAAGACTTGTAACCTGAAGGTGTCCATGACACGCAATGGTTATTAATTGTTTAGGCATCTCGAAAGACTACCTTTGTAGTTGTTTGTCCAAATTACCCCGATTTGGTTGATTGACTTGTCCAAATTACTACGATTTGGTTGATTGAATTGTATGTTTGAAAACGTGTACGGCCCGTTGGTGATTAATTGTAATAATAGTTTTGATGTTATCACATTGATTTCGAAGCGTTATGCTTGAAAAGAAAATTCCATTATGTTTGAAAAGTTGTATCGCATAAGCGTTTTGAAGTTGTACAAGTTTGACACTTGGTGAGAAATGTGCTTACGGAATCTGAGTACTGGGGTCCGGGGGCAGCGCCCCTGGTTGGCGGGGTTCCAGGGGTGGCAACCCCTGGCGGGGTCCAAGGGGCTGGCCCCTGGCTGGGGTCGAGATACCAGGTCAGCTCGAAAAAATTTTATTTCTATTAAATTGCTTTGGTGAAAAATGCATCTGGACTTGAATTTGGGTGAAATCAAGTGATAAAATTTAGGTCTCGACACTTAGTAAAAAGTTATAAATATTATGTTTTATGCGACATAATATGCGACATAATAATTTGTTATGCGACACAAGGGTTGTGTCGCATAGAAGTGCGACACAAGAGCTTAGTAACACAAGGGTTGTGTCGCATAAGCGTACAATGCTGATTCAACAGCGACATAGCGATTGTGTCGCATGGTATTTGCGACATAAGGTACGACACAATATTATGTCGCAAAAGGTCCGACATAACTGAGTTTTTACGACACAAACTACGACGCAAGGGGTTTTATGCGACACAACCTGCGACACAAGGCTTGTGTCGCAAAGATGAACACCAAAACAGAACCCAGCGACTGTCGATATTTTTCGACCCAAAACTCAAATCTAACCCATTTTTAAGCTATAAAATCGTGTTTCTCTTGTTTAATAGGCATATATACACTTGAATAACCCATAAATATGTAAAAATAAGCTAAAACGAGAAGTTTCGGGAATTTGTCGGAAACTTACGCGGTGTCGGATTGAAAATCCGAAAAGATGGAAGTGTAGATCGTTGCGTGGTGATTCTGTTTCTTTGATTATTTCGACGATTTGAGGTAGTATGATGGTGTTATTTTGATGATTAAGGTGATGGTTTGGTTTTTGGTTTTTGAGAGAAAAAGAAAAGAAGAGAGAGAGAGTGGAAGGTGTGAATGAGGAAAGGGTGGGACTTTTCCCCCCTTTTGTTGGCTGATCACGGTGGGGCCCACCGAGGTGTGGGTCTCCAGTTTATTCATTCCGTGTTTGTGCTCCGTGCGGTGTTCGTTTTCCCGATCGTTTAAACGTTTAATTATGCGTTTTGAAATACGAAAAATTATTCAATATTTTTGTCAAAGTATTTTACCAAATACTTAATAATTGCGTTATAAAATATAACGTTAACTGGTTTTGTTTGTTTGCGCGTTTATTATTTTAATCTCGTAACCATTGATTGTATGATTCGAAATGAATACTAAATATTATAAAAATAATATTTTTGGATATAATTGTGTTATTAAATAATGTTTATATTATTTAATTAAATTGTTCACCAACGTCCGTATTAACCGGAACCGAATTACATTCGATTTGAAACTTGTACGATTTAATCAAATCGTATACTTGTATATATTCAATAATATATAAAATTGATACACTAATTAGCCTAACACAGAACTAATTACATGTATTAAAACTTGATTATGCACTAATTTCTAGTCCTAATTTGACGGGTGTCACATTACAAGATACTAGCAAAAGTGTTAGTAAAACGATTGAAGAAACTGGTAGGAATATTGGTGGGTGAGGTGCAAAATGCATTTATTGAAAGGAGGTACATACCAGAGGGTGTACTAATAGCCAACATAACAGTTGATTATATGAAGGGAAAGAGGAAAAAGTGTTTGATATTTAAAGTTGACTTCGAGAAAGCTTATGATAGTTAAAATTGGGAGTATTTGGATGAGGTTCTCTATCGAATGGGTTTTGGTGAAAGATGGAGAAAATGGATGAAGGCTTGCTGGAAATTGGCTTCAATCTCTTTGTTGGCAAATGGGTCACTAACGGCTGAATTTTGTATGGAGAGATCGAGGAGTGAGACAAGGTAATCCTTTGTCTCCATTTTTATTTATATTGGCAGCAGAGGGTCAAATGCAATGGTAAAAGAGGTAGTGGCTCGGGATATGTATCGAGGTGTTAAAGTGGGGAGTGATGCAATGTTGATTTCTCATTTACATTATGTGGATGACACGATATTCTTTGGAGAGTGGGATAGGAGAAATGCGGGTAGTCTAATGACGATATTGAAATCATTTGAAGCGGTATCCAGTTTGAAGATAATTATGGGAAAAAGTAATTTATATGGTTTGGGTGTGGCGGGTGAAGAAGTGGAGAGCATGGCTAGGTGGATGAAATGCAAAGCCACTGATATTCCGTTTACGTATCTTGGTTTACGTATTGGTAAAAGTATGAGGCGAGAAGGTGATTGGAAGCCGGTAATGGAGAGGTTTACGTAACAATTATTGGAATGAAAGGCCCGAACTATGTCTTGGTGGGCAATTGACCTTAATAAAACCAGTGTGGTAGCTTAGCCTATACTACTTTTCAATCTTTCATGCTCTGTCATGTATATTAAATACCCTCGAAGGTGTGCGTCGTAATTTCTTTTGGGGAGGGTTGGTGAAGGTTTTAAAATGGGTTGGATTGAATGGGATGAGGTGGTTACCTCATATGAGGAGAGGGGGGGGGGGGGGGGGGGGGGGGGGCGCTCTTAAACATTGGTTCTTTAAAAGCAAAAAACTAGTCTTTAGTGGGAGAATGGTGGTTTTTAAAATTTATTCGCTGTGGGTTTAAATTAAAAAAAAAAACATTTACGGGAGGGACAGGGGTTTAGATAGGGGTGGGTTTAACATAACAGGTGTTGTTGGTCCTATATGGGGGTATAATCTGGGTAGGCAAGGAAATTGATGAAAAATGAGGGGTTTTACTCAATTCTTTGGTAGGAAAATTGGTGACGGGTCTCAAATGCTTTTTTGGGAGGACAAGTGGGTGGATAATATTGTTCTAAAATGTTAATTTAATAGGATTTACACCCTGGAAAGAAAAAAATTGTCACTGTCAAAGAAATGGGCAAATGGGTCGGGAACGAGTGGGTATAGGAGTGGGACTTGTCACAAGATCCCCACGGCAGAACTTGTGGGGAATTAATTGAGATGATTAAATTTCTTGATTCGGTTGTTGTATCTCCGGAAGGTAATGACAGGTGGCAATGGGTTGCTGATGGTGAACAAGTGTACGTGGTTAACAAAGTGTTGAAGAGGATTGATGGTGTTTTATAGGCAATTGGGCAGGCTGGGCCAGAAACAAGGTGCAATAGATTAGTTCCAAGCAAGATAAATGTTTTTGCTAGGAGGGTTAGAAGGAAAAGGGTGCCGGTTCGGGTGGGATTAGACAAGCGAGGTATTGATCTACACTCTTTGTTATGCCCGTGGTGTACAATTGCATTGAAACTATAGATCATTATTTATTAATGTGTAATAAGGCTATGCTAGTTTGGTCCAAAGTTTTTAAGTGGTGGAAGAAGGGTAATGTTGGTGTCGTGGATATTGGGGAATTATTTGAGTCGGTGGAAGTGGGTAATAGTAAAAAAATGGTGAAAGATTTACGGGAGGGAGTGGTTTGGATAACTACTTATTTGATTTGGAAGAATAGGTATAAAAAGGTTTTTGGTGACAAAATTCTAAAAAGGGCGGGTTTGTTCCAAGAGGTTCAAGTATGCAGTTTTGATTGGAAAAAAACGGGAATAAATAAAAAGATTTAAAGTGGGATCACTGGATTAATGACCCATGTGGAGCGGGTATGATCATGGATGGGTAATCGGTAATCAAAGAAATTATTGTTGATGGTGCAATGGCTGGAACAAGAGGTTGACTGGATTTAGAGGTGGTAAAACGGGAGGCCGGGTCAAAATGGGTATGGGTCTCAACAGGCTTGGATCTTAACGGGTTCGGGTCTCAACGGGCTTGGGCCTCAACTGGTTCGGGTCTAAACGGATAAATTTTGAAAGAAAACAAAATGAGTATTTTCATAATTTCACGTACTTGAGAATCAAACTTCATACTTCACTTGCTTATTAAAAAATATATGTATCTTCTAGAACAAATAATACATTTGTTTAATTTCCTTGTGCATATATATTAACAATTGTAATTCACAAACTATAAATTATAAAATAATAATGCATTACTAGATGAATAAACTAGTTCACGACTAACAGAAACGGAAAAAATGAAAATAATTATATAATAAGAAGAATATAACATAACTATATATATATATATATATATATATATATATATATATATATATATATATATATATATATATATATATATATATATATAATATTATACATTATCAATTTTACTATATTAAATAAAAAATATTGTTCAATTTCTATGAAATAAAAGTAACCAGTTCATAACGTAGATATTGTTTGAATCCTAATAAATAATTACAAATTTAGAAAATGAGGAAAACGAATTAATGATAAAAAAATATATATTAAAATCAATGAGTGAGGTTCAAATGAGAATGAAAAATTTGGTGAGAAGGAACTAATAAGAATGCGCCACGTGTTATAAAACCTATTTTCCCTCACGTTTTTAAAAAACAAATATCTCACAAACGCTAAGTCGAAAAATTATAAAAATTACACCATAAAAATTAGCATTTTTTTCCCTTCGATTTGCCATCTAACGAGGAATACTTTCGACGAATTTTTTTTCGGGTTTTACAAATTGTACAAAATTAGTAACACATTTGATACTAGTTGGTATCATATGTGTTACCAGCTAGTGGTATCACATGTGTTAGTTGTTTTGAAAATCCACCGAAAAACGGAAAAAAAAATTTCGTCGAAAGTATACCTTGTCACATTTTTAATCGAAGAAAATAAAACGCTGATTTTTATGGTACAATTTTTGTGATTTTTCGAGTTACCGTTTGAGAGATATTCAATTTTTAAAAATGTGAGGAAAAGGGGGTTTAGTAACACGTGATACATTCCTATTAGTTCCTCATTCTCACAAAAATTTCTATAATCATTTGAACCTTAATCTAAAATCTAAAATCAATATTAAAAGTGGATGTGAATTCAGTGGGAGGATTATTTTATTATGTATATATATATATGTATGTAAATAACAAACAAAATATAAAAAGCCTAATACTTTTGATTACCCATTCGACCCGGAAGATGTTTCAAAGTCGCCCCAATATGTGCCGTCCAAAACAGCCCAAACCCTATGAAAGAAAAGTTCAGAACAACCCCATGTTGAGTATTTGGGCATAAATTGCCAGCACTAACTGGATTCAATTTGGAGGGGGAAATCAATGGGTTGGAATGTTGGATGGGTTCAAAATGGCTCTCACGGTATGATATTGGGTAGAGCAGAAGCACAACATGGAGGTGTATGTGGGTCTAAAAAAAAATATAGTATAGTTGGATTAGTTTGTGATGAATATGTGAATGTAAGCCTTGGATATACATAATTGGGTGTACGCTTTCATTAATAAAACTTGCTTTTCTAATAAAAAAAAAAAATTGGAATATGAGAGTCGGTCTCCTCACATATACAAATACTGAACTTACATCTTAAGGTTAAACTTATTTACCAATATTATAATTAAGCATGAGAGACACATGACTCTTGTAAGTTGAATAGTCAACTCGATATCATTAAGTCATGGTCCTTAATAATAGCTTGGTGCAGTGCTAGATGTCAAGCTTATTGCAAGAATGTCAAGATTATATATTCCACCCGTGTAAGTGTTTAATTTATTTCTAGGCATACAAGTTATTAAAAAGTTCTGTAACATAGATTGTTTTTTTTGGTATATTTAGCTAAAGTTTGTATCATACATGATACATGAACAAATTGCATCAAATCAATTGATCTTATATTATATTTATCAACCCAAACGAAGGAACTCGGAAGAATTCAATAAAATATTTTCTTATATATTTCACAAAACAATGTCTTATTGTGCATTACATCGGAACATAACTATTGAATAGCCAAAAACGTTAGGGAAACAATCATCACTCACAAATACATAACTTAAAAACTCGAAAAACAAAAGACTCATCGAGTCAAAGTCAACACTTTGGGTTCAAATAAAGTCAATGTCAACATTTTGGAAGATCAGAAGGTGGTGGAGGTAACTTTTGATTTGCAAGCTTCCCATCCATGACAGCCCATGCCATTTTTAAGCCCCAACTCAAATGAATCTCAATATGACAATGCATAAACCAAACACCAGGATTATCAGCCCGAAACCGAATAGCCACCCACCCGCCCGAAGGCACACCAACAGTGTTTCTTTCAACCGGATCAACAAGATTATATTTGGCAGGGTCAGTAGCCGAATTGAAGTTTCCGGTTCCTTGACCCACAACATAAAAGTTGAACCCGTGGAGATGAAGAGGGTGGTTTTCAGCCCCTTGAATGCTGGTGCCTTGCATCACGAGCTCCACAGTGGCATTGTATGGTAGGACCACCACTTTTGTGCCATGGGAAACCATGGTGTTGTTGGGTGGGGTGCCCGTGTAATTGAATTGATTAAGAGGGAAGGAAGGGAAATTTGTGGTGAAAAGCCCGTTTGATTTTCCAAAGTAACGGGCTTGAAGAAGTGCAGTTGTTGGCATGGTGAAGGAAATGTTGTTAACTGTGGCTGAAAATTTGGTACCATTGGGCCCTTGACATGTTTGATTTTTCGGACACGGATCAGTCCCTAGCCCGACTGTGAAAAAATAGTGGTATTGAACTGTTTGTGGAACGTTTACAGGGAACTGTGAGTTTCCTAAACTACGAAATTTATTTGTCCAATTGGCTACGTATGAAGTGGCGTTGATAGCTGGGAGTGAAGGTAGGGGTAGGCCTTTGATTGAGCTATTTGAGAATGATGACATGATATTACTGTTGTATTCGAGAATACCAGCAACAGTGGTGTTATCGAAAGTTCCGGAAGCAGCTGTCGAATAGGGTCGGGCAGCCATCAAGAATTTGGCATTGGAGTTAAGGTTTTTGGTCTTGAAAAGTACATTAGTCGTTTGGCCCGGCGTGATGTAGATCGTATCTGTTTCAAATGGCTTCACATAATTTGCATCAGCATCGACAACTGTTAAAGTATGGTTTGTAATTTTGAAAAAGAGTTCGTCATTGAGGGCAGCATTGATCAACCGAAGGAGGTAAGTCTTCCCAGGCTTCACCTTAAGACGAAAAGTTTCTGCATATAGATTTAAGGTTATTCACTTGCAAGATCAACAAAATAGGAAAATGTATAAACTAGAAAGTGGCAAAATGCAGGCCTTGCGGGTTGTATAAAGATTCTAAACGGGCATTGTTAGAAAATGGTATAGGTTGACCCAAAATCTATTCGTCCAAATTTCATAGCAAAAATTACTTTTGTTGGTGGCATTTATGCATTGGAAACCACACTTTTAGAGACTATCAACCCGTTTGATGCAAATTCATTTATGATACTTTAATTCCTTTTGTTGAAATTGTGACTTCCAGTATAATGGGCTAGGCACACTGTTACGGGTAGAGAATTAGGCACCTTTTGGTGACGAACAATTGTATAACGGGCCAGGCAACCCGTTAATAGTATAAGCGTCTGAATTATTCGGGCCAGCTCCAGTTTGAAGGGCCTGATTGATCACAGCCTCTGTATCGCTCTTCCACCACTCACCTATCAATCAATACTGCATTAGTTGGTACAAGAAAATGATCCCTGACACCAGCATTTGAGAAAAAGGTGGTTTGTATTACCAAATATGATAGGGACTTCCTTGTAAGGCTTCACAAAAGGGTATGAAGTGTTAAGCCTAGGGAGGATGACAATTGGGCCATAAAGGGTTGACCTAATCCACGAAATATGAGCGTGGTACCAAAGGGTTCCTGTCTGACCAGTAATGGTAAAATTGTAAACATATGATTGACCCGTTTGAATTGGGCATTGTGTTATGTATGCTGGCCCATCAGCCCATCCACTCTGAAGTTGCCGAATTCCATGCCTGCCCATTAGACGATTGTGTCATTGAAGTCACATTCTGTTTACTTCAGCATTTTTTAGAAAAGAAAATTGAAAACATACCAATGGATACTGATATTGTTTGAGACATGATTGACCACTTTTATCACCAATCTATCGCCTTCCCTGGTGATAATCCTTGGGCCCGGGAATTTACCATTGACGGTTATTATACTTTTCGTTTGACACAATCTTGTCACATTTTGCATCCGTATCTGAAAGTGCATACAAATCATATATAACGCACTGGTATAATGTTATAAATTATAGTTACCATTAAAACTTACATCAAACTTATAGTGTCGGGTCACGGGGGAGGCATCATGTTTCGCTATCACGATATCAGGGTACAAGCAAACGAAGCATGAGAGGAAGAAAAAAGTAGCCAAGAAAGTTGATGGTATACCCATTTTGAATTGTTGTTTACTTTTAGTAGTATATTGGAATGATGGTTAGGAGATTTGGAGGTATTGGTTTATATAGGATGCATGTATGTATAATTGTGAAGAACACATATTTACCTACTGCATATGGCCCAATTGTACATTGGAGTGGTGTTAAAGTCAATTTATCTGATTTTGACTTGTATGTCAACTCCTGTAATTCTAGTAAGATTACGTCTATGTTATACTTGTTTAGGATTTTGAAAGACACATTCTCATATATGAACAAAGCATATTAATATTAAAAGTAATACCATTTTGGATCATATATAATAATGCTAATAACCAATTTTAATGATGCGGTATTTGAGTGACCTGTCAATGAGAAGTTGTGAGTTTAAGTTTCGATAAAGATGTATATATATGCTAGTATATATAATACGATACATACTCTATAGTCTATACAATTCTGTAGAAATCATTGAGGAAAAAAAATGATTTTCGGCCCATTTTCAATACAATCTAAAACTAGATGAACTTGCAACTTTACTGGATTAGATTACTAACGTTGAAGTTTAAGTTAGCTTCAATTGATACTCTACCTGAGAACCGATTCAGCATTGTGCCATATTTGATTTCGGATCCAAACGTGGTCAAAGGAGAATCTACAAGGGGAACAGAATGGATTGTTGTTCCCTGATAAAATATCAAATTATGTAGAAATGCATTTTTGTTAAACGGCATTAGTGTCTCATTAAAAAAATTACTTAGTCTTTTTAGAAAAGTTTCCCTCCTCAACTATAGATGTAAAAAAAAAAACCTTGCCCGCCACATTTTAAATTACCTAGTTCCACCATGAACGTGTGCTGTACGTGAGTTCTGGTCCCATGTTTTGGGGTGCAATCCGTTAGTTTTTTTGATTGGAATGAGAAATTACCAACTTAACCCATGGCCCATTTTCTATTCTAGCGCTAACATTTACCATTTTAAATCATCACTACGCAATGGTCTTGATGAAATTTTTTTGTTACATGCTTGCTACAAGCAGGCGTATGCTTGTAAAAACTCCAGTTCTTAAGGAAAGAAAATAAAAAATCTTAAATGATAATCATAAAAACTCTTTAAAAAAAAAAAACTTGGATTTTGATAACGGAAGCCCTTAGGGCTTTTGTTAAGAGCTTCAGACATGCATTAAATATTGTACCATAACCATAACTAACTTTTTGTCCCCCTTTGAATTTATTTTGACCCCCTGAATTTTAAAGGCTTCCGTTATCAAAACCCAAAAAAGTTATATGGAGTAATACTTTGGGTAAAAGTAAGTTACAATTTTGATACGGCAAAAAATAAATAAGAATAAAAAAATATAATTATTTGTGGAGTTCAACGGTTAGTCTTGTTAATCAAGGCAATAAAGAAGGGTTAGAAATTTGTTAACTAATCAAATCTTTTAGTTATAATAAATGGCATGCTACAATATAATGATGAATGTTAAGTTGTAGGGCAGGTTGAACTGGTTAGGTTGTGATGGCATAGATTCAACCAAATAGGGGCCTTAACAACTTCCATTCCAATCGACAAAGATTATGACATCCTACCCACCTTCCTTACAAGCAAAAGTAATTAAAAATCTATGATATGATATGATATGATATGACATGGATGGATGGATGGAAGTTGACCCGAATATATAACCGTTAACTTGTTTCTTGTTCCTAATACGTAAGACACGGTTTAAACCACATTCACGAGAGGTCAAAATAGACATTTCTAATGCGACCGAAGCATAACACGTTCTTTAGAAGAATTGCAATATGTGTTGGTGCAATATATGGATTCAAACATATTGAGATACCGTCCTATAAATACCGAGACTCTTTTGTATGTTACAGTTTAAAAACTAACAATCAGGTCGGTTAGAGCTAACATGTAATTATTCTTTTCTAATATTGTTTGTTAATTGTATTTTTTTATAGAATGATTTTATTTGATATCACGGTAAAAAGTGTACTACGGGTCACATAGAATCTTGGATCGGCAATTGAGTGATGAGCCTTGCTCACCACCGAAGCCTCTCCTCCCTCTTCAATCAATGATGAGCCTTGCTCACCACCGAAGCCCATCTCTATAGATGGTAACAAGCCGATTCACACCACCCTTAGTTTCGTTCTATACACTATAACGGGTCCTTACGCAAGTCGCGGAGAGTATCGAATCGCACCCAACCCATTGCACTCAAGTGTAAAAAATATGCTTGATGAGCTGTCTTGTTAGATAATTATTATATAATCATATGATTCATCTGAGATTAAAACTAACTTAGATCGACCAATCCATTAATAGTCCAAATCGCCACATCGATCTGGTTTAATAAGCGAAAGTCAATCGTAACTGGAAAGTATTATTGGGCTCGGTTGAAACGTGCATAGCAATTTATGTGCCTAAACCCACTAACAAGTAACAAGTTCACTCCGAAGCCCATTGGTGATTTAATTAGCCCAATAACAAGTAAACTCGTGCGCGAACTAATTACTAACCACTCCACGAGTCCACGATAAGTTATACGTTGTTTATATTTCAAAGAATCAAAAGTGCATTGTACATATTGTATTAGTGTGTGTCTTGTAATAATTCTGATTACTTATGTTAACATTATTATGAGGAGAATTGACTTTTTATGGTGTTGGTTATATTATAAGTACGCGATGAAGTAATCGTTAAATGAAAACCAAATTTTTTTAAGAAGTAAGTTTCGTCTATTTGAAAGTTTTCGGTTTATTTATCTTCTAGATAGATCGTAAGTTTTTAGTATGGTGGTTGGATACATTATACATTTCGCAAATACTATAGGTTAAAGTTCGGCTCCTTTCAAAAAATAAAATTAAAAAGCTTATCACCTCTAATATGAATATGAATTCCTAGTTCTGTCCCTACACATAACGTTCTTCCTTAAGAGATTGACGTGACCCTTGCTTGATATGTAAATTACAAGGCATATCCCTATAACAATAGTGCTTTCATTTTTGTTGCTTGGGAATGAGAAGAAAATGATTCTTAATGATAACTATTCCAACACTCATATTCTTTGGAAGCCATCAAGTCAAGATTCGCGAGTAAACAAAAAAAATAAAAATAAATAAGATATCATTATTTCAATGCTCGCAACATATATTGAAGTTTGGAGGAAAATTTCTGGGATCAAGATCCTCTCAAGTTACAATCCTTCTCAAGTTCTCCCAAGGTGATTAAATATGAGTGAAAGCAATCGCGAAACTAGAAATAAATACCACATGTAGCAAAAAATATTCAAAGGAGATAAAATAAAACTAAAATAAGCTAAATTGTAAAATTTCAGTTGAATAAGTAGGAACACATCAAAATTTCCATGTAAATCCAAATATAAATTACTCGCCTCGTCGTTTACCAATAAGTTGGAAACGGCCAACAATAGCTTCATCCGAAACATTTTTTTAGTACATCTGTTTCTATAGCACATACTAAAGAGTTGCTCAAAAATTCATCATATCGCTTTCTTTACTAACTTCATTTTAGAGAAACACAATTCAATTGTAGAGGTCTAGTTACCTAAATTAGATAAGATGGATATCATAATATCTAGTAGGAGTAGCACATATACCATATTAAAAAACAAAATTTGAAATATTTTACACTAAATATAAAAAATTTCATGTGTATCATATGCTACCTATTGGTAGCAACTAAACAACTCCGCCTCTGAAACCTTGGTTAAACCTTGAAAATCTTAATGTCATAATGCCTTTTAAATCCTCCTAATCATTATCCTACTGTAATAATTTTTGCTAAGGTGTAAAAGTAAATATTAGCCCCAACTTTTTGTTAGAAGTGAATTATACAATATTTTGGTTTGATTGGATGAACATGATTAACTTAAGAGGATCAGCATCCAATATAATCCAGATTTATGCATATATATAAAAAAAAATAATTAAAAAAAAAAAAATGAAAGTCTACGTCATAGTATTCACACAAGATGTTAAAAGAGTTTACATTCCCAAAAACTTTAGTTATTGGATACAGCATCCAATCTATCACCAAACCTTGGCATATCTTCTTGTCATAGTTCATGGCATTCTTGGCTGGATTAAGCGTGTATGTTTTTCTAATAACAATTGACACACGTGAGATCTTATGGTTGTTTCTATGTATATATATTTTTTTAAAAGTAGTTATTTAACAAAATTATCATGTACAAAAACTTCAATTAATCATATTTTCCTAACATTCATGGAAACTTCTCACGTTAATATATTATCATGCAAACATAATAGTAAAACCTTTAAAAAAATGGTGGTTATATTGCCACCATTATTATCTTTGATATATCCATTATAATTGTGCATTAACAGCGTTATGTTGTACACATAAGAAACGCATAATTTTGGTGGTGCTATTAACAAATATGGTGGATGTATCATTACTCTTTCAAAAGTCTACCAATATATAATTCAACACTAACATCATTTGTGATTTCTAGATAACACAAAAAAATCGATAATAGTCTAATAGATCATGTTAAGCCTTTATAAACTGGATGAACCTCGGGTCATTATATAACTTCATCCATAAAATCAAGCTCACAATCAAACTCGACAAAAGCTCAGTTCAATCAAGCTAGGGTTTGAATCTAACTCAAATTATTTAAAACTTTATTGAAATCCTAGGTTAGCCATTTTGAGAACCTTTAACGAATAAAGAAACACCATACATATATGCGACACATGGATGCGCTGTGGTACATATGACTGTACGTGACGCAAAATTGCATTATTGAGACATGAAGGTGCACTAAAGTCACCTCTCTTTTTAATGTACCAATCAAATCAAGATTAGAATAAAATACATTTTCTATAATGAAAAATACTTGAGATGACAAGTATGTATTTGCAGTATGTCATGTAGGACTAGCAACTCTAATAATTTATTATTTGATCAAATTGCAAGAATGATTTTTTTAGTCTAAACGTCCGGCTAAAGTTATTATTTTTATCAAGTAAACAAGTAATTGAGACACATGTTACAACGTAAAATTATACACTCTTAGGGCATATAGCCTAAAGGTATATGAGGAACCAATCAATTAAGAGGTTATATATATTCAGCATCACGAGAGGCGTATGTATGTTAAGATACTAAGGTTATGTATTCACTTTGATACATATGCTATATACATATAATACGTGATAGGATTTTATTTCTTGAAAAGATACAAATGAAGAAAAAAATAAAAAATCATAAGCTATTTAAAAATTGTGAGATATACATTATTTAATTCTCATAAGCTTAATCTAACATATCCATGTGACCAATTGCAAAAAAGAATCCTAAGCTTTCTCAAAAATATAAAGCCTATTTTAACATGAATAAAGGGGAATATTTCTAGACCAATCAAAGGGATGTTTTCCTCTATTGGGACTCTACTTTAACAAAAACGTTAAAAGCTTATTTTCAGCTGAATTTAACATGAACACATATATATGGTAAGTAACCACATGAAGTTTTAGCTCACTGACTTACATGTGAATAATAATACTTTCTATCCCATCCCATGGAAGAGACACAGAAGTTTCAACACCTTTGCCTGCAAGAATCCAAGCAGAAACCCCATTATAATGCTCTACCAAAAACAAAAAGCTAAAGTTACATCAAAGTGACTTGAAAAATTACTCTCTTTTTTTAACCAAAGTAGCTTTGCTCACATGTATGCACATACACATGAATGCCATGCACCTTCATTGGTCAATTCAATTGTATAGTATGAGGTATCTTTAATGAAGAAAAGAAAAGGGCGGATGTAAAGAGAAAAAAAAAAAAAAAAAAAAAAAAAAGGATATAAAGATTCATGAATGGTTTCTTTCACCTGTCGAATAAAACGTTACATCTTAGCTAGAATTCCAAACTCGAGCTCGATACGCATAAAAATATCTATGGTCCAACTAGTTTTAAGCATATTTTTTAAACTTGTTAGGTATGAAGTTTAGATTAAGCTGCAACATATATAGAAAAGTGATGGCTTGTGCAAATTAAATAAGTAATCTAGTAGTATGTGGTATGTTTATCTTGTTTAAAAGGACCAAGCAACCAATCCTTTTCATTAATTTTTCCTTCCAAATTGCAAAATATTCTTAGGGATATTTCTTAGATACTTTATCCATAATAAACTTCACTTAGGATTCATATTATCAAATGATCACTGATTATAATATTTCATAATGCATTCAATAGAAGTAAAGCAGATTGATCATACCTTATTCCTTTATCTTTAAGCAGATATTATTGACAATCCATCTTACTTTATATCGTGCCTCATTCTTTAACCTTAGACTTTGTGGCTAATCTTCTTCAATGAAAGCTTCTACTCATTTCAAAAACACAACAGAAAGATAACACAAGAATATGACCTAAAACGCCTCGATTTATGATTAATTGATTCTAAATCGGAATCAAATAAACTTAATAATGAGCCAACTGCACAAATTAACATATCAATAGATATCAAAAACACTATAAATAACTTAATCGTAGCGTTTTATAGCAAAAATCCATAAACTTATTTCCTGATGAGTTACAAGAAATCCAAGTTTTCATTGTGGCTTCTTCTAAATTCACTTGCCACAAAACCGAAATCAAATCAAATATATTTACAATACAAGCAAGTTTATGATCTTGAACCACATTATAATTTAGAGCTACAATTACCATATGAAGCCTCGCACATTACCATCTTGACATACCATTTTGTTCATCCAAAATCCATGAACTATTTCTCCTTGATGTCATTCTACCAAAAATTGAACTCGACAAACTCCTACTTCTATTCATCGAACCACCATTTGTACTCGAATTCGGCCTACTTCTCCTAAACACCGAAAACATATTCCGAAACACTCTCCCAATTCCACTCTCTCTACTCGTCCTATACCTTCCTGACTCCCAAATAATCCTCCTAGGTGTACCCGAACTAGGGCTCAAACCGCCTTCCCCTTCCGCCGTATACACAACCGGCAACTCTCTCTCACCACCACCACTTCTTCTCCCACCATTGAACCTACCAACCGCAAATCCACCACCAGGTAATCTCCATATCGTTAATCCTACTTCTTCATTACTCGATTCCGTTGTAACAGAATTTGCTTCTGTTACAACAGAATCTGTAGGAAGTTCGTAACGGCAAACAGGACACGAGTTTCTAATACTTAACCACGGAACAATACAATCAGAATGATATATATGTTTACAAGGCATCTCACGTACTTCAACACCTAAATCAAACGATTCAATACAAATTGCACAGTGTGATTCTTTGCTGACGTGTAGATTACTTACCTCAACTGTCGGTAACGATTCCACGGCGGATTTCGACGCCGGCGGTTGTTCAGAACGATTTAATCCGTTTATATCGATTTGAGATAACTGTTCAAGTAATCGATCGAATCCTGATCCCATTAGAAACTCCGACATCATCGCCGGTAACGGCTGTAAGCCGGAACCAGCTCCGTCATCGTAATACAGTTCAAAACCTCTATCTCCAGTTCCGGAATCGTCGTTCGTACCGTCGGAAACACCGCGAAGAACAATAACCGGATTGAACGGTGACCAGTCGCCGTTGTTACGTCGATTACGACGGCGAACTCTCAGATCTGACCGGTTGTTGTTCCCGAGCATGTACATGGCGTTGGCCGGAAAACGGCGACGGTTCGCCGGCGCGGTGGAATCCACGGCTTCAATGAAACCGCCATCGCAGTGAGGACAGACGACGGTGGTTTCATTTGCTACTGTGATGAAACGTGTGCATCGGTAACACCAATACGACGCCGTTGGCATGTTTGACTAAGTTGTTGACCGGTAGGTTTTGACTACGGTCAATGAGATCCGGTGAGATGGTAGCGGAATAACTTTGACGGAAAATAATAAATTCCGTTAATCGGAATCGGAAGAGGGATAAGATAGTGGATTGTGGGGTTTGGGTGTGATGAAAGTGAGATAAATTTGGTTTATTAATTATACGTACAGATGTTGTATATATATGTATCCAGGTGCGATGATGATTTAATAGAGTTGTTTTTGTATTGTATGCAGGGTAGGTGCTCTTTTTAAGAGCGTTTGGATATACGTAAAATATTATTTCAAATAGTTTATCTTATTATTATATACGTAGTATATTTTTTTAAAACGGAGTATTTAAAATTTAAAAACGAGATAACACGTTGATTTTAATTGGTTGATTTTTTATTTTTTATATAAAATTTCGTATTTTTAGATCATTTTACCCCTTGCAACTTAAAATTCTTCAAATACTCGTTCACAATTTCAAGGACAAAAATATCCAAAACATGATTTTGGTGGTATATGGCAAAAAAGTAGTGATGTACAAATCACCACCCATTACTTTATGTAATTGGATTTATATAAGTGAAGATTAATAAATTAAAAGTTTTGAAACTAAGTTAGTAAAAAAAATTAAATAGATTTAAGTCTATATTAAGCTTTTCAAATTATTTTATATTTACTCTGTGAATTAATAATATAAATATTACAGTCGTTCTGAATAATGTTATAATTAATTTATTAAATTTCTTTTCATAAAGGTGTTTCCTATATATAATTTAAAATGTAATAAATAAAAAAAAGAAAATTGATAACGAGAGCTTTAAGGGCTTCCGAATAATTCATCTTATCCAAATTCAAATTAAGTTAAATAAAATGAATAATTCGGATTACGAATTTCTGAATCGAATTACAGATCGGATAAAGGATCAAATTGAAAATTTTGGATGATCCGAATAATCCAATTATGGTTTTGATCATTTAAATAATATTTTTAATAATATATTACTAGAAAAGTAAAGTAATATCCCATACCGCCTTCCGCGGGTTAGGGCCCAATACCATCTAAGACAGTCTATGGGGGAGGTTAGATGTAGACAGCCTTACCCCTACCAAAGGTAGAGAGGTTGCTTCCATTTTTAATAATATATTACTATTTATCATATATAAATCTAGCCAGTTTAATTTAATTTTAGCTCACTTGATGTAATGAGTTTGTTTTCCAAAAGCTATTTGTATATCTATTTGAAACTCTCTACGTTTGAAGGATGTGAGTATTTTTATTTATATATTTGTGAATTTTGCCTTAAAAAAGTTGGAACGTATGTATACTTTATTTATAACAACTTAAACGTATACCTATTGTTTACTAAATTTAGTCCCAATTGATATCACACATTCAACTTGGGCTAATTAGGATTAATCAATTTAATCTGAACACTAATCCGAATCCGTTTAACATATATCCGATTGATCCGTTTCTTATTTGATTAGAATTACGGGTTAACTTGTGATTGTTCAAAATCCGAACAATCCGAACCGAATAATCCGAAATCCAAATAATCAATCCGAATAACACCCTTACTTGTTTCTATCCGCCCCTTAACCTATTGCGAAATGGATGGGTTATCGTGCTTGCGAACTGGAATCAGTAATTGAGGATAAAGCTCCAGTGTGAATGAATGTATGTTGTGTTAGCTCCGGCTCTCATGTTGAATAATGTATACCCCATATGTAGAAAATATTATTAATCAACTATATATATAGTACATTATAAACTTAATTAAACCCTAACGGATCATAAGTTCACAATCGGACTTGGACCATATAATTAACCTAATCTATCATCTAAAAGTTTTGAGGGATTCTTTTTTCAATAAGCTCGAGTTATATTTTTTTTTCCTTTCTGTCAAACGAGGATTATGTAAATATAGGAATCGAATATTATTAAAACTAAAATCCCAATCTTTTATAAGCTATCGTAATCCCTTTCTTTCCTGTATACATGAGTTTGTCCTTAGTGGATTACTTAACTATATGAATTGAATATTATTAAAACTAAATCTCAATCTCTTATAAACTATCATAATCCCTTTCTTTCCCGTATACATGAGTCCCAACCTGTGACACCCCCAAATTTGATTGATTTGCGGAAGCTCGATTTGGGTGTCACTAATCAATATACAAAGCACATAAGATATAATGAACGACCACTATATGCGTCGTTTTAAACTTGTATAGATAAAGTAAATGTTTACATCAAAATATTGTTACATTAGCTCGATTTCTGAAATTGAGAGATTTCATAGCATAATTACTTTTACAAAATATAATAATGCAATTAAATCTCTAGTTGTATGAATGCTGACTCGAGCTAATAGTTCATGCTTGTGCATCCAACCTACTGCGGGGTACCTGTGATAAATACTAAAATGGGTCAGCGAAAACGCTGGTGAGCTCACAGGTTTGTATGTCAATGTATAGTTGTAAGAACCGCAAGATTTATATTGAATTTAAAATGCAATTAAGCAAAATAAAAGTTATACTGTCCATGAGCACAAGTCTGAGCTTAACTTGATTTGTCAGGCCCACTTAAGGAAACCTAACTTGAAATGCCTCCTACGAGTGCCTAATCAACACTCGTCTTCCCAAATGCTAATACATCCGTTTGACCGGTTAGTGCGTGCTAACCCGGATGAGGATTGTCAATCCCATATGATATCATATACTAACATTCACGCTATAAATACTAGAGACTATGCTATGGAGGACTTTAAATTGATTAGCTTGAAACTCATGTAGTATTTGAAGTTTGGCACTTGCGTTCTACTTGTAAAACAAAATGAAGTAGTAATATCACACCCCTAGTAAAAGTAGTGAAAATGGGGCCATGAAACTCACCTGATTCTTGAAGTGTTTAATTTAATAAACTTGAGGTAATTAGCTGTAATTTGGTGTCCAAAGTCTTGAAACCTGAATGTGTCCACGACACTTGAATTGTTATTAATTGTACCGTTATCTCGAAAGACTACCATTGAAATTGTTTGCTTAACTTGATGTCCAAATTACCCCGATTTGGTTGTTTGTATAGTTACAAGTTACTACGACTTGTTTGATTGACTTGATACAAGTTACAACGACTTGTTTGATTGTGAATTAGGTTTTGAAAATGTATACGGCCCGTTGGTGATTGTTTGAATTTAAATATGTTAATGTTCTCCTTATGTCTCGACGTGTTAACCTTGAAAAGTAAATTTTCATTATGATTGAAAAGTTGTATCGTGTAAGCGTTTTGAAGTTGTACAAGTTTGACATTTTTGTTGTAAAAATGTGCTTACGGAATCTAAGTACAGGGGTCCGGGGGCAGCGCCCCTGGTTAGCGGGGTCCAAGGGGCGGCAGCCCCTGGCGGGGTCCAAGGGGCAGAGCCCCTGGCTGGGGTCGAGCTGCCAGGTCAGCTTGGAAAATTTTTATTTCTACTATATTGTTTTAAGGAAAAACGCATCCGGACTTGAATTTGGGTGAAATCAAGTGATAAAATTTCGAGCCTCGACACTTAGTAAAAATCTGTGTTTTTGAGGTTCTGGTTTGTGCGACGTTGGGTGCGACGTCGCAGATCCGGACTGCGACGTTGGGCACGGCGTCGCTATGTGCGACTTTCGCAATTTAATGCGACGTTGTACGTGGCGTCGCTATAGGCGACGTAGTTGATTTCTGCGACGTAAGGGTCTGCGTCGCTAAGTGCGACGTCGCAATTCAATGCGACGTAATAGGCTGCGTCGCTATATGCGACGTTGGGGTTATAGTGCGACGTAAGTCGCTGCGTCGCATTTGTTCCAGGCCAAATGCGACGTACGGAGTCTGATCGGAGTTTCAACCTCAAAAATGCATTTTCCGGCCATCGATCGACATAATATTTTTACCCAACCCATTTTAGGACATTACAAGGTTATACAAACAACTAGCAAGTTATAAAACTTAAAAACGAGAGTTTTCGGAGTTGTGTCGGAAACTTACAAATCGCCGAAATGAAATTCCGGAAAGATAGGATTGTAGATCGCGAAGTGGTGAACGTTTTATTCCAAACGAGTATGATGATTTGAAGTCGTTTAGTGTATTTATTTTGTGATTTTTATGGATTATGGAGATGGTGGTGATAGAGAGAAAATAAGAGAGGAGAGAGAGAAAGGAAATGGGAAATGAAAGAAAAGATGGTGGGGATGGGAGGTTAACTCTCATTTTCGCCCCGCTTTTCCCGCTCCATGCGGTGTTCGTTTTCTCCGTCGTTCAAACGTTAAATATTTATTTTACGGTTTTAATATACGTTTTAAAATACGAATAATTATTCAGTATTTTTGTTGAAGTATTTTACTAACTATTTAATAATTACATTAGAAAAGGTGGATTGTCTCGTTTCGTTTGCGAAGTTACATTCTGATTCGCGTTAATATTAATTGTTTGATAAAATCTGGATACGAAATATTATTGACATAATATTTTTAAATACGATAACGTTATTAATCATCCTTGTATTACTTAAATAAATTGTTCACCAACGTCCGTATTTAATGTATCGAAGTTCATTCGATTTGAAACTCGTACGATTTAAACAAACCGCATCATTGTGTAGATATATATTCAACAATATATATAATAATTGATACATTAATTAGCCTAACACAGAACTAATTACATGTATTAATACTTGTTTAGGCACTAAATTCTAGTCCTAAATTGACGGTTGTCACATTCTCCCCCTGTTAGAAGAATTTCGTCCCGAAATTTATGTTGAAGTCGTGTTTGAGGTGGAGTCATTGAAAAGTTGAGGATACTTGAGTCGCATTTGGTCTTCCCGTTCCCAGGTGAATTCCGGACCGCGCCGCGAATTCCACCTAACTTTGACGATGGGAATACGACTTTGTTTAAGTTGTTTGACCTCACGGTTCATGATTTCGGCGGGTTCCTCAACGAAGTGAAGTTTCTCGTCAACTCGAATTTCGTCGAGTGGAATGATAAGTGTCTCATCAGACAGACACTTCTTCAGATTTGAAACATGAAAAGTGGGATGCACGCTGCGGAGTTCAGGTGGCAGCTGCAATCGATATGCCACTGGACCAATCCTTTCAAGGATCTCGAATGGTCCAATGTATCTGGGGTTCAACTTCCCTCGTTTACCAAATCGGATTACGCCTTTCCAAGGCGATACTTTGAGTAGTACTCGATCCCCAACTTGGAACTCGAGTGGTTTGCGTCTCACGTCAGCATAACTTTTCTGACGATCACGCGCGGCCTTGAGCTTGTTTTGAATTTCGACGATCCTCTCGGTCGTCTCGTGAATAATTTCTGGACCTGTGAGTTGGCTATCCCCAACCTCGGTCCAACAGATAGGTGACCGGCATTTACGACCGTACAGTGCCTCGAACGGTGCAGCTTTGATGCTGGTATGATAACTGTTGTTGTACGAGAACTCGCACAATGGTAGGTGTTTTTCCCAGTTTACACCGAAGTCTACTACGCAGGCCCGTAGCATGTCTTCCAGTGTTTGAATGGTTCGTTCACTTTGGCCGTCGGTTTGAGGATGGTATGCTGTACTCATATCAAGTCGAGTACCCAGAGATTTTTGAAGTGATTGCCAAAATTGTGAAGTGAAACGACTATCTCTATCGGAGATAATTGAGATTGGAACGCCGTGTTTGGTCACGATTTCCTTCAGGTAGATTCTGGTGAGGCGTTCCATTTTGTCGGATTCCTTGATTGCCAGGAAGTGAGCAGACTTTGTGAGACGATCCACGATCACCCAAATGGTATCGCAACCGCTCGATGACTTGGGTAGTTTGGTTATGAAATCCATGGCAATTTGTTCCCATTTCCATTCAGGAAGACTGGGTTGTTGAAGTAAACCGGAAGGTTTTTGATATTCGATTTTGACTTTGGAGCAAGTAAGGCATTTGCTGACATAGGTGGCGATTTCAGATTTCATGTTCGGCCACCAGTAGAAGTCCTTGATACCGTGGTACATTTTATCGGACCCCGGGTGGATAGAATATTTAGACTTGTGAGCTTCATCCATCACCAAGTCTCGTAGGTTCCCAAATTTAGGCAACCAGATTCGGTTTGAGAAATACCTAATCCCGTTAGGTCTGATTTCGAATTGTTTTATCCATGCCCCGCAAGGCTTCATCCTTGACATTTTCGGGTTTTAAGGCTTCGAGTTGAGCAGTGAGAATTTGAATGTTTAAATTGTTGTGAATGGTCATACTGAGGGCTCGAACCCGAAGTGGTTTCACTCGCTCTTTTCGACTGAGGGCGTCAGCAACAACATTTGCTTTGCCTGGATGATATTTGAGTTCGCAGTCGTAATCCGTAAGCAACTCGACCCATCGACGTTGCCTCATGTTAAGATCCTTCTGATCGAATATGTGTTGAAGGCTTTTATGGTCGGTAAAGATTGTACATCTGGTACCATAAAGGTAATGTCTCCAGATTTTGAGGGCAAAAACGACAGCTCCTAGCTCGAGGTCGTGGGTGGTGTAATTCTTTTCATGAATCTTGAGCTGTCGGGAAGCATAAGCTATGACTTTGTCTCGTTGCATGAGCACACAACCGAGACCTTGATGAGAAGCATCACAGTATACCACGAAGTCATCGGTGCCTTCGGGTAATGATAGAATAGGAGCACTGCAAAGCTTTTGCTTTAAGAGTCGGAATGCCGATTCTTGTTTATCAGTCCAGTCAAACTTTTTGTCTTTCTGGGTCAGCATTGTAAGTGGTATGGCTATCTTGGAGAAATTTTCAATGAATCGTCGATAGTATCCGGCCAGTCCTAAAAACTGCCGTACTTCGGTCGGAGTGGTTGGCGATTGTCAGTCTTTGATAGCCTCGATTTTTGACGGGTCAACGTGAATTCCCTAACTGTCAATCACGTGACCAAGGAATTGAACGGTTTTGATCCAGAACTCACACTTAGAGAACTTGGCATAGAGCTCCTCGTGTTTAAGTAGTTCAAGGATGGTTCTGAGGTGTTGCGCATGCTCTTCTTTGCTTCGTGAATATATGAGGATGTCATCGATGAAGACAATGACAAACTTATCAAGGTAAGGTTTACACACCCGATTCATAAGGTCCATGAATATAGCCGGTGCATTGGTTAGGCCGAATGGCATCACTTGGAATTCGTAATGCCCGTAACGAGTTCTGAAAGCGGTTTTTGGAATATCGGCATCGCGAACACGCAATTGGTGATAACCGGATCGGAGATCAATCTTTGAATAACAACTCGACCCTTGAAGTTGGTCGAACAGGTCATCGATTCGAGGGAGTGGATACCGGTTCTTGACAGTTAACTTGTTCAACTCTCGATAGTCGATACACATTCGAAAAGAACCATCTTTCTTCTTAACAAATAGGACCGGAGCTCCCCAAGGTGAAGAACTCGGCCTGATAAACCCTCGTTCCAGGAGTTCCTGTAACTGGGTGGACAGCTCCTGAAGTTCGGATGGAGCTAAACGGTATGGTGCTCGGGCCACAGGCGCAGCACCTGGTACAAGATCGATTGAGAACTCAACCTGTCTTGGTGGTGGTAGACCAGGCAGTTCCTCAGGAAAGACTTCTGGAAAGTCTCGAACAATTGGAACATCCTCAAGTCGCTTCTCCTCCGACTTTTTCTCCATGATGTGCGCGAGGATTGATGGATAACCCTTTCTCAGAAATTTCCGGGTTTTAAGACAAGAGATGATGTTAAGCCTCGTCCCTCCGGTCTCCCCCTGTATGACTAGGGTTCTACCGACAGTGAGAGGTATGCGAACAATTTTGTCATAGCAGATGATTTCGGAGCGATGTTTGGATAACCAATCCATGTCTACGATGACATCGAAACTTCCTATCTCAACAGGCATAAGATCTATGGAGAAGGTTTCGTCGGCTAGATTTAAGATGCAATTAGGTATCACACTATTTGTTTCTATCAATTTGCCATTTGCTAGCTCTACGGTGTACTTAACGTCTAAAGCAACAGGTGTGATGTCAAGTAGAGGGCAAAATTCATCGGAAATAAAATTTCTATCGGCACCAGTATCAAACAGAATAGAAGCAGTTAAATTGTTGAGGAGGAACATACCCGTGACCACATTAGGGTCCTGACGGGCGTCCCCTGAGTTGATCATGAAGGCGCTACTTTTGACGTTGTTGTTGTTGCGGTGGTTGTTGTTGTTGCTGCCCTTATTCTTCAATTTTGGGCAAGAATCCCTAAAGTGTCCTGGGTTTCCACATTCGTAGCAGGACTTAGGTTGTAGGGCATTTTTGTCAGAGGGGTTGTTGTTGGATTTGGGGGCTCGGCAATCCTTAGTCAAATGCCCGTACCTCCTGCAGTTGTTGCAAGGGGGGTTGCACTGACCAAAGTGGTGGTAGTTGCACTTGGGACAATAAGGTCTGTCCCCGGTGTAGTTGCGGTTGGATTCAGAGTTGGTGTTGTAGACTTGGATGGCGTTGTTTTTCTTGTTTGAGCTGTGGTGGTGTTCAGTGGATTTGCGTTTGTTGTTGTTAGAGGATGAGGTGTTGGAAGTCTCACGGCTGACAACTAGAGCCATGAGTTCATGGGCCAATCGAATGGCACTCTCAGTAGTAGTTGGTTTGGATGAGGCGACGTTGCCCTGGATGTTCTCGGGAAGTCCACGAATGTATCTCTTAATGCCCTTACTTTCTGGTTCGACCAAACCCGGGCATAATAAGGCAAACTGCTGAAACTTGGTGGTATATTCAGCAACATCATTTCCTTGCACCGTCAGGTGTCAGAATTCTTCTTCCAGCCTGTGTAATTCCTCTTCAGGACAGTACTTTTCTGTCAGCTTCTTCTTCAGTTCGGCCCAAGGAAGTCGATTTGCAACTTCAAGACCTACGGAGTTTGCGTGGGTTTTCCACCACGTGAGTGCACCTTCCTGAAAGGTGTAAGCAGCGAATTTGACCTTGTTGTTCTCAGTGCAATCGCAGAGACTGAAAACAGATTCCATGCGCTCAATCCAACGGATTAAGCCAATGGCACCTTCCGTGCCCTTGAAGTATAGCGGTTTACAGCTAAGAAAGTCCTTATAGGAGCAAGGTTTTGGTGGTGGAGTATTGGTTGCTGTGTCCTCGCTACCGGGTGGTGTTCGGGTAGCCAAGGCTTCGGTCACACTGCGGGCAATTATTCCCGCGATCTCAGCTTCGCTAAGGGTAATTTGACGACGAGGAGGCATGATACTGAGTAAGAAAGAACAAAGAAAGGAAGTGAGATACTCGTCCGAGTGCGATGAATTTGGTGGTGTGTTTGTCATTCCGAGATAAAACGTTAGAGAGAAAGAGGCCAATATTCATATAATATAATATAGCCTAAAGTTGTAATGAGGTCTATTCATGTATATATATATATATATCACGTAATAACCTATTGTGTGTCTAGCAAAGACATGTTTTGAGTCCCGTTTCTCTCGAGGTCAGAGTCAACTAGTGTATCCTGTTCAGCCATAACTTCCTTCAGATCTTACATCATCTTTGTTTAATTGTACATAGTTGATCAGGCTATGTTAAATTAAATTCGTATGCTGTAATCTCTGAACTGGTTATACCTAATAGGGAATACTGCCTAACGGTCATAGTCTAGGTCCACTAAATGCAACCTAGTTCACTATAACCTTAGGCTCTGATACCAATCTGTGACACCCCCAAATTTGATTGATTTGCGGAAGCTCGATTTGGGTGTCACTAATCAATATACAAAGCACATAAGATATAATGAACGACCACTATATGCGTCGTTTTAAACTTGTATAGATAAAGTAAATGTTTACATCAAAATATTGTTACATTAGCTCGATTTCTGAAATTGAGAGATTTCATAGCATAATTACTTTTACAAAATATAATAATGCAATTAAATCTCTAGTTGTATGAATGCTGACTCGAGCTAATAGTTCATGCTTGTGCATCCAACCTACTGCGGGGTACCTGTGATAAATACTAAAATGGGTCAGCGAAAACGCTGGTGAGCTCACAGGTTTGTATGTCAATGTATAGTTGTAAGAACCGCAAGATTTATATTGAATTTAAAATGCAATTAAGCAAAATAAAAGTTATACTGTCCATGAGCACATAGTCTGAGCTTAACTTGATTTGTCAGGCCCACTTAAGGAAACCTAACTTGAAATGCCTCCTACGAGTGCCTAATCAACACTCGTCTTCCCAAATGCTAATACATCCGTTTGACCGGTTAGTGCGTGCTAACCCGGATGAGGATTGTCAATCCCATATGATATCATATACTAACATTCACGCTATAAATACTAGAGACTATGCTATGGAGGACTTTAAATTGATTAGCTTGAAACTCATGTAGTATTTGAAGTTTGGCACTTGCGTTCTACTTGTAAAACAAAATGAAGTAGTAATATCACACCCCTAGTAAAAGTAGTGAAAATGGGGCCATGAAACTCACCTGATTCTTGAAGTGTTTAATTTAATAAACTTGAGGTAATTAGCTGTAATTTGGTGTCCAAAGTCTTGAAACCTGAATGTGTCCACGACACTTGAATTGTTATTAATTGTACCGTTATCTCGAAAGACTACCATTGAAATTGTTTGCTTAACTTGATGTCCAAATTACCCCGATTTGGTTGTTTGTATAGTTACAAGTTACTACGACTTGTTTGATTGACTTGATACAAGTTACAACGACTTGTTTGATTGTGAATTAGGTTTTGAAAATGTATACGGCCCGTTGGTGATTGTTTGAATTTAAATATGTTAATGTTCTCCTTATGTCTCGACGTGTTAACCTTGAAAAGTAAATTTTCATTATGATTGAAAAGTTGTATCGTGTAAGCGTTTTGAAGTTGTACAAGTTTGACATTTTTGTTGTAAAAATGTGCTTACGGAATCTAAGTACAGGGGTCCGGGGGCAGCGCCCCTGGTTAGCGGGGTCCAAGGGGCGGCAGCCCCTGGCGGGGTCCAAGGGGCAGAGCCCCTGGCTGGGGTCGAGATACCAGGTCCGGACTGCGACGTTGGTCACGGCGTCGCTATGTACGACTTTCGCAATTTAATGCGACGTTGTACGTGGCGTCGCTATAGGCGACATAGTTGATTTCTGCGACGTAAGGGTCTGCGTCGCTAAGTGCGACGTCGCAATTCAATGCGACGTAATAGGCTGCGTCGCTATATGCGACGTTGGGGTTATAGTGCGACGTAAGTCGCTGCGTCGCATTTGTTCCAGGCCAAATGCGACGTACGGAGTCTGATCGGAGTTTCAACCTCAAAAATGCATTTTCCAGCCATCGATCGACATAATATTTTTACCCAACCCATTTTAGGACATTACAAGGTTATACAAACAACTAGCAAGTTATAAAACTTAAAAACGAGAGTTTTCGGAGTTGTGTCGGAAACTTACAAATCGCCGAAATGAAATTCCGGAAAGATAGGATTGTAGATCGCGAAGTGGTGAACGTTTTATTCCAAACGAGTATGATGATTTGAAGTCGTTTAGTGTATTTATTTTGTGATTTTTATGGATTATGGAGATGGTGGTGATAGAGAGAAAATAAGAGAGGAGAGAGAGAAAGGAAATGGGAAATGAAAGAAAAGATGGTGGGGATGGGAGGTTAACTCTCATTTTCGCCCCGCTTTTCCCGCTCCATGCGGTGTTCGTTTTCTCCGTCGTTCAAACGTTAAATATTTATTTTACGGTTTTAATATACGTTTTAAAATACGAATAATTATTCAGTATTTTTGTTGAAGTATTTTACTAACTATTTAATAATTACATTAGAAAAGGTGGATTGTCTCGTTTCGTTTGCGAAGTTACATTCTGATTCGCGTTAATATTAATTGTTTGATAAAATCTGGATACGAAATATTATTGACATAATATTTTTAAATACGATAACGTTATTAATCATCCTTGTATTACTTAAATAAATTGTTCACCAACGTCCGTATTTAATGTATCGAAGTTCATTCGATTTGAAACTCGTACGATTTAAACAAACCGCATCATTGTGTAGATATATATTCAACAATATATATAATAATTGATACATTAATTAGCCTAACACAGAACTAATTACATGTATTAATACTTGTTTAGGCACTAAATTCTAGTCCTAAATTGACGGTTGTCACACAACCTCTCGTTAGTATAATATGTAAGTAGTTTCTCCGTCCAAGTCAAAGTGTCTACTTTGATTAGACACAAAGTATTAGTTAAAAACCAAAGTGGACACTTATAATGGGACAACCCAAAATAATAATGTAGACACTTGAAGTGGGATGGACGGAGTATTATTTTGTCAGGACCTTTTTGTAACACCCCCAAATTCGTTTAGCGGAAGCATTTGTTTAAGTATGGGGAGTGCCACAATACACGGTACATGCATACGTATCAGAGCATATGATTACAACAGAACATAATATATTAAGATGCCAAGAGTATTAATTACAAAGTTTACGATTCATCGAATCGTACAAGTTAAAAGTAATAAGTTTACAAAAGTAGATTTCGGGAATATGACTAAAACAGTTTCAGTTATACTAGATAAATCCATATGTTTCCAAAAAGTTGGCATCCTAAAACTTCACGGGTCGCCTAATTCTCCATGTGTGTTGGCGATTCTTACAAGCGCAGCTAATTCCCTGAAAAACATAGTAAAAGTCAACAACGAGGTTGAGTGAATTCACAGGTTTTATGTTTGAAATCGTAGAGTCGAGTTGTAAGCACAGTTGTTTAAATCGTATACGTTCACAAATACGTTCACAAATAGTTATTGCCATAACAGTCAAGTAAAGTTTAGTGGAATGTTATCCAAAGTATAAGTTTAGTGGGTTGTTCGCCCAAAGTATCGGTTTACGTGGGATGTTACCCAAAACACAGTTTAAATACATTACTGGTCGTTCTCCAGCGTTTTACAAACAGTACCGGTCGTTCTCTGGCCAAATACGCACGGGTCGTTCTCCCGTCCACAAAACAGTTTAATACGCACGGGTCGTTCTCCCGTCCAAACACTGCTGGTCGTTCTCCAGCGAAACACAGTACCGGTCGTTCTCCGGTCAATACGCATGGGTCGTTCTCCCATCCAAAGACGCACGGGTCGTTCTCCCGTCCAGTGGCCAGTCGTTCTCTGGCGCTAAAATACGTTGCTGGTCGTTCTCCAGCGTTTTCATAAAAGTACCGGTCGTTCTCCGACCAAATCAAAACAGTTTACCGGTCGTTCTCCGGTCTAGTTAAAACAGTTTGTCAAATAGTTTATCACGTTTGGTTGGTTTTTAGTATGAAAATGTTATTTCATAAACAAAGTTCGCACAACAGTTCAATAGTTCAAAGTAATCTAATAGTTCGAGTAAAACACGTATGATAAACAATCATGTAAGTAAAAGCAGTTAATTGGCAATTAATAAAACAGTTAAACAGTTGACTATGTTTTCCACCCCAAAGTAGTTAAAACGGTAAAAGTAAGGGCTGTGAACTCACCTGTTGAGTTAAGTAGTTGTGCGAGTGCTAGCAATGTAACACCCCCAAATTTACGGTTTAGCGGAAGCAAGATTTGGGGTGCTACTAATCAAGTAATCAAGCACAAAGGTTATAGTAAACGACTCTATATGAGACGTTTGAAAACATTATATTAATTTAATAAGTATTACAAAATACATAGCTCAAGTCGAATAATATCTAGTGATTCCAACACATAATATTTGTTACAAAAGTCATGTAGAAAATCTCCAAGAGTGTGAATGCATGCGACTCGAGCTAAAAAGTAGTTCTGCTGGGCAATCCCTACTGTTGCTGTGTACCTGAGAATGCATCACTAAAAAGGTCAACCAAAAGGTTGGTGAATCTCACAGGTTTGTAGTAAATAATCAGTTTGAACACATCAAGTAGTAAAGTGTTTGTACAGTTTTAACCAAGTAGTACGTAGTGATTACACGAATGCAATCGGGTTGATATACATTGCCATGAGCATCATAGTCGAAGCTTAACACGTCAGTAAAGTACAATCAAGTACGAGTAATTTGCCCCCGTGAGTGCTAATCCAAAAACACTCATACGTAACGAGTAAGAAACGCCCGTTTATACAGTACGGTTCGTGGTAGTGCGTGCTACCCCGGGCAGGGATTGTCAGTCCCATATGGATCCATATACTAAAACTCGCGCTTATCCTATAATTAACAACTATGATTCAGAGGCCTTCAGTGGATTAATCGTAACTCATGCAATTTAGTATATCAGTAAGTCTGTAAGTCTGTCTGGTTTGTATAGTCTGTAAAGTCTGTACATGTGTTCAAGTAAAACAAGTAATGAATCTCACCCCTGAGTGAAAACAGTAAAAATAGGGGCTGTGAGACTCACCTGAGTCTAGTAAGTATGTCTGGGAAACCAAACAAGTAACGCGGATGTAAGTCCGTAGATCGGTTCTCAGAACCCTGCAACCTTCTGGCGTCCGAAACGCACAAGGTCGTAAGTAAACAAGTAAATAAGTTGGTGTCTTGAAGGATCACCCATGCTAGTTATCCACTCAACTAGTTAATGTCCAATGTTTGTTTGTTCAGTATTTCGTTTGTAGTTTGAAAATAAGTATGGCCCGTTGGTGACGGTTTTGTAATAATAATCCAAGTATTATTATTATATATCTCGTGGTGTCATATCCTTGTAAGGTATATTTGTAAGTCTGTCATTTGTATCGCGATGTGAAAGTGTTTTTCGAAAGTAGGTTCGAGCGAGTGTAAGCTCATATAAGTGTGAGTGTAAACTCATATGTCTGTAGTGTATACTTTTCAAAGTATAAGTGTTTGTATGTCCCGGTATTATCGTATAAAGTTCGGTTGTCGTATGCGTTCAACATTTAGTGCAAAAAGTATTTACAAGTTCCTGGATGACGGGGGTCCGGGGGCAGCGCCCCTGGTAGCGGGGTCCAAGGGGCGGCAGCCCCTGGCGGGGTCCAAGGGGCAGAGCCCCTGGCTGGGGTCGAGCTGCCAGGTCAGCTTGGAAAATTTTTATTTCTACTATATTGCTTTATCGAAAATGCATTTGAAATCTAATTTCGTTGTAAAAATCAAGTGATAAATTTTAGTTCATATTAGTGCTTTTATTATTGAATTCGGGTTCGAAAGACAAAGTGGGCTGCGAACCGAGCTGGGAGAACTCGACTCGCAGGCCAACTCGACTCGCGGGTCAACTCGACTCGCGGGTCAACTCGACTCGCAGGTCAACTCGCGGGCCAGTTCGGTTCGTAGGTGATTCCGATTCGCAGGATGGCTTCGCGAGTCGAATCTCGACTCGCCTCGTTGGACGAACAGATCTCGACTCGCGAGATGAACTGTCAGCGATTTTTAGATGGGTTTCGATTTTTAAAGCATTTTTAACGGGATTTTCGGGCATAATCTTGTTGAGTGGACTCATTAACATGTAAATAAACGCTTTTCAAGTAATTAAAAGAGTTCTAGATCTCCATACCAAGAATTCGAAAATGGGGAAAATGAGGATGGAGATGGTGATGATGATCCTTATGCTTGTGTTTTGATGATGATGACGAACGATTATGATGATGATGATTCCGACGGTGGTGGTGGTTCGGCGGTGGTGTGGTGGTGGCTCTTGGAGCCGTTTTGTAGAGAGAGAGAAAGGGGGAGAGTTTTTGTTTTTAGAGAGAGAGATGGAAGATGAGAATGAGGTGGGTGTGGGTGTAGAAAGGGAGATAAAGGGAGAAGGTGGGGTTGGGTCCGCGGGTCGGGGGGACCCATTTGGGTCTCGGCTCGTGTGGTTGTGTTTCCGAATTTTGTATCACGAGTTGCAGTCGGTTAAATCCCGTAGTTGTTTAATTGTTATTTCACGTTATATGTTAAGGTGTACCCGAAATATTTGTAGTCAAAGTATTTTATCAAAATGCTTTATCTCGAGTTATAAGTTTATAAAAATACAATTTAGTTATAATTCGCTTGTCAAGGTGCGTTTTGCGCGGTTTCGTCACGTAGGATATGTTTTTATCAATAAGTAATACTTGTAATACATTCTCAAAATGTATTAATGTAAATAACTTTTGTTTGGATAATTCCACATTATTTATAAATTTGTCACCAGCGTCCCTATTTGTTAATGTCGGACTTCGTCCGGTCCATCCGTGTACGATTTGTTCAAGTAGTACACGTGTGTGTGTATATATATATATATATATATATATATATATAATCATCATATATATATAATTAATTAAGTACTGTACTTAGTCCTATTTCGTACTAAATACACGTAATAAGCACCTGATTAGGCACAGTAATGATAGCCTAAATTGCCGGGTGTTACAAGCAAAGCCTAAGCCCAAGTACAGTCGGAAATCTCCTAACGTCCTAAACGTATGAGATTTAATAAGTATAGTGGATGTCTAAGCTAATCATCCATGCTAGTGTTTGTACAACCAAGTTATATTCAAAATGTTTGTTAAACGTTTACGTTTGTATTTCGTTGTTTGTGAAAATGTATACGACTCGTTGGTGATAGTTTGAAATCATAATTTCAGTAAAATAAGTGTGTTCGTAATGTTTGTATCGTTCGTATATCGTATCGTATGTAAATATTCGTTTCCGGTTAAGTTCGACACTTAGTGAAAAAGTTGTAAACTTCCTGTTTTTGGCGACACTGGGCTAGTGTCGCTATATGCGACACTAGTTAGGCGACACTTACTGAGTGTCGCTAGATTTCTGATTTTTCAATTGAGTAGCGACACTTGGTTAGTGTCGCTATAGGCGACACTTGTTCAATTATGGCGTCACTAAGATAGTGTCGCTAGGATGGAGCTGGTTAAGTATTTCGGCGACACTTAAGTAGTGTCGCTATAGGGGCGACACTTAGGCATAGCGACACTTAGCTAGTGTCGCTAGCACTGTTTTTGGCACATAGCGACACTTCCAACTGTTCGACGAACAGCTTGAAAAAGTCGGGTTTTTGGTCGATTTTGGACGTTTTCGGTTGTTAAGAACACTAAAACATGTTATATTAAGTATATTGAACACGAAATATGAAAAGAAATGACGAAATCTAAGAGTTTGCGGGATTTGTCGGAAACTTACGTGTAGGTTCCGTATACGGACCAAATCGAGTAGCTTAAACTTGTCTATAAAAGCGGAAATTAAACACACAAGATATGCTAGAAGTTCACAAGTAAATGACCAAAACACAAGTGTATAACTTTGTATATAACAAGATGGTAACAATACATACACTTTGACAAACACACAATAATCAAAATAACACAAACTAGTATTTTTCTCTCTGAGTTTGGAGGTGTTATGTGTGTGTTTTGTGTTTTTGGCTTGATAAACAGAAACTGGCGAGTCTCTATTTATAGCCTGGACCAAACTGTATGCGACACAAGCTTTGTGTCGCATGAAGGCTTATGCGACATAAGCATTGTGTCGCATGAGATGATTCTGCGACACAAGCATTGTGTCGCATAGAATGCTTCTGCGACACAGTGATTGTGTCGCATGAAGACAGAAACTGTAAATAAACTAGAACTTAAACAATTCAAAACGTAATTACAATTTCGACACGATTACAGACTGAGACCAACTGACAGACACACATTGATGTACCAACAAACTCCCCCGTGTCTTCAGCTTGGTCTTCGGAAAAATTCTTCAATTTTCTTCAGTCTTCAAACCCATCCTGGTGGAAAGTTTCCACCAGCGTGTATGCCGTAGGTGAAGCATATATCAACAATTTTCTGAAATCGTTTCGCTAAAACAGAGTTGAACTCGTTTCCTGGATTGTAGCGAATCCGATTGTCGAATAGCTTCTTCATGTCATCTCTTGACAGATTAATCAAGCTCATTGGGTCAAATATTCTGAAGTTAGCTTTTCGTAGACCCCACAAAGATCCTGTCTGAGGCTCTGAATCTGGTACAAAAACTAAGACGGCTTCGCCAGTGTGAGCATCCAGTTCCCAGTAATGAAAACGTTTCAGTAGATTGAATGGAACTGTTTCCAGAGCTATTTCAGTCAGACATTTAGCAGGCGGATAGTGAACTTTTACAATTGGCTGCTTGGTCTTTGGATCGAGCTTCTTCTTGAACGTGTACCTTGTACCCAGTACTGGTTTGACATAATGGTATTTCTTTCGTTTAATTTCCTCACGCATGACTTTTTGAATAACATCTGCAACTCCATCATCGTAAGGATTTATCAACTGAAGCTGAGTAAGACGAACGATGTCATGCTTTGGTAATGTACTCAATATCCTCAGTGATCGACGAAAGTACTGGATACCGTCAAGCCTTTTAATCATCAACCTTCCTTTGCTCACCTTCCAGCTTTTTATCAGGCCTGTATAATTACCGCCAACCTGATATTTCTTGCATGTAACTGGAGCAGGTTCTGGATTTTTTCCTTTTGGAAACCAGTTATCCCTTTCTCTTATGGGCATTTCCTTGTCAAAAGATACACATTCAGATGTATCAAGAGGGAAAATGTCATTGTAATTTGTCGTTTCTCGAACAGGGACTGGTTGTGCTTGTGAAGAACTGGAGGGTGCAGAAGATTCTTGAGCAGGACCAGGTTGAGAAGAAGATCCTGGAACGTAATTGAACGCTGGCCCTGACTCATCGTCTGAAGAATCCGATAATACAACACCCTCTTGAGGATAGGCTGGACAATTAGAATATTCTTCATCAGGATTAAGCTCTTCTTGTTCAACATCAACATCATCGTCATTATCAGCTGAGTTGAAGTCAAAATGTTCTTCAGGCGCACGATCGTCATCGTCAACCGCAGATTGAAAGTAAGTCAGATTACAATACGTGTAATCTACAGCTAACGGTTTTGGTTGCCCTGGTTGCTCAATAATATACTCAAGAATAAGAGTTGTTTCATTAATATCAGAAGCATTTACATTTTCAGGATTTACATTTTCTTCGCCTTCGGCGGAAACCCTAGGAATTGATTCTAAGGCCGGTTGGGCTGTCTCTCCCGAAGCAATAGCTTGGGTTTCCAGCTGCAGAACCTTTGTCTTCAATTCTTCATTCTCTTTCTCCAAGCGAGAGATCCTAGCATCCTGAGCTTCAGAAACAGATGCTTGAGCTTCCATAGTCTGCTGCATCTTTTCAATCTTTGACAGGAGCTCCTGAATGACAGCTGGATGAGGAGTGATTGGAGTTTCAGTCCTTGGGGGCTCAGAAGATGTGGAAGTGGAAGTGCGGGAACGTCTGACCAGAGGATTCAAATCAGCAATGTCAGAAACATCTCGAGGCCTTTTTCCTCGGGTGGAAGATTCAGGGGGTGGAGAAGAAGGCTGATAATTATCGATCTCAAGATCAAGATCTACCAACTCTGGATCAGCTACAACAGGCTGAAATGGCGGTTGTTGAGCTGGAGGTTGTTGAACGGGAGGCTGTTGAACGGTTGGCTGCTAAACCGGAGGCTGTTGTACTGGGGGCCTCGGGATTTGAGGTTGCTGAGCAGGTGGATCATTAAATTGTTCGCCTGGAGGAGGTACATAATCAGGATCCACAATGTGACCGAACAACGCAACCTCACGTTCCGGTGCTTCGCCTGACTTTGCAAACTTTGTACAAGCAGTATAAATTCTGGTATTCATCGGCGTTTGCGCGTAGGTAAAAGAGTTGATCACTGGAAGATCCGAGTGCAAATGGTTGAGTAACAGCTGAGTGAATCGGGGATACAACGCCCATTTGTCTTTATTATCCAAAGCGTTGTTCACAAAACCACTGAAGATATATCCTGAGAAGTTGAAGGGCTTGTTGTATATGAGGGCAAGAATAGCAGAGGCAGTCGCAAATTTCATCCCTTCGAGACCTGCCTTGCGACTGGATAAGCACACAATGACGATGTGAGCCAGATACCTCCAAACCTTTGTCATATAGGTTTTCTTGTACTGATCAACTGGAATGTCCTGATAACCAATCGATCGCATGCCCTGAGCAATAGCAGCTGAAGAAAACTGGGTGATCATGTCAGAATTATCACCGAATTCGAAGAAATCTCGAATAAGCTGCTCAGAAAAGATGACTTGGCGGCCGCGGACAGTAGAAATGATCCTAGTATCAGCTTCATCATAGTTTACCACTGCATTATCCCAAAACTCGGTAATGTGATTTGTCAGGATCCGAGTATCTGCAGTGATAGCTTTGTAAATACGCGAGCGTTGAAGAAATGCGATCATTGGGCGATACGGGCGGGAAGTCTCGACCGTTGTATTCATGAACGCCACAATGTTGTGACGAGGCTCCCAGAAGTATTTAGAGATATCGATCTCTGGGAGTGCTGGAGCAGCTGGAGCAGCTTGAGCAGGTTGTTCAGCCATTTCTACAAAAATAACAGTAATACAGCCAAAACTCGAAATGCGTTAGCGTTAGTACCAAAAAAAAATAATTCGCGTTTTATTTTAAAAAAAAAGGTTCTGCGACACAACAGTTGTGTCGCATGAGGTTCATACGACATAAGGACTGTGTCGTATAAGAATAATACGACATAAGCATTGTGTCGTATGACACGTGTCACGCGGACAGCATTTCCCCTGCATTTAGCAATAAATGAGAAATTAATCTCGAATGCGACATAGTCGCTGTGTCGTATGGTGTGTCGTATCAAGTGGGTACGACATAACGTTTGTGTCGTATAAAGATACGACATAAGAACCGGGTATCAATACGACATAAAAACCAAGTATCTATGCGACATAACGACTATGTCGTATGTTATGTCGCAAAGATGAACAGCAAAGCAAACCCAGATTCGATCGATGAAACATTTTGGGGTTTTCAAAATCCAGACATACCCTAGGGTTCGTACACAACAGAGGATCAATAATATGTATTTATCTAACCCTAATAACCCCTAAACCCTAAATAATTTAACGAAAAACCGAAACCCTAAAAACGTAATACGGGTCGATCGAATTCAGGACATAATACGCGATAAAAACACGAAAGAATTATACCTAAGGATGCGCTAACAGATGATGAACAAGAATCGAGCAACAAAACGCGAAGAAAAGCCTTCAAAATCACGAACCCGATCGAAAAATGATTGTGTCGCAAAATCGCCTTTATGTCGTATAGTTTGTGTCGTGAAAGATTTGAAAACGTAAATGATTATGTCGTATGTTGTGAATAGTTATCCCTGACCCGCATACGACATAGTATACGACACAAACAAAACTGACAAATACGACACAGGAGTTGTGTCGTATAACAGTAGTACGACACAGTGGTTGTGTCGCACGGGACACAAAGCAGAATTTGAAGGTTTAAAAAATTTTAATTTCGATGCCGATTCGGATGTTGATTTTAGAATTTTCGCAAAGAAGATGATTTGTGACTAAAAAAAAATTAAAAAGAAAAAAATACAATTTAAAGAATATTAAAGAGATAAAACTAAATATAAACATAAAATAAAAGAAACAAATACAACTAAAAGCGAGAAATTTATAAAATCGTTTTGGTGACGGAGTTGAGATACTGGTTAGGGATCATACCGAAATAACATGCAATTATTAGGAATAGAAAGAGTTATTTCGATTATCAGTATATTTGTCCACTTTAAATTTACGTGGCACATTTAAAACACGTTTTATAAAAATTATTTCAAGACGATTATCGATATTGTTTATCCACTTAAGCATGTTACAACCGAGTTTGTGGAGTTAACCTTTTATTGTTAGAATGTATAAGTCTCTGTGGCACCCACCATTGATATACCCCTATACTCTAGACAATAACATAATTTCCATATTTAGAAAGAATAAAGAAAGATCATTTTTAAGAATCAGGCTAGAGTTGACAGGTCAGTACAGAAGTACAGCAAAGCAACCTAACATGATTCAAGTATAATCACAACCAATCGCAGTCAAACTGAAGTTGGAGTTTCCCAAACAGCGACCTTGGTTAGTATGATTTAGGATTAAGCAAAACCGATCGCAGTCAAACTGGATTTGGAGTTTCCCAAACAGCGACCTTGTTCAGTATCATTAAGATTTTTCAAGTGCATTGACCTGTAATTGCTTAACCCCAAGTTTATAGTAACTGTTACCAGTTCTGTACTTTCGTACAACAGAGGCAACAACCAGCATAAACTCCCAAATGATTTCAGATAAAAGTTCCAAAGATAGAAATATGTTAAGCTACGTTAAGGAATTAAGACATTGAGTCGTACATCATACGGAGTTTACCACAAGATAATAGACACATATTTAAATGATTTCTTAATACCCCAGAGACAGGTGTGTATCATGCCTACCGGTACATCGCATGATGAAGACAATTTTCATAAAAACAGTTTTAAGTGTGTCAGATAAACCTACTGACACATCAAAGATAAAACTTAAAATTCCATTTTGTGCATGTCACTCGATGTACTATCATATCCCAAGTTGTTTACAGACTCAACTCAACGTCTATTTTAAAAATGTAGCAACAATTGCATTTCCTTGATACTAACGAGTATAAAGAGTGGCGGTTGCCCCTTTTTTTTTTTTTTTTTGATCAAGAAAAGCAAATAAACTGTACAGAAAATAAGTCACAAATCATTTCTTGAGATCAAGGGAAATCATCCCTATCATATCCACAAGTTCGTTGAAGCGAGCACGCGAAAAAGCTTTAGTGAATAAGTCGGCCTTTTGCTTAAGGGTATCTATGTGAATGAGGTCAATTAAATGTTTCTCATAGCAATCTCGTATGAAGTGAAACCTAATCTCTATGTGCTTGGTCTTAGAGTGTTGAACGGGATTGCGAATAATAGATATAGCAGCAGTATTATCAATATGAATAGGAGTCAAAGTAAGAAGTAACCCATAGTCACGCAATTGATGTTGAATCCACAAAATCTGTGAACAACAGCTTGCAGCAGCAATGTATTCAGCTTCCGCTGTTGAGGTGGAAACTGTGGTTTGCTTCTTACACTGCCAAGACACCAGTCGAGAACCGAGGTATTGGCATCCTCCTGTAGTTGACTTTTTATCCGAATTGCAGCCGCCATAATCAGAATCAGAATAGGCAGTGAGAGCGAAATTTTTCTCATTTGAGTACCATAGACCAAGTGATGGTCTATATTTGAGGTAACCAAAAATTCGTTTCACAGCCTTCATGTGAGAAACTTTGGGCTTTGATTGATATCTGGAACAGATAGACACAGCAAACACAATATCTGGTCTGGATGCAGTGAGATACATCAATGATCCTATCATAGAACGATAGTCCCGCTCCTTGCAATCTTCTTCGTGTTCAGCGGGTCCGAGTTTGTGATCAGTTTCAATGGGAGTACCATATGGCTTACAGTCATGGAGTTCATACCGAGTCAACATGTCATTGACATATTTGGACTGATGAATGTAGAAACCCTTGTCAGACTGCTCAACCTGTACACCTAGAAAGAACTTAAGTTCTCCCATGGCACTCATCTCAAACTCGGACTTCATAATCTTCTCGAAGTCTCTGCACAAAGAATCATTTGTTGAACCAAATATGATGTCGTCCACGTAAACCTGCACAAGTAACAAATCTTTTCCAACCCTTTTTATGAAGAGAGTGCTATCAATTTGGCCTCGTGAGAAGCCATTTCTCGTGAGATGATTTGCCAACCTCGCATACCAAGCTCTAGGAGCTTGATGAAGACCATATAATGCCTTGCCTAACTTGCACACATAATCAGGATGGTTTGGATCTTCAAAACCAGGAGGTTGCAAGACATACACATCCTTCAAAACCTCTCCATACAGAAATGCGCTCTTGACATCGAGTTGATAAACCCGAAAACCTTTAAATGTCGCATAGGCCAGAAAAATGCGAATGGACTCCAATCTTGCAACTGGAGCAAACACATCATCATAGTCCAAACCCTCAATCTGAGTAAAACCTTGAACAACCAGCCGAGCCTTATTCCGAATAACTACGCCTCTGTCATCTTTCTTCACACGATAAACCCAGCGAGTTCCAATTGGATCGACATCCATTGGTAAAGGAACCAACTCCCAGACATCAAGCTTTTTGAATTGATTCAATTCTTCCTGCATAGCCTCAACCCAGTATGGATCTTTCAAAGCTTCAGCAATTTTCTTTGGCTCATGCTGAGACAAGAAGCATTCTTCCAATTCTTCTTCAACACAGGCAAAATTGGCAGATGAAGATTCTTCACGGACTTCATTAGCAGCAGATTGCTGCCTAGTTAAGACACCTTGTTGAAGATCACCAATGATGTTTTCAGTGGGGTGAGTAGAATGAATTCTGAGCTGAGGAATCGGATCAGGCACAATGATTGAATCCAAATTTGACAGATCACCTCCAGGATTTTGAATTTCAACTGAGCTATTAGTGGCAGTATCCTCATTGTCAATTGGTGTGACAATATCGGTTTCAGTTTGAGGATTAGATTCAGAAGCCACTTGATCAACATCGGAGGGATTGTCATCATTGACAACATTCTCAGGAGGTACTACTCTAGAATAGGAGATTGAGTCGTCAGAGGTAAGATCCAATCCATGAAGTAGAGACGCCACCTGTTCTTCTTCACTAAATTTGGGAAGATTGAAAGAGTCCACCAACTTATCATACTCAAACAAGGAATCAGGTCCCTTGCCTTTTGGAGAATCAGTATATTTCATAAACCTTACTTCAAAATGTTCTTCTATTCTCCCAGTAGACTTGTTGAAAACTCTTTTATTTGGAGAGTTCACAGAATATCCCAAAAATAACCCATCGACTGCTTTTTCATCAAATTTGCCTACCGAGTCCTTAGTAATTAAAATTGAGCAAGGACACCCGAAAGGCTCAAGAAACTTCAAATTTGGTTTGCGATTATTCAGCAATTCGTAACATGTTTTCTTTCGCCTTTTAACAATCGAAACCCTATTTAACACATAGCAGGCAGTGTTAACAGCTTCTGCCCAAAAAGTGGTTGGCAGATGCGCATCAGACAACATTGTTCTTGCTGCCTCAATGATTGTCCTATTCTTTCTTTCAGCTACTCCATTTTGCTGAGGAGTACGAGCAGCACTAAACTGATGAAAGATTCCTTTTCGAAGACAATACATTTCCAAAGTTCTGTTCTTGAATTCTGTTCCATTATCACTGCGTAGTTTCTTGATTTTCAGATTACACAGATTTTCCAGTCTGTCGAATAAGTAAGTTAAAGTATCAGCTGTTTCATCCTTTCCAGCCAAGAAATATACCCAAGAAAACCTTGAGTAATCATCAGTGACAACCAGACAGTATGATTTTCCTCCAATACTTTTCTTATTCACAGGACCGAACAGATCCATGTGAAGCAGCTCCAATGGAGATTCAATAGAGTTCACCTGCTTAGACTTATGGAACTTCTTGTGTTGTTTCCCTTTGAGACAGGAAACGCATTCATCATCTGTTACGAATGACTTTTTAGGCACACCTAACACAAGATCATTATTAACAAGATAATTCATTCTGCGAAAATGAATATGTCCCATTCGTCTGTGCCAAAGCAGTGAATCTTTAGAGGATGCTTTTGATAGCAAACAAGTATGCTCCTTGGTAATCACAGTTTGCATATCCAAAATGTACGAGTTGCGTACACGGGGTGCTCTCAGTAACACCCATTCCTCGGGAATAACAAATCCCGGTTTCAAAATTAAACATTCAACATCTGTAAATGCGGTAGTGAACTTCTTGTCGCAGACTTGAGAAACACTGATCAGATTGTGTTGCAGTTCCTCGACATAGTTCACTTTATCAAAACTCACTTGCCCATTAGAAAGAGTACCCTGACCCGTGATATTACCACCAGTATCTCCCGCAAAAGCAACATGTCCTCCTCGATATGGTTTCACATCAGACAGAAGGGACATGTCACCAGTCATGTGCCGTGAGCAACCACTATCCACATACCATTTACTTCTTTGTATATGATCTGACTGCTACAGCACAACATAGAGAGAAAGTTAGTTAGAAATGGAGACCCATGCCTTTACAGACTTGGGTACTCCAGAGACCTCATCAATAATAACTACATCAGTTAAAACTTTGTTTTTCAATAAATCAGGTGCAATTCCTGATGCAGTATTACTTGATGATGAGTCATTTAACGACTCTTTTGGTCTCCAAATTTTCACAGGAACAATAGTGGGTTGCTTGTTAACATTGTCAGGCTGTTTAACCGGAGGTTTACTAGGCCTAGCAGCATTAACTTTTGGGATAGAAGTATGAGAGAGTGAACCCTTCTTTGAAAAAGATTTAACAGATGAATTTTTGTAAACAGAATTTCTGGGAACACCTTTTGAAAACTTCTTTCTCAAAAGCAACGGGCATTGACTAATCAAGTGACCTTGTTTCTTGCAGTAGAAACATGATCGTCTTTCCCTAAAGGTTCGGTCGTTACTGCCTAAAAATTGAGGTGAGACAGGTAACTTTTGTGAGCACGTTGAGGTGGATGCCCCAGAATGTGAAACGGAAAGTTTAACAGAGTTCTTAAGTGATTTGACATTAATATTCTGTATCTCTTTCCTTTTATGTTCAGCCTTAACCTTAGTATTCATTGGAAAAGTTTCATCATCTGATTCAGTAGTGAGAATGTGATGTTCAGGCTTAATGTTTTTCTTTTCACATTGAGGCACAAACTTATAGGGAACATCCTCAACTTCGACCTCTTCTTCAATGTTTTTTAAGGGAGCAGGCGAAAAACTACCAAACGGGGTAAACTTGACGGTTCCTGAGGGGGTAAACCTAACAGGTTCAAAAGGCTTCACAGGTTCAGCCTTAATTGTCTTAGGTTTCTTCTTATCATGGTTAACTTCTATGTTGGCTTTATAGAATTCAGGCAACTTAAACGGAGTCAAACTAACAGGTTCACATACAGGCATAGCTACTTTCTTAACAACAGGTTCATTAACTGATATTTCAATGGGCTTTGCATCTACTAAAGCAGTAGGCACAAAATCTTTAATTTCATCCTTAGACGGTCTACACAAATTCACATCTAAAGACGGAGGCGGTTGATTATGATAACCATAACCGGACTTATCTTTAGAACTAGTTCTACCCGTCTGCAGGATATCAGTAAAGACCATGGCTGAAGTGTTGATATTCTTGAGTTTTCGTTGCAAATCAACAGCTTTGGCTTGAGAGTCAGCCAATTCCTTTTTCAAATGAGCAATCATTTTTAAGTAACTGTCAATTTCATCTTGATTACTGAAAATTAGAGCTTTCAGCTCCTTTTTATCTTCAATAAGTTGATTAATGTTACTTTCAAAGTGTTTCTCATTAATTTTTAAAACTTTGTTTGCTTCCATCAAATTCAAGATATCTGACTTCAAGTTGTCATTATGTTCCATAAGCCCATTTACTTTACCAGTTAAACTAATACATGAATCACAGGTAAATTTAGCAAATGGTACCTCATTGTTGATAGCCATGAAACATTGCTCTTGAGTTTCATGAGCAGAAAAATCATAAGCATCTCCATCCTCAATCAACAATGCAGCCTTAGCAGTAGTATGCTCAATCTGTTTTGGAACAACAGATGGTTTAGTGAAACCCGAAGCAGGTTGTCTTCCTTTCTCACATTCACGGGCAAAGTGTCCAAGATTCTGACACTTATAACACTTGATTTTGCTTTTATCGAATCCCGTTGGTGTTCGGTCAGCTGCATCTTCAAGAGATCTCTTTCCAGTTCGTCTTAGATAGTTTTTGGCTCTACGAGTGAGCATAGCCATATTCCATCTAATGTCGATCCTTTCTAACTCATCGGGATCAACCTGATTGAAGTCTTCATCAGTCAGTTCCAATGTACTGACTCTTTTAGAAAGAAAGTCTTCATATGATGACAAGAAAGCAGTAAACATGGCTGCATGTTCATCAGTGGTTGCAGAAGTAGGAACAGATGGTGATGAACATGTACTGCTTGAAGAAGCATTATAAGCTGGTAGGGCTGAAAATGTTCCTACAGTAGGATTACTGTAAGAAGAGAATCTCTGAGAATTTGTCTCAGCTGAGATGAAAGCTGTTCCACCATGACTTGATTCTGATGCACGAGCAGTAGATCTTGTTTCCTTCTTTTCAATATCCAATGCCCCAGCTTCAAGTTTTCCAATAAGATCATCCAGAGACAATTGCTTTGTTTTTGGATCGCTTTCCAATAACAAAACTCGTGTTTCCCAACTTGATGGCAGAGCAGCTAAAGCCTTTTTGTTAATCTCAGAATTTTTGAGATTATATCCGCCAGCTTGCAGTTCATTCACTGTGCGGGTAAATCTGCAAAGCATGTCTCTGACAGTTTCATTCTTCTGGATATAGAAATAATCAAACTGAGTTTTGACTAATTCCAATTTGCTTTCGATGTACTCAGTGTTTCCACAAAATCTCTTTTCAATTGCAGTCCAAAGATCATAAGCAATAGTTTGTGGAAACATATCCAAAACGTCTGTTGGAAGCGACATAGTAATAGCAGAATGAGTCTTCCGTTCAATTTCCCATGCTTTACGTTCTTCGGTAGTGTATGAACGAACGGGCTTGGGAGGAGGAACACCCATGTGTTCTCCAAGAGCAACAGGTGGAACATAGCGTTCAAGAAGGGCCAACTCCATATCAGGATCGGTGAATAAAACAAACGATATGAACCTTTGTTTCCATGCTCGAAATGGTAAACCCGGTGCAAAATAAGGAGGTTTATTTGCACTACCAATCGTAGCATTATGTTGTAAAACTGCATCAACGCTTTGAAGAGACATGATGAAAATCTGCAAAACAAATTAGAAAAATACACACAAAACAAACTGATTTTTGTCTAAGTCAGGAATTATGCGACACAGTGTTATGTCGCAGAGTACCAATACGACACAATATTTGTGTCGCAGAGTACAGATACGACACAGAAGTAGTGTCGCAGAACTTAATCTGACAGAAGACAAAAATGCGACACAACAGTTATGTCGTATGTTATGTCGCAACTTGTGTCGCAGACCAGTCAAGGTCAAAAAGTGTTATGTCGCAAGGTTATGTCGCACGTTATGTCGTAGACAATTTAATGTCGTATTGTTGTGTCGTATGAACAGTGATACGACACAAGCCTTGTGTCGCAAAAATGCACGTGCAGACAGTTTTTTTGAGCCCACAGAAGATTTAAATTTTCAAAACACATCATAACCTACACCCCATACTTTTCTGCAGACTGCAAACACCAAATCTTCAAGCAAAATGATCACCAACTATTACCAACCAATTCCAAAAATAAGACTAACACAATTCTTTGAAGATCAAAGACCACAATAAGCAAAAATAAAGACTTTTAACCAAGAACACCAAGAACACTTAAAAACATAAATTATGAAAATAATGTTTTTGGACCAAAATCTAGCACCAAACTAACTCGAAACCGCAACTCAAGAGTATGCGGCTCTGATACCAATTGTAGGTTCCGTATACGGACCAAATCGAGTAGCTTAAACTTGTCTATAAAAGCGAAATTAAACCCACAAGATATGCTAGAAGTTCACAAGTAAATGACCAAAACACAAGTGTATAACTTTGTATATAACAAGATGGTAACAATACATACACTTTGACAAACACACAATAATCAAAATAACACAAACTAGTATTTTTCTCTCTGAGTTTGGAGGTGTTATGTGTGTGTTTTGTGTTTTTGGCTTGATAAACAGAAACTGGCGAGTCTCTATTTATAGCCTGGACCAAACTGTATGCGACACAAGCTTTGTGTCGCATGAAGGCTTATGCGACATAAGCATTGTGTCGCATGAGATGATTCTGCGACACAAGCATTGTGTCGCATAGAATGCTTCTGCGACACAGTGATTGTGTCGCATGAAGACAGAAACTGTAAATAAACTAGAACTTAAACAATTCAAAACGTAATTACAATTTCGACACGATTACAGACTGAGACCAACTGACAGACACACATTGATGTACCAACATTACGAGTGGTCGGATTTAAAATCCGAGAAGATAGATGTGTAGCTCTCGTTGTGGTGATCGTTTTCTTCTAAATGCGTGAGTCGATTGGGTGTCGTTTTGGGGTAGTTTTGGTGGCGTTTTTGGGTGGTAGTTTTTAGGTGGTGGTGGAGTGTTTAGAGAAAAGAGAGAGATGAGAGAAAGAAAGATGGAGAGAAATGAGAAAGTGAGGAGGGAAAATGGGGTTTTGTCTCCTTTTTTCTTCCTCCGTGTTTGCGCTCCGTGTTTGTTTACCCGATCGTTAAATGTTACATTATTTTAACTAATACCCTTTTTAATTACATTATCCATTTTATTTTTAATTAGGATCTTTTTATGAAATTTATTCAATTAAGTTATAAGATTTTTAACTTTGTTTTATTTTAATTATAAGAGTTGACGTTTTACGTTGTAAAATGAGTTGTAAATATTTTTGACGAAATATTAAATTGTTTACGACGTTATTTAATAATTTCGTTTTTTTAAATAATTTTGTTCACCAACAGTCGTATATTTTTGTCGCGTTTGTTTTCAGATTGTTCAGTACGTAATTAAAACTAATTACGAATACGTAATACTACGTGTATTATCTAGTTGGGCTTTGCTAGACTTACCTCTAAAATGTGTTGTGAATTCACTCAAGTAGGGAATTAGCCTAATAATGCAAGTGCTTAACGTTAATAATCGCGTTTAAATTTGCGGGGTGTTACATTCTCCCCTCGTTAGAGAAATCTCGTCCCGAGATTTAAAAAAAAAATCAAGTTGGATCGCCCGCGGCGTATGTTCTCCGATAAGTCATGTCGTCAATAATAATACCAATTTGCATGGCGCTTAATTGTTGCCAGAAAAGTTTTAACGATTTAGTATACTCGCGGTATAGTTTAAATAGTTATGCGTTCGATAATGGTCGAAGTTTACCAAGCGTTAAGTTTGAATAGACATTCGAACGAAACATATGTTAAATCGTAGCAACAGCTGTTAAGACATACCGTGTTAGCCGAGGTCCGCAACTGTTTCCGGAGCCCGGAGGATGTATGCGCGGCTACGACCCGGTGGGATGGTTGCGATGCGGTTGTTGTTGTTCTGATTGTTGTTCCCGGGGTTGTTCTGATTGTTGTTCAGTTTTGGACATTGGTTTCGATAGTGCCCCGGCTCGCCGCACTCGAAGCACGCATTGTTTGTTCGAGGAGGGGGGTTTGTTTTACAGTTTTGTGCCAAGTGACCACAGTTCCTGCAGTCTTGGCAGAAGGAGCATTCACCAGCATGGTGTTTCCCGCATTTGTCACATTTCGGTTTGTTACCGAGATAGGGTTTGGGTCCGGTAGCGGTGGTGGCAATGTATGCTCGGGTGTTCCCCGGGTTTCTGTTTTGCTGACCCTGTCGGTCAGTACTCTCACTGTTCCACTTGCGTTTATTGTTTCCAGAATCGCCCACATCAGCACGGGTAGCTTCAGCTTTCTCTGTAGCAGCTTTCAGGGTTCCGATCAGAATCGCGTCGTCAGTCAAGCTTTGAGCCAGATCCACTGCGCTCCTAAAGGTTGTCGGTTTGGAGGACATCACCATGCCTCGGATCTGTGGGGCCAAGCCCTTGTTGTAACGCTCGATGCGTTTGCTCTCGGGGGTCACCATGTGGGGTACCAGGCGTGCAAGTTCCTGGAATCTTGTTGTTTAACCGGTGATGTCAGCGCCGGTCATCTGAATGTTCCAGAGTTCGGCTTCAAGTTTCTGCATCTCGTTGGGAGGGCAAAATTCCTCCATCAGCATCTGTTTCAGAGTTCCCCAGGTCATGGAGTAAGCAGCTGGGCGTCCAATAATATGGACCTGAGCGTTCCACCAGGTCAACGCTTTGTCAGCTAAGGTACACGTGGCGTACTTCATGATTTTATCGGTGGCGCAGTCGCTGATATCGATCACCGATTCCATTTTCTCAATCCAGTGGACCAGGCTGATGGCCCCTCCGGTCCCGGTGAAGGTGCTGGGTTTACAAGACTGGAAGGTTTTGTAGGAACACCCCTGCTGGGTATTGGTTGGGGTTTCGCTGTTGACTGGAGTGGCTCCGCTATTGTTGGTCAGGTTTTCACGATTGCGGCTGGCCTCGTATTGAGCGATGGCTTCAGCCACGCGGCGTTCGATTATTTGCTCGGTTGTTTCTGGAGGCGGAGGTGGAGGAGGAACATTTCATTGACTGTTTCGAGTATTTCTTTTAGGCGGCATGATGACGTTCTGCAAGGAAAGAAATTGCAGAAGTCAATGCCAAAGAAGGTTAATGCGAAGAACAAAGTTCTAGTTTTCAAGCGTTTGGAAGGATTGACAAGTTTTCCCCTTACGTATCTTACGACTATGAAACACCCATATTGTAACATCCTCTCCGGTAGCCTGGTATTTTTCTATTTATAATTGCGTATTTAATAGTTTTAAATAATTTTGTGATATAATTGTTTAATTATGAAAGTTGGTGAAATAGGTCTTAGGACTTATTGTGGTTAGTGGAATGTTGTTTGATTTAAATTATTAAAGTTGACGGAACAATAAAATAAATTTCTCGTATTTAGTGATTATGTGCCAGACAATAGATTTAGAGCGGGTATAAAATAACCACGATGTTAAACGGTTAAAAAGGAAGGGTCGATCTTTTTATTTTCACTTTACCAATTCCTTTTCCCAATTTCCTTTCAAACAAACACACATAAACCCTAACTTAAATATAGGATCAAATCATCAAACTAGGAAGTGATTGGAGATTGTAATCTACTAGCTATCATCATCATCATCTTCTACCCTTCTATTCATCATCTTCTTCATATTTTAAAGGTAAGTGGGGTTTATTTCAAATGATAGAATTGATGATTAAGTGATTAAATGAAATTGTTCTTGCAATTGTAAGATGATCACTTGTTATATATGATGATATGTGATGATTATTGACTGATTATATGGTTCAAATCCATGTTCTTAAACTATGATTGAAACTAGTTGGAAACCTAAATTGGTTATATGATTTTGGTAGGAAAATAAGATTACTTGGTGCTAGTGAGTGTTGTTGATGTTGATTAGATACAATATAGCATTCCTTAAGTGGTAAAAATGTTGGCTAGATGACTTAGTACCTGAACTTGTGTAAAATTTGGGGTTTGAAACGAGCTGGAAATGTGCAGAACAGGATCTGGAATTGCTGGGTTTGTGGCAAAGCCGATCGGCTATGCCAAAGCCGATCGGTTATAACTATAAAAGCCGAACGGCTATTTATAGCCAATCATATAACACCCCTCGTTTCAACATAAACAATAATATAATAATTGCGACTCGGAAGCGTATATTTAAAACATACTACCAATGTACTCAAAATGTCAATAAACTTTTTCAAACTTATTACATGACATTTCAACAAACTCGGTGTTATATAATTCAAAACATCTCTTTAGTTATCAAAATAACATCAGAGTAAAAGCCTGTCAAACATTCCTTCAATTCCAAACACTTCCTGCCCTGCCCAATATGTCCCATCTATTTTAACCTGCAGGAAGAACTGTGGTGGGGTTAGCATAAAGCTAAGTGAATGAAACTATAAGCAACAGTACAACCTAGCATAACAATCTGTTTACATCAAATAACAATAAACAGAAAATCAATCATTCACTCGACATCCAATCAATGTCAAGCTACACCAATCAATCATTATCAATCGTCATGAGGATCGGTGGCTCCTGAGATACCCTAATACCGGTTTGGTAATCAAGGAACTCTTATCAATCATCTGTATTGGCCTATACAGAATTACCGATAACCAGTTGTTAATCACACACGACCTAGATCTCCAAACCAACATTTCAAGTTTCAAGATCTCCTGTCGTCTACAATAACAACCAAGTCCAACTGTCAAGTCAAGTTGACCTCAGAATCTTACATACTAGCTCAAACAGCCAAGTAAGCAACTAGTCAAACTATCATGGCAAGATATCTCAACAATTACATTCTATCAAAGTAATACTATAATTACTTGTTGTAAATCAAATCATTACAACTAAATCACACTGAGGTTACAGATCCACTCACCGACTACCTCAGACCTCCACTCAGTAGTCTAATATCACTGAGCCTTCTCCACATCTGAGAATCAACCAATTAAATATAAGTTAGTAATCAAATCATAAATACTGAACTTATATCAATCTTTAACATTAGGAACTTAACATAATCTACATCAAGATTACTAGTTCCTAACTATCCACTAATGATTTATAATATAATCATTATCATCTATTAACATATATCAATTAGAAATCATGTTACTTATTAACAAACAAACAAGAAATGTTGTACCTGCCCTTCAAGCCGCCGGCTTCCTCCTAGAAGCCGCCGGCTTCCTAACCTCACCCGCCGGCTTCACTTCAACAACCGCCGGGTAATTTACCAAATGTGGTAACAGAACTAAAACCCGTTTTAAAGCTTATACCAACCGCCGGGTCGGGTTTATACCCGTCGGTTTCCTACAAAACATCACAAGCCGCCGGCTTGGATTATGAAGCCGCCGGCTTCGGCTAACAAGAACAAGCCGCCGGCTTGGCCAAAGAAGCCGCCGGCTTCTGGCCTCGTCCCAGCCCAGCACGAACAGCAGAAACCCTAACTCGCTGGTTTAATCCCCAAAACACCAAAAACTCGTTTTTAAACGGTTATAAACCTCAAATATCATCACATAATCAATATGTAACACTTATAACCTGTTTCTAACATCCAAATCTCTCAAATCATCAATTTACCCAAATTCAATCAAAAAATCAAATTCTTAAATACTCAAGAATACTTACTGATTGAAGAATCTAACGATGGTAATCTGATGATTATGAAGATTCACGAGCATCACAACTTCCTGATTTGATTTCTAGTTTGATTTGGAGGTTTTCAGAGAGTTTCTGTGAGTTTCAGAATAAAATGAATAACTTTCCTAAATAGGAAAGGATGTATATAAGTCGGCTCATCCAACCGCCTTTAATATACGGGTATAATTTAATACCCAATCTCAATCTATTGTCTGGAATCCGAAAACCATTTGCGAGTCCAAACATTTTATTGCACCGTCAACTATATTAATTTACAACAATTAATAATTTACTTATCACATTGGAATATTCGACTCCTATTCCAATTATTTCAACTATTTCAAACAATATTATTTCCAAACACATTTAAATACATATTTAAATCAAGAAATAATATATAAACAACTAGGTCCATTTCGAGGATGTTACAACTCTCCCCCCCCTTAAAGAGATTTCGTCCCCGAAATCTAACCTCAATCAATCTAACTATTGTGATATAATCACATATATCTTAATATACATTTGTCCTCAATAGCAACTTACAACTATACTTAGACTGTTTGAATTCTTTCCACATGCACATATCCAAATGTACATGCTTCTATCTTTTCCTATGCACACATACAGTGCATCCATCCAACATCTCATAGGAACCAATCATCTATCTAATTCCTTTATCACCAATCAGATAAAAGTTTAAAGCACCCTATCACTTTAACCAACAACAATAAGTGAAACCTAACATCACTTACTAGGTCTACACAACCAGAAATTAGCAACATGCTAAAATCTTTAACCTACTCTCACTGTTCATCACTGGTAACAATAAAACAGCAGTAACAATATCACAACAACAGTGTTTATTAAACCACAATATACCTAGCGACACTGAAATATAATTCAGTTCACGATCAACAATCAATCTAATATACAGATCACAATCTTAAATCTCTACCATCAAAGATCTGAAATTCAAATCTAAGTCAACTTTTCATCCAAAAGTTTTATACCTATACTCTTTTGAACAACCTATCATATTCACATATCATTATCACTATCATATGAAATCCTTTACTTAGAAGTAATCCAGATTCATATCACCTTAATAAGCACAGCAGAGGTCACACTCAGTAGGTAAAACTACAATCAACAAGTACTTTGCTCAATCAACAATAGTACCACAATTAAATATTACCTACATTCAACCAACCTCTACATTGACTTATTTCTGCTTGTAACTCCTTTCATTACAATCTATCAATTGTCAACAACAACAATTTACACAACCAATAATCACAACACTAATGATTATACACTACAGTATACCCATCAATACTTACTATGTATCTCCAAAGTCTAACTAACCATCAAGTTAAAACTTATTTATTACTTAAACTGGTAAAACATCAATAATATTCTCTTAGCAACCAGTTATTTCAATTCAACTTTACAATCTTAAACTACTAATCACAAGCAATTAGAATTTATACAACTTTAACCACCCAATCATTCAACACTAGATCCCGTTAATCTAGCAACTAAGTCAGTCTTAATCCACATATTATGATACTACAGGTCAAGCATCACAATATCACATTATCAAAAGGTGCTACCTTTCAACACATTTCCAACAAAATCTATATCAAGTTAATCACAATTAACTGACCTCCACATATTATATGGCACATTTTAATTCAATCTATTAAAACTTATCATGCCATTTATTATCATGTATACCACACATACATACCTACACAATTTCAGGTATTTTCTAAAATGGACACATACACATCAATTCCATTTCATCTTATCCCCTAGGCCATTCAGACTGTTAAAGTCTTTATCAAGCCTTCTCAATACTACTAGTCATCACATATCCATACTACAGAACATGGAACAATCACCAACTCTATGTTTCACTTATATACATAATACATCGTATATAACTTAAACAATTTAATCTACACTTTACAATAAAAGTTTGGTGAATACAATCATCATCTCTCAATTTCAAGGTTTCCCTTACTCCCTAATACATACAATTTCTTAAAATATGAACAACCTTCCAATTCATATTCCTCGATTTATCGAACAAGAATCAACTAAACCTTTAATATAATTCATTTCCAGATATACCTTCATATCTTTTCTTACTTGGATCTAATCCCAATTTATCACTTTATCACTTATTTCATTTGTATACTATCAACAAATAACAAAAGAATCCATTCAATTCTTTCCATACCTAAGTAATTCACCATGAGGTACCAGTCAATCTAGGCAACCATTAATAATAACTTTCAATTATTTCTTATCTCACATTCTTATCCAATCAAAGCTATCATCACAAGCTTCATACACTGGTAAGATTTTCTTATCACAATTCTAATCAATGTGACTTAATTTGCACCTTTCAACAATTTACAACTGTCATATCATTCAATGACTTCATATCTGTAAAATTTTCTAACACATATTCAGTTCAAATATCATATATTTCCTAACTGAATACTCAATTATACTTAACACTATTTCAATTACTTAATACTAGCTTTAAGTAATTACTCAAGTTTTCACAACTTAATACAATTTAGGAATTCAATCATATTCCACACAATCATAACATTACAATCTATGTTATACTATTTCACACACACAGTTGACTACATGTCAACTCTGGTTTCAACCAACCAATCAATAAAATTCTCTAATTGCTTTTTTCAAGTTTGACCCAAACTCAAATCAATCACAAGCAATTAATTTTATACACCATTTTCTATTCATGGTTTGACTTTCAAAGTTAACATACTATCAAGTTAACTCACAACAAACCATTTCATCTTATATGTTCACTTTCAAACATATATTTCAAATTATTACTTTCAATAATCTTATCAATCCTTCACAAGGACAAAGTCAACCTACATCAATTTTTGGCTCCATACAAGCCATTTCATATTGTATGTTTACTTTCAAACATTGACTTCTAATTATTACATTCAATAATTACTAGGAATTCCTTAAGCCAAACAATACTAACATGTATCAACCTTGGCTTCATACAAGCCAGATACAAAATAGTGATTCATTTAAACACTATCAAATTCACCTAAGGTCAATGTAACACAATCAGTTACAATTACATATTCAACAAAATCAAATTGGTCAATTAGGTGTATCATCAAAACCTCTATCAATGACCATTATTATTTACACTCTCACCTTTACAGTCTAAAGGTCACAGTTCTATCAACTGATTTTTTTCTTATCAAAACAACTATTAAACAACTTAGCATACTATCATGCTCCATTTCCAAAATCACATTACATTTATTTTATACCAAGTAGCCTCAACAAGTTCAAGTGACACGACATAATATAACAACGGTGATCAGGCGTTGCAAGATTATGTTCTTCACAATCCATTCTCAGGCTACTCTACATTATAGTTATCAATGTGATCTACTCTTATCTCATATATATTAAATACTTCATAATTTCAAATCAATCATAATCTATTTAATAGTTTCTATCAACTGATACAAAATCAAAATCAGCTTACTACTTACATATTCAATCTTACATATGCAAGCCATTTTACACATACACTGTTCTAATTTTCAACAACTGAATTACTCAGTATATCACTTATCTGAAACCTCAAACATATGATAACCTATCATCATAGTTTCAACACTTAACACTAATCAATGTCCCTATTTACCTCAAAATTCAGGACACATCTTACTTAATTATCATCACTTTGACATATGCTATCATATCAAGCATCACTGTCACAACAAACCTACTCAATCATGTTACTATAAAAACATTTCATTTATTAGTTCACAATTGACCAGAAAGATCTATCACTTCCCAAATCAATTTAGCTTTATCATAAGCCCTATTTCTTATAAACCTATCAGTCATGGTTTTGATCAAGTGTTTAACTATAGTCAACACATATCATATAGTCACATAAACACATATTTTCTCAAATAGCAGTCATTCTCAATTCAAATGACACAATATTCCTTAACTAGGATTTAAATCACACCCTGTAACCAATCTACTATCATAATACTATCAATTATCTCGTCTCACCAATAAAGACATTCCTTAGGTTCTAACATCACTCCAGTTAAAACCTTAACCCACTCTTTTCTATTTACTTGATCACATTTCTGCATTTACAATTTAATCAGAAATATTCACAACGATGAACTTTTCATTTAGTACCTCTATCCTCATGTCAACCTATAACAATCATTAGTTGACTCAAAACTGGGGAATCATATCAGTCTGACTCAATTAACTTCACAATAATGTTTACTCATCATAACAAAGTAAACAGTTCAAGTTAATTTAAATTAACACAGGCTTATCAAAGATTACCTGTCAATCTTCAGCCAACGAGTGTTGAGGAAACATGAAATATGCTAATCAGATACTCATGTTCCTCCGTCTCTGCAATCAAACAACACTTCACAACTTGTTAAGGGTTAGTACATTTTCAACTAACTACTTTCTCACACATCACTAATCAACTAAACCCACACCCACTGGAATGTTTGACTCAACTCAATCAAAGTTTAGGATTGAACATTCTATCATGCTCAATTCACCCAAACTATTGCTCTGATACCAACTTATAACACCCCTCGTTTCAACATAAACAATAATATAATAATTGCGACTCGGAAGCGTATATTTAAAACATACTACCAATGTACTCAAAATGGTAATAAACTTTTTCAAACTTATTACATGACATTTCAACAAACTCGGTGTTATATAATTCAAAACATCTCTTTAGTTATCAAAATAACATCAGAGTAAAAGCCTGTCAAACATTCCTTCAATTCCAAACACTTCCTGCCCTGCCCAATATGTCCCATCTATTTTAACCTGCAGGAAGAACTGTGGTGGGGTTAGCATAAAGCTAAGTGAATGAAACTATAAGCAACAGTACAACCTAGCATAACAATCTGTTTACATCAAATAACAATAAACAGAAAATCAATCATTCACTCGACATCCAATCAATGTCAAGCTACACCAATCAATCATTATCAATCGTCATGAGGATCGGTGGCTCCTGAGATACCCTAATACCGGTTTGGTAATCAAGGAACTCTTATCAATCATCTGTATTGGCCTATACAGAATTACCGATAACCAGTTGTTAATCACACACGACCTAGATCTCCAAACCAACATTTCAAGTTTCAAGATCTCCTGTCGTCTACAATAACAACCAAGTCCAACTGTCAAGTCAAGTTGACCTCAGAATCTTACATACTAGCTCAAACAGCCAAGTAAACAACTAGTCAAACTATCATGGCAAGATATCTCAACAATTACATTCTATCAAAGTAATACTATAATTACTTGTTGTAAATCAAATCATTACAACTAAATCACACTGAGGTTACAGATCCACTCACCGACTACCTCAGACCTCCACTCAGTAGTCTAATATCACTGAGCCTTCTCCACATCTGAGAATCAACCAATCAAATATAAGTTAGTAATCAAATCATAAATACTGAACTTATATCAATCTTTAACATTAGGAACTTAACATAATCTACATCAAGATTACTAGTTCCTAACTATCCACTAATGATTTATAATATAATCATTATCATCTATTAACATATATCAATTAGAAATCATGTTACTTATTAACAAACAAACAAGAAATGTTGTACCTGCCCTTCAAGCCGCCGGCTTCCTCCTAGAAGCCGCCGGCTTCCTAACCTCACCCGCCGGCTTCACTTCAACAACCGCCGGGTAATTTACCAAATGTGGTAACAGAACTAAAACCCGTTTTAAAGCTTATACCAACCGCCGGGTCGGGTTTATACCCGCCGGTTTCCTACAAAACATCACAAGCCGCCGGCTTGGATTATGAAGCCGCCGGCTTCGGCTAACAAGAACAAGCCGCCGGCTTGGCCAAAGAAGCCGCCGGCTTCTGGCCTCGTCCCAGCCCAGCACGAACAGCAGAAACCCTAACTCGCGGGTTTAATCCCCAAAACACCAAAAACTCGTTTTTAAACGGTTATAAACCTCAAATATCATCACATAATCAATATGTAACACTTATAACCTGTTTCTAACATCCAAATCTCTCAAATCATCAATTTACCCAAATTCAATCAAAAAATCAAATTCTTAAATACTCAAGAATACTTACTGATTGAAGAATCTAACGATGGTAATCTGATGATTATGAAGATTCACGAGCATCACAACTTCCTGATTTGATTTCTAGTTTGATTTGGAGGTTTTCAGAGAGTTTCTGTGAGTTTCAGAATAAAATGAATAACTTTCCTAAATAGGAAAAGATATATATAAGTCGGCTCATCCAACCGCCTTCAATATACGGGTATAATTTAATACCCCATCTCAATCTATTGTCTGGAACCCGAAAACCATTTGCGAGTCCAAACATTTTATTGCACCGTCAACTATATTAATTTACAACAATTAATAATTTACTTATCACATTGGAATATTCGACTCCTATTCCAATTATTTCAACTATTTCAAACAATATTATTTCCAAACACATTTAAATACATATTTAAATCAAGAAATAATATATAAACAACTAGGTCCATTTCGAGGATGTTACAACTCAGCTATCTTAGTGCAAAACCATCACAGAACTTGGACCTCGAATTAAAGTCCGAAAATAACTGCGGAAGCCGATCGGCTATGGCTGAGCCGATCGGTTATGCTATCCAAGCCGATCGGCTATGGATGTTGAAGCTGAACGGCTATGACCAAAAAATAGAATTAAAATAGCTATATCCTTTGAGTGTAATGGAAAGATATAACTATATCTGGAAACCAGATAAATAAGGTAATTATGGTATGATCTAATTGTATTAGTGATTGTGTAATAGTATAAGTGCTAGTGTAAAGTCGTTAGTTGCTTAAATACTACTTATTAATGACAAGTTCTAACTTGTGTTGTTGCGTGATGTTTCAGATACCCCAAAGACTCAGTGATTAGTAGCTGGGTGTGTTGACTGCAAAGGTATCGGTGAGTGGATTCAAAACTTACCGTTTGGCTTAGTTGTAATCATTTGATTACAACGGGTAAACGTAGACTTGATTATTGAGTTGATTAGTTGTTATTGTTGATCATATGCCTATATGTGCTATGTGTGGCTTTTGTGCATTGTTGTTAATGAGGTCAACGAGTTGATGAACTGTTGGTTGGGCTAGTGTGTTGTTGTGTGAATGGTACATGGAGGTACTTCATTTGTTGTGTGTGCTGAACTGTACCTAAGTATAATAAACACTAGCTATCGGTCTCGTCCGTTATGGCCATACGGATATGTTTGGATAAGTGATCTTGGGGAGCCGCCCGGGTACTAAGGTTATCCCCGGATCCGCCGATCCTCATTAAGTTGTTGTTGATTGTTGTGGTTGCGAATACTTGTTGTAGTTAATTGGTTTAGCTAAGTTAAATGTTAAGTGTTGGATTTACTCACTTAGCTATGTGCTAATCCCTCGTTGTTACTTCCTGCAGACTTTTGTTTTGTGCATGCGAGTGGGTAGCAGGAAGGTCAAACCTTGGAAGAATGGAATGTTTGATATTCAAGCTACTCTGATTATTTTGTAACAACTCCGTTTAGTTTATATAATACCCCGCCATGCTAATCTTTTGAACAAGTTTTAAATTGAAGTGACTTAAACATGTAAACGGTTTTGGTACTTTAGTAGAATATGTAACAATGTATTGCGTTTTACTTACTTGCGCTTCCGTATTATCTATAATATTATTACTATGGAATGAGGGGTGTTATACATATGTACTTAGTATAATTGTGACACCCGTCAAATTAGGACTAGTGTTTAGTGCCTAATCAACTTTTAATACATGTAATTAGTTTTGTGTTAGACTAATTAATGTATCAATATATATATTGTTGAATATATACAAGAATATGATTTAATTGAATCGTACCAGTTTCAAATCGAATGCATTTCGGTCAAATTAAATACGGACGTTGGTGAACAATTTAATTAAATAATATAATGTTATTTAATAACATAATTACATCCAAAATATTATTTTATTTAATAATATTTCGTACACAATTCGTATCGTACAATCAAGGGCTACGCGATTAAATTATTAAACGCGCAAACAAACAAAACAAGTTAACGTTATATTTCATAACGCAATTATTAAGTATTTGGTAAAATACTTCAACAAAAATATTGAATAATATTTCGTACTTCAAAACGCATTTAAATACTAATTAACGTTAAAATAATCGAGATAACGAACACCACACGGAGCGCAAACGCGAGGAACAAGTTTGGGACACACCCACATGGGGTGGACCCCACGAAAAATCTGCCAAAAGGGGGTGAGGTCACCACCTCCCCACCCCATTTTCACATTATCAATCTCTCTCTTTCTCCATTTTCTCTCAAAAATACCACACCAAACCACCACCTAAATCCCTTAAAAACTACCACAAAATGCAACCAAATCGACAAAGTAATTAGAGAAAAGGAACCACCGCATCACGATCTACATTTCCATCTTTCCGGATTTTCGTTTCGGCACTTTGTAAGTTTCCGAAAAAATCCTGAAACCTCTCGTTTTAGCTTATTTTTACATGTTTACGGGTTATTTGGGTTTATATATGTCTATTACAAAAGGTAAAACACGATTTTATAGCTTAAAAATGGGTTAGATTTGAGTTTTGGGTCGAAAATCTTCGACAGTCGCTGGGTTCTGTTTTGGTGTTCATCTTTGCGACACAAGCCTTGTGTCGCAGGTTGTGTCGCATAAAACCCCTTGTGTCGTATTTTGTGTCGTAAAAACTCAGTTATGTCGGACCTTTTGCGACACAATTTTGTGTCGTACCTTATGTCGCAAATACCATGCGACACAATCGCTATGTCGCTGTTGAATCAGCATTGTACGCTTATGCGACACAACCCTTGTGTCGCTAAGCTCTTGTGTCGCACTTCTATGCGACACAACCCTTGTGTCGCATAACAAATTATTATGTCGCATATTGTGTCGCATAAAACAGAATATTTACAACTTTTTACTAAGTGTCGAGACCTAAATTTTATCACTTGATTTCACCCAAATTCAAGTCCAGATGCATTTTTCACCAAAGCAATTTAATAGAAATAAAAATTTTTCGAGCTGACCTGGCATCTCGACCCCAGCCAGGGGCCAGCCCCTTGGACCCCGCCAGGGGTTGCCACCCCTGGAACCCCGCTAACCAGGGGCGCTGCCCCCGGACCCCCGTACTTAGATTCGGTAAGCACATTTCTCACCAAGTGTCAAACTTGTACAACTTCAAAACGCTTATGCGATACCACTTTTCAAACATAATGGAATTTGCTTTTCAAGTATAACGCTTCAAAATCAATGTGATAATATCTAAACTATTATTACAATTAAATCACCAACGGGCCGTACACGTTTTCAAACATACAATTCAATCAACCAAATCGTAGTAATTTGGACAAGTCAATCAACCAAATCGGGGTAATTTGGACAAACAATTACAAAGGTAGTCTTTCGAGATACCTAAACAATTAATAACCACCGCGTGTCATGGACACCTTCAGGTTACAAGTCTTCGGACCACACTTCAAGGCAAATCAATTCAAGTTATTAGTTCAAACTTTCGAGACTCAGGTGAGTCTCATGGCCCCTATTTTACTGCTTTACAATCAAGGGTGTGATATTATTGCTCGTTTTGTTTTACAAGTTGAACGCAAGTACAAATCAAATCAAATACTACATGAGTTTCAAGCTAATCAATTTAAAGCCCTCCATAGCATAGTCTGGTAATACGTAGTAGCGTAAATGTTAGTATATGATATCATATAGGATTGACAATCCTCGTCCGGGTTAGCATGCACTAACTGGTCAAACGGACGTATTAGCATTTGGGAAGACGAGTGTGGATTAGGCACTCGTGGGAGGCATTCAAGTTAGGTTTCCTTAATTGGACCTGACAACTCAAGTTAAGCTCAGACTATGTGCTCATGGCTGTATAACTTTTATTTTGCTTAATTGCATTTTAAATTCAATTATTAAATCTTGCGGTTCATACAAACATATGTGTTGACATACAAACCTGTGAGCTCACCAGCGTTTCGCAGACCAATTTTAGCATGTATCACAGGTGACCAGCAGTAGGTTGGACTACTCAAGTAAGGATCAATTAGCTCGAGTCATCATGCAAACAATCAGAGATTTAGCTGCATTATTATATTTTGTATAGATTAATTATGTACTTAAATCTCTAAATTTCAAGCTGAGCTAATGTAAACAATATTTTTGATGTAAACTTTTGTTTTATCAATACTAGTTCAAAACGACGCATATAGTGGTCGTTCATTATATATCTTTGTGCTGTGATTATTGATTCGTAACACCCAAATCGTGCTTCCGCTAAACAATAAATTTGGGGGTGTTACAATAATATAATCACGTTGGCCAGGCGTCATTATATGATGCTAAATACATACTTCTTTTCATCAATCGTTTAACACAATCAGGTTCATATGAGGTCAAATGAGGATAAGCAAATTAGATGTGATAAGATTCGATAGGTAGTCTTACGCGTGTCGAGATGTCGTATCGATAGTTAGACGTATGCAAATGTGTATATGCATGTGCGTTCTAGCCAAGGCTATAGTCTAGGTCTCTAAGTCACCTAAAGTTTCCTAGTTCGCTATTATCAATGGCTCTGATACCAATCTGTAACACCCCCAAATTCGTTTAGCGGAAGCATTTGTTTAAGTATGGGGAGTGCCACAATACACGGTACATGCATATGTATCAGAGCATATGATTACAACAGAACATAATATATTAAGATGCCAAGAGTATTAATTACAAAGTTTACGATTCATCGAATCGTACAAGTTAAAAGTAATAAGTTTACAAAAGTAGATTTCGGGAATATGACTAAAACAGTTTCAGTTATACTAGAGAAATCCATATGTTTCCAAAAAGTTGGCATCCTAAAACTTCACGGGTCGCCTAATTCTCCATGTGTGTTGGCGATTCTTACATGCGCAGCTAATTCCCTGAAAAACATAGTAAAAGTCAACAACGAGGTTGAGTGAATTCACAGGTTTTATGTTTGAAATCGTAGAGTCGAGTTGTAAGCACAGTTGTTTAAATCGTATACGTTCACAAATACGTTCACAAATAGTTATTGCCATAACAGTCAAGTAAAGTTTAGTGGAATGTTATCCAAAGTATAAGTTTAGTGGGTTGTTCGCCCAAAGTATCGGTTTACGTGGGATGTTACCCAAAACACAGTTTAAATACATTACTGATCGTTCTCCAGCGTTTTACAAACAGTACCGGTCGTTCTCCGGCCAAATACGCACGAGTCGTTCTCCCGTCCACAAAACAGTTTAATACGCACGGGTCGTTCTCCCGTCCAAACACTGCTGGTCGTTCTCCAGCGAAACACAGTACCGGTCGTTCTCCGGTCAATACGCATGGGTCGTTCTCCCATCCAAAGACGCACGGGTCGTTCTCCCGTCCAGTGGCCAGTCGTTCTCTGGCGCTAAAATACGTTGCTGGTCGTTCTTCAGCGTTTTCATAAAAGTACCGGTCGTTCTCCGACCAAATCAAAACAGTTTACCGGTCGTTCTTCGGTCTAGTTAAAACAGTTTGTCAAATAGTTTATCACGTTTGGTTGGTTTAGAGTATGAAAATGTTATTTCATAAACAAAGTTCGCACAACAGTTCAATAGTTCAAAGTAATCTAATAGTTCGAGTAAAACACGTATGATAAACAATCATGTAAGTAAAAGCAATTATGGCAATTAATAAAACAGTTAAACAGTTGACTATGTTTTCCACCCCAAAGTAGTTAAAACGGTAAAAGTAGGGGCTGTGAACTCACCTGTTGAGTTAAGTAGTTGTGCGAGTGCTAGCAAAGCATAAGCCCAAGTACAGTCCGAAATCTCCTAACGTCCTAAACGTATGAGATTTAATAAGTATATTGGATGTCTAAGCTAATCATCCATGCTAGTGTTCGTACAACCAAGTTATATTCAAAATGTTTGTTAAACGTTTACGTTTGTATTTCGTTGTTTGTGAAAATGTATACGACTCGTTGGTGATAGTTTGAAATCATAATTTCAGTAAAATAAGTGTGTTCGTAATGTTTGTATCGTTCGTATATCGTATAGTATGTAAATATTCGTTTCCGGTTAAGTTCGACACTTAGTGAAAAAGTTGTAAACTTCCTGTTTTTGGCGACACTGGGCTAGTGTCGCTATAGGCGACACTTACTGAGTGTCGCTAGATTTCTGATTTTTCAATTGAGTAGCGACACTTGGTTAGTGTCGCTATAGGCGACACTTGTTCAATTATGGCGTCACTAAGATAGTGTCGCTAGGATGGAGCTGGTTAAGTATTTCGGCGACACTTAAGTAGTGTCGCTATAGAGGCGACACTTAGGCATAGCGACACTTAGCTAGTGTCGCTAGCACCGTTTTTGGTACATAGCGACACTTCCAACTGTTCGACGAACAGCTTGAAAAAGTCGGGTTTTTGGTCGATTTTGGACGTTTTCGGTTGTTAAGAACACTAAAACATGTTATATTAAGTATATTGAACACGAAATATGAAAAGAAATGACGAAATCTAAGAGTTTGCGGGATTTGTCGGAAACTTACGAGTGGTCGGATTTAAAATCCGAGAAGATAGATGTGTAGCTCTCGTTGTGGTGATCGTTTTCTTCTAAATGCGTGAGTCGATTGGGTGTCGTTTTGGGGTAGTTTTGGTGGCGTTTTTGGGTGGTAGTTTTTAGGTGGTGGTGGAGTGTTTAGAGAAAAGAGAGAGATGAGAGAAAGAAAGATGGAGAGAAATGAGAAAGTGAGGAGGGAAAATGGGGTTTTGTGACTTTGTCTCCTTTTTCCTTCCTCCGTGTTTGCGCTCCGTGTTTATTTACCCGATCGTTAAATGTTACATTATTTTAACTAATACCCTTTTAATTACATTATCCATTTTATTTTTAATTAGGATCTTTTTATGAAATTTATTCAATTAAGTTATAAGATTTTTAACTTTGTTTTATTTTAATTATAAGAGTTGACGTTTTACGTTGTAAAATGAGTTGTAAATATTTTTGACGAAATATTAAATTGTTTACGACGTTATTTAATAATTTCGTTTTATTAAATAATTTTGTTCACCAACAGTCGTATATTTTTGTCGCGTTTGTTTTCAGATTGTTCAGTACGTAATTAAAACTAATTACGAATACGTAATACTACGTGTATTATCTAGTTGGGCTTTGCTAGACTTACCTCTAAAATGTATTGTGAATTCACTTAAGTAGGGAATTAGCCTAATAATGCAAGTGATTAACGTTAATAATCGCGTTTAAATTTGCGGGGTGTTACACTTTTTTTAGCCCAACTTGTCTAAAGTCCATGTATATAAGCCCAAACGAGGTTCCACTATGAAAACAATTTGTGATAGAGGAAGTTGACCTTAAACTTATATACATGCTTGGGTTGACGTGGGTTTACACCCAACAATCCTCCCCCTAAAGCCAAATATCGCATTAGGTCTCCGTTTCAATGTGAACAAATCCCCCTAGATACAACCTAATTGTTCTCGCAGGTTTAGACAAGAACAGTCGATCACTGGGATCATTGACCCTAAACCCTAAACCCCAAACCCTAAACCCTAAACCCTAAACCCAAAACCCTAAACCCTAAACGCTTTACAAAACTCTAAACCCTAAATCATACTAAACCTTTAACCTTAAACCCTACTAAACCCTAAACCCTACTAAACCATAACCCTAACCCTAAACCCTAACCTTAACCACAAATTAAATGTACAACCAATCACTAACATATGTGTTACTAATTTGTAAAACCCACCAAAAAATGGAAAAAAAAAAAGTTGTCAAAAGTATGCCTTGAGGGACGGCAAATCGAAGAGGAGAAAACGCTGAATTTTATGGTGCAATTTTCATGATTTTTCGACTTACCGTTTGTGAGATATTTAATTTTTAAAAATGTGGAGGAGAGAGAATAAAGTGACACATGACAGAAATCTATTAGTTCCCTTATTCTCACTCAAAGTTGGTGCACTCATTTGAACCTTACTCTAATACTTTTATATAAAGTACAGAGTAATTTTTATCTGAAATAAATAAAACTAGAATATACTGAACTTTATGTAAGGAACAAAAAATAAAATAAACAACCTTGAAAATGCATGTTGACTTAATGATTGCAAGCCCATAAGCTCAAGAGTTTCAGGAAAACTGTTTTAGACCTTTAGGTAAGGTAGAGGGGGCTAGTCTTAGTTATTTATTCCCTAAAGTTGAGCTTAAAGCAGTAAAAATACCCCCAAATTAGTGAAACTAGTTCTCAAAGAACTACTCGTATTTGTTTTCGTCGACTGACTATGATAAATCAATTTTTTGTTTCAATTGGGTCGTAGTGCAGGGTTCTTTAGGAATATTGTTAATAATAAGTTTAGACATGCATAATTTGTGGTAAATTTAATAAAAATCATGAGAAACCTTAAACCTTGAGGTTGTAGGTTCAAGTCCGGTGGTGGACATGTATATATTCGTGGAAAACATTGTACACATTTGTGGTAGGTTGGGGTGTGTGAGTTTGCTTTTCTAAAAAAAAAAAAAAAAAAAAAAAAAAAAAATTCTATCCGTCTATGTCCACCTACATAAAATTGTCAATTTAAGATATGGTAAGTAAATAACATTTTTAATCTTATATTCTTGCACACAAAGCCGTAAATGGATGCTTTCCTCCTTGCTGTTAAGTTTGTGTAACAAACATGTATACGTGAAGTCGTGTGTGTGTTTAACAAACAGATGTGACTGACTGTTTGTTTGTGTAGCTACTAGAAACGTATACGGTCTACATCATAATCATTTTGACCTCGTTTTCACAAACGAAATTAACCCAATCTAATTTCTTTGGTTATATTTAGTTTCTCAGTCAAGATTTCAAGTGTGTCTTTATGATTATGTCATTATCGCGTAACGCGAGTTCATAACTAATCATTATTGAAAATAGAAATATTGTTTAACGTAATACATTGTCCCCACCAAAATAATCAAAAACTACATTGATTCCTCAATATGCCACAAAACAAGACCCACTCAACCGTTGACTGGACTATTTCATTTGTAGGTTATCTAACTCATCAATAATATTCTTCAAGTCTATAACTACCAATTATACGCGCTAATATCATCATCATCATTAAACCATGCAATATTTGTTAATAGAATGTTCTAGTTGTGTATCTAAATAGACAACATATATAAAAATATTATGATACCATATATGCACATAAATTTAATTACATATTTGTACCATGATACTTTTATCATAACTAAAAACATAATAACATACTTCTATTTTCATAAAAAAATAATCTTCAAAGAGAACCAAATTGATAATTTTAGAACAGTGAAGAGTGTTACTTTTACCATCAAATTTATTTATTAATTATTGATTTTCATTTTTTTTCACATCGCATGTTAAAATTTGGACTTGTGTGTGACAATTTTGTAGCGTTATGATTTCTAAACTCATCATCACCTTCCCACTGACCATATCTTTTTTGTCACTGGCAATCATTTGGGTTTGTTTCTTGATGCTTTCTCTCTCCATTATAAACGGGTGAGCATTTGTGTAACTTTATTGATCAACTTTGGGATAATAACTAGAATTTTGTTTTAGGACTTGTAAGGTTCACGGGATTTTTCGGTTTTGTGTTATCGGTGCTCGCGATTTGCTAACGAGGTTATAAAATACTGTGGTGCTCATGGGGAAGCGACACCATCCGTTATGGCAGATTAAGTAAAATTACTTATTGTTGGTTTTAGAGGTAGATCAGTGGCCCGAATCCAACGTTGTTGAGAAGACATGACATTATATGTTGGAGTAGATATCATTTATGATGAATAATTGATACTAAAAATGCTTCACAGTACCTTCTTCTTTATGGTATAACCAAGTTGCTCCTCAAAACGCAACTCCTTTCTAGAAAAGCGTACTGTATGAATTACGACCTACATAATTTGACCAGTTGAGATCATTCGGTTGAATTCGTTCACAAAGCATAAGAAACACAAATACTGTTCAGAAAGTTAACAACCCGTTATCAGAAGGCAACTCAAGCAAAAATTAAGGAATAATAATAAACTGAACTCCGAACCATTGGAAATTGAAACACTGTAACAAAAATGCTGATGGACCTCTATAATAAAGAAACAGCCAAGATAAAAAGCACTGAACCACATTGTGTTATTATATTGTAAATGTATAATTTGCAGTACACAGCAACATAAGTCATTGGAAAGGAAGTATGAATATGGTCGGTTATCGTATACCCGCAGGTTTACTACTTCCCTGCAAACTAGATAAAACTCATAATTTGCTTAACTTCTCATCAGAATCAACATCTAATCTAATAAAACAATGTAATTCACCTCCATGTCTTGATAATTTCTGATCAACTACCAAGAAAGTAATGTTAAAAACACCACTGACGATAGGTAAAGCTCATTAGACTCTTGTAAACTCGTCTAGCAATCATAGATTCAATTAGAATACGGGAGGTCAGTAAATGTTAACAACTTGACAACTATAGAAAAGCAATAAAGCAATTAGATACTTAGCATCTACTTTATATCCAAAACAACAAAAATGGAGAGAATGATCAATGAAAAGAAAGGAAGACAATCGTCTATTCCATAGAAGAGCTTTAGAAAGTAAATAGAACTACTACTATAACAATCGTTGACTTGCTGCCAGCTATTTCTCACTTCCAATTAAAGTGCATTTTATTTCGCATCCACCCGGCCTATATGCATATTCTGTTACTCTGTTGATAATCATCTATGGTACATCTTAACTTGCAGTTAGAATTTCAAATCCATGGCCTTCAACTCATGTCTACCACAGGCCACTCGAAGGAGTGCATCATTACAGCAGTTCACAATTCAAACTTGAAATTGATGCCAGTATTGATATGAGGGTCTGAATTAACAAGAATGGATAACTCAATGTGATTTAAGTAAATCAACACCATTGCTCTGCAAGAAACTTGGTTGCCAGTGTCTGGGTAGCCTTATACTGTTAGTGGGAAGCTCCATACTACCTTATGGACCACGATACCTATCAGAGTGGAAAAGATAATCAACGCTTATGAAGAGAAAAGGTATAGTACAAAATCTGACAAAAACAAATTTCACATGCCAATATATAAACCATATTGGTAGACTATATAGCATATATACTTCAAGAGAGCTGTGTGACAATGTCTATGGAACCATGAGTACATGCATGAATAAGTGATTCAAATATCTAAGAGAAAAAGATGGTAATAATGGAGAATGAGCAGTAACTGCCCCTCAGGAGAAAGATGATGGGGGTGGCTAGCCAGGATCAACGAATAAGAGGAGGCTAGCAGACTGAATGTCACCTTTTTATATTACAAAATATGACTTGCAATGGATTAATCTGATATCAGTATGGTAATAAGTAATTTCTACAGTAAAGTAAAGAGCAGAGCTAGATAAAATTTCCATGGAAAAGTAAGAAACTTTTGAACTAATCCGAGCAGTAAATCACTAGCCTTGAATCCCTAATGTAGTTCCCACTTAAGTGTTTTCCTTTATCAGAGAGTCGCATATCGAAAAGATAATTGTAAAAGAGGTCCACTGATGCCTGTAGCTTTATAGAAAAAAACTAATGCGAATCCACTATCAGATATATATGCATTTACCCCTATCGGGAATCTTGAGTAATTAGTAAAAAGAGTCTTGGGACGAAGTTTGACTAATTAAAACAGTTACTCATACAAAGTAGCGAAAGTGAACTATTTACCAGGACCACTAAGATGCTTCGATAAAGTGTAGGATACCATAGCATATCAAAAGATAGACAGACAACCAAGGAGAAAGTAGCGTTTTTCAAGTGACAAGAGATCTAGATAGATATTTAGGCATGTGGTCAAGCTAAAACATGATCTGGACACCTTCTCAGACAAACTATAATTAATCGCATCACCAGTTCATCATAGTTATCATTCACAAAGGACTATGTTATCCAAATATCAAGACATATAATCTCCTGGCTGCAATTAATTTCACATTATAACTTATGTTGTCTACCATACCCACAGCAACAATCTAGAATTTAAGAGAGCTCTACCCACTACTTAAAAACATTGATTAAATCATCTATCAAAGAATAAACAGAAGCAAACAAGTGGCTCACCTCTTTTTGCTTAGAATAGTTATCCAGTTAACGATATATAACCTCTACTTATCATTAGGAGTCATTCGATGCTGATATGGCGAAACTGAACCAAATTTATTCCCAGCCCAATCTCTTTGCTGCATCATCATATTATACGGATGATGATGCGTCTCATACCCATGATGATAACCACCACCTTGACCCACCATCTGTGGTGGTGGAGGATAAGGCATATGCATCATTTGTGGCGGGTAAGGCATTGGAATCTGCACATGTCCATTCCCATTCCCATTCCCATTCCCATTCCCATTCCCATTCCCATTCCCATGACCATTCCCATGACCATTTCCATTTCCATTTCCATTTCCATTCCCATTTCCATTCCCGCTAGATTCATGTATACTTTGAGGTACAGGAGTTGAAGCAAACAACTGATCAGATAAGGAAGGTCCTTCATTTGATAATCCTTGCATTCGTTTTAAATACAATCTATACTTTTGTAAATGACTAGCAACATTCTCTCTAGTTAATCCTTCCACATTCATTAACTGCATAATCGTTTTCGGTACCGCATTCTTAACACCTAAATGCGCAACAACGTCCACAAATCGCTTATGCAATTGCGGTGTCCAGACCAACCGAGGTCGTTTTGACGTCCTCGCAGATGAATCCGCTTCCTCACCTCCTCCAGCAACCGCTCCACCACCGCCACCACAACCACCACTATCAACTCTTCTCAATTTCCTCGAATCAGAACAACCATCACCGGTCAATTCAGCGGTTTCATCACCTTCTAGAATCATCATCTCATCACCTTTATCATCATCACCAAATGATTTAAAACTATTAAATTTGTTCAAATTTTGTTTAACCGACTGACCTCTGAGATTCGATAGTGTGTTTTGTGAAGCGCGATTGACGTCCATCATACTACGGTGAGGTTCCGGCGTAATACTGAACGCCGATGCGAGCTCCGGCGGTACCAACGAGTGTGATAACGGCATCAAATCGTCAACGGTAGGTAATCCGTCTTCCCATTCAGAAACACGATCGTCATCGTCGCCGGAGTTATCGTAACCGGTGATTCTGACTTCTTCTCCCATGATAACAATTGAAATTGAGAAATCACAATTGATTGATTTGAAGCCCTAATTTTTAGATTTTGAGTGAAACTGTTGGGAGATATTTAGGGAGTGAGGGTATAAATGGAAATAAAAATAAATAAAAAGGTAAAAAGTGCGATTATTTTAATGGGTTTATTTATTGAAAAAATGTAGCAAAAGTGCAGGATCTGATTCCAGTTGCCACCGTGGAAGTCTTAACCCCCACATTCTCTTGATTCTCCTCAAATATCTCTTCAACAATGTTCCGTTTCAAAATCGTATCTTGTAGGAGTGACAATGATATAAAAATAGAAAGGAAGTTGATAACGAGAGCCATTTCCGTTAAAATGTTAGGACATGCATAAATATATATACATTGAAAACAACATATTTTCCGTCCCCTGAATTTTAGTTAAGGTACAACTATTTTATGCATTTTCAAATACCTTAATGAAAGCCCTTAGGGCTTTCGTTAACAAAACCAAAAAAAATAACTAAAAACTTTCGATGTGTTTTTTTTTACAAAATCTTTTAATTAACACACTTTTTAAATAAGTAGTACAGTGGGACAATGGATTTATTTTGATTGTTTAGACTTTAGGTAGTAGTGTCGCTCTCTTCGTCCATGGATTTCGCGTAAACTAATCACCCTCTTATTGTTTATTGTTTTTAGAAATTCGAAAGATGTAAGCTCACATTTCAGGTTTCATGGTGCGAATAAATGAATTTTGAATTGATACAAATCCTAACGGCCTATTACAACGTATAGTTAGAACGTATAGCGCATATACTCAAGTAACAAGGTACATCGAAGTACGAGTATTCTCGAAGGGTAAAAGCTAAAGATCAGTAATGAACTTTCACCATTTTACCGAGTTAGGTAATGAACCGGTTTGATTATTAATGTAGATAGCAAACTTTCAGTTTTTTTGTCGATTTAGGTAATTAACTTTTTTTAACCGATTATATTTTAAAAAGTTGATGTGTAAATGACAAATCATTTCATTAAGCTGATGAGGGATCCACGTAAGTGGACACATCATGACATTTTGTTTCTAATTTATTACGAGTACTAATATTTGTACCATGACTATTGCTGAGGGTACAACCCATAATTTATTTAAATTGGTACCATCATTATTGCAAAGGTACAACCCAAAAAAATATCTGAACATAAAACCACCATCGCTTTCTTTGGATTTATATTCCGATTAACATAAAAACTAACGTCGGTATTGCTCCACATACTCCGATTGACACTTTATCATCATCAATCATAGCTAAACTTAATAATGCGCACGCTGCCATCTGTTTCGATACTTCGGGTTCCTGTTTTCAATACATAAATTAACGATTTCACTGATCCGGCTCTGGAGATTAACGGTTTGTATTATTGTGAAAAGATAGATTTGGTATCGTCGTTACTCCGTGTTCTTGTGTCCAAGGATTCGAACACCAGAACCACATCTGATTCACCATTTGTTCTGGTCACCACCTTTTCCGATCACCATTTTTTCCGGTCACCACTTTTTCTGGTGACCGTAAGTCAACACTAATGATACTAAAATTACTAGACTTAAACTTTAAACGTTAATTGGATTTATATTTGATTATAATAACTCGAGCAACAATTTCATAAGGTGAAAAGTAAAATTAGATGTGAGAAAAATGAGTTTTTAACATCACCGGAGTTAGGCATATAGTGATGAGGAGTTTCAAAGGTGGGTTTCAATGGTGCTTGCTGTTCATTTGAAATCGCTAGAGTTTAATTTTTGATGTGGTTCGATTACATATCTAATTCATCGGAACTCACTGGAAATAGGTGTGGTGATGGCAGTGATCATAGTCGGGATGACAGAAGATGGTGGTTAGAGATCATGATGCCACGTGTACATAACTAAACCCACGTGGAAGCCACCCCATTAGCTTACGTTAACATATTTTGCTAACATGGCAGCCCCATCATTATAATTAGGGCTTATTGTTTATAAATGTATTGAACTTGTCACGAAATCCTTTTGTATGCATCTATGTTCAAAATGTTCTATTGTATGCATCGCAAATTACTAATCACTCCTATTGTATGTAGTGATTAACCTGAAACCAGAATTTTGCTTACGTGGCACAGGTTAACACCACTTATGTCCACATCGTATGCCACCTAGGTGCCACATGGAATTATGTAAATGTAACGAACTTTTTTTAATGTATCAAACTTTACCGTTCATTTTGTAATGTCAAATAATGGATTAATTTTTTCTTAATTTCTATCTTTCGATTTCAATATAAAAAAATCAAACGAGCACCAAGATTTAGTATCAATATTTATAAAATTTTAATACTCCCTCCGTCCCAATTTTATTGTCCCCAGAAAAAAAAACACGCAGTTTAAGAAAAACATCACCATCTCTCTTACTTTTTGGTAACAAGACAATATTACCCTTTACTTTTTACCTACCTTTATACCTTACATATATAAATTAGGGGCATAAATGAACTTTATCTCATTATTCTTTTCTATTTATGGAACTGGACAATTAAATTGGAACATCCTAAAAAGGAATACCGGACAATAGATATGAAACGGAGGGAGTAATTTTAGTATATCCTTTTAATTTACTGTTGTACTGTAATTATGCTTGTCACCCTAAACACCAGACCACTCATCCTTGGCTGACTTTTTACCGGCAATACAAGTGTGTTCAACAAAGAAATCCGGTGAATTCTAACGAATTTCCAGTTTTCGGCGAGTCACCACCATTGACCACTATTATTCAACATTGATCTTCTAAATTTATACGTTTTCAAACTAGATCTGTTAAAACGAAAACAAATCCATATTATAACCAAGGGTCATAACAAATTTACATACAAAACATTAAAATCCTAGTTTGAATTTACACAATTGACAAATTTACATACTAGCAATCATTACAAAATTACAACAAACTGATAGCCGCAAAGGTATCTCATAACCGATAAAACACTCAGATCTAACATCATTGAATAGAAGGGAGGTTGGATCTGCTCGTCGTCGCCACCGTGTCCGGCATGGAGGTCGAAACACCGCTACGAAGTCACGAGGTCAAAAAGATCCATGGTGGATCTGCTCGCCACCATCAACATCTCTGGCATAATAAAACGAGATCTAAAAATCCCAAATCTTTGAACACCCTAACTATCAAAACTACTTTAGATCCTAAAACGAGATCTAAAACTATAGCAATTGAAAACACGAAATCTTTAAGCCATCCATGTAAAGCAATTGGAGGGAGGAGCAAAGAAGAGGGGAAAAGAAGAAAAAAAAACAGAACATGGAATGGTGGTGGCCGGTGATTTTGACGGTGGTGATGGCCGGTACTTTCGTGATGGTGGTGGGTGGTGGTTCTTACCGGTGATGGTGAGTGTGATTGAGAGAAAGAGATGGATGGGTGGAGATTGGTTTGTTGTGTTTGAGAGAAAGAGATGATGAGTGGAGACTGTGATTTTTTTTAGTGGAGTAGTGAGAGCACCTCCAGAGTTTAAAGTACTGCCACATCACTGCCACATCAGCTTTGATATTTTTACACAAAACATCTACGGTCCATTAAACTCTACACAATTTAAAGTTATGCAACATCATTATTTTATTTATTATTTTCTTTCAATACGTGATCGTAGGACACATCGAGAGCTTCGAGATGATTTGACTGAACATATTTGGAATCGCTTTTTGAGCTAAAGAAATCTTGCCCCGGTGAAGCGTATGAGTTTACATATTTGGAAATGTTCAATATGTCAAACGTTAATTGAATGTTGCCTTCATTATGATTGCATGTCCAGTACGTTTAATTGAATGTCTATTTTATGATTGCAAATTGCATGTCAAACGTTTAATTGAATGTTCAATATGTTTTTTAATTGCATGTCAAATGTATGAGCTTAATTGCATGTCCAGTAATGCTTTGGTTGTCCAGTTATTCAAACCTCAATTTATAATTAATCTAGATAATAGTCACCAGAATAAAGGAATTAAAAATGAAGAATAATTGACAAAGGGACCCACCAAGAGTATAAAGCTCCGTCCAAACGGTTTTGGACTCTACTTTAGATGCCAAGCCTCACAATGCAAAATTAAAACTTTAAGTGATGAGATGACAAACTTTACACTTGCATTGGAGATGCTCTGAGATGAAGGGGAAGGTAGGAAAGGGGGAAAAGTAGGAATGGAAGAGATAAGGTTGACAATATAATGTATTCAACCTTTTTGACATGTTAATGTATCAAAGTTTTAGTTGACGTGGTAATTACGTGGCAGTGACAAGTCAGCAACTGCAAGCCAAATAAGCAAGTAGTAACAGGTAACCTTTGCTTCCGGTTAATGAATACATACAAAAGAAGTGATTAGTAATTTCGATACACACAATAAAACATTTTGAACATGGATGCATACAAAATGATTTCTTGACAAGTTCGATACATTTACAAACAATAAGCCCTTATAATTACCTAACTAGACAAAAAACTGAAAAGTTTGTTATCTAAATTTATACTATTATATACTCCGTAATACATTTTTGATGTTTTTTTAAGAGGAAAATTACTTAATTTACCCCTAACATTATTACTAATATTTGAAAAAACTATTTAAATTACTAACATACCCCTACATCTATTAAAATCTCATTATTACCATCATTATTAAACTTTAAAGTATTAAGCGTATGATATTAAATTCTAATTAATTAAAGCTTTTTCTGCCAATGATCTCTTACCCAAGTGGTAAAAGTGAGATGGGAGGCTTGCCTCCCTGGAGGTCTGGGGTTCGAGCCCAGGCAGTGGTGTATGGTGTAACACTTCGCAATTTTAAACGCAATTATTAACGTTAATTGCACGCATTTTTAGGCTAATTCCCTACTTGAGTGAATTCACAACACATTTTAGAGGTAAGTCTAGCAAAGCCCAACTAGTTAATACGCTTAGTATTACTTATTTGTAATTAGATGTAATTACATACGAAACGAATTGAGCAAACGCGACAAAAATATACGACTGTTGGTGAACAAAGTTATTTAATAAAACGAAATATTTAAATAACGATATTAACAATTAAATATTATGTCGATAATATTTACATATCATTTTATAACGTAAAACGTAAACTTGTATAATTAAAATAAAACAAAGTTAAAATTTTATAACTAAATTAATTTGGTTTCATAAAAAGATCATAATTAAAAATATAATGAAATATGTAATTAAAAATATATTAGTTAAAATAAAGTAATATTTAACGATCGGGTAAACAAACACGGAGTGCTACCACGGAGGCAGAAAAAGGGGAACAAAACCCACCTCCCCACTTTCACCATCCTCATTTCCATCATCTCCTTCTCTCTCTTCTTTCTCTCTTTTCTCTCATCTCTCTCTCTCTCTCTAAACTTAAACAAAAACCTCACAAATCATACCAAAACTACACCAAAAACGCGCCGAAATCATCTAACCATTTAGAGAAAAACGATCACGGGATCACGATCTACACTTCTACCTTTTCGGATTTCAAAACCGACACCCGTAAGTTTCCGACATTTCCCGTAAATCCTTAGATTTCGAAGTTTTCTTTCATGTTTCATGTTTAGTATACTTAGATTACCATGTTTTAGTGATTTATACAACCGAAAACGTCCAAAATCGACCAAAAACCCGACTTTTTCAAGCTGTTCGTCGAACAGTTGGAAGTGTCGCTATGTGCCAAAAACAGTGCTAGCGAGACTAGCTAAGTGTCGCTATGCCTAAGTGTCGCCCCTATAGCGACACTACTTAAGTGTCGCTGAAATACTTAACCAGATCCATCCTAGCGACACTACTTTAGTGACGCCATAATTGAACAAGTGTCGCCTATAGCGACACTAACCAAGTGTCGCTACTTAATTTAAAATCAGGAATATAGCGACACTCACTTAGTGTCACCTAACTAGTGTCTCCTATAGCGACACTTGCCCAGTGTCGCCAAAAACAGAAAACTTGCAACTTATTTTTAAACTAAGTGTCGAACTTAACCGGAAACGAATATTTACATACGATACGATATACGAACGATACAAACATTACAAACATACTTATTTTACTGAAATTATGATTTCAAACTATCACCAACGAGTCGTATACATTTTCACAAACAACGAAATACAAACGTAAACGTTTAACAAACACTTTGGACAAAACTTGGTTGTACGAACACTAGCATGGATGATTAGCTTAGACATCCACATACTTATTAAATCTCATACGTTTAGGACGTTAGGAGATTTCAGACTGTACTTGGGCTTAGGTTTGCTAGCACTCGCACGCAACTTAACTCAACAGGTGAGTTCACAGCCCCTACTTTTACCGTTTTAACTACTTTGGGGTGGAAAACATAGTCAACGGTTTTATAACACCCCTCATTTTATATACATTATTATATTGAATTTACTCGAAAGCGGAAGTCCCAAACAATAATTAATCATATAAGATATAAATAAGCATAAACTTTTTCCAACCAAAAACCTGGTATTCACAGTCCAAAACTTATTTCAATGTTAATAAAACCAGCGCGAGGTGTTATATAATTACTAAACAACACATTACTGATTTTAGTCAAATCAGATATCAGAGTGAACGCTAGTTCGTCAAACATTCCATTCCAGGTCAACATCTTCACGCTTAGTCAACTATCCAACTATAATCTGCAAGGAAGGGAGATGTGGGGGATTAGCACAACGCTAAGTGAGAAGATCAATAAACAACAGCTCAACTTGGTACAACAACTTGCTTTCAACTAATAATCATATTCAGTCAACAAGTCAACCAACAACTTATATTCACACAATCAACTGGCGACATAGAGGACCGGTAGTTCTTGAGATAACAACAACTCAAAGAACACTTTGAAACCAACTGCTGGCCAAAACAGAGGTTTAACCGACTACTTGGTGCTATTAACCCAAGTAACACAGGCTACGACAAATAAACTTGTACTAAGACCCTGTGTTACCTAGCTAATCGCGAACCCAAGCCCAGCCCCATGCTGGCCTCCGTCTCAACAATGCCCAAAGGCAACATATCAATACACAACAACAACTTTAGTGATCACATATCAACACACTATCATCATATCAACAATTCAGGTCAATAGTTCACTACCAGTATTATTACTAAGAAACCGCAAACATCATGGCAATAAAACAACAGTAATAATACAATTACCAGTTGTAACAAATCTGTTACAACCAAATCAAACTGAAGGTTATTGACCCACTCACCGTTACCTCAGTCGTCCCACTCGGTAGTCTTATGTCACCGAGTCTTCTCAGTTTATCTGAAACCACAACAATGTAACTCAAGTTAGTTACGTATTTCAACTGATAGTACTTTTACGATCAATAGCATTATTCAAGTTATCACTTTATTAAACCAATCAAAAGTACTATTATACAACTACATGGATATTATTCATTTCAAATCATTTAATCTTATTTTATATGATCATATATAATCGTACTCATTCACACGTGCTTATCATCATATATTAAAATGCGAATCGATAATCTTACTTAATCTAGTTCCACCATATCACAACTCACTTTAATGTGTTATTAACTCACACATATTATATAATTATCAATTAGTCATTTACATCAATCATTGAAATGTGTTTCACATACTTAAAATGAAAATGCCCTAAAAACAGATGAAGCCGCCGGCTTGGCCATGGAAGCCGCCGGCTTCCCATGGCTAGCCGCCGGGTCACCCCATGCACCCGCCGGGTGAATTATGTTTTTAAGCACACAGAAATAAATCACGTTTTAAAGGATATACAAGCCGCCGGTTTAGGTGTTTAAGCCGCAGGCTTCTCTGCGTTTTGTATCAAGCCGCCGGCTTCAGGAGGAAGCCGCCGGCTTCCTTAGTCTGGCACAGCATACCCAGGTCGATCATGGTAAAAACCCAAAACTTTAAACCACAAGACCAAATACGAATCAAACCTGCATAAAACTCATCTTACAAGGTTCCAACCCAATCATAATATACTTTCTATGATAAACTAACATCTAACTCATGTCATTTTCCCATCAAAATCATATAACCCAATTTATTCTTCAACTAGTTTCAATCATGGATTAGAACTTGAATCTAATCTATATCATCAACAATTAATCATCATATAACATGTAAGATCACAAGTAATCATCATACCACTCAAGAACTAACCAAATCATCAATTCATCAATCATCCAAAACTTTTGAGTTTATAAGCAAATAAGAAAGAACACTTACAAATCTTCTTGAAGAGGATGATGATGATGCTAGTTAAGATTTCTCACTTTAATCACTAATTAATTTATATGTATAATCTTTGATGAATTTGAGGGAATGATTTAGGGTTTGAATCTTGAAATGAAATGGAAAATGGAATTGGTAAAGTAACCTCAAATAAAAGAGTCGATCCATATTAACCGACTTAAAACATTGGGTATTTTATACCCGCTCTAAATCTATTGTCCCGTACTTCAATACTGACCACGAGAAATTTATTTTATTGTACCGTCATCTACATCTATTTAAAACAGGCAATATTTCATTACCCACAATAAGTCCTAAAACATAATTTACCCATTTCATAAATAATCAATTTATATCAATTCAAATTTCTAAAATGATTAAATATTCAATTTAAAATAGAAAACTACCAGACCGGTTCAGAGGATGTTACAAATCTCCCCACCTTTAGGAGATTTCATCCTCGAAATCTAATCTTATCCGACAACTCAAGGAAACATACTTTATCGGGCCACACATTAAATTTGATATTAAATTTCAAGCTCTGTCTTAGAATGTTACCAACCGCTGAAATCCGCAAAAACATAAATGACTCCATCCTTTGCATTTCAACAATCTATACCACAAGGTTTCATTGATATCCATAACCGTTAATCAATATACTACTTTCAAACCCTCATTCATCCACTGTTCCCATTCCTCAAGTTAAGAATTTCAAATCATACCCCATCGGTAATTCATCTTTCTTAATGCACGAGCTCCCTCAAACATACTCGTTATAACTCATAATCTACGACACATTACACTTCACGATAAATTATCAACACACTGTTCACAACCCGTTTACAATTTATTACTCCATTACTAATCAAATCATCGGTACAATTCACATCATAGTATTTTCATAACAACAGGACTTGAACACAAGATAAAGTAGTCTTTAATCCTTCATCATTGGTTAACAATACCGATCAATCCATCAATTTCAACTAAACAACTTTAGTTTAACCCACTAATGAAAGTATTTCAAATTACTTAATTCTTTGCCGCAAGTTTATTATCACTTCCCTAATTATGACAACATCTTGATAATAGCAATTAGACAAACACTTTCACCAACATTTAGATATCTCCATTTTATAATAGTACCATACTGACGACTTTAATAATCAACTCAGATGTACAACTCGGTTAGCAAAATCCAACATGGGCTTCAGATTCATAACACAACATTAACTTTAATCCTTCGAGTTACAATAAGTTAACTCCATCGTTTACACAACCCCAAGTTTTTCACATAAGTGTTTTACCATAACTTCACTTAGAAAATTATCAAATCCATCAAGATTATTCAAGTTAAACGGCTACCAATCGACCCACTAGATTAAATTATATTTCCACAACATAAAATAAATAAATTATATCATAGGTCCTCCTCAAGGCATATGCAAATACCCTTGAACTCGTCACAACACCAAAATCGTATCTTCAGATTATGATTAAAATAATTCATTCATCAACTTGAGTCAATATACATAACGACAGCTCAATCTCGTTTCTCCACATTCACAATTTATTCTCAGGCATAAATAAGATTTCCAACGCTTTCAAACAACATAGAAATAATCATCCACTCATAATCGTTTCAATGTACCTCAAAATAATTTCTTACGATTTCATCTCAAAGTTAACTCATCAGAAGTCATTAACTTTTAAAATCAAAGGTTAAACACACACAATCCACTCTGCCTACAATTCTGCTTTCAATATATACCACACTTACTAGTCTTATCAAAATTAAATTCAACTCATCGACAATTCATCATAAAGATAATCAACTTTTCGAAGTTTTCAAAACCATTTCCAACACCGGTTTATGTTCCGATTTAAATATAGAATAATCAACGTGTCATCAATCAACAATTATAATGTCAATCAGGAAATTGCCACTTTCGGATAATTAAACTCATTAACCACACAAACATCTTTTTAATTCCATTGATATAATCAAACTCATGATAACAATCATATTAGCTATAACAAACAGTCGATGGTATGTCCCCTTTAATTCAAACACAGGTAATCATATCAACCCGATTATTCTACTAGTCAGATAGGTTAATCTCATAATCTTATCAATAGCTTCCAAACATGGTAATCTTACCATATTATACCAACAATCTCATCAAACGCGAATAATTCTATCCAAATATGGGCACATTCAATTCAACAATATAACTCCCTTTTACAATTCCAAGAATTAGTCACAACTGTATTATGCTCAATTTCCAAGCCTTATAATTACTTATATATCGTCATTCCAACAATCTCAACTTGTTCAACAAAGTTGACGTATCAATATTATTTATTCCACTAAAATCACATGAGCATTTCGTAATCTCAGCCATATAACCAAACTTACAACAATCAAAGCTGATTCAACAGGTAGTCATGGAATATCCACTTAATCAACATATAGTTTAACTCATGTTAATCCGGTAATTCCCCACTAATAGTATTTTACCGTCAATCTCTTCAATATATTCAATTATTGGCAATCGCACCACATTATCCCATTAGGTTCATCAACCGACAACAATTCTTTTCACAAGGTTAACACACAAGGTTCAACAATTTCATATTCTTCACATAAACATTTCCGAATTCAACAACACAATTATTTTCGCATATCTTTCGAGTCAACCACACGACTCACCCAACAAGGATATTTATTAATTTATTTTAATATTTAACATTTTACTTTTCCAATTCAAGTCAATCTTATACCAATTAAGGATTGACACAATCAAAAAGTTATCAATTATAATGACCCTCAATCAAACACACAATCCCAGTCACTAATACAGTAATAGAAATTACTTTATCAACAATCTTTATTCTAAAGAATAGATCACTAGGGTCACTATCAACTTATCACACAACTTACAACAATCAAGCATATAGATGCAACTAGTTCAAAGCAATTAAATAAAAGCTAGTACAAGGTAAATACGAGTGTACCTGTAATAGCATCATCCATTTCGACAGTGTCATCAACTGTCATCAGAAAATCTACCAACCGCGAACTGCGGTTTCTTTCGCTTATGGCCAGAAGACGACGAGGCACCGACCAAATCCGAACCTTGACTTATCTTTTCTGGACACTGCCCCGCACGATGACCTTCTCGTTGACAATTCCAACACACTTTCTCGGGATAATCACAATCTCTGACTTTATGTCCAATCGATCCACATTTAATACATCTTGTAGTTTGAGGAGTACATCTTCCCGTATGTCTAGTTTTACAATCATTACACCAGGGAGATCGATCATTTATAATACTCCGACTCCTTGATTTCCTATTCCGTCTTTTATGTTTACTTTTACATGACGATTCACTTTCAGCGGGATATAACACCTTTTCCATATTCTGTTTATTCTGGACTCTTAATTCATTATCCGCTAGCCTAGCTAAAGCAAAAGCATCGGCCAACGAATTTGCCAATCTCACTGAAGTACGGTATTCTAGTGGCAATGTTTCAACAAAATGATTTATCTTTGTTCTATCATCAGGTACCCATTGATGTACAAATCTCAATTTCTCATTAAACTTGTCAATCAACTCATCAATCGTAATCCCACCAGTTAATTTTAATCCCATGAATTCCTGCCTAACACGCGACACATCAAATTCAGAGCAATATTGTCTACATACCTCATTATAGAAATCTCTCCACTGAATAGATGCTTGCTGTTGTGGCGTCATATTTGCTGTAACCGAATCCCACCAAAACATTGCTTGGCCTTTCAAGAGCTGAACAACATAAAGAACTTTAAATTTATCCTCACATTGGCTAATCTCAAACTTTCTCTCCATGTCCCGCAACCATTCAAGGGTAGTAGCTGGATCAAAACTTCCATAATACTTTGGAGGTTTACACAACATAAACGTGGCAAAAGAACAACTCTCCTCTGAACAAGAGGCATCCGTTCTCGAGGAACCTTGGGGAATACGGGTCGGGTGCTCGTGCCCTGCCATATCTGTACTGAACACAACAACAACCACAACTCGCAACTTTATATCGTTAGTACTCAATAAATCAACTACTTCTCAACTTAGCTAAACCCCACATCCTGGAATGTTCGACTAACACATAAATAGATTTGGGATTGAACACTTACCACGTTCAATTCACCCAAACCTATGCTCTGATACCAACTTATAACACCCCTCATTTTATATACATTATTATATTGAATTTACTCGAAAGCGGAAGTCCCAAACAATAATTAATCATATAAGATATAAATAAGCATAAACTTTTTCCAACCAAAAACCTGGTATTCACAGTCCAAAACTTATTTCAATGTTAATAAAACCAGCGCGAGGTGTTATATAATTACTAAACAACACATTACTGATTTTAGTCAAATCAGATATCAGAGTGAACGCTAGTTCGTCAAACATTCCATTCCAGGTCAACATCTTCACGCTTAGTCAACTATCCAACTATAATCTGCAAGGAAGGGAGATGTGGGGGATTAGCACAACGCTAAGTGAGAAGATCAATAAACAACAGCTCAACTTGGTACAACAACTTGCTTTCAACTAATAATCATATTCAGTCAACAAGTCAACCAACAACTTATATTCACACAATCAACTGGCGACATAGAGGACCGGTAGTTCTTGAGATAACAACAACTCAAAGAACACTTTGAAACCAACTGCTGGCCAAAACAGAGGTTTAACCGACTACTTGGTGCTATTAACCCAAGTAACACAGGCTACGACAAATAAACTTGTACTAAGACCCTGTGTTACCTAGCTAATCGCGAACCCAAGCCCAGCCCCATGCTGGCCTCCGTCTCAACAATGCCCAAAGGCAACATATCAATACACAACAACAACTTTAGTGATCACATATCAACACACTATCATCATATCAACAATTCAGGTCAATAGTTCACTACCAGTATTATTACTAAGAAACCGCAAACATCATGGCAATAAAACAACAGTAATAATACAATTACCAGTTGTAACAAATCTGTTACAACCAAATCAAACTGAAGGTTATTGACCCACTCACCGTTACCTCAGTCGTCCCACTCGGTAGTCTTATGTCACCGAGTCTTCTCAGTTTATCTGAAACCACAACAATGTAACTCAAGTTAGTTACGTATTTCAACTGATAGTACTTTTACGATCAATAGCATTATTCAAGTTATCACTTTATTAAACCAATCAAAAGTACTATTATACAACTACATGGATATTATTCATTTCAAATCATTTAATCTTATTTTATATGATCATATATAATCGTACTCATTCACACGTGCTTATCATCATATATTAAAATGCGAATCGATAATCTTACTTAATCTAGTTCCACCATATCACAACTCACTTTAATGTGTTATTAACTCACACATATTATATAATTATCAATTAGTCATTTACATCAATCATTGAAATGTGTTTCACATACTTAAAATGAAAATGCCCTGAAAACAGATGAAGCCGCTGGCTTGGCCATGGAAGCCGCCGGCTTCCCATGGCTAGCCGCCGGGTCACCCCATGCACCCGCCGGGTGAATTATGTTTTTAAGCACACAGAAATAAATCACGTTTTAAAGGATATACAAGCCGCCGGTTTAGGTGTTTAAGCCGCAGGCTTCTCTGCGTTTTGTATCAAGCCGCCGGCTTCAGGAGGAAGCCGCCGGCTTCCTTAGTCTGGCACAGCATACCCAGGTCGATCATGGTAAAAACCCAAAACTTTAAACCACAAGACCAAATACGAATCAAACCTGCATAAAACTCATCTTACAAGGTTCCAACCCAATCATAATATACTTTCTATGATAAACTAACATCTAACTCATGTCATTTTCCCATCAAAATCATATAACCCAATTTATTCTTCAACTAGTTTCAATCATGGATTAGAACTTGAATTTAATCTATATCATCAACAATTAATCATCATATAACATGTAAGATCACAAGTAATCATCATACCACTCAAGAACTAACCAAATCATCAATTCATCAATCATCCAAAACTTTTGAGTTTATAAGCAAATAAGAAAGAACACTTACAAATCTTCTTGAAGAGGATGATGATGATGCTAGTTAAGATTTCTCACTTTAATCACTAATTAATTTATATGTATAATCTTTGATGAATTTGAGGGAATGATTTAGGGTTTGAATCTTGAAATGAAATGGAAAATGGAATTGGTAAAGTAACCTCAAATAAAAGAGTCGATCCATATTAACCGACTTAAAACATTGGGTATTTTATACCCGCTCTAAATCTATTGTCCCGTACTTCAATACTGACCACGAGAAATTTATTTTATTGTACCGTCATCTACATCTATTTAAAACAGGCAATATTTCATTACCCACAATAAGTCCTAAAACATAATTTACCCATTTCATAAATAATCAATTTATATCAATTCAAATTTCTAAAATGATTAAATATTCAATTTAAAATAGAAAACTACCAGACCGGTTCAGAGGATGTTACAGGTTTAAACTGTTTAACTGTTTTATTAATTGCCATAACAACTTTTACTTACATGATTGTTTATCATACGTGTTTTACTCGAACTATTAGAGTGCTTTGAACTATTGAACTGTTGAGCGAACTTTGTTTATGAAATAACATTTTCATACTATAAACTAACCAAACGTGATAAACTATTTGACAAACTGTTTTAACTAGACCGGAGAACGACCGGTAAACTGTTTTGATTTGGCCGGAGAACGACCGGTACTTTTATGAAAACGCTGGAGAACGACCAGCAACATATTTTAGCGCCAGAGAACGACTGGCCACTGGACGGGAGAACGACCCGTGCGTCTTTGGATGGGAGAACGACCCATGCGTATTGACCGGAGAACGACCGGTACTGTGTTTCGCTGGAGAACGACCAGTAGTGTTTGGACGGGAGAACGACCCGTGCGTATAAAACTGTTTTGTGGACGGGAGAACAACCCGTGCGTATTTGGCCGGAGAACGACCGGTACTGTTTGTAAAACGCTGGAGAACGACCAGTAATGTATTTAAACTGTGTTTTGGGTAACATCCCACGTAAACCGATACTTTGGGCGAACAACCCACTAAACTTATACTTTGGATAACATTCCACTAAACTTTACTTGACTGTTATGGCAATAACTATTTGTGAACGTATTTGTGAACGTATATGATTTAAACAGCTGTGCTTACAAACTTGTTACAACTATTGCAAACATAAAACCTGTGAATTCACTCAACCTAGTTGTTGACTTTTACTATGTTTTTCAGGGAATTAGCTGCGCATGTAAGAACCGCCAACCCACATAGAGAATTAGGCGACCTGTGAAGTTTTAGGATGCCAACTTTTTGGAAACACATGGATTTCTTTAGTATAACTGAAATGTTTTAGTCATATTTCAGAAATCTACTTTTGTAAACTTATTCCTTTTAACTTGTACGATTCGATGAATCGTAAACTTTGTAATTAAATACTTTGGCATCTTAATGTATATATTGTTCTGTTGTAATCATATGCTCTGATACGTATATAATATGTAAATGTGACATCCCCAGCTTATACAAATGCTTCCGCTAAACGAATTTGGGGGTGTGACAGATTGGTATCAGAGCCATTGGTTATAGCGAACTAGGAAACTTTAGGTGACTTAGAGACCTAGAGACCTAGACTATAGCCTTGGCTAGAACGCTCATACATACACACATTTGCATACGTACAAACTATCGTTACGACACGTCGATACGCGCAAACTATTATTTGAACTGTACTCCGTTCGATTCATTCTGCTATCATTGAACTTGACCGTATTAAACGATTGATGGAAATAAGTATGTAGTTAGTATCATATAATGACGCCTGGCCAACGTGATTATATTATACTAAGTACATATGGGTGTTTCATAGTCGTGAGATATGTGATGGGGATTTTGTCATTTCTCCTTAAATGCTCGATAACTGAATTATGTGAACTTCCTCCTTCACATCCCTTTCATTGGCATTGACTTCTGCATTTCCTTTTTCGCAGAACGTCATCATGCTGCCTAAAAGAAATACTCGAAACAGTCAACGAAATGTTCCTCCTCCACCTCCGCCTCCAGAAACAACCGAACAAATAATTGAACGCCGCGTGGCTGAAGCCATCGCTCAATACGAGGCCAGCCGCAATCGTGAAAACCTGACCAACAATAGCGGAGCCATTCCAGTCAACAGCGAAACCCCAGCCAATACCCAGCAGGGGTGTTCCTACAAAACCTTCCAGTCTTGTAAACCCAGCACCTTCACCGGGACCGAAGGGGCCATTGGCCTGGTCCACTGGATCGAGAAAATGGAATCGGTGATTGATATCAGCGACTGCGCCACCGACAAAATCGTGAAGTACGCCACGTGTACCTTAGCTGACAAAGCGTTGACCTAGTGGAACGCTCAGGTCCAGATTATTGGACGCCCAGCTGCTTACTCCATGACCTGGGGAACTCTGAAACAGATGCTGATGGAGGAATTTTGCCCTCCCAACGAGATGCAGAAACTTGAAGCCGAACTCTGGAACATTCAGATGACCGGCGCTGACATCACCGGTTACACAACAAGATTCCAGGAACTTGCACGCTTGGTACCCCACATGGTGACCCCCGAGAGCAAACGCATCGAGCGTTACAACAAGGGCTTAGCCCCACAGATCCGAGGCATGGTTATGTCCTCCAAACCGACTACCTTTAGGAGCGCAGTGGATCTGGCTCAAAGTTTGACTAACGACGCAATCTTGATTGGAACCCTGAAAACTACTACAGGGAAAGCTGAACTTACCCGTACTGATGCGGGCGACTCTGGAACCCACAAACTCAAATAGAACAACGAGGGTAACGACCGTCAGGGTTAACAAAACAGGAACCCGCGAAACGCCCGAGCCTACGCCGCAATCACCAACCCTGGACCCAAAACCTATCTTGGCAACTAACCGAAATGTGACAAGTGCGGGAAGCACCACACAGGTGAATGCTCCTTCTGCCAAGACTGCAGGAACTGGAGTCACTTGGCCCAAAACTGTAAAACAAACCCCCCCTTGAACAAACAATGCGTGCTTCGAGTGCGGCGAGCCGGGGCACTATCGAAACCAATGTCCAAAACTGAACAACAACCAGAACAACCCCGGGAACAACAATCAGAACAACAACAACCGCATCGCAACCATCCCACCAGGTCGTAGCCGCACATACATCCTCCGGGCTCCGGAAACAGTTGCGGACCTCGGCTAGCACGGTATGTCTTAATAGCTGTTGCTACGATTTAACATTTCTTTTATTCGGATACCAATTCGAACATAACGCTTGGTAAACTTTGACCATGAAACGAAACACACAACTTATTGAACTATGCTGCGAGCATACTTAAACTGATTGAACTTTTATGGCAACAATTGAGCGCCACGCAAACTATTATTGTTGTTAACAACATGACTTATCAAAGAACATACGCCGCGGGCCATCCGACTTGACTTTAAATCTCGGGACGAGATTTCTCTAACATGGGGAGAATGTAACACTTCGCAAATTTAAACGCAATTATTAACGTTAATTGCACGCATTTTTAGGCTAATACCCTACTTGAGTGAATTCACAACACATTTTAGAGGTAAGTCTAGCAAAGCCCAACTAGTTAATACGCTTAGTATTACTTATTTGTAATTAGATGTAATTACATACGAAACGAATTGAGCAAACGCGACAAAAATATACGACTGTTGGTGAACAAAGTTATTTAATAAAACGAAATATTTAAATAATATTATGTCGATAATATTTACATATCATTTTATAACGTAAAACGTAAACTTGTATAATTAAAATAAAACAAAGTTAAAATTTTATAACTAAATTAATTTGGTTTCATAAAAAGATCCTAATTAAAAATATAATGAAATATGTAATTAAAAATATATTAGTTAAAATAAAGTAATATTTAACAATCGGGTAAACAAACACGGAGTGCTACCACGGAGGCAGAAAAAGGGGAACAAAACCCACCTCCCCACTTCCACCATCCTCATTTCCATCATCTCCTTCTCTCTCTTCTTTCTCTCTTTTCTCTCATCTCTCTCTCTCTCTCTAAACTTAAACAAAAACCTCACAAATCATACCAAAACTACACCAAAAACGCGCCGAAATCATCTAACCATTTAGAGAAAAACGATCACGGGATCACGATCTACACTTCTACCTTTTCGGATTTCAAAACCGACACCCGTAAGTTTCTGACATTTCCCGTAAATCCTTAGATTTCGAAGTTTTCTTTCATGTTTCATGTTTAGTATACTTAGATTACCATGTTTTAGTGATTTATACAACCGAAAACGTCCAAAATAGACCAAAAACCCGACTTTTTCAAGCTGTTCGTCGAACAGTTGGAAGTGTCGCTATGTGCCAAAAACAGTGCTAGCGACACTAGCTAAGTGTCGCTATGCCTAAGTGTCGCCCCTATAGCGACACTACTTAAGTGTCGCTGAAATACTTAACCAGATCCATCCTAGCGACACTACTTTAGTGACGCCATAATTGAACAAGTGTCGCCTATAGCGACACTAACCAAGTGTCGCTACTCAATTTAAAATCAGGAATATAGCGACACTCACTTAGTGTCGCCTAACTAGTGTCGCCTATAGCGACACTAGCCCAGTGTCGCCAAAAACAGAAAACTTACAACTTATTTTTAAACTAAGTGTCGAACTTAACCGGAAACGAATATTTACATACGATACGATATACGAACGATACAAACATTACAAACATACTTATTTTACTGAAATTATGATTTCAAACTATCACCAACGAGTCGTATACATTTTCACAAACAACGAAATACAAACGTAAACGTTTAACAAACACTTTGGACATAACTTGGTTGTACGAACACTAGCATGGATGATTAGCTTAGACATCCACATACTTATTAAATCTCATACGTTTAGGACGTTAGGAGATTTCAGACTGTACTTGGGCTTAGGTTTGCTAGTACTCGCACGCAACTTAACTCAGCAGGTGAGTTCACAGCCCATACTTTTACCGTTTTAACTACTTTGGGGTGGAAAACATAGTCAACGGTTTAAACTGTTTAACTGTTTTATTAATTGCCATAACTGCTTTTACTTACATGATTGTTTATCATACGTGTTTTACTCGAACTATTAGAGTGCTTTGAACTATTGAACTGTTGAGCGAACTTTGTTTATGAAATAACATTTTCATACTATAAACTAACCAAACATGATAAACTATTTGACAAACTGTTTTAACTAGACCGGAGAACGACCGGTAAACTGTTTTGATTTGGTCGGAGAACGACCGGTACTTTTATGAAAACGCTGGAGAACGACCAGCAACGTATTTTAGCGCCAGAGAACGACTGGCCACTTGACGGGAGAACGACCCGTACGTCTTTGGATGGGAGAACGACCCATGCGTATTGACCGGAGAACGACCGGTACTGTGTTTCACTGGAGAACGACCATCAGTTTTTGGACGGGAGAACAACCCGTGCGTATAAAACTGTTTTGTGGACGGGAGAACGACCCGTGCGTATTTGACCGGAGAACGACCGGTACTGTTTGTAAAACGCTGGAGAACGACCAGTAATGTATTTAAACTGTGTTTTGGGTAGCATCCCACGTAAACCGATACTTTGGGCGAACAACCCACTAAACTTATACTTTGGATAACATTCCACTAAACTTTACTTGACTGTTATGGCAATAACTATTTGTGAACGTATTTGTGAACGTATATGATTTAAACAACTGTGCTTACAAACTTGTTACAACTATTGCAAACATAAAACCTGTGAATTCACTCAACCTAGTTGTTGACTTTTACTATGTTTTTCAGGGAATTAGCTGCGAATGTAAGAACCGCCAACCCACATGGAGAATTAGGCGACCTGTGAAGTTTTAGGATGCCAACTATTTGGAAACACATGGATTTCTTTAGTATAACTGAAATGTTTTAGTCATATTTCAGAAATCTACTTTTGTAAACTTATTCCTTTTAACTTGTACGATTCGATGAATCGTAAACTTTGTAATTAAATACTTTGGCATCTTAATGTATATATTGTTCTGTTGTAATCATATGCTCTGATACGTATGTAGTATGTAAATGTGACATCCCCAGCTTATACAAATGCTTCCGCTAAACGAATTTGGGGGTGTGACATATGGGGGGAATTAAATTTAGCCGTTCAAAAAAAAAATTAAAGCTTTTTCTATATCTATCTATACTAATATATAATGCATTTCAATGTTTTTTTAAAAATAAATAAATAGAATTTACTAATTTACCCCTAACATTATTATAAATATTGAAAAATCTACTTGAAATTATTAACATACCCCTACATATATAATTGAATCTTATATAAACTATCATCATTAAACTTTAATGTAATCAAAATATGACATAACTTTTTAACCGTAAAGAGTTACGAAATGTGTTAATCATGGACGAGAAGGTCAGAACGAGACGAACATGTTAGCAAACTGCCGTGGGCAACGGCGGTTTGCCTACCATTTGCAGTCAAATTCCATCTATAAAGCCTCCAAGATCAATTTTCCCCAATTTTACGTATTTTTAAAAGTGTTGTAAGATATTAAAAATGAACTCTCAATAGTGTTTTTTATGAAATTGTAAATTTAAGCGATTGTCTATATTTTTAATTTCATTTTTGTATAATCAATTCATATATTAGAGAGTTTCAATTTGTTGATCAAATTTTACGATTTCAATGTGGTATACATAAAATTTAATATCTAACACCCACATAAGAAATGTATTTATAGTTAGTCTCGAAACAACCCACGATCTCACAAATCACAACTTGAATCTAGCCATTGTGAACATACAATCTAACAGTCGCAACTCGAAACCCGAGTATCGAGTTCGCAACGACATTTCTTATATGTATATATTTTTTGGGTATTTTGTTTTAACTTCTTTTTTTAAAAAAAAATAGAGTAAAGAGGTGGTTTTTTCCATTAAAGAAAAACTATTGTTGTAATATATATAGATTTTAATTATGATTTACTTACTACATATAGAATGAAATAAAACAAAAAGTTTGTCCCGCTGCATCGTGCGGGTATTCTACTAGTTAGTACTCCCTCCGTCCCGATTCTATTGTCCAGTATACCTTTTTGAGATGTCCCAATTTAATTGTCCACTTCCATAAATAGAAAAGAATAATGAGATAAAGTTCATTTTTGCCCATAATTTATATATGTAAGACAAAAAGTAGGTAAAAAGTAAAGGGTAAAACTGTCTTCTTACCAGAAAAGTAATAGAGATGGTGATGTTTTCTTAAACTGCGTGTTTTTTGTCTGGGGACAATAAAATTGGGACGGAGGGAGTAATAGAATCGGTTCATTTCCTAACTCGGTACAAAAGTGTAAGTTCGTTACCGATCCGTAGCTTTAACCCATTCTCGAAATGAAAGCTTACGATGTTTGTGAACATCTTTGTTTGCTCGAATCATGGATGTTTTTGTATGACATCATCATCACCTCAATATACGTCAAGATTGTTTCAAATTAAAAATGAAAATGATCGATGAGATGTATATACACGTACTTTTACTTATGCAATGTAAAAAACTGTTATCGACTATTATCAGTGTGTGTGTGTGTATATATATATATATATATATATATATATATATATATATAGTGAAGGGTTCCGCTGCGAACTATAATTATATACGAACTGTGCGAACTGAATTTTTTGGTGCGGGCAATCTATAACGGTCAGGGGCAATCCGTCGATTTAATCTAGCGAAATTCTAATATCCATCTTTACAAAATTAATTCAAACAATCACGTAAGAGATTATTAAATTTCATTCACGATCATTTGCGCAAACATTGAACTTCAATTCGTGATCGACTTCGTTCGATTGTTACCCAATTATCAATAAATTTTAAATCAAAATGTCGATTGAATCAATTGAAAAACATTCATAGTCAACTGAATCAGTAAACATTGAATCAATTGAAAAATATTCGTAATCAATTGAATCAGTGTTTACTCAGTATTATGTTATATTGACTAGATGCATTAGCAAATGCATACAACAAAAACTCAGTATAACATAATACTGAGTAAATATTGAGTTTGGATATTAAAGCTTTTGGATGTCAAATATTTTACGATCCCCAATTCGAGTTGTTAGAATGACTTTTAAACAAAAATCAAACTAAATTATTACACTGACTTGATTTCTATACGGAGTAAGAGCATCCACACTAGTTTGAGCTTTGCAAAGATTTTTCTCAATGCTAAATCACACTTTACTTGTTTCCATAAACCATTAAGCTTTACACTCCAGTTGTTTGAGTCATTGAAAAGCTTTTTTTCTCTATGTTAACAAAGGGGAATAACTCAATTGAGCCATTGAGCAATAGCTCAATTTTGGCAAACCTTTTGCCAAATTAAGCTATTACCTCCAATAGAATTGAGCTTTTGAAAGGGTTTTTTGTCCAAAAAAGCCTCAAAAAAACCTTCTATCGGAGATGCTCTAAGAAAGAAAGAAAAAAAGACGGACTTAGTTTTCTAAACATTCAAATTGTAGTGATAATAATTATATGCACAGCCTACCAAAACACCCTTATTATGTTACCCAAATTAATACTCCCTCCGTCCCATTTCTATTGTCCATTATTTCCATTTTGGGGTGTACCAAATTAATTGTCCACTTCCATAAATAGAAAGTTTAAGGAAATAAAGTTCTTTTTTACCCCTAGTGTATATATATAAGACAAAAAAATAGGTAAAAAGTAGAGGGTAAAACTGTCATTTTATCAAAAAGTAAGAGAGAGATAGTTATATTTTCTTAAACTGCGTGTCTTTTTGTCTGGTGACAATAAAATTGGGACGGAGGGAGTATTAAAGTAATTAATGAATATGTTTCAATTAACCCAAAAAATATATAACATGGTTGAAATTTACTAAGACTGACTACTCAGTCTAAATTATGATGGGAATCATTTTAGTTTTACATATGCATTCACATAATACTTCCGAATTTTAAAAATCAAAATAAAAAAGGCAATATGTCTGTAAATATATTTGTAACAACCGGCAAATTAGGCCTAGAATTAGTGCCTAATTCTTTGTTAATACATGTAATTAGTTCTGTGTTAGGCTAATTTATGTATCGAATTACATATATTGTTGAATATATACGAAAATGCGATTTGGTTAAATCGTACGCAATCTAAATCGAATGTATTTCGATTCAATTTAATACGGACGTTGGTGACCAATTTTATTAAATAACATTGTTATGTCAAAAATATTATTATAATAATATTTCGTATTCATTCGTATTGTACAATCAGAAAGTTACACAATTTAAAATGTTAAAACGCGCGACTAAATCAAATAACGTACGCTTTATAACTCAAATATAAATTAAACTGTAAAATATTTAAATAAAATATCGCGTAATAAATTGTATTTTAAAATGTACCAATTAATAGGTAAAATAATTATTTAACGTTTAAACTACGGAATAAACGAACACCGCACGGAGCGGAAACGCAGGGCGAAATTGGGAGCTTAACCTCCCAATCCCACCTCCTTTTCTTTCATTATTTCATTATCTCTCTCTCTCTTTCTTTTTTTTACTTTCAATCATCAAACCACCTTCATCACAAAAATCATCAAATAACACCATCAAACCTCGCCGAATCATACCACTCGTTTGGAGGAAAGTGACCGCGACATCACGATCTACATTCCTATCTTTCCGGATTTTCATTTCGGCATTTCGTAAGTTTCCGACAAAACCCGAAACTCTCCGTTTTTACTCATTTTTACGCTTTTATAGTTTATATATGCTTAAAATGTCCAAAAATGGGTTGGGTAAAAGTTTTGGACCAAACGGAAACCGAAAAACTCGTTTTCGACACATTTTCCGGCCAACAGAACGCTACGTCGCTTTTGGACCCAGATTTATGCGACGTCAGCTGCGACGTCGCAAAACCCCTCGTAACGTCGCATAGTGCGACGTCAGTCACAACGTCGCACGAATCCTCGACGTCGCATATAGCGACGCAGCCTATTACGTCGCATTAGCTACGCAGCACCCTACGTCGCATTAAATTGCGAAACGTCGCCTTTAGCGACGTCATGCTCAACGTCGCAGTCCTACCTGCGACGTCGCACCCAACGTCGCACAAAACAGAACCTTGAAAACTCAGATTTTTACTAAGTGTCGGAACCAAGATTTTAACACCTGATTTTACCCAAATTCGGATCCAGATGCGTTTTTCGTCAAAGCAATATTGTAGAAATAAAAATTTTCCAAGCTGACCTGGCAGCTCGACCCCAGCCAGGGGCTCTGCCCCTTGGACCCCGCCAGGGGCTGCCGCCCCTTGGACCCCGCTACCAGGGGCGCTGCCCCCGGACCCCCGTCATTAAATGTTGTCAATACTTTTCACACTAAGTGTTGAACACTTACAAATAACGAAACCTGATTCAACGATACAAATAATGATAACACTTTGAATCATTATTACGAACCGTCACCAACGGGCCATACTTGTTTTCAAACTACAAACGGATTACTAAACAAACACGTGGACATAACGAGTTGTGTAGACAACTAGCCTAGATGGTCTTGCGAGACATCTACTTACTTAACTTTATATGTTTAGGCATTTAAAGGTTACGGGTTCGGAGAACCAGCTGTTGATATTATTTACTCGTTTATTGATATAAACGCACTTGCAAAGACTCAGGTGAGTCTTACGGCCCCACTTTTACTGTTTTATCTTATTGGGGGAGATACATGCTACTTATTTTTCCTGAACACAAGTACTAAACTGATTTCTATACCAAACGGAATTGCATGAGTTAATTACTATTTACTGAAGTCTCTCCATCATATATCGTTAGTTATGGACTTAAGCGCGAACAGTAGTTAATGGATCCATTAGGGAAATGACCCTCCCTGCCCGGGGTAGTAGCGCTACCACGTACTGATTTACACGTATAAACGGGTGACTATTATTTCGTTACTTATGCTTGCTCAATTTCGAGCATGTCACGGGAGCAACTGATTATTTACGGGTTAAGCTTCGATTATGAGCCTCATGGCAACGGTATAACTTGATTACTTTACTTTTGCGAGATTTGCAATTACTTGATATACGCCTACGGGCACTACTGATGAAATCTTGTGTTCAAACTGATTATTTACTGATAAACCTGTGAGATTCACCAACCTTTTGGTTGATCCTTTTTAGCATGTATTCTCAGGTACACTTACGGAGTAGGATCACTCCAGGATTACTAGCTAGAGTCGCATGATTTCCAAACTGCATTTAACGGAGATTCTTTGGCATTATCTTTTGTAACTATGGTTATGTAATAGAATCTCCCGCCACATACGCGGACTCTAGGCTTACATTTTTTTGTAAAGAAAACTATATGTTTTCAAACGATTTAATTATGAAATGTAATTATTTTACAAAACGTCTCATTTAGAGGTCGTTTGCTGTATATCTTGTGCTTTGTATATTGATTAGTAACACCCAAGTATGCTTCCGCAAATCACTAAATTTGGGGGTGTTACAGATTGGTATCAGAGCCTAAGGTTATAGTGAACTAGGTTGAATTTAGTGGGCCTAGACTATGACCATTAGGCAGTATTCCCTTACTAGGCATGATTGGTTCAGGAATTACATCATACGACTTTAATTTAACATAGCCTGATCAACTATGTACAATTAAGGAAAGATGATGTGAGGTCTGAAATGGCTGTGTCGAACAGGAATGCGTTAGTTGACTCTGACCACGAGAGAACCGGACCATTACTTGATGTGTGCTAGACTTTAGGCTGGATATTATATGCCTATATATATATTAGCCTCGTCTTACTTACACTCTGCCACAGGAATGGCAAACACACCACCTAATCCGATACACTCTCACTCACATGGGTCACGGAACCCACGAGTAGTCAGGAGGAACACAAGGTCACCTCGAACCAGCCCTTATCCTGTACATAACTCTCAGAACTCGGCACATCTCACATTGCCAGTATTGGCTACCCAATTCCGCCGTCAAGAGCAAAGACTCGAAAACCTGGAACTGGAACAACACCGAATGACTTACCTGCTTCGTCAAGCTCTCGACCGCATATCACAATTACAGCGAGAACAAGAGGATACCAACCTCTCTGTAAGCATAATTCAGGATTCCATGACCGCCGAATTAGGTGCGGATGAACTTGTCAGAAACCGACTAGAAGAATGTGAACAGCGTTCACAGGAGGCTGCGGATCACTCTCGAACAATAACACAACGAATAGCCTTGGTGGAAGACAACGCCAGACAAACCAACCGACTAGCAGAAACTGTGGACCGCCTTGTCGCGCTAATGGAACAAATTAATCTACAAGACTAGCGTAACTTTTGTCTTGTAATCTATCTTGTAATCTAAGGACTATCTAGCACTACTCTATAAACTAGTCGGATGTAGCAATTCCCGACACCTTTTGTAATATCCCTGTAGGATGTAACTTTTAAAATTCACTTTGTCTATCAAATATCACTTGTTATCTCAACTCACATTAATTGTCATTTTTCATGTTGATGTTATGTATTACTGCTTTTATACATGTACATCTGTGACAATTACAAGTTCATACAAAATCTCATGTATCTTCATTTCTTTTATTGAAGAATCATGCCGCCAAAGACACGACCATACACCGACGCCCAGATTACCTCCCTTATAACCCAGGCTGTTACTGAAGCCTTAGCTCGGAATACTCCACCAAATTCCTCGAGAAACAGCGATGCCGCTGAAACCTCTGCTGCTAAACCTTGTTCTTACAAGGACTTCCAGAACTGCAAACCTCTAAACTTTGCAGGTACCGAGGGAGCTATCGGTCTGATACGATGGATAGAGAAAGTTGAATCGGTATTTCTTATCTGCAACTGTGCGGAGGGGGTCAAAGTTAAGTTCTCTGTTAGTACTTATACCGACACCGCACTCACGTGGTGGAACACCTATGCCCAAACTGTGGGCGATGCCAATGCTTACAAACTCCCGTGGGAGGAGTTGAAGGAGATGTTAAGGGGTGAGTATTGCCCCAGGGATGAACTGAAACAACTGGAGCTGGAATTCTGGAACCATAAGATGCAAGGTAATGATATCACCGGTTACACCAACCGTTTCCACCAGCTGGCACTTCTGTGCCCAACCATGGTCGATCCTGAGTACAAGAGGATCGAGAAATATATTGATGGATTGCCCGAGAAACTCCAGGACCTGGTGACTTCATCCAAACCAGGTACTATCCAGAACGCCATCCGTATGGCCCACGAACTCACGGCAAACGCTGTCCGCCGTAACACTACTTCAGCCCCACCTGCAAACAACAAACGAAAGTGGGAAGGAAACCCCAACTCATCCAACCAAATCACCAACCGAAAACCTGAGCCCCTTAGGGCTTATTCATCTGGCACTTCTGAAAGGAAAGGGTACGTTGGAAGCAGGCCCTACTGTCCCAAATGCAATCGTCACCACGACGGTTCCTGCCCTTGCACGAACTGCAAACGTTTTGGGCATCTGGCCAAGGATTGTCGAAGTCCCAGTGCCCCGAAGACTTGTTATGGGTGCGGGAGTCCTGGGCATTTTCAGAATAATTGCCCTATGCAGAGAAACAACAACAACAACAACAACAACAACAACAACAACAGCAACAGCAATAAACGGAACAACAACCCTGCTCGTAGCAGAGCATTTGTCATCAAAGCTGGGGAAGCTAGGGAAGACCCGAATGTTGTAACGGGTACGTTTCTTCTCAACGATCTTACTGCTTCAGTATTATTTGATACCGGTGCTGATAAAAGTTTCATATATGATGAGTTTTGTCCACTACTTGATATCACCCCCGCTGCCTTAGATGTTAAGTACACAGTAGAACTTGCAAATGGTAAACTTATAGAAACCGATAGTGTGATACCTAATTGCACTTTAAACCTAGCCGACGAAATCTTCTCAATCGATCTTATGCCTGTTGAACTAGGAAGTTTCGACGTCATTGTGGGTATGGATTGGTTGTCTAAACATCGGGCCGAAATTGTGTGCCATGATAAAATCGTCCGAATTCCTCTCGCCGCCGGTAGTACCTTGGTCATACAGGGGGAGACCGGTGGATCGAGACTAAACTTAATCTCCTGTTTACAAACCCGAAAATTTCTAAGAAAGGGTTACCCAGCAGTACTCGCGCACATCACGGAGAAAAAGTCGGAGGAGAAGCGACTTGAAGATGTGCCAATCGTTAGAGACTTTCCCGAAGTCTTTCCAGAAGAACTACCTGGTTTACCTCCACCTAGACAGGTCGAGTTCTCGATTGATCTCGTGCCGGGTGCCGCACCGGTGGCCCGAGCACCGTACCGCCTAGCCCCATCTGAACTTCAGGAGTTGTCCACTCAGTTGCAGGAACTCCTGGATAGAGGATTCATCAGACCGAGTTCTTCACCTTGGGGAGCTCCGATCTTATTTGTCAAAAAGAAAGACGGTTCATTCAGAATGTGCATTGACTACCGAGAGTTGAACAAACTAACCGTCAAGAACCGATACCCACTCCCTCGAATCGATGATCTGTTCGATCAACTTCAGGGATCAAGCTGTTATTCAAAGATTGATCTTCGATCAGGTTATCATCAGTTGCGTGTTCGCGATGCTGACATCCCGAAAACCGCATTCAGAACCCGTTACGGGCACTACGAATTCCAAGTAATGCCCTTTGGCCTAACCAACGCACCGGCTGTATTCATGGACCTTATGAATCGGGTGTGCAAACCGTACCTTGACAAGTTTGTTATTGTTTTCATCGATGACATCCTTATCTATTCACGAAGCGAACAGGAACACGCACAACACCTCAGAACCATCCTAGAACTACTTAGACACGAGGAGCTTTACGCCAAATTCTCTAAGTGTGAGTTCTGGATAAACACCGTTCAATTCCTTGGACACGTTATCGACAGTCAGGGAATTCATGTAGACCCGTCAAAAATCGAGGCAATCAAGAATTGGCAAGCTCCAACCACTCCCACCGAGGTACGCCAATTCTTGGGATTGGCCGGTTACTACCGCCATTTCATCGAAAACTTCTCAAAAATTGCCAAACCCCTCACAGTGCTGACTCAGAAGGAAAAGAAATTTGATTGGACCGATAAACAAGAGTCGGCATTTCAACTGTTGAAATCCAAGCTTTGCAGTGCACCCATTCTATCTCTACCCGAAGGCACCGATGACTTCGTGGTATACTGCGATGCTTCTCACCAAGGTCTCGGTTGCGTGCTGATGCAACGAGACAAGGTCATTGCTTACGCCTCCAGACAACTTAAAGTTCACGAGAAAAACTACACAACTCACGACCTCGAGCTAGGAGCCGTGGTGTTCGCTTTAAAAATCTGGAGACATTATCTTTATGGTACCCGCAGCACTGTATTCACCGACCACAAAAGCCTCCAACACATTTTCAACCAGAAAGATCTTAACATGAGGCAACGTAGATGGGTTGAATTACTCACCGATTACGACTGTGAGATCAAATATCATCCGGGCAAAGCAAACGTGGTTGCTGATGCTCTCAGTCGTAAGGAACGAACAAAACCACTCCGAGTCCGGGCACTCAGTATTACCATTCATAACGATCTCACCACCCAAATACATCTTGCCCAACTCGAAGCCCTGAAACCCGATAACTTCAAGAACGAGGCCTTGCGAGGTATGGATAAACAATTCGAGATCAGACCCAACGGAGTTAGGTATTTCTCTAACCGAATCTGGTTGCCTAATTTCGGAAACCTGCGGGACTTGGTGATGGATGAAGCTCACAAGTCCAAATATTCTATCCACCCGGGATCCGACAAAATGTATCACGACATCAAGGAGTTTTACTGGTGGCCGAATATGAAAGCTGACATTGCTTTGTACGTCAGCAAATGCTTAACTTGTTCCAAGGTCAAGGCCGAGCACCAAAGACCTTCTGGATTGCTCCAACAACCTGAAATTCCTCAATGGAAATGGGAGCAAATTACCATGGATTTCATAACCAAACTACCTAAATCGGCGAGCGGTTGCGATAGCATTTGGGTGATCGTCGATCGTCTCACCAAATCGGCTCATTTCTTGGCAATCAGAGAAACCGACAAAATGGAACGCCTTACACAAATTTACATCAAAGAAATCATTTGCCAACATGGTGTCCCTATCTCGATTATCTCTGACAGGGATGCTCGTTTCACATCTCGCTTCTGGCAATCACTCCAAAAATCACTGGGTACCCGTCTCGATATGAGTACCGCGTACCATCCTCAGACCGATGGCCAAAGCGAACGAACTATTCAGACACTGGAAGACATGCTACGAGCCTGCGTAGTTGATTCTGGTACAAATTGGGAAAGACATCTACCGTTGTGCGAGTTCTCGTACAACAACAGCTATCACGCCAGCATTAAAGTTGCACCTTTTGAGGCACTGTACGGTCGTAAGTGCCGATCACCGATCTGTTGGACTGAAGTGGGAGAGAGTCAACTCACTGGTCCTGAACTCATACATGAAACCACAGAGAAAATCGTTGAAATCCAAAACCGACTCAAAGCCGCGCGTGATCATCAGAAGAGCTATGCTGACGTGAGACGCAAGCCACTCGAGTTCCAAGTTGGGGATCGAGTACTCTTAAAAGTTTCGCCTTGGAAAGGCGTAATCCGATTCGGCAAACGCGGAAAATTAAACCCCAGGTACATTGGACCTTTTGAAATCCTCGAGAAAATAGGTCCAGTGGCATATCGATTGCAGCTGCCCTCTGAGCTCAACAGCGTGCACCCTACCTTTCACATTTCTAACTTAAAGAAATGTCTGTCTGACGAGACACTTATTATACCCCTTGACGAGATCCGCATCGATGACAAACTTCATTTCGTTGAGGAACTTGTCGAAATTATGGACCGTGAGGTCAAACAACTGAAACAAAGTCGTATTCCAATCGTCAAAGTCAGGTGGAATTTGCGGCGCGGTCCAGAATTCACTTGGGAACGGGAAGACCAAATACGACTCAAGTATCCCCACTTATTCACCGATTCTACCCCTAACGTGACTTCGACTTAAATTTCGGGACGAAATTCTTTTAACAGGGGGAGAATGTAACAACCGGCAAATTAGGCCTAGAATTAGTGCCTAATTCTTTGTTAATACATGTAATTAGTTCTGTGTTAGGCTAATTTATGTATCGAATTACATATATTGTTGAATATATACGAAAATGCGATTTGGTTAAATCGTACACAATCTAAATCGAATGTATTTCGATTCAATTTAATACGGACGTTGGTGACCAATTTTATTAAATAACATTGTTATGTCAAAAATATTATTATAATAATATTTCGTATTCATTCGTATTGTACAATCAGAAAGTTACACAATTTAAAATGTTAAAACGCGCGACTAAATCAAATAACGTACGCTTTATAACTCAAATATAAATTAAACTGTAAAATATTTAAATAAAATATCGCGTAATAAATTGTATTTTAAAATGTACCAATTAATAGGTAAAATAATTATTTAACGTTTAAACTACGGAATAAACGAACACCGCACGGAGCGGAAACGCAGGGCGAAATTGGGAGCTTAACCTCCCAATCCCACCTCCTTTTCTTTCATTATTTCATTATCTCTCTCTCTCTTTCTTTTTTTTACTTTCAATCATCAAACCACCTTCATCACAAAAATCATCAAATAACACCATCAAACCTCGCCGAATCATACCACTCGTTTGGAGGAAAGTGACCGCGACATCACGATCTACATTCCTATATTTCCGGATTTTCATTTCGGCATTTCGTAAGTTTCCGACAAAACCCGAAACTCTCCGTTTTTACTCATTTTTACGCTTTTATAGTTTATATATGCTTAAAATGTCCAAAAATGGGTTGGGTAAAAGTTTTGGACCAAACGGAAACCGAAAAACTCGTTTTCGACACATTTTCCGGCCAACAGAACGCTACGTCGCTTTTGGACCCAGATTTATGCGACGTCAGCTGCGACGTCGCAAAACCCCTCGTAACGTCGCATAGTGCGACGTCAGTCACAACGTCGCACGAATCCTCGACGTCGCATATAGCGACGCAGCCTATTACGTCGCATTAGCGACGCAGCACCCTACGTCGCATTAAATTGCGAAACGTCGCCTTTAGCGACGTCATGCTCAACGTCGCAGTCCTACCTGCGACGTCGCACCCAACGTCGCACAAAACAGAACCTTGAAAACTCAGATTTTTACTAAGTGTCGGAACCAAGATTTTAACACCTGATTTTACCCAAATTCGGATCCAGATGCGTTTTTCGTCAAAGCAATATTGTAGAAATAAAAATTTTCCAAGCTGACCTGGCAGCTCGACCCCAGCCAGGGGCTCTGCCCCTTGGACCCCGCCAGGGGCTGCCGCCCCTTGGACCCCGCTACCAGGGGCGCTGCCCCCGGACCCCCGTCATTAAATGTTGTCAATACTTTTCACACTAAGTGTTGAACACTTACAAATAACGAAACCTGATTCAACGATACAAATAATGATAACACTTTGAATCATTATTACGAACCGTCACCAACGGGCCATACTTGTTTTCAAACTACAAACGGATTACTAAACAAACACGTGGACATAACGAGTTGTGTAGACAACTAGCCTAGATGGTCTTGCGAGACATCTACTTACTTAACTTTATATGTTTAGGCATTTAAAGGTTACGGGTTCGGAGAACCAGCTGTTGATATTATTTACTCGTTTATTGATATAAACGCACTTGCAAAGACTCAGGTGAGTCTTACGGCCCCACTTTTACTGTTTTATCTTATTGGGGGAGATACATGCTACTTATTTTTCCTGAACACAAGTACTAAACTGATTTCTATACCAAACGGAATTGCATGAGTTAATTACTATTTACTGAAGTCTCTCCATCATATATCGTTAGTTATGGACTTAAGCGCGAACAGTAGTTAATGGATCCATTAGGGAAATGACCCTCCCTGCCCGGGGTAGTAGCGCTACCACGTACTGATTTACACGTATAAACGGGTGACTATTATTTCGTTACTTATGCTTGCTCAATTTCGAGCATGTCACGGGAGCAACTGATTATTTACGGGTTAAGCTTCGATTATGAGCCTCATGGCAACGGTATAACTTGATTACTTTACTTTTGCGAGATTTGCAATTACTTGATATACGCCTACGGGCACTACTGATGAAATCTTGTGTTCAAACTGATTATTTACTGATAAACCTGTGAGATTCACCAACCTTTTGGTTGATCCTTTTTAGCATGTATTCTCAGGTACACTTACGGAGTAGGATCACTCCAGGATTACTAGCTAGAGTCGCATGATTTCCAAACTGCATTTAACGGAGATTCTTTGGCATTATCTTTTGTAACTATGGTTATGTAATAGAATCTCCCGCCACATACGCGGACTCTAGGCTTACATTTTTTTGTAAAGAAAACTATATGTTTTCAAACGATTTAATTATGAAATGTAATTATTTTACAAAACGTCTCATTTAGAGGTCGTTTGCTGTATATCTTGTGCTTTGTATATTGATTAGTAACACCCAAGTATGCTTCCGCAAATCACTAAATTTGGGGGTGTTACAATATTGAACTTGTTACAAAATCCTATTGTATGCATCCTACTTTTAAAAGTCCTATTGTGTGTATCGAACTTACTAATTATTGCTATTGTATGTAGTCATTAACACTCATGACGTTTGACTGGTCATAAGCACCCTACGTGGCATTTTCATCCGACGTGGCACAGCCACGTAAGCTCCACGTTATCTAAAGTTCAATATATTTTTCAGATCATCATTTTCATCAACTTTATTAACTTCAATTTTTCGACGACACCATTTTTTCCGACGATATCATTTTTCTGGTGAATCATTTTTTCCGCAGGTACCACAACAACTAATATACACTGCCTAACCACCAAGCCTACCATCTACGACATCACCACCATCTCCACCATTTTTTCCGGCGACCCTATTTTTTCCGACGACCTCACAACATCCAATTTACACATCTCCAACCACCAAACTATATCATTTTCAACTCACCACTATCTCCAAACCATTACCATCTTCGACATCACCACCATCTCCGGTATCACCACCATCTTCACCATTTTTTCCGACGACCCCATTGAACGGAGATGATATAGTTTGAGTAAACAATGATGATGCATACAATAGGAGATGATATAGTTTGGTGGTTGGAGAGGTGTAAATTGATTGTTGTGAGGTCGTCGGAAAAAATGGGGTCGTCGAAAAAAATTGTGGAGATGTTGGTGATGTCGTAGATGGTAGGCTTGGTGGTTAGGAGGTGTATATTAGTTGTTGTGGTACCTGCGGAAAAAATGATTCGCCGGAAAAATGATATCGCCGGAAAAAATGGTGTCGTCGGAAAATTGAAGTTAATAAAGTTGATGAAGATGATGATCTGAAAAATATATCGAACTTTAGATGACGTGGAGCTTACGTGGCAGTGCCACGTCGGATGAAAATGCCACGTAGGGTGCTTATGACCAGTCAAACGTCATTAGTGTTAATGACTCCATACAATAGCAATAATTAGTAAGTTCGATACACACAATAGGACTTTTAAAAGTAGGATGCATACAATAGAATTTTGTGACAAGTTCAATACATTTACATACATATTGCCCAATGAATATATAAGCAAAGAATGCTTAAGAATTTTAAAAATCATAATAAAAAGATGAGTATATAAGCAAACAAGGCGAGGTGTTGGGTTGTCATGTTATGTGCTTGTGTGCGTAGTACGTACTTATGTCAGTACTAATTTTTTAGACTAAAAAAAAAAATGTTCAAATATCTTACTACTAATAGAAGACCATGGAGCACCAATTCAATTCATTAGAGATTAAATAAAGGCCACACACTTTCATTCTTCAAATATGCATATACTGACTACTCAGTCTAAATAAACTTAATAGGTCAAGCTATACAGAGCATAGTTGTTAAACTCTTACGATTCACGAGTCGACTCTTACGAGTCGGCTCAGAAATTCAAGAAACGAGGCGACTCGGACCCCGACTTACGAGTCTTGGGCGATTCTTACGAGTCAGAAACCGGACAAACGTTTAATGTAATCTGATAAAAAATATAAAATGACAAAATATGGTTGAAAATGACTAATAATCCATTATAAATTAAACATTTGTGTTATTTAATGACTTTCATCATGTTTTTCTTCAATTAAGGATAGAAATCTAAACAATAATATACATATAGATATAAATATATGTATTTATTGTAAAATTATGACTCTTACGAGTCGAGTCGAGTCACGAATCACGAGTTAAAAATCAATACTCCGAATCACGAATCGAGTCACGAGTTAACAACTATGATACAGAGTAGTGAATGGCTGCAGTTTTGTTGGCATGTATTATTTTGAAATTGGGGACTGATGGGATCAAATTAAAGTGTATGTTCATGGGTAATAAATAGTAACGATATGTATATATGTGCGTAACTTAAGAGAAACTAGATCATAACCCGCAAATTTGCGGGCTAATTAAACTTATTAGAGAAAATTACAAAAACCGTCCTTATGGTTTGACCTGAATTGCACATTCAGTCCTTTAATCAATTTAATTACATAGATGATCTTTTCTTTTGAAACTTATTACGTAAATAGTCCTTTACACTAACGATTGTTAAATCTCCGTTAAAAAGGACCACGTGTGTAGTTTTTTTTTATTCTTATAAATTTTATAATTTTTGAGTAGATATAAATTATAAAATTTAAAATATGTATATATACATTATTAGGTGCATAACATCATTTTAAGCTTTCACATTTCGCTTACCAAATTCATTGTCAAATTGTTCCTCTTCCACATTTGTCTTTCACCACTCAAGGACCCTCCATTACCCATTTTTCTTATCTCGAATGACTTTAGTGGCCACCATATCTTCTCTTTTGTATCCTTTTCGATGACCCTAGCTTTAAAGTAAATGACGTTGAAAAATGGGAACTAATTAAGTCAATAATGTATATGTAGGTAGGAAAAGATGGTGTTGGAATATAAATTTGATATTATAGATAGGGGTGTTAACGAACCAAACACTTAATGAGCTACTCGAGTTCGAACTCATTTATCTCGAATTCGAGCATAATACTATTCAAGCCCGAGTCGAGTTCGAACATAAAAAGATTTTTCGATTAGTTTCACGAGCCGAACTTCAAAACAATAAATTCGACTCGGCTTGTTAGGATGAGATGAGCACACTATAAATATTAACATCAAGAATCTAATTACATAGTTATTATTAGTGTTTAATGTTAACTAATTAAACTTACACATTTTAAGTTTAATTAAGTATAAATGTCTTTTACAAACTATATTTCAAGTTTCATAAAATAGTTAATATACTTTTTAATGAGCTTGTTTACGCTTATAAATGATTTTATCGAGCTTGAGCTTCTAACAAACATTTTGAGCTCAAATAACTATTTTTTTTTTTTTTTTTTTGTAAATTGTCATAAACTTAAACGAGTATAGAGTTCGAGCTCGAACACTAAATTATTATCTGAGCCCGAACTCGAATATGGTTTTAAAAAGTTAATCGAGTTCGAGTCGAACTCGAACATACTTATTTTTTTAACGAGTCGAGTCGAGCATCATGATATTCGAATTGACTCGGTTCGTCAACAACCCTAGTTATAGAGAAGAATATGATCAAATTTGATGATGAATAAAATAAGTAAAATGAAAATAATGTTATGTGCACCATAATCAATATTGCTAAGTGATTAGGAATTTAAATAAATAAAGTTTAATTGTAGAAGGGGGGTTGAATGCAATTAAAAACTTTTTCTGATTTTTATCCAAGTTAATTATCAAGTTTTTAATTGTTCTAACACAAACAGAGTATGTAAAAGGTAATGAAGGACAACACAATAACAGCTTAACTTGTGAATTTTATTAAGAACAAAACTTACTGAATGTTGATTGCGGAATAGACTAGCCAAAGCTAATCTAAATTAAACACTCAAGCTAGCTATTACAATTGAGATGAATAGTAGTGGACAAACACGCTAACTATTCACTCGCTGATCGCTGGTACGTGCTTAGACAAACTTAATCAATGACATACAAGTGATTAACATGTACAAAGCGCTAACCTCTTGAAACGCCCAATAAATTTTTTTTTTTTTTTTTTTTATATAATACAATCTCAGATTCATAATAATGATACATTTATTTGTATTACAACTACAATGGTTCCAGATTTAACAACAAGAAAAATTCCTGAAAAACAGATAGTACCCGCCGGGTACCATCATTACCCGCCGGGTAAACAGGTGAACCCGCCGGGCAACCAGGTACAGCCGCCGGGCGATTTAACAAACTCGGTAACAGAAGCTATCTTTCGTTTAAAGGCTCTAGTAGCCGCCGGGTTGGGGTTATAGACCGCCGGCTTGTTCATGTTGTTGAATTACTCGCCGGGCACAGGGGTTACCCGCCGGGTAAACCCCTTGCGCTGCAGGTCCAGAACCTGTGTTACTTATGACCAAAATACCAAATTCAATCTAGCATAACTTTTGACTCGAACACTATTAAGACTTGAAATTTGGTATACACTTTCACTATTACATTATCTAATTTTCACTTTAAACACTTTCGCAAATTCTCACAGAATGACCAAAATGTCCCTTTAACCATTTTTTGGCACTTTTAGTGAACATCTTAAATTTTAATCTATTACATTTAAGGTCTTACACTTTTGAGCACTTTTCTATCATGTAATAACAAACTTAAGGTAATTGACTAAAGCTCCATAGCCCCAATCATTCATCTTTTAATCTTTTGGGTCATTTTCGACCCATTTTGACACTTTTATCCATTAACGACCCAATTGGACACCTTTTAGACTCGTTCCTCATTTTACCATACTTTAATACGATAATTTAATTAACCATATATATATATATATATGTAAAACTATCAGATTATTAAATTTCCACAAGTTACTTCAAAATAACCTATTCTAATATTCACATACGTATATATATATTCCCATAAGTTCAAAATACATAATTATTCCTTCCGACACTAGAGTTGACCTTCAAAGTCAACCATCCAACAAACGACACCTACATTGTTTAACATTCACAAAAACTTGACTCAAGGGCGTATTACACAAGTTTCATCAAAACAATACCAAAAGAGAGGGCTTGCACTTACAAGCTTGCAAACCAATCCACGCTACTCTTTCTTGATTTCTTTATCCTTTCTTTGCGAAATATTACCTACAATACATTTAAATAATACGGAGTAAGCATAAAATGCTTAGTGAATACATAGGAAGTCAATTAAGCAATTCAATCACAAATAAAACTATTATACTATCAAATAATAAACACAAATAGCAATAGATACCAATTGGATCCGCGGTCCATAAGATACAATTGTGCATAGCACATATTTCGTATTGGTTATTATTTCGTAACCATTTATCTCCACTTTATCATTCAATTTCATAATCACAACAATCATAACAATAACATGATTATGCGAAGTCTCTTGCTCGTAGGCAATCCGACATCACATAATCTTCACCTAATTGATCCACAATGTACTCACCTTAATCCTTGATTGAAGGTTTCAAGCCAAGATGATACAAATTATTCCAATTCTTTATCACCTATACATATGATACATAATAACACATTTAGATTCTAAAATTCATAACAACTAGGTAGTGAGTCACAATTCATTCTCCCCCACTTTGATTAGTCTAAGTAATTCACTAATCAAAGTTCTTAATTATTTGATTTCTTATTAGCATAGCCTAATAATACTTCCATCATCATAATTAACTATTCATTATACTAGTAAACTCAATTCAAGAGGGTTTTAGCAAAACCCTAAAATTTCATCATAAACCCTAATCATAATTTCATTGATCAATATAGGTGTTACTAGTGATAATCATGCTAGAGATCACCAACTAGTTCAATTCCATACTTTAATTCCCTCCAATTTGATGAAATTCACCAAAACCCATTAATCACCTAAACCCTAGGTTATAATTCATAAAATAATACTTACAATAGGTTAGAGGTGATGATGAAGAGAACGAATTCAATGATTCTTGAGCTTGATTTGAAGAAAGATTGAAGATTTGATGGTGATGATGGTGAATCCACGATTTTGGTTCCTCTGAAGTTAAAGTCTGGAAAGTTTTAGAAACCGTATAAGATAGATACGGGTTTTAATTTATTAAACCCAATTCTTTTAATTAATTACAGTCTGGAACTGGGAAACCTAATTGCGTTTTATATTATATCTTATTATTTCAATAATATTATTTCATAAGATGTATATTTCTGGATACACTAAAATAATACCTCAATATTGGGGTGTTACAAGTCTCCCCCACTTATTCGGTTCATGTCCTCACGAACCATTCTTGATACACGGCAGGGTAATACACCATCATCCATTCCTCAGGTTCCCAAGTAAACTCAGAACCTTTCCTATGTTGCCATTGCACCTTGACGATAGAAACCGTTTTATTTCTTAATTGTTTAACTTTTTGATCAAGAATCTTGACGGGTTATTCTATATAATTCAATTTATCATTTATTTGGATTTCAGGAAGAGGTACATATGAAGCTTCGTCAATAAGACATTTTCGAAGCTGTGATACATGGAATGTATCATGAATACCGCTAAGCTCATCCGGTAACTGTAACCGATACACGACCAATACGATCAAGTATTTGAAAGGTCCAATATATCTTGGACTTAATTTTCCTCTCTTACGAAATTGAATGATACCTTTCCAAGGAGAAACTTTTAACATTACTTTATCACCAACTTGGAATTCAATTGGTCGTCTACGTTTATCAGCATAAGATTTCTGTCGGTCTTGAGCCATTTTTAGCCTTTCACGGATTTGATCAATCTTTTCAGTAGTCATTTGAACTACATCAGTACTGCCTAGCTCACGTTGACCGACTTCTCCCCAACAAATGGGAGTACGACACTTTCGACCATAAAGCATTTGATATGGTGGCATCTTTATGGAAGAATGATAACTATTGTTATATGAAAATTCCACCAATGGGAGATGAGAATCCCAGCTACCACCAAAGTCAATGACACATGCTCGCAGCATATCTTCTAGAGTTTGAATAGTACGTTCACTTTGTCCATCCGTTTGAGGATGAAAAGCAGTACTAATATGTAGTTGAGTATCCAAATCTTCTTGAAATTTCTTCCAGAATTGAGAGGTAAAACGAGTATCCCTATCAGAAACAATAGAAACTGGTACTCCATGACGAGCAACAACTTCACGAATATAGATTTCTGCTAATACTTCAGAGGATGATGCTTCCTTGATAGGTATAAAAAGAGCACTTTTTATTAAAATCGGTCCACAATCACCCAAATGGCATCATGCTGGCGAGGAGTTCTCGGCAGCTTTGTAACAAAATCCATGGTGATGTGTTCCCATTTCCAAACTGGAATATCCAAAGGTTGGAGTTTTCCATATGGTTGTTGATGCTCAGCTTTTACTTGAAGACAAGTGAGACAATTTTGGACGTATTTAATGATATCACGTTTCATACCAGGCCACCAATAATCACATTTCAGATCACGATACATTTTGGTGGCACCTGGATGAACAGAATATTTCAATTTATGAGCTTCATCCAATAACAATTTCTTCACATCACTCGTTACTGGTATCCAGATTCTACCATAACGAGTTCTCAGCCCTCGAGAATCTTCAATTAATTCAGAAAGTTGACCCTTTAAGCGTTGCTTATTCAGGTCATTAGAAGATAATGCATCAATTTGAGCAGTTTTTATAGAATCAAGCAGTTGAGGAAACACAATCATGCTAAGAGATTTCACAGAAAGTATACAATGAGTAGCCTTTCAGCTAAGAGCATCAGCAACGACATTAGCTTTACCTGGATGGTAAAGAATGTCGCAGTCGTAATCCTTGACCAGATCAAGCCACCTTCTTTGTCTATTATTCAAATCTCGCTGATCAAAGAAATATTTCAAGCTTTTGTGGTCAGTATAAATAGTAGACTTGACTCCATAAAGATAATGTCGCCAAATCTTCAATGCAAAAACCACAGCTGCTAATTCAAGATCATGAGTAGGGTAGTTTTGCTCATGAGGTTTTAGTTGACGTGAGGCATAAGCGATAACCTTCCCACGTTGCATTAATACACAACCCAATCCAAGTTTAGATGCGTCACAATAAACAACCATATCCTCATTACCCTCAGGTAAAACAAGGATAGGAGCCTGACTGAGCTTTTCCTTCAGTAATTGAAATGCATTAGATTGCTCCTCTCCCCACTTCCAGGATACACTCTTTCGAGTCAATTGAGTCAATGGGGTAGCAATCTTAGAAAAATCTTGAATGAAACGACGATAGTAACCCGCAAGACCAAGAAAACTTCTGACCTCAATGGGGCTCGAAGGAGGATCCCACTTAAGAACTGCAGCAACTTTAGATGGATCAACTTGAATACCATGGACATTAATCACATGTCCAAGAAACTGGACTTCACGCAACCAGAATTCACACTTGGAGAATTTAGCATAAAGCTTTTCACGTCGAAGCATTTCCAGAACTTGTCTCAAATGAATTGAATGATCACACTCACTTTTAGAATAAATGAGAATGTCATCAATAAAAACAATCACAAATTTATCCAGCATAGGACGACATACACGATTCATCAAGTCCATAAATGCAACTGGAGCATTGGTTAAACCGAATGGCATGACAACGAATTCATAGTGACCATAACGGGTTCGAAAAGCGGTTTTAACAATATCATCTTCCTTTACCTTCAACTGATGGTAACCAGACCGAAGGTCAATTTTTGAGAAGAAACTGGCACCTTGCAGTTGATCAAATAAGTCATCAATTCGAGGTAAAGGATAACGATTCTTAATGGTCACTTTGTTTAATTCCCGATAATCGATACACATCCTTAAAGATCCATCTTTCTTTTTAACGAATAATACTGGAGCTCCCCAAGGCGAACTGCTAGGACGAATAAAACCTTTATCAAGGAGTTCCTGCAGTTGATTCATCATCTCTTGCATTTCGGTCGGAGCTAACCGATATGGGGTTTTAGCAATTGGAACAGCTCCAGGAATTAAATCAATTCTAAATTCAACTTGTCGATCAGGTGGAAGACCAGGGAGTTCATCAGGAAATACATCCGGGAATTCATTGACAACAGGGATATCAGAAAGAACAGCAACAGATTTAGAGTTATCAATCACGTGTGCCAAAAAGGCTCGACACCCATGTGATAACAATCTTTTAGCTCGTGCATACGTGCATACAGGAATAGTTCGATTGATACGTTCGCCATAAACAGTAATATCCTGTCCGCTAGGTGCTTTCAGGAAAATAACTTTTTCATGACAATTGATTACACATTTATTTCGTCTTAACCAATCCATTCCTATTACTATGTTGAACTCCCCCATTTGCATTGGGATTAGATCAACATTAAATTTCTCATTTCCTATTTCGATGATACACCCCTTATACACATCAGAAACTATTACTAACTTATTATCAGCTATTTCAACTTCTAAGGGATGATCAAGTTTAGATACAGAAATATTTAAACATTTACAAAACGAAAGTGATACAAAAGATCTGGAAGCCGCAGAATCAAACAAAACATGGGCAGGTATAGAATTTATTAAAAAGGTACCTGTCACCACATCATGTGATTCCTTAGCCTCCTCCGCTGTAATTTGAAAAGCATGGGGTTTGGCTCCCGATCCGGCAGTTGTCCCTTTCTTCTCAGAATCTTTTCTTTGTTGTTGCTTTCTCTGTTCTTCTTTCTTAACGGGACAATCCGCCTGAATATGATCGCTTTTGAAACAGGTGTAACATAAACGGAAAGGACTAGGGCAATCCGGTGCTATGTGTCCAGGCCTCCCACACTTGAAACATTTACAATCCCCAAGATGTCTTTTTCCACATTTATCGCATAATGGCCATTCACGAGTACGGGGTTGAGAAAACTATTGTTGTGATTGAGATTTTTGTGAGGATTGTTGTGATGGTGATTTCGAATCAGTTCTGGTTTTCTTAAACGATGATGATTGAGATGGAGCAGATTGCTCAGCTTTTCTTTTACTAGCATATTCAGCATGCTTAGCTAGTAAATCTTTTTCTCTTACTAAAGCTCGATTCAATATCGTTGGAATATCCTTATAAAATGACTGATCAATAGATTCACGGATTTCAAGATTCAAGTGACGATAGAAATGATCAGTCAACAACTTCTCATTAGAAGTGTACTCCGGACAGAAACGAGCTTTTTCATGGAAGGATTTGGAATATTCAGCTACAGACATCCTTCCTTGATTAATCGCAAGAAATTCACCCTTTAACTTTTCTAGTTCAGCTGGTGGTGAAAATTCACTTTTGAATAATTCTTTAAACTTGTCCCAAGAAAACTGAGATGCTGTTTCAAATCCATAGGTGTCAATCTTTGAATTCCACCATTAATGAGCATCACCTTTGAGTTGGTGAGCAGCAAACAGCACTCTAAAATTATCAGGACATTTAGATAACAGAAACGTTTCCTCCATTCTACTTAACCACCTAAGACTAGCAACATGATTCAATTCACCTTCAAATTCAGGCGGTTTACAACCGGAAAACTTTTTGAAATCATAGCTTTCTGCCGACCCTTGAGCAGTCAAGAGTCCCGTAGCTACTAAAGGATTCATTAGAATAAGGTGTTGTTGTTCAAATTCTTTTAACTTATCAGTTACTACTTGATTGACTTTAGAAGTCACAATATTATCTACTTCAGAGATTACAGTTGGGCCGAATTCTTTAAGGGCTTGCCCGATAATTTTCCTAATCACAACTTCATCCTCATGGTTTAAACTTCTATTACCGGCATTCTCTTCATGTTGAGGAGAATTTTCCTGAGGATTCCGATCACCTTGATTTATTGATTCCATTTACTACAAGGATTAACAATTTAATTAATATATTCCAATTTCTATATAATAATGCTATTTAAGATACTTCCTATACAATCATCAAGAACAACCCTTACCTAAACCATCGTATGTCCAAGAGTCTTGAATCACCCATGTGCATTAGTATAATACAGTCACGTTGGCCAGGCGTAGCTATATTATACCAAACACACACTTCTACTCATTACTCTTAAACATATTCAAGAAAATGCAAAACCGTTCTTGAGATTAAACATAATTCATATAACAAGATTCAATTGCGATACAACTAGAAACATAATCATAGATTCAGAATAGTTTAAGACTATGCAATCCTAATGTGGATTATGTAATTCTCTTAAACTATCGCTCTGATACCAACTTGAAACGCCGAATATTTTTTTTTTTTTTTTTATATAATACAATCTCAGATTCATAATAATGATACATTTATTTGTATTACAACTACAATGGTCCCAGATTTAACAACAAGAAAAATTCCTGAAAAACATATAGTACCCGTCGGGTACCATCATTACCCGCCGGGTAAACAGGTGAACCCGCCGGGCAACCAGGTACATCCGCCGGGTGATTTAACAAACTCAGTAACAGAAGCTATCTTTCGTTTAAAGGCTCTAGTAGCCGCCGGGTTGGGGTTATAGACCGCCGGCTTGTTCATGTTGTTGAATTACCCGCCGGGCACAGGGGTTACCCGCCGGGTAAACCCCTTGCGCTGCAGGTCCAGAACCTGTGTTACTTATGACCAAAATACCAAATTCAATCTAGCATAACTTTTGACTCGAACACTATTAAGACTTGAAATTTGGTATACACTTTCACTATTACATTATCTAACTTTCACTTTAAACACTTTCGCAAATTCTCACAGAATGACCAAAATGTCCCTTTAACCATTTTTCGGCACTTTTAGTGAACATCTTAAATTTTAATCTATTACATTTCAGGTCTTACACTTTTGAGCACTTTTCTATCATGTAATAAAAAACTTAAGGTAATTGACTAAAGCTCCATAGCCCCAGTCATTCATCTTTTAATCTTTTGGGTCATTTTCGACCCATTTTGACACTTTTATCCATTAACGACCCAATTGGACACCTTTTAGACTCGTTCCTCATTTTACCATACTTTAATACGATAATTTAATTAACCATATATATATATATATATATATATATATATATATATATATATATATGTAAAACTATCATATTATTAAATTCCCACAAGTTACTTCAAAATAACCTATTCTAATATTCACATACGTATATATATATTCCCATAAGTTCAAAATACATAATTATTCCTTCCGACACTAGAGTTGACCTTCAAAGTCAACCATCCAACAAACGACACCTACATTGTTTAACATTCACAAAAACTTGACTCAAGGGCGTATGATGAACGCCAAAATGTGCTATTTTATAGTACTAATTACCCCTTAGTTTGATTAATTTCTTATGCATTTTATTTGAATTCGATACTCATTTCGTTCATATTTGCATTTAGGATTTATTTGGAGCTTGAATCGGAATAGAAGCTGAAAACGAGCAAGAATCGAAGAAAAGATGTTAAAAAGAGTGAAGGTTGAAGAAAGAAGGTCGATCGGCTGAGAAGTTGGAAATTTCAATCCATACGGCGTATGGAATCCATACGGCGTATGGATCAGCTGAGCCGGGCCGCCAGAAGACGCGGGTCAGATCCATGGGCTTTGCAATCCATACGGCGTATGGAAATCCATACGGCGTATGGATCGCCTCGGCAGAAAACCTAAAAAACTCACTTTGCCTCATTTTGAACACACACTTCAACACTTTTTCTTCCAGACGAATTCTCTGCTCAAGAACCCTAATTTCAGTGACTTTTGAAGGCAAATGATTCAAAAGAATTGAAGGCTTTCATTCGTTCATTCGTTATTTCATTATTTCGGTTCGATTTCTTGTATATCTTTCATTCGATTATGATTATGATGTTGAGTTTGAATCTGATTTTCTGTTATAATATGATTGGCTAAGTATTTTATGTATTTGCTTAGATGATAATACTTATTTGATGGATTGATTATTGAAAATGCGAACGTATCGGATTTTATTCAATGTTTATGTGTTTATTCGTTAATCCTTGGATATTTGATGATTGTTGCTGATTACCTAGCGTGGTTTCATAATTAGTTGAGATTGATTTCCTGTTGGTTGTGGAATTATTGATAGTTGTTGATCTTGATTGATAATTATTGCCGAATATATTGAGTTTGACGGGCTAGGGTTAATAGCTAGTAATGGTCATTGATGGACAAGATAACCTTAATCAGTTATAGACTTTGTTGATTCAAGTCAATAGAATAAGTCGCATAAACGGTGTTGAATTAATCTAGAATACAATTTTGTGGACAACGTTAAATTGAACTGTTAATGTGTTGAAAACAACCTTGTGTGTTTCTTAATTGTATTTAATTCAACTTATCTTGTAAGGAAGGTTGATATATTTGAAAGGGCACGATAGAATCCATACGTGAGCATTCTAAATAACATGATTTCCAGATTTTAAGGAAAGTAATCTAAGCAAATGCGTTTCTTTTACCATTTGAATTAAACCTTTTATTTTAATTAAACTATTTTAGTATTTCTTATTTTAATAAATTAGTTTTCTTTATTTAATCATTTCTTTTTATAATTGCTACTTATTTGTTCGAACGAAACTAAAACGTCCCCATTTTTTACTGCTTTATTTACTTGTAGCAATTTTCAATTTGTTAATATTGACATCCGTTCCCTGTGTTCGACTCGGACTTACTGAGCTATACTATATATGATCAGGTATTCTTGCATGTGTTGTGTATAGTAAGTTAGGTATTTTCCATTTTTAAAATAAAACCCCGTTTACACGACATCAGCGTATTACACAAGTTTCATCAAAACGATACCAAAAGAGAGGGCTTGCACTTACAAGCTTGCAAACCAATCCACGCTACTCTTTCTTGATTTCTTTATCCTTTCTTTGCGAAATATTACCTACAATACATTTAAATAATACGGAGTAAGCATAAAATGCTTAGTGAATACATAGGAAGTCAATTAAGCAATTCAATCACAAATAAAACTATTATACTATCAAATAATAAACACAAATAGCAATAGATACCAATTGGATCCGCGGTCCATAAGATACAATTGTGCATAACACATATTTCGTATTGGTTATTATTTCGTAACCATTTATCTCCACTTTATCATTCAATTTCATAATCACAACAATCATAACAATAACATGATTATGCGAAGTCTCTTGCTCGTAGGCAATCCGACATCACATAATCTTCACCTAATTGATCCACAATGTACTCACCTTAATCCTTGATTGAAGGTTTCAAGCCAAGATGATACAAATTATTCCAATTCTTTATCACCTATACATATGATACATAATAACACATTTAGATTCTAAAATTCATAACAACTAGGTAGTGAGTCACAATTCATTCTCCCCCACTTTGATTAGTCTAAGTAATTCACTAATCAAAGTTCTTAATTATTTGATTTCTTATTAGCATAGCCTAATAATACTTCCATCATCATAATTAACTATTCATTATACTAGTAAACTCAATTCAAGAGGGTTTTAGCAAAACCCTAAAATTTCATCATAAACCCTAATCATAATTTCATTGATCAATATAGGTGTTACTAGTGATAATCATGCTAGAGATCACCAACTAGTTCAATTCCATACTTTAATTCCCTCCAATTTGATGAAATTCACCAAAACCCATTAATCACCTAAACCCTAGGTTATAATTCATAAAATAATACTTACAATAGGTTAGAGGTGATGATGAAGAGAACGAATTCAATGATTCTTGAGCTTGATTTGAAGAAAGATTGAAGATTTGATGGTGATGATGGTGAATCCACGATTTTGGTTCCTCTGAAGTTAAAGTCTGGAAAGTTTTAGAAACCGTATAAGATAGATACGGGTTTTAATTTATTAAACCCAATTCTTTTAATTAATTACAGTCTGGAACTGGGAAACCTAATTGCGTTTTATATTATATCTTATTATTTCAATAATATTATTTCATAAGATGTATATTTCTGGATACACTAAAATAATACCTCAATATTGGGGTGTTACAAGTCTCCCCCACTTATTCGGTTCGTGTCCTCACGAACCATTCTTGATACACGGCAGGGTAATACACCATCATCCATTCCTCAGGTTCCCAAGTAAACTCAGAACCTTTCCTATGTTGCCATTGCACCTTGACGATAGAAACCGTTTTATTTCTTAATTGTTTAACTTTTTGATCAAGAATCTTGACGGGTTATTCTATATAATTCAATTTATCATTTATTTGGATTTCAGGAAGAGGTACATATGAAGCTTCGTCAATAAGACATTTTCGAAGCTGTGATACATGGAATGTATCATGAATACCGCTAAGCTCATCTGGTAACTGTAACGGATACATGACCAATACGATCAAGTATTTGAAAGGTCCAATATATCTTGGACTTAATTTTCCTCTCTTACGAAATTGAATGATACCTTTCCAAGGAGAAACTTTTAACATTACTTTATCACCAACTTGGAATTCAATTGGTCGTCTACGTTTATCAGCATAAGATTTCTGTCGGTCTTGAGCCATTTTTAGCCTTTCACGGATTTGATCAATCTTTTCAGTAGTCATTTGAACTACATCAGTACTGCCTAGCTCACGTTGACCGACTTCTCCCCAACAAATGGGAGTACGACACTTTCGACCATAAAGCATTTGATATGGTGGCATCTTTATGGAAGAATGATAACTATTGTTATATGAAAATTCCACCAATGGGAGATGAGAATCCCAGCTACCACCAAAGTCAATGACACATGCTCGCAGCATATCTTCTAGAGTTTGAATAGTACGTTCACTTTGTCCATCCGTTTGAGGATGAAAAGCAGTACTAATATGTAGTTGAGTATCCAAATCTTCTTGAAATTTCTTCCAGAATTGAGAGGTAAAACGAGTATCCCTATCAGAAACAATAGAAACTGGTACTCCATGACGAGCAACAACTTCACGAATATAGATTTCTGCTAATACTTCAGAGGATGATGCTTCCTTGATAGGTATAAAAAGAGTACTTTTTATTAATCGGTCCACAATCACCCAAATGGCATCATGCTGGCGAGGAGTTCTCGGCAGCTTTGTAACAAAATCCATGGTGATGTGTTCCCATTTCCAAACTGGAATATCCAAAGGTTGGAGTTTTCCATATGGTTGTTGATGCTCTGCTTTTACTTGAAGACAAGTGAGACAATTTTGGACGTATTTAATGATATCACGTTTCATACCAGGCCACCAATAATCACATTTCAGATCACGATACATTTTGGTGGCACCTGGATGAACAGAATATTTCAATTTATGAGCTTCATCCAATAACAATTTCTTCACATCACTCGTTACTGGTATCCAGATTCTACCATAACGAGTTCTCAGCCCTCGAGAATCTTCAATTAATTCAGAAAGTTGACCCTTTAAGCGTTGCTTATTCAGGTCATTAGAAGATAATGCATCAATTTGAGCAGTTTTTATAGAATCAAGCAGTTGAGGAAACACAATCATGCTAAGAGATTTCACAGAAAGTATACAATGAGTAGCCTTTCAGCTAAGAGCATCAGCAACGACATTAGCTTTACCTGGATGGTAAAGAATGTCGCAGTCGTAATCCTTGACCAGATCAAGCCACCTTCTTTGTCTATTATTCAAATCTCGCTGATCAAAGAAATATTTCAAGCTTTTGTGGTCAGTATAAATAGTAGACTTGACTCCATAAAGATAATGTCGCCAAATCTTCAATGCAAAAACCACAGCTGCTAATTCAAGATCATGAGCAGGGTAGTTTTGCTCATGAGGTTTTAGTTGACGTGAGGCATAAGCGATAACCTTCCCACGTTGCATTAATACACAACCCAATCCAAGTTTAGATGCGTCACAATAAACAACCATATCCTCATTACCCTCAGGTAAAACAAGGATAGGAGCCTGACTGAGCTTTTCCTTCAGTAATTGAAATGCATTAGATTGCTCCTCTCCCCACTTCCAGGATACACTCTTTCGAGTCAATTGAGTCAATGGGGTAGCAATCTTAGAAAAATCTTGAATGAAACGACGATAGTAACCCGCAAGACCAAGAAAACTTCTGACCTCAGTGGGGCTCGAAGGAGGATCCCACTTAAGAACTGCAGCAACTTTAGATGGATCAACTTGAATACCATGGACATTAATCACATGTCCAAGAAACTGGACTTCACGCAACCAGAATTCACACTTGGAGAATTTAGCATAAAGCTTTTCACGTCGAAGCATTTCCAGAACTTGTCTCAAATGAATTGAATGATCACTCTCACTTTTAGAATAAATGAGAATGTCATCAATAAAAACAATCACAAATTTATCCAGCATAGGACGACATACACGATTCATCAAGTCCATAAATGCAGCTGGAGCATTGGTTAAACCGAATGGCATGACAACGAATTCATAGTGACCATAACGGGTTCGAAAAGCGGTTTTAACAATATCATCTTCCTTTACCTTCAACTGATGGTAACCAGACCGAAGATCAATTTTTGAGAAGAAACTGGCACCTTGCAGTTGATCAAATAAGTCATCAATTCGAGGTAAAGGATAACGATTCTTAATGGTCACTTTGTTTAATTCCCGATAATCGATACACATCCTTAAAGATCCATCTTTCTTTTTAACGAATAATACTGGAGCTCCCCAAGGCGAACTGCTAGGACGAATAAAACCTTTATCAAGGAGTTCCTGCAGTTGATTCATCATCTCTTGCATTTCGGTCGGAGCTAACCGATATGGGGTTTTAGCAATTGGAACAGCTCCAGGAATTAAATCAATTCTAAATTCAACTTGTCGATCAGGTGGAAGACCAGGGAGTTCATCAGGAAATACATCCGGGAATTCATTGACAACAGGGATATCAGAAAGAACAGCAACAGATTTAGAGTTATCAATCACGTGTGCCAAAAAGGCTCGACACCCATGTGATAACAATCTTTTAGCTCGTGCATACGTGCATACAGGAATAGTTCGATTGATACGTTCGCCATAAACAGTTATATCCTGTCCGCTAGGTGCTTTCAGGAAAATAACTTTTTCATGACAATTGATTACACATTTATTTCGTCTTAACCAATCCATTCCTATTACTATGTTGAACTCCCCCATTTGCATTGGGATTAGATCAACATTAAATTTCTCATTTCCTATTTCGATGATACACCCCTTATACACATCAGAAACTATTACTAACTTATTATCAGCTATTTCAACTTCTAAGGGATGATCAAGTTTAGATACAGAAATATTTAAACATTTACAAAACGAAAGTGATACAAAAGATCTGGAAGCCCCAGAATCAAACAAAACATGGGCAGGTATAGAATTTATTAAAAAGGTACCTGTCACCACATCATGTGATTCCTTAGCCTCCTCCGCTGTAATTTGAAAAGCATGGGGTTTGGATCCCGATCCGGCAGTTGTCCCTTTCTTCTCAGAATCTTTTCTTTGTTGTTGCTTTCTCTGTTCTTCTTTCTTAACGGGACAATCCGTCTGAATATGATCGCTTTTGAAACAGGTGTAACATAAACGGAAAGGACTAGGGCAATCCGGTGCCATGTGTCCAGGCCTCCCACACTTGAAACATTTACAATCCCCAAGATGTCTTTTTCCACATTTATCGCATAATGGCCATTCACGAGTACGGGGTTGAGAAAACTATTGTTGTGATTGAGATTTTTGTGAGGATTGTTGTGATGGTGATTTCGAATCAGTTCTGGTTTTCTTAAACGATGATGATTGAGATGGAGCAGATTGCTCAGCTTTTCTTTTACTAGCATATTCAGCATGCCTAGCTAGTAAATCTTTTTCTCTTACTAAAGCTCGATTCAATATCGTTGGAATATCCTTATAAAATGACTGATCAATAGATTCACGGATTTCAAGATTCAAGTGACGATAGAAATGATCAGTCAACAACTTCTCATTAGAAGTGTACTCCGGACAGAAACGAGCTTTTTCATGGAAGGATTTGGAATATTCAGCTACAGACATCCTTCCTTGATTAATCGCAAGAAATTCACCCTTTAACTTTTCTAGTTCAGCTGGTGGTGAAAATTCACTTTTGAATAATTCTTTAAACTTGTCCCAAGAAAACTGAGATGCTGTTTCAAATCCATAGGTGTCAATCTTTGAATTCCACCATTCATGAGCATCACCTTTGAGTTGGTGAGCAGCAAACAGCACTCTAAAATTATCAGGACATTTAGATAACAGAAACGTTTCCTCCATTCTACTTAACCACCTAAGACTAGCAACATGATTCAATTCACCTTCAAATTCAGGCGGTTTACAACCGGAAAACTTTTTGAAATCATAGCTTTCTGCCGACCCTTGAGCAGTCAAGAGTCCCGTAGCTACTAAAGGATTCATTAGAATAGGGTGTTGTTGTTCAAATTCTTTTAACTTATCAGTTACTACTTGATTGACTTTAGAAGTCACAATATTATCTACTTCAGAGATTACAGTTGGGCCGAATTCTTTAAGGGCTTGCCCGATAATTTTCCTAATCACAACTTCATCCTCATGGTTTAAACTTCTATTACCGGCATTCTCTTCATGTTGAGGAGAATTTTCCTGAGGATTCCGATCACCTTGATTTATTGATTCCATTTACTACAAGGATTAACAATTTAATTAATATATTCCAATTTCTATATAATAATGCTATTTAAGATACTTCCTATACAATCATCAAGAACAACCCTTACCTAAACCATCGTATGTCCAAGAGTCTTGAATCACCCATGTGCATTAGTATAATACAGTCACGTTGGCCAGGCGTAGCTATATTATACCAAACACACACTTCTACTCATTACTCTTAAACATATTCAAGAAAATGCAAAACCGTTCTTGAGATTAAACATAATTCATATAACAAGATTCAATTGCGATACAACTAGAAACATAATCATAGATTCAGAATAGTTTAAGACTATGCAATCCTAATGTGGATTACGTAATTCTCTTAAACTATCGCTCTGATACCAACTTGAAACGCCCAATAATTTTTTTTTTTTTATATAATACAATCTCAGATTCATAATAATGATACATTTATTTGTATTACAACTACAATGGTCCCAGATTTAACAACAAGAAAAATTCCTGAAAAACATATAGTACCCGTCGGGTACCATCATTACCCGCCGGGTAAACAGGTGAACCCGCCGGGCAACCAAGTACATCCGCCGGGTGATTTAACAAACTCGGTAACAGAAGCTATCTTTCGTTTAAAGGCTCTAGTAGCCGCCGGGTTGGGGTTATAGACCGCCAATTTGTTCATGTTGTTGAATTACCCGTCGGGCACAGGGGTTACCCGCCGGGTAAACCCCTTGCGCTGCAGGTCCAGAACCTGTGTTACTTATGACCAAAATACCAAATTCAATCTAGCATAACTTTTGACTCGAACACTATTAAGACTTGAAATTTGGTGTACACTTTCACTATTACATTATCTAACTTTCACTTTAAACACTTTCGCAAATTCTCACAGAATGACCAAAATGTCCCTTTAACCATTTTTCGGCACTTTTAGTGAACATCTTAAATTTTAATCTATTACATTTCAGGTCTTACACTTTTGAGCACTTTTCTATCATGTAATAACAAACTTAAGGTAATTGACTAAAGCTCCATAGCCCCAGTCATTCATCTTTTAATCTTTTGGGTCATTTTCGACCCATTTTTACACTTTTATCCATTAACGACCCAATTGGACACCTTTTAGACTCGTTCCTCATTTTACCATACTTTAATACGATAATTTAATTAACCATATATATATATATATATATGTAAAACTATCGGATTATTAAATTCCCACAAGTTACTTCAAAATAACCTATTCTAATATTCACATACGTATATATATATTCCCATAAGTTCAAAATACATAATTATTCCTTCCGACACTAGAGTTGACCTTCAAAGTCAACCATCCAACAAACGACACCTACATTGTTTAACATTCACAAAAACTTGACTCAAGGGCGTATGATGAACGCCAAAATGTGCTATTTTATAGTACTAATTACCCCTTAGTTTGATTAATTTCTTATGCATTTTATTTGAATTCGATACTCATTTCGTTCATATTTGCATTTAGGATTTATTTGGAGCTTGAATCGGAATAGAAGCTGAAAACGAGCAAGAATCGAAGAAAAGATGTTAAAAAGAGTGAAGGTTGAAGAAAGAAGGTCGATCGGCTGAGAAGTTGGAAATTTCAATCCATACGGCGTATGGAATCCATACGGCGTATGGATCAGCTGAGCCGGGCCGCCAGAAGACGCGGGTCAGATCCATGGGCTTTGCAATCCATACGGCGTATGGAAATCCATACGGCGTATGGATCGCCTCGGCAGAAAACCTAAAAAACTCACTTTGCCTCATTTTGAACACACACTTCAACACTTTTTCTTCCAGACGAATTCTCTGCTCAAGAACCCTAATTTCAGTGACTTTTGAAGGCAAATGATTCAAAAGAATTGAAGGCTTTCATTCGTTCATTCGTTATTTCATTATTTCGGTTCGATTTCTTGTATATCTTTCATTCGATTATGATTATGATGTTGAGTTTGAATCTGATTTTCTGTTATAATATGATTGGCTAAGTATTTTATGTATTTGCTTAGATGATAATACTTATTTGATGGATTGATTATTGAAAATGCGAACGTATCGGATTTTATTCAATGTTTATGTGTTTATTCGTTAATCCTTGGATATTTGATGATTGTTGCTGATTACCTAGCGTGGTTTCATAATTAGTTGAGATTGATTTCCTGTTGGTTGTGGAATTATTGATAGTTGTTGATCTTGATTGATAATTATTGCCGAATATATTGAGTTTGACGGGCTAGGGTTAATAGCTAGTAATGGTCATTGATGGACAAGATAACCTTAATCAGTTATAGACTTTGTTGATTCAAGTCAATAGAATAAGTCGCATAAACGGTGTTGAATTAATCTAGAATACAATTTTGTGGACAACGTTAAATTGAACTGTTAATGTGTTGAAAACAACCTTGTGTGTTTCTTAATTGTATTTAATTCAACTTATCTTGTAAGGAAGGTTGATATATTTGAAAGGGCACGATAGAATCCATACGTGAGCATTCTAAATAACATGATTTCCAGATTTTAAGGAAAGTAATCTAAGCAAATGCGTTTCTTTTACCATTTGAATTAAACCTTTTATTTTAATTAAACTATTTTAGTATTTCTTATTTTAATAAATTAGTTTTCTTTATTTAATCATTTCTTTTTATAATTGCTACTTATTTGTTCGAACGAAACTAAAACGTCCCCATTTTTTACTGCTTTATTTACTTGTAGCAATTTTCAATTTGTTAATATTGACATCCGTTCCCTGTGTTCGACTCGGACTTACTGAGCTATACTATATATGATCAGGTATTCTTGCCTGTGTTGTGTATAGTAAGTTAGGTATTTTCCATTTTTAAAATAAAACCCCGTTTACACGACATCAGCGTATTACACAAGTTTCATCAAAACGATACCAAAAGAGAGGGCTTGCACTTACAAGCTTGCAAACCAATCCACGCTACTCTTTCTTGATTTCTTTATCCTTTCTTTGCGAAATATTACCTACAATACATTTAAATAATACGGAGTAAGCATAAAATGCTTAGTGAATACATAGGAAGTCAATTAAGCAATTCAATCACAAATAAAACTATTATACTATCAAATAATAAACACAAATAGCAATAGATACCAATTGGATCCGCGGTCCATAAGATACAATTGTGCATAGCACATATTTCGTATTGGTTATTATTTCGTAACCATTTATCTCCACTTTATCATTCAATTTCATAATCACAACAATCATAACAATAACATGATTATGCGAAGTCTCTTGCTCGTAGGCAATCCGACATCACATAATCTTCACCTAATTGATCCACAATGTACTCACCTTAATCCTTGATTGAAGGTTTCAAGCCAAGATGATACAAATTATTCCAATTCTTTATCACCTATACATATGATACATAATAACACATTTAGATTCTAAAATTCATAACAACTAGGTAGTGAGTCACAATTCATTCTCCCCCACTTTGATTAGTCTAAGTAATTCACTAATCAAAGTTCTTAATTATTTGATTTCTTATTAGCATAGCCTAATAATACTTCCATCATCATAATTAACTATTCATTATACTAGTAAACTCAATTCAAGAGGGTTTTAGCAAAACCCCAAAATTTCATCATAAACCCTAATCATAATTTCATTGATCAATATAGGTGTTACTAGTGATAATCATGCTAGAGATCACCAACTAGTTCAATTCCATACTTTAATTCCCTCCAATTTGATGAAATTCACCAAAACCCATTAATCACCTAAACCCTAGGTTATAATTCATAAAATAATACTTACAATAGGTTAGAGGTGATGATGAAGAGAACGAATTCAATGATTCTTGAGCTTGATTTGAAGAAAGATTGAAGATATGATGGTGATGATGGTGAATCCACGATTTTGGTTCCTCTGAAGTTAAAGTCTGGAAAGTTTTAGAAACCGTATAAGATAGATACGGGTTTTAATTTATTAAACCCAATTCTTTTAATTAATTACAGTCTGGAACTGGGAAACCTAATTGCGTTTTATATTATATCTTATTATTTCAACAATATTATTTCATAAGATGTATATTTCTGGATACACTAAAATAATACCTCAATATTGGGGTGTTGCACCTCTACAAGTACAATATGTTGAACTATTTATACTACAAGAGTTCCTAAAATATCTCCTAGAAAATAGGATCTTGGAATGACACGTGTCGCTGCTTGATTGTCTTTATCTCTGATGAACCGACATTCTGCGGGTCCCAATTCTGTTACCGCATATATTTCGTTTCCTTAAAACCAATCACTTGCTGCCTCGTAATTCTTAAGACACTCTTCAAGTACGAGGAACTCTTGCTGATGTATATAAGTACAATACTTTTGTACTTGTAGTTAAGGGGCTTTATTAAATAGTCACTGAAGATGCATTAATTCTCCTTACTCACTGCGAGCTAACATGCTCTTGTAGAATAGCTTGAAATATTCTTCTTCAGTGACTAGCTGTTATTCGGGCAGTGATTTTTTCCTTATTCAATATGAAGATATAAAACTCTCGCTGCTTGTATCAGCGACACACAAAGTTGAGTTTTAATTTTCCTCAGCATATCAAATCCTTGAGTAGAATGAATAGCGATTAGTGATTATCAACTTCAGCAACAGGAGCTTTGACTTAAATCATTTCCTTCATAAGAAATATTTCATTGAGTTGATCAGCGACCAGTGACTTGTCATGGTCAGCGACTAGTGACTTGTCATGGTCAGCGACCAGTGACTCAACAATCTCCCCCTAAATGATTGTGATCGAAGCTCCCTAGACAAACTTGTTGATGTAAAAGTTTATAGTCAGTGTTTAAGGATTTAAACATTCAGTGACTTGTACTTGTGATCCATTCATATTTATTTTTGAATTCTTTTGATATTATCTGAGTTTTGCACTTTGGTTTTCTCAAAATGATCAGATTTCATTGAAACTGTAAATTAAAAATATTACAAGTAAGATCAGTTTACAATTCATCTAATCTATTGCAAAACTTATTACAGACTGCTCCATATTTCTTCTTCGTTTACAATACCAAGCTCATCAGCTAGCTCGTATTTCTCTGTGGAGGGTAAGTATCTGAACTGTCTGACCAAGGCTTCTTCAATGATAGCTTTTCTCATGTGTGAGTTCTTGTTAAGCATGCTAGCTGACCTGATCAGATGAACAAGCTGCTCATGATCTATTTTCTCCAACTCAGCTTCTCTCTGGAATCTTAAAGCTCCATTGAGGTCTCTGTAGACCAAGCCTTTTTCACCTTCAACTACCTCAGTGCCTTCAACTTTTGACACACCATCAGGGATCTTTAGATTTAACTTTGAAGTATTTGGGATACGGTGTATGCTGCTGGTACCTGACCTATACCTTGGGCTTGGTGGTTGCACTATCTCTTCACCATGTATGACAATATCTTCTGGTCTGAGTAGCTGCAGTGATACCATCTTCTGAAACAATCGATCAATCTCATTAAGCACCTCTCTTTTTGCTGCACTTGATGAGTGACTTACAGCAAGTCTAATCTCATTCCATTCTTCTCTGTGCAATTTGCAGACTTGATCCAGAGCAATTGCTTGAGTCTCTGTGTCTCTGTAGATGAGTAGCTGTGCTTGAGATTTATTCTTTGGTTTCTTCAGATATACCTTGGTAATAGGAGCAGGGTTTGATCTTTCAATCATTCTAGCTGCATATTTCTTTCTTTCAATCTCATCCTAAAGTTTATCCACTGATGTTTTACTTCATTTCTTCTTTTTAGGAACAACAGCAACATGTTTTTCATGTTGCTGCTCTTCATCTTCTACTTCTTGCAGTAAACGAGCAATCACTGCATCACCTTCTTCCTGATCTCTCTTTAGTTCCAGAGACCTTTCCCTTTCCTCTGCTTCTTTTCCACTTAGTTCCAACAGATATTACCTATCAGCATCAGATTGTTCTTTCAACCTCCTTTTTCTTTCCTCTTCTTTTTTTGTTTCTACCTCAGCTTATATTTTTAAAATAATTTCTCGCTTCTTATTTTGTCTCTCTCTGATCTTTCTTGCAACTCTTTCTTCTTTTAGATTCATTACTGTGCAAGCTTCCTGATGTAGACTCAGACGAGAGAAGGAGAGCTGATGCAGAAGAGAAAGGATTAATGGCTGTTGTTGTTGTTGTTGTTGTTGTTATGATTATGGCATCTGTGGGGTTGCTGATTATTGGTAATGGTAAAGTGATTTGTGAAGTGGTTGCTGTTGTTGGTGTGGTTATTGGGATTTCCTCAGATATGACAATGTTTAATTGAGGCTCTATTGGTGTTGATTGTGTTGCTGCTATTGTTGTTGTTGTGGTTGCTGATATTATGGTGATTGCTGAAGTTTCCTCATTTGTGGCAATATCTGATTGAGGCTTTGGTGGTGATTCCGGGGTATCAAGAATGTTTTGTAGATGGTGCATGGTTGCTGATATATCCTCCTCAGTGAATGTTTTCTTTTGATGCTTGGAGGAGGTGGACCCTGATGTAGGAGACTTGCTGGACCTTTTTCTTTTGGTCAGAACAGAAGAGATAGGTTGCTGATCCTCCATGTTTTCATCAGCATCATCTTCTTTCTTATCAGCACCATTGCCCTTATCATCACCATCATTCTTATCATCATTATCATCATCATCATCATCATCATCATCACCCTCATCATCCATATCTATATTATTTGCATTTTCATCATTATCCTCCCTATTCATCCATTGCCAGCGAGCCAGTTCAAAACTAACTGACTCCCCCTCAATCCTTGCTGCCTCATCAGCAGCCCACTCCTTCACTCTGTCATTATACATCCTGAGTTCATCTGGATGAAACTCAGGGAAATGAATTTCCTCAAACTCATACTCATCTTCCTCTGTATCCATATCAGCCCAAGAAAGTTCAGCAACTTCAGCAGCTTCAGTTTCTGGCTTTTCAGCGATTGAGCGAAGAGAGAAAGATTCCAACAAAATCTGTCTATGATTAGCATCTTCATTGCTGAAATTTGTATTGTCAGCAACTATTCTCTCCCCCTTTTCATCATAGAAGGATGCTACACACTCCTTGATCCAGCTATAAAGAGGATGCTACACATGCTCTTGTAGAATAGCTTGAAATATTGTTCTTCAGTGACTAGCTGTTATTCGGGCAGTGACTTTTGCCTTATTCAATATGAAGATATAAAACTCTCGCTGCTTGTATCAGCGACACACAAATTTGAGTTTTAATCTTCCTCAGCATATCAAATCCTTGAGTAGAATGAATAGCGATCAGTGATTATCAACTTCAGCAACAGGAGCTTTGACTTAAATCATTTCTTTCATAAGCAGTATTTCATTGAGTTGATCAGCGACCAGTGACTTGTCATGGTCAGCGACCAGCGACTCAACACACCATATAATGTATCTATACATATGCTAGTTTTTATTATTTATATTTTACTCAAAAAAATTCAAAGAATTAAAGTTTTTACATGCATGGTCCTTTTTAACGGAGATTTAACAATCGTTAGTGTAGAGGACTATGTACGTAACAAGTTTCAAAAGAAAGGATCATCTATGTAACTAAATTAATTAAAGGACTGAATGTGCAATTCAGGTCAAACCGTAAGGACGAGTTTTGTAATTTTCTCAACTTATTATAACAAAATAAATTAGCTTAAAAAAATTATGTCGTATAAGACTATACTGCATGCATATATTACTTAAATTACTTCGTATATCTGCTTATTTTAAAACTAAGGATTTCATTTTTTTATTATATATGTACATATGGCTAGTACATAATTGTCTTTTAATACGTTTTTTGCATTATACCTTTACAACATATTGTTTTAGTTGACATAGTCATGCTTTTCACAGTTTGACAACTTATTGAATACAAGCAAAAATGTTTTCCCATGTTTCAAATGATTCAAGTATGATATGATGATAAGGTAATAATTGAAAATATTTATCTTATGAACAATTTATATATAGGAATTATGTAATATTGTGAGTTCCTTGAAAAAAGTACGACCTTTACATTGAGATACTCCGTAACTAATGATTATATTGAAAAAAGTAATTGTTTTTAACACGTTAATGTAAGGTTAATGTAACATTTGTAATTAGATACATGTATTATATGCCGTCTTTATAAAATCCGAGTATTTTTTTTCCTAGACGTTAGACTTGTGCCACTGGTGACTTCGGTTTGTCAACGGATGCCATTGGTAGGTCACTTCGGTTAGCCAGTAGGTTTTGATCCTTCGATTTGGCGATGGTGGAGAGAAGGGGGAGGTGGGGCTGTGCGATATTTAAAATGGTTTTTTTTATTTAGTGTATAAAAGAAAGATATATTGGTAAATGTGAGGCCTGGATAGACTTAATGATGTGCCATGATTGACACTTGTGTGTCAGTTTTTTTAGAAGTGCCGACGTGACACAAACTGATGTATCAATTTGTGTCACGATTGGGAGTGGTATTATTCATACTTTTTTGCGAATATTTCTCTACATAATCATGAATTTGAATAATAAATATTTAATTGAAATGGAAAACAACACGATTTTTTTATAAGCTTAAGCATATACTCTCTCCATTCCAGTCAAAATGTCCACTTTGACTTTGCATACAGTTTTATGATTATACACTAACTACACTTATCACCAATCAAATAACCTATCTACCCACTAAAGTCTCATTCGATTGGTTGAAACATGAAAGCTGACACTTATTTAGGACAACCCAAAATAGTAACGTGGAAAATATAAATGGAGTATTTAAAACCAACATTGGCTACATTATTTTTACGTCTAATAAGGTACACACTTCATTCACTTTATCTATATATTATAAACCACCATCTTGTGATGCTTATTTACTAAGGTGCACATATATTAGATTGAAACTTTTCTAGACACGGACATTGTTACCTACTTACCTTAGATCTTAAATAAACGACAAAGCTCAGCCCAATCAGAGTTGTTTCATCAAGTAAAGAGTCGGAAGCATTTGACCGCACTTCCTTTAATCAGAGTTCTTTGGTGTTTTTAGTTTTTGGTTCCTACGTAGTATTTATTTTTGGCTTTTAGGTGGAGTTTTGTTTGCTGGCTTTCCAGCTTGATTGCTTGAAGCCTTTATTTGGATTGTATTTTATTTGTGACCCTCTTATTCTCTTTGAGGTGCTTTTCCAATTTTCTAATATATTTTACTCATCTTTCCCTTGACAATAAATAAGAAAGTTGCATCATCTTAAATCATAAATATAATATAAAAACGCTCCGATATTGTCATCATTTATCTGATTGATTGTATTGATCAATCAAAATATTTTATTTTACTTTTATAATTATTTATATCTGTATAAATTATCCATACACAAGTTTATGAGATTCACATTTAAATCTAATGGTTTTCCACTTTAGATTTTTTTGCTCAATAAATTAAACACAATATGTATTATGTATGTATTCGAGTCAAAGTGTAAGATAGATTCTTTCCGAAATTAATCAAAGTTGTTGGATCTGTATTTGATAAGGTTAAACCATAATGGCAGGAGCATGACTCGATGAGCTGGCCTTCCTCAAGAATGTCAAACAATAACCAAAACCAATTATAAAACACAACTATATGATCTCATGCATTGTTAGGCATGCCTTCGGATACTATGCTAGTCCAAGAGGAAGTTCCAATCCCTTATATTTTCAACTCCATGACCATACGTTGCACTCACTCATGGTATGACTTCATCTACATCGGTAGATTTCTCATACCACTGCAATAATATGGTACTAATTAGGATGCACTATGATAACACAGCTTAAAAATGTGATTATTTATCAATCTGATATTTCATTTTGATCTTACCTCTAGTATTTTTTCCATTTCACCAAGTTTGTGGGATCTCTCTTATTCAAAACCAACAAAACACGCACATGACTTTTAAGCTCTCCTGCACCTTCTTGCAACTCATCAATCTAAAACAACACAAATGTTTGATGTTTAAAAAAAAGATACATTAGATAATGTATAGTATCAGTGGTGATGACCAGCAAAGCACATCGTAACTTGGAGCAGCAAGTGGACTCAAGAAACTCTAAACAGACCTCCCAAATTGTATGATAAGCAAGGACCATTCTCAATTCATCTGGACAAATGGTGATGTATCTAACTGATTCCACTAATGTAACCTCCCGGACATTTCTTAAATTCAAATAACATATTAACAATAGCTAATGGCCTCATATCATTGTCTACATCAGTATAGCAAGATCAAATATATAGATGTCACTAATCAGACCTATCCACCACAAAATTAAGCTGTGAGCCATGGGCTAAAATTTGAGGATATTGCCTCATAACCCATCCTACCCACCCATTCAGCCACCATTACAAAATACATGTTTTGAGACGCCATGAATCAATTGCATGCCAAACAGTTTATTTCATAATATCCATACACAAACCAATCAATTATCCATTTTAGACAACAGGAAGTGTAAAACAAGAGTAATAATTAAGTACCGTATCATGGATTCCTCTTGAGATTCTATGAGTTGCCTGACCCGTCACCGAATCAACTTCTTTATGTTCTTCAAATCTCAGCTGAAATACCATGCACTGGAAAATTCAAACAAATGACAAACACAAAGCAAATCTGAAAAAACAATAATGAACTTGAAGATATCTTTAACAATATAGTAAGAAAAAACAACCTCATAAATCTTCTGCCTTCATCTCATGAAGAATATTGAGTTTTTAAGATAATGCGGAAATCGCAATGCCTGGTGACAACAAATTAAGATCCTTGGTTTTTATGAGTATACATCAACAAAAGTCTAATAAAAAAATTAATGTAATATATTAAATCTTCCAACTAGAAATCTTAATAAGTCCCTGTAAATCATGAAACAAAACATACGGAATGAGAAGCTAGACGAATATCTAATATATATGCCAAGCAAGATAATAAATACTTTTATACATGGGGATTCCTGCACATACATGAGCAACCAAAAATAAGTTAATTGCACATGGCAATTTCGACCCATTTACTTATGAACAATCCTTTTCAAGGTGTATTTTATATCGAACAGGTCAAACGACTGAGATTAAAATATTAGCTCTGAAGGAAAGGAACCAAAAGTGTCCTATGGTGTGTTTTAGTTGCATAAAATGTCAAAAATCATTTCTTTTGAAGAATACATTTGTTATGTTGAAACAATATAAACTCGTGATGATATTCTTAACAGTAACAATGCTGACATTTAGAGTCCAGTATTTTTGACATGTGACACAAAGTCACATATATTAAACAGGTTGTATTAGGATACAAGTATCTAAGAGTACCAGTAAACCACCATCCATTGTGGTCAATAAGTTAATATTGTCCATATCTCTAGATTATACCTTAAAATTTATCACCAATAGCAAGAAAATGATTCTTGGTAGTATCAAATCGCACAACCTCAACTGATAGTCTCCCAAGCCTGTTTTATACGTACGTTTCGCAGGTCCTTCACTTATCATGTACACCCTCATGAAGTGTACACAAACCCGCACAACAACATTGATCCTATAAAGCGCATATTTTAGTTGATTAGTTAAAGAGTTATATATAAACAGACACTAAAAGGAAAGCTTACTCTTCTATAGTTGGCAATGCATTCAATATAAGCTCACTTGGCAATACATGTATTATAAGCTCCATCTCAACCCGTCCACATCCTGTGGAAAAAATTTCGATTTTGTTGATATAAAAATTAACCACCATACCCTTTGAAAACTAAAAATTAGGCCCATTATTAGCTATTTTTATGCACCATGTGCCCAAAATGTCAATTAGACATGCATTCGGGTGCTATGTGAGAATTCTGCATTTGGTTTAAAAATTTGTGGAAACCCAATTACACCCATACTCACAATTTATTTAGAGATTATGTCCACCTCAAAAGTAAAGGCAATTAAGGAAAAGCACATAACCACAATATCGTCATTTGCAAACATATGGAGCGGAAGTAAATAACAAATTCTGACCAACAAACAAATAATGGAAGTTAAAGCTCATCTAAACGTATAATCATGTTAACTTAATAGCAAACGCTTAGCATCTAAAAGTATTTTTTTACTCGAAATTTATCGGAAGATGCCATCAAAGTGCATATTCAAGAAGGCTATCAGTTCTATCAAAAATGATAAAGCTGTGTCTTATCTAACATACCCTGATGAAAGAATATAATACCATCAGTTTAATCCGCCAATTGACTGAAACACAACAATTAGGTTCAAGTTGTACCATTCCAGGGTCAGAAATTATATTACTAAAAATTACATATTACTATTGACATGATATAATTTTTCTAAGCCTATTAACTAAAAAGATGACCCTGTTGGACAACGTAATTTGGGTTAGCCAGGAATGACTTGCTTTTACCCATTCTCCAACCTATGCGATCCGCCCATTTTGTCACTATACGTAATAAATTTTTTGAAACCAATATGAGACAAACAACACAGAATGAAATCTTACCTACCGACAGAAGTCATCAAATTCATTAGTCTCCGTGAGATAAAGCAACTTACCGTAAAAATAAGTCATTTTTACACATCAAATGCAAAGCACAAAGATTTTCTTTTCCGTAATGTAAAAACTTATAATAAAAATAGTAATTTATAAGTAAGACAATGCTACATAAGGACTAATTATCGCAAAAAAAATTATATTTTAAAGAAAAATGGACTTCATATACAAATTTGGCAGTGCCTCTTCCAATATAGAAGTCTCATGTGAAAATGTAACTTAGAGAGCTATCATTGTGTATGCACAAACTGATCTCACCAACAAGATTTGGTACCAATAAAAGAGTTAGTTGAAGGAAATAATCTGTTCCTTTTAAAGTAACTGAGTTTGTAACAATAAATAAATAATTACTAAAAAATTTAAGAATGGCTCGTAAGACATACCATCCAAAATATGCGACTTCGAGACAGTCTCTATATCAATCTGGTTCAAAATCGGACAGCTTCTTATACACCATTCAACCTACATAAAGATACAAATCCAAATAAGGTATTGGAACCCATAACTTTAGATTTATAAGAGGCTCAAACTTCTTCCTTAATAATGTGGTTGAAGTAATTACACTTAACATCTTTTGTGAAGAAACGATAGTTAATATACAGATATCAATTAATGGGTTTTAATGGTATATAGCTGTCACAAGTAATTGTAAATCGTTATGTTAGTAGGGGAAAAAAGTGGAGTAGTAAAGACAATGGTAGAGTACAAAAATTGCACATAGAAAAGTTTGACTTGCAGAATTACATAGGCAATTTCAACCCATTTACTTATGGGCTCATTTAAGCTATAAGATTAAGTAGTCATTAAAGACAATCAACTAAACTTATGGTTCGATCAGAAACTTCAACTCACATCTTACTTAGGCTAAGAGTCTTTTATAGTTTCTAATTGTAGTATTCTTTTTTCAACCTTGTCTGATAATTGAACCACAAGTTTAATAACTAACTTTATACAATAATTCTTTTAATGTGCAACTAAAAAAATTTAAACATTACAATTATATTAGCTATTATAATTACCTCTTTAAGATGCCATAAGTTTCTATCTTTATGTGACTGCAAAATACTTTTCTTAAGATCACCTCCAACATGTTATTAATTTACACATGAATATAATAAAATAACTTATGCATCATTTTAAGAATTCAATGGTGATTAGATCAGTACTCACGGTAAATATATATGAAATTCCTTGAACTCCTTGGCGGAGTACATCACATCTTGAAGGGGTGTCTGCTCGTTAGCAATATCCAATAAACGATCATTTGGGATCACTATAAGCGTGTATAATCCTTTGTAATAGCCTCCAAAGCCTGAAAAAAAGGTTTGGTCGAAATAATGAAATAATGAACATAGAGGAAAGAAACACAGCAGTTCAGGTGGATCGAGGGATGAAAGATTTTCAGGATTTTGCTGCTGATATGGAATTGGTTGACATGCCTCTTACGGGAGGGGTGTTCACTTGGTCCAATAACCAGAAGGAATTAATTCAAAGCTAAATTTTTGTAGCTTAATTAATGATGGAATTTTAATAAAATCGTTTTATGGAGTTGTTGATGCGAAACTTGAAATTCCGCTTTGTGTCCACTGCAGAGCTACTTCAATGACGTATGAATTGATCCATTAAAATTTCCGGCCATCATCTTTTTACTTCAGGAAAATAAGAAATCAATTGTAAAGATTCAAAATCAGATGGATCGTCTTTGATGAAAAAGTTCGAATTTTAGCATCAATAATTAATTAAAACGATTTCATTAAACTTCCATCATTGATTAAGCTACTAAAATTCCTGATGTGTAAAATCTAGTTATAAAAATAAACAAAGAAAAACCGACACTTAACTATTACACAACTGAGGTAAGTATACCCTATCACTTATAGTATAGCTATAGTAAGTCTAGATTCGTTCCACAGAGAATGTAAATTAAATACTTAAAATATAATTAATTTAAATACAGAAAAAGACTTGGGTTTTTGTAACCGAATTGTTACTTTGCTTAAACTACTAAAATTAAACTGAAAAACAAGTAAACTCAGAAAGAGTTAAATTTGATTTCTTAAACTTTATCAGATATTAAAAACGACACTTACTTGAACTAGCTCACTAATGATTTTGGGTTGTTTAATAAAACCAGGTTATCTAACAATCAATGATCATCTTAATTTAGATCAGGTTTAACATTCGCCATCACCTTCACATAAATCTTAATTAACTAATTAATAATTTAACTTAATGAAAGACGTCCATCAATATCATCACCTTATACATTTAAGTTTATGTAACAACTCTCCAATTTAGGTAACAATTAACTTTAAGCATGTGCATTCTTACGCTAATTTCCTGACAAAAGTTTGATGTGAAACAAGTCTAGCAAGCCCAAAATAATAATACGAGAAATATTACAAAAATTGTAAGTTATATAATCACATATTATATACTTGAAAGATAGCGAAAAACACGTCCGAAAAACATCTCAGAAATGTTCCCAAAATCATTTCGAAATATTATTTAACTAAAATAATATAGGAGAAAAATTTTAAAACAAAATAATATTGCGTTTTAAACACATATTGAGCACGCAGAACATTTAAAATGTACAAATCATACAACAGTAAAAAATAATGAAAATATCATTATTCTAATTTTAGATTATGAACCTGGAGAACATCTACAAAATAAAAATATAAAATATTATATTTTACATTGCTGTAATTATACCCGTACCAGAAATTAACGGGCTTAAAATAGCCAACAAACTCAAATAATTGAGGAACCGTTTCCTGTATCACTCCCATACCGTTTCCATTTTTTTAATATATACTCCCACCATTCCTTCATCTGGTCACTCAACTACATCACCAAAAATCATCATCATCAATTTTCTTCTTCTTCACTAAGAAACACACAAGAACCAGCAGAAGCAACCCAAGTAGCAGCAGATAATAATATAATTAAAACTTATAACAATAACCACATCATCATCATCTCACGTCATCATCATCATAATCTCATTGTAAGGAAATTTAATTTTCTTTGATTTCTATACTTAAATTTCGTTATATAACTTGTTTATACATCACAATCTAAGTATAAAACACAATAATTTGATAAATTTGTGGATTGTTCTTGAAAATAGTTTTTAAGAAACCAAAATTTAATACACACAATTTACATGTAAAAATTGTTAAAAACATGATATTATGTTATATATTGTTGTTACTAAACATATGTAAACGTTTACCACTCGAATTATAGCTAAAATCTATGTCGAATTCGTGATAGAAACTGAAAACAGGAAACAGAGTGAACTGCGCCAGGAACAAAACTAGAAAAGCTTCACATAGGGTGATATTATGTTAATCTATTTTGGTTAAAAGCTTCACATGGTTTAAAAACCATGTTAAGCTATTTTAGTAAAAAGCTTCACATGGTTAAGCCATGTTAAGCTATTTTTGGTTAAAAGCTTCACATGGTTTAAAAACCATGTTAAGCTATTTTAGTAAAAAGCTTCACATGGTTAAGCCATGTTAAGCTATTTTTGGTTAAAAGCTTCACATGGTTTAAAACCCATGTTAAGCTATTTTGTTAAAACTTAACACAAATATTTTGTGTTAGCGAAGGATCTAGCTTGATTAATAAACAAAAACATGTTAAAATTTGTGAGCTAGAACAGGGACAGATTGGTGTGTAAACGGGCCGGATTGTTTTGGTAACCAAATTGGGCCACAGATATAAATCATAAATATTAATGGGCTAAAATGTATTGGATCGTGTAATTGGGCCATACTATTGGGCCGAACTAATTGGGCCAAGCCCAACGGGTCGTGAAGTTTTAAAACGCAAACTTAAAATGGAATTTATAAACATATATATATATATATACTTTTAGTAACAAACGGCAAATTTAAATATATATGTATATATAACAAATGACAAACTTTTATGAATATGTATACACACATTTAAGTTCAACTTAAAATTTGATATATTATATTCACAAATGACGTTTTCTTAACAAACGAAAGCTTATATATTTTATACGTAAACAACGTATTTAAAACTTATATATATATATATATATATATATATATATATATATATATATATATATATATATATATATATATATATATATATATAAATATATATTCTATATAGGATACATACGACAATTGCAAATGATATGTCTTGACACACAAAGGGAATATTCGTCTAACAAACGTACGAAATATAATATACAACAAGTATATTTACATACATATATATGTACAACAGTTATATATATGTACGAAGCCAACAAAATGACATCGATATATATCTATACAACTAGAACATGTATGTGGATATATTTAACAAGAAATACGACATAAGAAATAATAACGATATTTCAACATAATGTCAACAACTATTTGTACAATTTAAGAGATTAACAATTTCTTTAAAACAAGTAAATTATTAACATAAATTGATTCAACAAATCAAAGTACTTATGTTAATACAATTATTGCGTATAGGTTGACATACCTTGGACGCGCTATCCAGCTGCTAGCATTCACATCACTACTACTACTGTGAGTTTACAGCCCCTACTTTTAAATATTTTTTGCTTTTAAACACAGGGGTTAAACATAGAAATTGCATGCCAACACATGCAACAAAATTATAAATGCTTGATTGTTTTATACAACTGTTGATTATTGAAATTACATTTTCACAACTGTTTTGGGAATTAGACAACGTCTCCTAGTACGGACCTAGACTTGAAATGTATGTATGAAAGACCTTATGTCATGCAGACTGTAACCATTAGCTAGGTGACTCTAGCCACTGAGTATACGGATAGTACTATTGCCGTGACGACCCTCCTATGGTTGGAGCGTATACTTAAATGTCCTTCAGGCAAACAACATAAGTTTTGGTCGTGGTTTGGTTATAGGGTTAGGTCGCGTTACTTTAACTTGTAAGGTTTAGCTCACCTTGCAGGGGATCATAGTCTAAGTATTTCCCACATACATAATTATAGGAAAAACATATCCTACAACTGTTTTATACCGGATCACATACCGGTTATCTTTTATATACTGGTGAACAACCAGAAATACATTTTGGGGTAACATCCCACATAAAACTATACTTTAGGGTAACAACCCTACAGAACTTGTATTTTGCAAAACTTGCAACTATTCATTGGATAATATTTCAATTATACAAACAAACTTGGTTAAACAAACCACATACACATATAAAACCTGTAAATTCACTCAACATGTTTTGTTGACGATTTTCTCTATGTTTTTCAGGAAATTAGCCGCGTAAGTAAGAATCGCATGCATTTAGGATGGACAACCCTGGACTAAATAGGATGCCACATATTTTGGGACGCTTTTGGAGATTTCCTCTGTATGACTGCAAACATTGCAGTCATACCCATGCAATCTTACTTTATACATATGTATTGTGAAACTGAAGGTTTTAAACGCTACTACTACTGTTACGACTTACCTGGTCGTAATCTTTTGTAATAACCGTTAAACTTGGCATCCTTATATATTATGTTCCGTAATGATCATATGCTCTGATACAGTGAATGCATATACGGTTAACGTCAGCACCCCCATTGTTTACTTAAAATGCTTTCGCAAATTACTAAATAAACTCGATTACCGATTTTGGGGGTGTGACAGACTTGGTATCAGAGCCATTGGTTATAGCGAACTAGAAGTCTTTAAGTGACTGAGAACCTTAGAGACCTAGACTATAGCCTTGGCTAGAAACATTTATGCATTCACGCATACATACTTTGCATACATCTAACATACGACTAACACGTCACACGCGATTTCTTTTGTCTCAGCATGTTGAGACAGCACCCGATATATGTGTCTGACTCAGAGGAGGAGCCGATGGAGGACTCCTATCAGAGCCTTGCGAGTTCAGGAGTCGAGAGCCCGACTGCTCATCTTAGGGCTACTTCTGACCACACTAGTGATGCTTACATCGCACCACCCCCGACCGCACCTGTGGTCACACCTATTACTGCTTCCACTGATCCTGCCACACGTATGCTAGGGTCTACCTTTATGGCGACACACCATATGACTGCTGAACCTTCTAGAGGACCGATGCCGAGGAGGAAACCGATGAGTTGTGTCCGAGATTTCCCCACTGGACCATTAGTGTAACACCCGCCAAATTAGGACTAGTGGTTAGTGCCTAACCATTTGTTAATACATGTAATTAGTTTGGTTTTAGGCTAATTAATGTATCAAAATATATATATATTGATGAATGTATACGATTATACGATTTGATGCAATCGTACACTTTTCAAATCGAATGTAGTTCGATTCAAACGAATATGGACGTTAGTAACCAATTTTATTAAATAACGTGACATTATTTAATAACGCTATTATGTCAAAAATATTATTCTAATAATATTCCAATTATAAATCGTATCGTACAAACAAAACTTACACGCCTTAAAATAATAAACGCGCAAATAAATAAAACGAACTAAGTTATGTTTTATAACTCAAATATAACGTAATTGGTGAAATATTTCAATAAAAATAACGCGTAATAATTCGTATTTTAAAACTTATAATTAAACATATAAAATAATTATTTAACGTTTAAACGAACGGGAAAACGAATACCGCACGGAGCGCAACGCGGGAGCTGAAAAAGGAGGAGGCTCATCAAAACCCCCTCCCTCCTCATTTCTTCCTCATTTCACCATCTTTTTCTCTCTCTCTCTCCATTTCTTTCTTTCAAATCACCATCACCACCAACATCACAAAATCGCCAATTACTACCACTAAACGACGTCGGATCACACCACATCTTTGGAGGAAAAGCACCACGACATCACGATCTATCATCCTATCTTTTCGGAATTTCATTTCGACACCGCGTAAGTTTCCGACAAAACCCGAAACTCTCCGTTTTTACTCATTCTTACGTTTTTATGGTTTGTATCAACTTATAATGTCCAAATATGGGTTGGGTAAAAGATTTGGACCAAACGGAAGTCGTCCGGCCGATTTTCCAGCCAACGAAACCAGATCAGTCGCCGACGTCGCATCTGGCTTGGCCCAATTGCGACGTCAGTTGCAACGTCGCAATACCAGTCATCACGTCGCATATAGTGACATCGTCATTAACGTCGCATTAAGTTGCCGACGTCGCGTATAGCGGCGCAATCCCTTACGTCGCAGAAATCAACAACATCGCGTATAGCGACGCCACTCACAACGTCGCATTAAATTGCGAAAGTCGCACATAGCGACGCCATGCTCAACGTCGCAGTCAGGATCTGCGACGTCGCACCCAACGTCGCACAAACCAGAACCTCAAAAACACAGATTTTTTTTTTACTAAGCGTCGAGACTCGAAATTTATCACTCGATTTTTCCCAAATTCAGACCCCAGATGCATCTCGACCCCAGCCAGGGGCCAGCCCCTTGGACCCCGCCAGGGGCGCTGCCCCCGGACCCCCGTACTTAGATTCCGTAAGCACATTTCTCACCAAGTGTCAAACTTGTACGACTTCAAAACGCTTATATGATACAACTTTTCAAACATAATGGAATATACTTTTCAAGTATAACACTTCGAAATCAATGTGATAACATCAAGACTATTATTACAATTAATCACCAACGGGCCGCACTCGTTTTCAAACACTTAGCAAATCAACCAAATCGAAAACATTTGGACATTCTAGTTGGACGAACAACTACAAGGGTGATCTTTTGAGATACCCAAACATATTTATAACCATCGCGTGTCGTGGACACCCTCAGGTTACAAGTCTTTGGACTTCATTACTCGGCTAATCAACTCAAGCTTATTAAGTTAAACTCACAAGACTCAGGTGAGTCTCATGACCCCTCTTTTTACTGTTTTACTCAGGGGTGTGATATACTGCTCGTTTTTACATGTGAACGCAAGTACAAACATTTTCATATACTACATGAGTTTTACACAACTAATCAATTCAAAGTCCTCCGTCAGCATAGTTTGTTAATACGTTGTAGCGTGAATATTAGTATATGGTACCATATAGGATTGACCCTCCTCGTTCGGGTTAGCAAGCACTAACCGGGTAAACGAACGTACTAATATTTGGGAAGACGAGTGTTGATTAGGCACTCGTGGAGGCACCTTGCCTGGAATTCTCTATAGGGGACCCGGCCCTCGAGTTAAGCTCAACTATGCGCTCATGATTGTATACGTATATATATTTCTGATTTGCTGGATGCAAATCATTATTAAATCTTGCGGTTCATACTATATTACTTGATTTCAAACCTGTGAGCTCACCAGCTTTAGCTGACCCATTTTAGCATGTATCACAGGTACCAAGCAGTAGGTTTTGGCTGCTAGCAGGATTATTATAGCTCGAGTCAGCATGCAGACAACAGAGATTTTCTTGCATTAGTATATTTTGTACAAGTACTTATGTACTGAAATCTCATTCAATCGAACACGAGCTATGTATAGCTTCAGAAGTTGTAAACATTTTATATATCAATGTATTTTGTTAAAACGACGCATATAGAGTCGTTTGCTATATATCTTTGTGCTTGTATATTGATTAGTAACACCCAAAGTATGTTTCCGCAAATCATTAAATTTGGGGGTGTTACAATTAGCGCCGCGAGACAAGGCGCCGATGGACGAGTCTGCCGAGCCATCATAGAGGGTACCTAGATTCGCTCACCTGGAGTGGATGTCTGATATCGCGTAAAAAGTCACGTTTTTACTACCGATATCTCTCTCATTCTGGAACAATTCTTGGCATATTAACTCAAAACCATTACAAATCAGTAGTATTATGCCAAGATGGTCAAAACGAGGTTGCACGATGAAAATCAAGCAAAAAGGATGAAAAACGAAGATTCCACACACGTTTGAAGATTCAAGGCATCAAAACGAGATTTCAAGACAAAAGTGCCCATCACCAACATCCATCTTACCCAAGATGTTCGTTTTCAAATTACGAATCCAACAGAAGAAGAATCAACAAAAACGGACGAAGAATGAAGATTATACGTACGCCGGAAGATCCAAAGGATTCGTATTACACATCTAAAGTTCAGAGACAAATTTTTGGGATATCCTTTCATCAAAGTCTTCTTTTTTGAATTACGAATCCAACAAAAAATGAATCAATGCAAACGAACGCATAACGAAGAAGATATGCGCGAAACGAGCAACGAGGCAACGGGCGACGAACCGGGACGGGTGGCAGCCAGCCGCCGCCGGCCAGCCACCAGGACGCCGGATGCCAGCCACCAGGCCACCTGCTGTTACCACCCCCATCCGGTTCCCGCTTTTTGGTCCTTGCGTGTACCCGGTCCTAGACCTTTGCGCAACTTTACGTACCTCGTGCTAGACCTTTACGCAACTTTACGTACCTCGTGCCACCATATGCCCGTACCCGGTGCCACTACCTTTTCTAACTTTTGCTATTGTGAGTTTCTACTTGCTAACATGCACCAAAACTCTCCTATAAATAGGAGGCATTAGGCTCATTTGCAAAACACACCATTCTTTCCACACTTTGGAAGATACACTTTCTCTCTTGCTTCTAGCTTTTCTTTCTTTCTTTATTTTCTTACGTTAATAGTATTAGGCTAGTTAGAATAGAAGCAAGGAACGTCTTTGTAGCCTTTGGTGGGGAACGTATTTGTAATCTTTGGTGTACGCTTGGAGCAACTCTTATTAATTCAAGTCTATTCCTTCTCGCATATTAATCTCGGTTATTTCTATCCTTTTCTATCTTAATTAAATATGTATACTTTAATTATGCTAGAGATCGTTTATGCCATGATTAGCGAGTAGATTACTATTGTATTTGTTGTGATGTAGTTAGTATATATATTTGTGGGATGACTTTAAAAGCGTCGTGAAATAATATGACGGCCCCTATTCGACTGTTTACTTGGTATAGTGCTGGAAATGCTTTCGAGCAAAGTACAAACGCATGGAAGCCGGTAACGACCGAAGGTAGTTGTATTATGGATCGACACTATTGAAATGGAAACTTTATGAACGGATTTATCTTATGATTTTAAACCTAAAACTTATAATCACCTTTCGATTAACAAACGTGATTGTAACCTTGTAAAGAGGTGTTGCGAACCTTAATACTTGGTCAATAGTTATCTGTTCAAAAACTATGGTTTTAATTGTAACGTCATGCAAATATCATAAAATGCAATGTGATTACGTGGTGCCATGAGTATTGTACACTTATAATCACAATGTACTTATTATGTAAACATAACGAAGCAATTAAACCACAATGGAAACATCAGTAAATGATTAAATACATTGTGGATTACCATAACATTTTCTGACATGGTCTGGGTTTACTTTATGCAAAAAGCTGTCAGCATTTTAAATTAGCATTTTAATTAGATTAGTTAGTTTAGATTAGATTAGATTAGTTAGGCTACAGGCTAAATAACCATTTACGAAAACCTAGGGATTTGTTAATTGTATTGAGAAGGGAAAGTTTAAAATCCACTTTAAAACGATACTTTTCCTTAACCTATGAAATCTAAAGTACGGTACGCAAGAAGCCTCAACACTTTCCTTCGCTTACCATGCTTAAACTTCATTAATCGGAATTGATCAACTAAGTCCGAACATATTTGCTGAAGTTAGTTGTTTGCTGGATTTATAGTCTTCATGGTATTAAGAACGGTTAGACTTGTTGTTGACTTGCTACTCTATTCCTTCGCCCACGAGCAAATGCGTTCGACAATAAGGGCCACTGACTCCTTCATAGGAGAGTGCGGAGAGTTGAGCATTGTCTGTCTGATCAGAATCATGATACCTCGATTCCTCGTGACATATTAGTTGATAGCCGACTAATAGGGAATCTATTGGTTATACCATGAACTATCAAATCTAGTGAACATCTCAAATTTAGTAAACGTTTTCCCTAAAAGTCATCGTCCCACATTATAAGCTAATGAACTCACAACAAATAATTCCTTTAATTATCTGATTTATCATTATCTTTTATCTGCTTTATTTAGTTTACTTAGTTAACTGAACCAAAACCCCCAACACACTCTTTTAAAACATTTACTAGAAAAGCAAGATTGATTGGATCACCTCCGTTTTAATTCAGTTTCTCTTTAAGAACGACTCTAGGTCATACTTACCATCTACTAGCCTTTGGTTCAGTATTAGTAAGTCATGCTTAGACCCCCAGCAATTATAAATTTAAAAAAACATCCGTTGACGGTTCGTAACAGAAACCCGTCCCAACAAGTTTTTGGCGCCGCTGCCGGGGAGACTAACTGTCCGATACAGAGGCCCAACCAATCACAATTCTAGTAAACCCTTAGGATAAAACCTTCTAAAAAAAAAAACAAAAATATTTTCTTTATTACTAGTTTTCCTTTATTGTCTGTTTTTCTTTAGTGTATGACCTGTTCCCCTAGATCTGCACCACTGTTTAATTTCCCTGATCCAGAACTTATAAAACGTACCATTCGACGAGAAAAGAAGCAATCCGCGCTTAGACAAGCAATGGCTGAACGCATCACTCTCGCTGACAACAGTAAACCCTCTATCGAAGGAAGAGGAGGACCAATTCTCTACCCAGAAACCCCTGGACAATCATTCGAGCTTAAACACCACATCATCCAACTAATCCAGAACCACTGTCAATTCCGTGGATTACTAAGTGATGATCCCAACTCTCACTTCGACAAGTTCATATCTCTTTCAAATTCCTACAAATAAAACGGAATTAGCCAAGACACAATCCGCTTGTACTTTTTCCCTTATTCGCTCACACATCATGCGCAAACATGGTTTGAAGGTTTAGAGACCGGCTCTATCCCTTCATGGACTGTAATGGCGACAAAGTTTCTAACCAAATACTTTCCACCTTCCAAACAAACCAAACTTCGAAATGACATCATGAATTTCCGACAAGCTTTTGATGAGTCATTATACACCGCATGGGAACAATTCAAAGGAGCCTTGAAGAAATGCCCCAATCACCGTATCGACAAATCCGCACAATTGTGTACCTTCTACAATGGTTTAGACCCTAACCACCGAACTACCCTCGATGCTGCTGCACAAGGAAGCTTCATGGCAAAGACCGACGAAGAAGGATGGAACCTGATAGAGAACATGACCATGCATCACCACGATTGGAACTCTGGAGATCACTCAACAACTTCAGCACCTATCGCTGCATCGAATCCAGTTCCAGTTGAAGCACTTAAGGTATTAACGGAGAAAATGGACTCACTTGTCAAACAGTTTGGAGAACTTAAGAAACAACAGCACCAAGTACACCAAGTGCAAGTCTGTCAACATTGCACCAACCCGCAACCATCTGGTGAATACCAAGTGGAATACGAAGAAGCAGATGGCACCGTCTACTATGGTCAGTTTCCCACTCGACCACAAAATTTTCCACCTGGTTTCAACCAAAACAATAACCAACCTAGAGGACCTCCATTCCCGCAAAGAACCAACCAACCCTTCCAACCCCGATACCCACCTAGACACCCACCTTACCCACAGCAACCACAACTTCCTTACAACCAACCCCTCGCACTTCCTGGACCCACTTCCGATACAAACCAAACCTCTGAAGAACCCGCAAAGACAAATGCCCCAGCTTCAAGTTCAGATGACGCCTTCACCCAATTCATGCAAGGTTAACACCTACTCAACCAAAAGACGTCCGCTAGACAAGATCAAGCCAACCTCTTTATGAGAAACCAACTGGCCGTGCTAAAGAATTTGGAAGCTCAAATTGGACAATTGGCACAACGCCTTGATAACAGACCCAAAGGAAGTTTGCCTAGCAACACGGTTCACAACCCACATGTTGAGGAAGCGAAGCAACTCACTACCACGAAGGAAGCAGCCACTTCACCTCCTGCTGCTGTACCAGTAAAGGAAGAACCAAAGATCAAGATGCCAGCTGTGGAAACCACTCCGACCATGAACAAAGAGGTTAGAATCCCTTACCCCGCTAGACTTAAAGTCCAACCTAAGAAATTATCATCCTTTAAGTTAGATTGAAAATTCCTTAATACCATGTCCAGAGTTCCCGGTCGTAAAAAATATATTAGGAAATTGCTGTCCACTAAGGATAAACTGCCCGAAGTAAACAACATTCCCCTTAGTTCTGAAACATCAGCCCTACTTAAGAATAGCCTTCCCAAAAAACTAGGAGACACCGGTAGATTCACACTCCCTTGTTCCATTTACCAATCCGGAGATATAAGCGCCTTAGCCGACTTAGGAGCTAGCATTAACCTTATGCCCTACTCCTTGTTTAAGAGGCTAGAACTTGAAAATTTGAAACCCACTAAGATGACTGTCCAGCTAGCTGACCAATCTGTTAGATACCCAAAAGGAATAGCTGAGAACGTCTTAGTTCAAGTTAACAAATTTTTCTTTCCGACGGATTTCGTGGTAATGGATATCCACGAAGACATAAACATCCCGATTATCCTTTGAAGACCATTCATGAACACAGCTAGAGCAGTGATTGATGTGTATAACCACACGATTGTTCTACGAGCACATGGTGAAAGCATCACTTATTGTACACCAGAACAAGAAGAATGTTATGCTATATCAACAGGCAGAATTTGTTCGGATGACGAATCAGAATCTGAAGAAGAACGATGTTTCACTCGACCAACAACCTTGATCTACGACACTGAAACTGACTGAGACAAGGACGATGATTATCAAGACGCAGAGGAAGAAGAAGAAACCGACGAGGACGAATCAGAACCTGAGGAAGAAGAAGAAGAAGAACCCGCTGAGGAAGATGAAGGAAAGGAAGAAATGGAAGAAGAAGAACCTGAAGAGGAGGAGGAAGAAATGGAGGAAGATGAAGATCAAACTGATTCACCACAAATGGCCGAAGTAAATAGGATACAGAGCTATGATGATTACTCTTCATCAGAAGAATCCGTTGATTATGAAACCCTCAGTCAAGAGCTCAAATCCACTCATCTCCGAAGGATGGGAAACATTCTTAACTCCTATCTCGATCCTTCCAAACCTTTCACCCAAAACCAACTCCGAGACATAGATAGTTTTGAAAAAGAACTCCAATCGTCAAAGCACCCAGACCTGTATGTTGGACTCCTACAAAGAATCTCTGCATATAAGGCACGTCAAAAAGGAGGCTTTGTTGAAAAGAACCTTCAAAGCACAATCCCGGAAGTCAGAACCATCGAAGTAGACAGTACCCAACCTTTCAACAACGCACCCTCAGATGAAGAATTCCACCAATTCCCAGATTCACGTGACAAAGATTCTGAAGATGAAGTCGAGTATGACGGCGAATGTATCGACGTCGCTCTCGATGAATGCTCTATTCCACAAACTCCTCTTGCTCCACCAAACTCCCCCGCCATCACAGCTGAAAGACTAGAGATTCCCCTCATCGACACTCACGAAGAAATGATTGACCTGATTGACGAAAATGAAGATGTGTGCGTCATTGTGGAAGCTATCAAAGAATCAACTAACAACTACACCACCGCCCAGAGACACCTGATAAGGCAAATTGAACGAGAGTACGATTCATACCTTGCCAATTATGGAGAACCAGTACCCCAGACTCTAATCCGACATATTCAAGAATTTTCAGATTCCCTTCAAGAACAAGTCAACAGAGAAGCTCAACAGCCCGAAAGACCCAACTACCCGATGGGAGAAGTCGAGTTCTGCAGCAGCCAGAAGCAAATATACCAAAAAGTATATTGTGCTTTGGCCGGATCAGCTTTTCCCTATTCAGCAAGTCAAAAGGCTACACTAGCATCCATGAGGACCCATCTTGAAAGAGCTACTGGAAACCCACAAAACTATGCCGATATCAGAATGGTGGGAGATCTTAGAACCCTACTAGATCTCATCGAGACTGGAGAACACCTCACAGCCACAGAGAACTATAGAATCGTCATTCACTCCACCGTTGGTCATCATGTTGAACTGATAATTGATGAACTGAACCAGTCAGTATATGAAGAAGAAACTCGTGAGGTACCAAGATTCATTCCGCATATGTCACAAATCAACCTGGCAACTTATGTGACAACTCGACTATGCAGAATGTACACTGAAGAAGATGTAGAGCTTAATGTCTATCATGATGGATATCGTGAGATATTCAGCAAGCTAATCTATGTTTTCACAGACTCAGACTTTCCCTTCAACCATGAGCAGCATCAACTCATTCGACAAGTATGCCAAGCAACCAGATCCTTTGGAGGAGACCCTCTGGCTAGTGACTTTGAAGAAGTATGTAACACCCCCAAATTTAGTGATTTGCGGAAGCATACTTAGGTGTTACTAATCAATATACAAAGCACAAGATATACAGCAAACGACCTCTAAATGAGACGTTTTGTAAAATAATTACATTTCATAATTAAATCGTTTGAAAACATATAGTTTTCTTTACAAAAATATGTAAGCCTAGAGTCCGCGTATGTGGCGGGAGATTCTATTACATAACCATAGTTACAAAAGATAATGCCAAAGAATCTCCGTTAAATGCAGTTTGGAAATCATGCGACTCTAGCTAGTAATCCTGGAGTGATCCTACTCCGTAAGTGTACCTGAGAATACATGCTAAAAAGGGTCAACCAAAAGGTTGGTGAATCTCACAGGTTTATCAGTAAATAATCAGTTTGAACACAAGATTTCATCAGTTGTGCCCGTAGGCGTATATCAAGTATTTGCAAATCTCGCAAAAGTAAAGTAATCCAGTTATACCATTGCCATGAGGCTCATAATCGAAGCTTAACCCGTTCATAATAAGTGTTGCTCCCGCGACATGCTCGAAACTGAGCAAGCGTAAGTAACAAAATAATAGTCACCCGTTTCTACGTGTAATTCAGTACGTGGTAGCGCTACTACCCCGGGCAGGGAGGGTCATTTCCCTAATGGATCCATTAACTACTGTTCGCGCTTAAGTCCATAACTAACGATATATGATGGAGAGACTTCAGTAAATAGTAAGTAACTCATGCAATTCCGTTTGGTATAGTAAACAGTTTAGTACTTGTGTTCAAGAAAAATCAGTAGCATGTATCTCCCCCAATAAGTTAAAACAGTAAAAGTGGGGCCGTAAGACTCACCTGAGTCAAGCAGTGGTAAATAGCAAGTAGTAGTAAAGCAAGTAGGTTCTCCGAACCCGTGACCTTCTAGTGCCTAAACACGTAAGGTTAAGTAAGTAGATGTCTCGCAAGACCATCTAGGCTAGTTGTTCATACAACCCGTTGTGTTTAAATGTTGGTTTGTTCGCGTTCGTAACAAAGTATACGGCTCGTTGGTGATTTGTTATAATTAAAGTTTATCATTCAGTACGCAAATTAAAGTAATTGTAATAGGAAAGTATGTTTTATTATGATTGTTAGGTCGTATCGTATAAGGATTTGAGGTTGTAAAAGTTCGACACTTAGTGAAAATGTGAGTTTTCAATGTTCTGGTTTGTGCGACGTAGCATGCGATGTTGCAAGCGACGTAAGGTGCGACGTAGGTAGGTACGTCGCATGATGCGACCTTCGCAAATCAATGCGACGTAGGGGGCGACGTCGCTAATGCGACGTTGGTTCGGTTTGCGACGTTAAAGTCTACGTCGCTACGTGCGACGTCCGCAAGTTAATGCGACGTAATAGGCTGCGTCGCTAGTGCGACGTTGAGGTTTTTGTGCGACGTAGGTCGCGACGTCGCAGAGGCCCCTGGCCAGGTGCGACGTAGCGGTCTGTTGGCGGGAAAATGTGCCGAAAATGAGTTTTCCGGTTTCCGTTCGGTCCAAATCTTTTACCCAACCCTTATATGAACATAATAAGCCTATTTAAACCATAAACTAGTAAAAATGATCAAAAACGAGAGATTTCGGGATTTGTCGGAAACTTACAAAGTGTCGGATGAGAAATCCGAAAAGATAGCGTTGTAGATCGGGAAGTGGTGAACGTTTTTCTCCAAAGTGATGATGAGATCCAAGGTCGTTTAATAGTAGTAATTAGCGAATTAGTGAGGTGGTGGTGATGAACTTTTTAGAGAGAAAAAGGGAGAAGGGAGTAGTAAGAGAGAGAGAGTGAGTGGAGTGATAATGAGAAGAAAGAAAAGGAGGGTGGGAGGTTATCTCCCATTCTCCAGTCCCCGTTCTCCGTGCGGTGTTCGTTTGCTCCGTCGTTTAAACGCTAAATAACTATTTTAAATATTAATGGTGCGTTTTAAAATACAAATTATTACGCGATAATTTTATTTAAATGTTTTACTAATCGATTTATATTTGAGTTATAAAATGTACGTTATTTTATTTAGTGGCGCGTTTTAACCTTTTTAAATTGTGTAACTTTCTGATTGTGCGATACGAATGAATACTAAATATTATTATAACAATATTTTAGACATAACAACGTTATTTAATAAAATTGGTCACCAACGTCCGTATTAAATTGAATCGAAATACATTCGATTTAAATTGCGTACGATTTAACCAAATCGCATTTTCGTATATATTCAACAATATATATAATTCGATACATAAATTAGCCTAACACAGAACTAATTACATGTATTAACAAAGAATTAGGCACTAATTCTAGTCCTAATTTGCCGGTTGTTACATTCTCCCCCTGTTAAAGGAAATTTCGTCCCGAAATTTAAGTCGAAGTCGCGTTAGGGGCAGAATCGGTGAATAAGTGTGGATACTTGAGTCGTATTTGGTCTTCCCGTTCCAAATTGAATTCTGGACCGCGCCGCGAATTCCATCTGACTTTGACGATTGGAATACGACTTTGTTTCAGTTGTTTGACCTCACGGTCCATAATTTCGACGGGTTCCTCAACGAAATGTAGTTTGTCATCGATGCGAATCTCGTCAAGGGGTATAATAAGTGTCTCGTCAGACAGACATTTCTTTAAGTTAGAAATGTGAAAAGTAGGGTGCACGCTGCTGAGTTCAGAGGGCAGCTGCAATCGATATGCCACTGGACCTATTTTCTCGAGGATCTCAAAAGGTCCAATGTACCTGGGGTTTAATTTTCCGCGTTTGCCGAATCGGATTACGCCTTTCCAAGGCGATACTTTTAAGAGTACTCGATCCCCAACTTGGAACTCGAGTGGCTTGCGTCTCACGCCAGCATAGCTTTTCTGACGATCACGCGCGGCTTTGAGTCGGTTTTGGATTTCAACGATTTTCTCTGTGGTTTCATGTATGAGTTCAGGACCAGTGAGTTGACTCTCTCCCACTTCAGTCCAACAGATCGGTGATCGGCACTTACGACCGTACAGTGCCTCAAAAGGTGCAGCTTTAATGCTGGCGTGATAGCTGTTGTTGTACGAGAACTCGCACAACGGTAGATGTCTTTCCCAATTTGTACCAGAATCAACTACGCAGGCTCGTAGCATGTCTTCCAGTGTCTGAATAGTTCGTTCGCTCTGGCCATCGGTCTGAGGATGGTACGCGGTGCTCATATCGAGACGGGTACCCAGTGATTTTTGGAGTGATTGCCAGAAGCGAGATGTGAATCGAGCATCCCTGTCAGAGATAATCGAGATAGGGACACCATGTTGGCAAACGATTTCTTTGATGTAAATTTGTGTAAGGCGTTCCATTTTGTCGGTTTCTCTGATTGCCAAGAAATGAGCCGATTTGGTGAGACGATCGACGATCACCCAAATGGTATCGCAACCGCTCGCCGATTTAGGTAGTTTGGTTATGAAATCCATGGTAATTTGCTCCCATTTCCATTGAGGAATTTCAGGTTGTTGGAGCAGTCCGGAAGGTCTTTGGTGCTCGGCCTTGACCTTGGAACAAGTTAAGCATTTGCTGACGTACAAAGCAATGTCAGCTTTCATATTCGGCCACCAGTAAAACTCCTTGATGCCGTGATATATTTTGTCGGATCCCGGGTGGATAGAATATTTGGACTTGTGAGCTTCATCCATCACCAAGTCCCGAAGGTTCCCGAAATTAGGCAACCAGATTCGGTTAGAGAAGTACCTAACTCCGTTGGGTCTGATCTCAAATTGTTTATCCATGCCTCGCAAGGCCTCGTTCTTGAAGTTATCGGGTTTCAGGGCTTCGAGTTGGGCAAGATGTATTTGGTTGGTGAGGTCGTTATGAATGGAAATACTGAGTGCCCGGACTCGGAGTGGTTTTGTTCGTTCCTTACGGCTGAGAGCATCAGCAACCACGTTTGCTTTGCCCGGATGATATTTGATCTCACAGTCGTAATCGGTGAGTAATTCAACCCATCTTCGTTGCCTCATGTTAAGATCTTTCTGGTTGAAAATGTGTTGGAGGCTTTTGTGGTCGGTGAATACAGTGCTGCGGGTACCATAAAGATAATGTCTCCAGATTTTTAAGGCGAACACCACGGCCCCTAGCTCGAGGTCGCGAGTTGTGTAGTTTTTCTCGTGAACTTTAAGTTGTCTGGAGGCGTAAGCAATAACCTTGTCTCGTTGCATCAGCACGCAACCGAGACCTTGGTGAGAAGCATCGCAGTATACCACGAAGTCATCGGTGCCTTCGGGTTGGGATAGAATGGGTGCACTGCAAAGCTTGGATTTCAACAGTTGAAATGCCGACTCTTGTTTCTCGGTCCAATCGAATTTCTTTTCCTTCTGAGTCAACACGGTGAGGGGTTTGGCAATTGTTGAAAAGTTTTCGATGAAGCGGCGGTAGTAACCGGCCAATCCCAAAAATTGGCGTACCTCGGTTGGAGTAGTTGGCGCTTTCCAGTTCTTGATTGCTTCGATTTTCGACGGGTCTACATGAATTCCCTGACTGTCGATAACGTGTCCAAGAAATTGAACGGTGTTTATCCAGAACTCACACTTAGAGAATTTGGCGTAAAGCTCCTCGTGTCTAAGTAGTTCCAGGATGGTTCTGAGGTGTTGTGCGTGTTCCTGTTCGTTTCGCGAATACATAAGGATGTCATCGATAAAAACAATAACAAACTTGTCGAGGTAAGGTTTGCACACCCGATTCATAAGATCCATGAATACAGCCGGTGCGTTGGTTAGGCCAAAGGGCATTACTTGGAATTCGTAGTGCCCGTAACGGGTTCTGAATGCGGTTTTTGGGATGTCAGCATCGCGAACACGCAACTGATGATAACCGGATCGAAGATCAATCTTTGAATAACAGCTTGATCCTTGGAGTTGATCGAACAGATCATCGATTCGAGGGAGTGGGTATCGGTTCTTGACGGTTAGTTTGTTCAACTCTCGGTAGTCAATGCACATTCTGAATGAACCGTCTTTCTTTTTGACAAATAAGACCGGAGCTCCCCAAGGTGAAGAACTCGGTCTAATGAACCCTCTATCCAGGAGTTCCTGTAACTGAGAGGACAACTCCTGAAGTTCAGATGGAGCTAGGCGGTACGGTGCTCGGGCCACCGGTGCGGCACCCGGCACGAGATCAATCGAGAACTCAACCTGTCTAGGTGGAGGTAAACCAGGTAGTTCTTCTGGAAAGACTTCGGGAAAGTCTCTAACGATTGGCATATCTTCAAGTCGCTTCTCCTCCGACTTTTTCTCCGTGATGTGCGCGAGTATTGCTGGGTAACCCTTTCTCAGAAATTTTCGGGTTTTTAAACAGGAGATTAAGTTTAGTCTCGACCCACCGGTCTCCCCCTGTATGACCAAGGTACTACCGGCGGCGAGAGGAATTCGGACGATTTTATCGTGACAAACAATTTCGGCCCGGTACTTGGACAACCAGTCCATACCCACGATGACATCAAAACTTCCTAGTTCAACAGGCATTAGATCGATTGAGAAGGTTTCGTTTGCGAGGTTTAAAGTGCAATTAGGTATCACACTACTGGTTTCTATGAGTTTACCATTTGCGAGCTCTACAGTGTACTTAACATCTAAGGCCGAAGGGGTGATATTAAGTAGTGGGCAAAACTCATCAGATATGAAACTTTTATCAGCACCGGTATCAAATAATACTGAAGCAGTAAGATCGTTGAGAAGAAACGTACCCGTTACAACATTCGGGTCTTCCCTAGCTTCCCCAGCTTTGATACCAATCTGTAACACCCCCAAATTTAGTGATTTGCGGAAGCATACTTGGGTGTTACTAATCAATATACAAAGCACAAGATATACAGCAAACGACCTCTAAATGAGACGTTTTGTAAAATAATTACATTTCATAATTAAATCGTTTGAAAACATATAGTTTTCTTTACAAAAATATGTAAGCCTAGAGTCCGCGTATGTGGCGGGAGATTCTATTACATAACCATAGTTACAAAAGATAATGCCAAAGAATCTCCGTTAAATGCAGTTTGGAAATCATGCGACTCTAGCTAGTAATCCTGGAGTGATCCTACTCCGTAAGTGTACCTGAGAATACATGCTAAAAAGGGTCAACCAAAAGGTTGGTGAATCTCACAGGTTTATCAGTAAATAATCAGTTTGAACACAAGATTTCATCAGTTGTGCCCGTAGGCGTATATCAAGTATTTGCAAATCTCGCAAAAGTAAAGTAATCCAGTTATACCATTGCCATGAGGCTCATAATCGAAGCTTAACCCGTTCATAATAAGTGTTGCTCCCGCGACATGCTCGAAACTGAGCAAGCGTAAGTAACGAAATAATAGTCACCCGTTTCTACGTGTAATTCAGTACGTGGTAGCGCTACTACCCCGGGCAGGGAGGGTCATTTCCCTAATGGATCCATTAACTACTGTTCGCGCTTAAGTCCATAGCTAACGATATATGATGGAGAGACTTCAGTAAATAGTAAGTAACTCATGCAATTCCGTTTGGTATAGTAAACAGTTTAGTACTTGTGTTCAAGAAAAATCAGTAGCATGTATCTCCCCCAATAAGTTAAAACAGTAAAAGTGGGGCCGTAAGACTCACCTGAGTCAAGCAGTGGTAAATAGCAAGTAGTAGTAAAGCAAGTAGGTTCTCCGAACCCGTGACCTTCTAGTGCCTAAACACGTAAGGTTAAGTAAGTAGATGTCTCGCAAGACCATCTAGGCTAGTTGTTCACACAACCCGTTGTGTTTAAATGTTGGTTTGTTCGCGTTCGTAACAAAGTATACGGCTCGTTGGTGATTTGTTATAATTAAAGTTTATCATTCAGTACGCAAATTAAAGTAATTGTAATAGGAAAGTATGTTTTATTATGATTGTTAGGTCGTATCGTATAAGGATTTGAGGTTGTAAAAGTTCGACACTTAGTGAAAATGTGAGTTTTCAATGTTCTGGTTTGTGCGACGTAGCATGCGATGTTGCAAGCGACGTAAGGTGCGACGTAGGTAGGTACGTCGCATGATGCGACCTTCGCAAATCAATGCGACGTAGGGGGCGACGTCGCTAATGCGACGTTGGTTCGGTTTGCGACGTTAAAGTCTACGTCGCTACGTGCGACGTCCGCAAGTTAATGCGACGTAATAGGCTGCGTCGCTAGTGCGACGTTGAGGTTTTTGTGCGACGTAGGTCGCGACGTCGCAGAGGCCCCTGGCCAGGTGCAACGTAGCGGTCTGTTGGCCGGAAAATGTGCCGAAAATGAGTCTTCCGGTTTCCATTCGGTCCAAATCTTTTACCCAACCCTTATATGAACATAATAAGCCTATTTAAACCATAAACTAGTAAAAATGATCAAAAACGAGAGATTTCGGGATTTGTCGGAAACTTACAAAGTGTCGGATGAGAAATCCGAAAAGATAGCGTTGTAGATCGGGAAGTGGTGAACGTTTTTCTCCAAAGTGATGATGAGATCCAAGGTCGTTTAATAGTAGTAATTAGCGAATTAGTGAGGTGGTGGTGATGAACTTTTTAGAGAGAAAAAGGGAGAAGGGAGTAGTAAGAGAGAGAGTGAGTGGAGTGATAATGAGAAGAAAGAAAAGGAGGGTGGGAGGTTATCTCCCATTCTCCAGTCCCCGTTCTCCGTACGGTGTTCGTTTGCTCCGTCGTTTAAACGCTAAATAACTATTTTAAATATTAATGGTGCGTTTTAAAATACAAATTATTACGCGATAATTTTATTTAAATGTTTTACTAATCGATTTATATTTGAGTTATAAAATGTACGTTATTTTATTTAGTGGCGCGTTTTAACCTTTTTAAATTGTGTAACTTTCTGATTGTGCGATACGAATGAATACTAAATATTATTATAACAATATTTTAGACATAACAACGTTATTTAATAAAATTGGTCACCAACGTCCGTATTAAATTGAATCGAAATACATTCGATTTAAATTGCGTACGATTTAACCAAATCGCATTTTCGTATATATTCAACAATATATATAATTCGATACATAAATTAGCCTAACACAGAACTAATTACATGTATTAACAAAGAATTAGGCACTAATTCTAGTCCTAATTTGCCGGTTGTTACAAAGTAAAAACTCAATTCATGGCCCTAATCGCCTCGATAGGTCGCAACCACCCCAGCGTGAAATTGTTCGAACCTACACCTGCACCCGAATTGACCCTAATGGACCGGTCACAAGGGCAGTTCGATACATCAGCTATGGGATGGCAATTCTCGACCGACTGGCCACTGATCACTTCAAGAACTTCAGAATGGAATCCACCACTCCACCAACTCTCATTGCCGACATGATAGAGCAATTCCTGTGATACTTCCCTCCACGCTACAGCTTACCTAGAAACCACGGTGACCAAACCAGCAACAGGGACGCATCCAACATCATCATCTGAAGAAAGGACTAAGTCAAGCTCTCGACTTTAAAAGAGCGCTTCTCGGGAGGCAACCCGTGTTTTTACATTTTTGCAATTTTACTTTCCAAGAAGTGATGAAATCTCCGACTATCTTTCACACTCGGATCATACGAAACATGCTCCAACCTGCAAGGAAGCATCAACACCCAAAGAATTGTAGATCCGACGTGTTCACACCTACGTGGCAAATCACAAGAAGACTTGATCAAGAATGCACCAAGAAAGACGGAGTCCGGCAAATGCAAACCAAGGAACACTGCAACTACCGGGGAGTACTTCTATACCGTCCCTTTTATTCGTTTTAAAATATGCCATATCCAATATGCTTATCACTAAGTGTGGGATTCAAACCCAACACACACTGAAAGAATGCGACTTAGATGTTTAAAACCCTAAGTGTGGGATTTTACCCCATTCAGAGCTTAGTATAACGTCGAGGATGATGTTCCTTTAAGTGTGGGATAGCAGTAGTTGCACTACTGTCAGATGGATAATGGTATATGCTTGATTCTAAAATCGTTGCTCGTTATAAGACCATCATTCTCCAAAAAAGTAAACAAATTTTCAAAATTAACTTAACAATATGTTGAAAATGAAAAATTTTAGACGAAGAATGATTTACTTTGGGGAAGAAGGACAAATAAAATACAGTTTCTTCTGAAAAATTAGTTTAGTAATCCCATAAAGAGCATCGAATGACTAAGCACACAACAACCCAATTTTCGATTCGTGAGGTATCTTGAGCCATATGAAAAGCATTCACTTTTAATGCTTCACTTTTTCGATTCTTGAGTGTGCCGATGTATGCGTTTAGAATAAGAACTTGCTCTTGTTATGCATTTCGAATCCAAACTGGTGGGCAAAAAGGAGATCGAATCACATCATTCTTGAACCCATCCATACACCCAAAAATAAATACGTTAACCCTTACCTACTCAAAAGCATCCCTCAAACTTCATAAGAAGTTCTAAAGATGAAAGAAGAGAAGTTGCAAGGATATGACGTCAAAGAAAAAAATATCCAAGAAAATTCGAAGAAAAGAAAGTCAAATGGAGAAAAAGACTCCTCCCGAAAGAAAAAGGCGTCAATCCTCCCGAAAATTCAAAAATTTCAGCTTTCCGCTTCACCAAAAAGAAAACCTATGAAAAACCAACACAACCCCCTCTCATACCACCAACACTCCACTCCAAAAACCTTACATCACTTCCCTTAGAATGATTGTGGCTGGATCGACTTCGCGCTCACCTAAAAGGTAACGATTTGATACTCGATCAAGCCTATGACGTTAAACGATACATGACTGGCGTTCTGAGTGATTGATAATATAATAGAATAGGGAACCCTAAACACTTTGAGTGATTTGAGTGACCACCTTGAGAGGATCGCCTAGTCATGTATCCAAGATCAAAGATCGAAAGCATGCTCCTAAAGATTACAATCCTTCATTTTCAAAGAACAAGTATCTTATTTTCTCCCAAAACCCCCTAGTAAAAAGTTCCGCCTTAAAATTTTGCATTATCTTCTTATCTTTAACTATGTTGAAAATGAGTTTGCTTGAGGACAAGCAAAGTTCTAAGTGTGGGATACTTGATATCGCGTAAAAAGTCACGTTTTTACTACCGATATCTCTCTCATTCTGGAACAATTCTTGGCATATTAACTCAAAACCATTACAAATCAGTAGTATTATGCCAAGATGGTCAAAACGAGGTTGCACGATGAAAATCAAGCAAAACGGATGAAAAACGAAGATTCCACACACGTTTGAAGATTCAAGGCATCAAAACGAGATTTCAAGACAAAAGTGCCCATCACTAACATCCATCTTACCCAAGATGTTCGTTTTCAAATTACGAATCCAACAGAAAAAGAATCAACAAAAACGGGCGAAGAATGAAGATTCTACGTACGCTGGAAGATCCAAACGATTCGTACGACACATCTAAAGTTCAGAGACATATTTTTGGGATATCCTTTCATCAAAGTCTTCATTTTTGAATTATGAATCCAACAAAAAAAGAATCAACGCAAACGGACGCATAACGAAGAAGATACGCGCGAAACGAGCAACGAGGCAACGGGCGACGAACCGGGACGGGTGGCAGCCAGCCGCCGCCGGCTGCCAGCCACCAGGCCTCCGGCTGCTGCCACCCCCATCCGGTTCCCGCTTTTTGGTCCTTGCGTGTACCCGGTGCTAGACCTTTGCGCAACTTTACGTACCTCGTGCTAGACCTTTACGCAACTTTACGTACCTGGTGCCACCATATGCCCGTACCCGGGGCCACTACCTTTTCCATATTTTGCTATTGTGAGCTTCTACTTGCTAACATGCACCAAAACTCTCCTATAAATAGGAGGCATTAGGCTCATTTGCAAAACACACCATTCTTTCCACACTTTGGAAGATACACTTTCTCTCTAGCTTCTAGCTTTTCTTTCTTTCTTTATTTTCTTACGTTAATAGTATTAGGCTAGTTATAATAGAAGCAAGGAACGTCTTTGTAGCCTTTGGTGGGGAATGTATTTGTAATCTTTGGTGTACGCTTGGAGCAACTCTTATTAATTCAAGTCTATTCCTTCTCGCATATTAATCTCGGTTATTTCTATCCTTTTCTATCTTAATTAAATATGTATACTTTAATTATGCTAGAGATCGTTTATGCCATGATTGCGAGTAGATTACTATTGTATTTGTTGTGATGTAGTTAGTATATATATTTGTGGGATGACTTTAAAAGCGTCGTGAAATAATATGACGGCCCCTATTCGACTGTTTACTTGGTATAGTGCTGGAAATGCTTTCGAGCAAAGTACAAACGCATGGAAGCCGGTAACGACCGAAGGTAGTTGTATTATGGATCGACACTATTGAAATGGAAACTTTATGAACGGATTTATCTTATGATTTTAAACCTAAAACTTATATTTGCCTTTCGATTAACAAACGTGATTGTAACCTTGTAAAGAGGTGTCGCGAACCTTAATACTTGGTCAATAGTTATCTGTGTAAAAACTATGGTTTTAATTGTAACGTCACGCAAACATCATAAAATGCAATGTGATTACGTGGTGCCATGAGTATTGTACACTTATAATCACAATGTACTTATTATGTAAACATCGCAAAGCAATTAAACCACAATGGAAACATCGATAAACGATTAAATACATTGTGGATTACCATAGCATTTTCTGACATGGTCTGGGTTTAACTTTATGCAAAAAGCCGTCAGCATTTTAAATTAGCGTTTTAATTAGATTAGTTAGTTTAGATTAGATTATATTAGTTAGGCTACAGGCTAAATAACCATTTACGAAAACCTAGGGATTTGTTAATTGTATTGAGAAGGGCAAGTTTAAAATCCACTTTAAAACGATACTTTTCCTTAACATTTGAAATCTAAAGTACGGTACACAAGAAACCTCAACACTTTCCTTCGCTTACCATGCTTAAACTTCATTAATCGGAATTGATCAACTAAGTCCGAACATATTTGCTGAAGTTAGTTGTTTGCTGGATTTATAGTCTTCATGGTATTAAGAACGGTTAGACTTGTTGTTGACTTGCTACTCTATTCCTTCGCCCACGAGCAAATGCGTTCGACAATAAGGGCCACTGACTCCTTCATAGGAGAGTGTGGAGAGTTGAGCATTGTCTGTCTAATCAGAATCATGATACCTCAGTTCCTCGTGACATATTAGTTGATAACCGACTAATAGGGAATCTATTGGTTATACCATGGACTATCAAATCTAGTGAACATCTCAAATTTAGTAAACGTTTTCCCTAAAAGTCATCGTCCCACATTATAAGCTAATGAACTCACAACAAATACTTCCTTTAATTATCTGATTTATCATTATCTTTTATCTGCTTTATTTAGTTTACTTAGTTAACTGAATCAAAACCCCCAACGCACTCTTTTAAAAAATTTACTTGAAAAGCAAGATTGATTGGATCACCTCCGTTTCAATTCAGTTTCTCTTTAAGAACGACTCTAGGTCATACTTACCATATACTAGCCTTTGGTTCAGTATTAGTAAGTCATGCTTAGACCCCAGCAATTATAAATTTTAAAAAACATCCGTTGACGGTTCGTAACAGAAACCCGTCCCAACAATGACCCTATGCTAGGGCGGTGGAGATCACTAGAGGGTATTCCCTCTACGTTTGAGATGGGGGATTCTTCACGATCCCCAGCTCCATTGCCTACCACCGGAGAGCCGGTAGAGCTGACTCTCCCTACTCTGGTTGCTGTTATGCGTACATTGTTTCGCATTTCCGCTAGCAGAGGTGCTCACCTCATGGGGGTACAGGACGAGGTCTCCCGTCTGTATGGAGACATGGCTGATATGCATGAGCGTTGCCACTTTTTGCTGGACCATATATTTGCTGCTCAAGAGATAGCTGAGACTGCACGTACTCGTGTGAGGGAACTGGAGAGACATGCTAGGATGGCAGGGTTTATGGTTGGAGCGTGTGTGATGATAGCTGTGCTGAGGACAGCTGTGGGATTGTATCTACCTTATTTCTATTAGACCTATGTATGGCGGGTTGTGCCTACTTAGGGTTAGATAGACTACTTTTGGCCGATGGGCATATGTATGTATGTATTAGATATGTACTAGATAAAAACTGATGTTAGAATGGGTGTATGTATAGGAAAACCCATTACTCTTTTGTATAACGCTAACCACCGATGGGCATATTAGTGGCCCCATCTTGTTTTGTATAAAACGACTGTACCAGCGTTATGACTATTGATATAATATAACATATGTTTGGTTTGTATTTCGTATTCAATAAAATTGTCAACAACTATAGTATCATATCTATATATATGCGTGTGATTGAACGATAACAAATCGATAACCCTTGTAATCATTTCTTGTAAACCTTGAAACATACCACACTTTGACTGTTGATTCTTATCTTGAATTCCTTTGAACCTAATTGTGTTAAATGATGATGAAAAGAAATATGTATTTAGCATTATATAGTGACGCCTGGCCAACGTGATTATATTGTACTAAGTACATATGGGCGTTTCAAAGTCGTGTGACACATAATGTGAAACCTTGTTCTTCATCTATCATACTGTTCCTTTGTTAAACAATGTAAAATCTTGTCCTTTTCACATTCACTATCTTGGCATTGACTTCTGCATTTTCTTAACCGCAGAACGGAATCATGCCGCCAAAACGACGAACAACTAAGAACAGTCGACGGATGACCACACCTCCAGCCACTGAAACTATTCCACCACCCAACACTGGGGAAACTACTGAACAAATGATCGCATGGCGAATAGCTGAAGGTATTGCCGAGCATGAGGCAAGCCGAAACTAAGAGAATGGAATAAATAACAGCGGATCTACCCCTGTTAACACTGAGACACTTGTGAATACCCGCCGAGGGTGTTCATACAAAACCTTTCTGGCCTGTAAGCCAACTACTTTCCGCGGCACAGAGGGTGCTATTGGTATCATTCACTGGATAGAAAAGATGGAATCAGTGTTAGATATCAGTGATTGCTTACCTGAGTGTATGCTGAAGTATTCCACCTGCACCTTGGGTGACAAGGCGTTAACATGGTGGAACAGTCAACTCCAATCCATGGGAAGGGACGCTGCCCACTCCATGTCTTGGGGAGTGCTGAAAAATATGATGCTAGAAGAGTTCTGTCCCCTTAGTGAAATGCAGAAAGTTGAAAATGATTTTTGGGACATTAAGATGATTGGCACTGATGTCACTGGGTACACCACTAAGTTTTAGGAACTGGCGCGACTAGTGCCGCACATGGTAACACCTGAGTTTAAACGCATTGAGCGTTACATCTCGGGATTGGCACCTCAGATCCGTAGTTTGGTTACTTCATCAGAACCTGCCACATTCAGGAGTGCTGTGACTCTAGCTCAGAGATTGACCGATGAGGCGGTCAGAATGGGGACCTTAACCAAAAAGGTTGTGACAGGAAAAGTTGAGCCAAGCAGCACTGAAGCTGGTAGTTCTGGGGGTTCGAAGCGTAAGTGGAACGGCAGAGGAAGTGACCGTCAGGGTCAAACAAATAAGAAAGGATCTGGAAACCCAAAGTCCTATGCTGCCACCACTGTGGAACCAAAGCCATACTTGGGTAACAAACCTAAGTGTGATAAGTGTAACAAACACCATGAGGGTGAATGTTGGTATTGCAACAGCTGTAGAGGTTGGGGTCACAAAACACAATACTGCAAAGTTAACCCTACACCTAGGGAGAACACGGAACGCCAAAATCAAGGGTGTTTTGAATGTGGTGACACGAGGCACTATTGGAACCGTTGACCTCGACTCAACAACCAAAAGCCTAACAATAACAACCAGAATAACCAGAACCGTAATGCCAACAACACCAATAACCGCAACAACAATGATAACAACCGCGGTAACAACAACAATAATCAGCCAGCTCGTGGACGTGCGTTTGTGATAGCAGCAGTAGCGCATCAGAATCCTAACACAGTTACTGGTACGTTTCTAGTAAACAACCATTTTGCATCTGTGTTATTTGATTCTGGTGCTGATTTAAGCTTTGTGTCCACTGAGTTTAGACTACTATTAGAAATCGAATCCCTTAAGCTAGATAATAAATACACTGTAGAGCTAACCGATGGTAAGTTGATTGAATCAGGAGAAATAGTACCAGGATATACCTTAACATTGGAAGGACATTCTTTCAACATAGACTTACTACCGGTAGAACTAGGGAGCTTCGATATAGTGGTTGGCATGGACTGGTTGTCGAAAAACCGTGCAGAAATCATATGTTATGAGAAGTTGGTACGTCTACCGTTACCGACAGGTGAAACCTTGGAAATACAACGAGAGAAAGGAAACCGTGCAGTAAAAATGATTACGTGCATGAAAGCGAATAAATTTTTATGAAAAGGTTTCCAAGCATTCTTGGTACATGTGATTGAGAAGAAAACCGAGGAGAGACGCATAGACGATGTGCCTATCGTACGTGATTATCCGGGAGTGTTTCCTGACGAGTTACCAGGATTACCACCCCCGCGTCAAGTGGAGTTTCATATCGATTTAGTGACTGGAGCTGCACCAATTGCTCGCGCACCCTATCGTTTAGCTCCATCAGAAATGCAGGAACTGTCTGCACAGTTGCAGGAACTTTTAGACTTAGGATTCATCCGACTGAGTTTCTCATCTTGGGGAGCTCTGGTTCTATTTGTCAAGAGAAAGGATGGATCCATGCGGATGTGCATCGTTTATCGGGAACTGAACAAAGTAACTATTAAAAACCGATATCCATTACCACGCATCGATGATTTGTTTGACCAGCTGCAAGGGTCAAGTTACTACTCGAAGATCGACTTGCGATCTGGTTACCACCAACTGAAGGTACGGGATGAGGATATCCCTAAGACTGTGTTTAGGACTCGATACGGTCATTATGAGTTCCTAGTTATGCCGTTTGGATTGACCAACGCGCCAGCAGTCTTCATGGACCTCATGAATCGAGTATGCAAACCTTATCTTGATAAATTCGTCATTGTGTTTATCGACGACATATTGATATACTCACGAACGAAGGAAGATCACGAACAACATCTGAGAATAATTCTTGAATTACTGGAGAAAGAGAAACTTTATGCAAAGTTCTCTAAGTGCGAATTTTGGATGCGTGAGGTTCATTTCATTGGTCATGTGATCAATAACAAAGGAATACACGTAGACCCATCCAAAATTGAGGCGATTAAAAACTGGGAAGCCCCGAAAACTCCATCCGAGATACGACAATTTCTTGGACTAGCTGGCTATTACCGACGATTCATCGAGAATTTTTCAAAAATAGTCCAGCCACTTACAACCCTAACACCAAAAGACAAGAAATTTGATTGGGGCGAGAAGCAAGAGAATGCTTTCCAACTGTTGAAACAGAAACTAAGCACCGCACCTATCCTATCATTACCCGAAGGAGTAGAAAACTTTGTTGTCTACTGCGATGCTTCACATCAGGGATTGGGTTGCGTGTTGATGCAAAACGACAAAGTCATTGCTTACGCGTCTCGTCAATTGAAAACTCACAAGAAGAACTATACGACGCATGACTTAGAGCTGGGAGCTGTCATTTTTGCGCTTAAGATTTGGAGACACTATCTACATGGTACAAAATGTACTATCTTCACCGATCACAAAAGTCTCCAACATATATTTGATCAGAAGGAACTCAACATGAGACAAAGACGTTGGGTTGAACTGCTGAATGATTACGATTGTGAAATCAAGTATCATCCGGGTAAAGCCAATGTAGTAGCGGATGCCTTGAGTCGTAAAGAAAGAACTAAACCTCGCAGAGTTCGAGCTTTGGGATTGACAATCCACTCGAACCTTATTACTCAAATTCGTGATGCTCAACAATTAGCTTTCGTTCCCGAACGCCTTAAGGAAGAATCCTTGAAGGGAATGGACAAACAACTTGAAACAAAGGACAATGGAGTGTTGTATTTTATGAACCGAATTTGGATTCCTTGTGTTGACGAACTACGTAGCCTGATATTGGATGAAGCTCATAAGTCCAATTACTCGATACATCCTGGTGCAGACAAAATGTACCACGATTTGAAAGGGTTCTATTGGTGGCCTGGTATGAAACGAGATATTGCCACCTACGTTAGCAAATGCCTGACTTGTGCTAAAGTCAAGATTGAATACCAAAAGCCGTCTGGGCTTTTGTAACAACCTGAAATGCCCAAATGGAAATGGGAACCCATTACGATGGACTTCATCACGAAACTACCCAAAACATCATCTGGAATGGACACCATATGGGTAATTGTGGATCGATTGACTAAGTCAGCTCATTTTCTAGCCATCAAGGAAACGGATAAGATGGAAAAGCTTACTAGAATCTACATAAAAGAGGTTGCTTCTAGACATGGAGTGCCATTATCCATCATCTCTGATAGAGATGCACGATTCACCTCTCGCTTTTGGCAATCACTACAACAGGCACTGGGTACTCGACTCGATATGAGTACTGCCTACCATCCGCAAACTGACGGCCAAAGCGAGCGAACAATACAGACGCTCGAGGATTTTTGTTGCGAGCATGTGTGATAGATTTTGGAGGTAATTGGGATGCACACCTACCTCTATCAAAATTTTCCTATAACAATAGTTATCACACCAGCATACAGATGGCACCATTTGAAGCGTTGTATGGACGCAAGTGCCGATCGCCACTTTGTTGGGCAGAGTTGGGCGACAGACAGTTATCCGGTCCTGAGATAGTCCAAGAAACAACGGACAAGATATCTCAAGTACTTAGTCGATTGAAAATGGCACGAGACCGAAAAAAGAGTTATGCCGACAACAGACGAAAACCCTTGGAATTTCAAGTAGGTGACAAAGTCCTACTCAAAGTAGCACCCTGGAATGAGGTAGCGCGATTTGGAAAACGCGGTAAACTGAACCCTCGATATGTAGGACCTTTTGAGATCCTAGCAAGGATTGGTCCTGTAGCATATAAGCTTAAACTGCCACAAGAACTTAGCAATATTCAGGTCACTTTTCACGTGTGTAACCTTAAAAAGTGTCTGTCCGACGAAACCTCAATCATCCCTCCTGATGAAATCTTTATTGATGCAAAACTAAACTTTGTGGAGGAACCCCTCGAGGTTATGGACACGAAAACACAGAAACTTCGAAACAGTTGGATCAAACTTGTCAAAGTTAGATGGAACTCGAAACGAGGCCCAGAGTTCACCTGGGAACGTGAGGATGAAATACGCAAGAAATATCCTCAACTTTTCGAGAGCGTGACCGCGACTCACGGCTCAACTTAAATCTCGGGACGAGATTTCCCTAACGGGGGGAGAATGTGACAACTCTCCAATTTAGGTAACAATTAACTTTAAGCATGTGCATTCTTACGCCAATTTCCTGACAAAAGTTTAAAAACAAAAGTTTGATGTGAAACAAGTCTAGCAAGCCCAAAATAATAATACGAGAAGTATTACAAAAATTGTAAGTTATATAATCACATATTATATACTTGAAAGATAGCGAAAAACACGTCCGAAAAACATCTCAGAAATGTTCCCAAAATCATTTCGAAATATTATTTAACTAAAATAATATAGGAGAAAAATTTTAAAACAAAATAATATTGCGTTTTAAACACATATTGAGCACGCTGAACATTTAAAATATACAAATCATACAACAGTCAAAAATAATGAAAATATCATTACTTTAATTTTAGATTATGAACCTGGAGAACATCTACAAAATAAAAATATAAAATATTATATTTTACATTGCTGTAATTATACCCGTACCAGAAATTAACGGGCTTAAAATAGCCAACAAACTCAAATAATTGAGGAACCGTTTCCTGTATCACTCTCATACCGTTCCATTTTTTTTAATATATACTCCCACCATTCCTTCATCTGGTCACTTAACTACATCACCAAAAATCATCATCATCAATTTTCTTCTTCTTCACTAAGAAACACACAAGAACCAGCAGAAGCAACTCAAGTAGCTGCAGATAATAATATAATTAAAACTTATAACAATAACCATATCATCATCATCTCACGGCATCATCATCATCATAATCTCATTGTAAGGAAATTTAATTTTCTTTGATTTCTATACTTAAATTTCGTTATATAACTTGTTTATACATCACTATCTAAGTATAAAACACAATAATTTGATGAATTTGTGAATTGTTCTTGAAAATAGTTTTTAAGAAACCAAAATTTAAAATACACAATTTACATGTAAAAATTGTTAAAAACATGATATTATGTTATATATTGTTGTTACTAAACATATGTAAACGTTTACCACTCGAATTATAGCTAAAATCTATGTCGAATTCGTGATAGAAACTGAAAACAGGAAACAGAGTGAACTGCGCCAGGAACAAAACTAGAAAAGCTTCACATAGGGTGATATTATGTTAATCTATTTTGGTTAAAAGCTTCACATGGTTTAAAAACCATGTTAAGCTATTTTAGTAAAAAGCTTCACATGGTTAAGCCATGTTAAGCTATTTTTGGTTAAAAGCTTCACATGGTTTAAAAACCATGTTAAGCTATTTTGTTAAAACTTAACACAAATATTTTGTGTTAGCATAAGTGAAGGATCTACCTTGATTAATAAGCAAAAACATGTTAAAATATGTGAGCTAGAACAGGGACAGATTGGTGTGTAAACGGGCCGGATTGTTTTGGTAACCAAATTGGGCCACAGATATAAATCATAAATATTAATGGGCTGAAATGAATTGGATCGTGTAATTGGGCCATACTATTGGGCCGAACTAATTGGGCCAAGCCCAACGGGTCGTGAAGTTTTAAAACGCAAACTTAAAACGGAATTTATAAACACACACACACACACACACACACACACACACACACACACACACACATATATATATATATATATATATATACTTCTAGTAACAAACAGCAAATTTAAATATATATGTATATATAACAAATGACAAACTTTTATGAATATGTATACACACATTTAAGTTCAACTCAAAATTTGATATATTATATTCACAAATGACGTTTTCTTAACAAACGAAAGCTTATGTATTTTATACGGAAATAACGTATTTAAAACTTATATATATATATATATATATATATATATATATATATATATATATATATATATATATATATACATACGACAATTGCAAATGATATGTCTTGACACACAAAGGGAATATTCGTCTAACAAACGTACGAAATATAATATACAACAAGTATATTTACATACATGATGTGTGCTAAGTATAGGAAATTATAATAACAAGTTTAAATTAAGAAAATACTAAATAATACTATCACACAATTCAGGCAAGATTGACCCGTTCATGTAATATAGCTTAATAAGTAAGTCCAAATTCGAACACAAGGAACACAAGAAAACGTGATTCTTATTTATAACTAATTATCTATTTATTCTAATTACAGATATTTACAATTATAATACAATTAAATACAAGGATCCAATTTACAATAATCTACAAGATAAGGGGGACGTTTTAGTTCCGAACGAACATATTTATATTTATATTTTTGATACAGATTCTAATAGATAAGTTTTAGGAACAACTTAGGTATACTCAATTGGATAAAAGATTATAATTATTCAAACTATTATTTATTAAACTTATTATATGTACTTATGTCTATTTGCTTTGTTGGCTATTATTACTGGTGATTTACTAATGTAGAAGATCACTTAGGGTTAAGTCAAATCCTCATCATAGCAACACAATCATAAGGTTACGCAAAGTGTTACTAATTAATAAGCTCTATCATCAATTTATTATACAATTTCTATGGTTAGGCTTGAATCGCAGTATTACTTTATATTAATGAATTATTCTTAGTTTATCGCATAAAGTTAAGATCAAAACATAAACACAATAACTTAATTTATATAAACAGTTTATGGTTATCCTAGTTTAATATAAATCAGTCTAATTATGTCAAGAATAATCACTAAAATATCATAATAAAGACAATTCTTGTATAATAAACATTCAATAATATAGTTCCAACATAAACATATAATTCAGATAATAAACTCAATAAACATTCATTCAAACAAATATAATGAAAACCTAATTCACAATTAAATCAACTAAACAATATCATAAATAACTTAATAAGGTTATTAAAGTTACAAGGATAAAGAAATCGAACCAATTGACGAATTAGCTTTTCCTAGGGTTAAAAACCTTCAAACCCTAGCTCTTTAACCTCCAAAATCGCACCTAAAGTCGACCTAAAACCCTAACTTTCGGTTTTAGTATCCTTGAATCGTATATGGTTTAAGCTAATTTGAGCCTCTATTTATAGTTTTAAAAACCGACCTCCCAACCGCCGGTTGGATCAGTTTGTATCCGGGTCCAACTCCACGTGTCTGCACCGCCTTTAAACCCTAAAGCCCAACCGCCGGTTGGTTAATCCAACCGCCGGTTGGATGTAAATTCCAGAATATTCCATTTTCGGGCTTGGGCTTAACTCTTGGACTCTCAATCTTCATATCCGGACTTTATTCTCTTTTTGGCCCAATTCTTCATTTTAACTCCTTTGGTCTTCATTTCTTCAAGGTTTAAGCTCCTTTTTCTTCATTTTTTCATTTTCTTTCAGTTTTGGATTAGTTTTTGCTCCTTTTTCTTCATTCTTTAATTAAAATACATTTCTGCAAATATTAACAAAATAAGTATCTAAAATCATATAAATGCACTAAAATGTATATAAATATAGGGATAATTACTATAAAATATACTATCTATTTGATGCTTATCAAATATCCCCACACTTAAGTTCTGCTTGTCCTCAAGTAGAAAACTGAATAAAATTTAAAAGTAAGCATCAAACTAATATTTAAGAATCAGAATACCAATACTAAAAATATGTTTCATAACTTAAAAATTTAAACAATTTAATTAACATGGATAATTATAATGTACAAATAAAATTATTATTATTTGTGTAATACATAGCTCATGAATGATTACTAATATATTTATCCACTTTAAACAATCTATATTTATACTTCTGAATACACCTTTATTATTAGTATGTATATTACTTATGATTTCCATATATGATATACCTTTAAATTTAATTATACAATTTCCTTTTATATTCCAATTAAATATATGAAATACATTTTTAAGAATCAAGACATTGGTGACAGGTCTGCATTTTCATGCAACAGAGCGACATAACTTGATTCAGGTTTAAGCAAAACCAGACTTGGTCAAACCATTTTGGCGACCTCATTAGGTATCTTTTATTTTTTAAGACTTTTCAAGTACTTTTGACTAGCGTTTGCTTAATTTTTAAGTATATATTAATAGAAACCAGGTCTATACTTTCGTATAACAGAGGAAACCATCAATATATACCCCTAAATGTACTCACATAAGTAAAAAGATATATAAAATTATTGCATAATAAATTTAAAAATTAAGACTTTTATGTCATACATCATATTATGTATCATAAAATAATAAACAAGTTATATTATTAATTTATTAAAATTCAGAAATCATTATATAGATTGCCTATTAGTACATCATATCATATAACTATATATCACTTCCTCTATTAAGTAGCTTACATTATATATACAAAACAGTTAATCCACATTAAAGTCTAAACTTTTAAATACAAAACAAAAATTTTAACAAAAGTATTCTAACTAATAAATACTTAGTTATTCACTTAAAATTTTAAATTTTCAAAATTTTTAGACAAGACAAACTTAATTGTTTAATTAAAGAAATTCTTTTTCTTACGAACCCTATCCCCACACTTAAATTATACAATGACCTCATTGTATAAAAATTGATAAACAAAAGTGTGTAAGGGAAAGAAAAATAGAACAGAAAAACTCCCCTGACTGAAATTATAAATTTCATCATCGGCTAAGAAAAATCTGCTTGATTGATTCCTTCATCTCTTAAAAAATAATATACGACATCCACACTTTCGTAGTTAATCACGATTGCATTTAGCATATGCAATAAGCCTTTAAACCCCTCGGTATCCCAAGTGGACGAGTTATAGTCTCGTGAGGGTTTCCAGTGAACATACCCACAAAGTTCAAACCTGAAAATAAAAACATAAAAGAAAAACATAACATATAAAAATAAACATGGGTTGTCTCCCAAGAAGCACTTTTGTTTAAATGTCGGTAAGTTCGACATTATCTGATAACTTATCCTTCCAAAGTTATATCTGAAATATTTTCGATAATATTATCTTCATAATATTTCTTCAAACGATGTCCATTAACTGTAAAAATATTTCCATCAAAAGCTATCAAATCTACACTCCCATTTGTATGAACTTGGTGAATAACAAACGGTCCGCTCCATCTGGATTTCAATTTACCCGGAAATAACCAAATACGTGAATTATACAAAAGCACACGTTCTCCAGCAACAAACTCTTTATCCCCTCTAAGTCTTGCATCATGCCATTTCTTCGTTCTTTCTTTATGAAACCTTGAATTTTCATAAGCATTCCAACGAAGCTCATCTAACTCATGTAACTGTAAAAAGCGATGCTTACCAACTTCATCGATATCCATGTTGCATTCTCGAAGTGCCCAATATGCTTTGTGTTCTATTTCCACTGGTAAATGACAAGCTTTTCCATAAATTAATCTATACGGAGTACAACCTGTAGGGGTTTTAAATGCTGTCCTGTATGCCCAAAGTGCATCATCTAACTTTTCCGACCAATCTTTTCTGTTAGAACCAACAGAACGTTCCAAAATACGTTTTAATGCACGATTGGTATTTTCAACCTGTCCACTAGTCTGTGGATGATAAGGTGTAGCGAATCGATGACTAACTCCATACCGTTTTAATACTTTCTCTAATTGAGTATTAGAAAAATGAGTACCTCGATCACTAATCAATGCTCTGGGAGTTCCAAATCTTGAGAATAATTGTTTAAGAAATTTCACCACAACTCTAGCATCATTCGTAGGTAATGCTTTTGCCTCAGCCCATTTAGAAACATAATCCACAGCTACTAATATGTACTTATTACCGTGACTCATAGAAAATGGTCCCATAAAATCAATACCCCAAACATCAAAAATTTCAAAAACCTTTATACTATTTTGTGGCATCTCATCACGTTTAGAAATGTTCCCAGCTCTTTGGCAAGAATCACAATTCCGAATGCATATGTATGTAACATCCCAAAATCTAAAAGTAATATTGTGAATAAAGTAATATTAAGTGTTTTAAATTATATTTACTTTAGGTGAAATAAAATAGTAATAATTGTAAGTCGGTTTTAAAGTCCAGACAATGATAATCACGGGGAATAAAATTAAAACATATATATATCCATCCATATGTGTACGTACATATCAGTTATCATATTTCATTCAAAATATTCCAGGAGCTTCATGAAACAAGAAGAAAGGTCGCAGGAACCAAAAACCATGAATCAAAATCATTTCAAACCTCAAATTGAAGCTATAAAACATGAATTCATCATCAATTAATCATTCCTATCATGAGGTAATTATTATTCTTGCTCAATTTTAACCTAGAACTTTGGTGTTCATGGATTTTGATGGGTTTTGATAAATTAGAGATTCTAATCTGAAATTAGGGTTTTAAATGATTGAATTGATGTTAGTTTAGGTTATTAGTGATGATTAATAACCTTACTATGATCTAGAAAGGAAGAACCTTTAATGTGTTCTTGAGGGTTTGTATAAATTATGATGATTTGGTGATAATTCACCTAAATTGATGATTAGAAGTGTTGTTGGAACTTTATTTGTGAGAATTGAATTAGTGAATCATGTAGTAAATCACTTGAGCAAGAAATGAATATAGTTTTAAGTATGGTTTATTGATTTAATGAAGAACATGATGAATGAATTGATGTTAATACATCTTAATTGGTGAATATAAATGTTATTGGAATATGATTAAGGAATATTGAAGTATTGAATCAAAGGATTAAGCAATTGGATTAATTATAATTATGAGAATGATTATGATTAAGTGATAAAGGAATTATGTGATCATTAGTGATGATCAAATTGGAATACAAATAATCAAGCCAAGTATATGATTATAGTATAAGTAATGAAATAAGGAATTTTATGAATTTATGATATTTCATGTGATTTTCATAATCTTGGATTAGTTCATGATGAATCTTGAAGTATGATAGGAAATAATGATTGAAAGAGTATGCAAATAATGAAATAGTGAAATAAAGGGAACTATGAAATAAGAGATTTTGTGTAATATGATCAATCCAAAAGAGTGATGGATTGATAATGTTAATGTATTGATTATGATGATTACTAGATGTTAAATATAACACCCCTCTTTCTATACAATAACATTCTATTATTTTACTCGGAAGCGTATGAATTTAAAACATATTTATATACTGTACATTAAGATAATGTACATAAACAATTACATGTTCAGAACACACCAAATTTAAACTGTTTAAAAACTATACAAGCCGGGGTATTATATATATTACAAAACAAGGTTTATAACAAAACCATATCAGAGTTCACAAGCTGTCAAACTTTCCTTGCAAAAGCATCCACTTCCTGATCACCCACATATCAAACATAATCTGCAGGAAGTTAAAATGAGGGATTAGCATGAAGCTAAGTGAATGAATTTATCACACACAATTCAACTTAGCATAACAATCTGTTTACAGCAAATAATCGTAAACACATTTCTATTTCAATTTCAATGAGGATCGGTGGCTCTGGAGATATCATAATACCCGGGGATTCTCCAAGAACACTTAACGTCAATCTGTATGGCCATTACAGAATAGACCGATAACTATTGGTTATTAAACTCATACACAGGTCTCAAACACAACAGATGAATCAAAACCTGTGTAATTCACATAATAACCAAAAAGTCCAACTACGCGTTGACCTCAATAAACTGTACACATAGATTCACATATCATGTAGATTTATAATCAGTAACAAAGACTAAACAGTCTATAATCAATCTACGTTTACTTGTTGCAACCAAATAGTTACAACTAAATCAAAGGTGAGTTATAAATCCACTCACCGATACCTCAGAAGTCGCAACACTCAGCTTCTAATCACTGAGTCTTTGGAGTATCTGAAACACCACATAATACACAAGTTAGTAACTCGTCTCATAATCATTATCATAACATATTTATTCAAATCAGGTAAATCCCTGAAGTCTAAGCAAACAAACGTTCAACCAGAAAATTCCCGAAATGACGTTTAAAACTAAAAAATGCCATTTTCGGCCCCTAGATGGCCCCGAATGGCCAAAAACTAACTAGGCTATAGAATATAGCTTTGATCATTGGGCCGTTTCCGAGTGACCATGCGAATTTCAACTCATTCTGAGTTAGTGAAATTCGTAACTAACCCGTGACCCTGAAAACACTTGTGCATTTTCAAAATTTGCAAAATCCTTCAAAAATTTTCATGCAAACGCGATCCGGAAAGGGAGGGCTGGATCGCGTTCATCTTTAGAAAATGTTCTGTCACCGTTTTACACTTGGGAACGCGATCCGGGAACTAGGGCTGGATCGCGTTCGAGCTTGTTTCAGCTCAATATCATACCTGCAAACACACAGCTCGTACCAAAACTTTTACATACCAAATTTATTGATACCAAATCGATATTACAAGTGTTCTAACACCAAATAAACACTAATAACATCACATATCATGATATATCAACATCCCAAACATCAAGTATTACAAATTTCATGCCTAAATCATAATACCCATTTAGTTTACTTGCTTAAACTCACAATCCCATTTAAGAACTTGAATTCAAGATTAAAACTAGACCAAATCAGTTTACAATGATCATCTAACATCACTAATCATCATGTAACACTTATGATTCAAGCAATTTATCCATTTCATCTTAACATAGCACTCTTATGTTCATAAAACTAAGTATACTTACATGATGATGAAGAAGATGATAACAAGGAGATGATGATAATTAGCTCCAGATTTCAGTTCCAAAAGTTTGATGGTTGATTTAAGTTTGAAGAGTTCTTGTGTCCAGGTTATAGTTTTAGGTTTTAGAATGAAATGATCAAACTTTCCTAAAAAGGAAAGGTTATAAGTCGGCTAAGTTTTTCCCCGACTTCGTATTCACTTAAAACTAGTCCCCTTTCAATCTATTGTCTGGAACCTAAAAACCATTTTGCGAGAAACTTATTTTATTTTACCGTTAACTATAGTAAATTAAAACGAGTAATATTTCACTAGTCACAATAAGTTCTGGGACTTATTTAACTAAGTTTCTGAATTAAACAAATAATACCAAGTAATTTCTAAAACAATTAAATACGAAATTAAAATAATAGAAATTACCAGACCGGTACGGAGGATGTTACATTAAATGTGTTATTGTATCGATAGGGTATATGCTAAGTGATCAAGAACGGTGGTTTAGCTATTCGGATGTGACATCATGCATTCGCTTAAAATGCAAAGGTGAGTGTTATGGGGATTAAATGAGTAATGATTGTATGTTCCGGATTGATTATGAGCAAGAGGTTCATACAATCAAATATTAGTTGTTTGTATCTTATCTTGTTCTTAATTCGTGAATTATAATGGGTATGTTTTACCGGATTGCTTACGAGAAAAAGGTTTGCATGACCCAATGGAATATTAATTGTTTCGAATCTTGTTTCTAAATTTGGTTATTAGGATAGTGATTAGACATGTAGTGATGATGTTATGTTTTGTGTTAAGATGTTTGGTTGTTGATTAAGTGATGATTATGTGGATTTGTGGAATGAGTGATTTGTAGGGATTGTATCGTTAGGGAATAATCATGGATTACGAAATAGGTGCTTGGCACCACTTGTATCTATTAAGCTTGGTATCCATTTTGATGAGAATTGGTGCGTTGCCTATTTCTATCTCTTGGACCGCGGATCCTTACGAAATAAAGGGAATCTCTACAATGGTTTTGTAGTATTTGTGGGATCAGATAAGTGAATTCTTGCTAAACGAAATATGTTGTTATATTTATGGATTAATCATTTAATTGTTCATAAGCTCACTAAGCTTAATAGCTTACTCTTTCAGTGGTTTCATGATGTAGGTGGATAGTTCGGTTGAACCTACTTGAATTCGATGGATATTAAGGATTACATGAAGGTAGCGTGGAATTGGAGCTTGCTAAATGGTTAGAACAGCTCTACTCTCTTTGAAGTATCGTTATGAATTATCACTTGTGTAAATCGACCAAAAAGACACCTTTGAAATAATATTGATGAATTAAAGTATAAAGTGTCAATTAGCTGAAAAGTGTATCTTTGACTTGGTATAGTCAAAGTGAAATATAATGGTGTCAATTTGGGTAATGTGAATATTGTATAGTGATAATGTTGTTAGAAGTGGAATAACGTGTATATTGATCATAGTTATGGCGAACTTATGATCAAAGTGTCAAAGTTAGTATTTTGGCTTATTCGAGTGATCATGAATTAAGAATTATGGCTTGTTGTTTAAAGGAATTGAAATCATGTATTATATGGTTAAAATGGATTAGATTTAATTAAAGTGTCCAAATGGACCCTAAACGGGTCAAAGGAGTTAAAATGGAATAGAGTGGGTGTACGACATTTAGGAATACACTCACACGTGTCAATTGTATCATAGAACATGTGTGCAAAAGGTTGAAGTCAGAAACCAAGTGAATTGGAATATGACTTGTATACCAAAATGGTCCAAAATGGCAATAAATTGGTCATACGTCCATTTTCTCGATAAATGCGTATTTTGAAAAAGTGTAAAAAGGGAAAGTTTCAATTTGGCATGTTGGAGATGTCTGTAAAATTTTAGAGTCTAACTCTAAACGAGTAAAAAGTTATGCGTGTCTGAAATTCGTTTAAAAACCTGAGTTTGGTCCATGTTTCAGCTGAAGTTAGTTAAAAGTGGAAATATGGTTTAATGGAAGTATTGAGTTTCGGTTGATTTTGGTAGTGAGGAAATGGTAGTAATATTGAATCTATCAAATGAACGTTGACCCTAGAGGTTTATGGGTCGAACTATTGTTATTTTTCTAAAGGGGTCAAAATGGGCAGTTTAACGGGTCAACATGCCAAAATGTGTCAAAATGAGTGTTCGAATCATTTTAATGTGGGCTATTGGCCCCAATAATGTAATGGAGCGTGTTGGAAGGTAAAATTCTGGAAATGAGTCCAACGGGTTGTGAATTGGTCCGGAATATGTTAGTGTTCGTTAGAATTCTTTAGAATCTGTTAGTATTCTTTAGAATTCAATGTATTCTTTATAATTCGTTAGTATTCTTTAGAATTCATTAGTATTCTTTAGAATTTATTAGTATTCTTTATAATTCGTTAATATTCTTTAGAAGTCGTTAGTATTCTTTATAATTCGTTAGTATTCTTTATAATTCATTAGTATTCTTTAAAAAAAAAAATGTTCACGAATTTGGGGCGTTTCAATGTATCTTTAAAAATCGTTGGCCAATAAAAACCTGCATCAGATATTTTCTTTGCAGTGTAACTTGGTCCATTATGTCCTCCTACTGGTCCTTCATGACAATGCTTTATAATCTGTTGGGCTTCTTTACCATCTACACATCTTCTAATTATGCCATCTGCACAGTATCTGAAAAGAAATGGATCTTCCCAAAAATAATACTTTAAATCAGAAAAGAATTTCTTCTTCTTCTGGTAATCCATCTTTGGTAAAATTTTAGTAACCAAATAATTTGCATAATTCTCAAACCACGGTATCTCTTTTATTTCTTCGACTGTCATAAGTTTCTCATCAGGAAATGAATCTTGAATTTCCTCTTCATCTAATGCTTCTAACTCCGGATTTTCTAACCTTGACAAATGATCAGCTGCGACATTTTCAGCTCCTTTCTTATCCTTGATTTCAATATCAAATTCCTGCAATAAAAGAATCCATCTCAATAAACGAGGGGGCGCATCCTGCTTATTAAACAAATACTTCAAAGCAGAATGGTCAGTATAAACCACAGTTTTATTTAAGACAAGATATGAACGAAATTTATCGAAAGCAAAAACCACTGCCAGAAGTTCCTTTTCCGTAGTTGTGTAATTTTCATGAGCATCTGTTAATGTCTTACTGGCATAATAGATTGGCTTAAACTTTTTATCAATTCTCTGCCCTAAAACAGCTCCAACCGCATAATCACTAGCATCACACATTAATTCAAAAGGTAGATTCCAGTTTGGACCTGTCATAACTGGAGCAGATACTAACTTTTCTTTTAATGTATCAAACGATTGTTTGCATTTATCTGTAGATTCAAACTTTGCATCCTTTTCCAACAAATGATTCAATGGTCTTGCTATCTTTGAAAAATCTGGTATAAATCTCCGATAAAATCCAGCGTGTCCCAGAAAGCTCCTTATTCCTTTTACATTTGTAGGATAAGGTAATTTTGAAATGGCTTCAATCTTCGCTTGATCTACCTCAATTCCTATTTTGGATATTTTATGACCTAAAACAATTCCTTCTCTAACCATAAAGTGGCATTTTTCCCAGTTAAGAACTAAATTTGCCCCTTCACATCTCTGCAACATCTTCTGTAAATTCTTTAAACAAGAATCAAATGAATCACCAAATAATGAAAAATCGTCCATAAAAACTTCCATGAAATCTTCTACCATATCATGAAATATTGCGATCATGCAACGCTGAAACGTAGCTGGTGCATTACATAAACCAAACGGCATCCTTCTATAAGCAAATGTACCAAACGGACAAGTAAATGTTGTTTTGTCTTGATCTTCGGCTGCAATCGGTATTTGAAAATATCCTGAAAATCCATCCAGAAAACAATAGAACTCCTTTCCTGCTAGCCTTTCTATCATTTGATCAATAAATGGTAATGGAAAATGATCTTTCCTAGTAGCATCATTTAATTTCCTATAATCAATGCAAACTCTCCATCCCGTTACTGTCCTTGTTGGTATTAAATCATTCTTCTCATTTGGTATAACCGTTATTCCGCCTTTCTTTGGTACAACATGTACTGGACTTACCCATGGACTATCTGAAATAGGATAGATTAATCCTGAATCCAGCAATTTAATGATTTCTTTTCTGACAACGTCTTTAACATTCGGATTCAATCTTCTCAATGGTTGTACGACTGGCTTGAAATCTTTCTCCATCAATATGTTATGAGTACAGTATGTAGGACTGATTCCCTTAATATCCGTGATTTTCCATGCTATGTCTTGTTTATGCTGTTTAAGAACCTGAACTAATCGTTCTTTTTCTGCTATCGATAATTTCGAAGATATTATAACTGGCAAGTCTGATGTGCCTTGTAAATAAGCATATTATAAATGTGCTGGTAGCTCTTTAAGTTCCAACTGTGGTGGTTCTTCAATAGATGTCTTGATCTCAAATATCTCTTCCTTCAAACAAGGAATATTGTTCACAGAATATGGTATCAATTCCTGGTTAATAATTTTAGCAATTGGCTGTATTTCTCCCTCTTCAGGATGTTGTTGAATAACCACTGTTACTTCTTCCAAATCTTCATCTTCCTCTAATAACTTATCAAATTCTGCTAAATCCTTTGCAGTGTCAAACTCTTCAGTCCATCCATTAAGGATTCCTATATCTGCTTGATCTTTTCCTTAAAAATCTTGAAAAGAAGAGTTATCAATATATTCATATGAATTTAAATAATAACAAGTATCATCCACATAATCAGGAAATTTCATGGAATTATTAACATCAAAAACAATTTTATCATTCCCTAACCTCATGGTAATTTTTCTATTAAAAACATCTATTAGGGCATGTGTAGTTGCTAAAAATGGTCTTCCTAATATAATAGGGACTTTAGGGTCTTCTACCATATCTAAGATTACAAAATCACATGGAAAAACAAATTTATCTACTTTAATTAAAACATTTTCAACTATTCCCCTAGGATATTGCACAGATCGGTCAGCTAATTCAATACACATACGAATAGGTTTTGGTTCTACTAATCCTAAACGCATATAAAGAGTATATGGCATTAATGAAATACTAGCACCTAAATCTGCTAATGCATTTTCAATAGTAATTTCACCAATTTTGCAAGGTATAGTAATACTCCCTGGATCTTTGACTTTTGGAGGTAGCTTATTCTGCATTATTGCTGAGCATCTCGCGTTCATAGTCACATTTGTCACATTATCCAGTTTACTTTTGTTAGTCAGCAGCTCCTTAAGATATTTTGCATACTTCGGTATTTGAGCTATAGCTTCAACAAAAGGAATATTAATATGAAGTTGTTTCAAATTTTCCAGAAATTTATGGTATTGTTCATCTTCTTTGTCCTTTCTCAGAGCAGCTGGATACGGAAGTGGGGGTGTATAGTCTTTGATGACTTCTTTAATCTTATTTTCTCCAACGCTCTTTTTGTTTGGTTGTATGTCTTCATCAATTGTTTCTTTTTCAACCTATTTAGACTTAACAATTTTATTAGTTATAACAGGAGATTCAACATTCTTACCACTTCTGGTCATTACTGCTTTAGCTTGCTCCTTTGGATTTGTTTCAGTAAATCCTGGCAATGTTCCCGGAAATCGCTCCTGTAATGTTTTAGCAATCTGATGAACTGATCCTTCAATTTGTTTAATTGATGCTTCATTATTACGCATCCTTACATCATGATCATCCATTCTTTTATTACTTGCTTCAACCATTTTTCCCAAAATGCCTTCTAACGTATTGATTCTGTCAGAATAGGACGGATTTTGTCCCGTTTTGACATAGAAACCTGGTGCTCCTTGTTGATACTGTTGTCCTGGTTGATTAGTTCTTCTAAAATTAGAAACTTGACGATAATTCGGATTTCCTTGAAAATCCCCATACATAACTTCTTCAGTGCTTATTTCACTGTCATTATTAGGACATTCTGTCTTTAGATGATTTCCTCCACATATTTCACAGCCAATCCTGATTGCATGAACTTGTTCATTCACTTTCTTAATATCTCTTCCCATACTTTCCAATTTTGCAGTGATAGCTGCGAGACCATCACTGTCTTCAGATATCCTTTTTCTTCCAGATGAACCATCATCCCATAATTGAGAATGCTTAGCTAGTTCTTCAATTCCGGCTTTTGCTACTGCTGGAGTTTTCTTAGGTACTGGGCCTTGTGCATCTAACTGTTGACGTGTTGCTCGATCAACTCCTTTATAGAATACCGTTATTTCTTGTTGGACATTCAAATCATGTTGTGGACATTTATGTAACATTTCCTTATATCTTTCCCAAGCTTGATATAGAGATTCATCGGGTTTCTGCTTAAAATTCCTAATTTCATCGATCATTTTCGACGTTTTGGAAGGTGTACAATACATTTTTAGAAATTTTGTACGAAGATCTTCCCAAGTAGTAATAGATCCGGCTGGTTCATTATTAATCCATCTCTTAGCTCCATCCTTTAATGTTAAAGGAAATACTCGTAACATAACCTGATCTCTTGTAACATTAGGAATATTAAACATATCTGCAATCTCTAAAATTTTCTCTACATGCTCGTTTGCATCTTCTTTATCTTCTCCTCTGAAAGGATTCTCTCTCAATTCCTTCAGAAATTGTCCCTTTAATTCAAACTCTACTTCTCTAGCTATAGCAGGCCTAACCACTCCCGGTCTTGGATCTCCACGAGTTTGAATCGTGTAATCCTCAAGCGTCATGTTAGCTATGTATGCCATATTTCTTTGTTTTGGTTCAGCTTCTCTTGGATATACTATATGTTGTCTCGAAGGTACTTTATCTAACTCTGAATCGGAGTAATACCCTTTTTTAGCCGTTTTGACTAAACTGTTATGAGATATTAAATCGTCTTCGTCAGATGAAATTCCTTGTTCTGGCGAATTAGGTGGCGCGTATGATAATCGTCTTCTAGAATGAAATTCTCGTTCTGGTTCGTCAAATGGACTAAGTGGATCCGGATGAAGTGTGCGGGTCATACATCCATCTGCAACAAAAACAGAATTTAGTAGTACCTTAAATTCAAAAAAAATAAATGTTAATTAATAAGTTAGAAATATTCAAGTAGGTGTATATATATTCCGATAATTAATAATAAAACAGATTCAAAATTAAATAATCAAAGAATAATACCCAACCCAAAATTTTCCTATTTGTTAGTTATGCAAGTTAGTTATTTATACAATAATTCGAAATTACAGTTATTTTGTTAAATTTCTTTTACAAAGCTAGTCAATAGATCTCGGTAGCTCCATTGATAATACACAAAAGCGAAGAAACAGGTCAGCGCAAAGCTTATTAAAAACCGATTTCTTTTGAGAAGCACCTTACCTCTTATATGATATCAATGAGGTAGGGCTTTACTCTCCTTATACCTTTGTTTTTGTCAGTATTCTCAATGGATGAGCCGATATTTCTTATCGATTTTGCAAAGTATCAGAAATAAAAATTATACAAGTAAAATAATTAGTTTAAAATAAAATACACCGCTCTCCCGGTAAAACAAAAGTTCAACCGGTTAAGTGTTCCCCGACAGCGGCGCCAAAAACTTGATATGTGCTAAGTATAGGCAATTATAATAACAAGTTTAAATTAAGAAAATACTAAATAACACTATCACACAATTCAGGCAAGATTGACCCGTTCATGTAATATAGCTTAATAAGTAAGTCCAAATTCGAACACAAGGAACACAAGAAAACGTGATTCTTATTTATAACTAATTATCTATTTATTTTAATTACAGATATTTACAATTATAATACAATTAAATCCAAGGATCCAATTTACAATAATCTACAAGATAAGGGGGACGTTTTAGTTCCGAACGAACATATTTATATTTATATTTTTGATAAAGATTCTAATAGATAAGTTTTAGGAACAACTTAGGTATACTCAATTGGATAAAAGATTATAATTATTCAAACTATTATTTATTAAACTTATTATATGTACTTATGTCTATTTGCTTTGTTGGCTATTATTACTGGTGATTTACTAATGTAGAAGATCACATAGGGTTAAGTCAAATCCTCATCATAGTAACACAATCATAAGGTTACGCAAAGTGTTACTAATTAATAAGCTCTATCATCAATTTATTATACAATTTCTATGGTTAGGCTTGAATCGCAGTATTACTTTATATTAATGAATTATTCTTAGTTTATCGCATAAGGTTAAGATCAAAACATAAACACAATCACTTAATTTATATAAACAGTTTATGGTCATCCTAGTTTAATATAAATCAGTCTAATTATGTCAAGAATAATCACTAAAATATCATAATAAAGACAATTCTTGTATAATAAACATTCAATAATATAGTTTCAACATAAACATATAATTCAGATAATAAACTCAATAAACATTCATTCAAACAAATATAATGAAAACCTAATTCACAATTAAATCAACTAAACTATATCATAAATAACTTAATAAGGTTATTAAAGTTACAAGGATAAAGAAATCGAACCAATTGACGAATTAGCTTTTCCTAGGGTTAAAAACCTTCAAACCCTAGCTCTTTAATTATCAAAATCGCACCTAAAGTCGACCTAAAACCCTAACTTTCGGTTTTAGTATTCTTGAATTGTATATGGTTTAAGCTAATTTGAGCCTCTATTTATAGTTTTAAAAACCGACCTCCCAACCGCCGGTTGGGTTCTCCAACCGCCGGTTGGATCAGTTTGTATCCGGGTCCAACTCCACGTGTCTGCACCGCCTTTAAACCCTAAAGCCCAACCGCCGGTTGGATGTAAATTCCAGAATATTCCATTTTCGGGCTTGGGCTTAACTCTTGGACTCTCAATCTTCATATCCGGACTTTATTCTCTTTTTGGCCCAATTCTTCATTTTAACTCTTTTGGTCTTCATTTCTTCAAAGTTTAAGCTCCTTTTTCTTCATTTATTCATTTTCTTCAGTTTCTTTCAGTTTTGGATTAGTTTTTGCTCCTTTTTCTTCATTCTTTAATTAAAATACATTTATGCAAATATTAACAAAATAAGTATCTAAAATCATATAAATGCACTAAAATGTATATAAATATAGGGATAAATTACTATAAAATATACTATCTATTTGATGCTTATCAATACATATATATGTACAACAATTATATATATGTACGACGCCAACAAAATGACATTGATATATATCTATACAACTAGAACATGTATGTGGATATATTTAACAAGAAATACGACATAAGAAATAATAACGATATTTCAACATAATGTCAACAACTATTTGTACAATTTAAGAGATTAACAATTTCTTTAAAACAAGTAAATTGTTAACATAAATTGATTCAACAAATCAAAGTACTTATGTTAATACAATTATTGCGTATAGGTTGACATACCTTGGGCGCGCTATCCAGCTGCTAGCATTCACATCACTACCACTACTGTGAGTTTACATCCCCTACTTTTAAATGTTTTCTGCTTTTAAACACAGGGGTGTTAAACATAGAAATTGCATGCCAACACATGCAACAAAATTATAAATGCTTGATTGCTTTATACAACTGTTGATTATTGGAATTACATTTTCACAACTATTTTGGGAATTAGACAACGTATCCTAGTACGGACCTAGACTTGAAATGTATGCATGAAAGACCTTATGTCATGCAGACTGTAACCATTAGCTTGGTGACTCTAGCCACTGAGTATACGGATAGTACTATTGCCGTGACGACCCTCCTATGGTTGGAGCGTATACTTAAATGTCCTTCAGGCAAACAACATAAGTTTTGGTCGTGGTTTGGTTATAGGGTTAGGTCGCGTTACTTTAACTTGTAAGGTTTAGCTCACCTTGCAGGGGATCATAGTCTAAGTATTTCCCACATACATAATTATAGGAAAAACATATCCTACAACTGTTTTATACCGGAAAACATACCGGTTATCTTTTATATACTGGTGAACAACTAGAAATGCATTTTGGGGCAACATCCCACATAAAACTATACTTTAGGGTAACAACCCTACAGAACTTGTGTTTTGCAAAACTTGCAACTATTCATTGGATAACATTTCAATTATACAAACAAACTTGGTTAAACAACCCACATACACATATAAAACCTGTAAATTCACTCAACATGTTTTGTTGACGATTTTCTCTATGTTTTTCAGGAAATTAGCCGCGTAAGTAAGAATCGCATGCATTCAGGATGGACAACCCTGGACTAAATAAGATGCCACATACTTTGGGACGCTTTCGGAGATTTCCTCTGTATGACAGCAAACATTGTAGTTATACCCACGAAATATTACTTTATACATATGTATTGTGAAACTGAATGTTTTAAACGCTACTACTACTGTTACGACTTACCTGGTCGTAATCTTTTGTAATAACTGTTAAACTTGGCATCCTAATATATTATGTTCCGTAATGATCATATGCTCCGATACAGTGAATGCATATACGGTTAACGTCAGCACCCCCGTTGTTTACTTAAAATGCTTCCGCAAATTACTAAATAAACGCGATTACCGATTTTGGGGGTGTGACAGTTTAATTATTTAACTTATACCAAATTTGCATCCGCTATCATTGGATTAATCATACATAGACATATAATCAAATAATGAAATAACTTTGTGACAAACGTTCGCTATAATCACTAATTAAATCATTAACAAGCTTCAATAATATAATCAAACTTAAACACATGATAGTTTCAATTAAACATTAATTAAATTGCAATAAACAGTTTATTTAAGTTGAATATATGAATCTTAATTAAACTAGGATTAGCGTCCACTTATCATATACCTTAATTTCAATTCATTAATTTAAGATTTAATCTTGTGATTAAATCCCGTCAACTTCACCAACTTACACATTCTTGTTTAAATGATTATCTTATTTAATATCTGCTTCTGCAATCAATTAACAATTATTCATAGACAAATAATGGTAATAAACTATTATTATGAAAAAGCTCCCGCTAAATTGATCATATAATAATTTAACAACAAAATAAATCAATTAGATTAAACTCAAATACGTAAGGTTCACGATTAAACAGAAATAATTCAACATAAATATTAAAAGATAACAACCCTAATCATTAGATCACTTCATTCAAATAAGTGCAAAGAAATTTAGCTACTCATAATCATGATAAAGTAAACACAAATAATAATTGAAAATAAAGTAAACATTATTATTTAAATAAATAAAAGAATGCAAACCAAACAATTATTGTGCCCGTATAATGACTCCGCGTAACCCTAACTCCTCTCGCTCCGAAAGCGCGTTCCTAACCCTTAAGAAAAGCCCTAAAATTCGAATTTAAGGTTAAAACCCAAAAATTCGAATTTTATTTTCATAGATGAAAGTTGTCTCAAATTCGTATGGTTTAGGCTGCTATTTATAATATTGCCTGGGAGAAATTTAACCGGCGGTTGAGTGAAACAACCGGCGGTTATAAAGTGATATCGTACTCCTTAAGAAAAGTCAACCGACATAACACGTGAATTAAGCTAGCTGCCATGTGCATATGCGTGGGACCCACCTTCTAGAAACTCTTAATTGTTGACCGACTCTCCTTTCTTTCGCTGGGCTGCTTCTTCTCTCGTTTCCTTCTCCGCCCATTTCCAGCCCAATTCCTTTTTAATTAATTCTCCAATTTTGGTTTTATGGTCTTGAGCCCAAATTTAATTAATTACATGCATCCGCTTCATACGTCTCATTTAGACCAACTTCATATTTAGCTCACTTATATTTTTATTATAACAGCCCAAATTATTATTTTTAATTTGTTCTGACCCAATTCTTCTTTGGTTCAACTCGTACACTCTAATAAATCTTCAATTCAATTTATCTCGCGCAATCTATTTAAATCATCGAACTCAATTATTCGCATAACTTTCTTCATTTCTTGTACATATTCTTGTCCCAGCTCATTTATATACCTATTTGCAAATATTAACCAAATCAGTATCTATTATTAAATAAATGCAATATAAATAGTAAATATTATTAAATAAATATAACATTATTTAATGTTATTAATTCCGATAAGATCGTTATCTATCTTTGTACAGTTGATTCTGTCTCGTTCACATACTCTGTGTGTTCACTCCTGGAGTTGCTTCAACTATATATGAATCGATCCATTAGATTTTTGATCCAAAAGACAAGAATATGATTATAGTTCAACACCTACAAAAGGATTTTATCAATTTCGATCGTAGTATACATACAAATCATATCATATACTACACAGTGAGACACATACTGTCTACACGTAATACACCTAATAGGACTATAACCTGCACTAAATCAAATAACAACGGGTTATCTAGCTCTGATAATTCATTATCACATGATCACATAGATTCATGATATCGTGTAAAAAGTCACGTTTTTACTAGCGATATCTCTCTCATTTTAGAACAAAACTTGGCAAAAAAGCTCAAATATTACATTAATCAATGATATTTTGCCAAGTAGGTTAAAATAAGGAAGCACGAGAAAAATCAGGCAAAATGGACGAAAAACGAAGATTTCACGCGCATTTGAAGATTCAAGGCAACCGAGACAAGATTTCAAGAAAACACGAGTCATGTCAGAGTCTTCTCCATACCAAAGTCTTCGTTTTCAAAAATATAATCCAACGCAAAAAGAATCAACTAAAACAGATGAAGAATGAAGATTCTACGCGTTGCGAAAGATTCAAAACATTCGGAACAAGACATCTCAAGATTGGAAAACCATCTTGGGGATTTCTTTAAATCAAAGTCTTCGTTTCTAAAAATCGATTCCAACGCAAAAAGAATCGTCGCAATCGGATGCATAACGAAGGAGATACGCAAGAAAACGTGAACCGAGAAAATCGTACGGGCGAGGCCGGCCGGCAACCGGCCACCGCCGGCTGGCACCCGACCGGCGCCGGCTGCCTTTTCCGGTCTACCAACCGGTGCCAGCTGGTACCCAACCGGTGCCGGCCCGTGTCCAGTCGGTGCCTGGTGCTTTTTCGTCCGTGCCCCATCTTTTTCGTCCGGTACACGTACCGCACGCGCTTTTTTGCTAAAATGAGCCTATCTTTGCTATCGTGAGCCGGATTTCAGCTATAAATTCACCTTTGGATTCGTTTTTCAAAAACACACATTCCTAGACTAGTTTCACTCTCAAATTCTCAGCTTTTAAAATTTTCTTTTTTAGATTAGTTTAATTAATTGGGCTAGCCAATTAGTTAACTAAAAATGAGTAATTAGCCTTGTACGGAGGTGTTCAGGGACGCATTTTAGCTACGAGTTATGGTACGTTTTATCAAGTGTTAATCTATTTCCTTTTTATTCTCGTTATGTTTGTTGTTTATTTTTTTTATTCTTAATTATGTTTATTAGATTTGCCATGATTAGCTAAATAACTCAATTGTCTGCTATGATAGTCGTTTAGGGAATATTTAAATATGTAATAAACTGTATGTTACGTAGCTGCGGATAACTTAAAATTATGAATAGATGTAAGAATTAAATCTTTATCGTTTATCAACCCAACTTATGTTGTGACTAAAACCTTATCCAAAAATGAACATAGCTAACTCATAGGGTATAGGTCACTTAGTTATACTATGTTAGATTGAATCATTGAGCTCGGCATGGCCGGTGTTCTCTAGACTGAAAACAAGATCTAAGAGACACGGAATATGGGAATAGAGGTAGATTTAGATTAAATTCAAACAGGAAATACTTTTGAGACAACTTTCGGAGTATTTGCAACCTAGTTAATACTTTTACCAGCCTAAAAACCAAACACCATTTTGATTATCTTATTGTATGTTCTTGTTTGATTGTTGCTTTAGGATTATTATAATAGTACAACATAAAAGGCTTAAATTATCGTGAAATGACGTGACGACCCCTATTCAACTGTTCTTCGATATAGTACTGGAAACGCTTTAAGTGGAGTACAAATGTATGGAAGTCGGGAATTACCGAAGGTAGTCACCTTACGAATCGATCATTAAAATCAAACGTGTTGCTTAGGTTTCTATTCATAAATTAAATTATCCCTGCTATCTTGCATATTTGAGTAGTGTTGATGTTTTGTACGAATAAGTGATGACATATTGTATGACCGCCTAGACTAGTTATTCCAACTTATTCCGGCAAGGGTAAAACCCGTTTATAAGACTATTTATTCAATAGACTATGCTATGATTCGGACATCTTCGACGACCGAGATTGGGGGATAGGATTAGAGATTAACTGTCAAATAATATGGATGTACACTTGAGAGAACTTTCGGTGTACGTGTCAATGTATTCTGCAATCCACGTGACATTCCTTCTGTCTGATTTGGGACACCTCCGCGTCAGTTCGATGGAAGGACTACAGCAATAACTCACATTAACCTACAAACTCATCCATACTAAAACTCTTCACATTTAAATTCTCCTGAACCACTTCATAATAGTCAATCGCTTTAATCGTTGAACGCCTGAAGTAACCTCCACCTTTATTTACTTCTACGTTTTATTTAGTAGATTAGAAAACTCAAACCAATCAACCTTTTTATCCCAGCTAAATACACAGAAGTTTCTAAACCTCCCTATTTTCAATTCATCGTGCTTTGAAGAACGATCCTAGGTCATACTTACCCTTGCTAGCCCTTATAGATTAGCAAACATAGTAACCCTAGGCCCAAGCCTTATAAATTTAAAACCCACTGTTGTGCCCTCATCACCATCATAAATATCAACGACCGGTGCGTGGTACGTCAAGTTTTTGGCGCCGCTGCCAGGGTGCGTCGGCGACCGATTTTAGGAATTTAGCAACCTTAGTATTTAGCGATCCTTTTGGAAGATCAACATCATCCTAAAGTTACTTTTTGCACTTATATTAGCATAAACGTGTTTTATTTTCTTATTTGTTTTATTAATTTTTCACCAATCATGACAACATCTTATGATGATTGGACAAAACATTTAACTCTGCCATTGGCCACTTTTCCAACTTTAAACCACATACCTTCCTCAAAACAACTTTTCTTAAATTTCATTTCTGAACAAAACGTCAAAAACAAAAAAGTAATTGGATTTCAAGACAATATTGACGCCATGCTTAAAATTTCAGAAAATTTGATTTCAAACATGGAATCCATTTTGCAAAACCTGTGTTTTATTAAGGAATGTACGTCGGTTATCACTAATCACCCACCAAGTGATGACGTGTTAATCATTACTAGAGGAGGAAAAATGACATGTGTTGAGCCACCGCCACCAGATGTTACCCCCGATAAATCTCCTTCGCCTACACCCTTACCCACTAATCACGTGTCAACTGAACCTCCAACCACTACACCTGATCCAGTGTCTACCAAAGCTCCGGATAATGTACCTCGCACGAGAATTCGTTATCCTGGCACGTTTAAAAAGGAAAAGCAAGAAGTTCAATTCGGAAAATATCTGGAAATGTTCAAAAGCCTGCACTTAAACGTTAGATTATTAGATGCTTTAGTAGAAATGCCTAGCTGTGCCAAATTCTTTAAAGAACTCCTTTCGAACAAAGAAAAACTTAGGCAAATAATTAGTTTACCCTTAGATGCCGAATGTTCTTTGATTATACAACATGGTCTTCCCCCAAAATTAGGTGATATCGGACATTTCAGCATTCCTTGTTTTCTCCAAGACATCCAGATCAGTAATGCCTTAGCTGACTTAGGTGCTAGTGTTAATCTTATGCCCTACTCTCTCTACAAGAAATTAGGACTAAATAACCTACTACCTACTCGAATGACCATCCAACTGGCAGATAGATCGGTTAAACTCCCTCGTGGAATTGCTGAAGATGTCATGGTCATGGTCGATAAGTTTGTTTTTCCAGTAGACTTCATTATCATGGAAATTGAGGAAGACACCCACATTCCACTCTTCCTTGGCTGGGTTTTCTTAAACACTGCCAAGGCCGTAATTGATGTAAACGAAAAATCTTTAAAATTAAGAGTGGGAAAAGAGAAGGTCACCTTTAATGTCGATAGATTAATGAAGCAACCTTTGGAAGATGACCTTGGTTTGTGTGATTCCATGCAGGATATTTTCGATGAACATCTCCAAGAAGTTTTAGCAGCAGCTAGTCAGGTAACACTTCCAAACACCATCATCACTGTTCGGAAACTTCATAACAATAATCTTGGGCTACATTCCGCAATCACTTCGCCAACAACATCTAAAGAACTGCTATTTCCGCGTTGCCAAAAGAAGTTCCCTCGCGTAGATAGTGCAACAATTGCCGTTCCACTAGGGTGCGGTACACCGATACCTTTGTTAAAAAGAGATCAACCCGCATCAAATAACCCGACTTCACTTCCTTCGATCTAAGAAATATTAGAATCCTTTAAGGAGCTGAACATCGAGTTACCACCACTTGAGCCACAATTACCCGATGATCGTGTAATACTACCTTCAAACCCCGAAATCACCATAAGCCAATCATCTTCCACTCAGTTTCAAGAATTTCACTTTACTAATGAAGGGAACATCATCTTCACCAAGAACGATTCAGTTTCCTCATCATCAGTCAACAAATATGAGCTGAAGAAGGACGATTTTTCTAACAAAACCGAATGGTTTGAGATAGCATCCATATCTGCATCCGAACCTCAATTGGACGAAGCACCATTCCAAACTGAGTACGAAGAATTCAACAGAGATAAAATCGCAAGAATGAAACCGTCTATTGAAGAACCACCAAATCTCGAATTAAAAGAATTACCACATCACCTTGAATACGTTTACCTCCAAGGAACTTCACAGCTCCCGGTGATAATATCAAAGGAGTTAAAATCCGACGAGAAAGCTCAGCTTATCGATGTTTTAAAGTCACACAAGAAGGCGATAGCATGGAAAATTTCTGACATACAAGGAATTAGTCCAAATTACTGCACGCATAAAATCCTCATGGAAAATGACTTCAAACCATCAATACAAAGGCAGAGGAGGGTAAATCCAAAAATACAGGATGTGGTTAAGCAAAAGGTTATTAAACTCTTGGACGCTGGATTAATCTATCCTATTTCCGATTCACCGTGGTTCAGCCCTGTTCAAGTAGTTCCGAAGAAGGGAGGGATGACCGTTATCACAAACGAAGATAATGAACTTATTCCAACATGGACTGTTACCGGTTGGAGAGTGTGCATCGATTACCGCAAGTTAAACGAAGCAACTCGTAAAGATCATTTTCCACTTCCATTTATTGATCAAATGCTTGAAAGATTATCAGGAAACGAATTCTAATGTTTCCTTGATGGTTTCTCTGGGTATTTCCAAATTCCGCTCTATGTAAAGGACCAAGAGAAGATGTCATTCACATGTCCATATGGAACATTCGCCTACCGACGCATGCCCTTCGGATTATGCAATGCACCCACAACATTCCAAAGGTGCATGGTGGCAATCTTCCACGACATGATTGAACAGTGCATGGAAGTCTTCATGGTCGATTTCTCAGTCTTTGGAAACTCCTTTGCATCATGTCTATCCAACCTTGACAGAATGCTCGCAAAATGTGAAGAAACGAATCTCGTTTTGAATTGGGAAAAATGTCACTTCATGGTGAAAGAAGGAATAGTTTTAGGACACCGAATTTCAAAGTCAGATATTGAAGTGGACAAGGCAAAAGTCGAAACCATAGCAAAACTTCCGCCACCAACAAACGTAAAAGCCATTCGAAGTTTTTTGGGACATGCTGGGTTCTACCGCCGTTTTATCAAGAATTTCTCCAAGATCTCTCGACCAATCACCCATCTCTTAGGAAAAGACATCAAGTTTGCTTGTGACGAAAATTGTATGAAGGCTTTTGATGTGACTCAAATAGTCATGTTTTTAAGGTCAATATTCTACACTTTCTGGACGCATCTTTAGTGAAAACATTCCAAAATGATCATTATTTACTAAAATTCACTAAAGTGGTCCAAATAGAGGCGTTGCTGCAAAAATCACTGAAAACGTCCAAATAACAAGCAAATCAAGACGGATAAACGTGCACAAAATCCTCCGGCCTCATTTACCTTATAAAGATCACATGCTAACTTCATTATATGATAAAACAGGTAATATCGAGACGAGAAAATCAAGAATCATGCAAATCGGATAAAGGACAGAGAAGACTGAGCAGTATCAGACACCTATAAAGTCATTTTGGCTATGCTTAAGCTATACACATCCAATTTCAGTGAGCTAGGTAAAATTGAGACGAGAAGATCAAAAATCATGCAAATCGGATAAAGGACGGAGAAGACTGAGCAGTATCAGACACCTATAAAGTCATTTTGGCTATGCTTAAGCTATACACATCCAATTTCAGTGAAATTGGCATCATTAGAAGGGTAATGGAATTATGAAGACACAGGCGAAAGAATCAGGTCAAACGGACACATAACGAAGGAGATACGCGCGTTTTAAGCAACGAATGAAATAAGACGAACACCGTATACGGCCTTGGAAACTGTATACGGCCTAACCAAGACAGTATACGGCCTCTAACACACCGTATACGGCCCTATCAAGGCCGTATACGGCCTCCCTGACCCCGTATGCTGCTTCGTTTGCTTGTACGTGCTGTTTCGTGAGTTGTACGTGTGATTTTGAGCTTTGCCTATAAATAGGGGATACCTCCTCCTCATTTCAAACACACCAACACACTCTCACACTCTTCTCATTTTCATTTCTTTCTTTTTCTTTCACTTTCTCTCTCTACTTTCTCTCTCTAGCACTACTATTAGGAGTTAGAGGAGAAATGTTAGGGTAGAGCTTACGGTTCGAGTCTAGAGGAAGGTTTAGATTGGTAATCTTGTTGTAATGAGTTTTTCAAGTTCAGACTATTTGTAATCCTCAGTATTACACTGCTTTATTCTCGGTGATATCTAAACTTTACTTACTGTCATAATGCTTGCGCTTTATGTTATTTCAGTTTGTACTTTACCTATTGCCATGTTTATAGAGTAGTTTAATATTGTGATTGTTGAAATGTAGATATTAGGAGTAGGGATGATGTTAAATTAATATTTCATTTATACGATTGGAAATTGTTATGCTATGTATCTGGTTAAGCTTATCCTGAATATAGATCTAGTCTCTCATCACCCTTTCCAGACTTTCAAGTGACAGTTGCACTAGGATAGGATCTGATCAACCCTAATACTATGAATATACAGTTATCTCCATTTATAGTACGAAACTATGAACTTTCCTTGAAAAGGCACGGTACTTCGTATAGCGTTAGAAACACCTCGTGTGGAGTACAAATACGTGGAAGCTAAGGAAATGCCATGGATTGTTTCATCGTGGATTACCTAGAAGTGACCCTTCTAGAACTGTGGTCTAGGAATCAAAGCTGTGGAAATGCTCGTTGCCCTGTACACCGTTAGTACACCTAAGATCCGGAACACTGTGGAAATGCTTAAATGCCTAGTACACCGTTAGTACATCTAGGATTGGAACACTATGGAAATGCCTAATCGCCCTGTAAACCGTGATTATTCCTAGGGATGAACGCCTGAATGTAAAGGAGGGTCTATATTTACGATGGTTAAGTATGTGCTTCAACAGATACAATACAGGGTAGTGTCAATTATAATACCTAGACATGCAAAACCCTAATCAGACCAATAGTTTAACATACATAGGATACAATCAGTATTTTCCATGATAAAAGTAAATAGACGATTATGTGTTAAGAAAGGTCAGTAAATACAATTGCGGTCTGTTGCCTTATGCCTGCTCCCTAGATAAATTAAGGGTGCCTTTGTCTTATTCAAGCAAAGTTCAGGGGGGTTTGAAAACAGCCTGATCTGATCAGAATCATGATAACCTAGGATTCCAGTGACATATGTTTCTAGGGTTTCACCTGAACGTAGGGTCCTAGTGTTTACACCGAAAGTATGTCTGATTTTTATCTGGTAAATCTCCAATCAATTTCATAATGAACATCATCCCGAAACCCTAATTATCCAAGTTTCAGCAATCACATCTCTACTTGTCTGCTTATTCCCTATCTCTTATCTCTGTTATTTACTTTACTACACTTAGGAAAATTAGAAAAACAAACCTATCAAAAATCTATCTACCTACCCCCATCCTATTAGCGACCATAACCTTTGGTGACCCGCTTCATTTCAATTCGCTCCGATGAAAGAACGACCTCGAGTTATACTTACTGCTTGCTCCCAAGGTAGGTAGTACTTATAGTTTGAGCCCCAGCTCATATAAATTTAAAATTCACTGTCCGCCGCCTCTATTGCTGTTGGAACAATGACCGAAGTCAAATCCGACCGACCGATAGGAGCGCGACAGCTTTCAACTACCTGAAGAAAGAACTCACTAACGTACCAATAATGGTCGCCCCAGATTGGAGTTTACCATTCGAAATCATGTGCGATGCAAGTGACTTCGCAGTTGGAGCTGTTCTAGGGAAACGGAAAGACAATTACTTTCGACCAATTTACTACGCTAGCAAGACACTCATAGATGCTCAAGAAAATTACACCACTACAGAGAAGGAGCTGCTCGCAGTAGTATTTGCCTTTGACAAATTTCGAGCATATCTAATATTGTCCAAAACAATAGTCTACACAGATCACTCGGCATTAAAATATCTTTTCAAAAAGCAAGACGCAAAGCCAAGACTGTTACGCTGGATTCTACTCCTGCAAGAATTTGACATTGAAATTAAGAAATAAAAGGGAGCAGAAAACGTCGCTACAGACCATCTGAGTCGACTGGAAAATCCGTCGATGGAACAGCTCGCAGAGAAAGATATCAAAGATCGGTTCCCAGAAGAGCAATTAATAAATTTAGGAGAACAAATGCAAGGGTCACAGTTCACCGATAACCCTTGGTTTGCAGACATTGCCAATTTCATGGTTGGAGGGATCGCACGAAAAGGAATGCCATCCTCGCGAAGACAAAAGTTCTTTCGCGATGTCAAGCACTACTTTTGGGATGATTGTTGGCACCCGGTCAGGTCGGTGTCGTTAACGATTACTAACGGGGCACCAGCAGTGGGTGTTTTATATTTGTAATTGCGGGGCCTAAGTTTTCCGTAACAATGCTAATCCTAAGGGTGAGCAAGTGGTAGGTATGACCTAGAGTCGTTCTTCAAACCGACTGAATTGAAACTAAGGCGAGGCAGATGAGGGCTTTCAAACTAGTGAATAGTTTATAAAATAGTGGGGGTTTTGGTTTTTATGTTAACTAACTTAGGCAAGTAAATAAACAAAAGCGAAATAAAAGTAAAACCTAAAGCAGATAAATAAAGATAGTGTTTGCTGAGACTTCGTTAATTAAGTTATGGGATGATATTTGGAGAAACTATTTTGAAAGATATTGGTTAATTATCATTCTTGAATACTTGCATGTAAAAACTAGATTCCCTACTAATTAAAATCCCATTAGCATGTCACACCGGGAGCTAGGTTATGGTAACATTACAAAGTATTTTGAATAATAAGCAAAATCTTAATTAAGGTTTAATAATACTTTCATATGAACGGGAACAAAATCTTAAGGTACTAGACATTACTGAATCATATAACGATTCCTCGTCATCCTAACAGATTCATGTATTTAAAACAGTTCATTTATGACTTTAAACCAGCCCTTGCTTAAGACTACCAAATAAATCCCCTAATTATCCACAGCGTTCCTCACTTTAAGTGGTTCCGCCGCTTCAAACCTTGGCCATGTCTTGTCCTATGATAATCCCCCATGTAGCCTTGCGGTTCCATAGTTTCATACCTTTGACAAATTGTATTGACACAAATGACTGACTACCTTTTAATTGGACGTCGTAAAAAGCTGTTGTAATAACGTTTATTGGTGAAAAGGCGATAGATTAATTTGAAGTTTAAAAGTCTATTTAGAAAGGTTAATTAAACTAGGTTTCTCATTTTATATATATTAGTCCGTAATATAACTACCTTCGGTCGTTACGCAGCTTCCACGTATTTGTACTACACCTAAAGTGTTTCCAACGCGATACTGAGTAACAGTCGAATAGGGGCCATCATATTACTTCATAATATTGTATCGTTTCGTAATATGACTACCTTCGGTCGTTCCTCAACTTCCATACATTTGTACTCCACCTTGAAGTGTTTCCAGTACTATATCGAGTAACAGTCGAACAGGGGCCGTCATATTATTTGACGATAATTAAGACCGTTTATATTTTACTACTATGATGATCCTAAGGCAACAATCAAACAAGAACATGCAATAAGACGATCAAAGCAATATTACTGATCTTTAAAATTTAATTATAAATCATCCCATAATTAACTAACTACATCGCAAACAAACACAATAGTAATCTACTCGCTAATCGTGGCATAAACGATCTCTAGCATAATTAAAGTAAACATAATTAATTAAGGTTGATAAGGATAGAAATAACCGAGATTAATATGCGAGAAGGAATAGACTTGAATTAATAAGAGTTGCTCCAAGCGTACACCAAAGATTACAAATTCGTTCCTCACCAAAGACTACAAACACGTTCCTTGCTTCTATTCTAACTAGCATAATACTATTTTAAAGTAAGAAAATAAAGAAAGAAAGAAAAGCTAGAAGCTAGAGAGAAAGTGTATCTTTCAAAGTGTGGAAAGAATGGTGTGTCTTGCAAATGGAACCCAAGCCTCCTACTTATAGGTGAGTTTAGGCTCACATTAGCATCAAGAGGTGCACATTAGAAAAAGGTAGCCAAAAGGGTGCACCGGGTACCGTACAACACGAAAAGTAGGCGCACCGGGTACTGTACAACGCGAAAAGTAGGCGCACCAGGTAAGGGTTTTAACCAAAAAAGGAAAGAGAGACAGGGGGTGGCCAGCCGGCGGCGGCACTGTAGCAGCCGGCGGCGGCCGGTGGCTACCCGCCCCGTTTCGCTTCGTTTCTTGATTCGTGCGTATTTTCTTCGTTATGCGTCCGTTTGCGTCGATTATTTTTTTGTTGGATTCGTAATTCAGAAACGAATATTTTGACTTAAGATAGGCCCTGAGATGAGGTCCCTAGCTCCAGATATTGCGTGCAAATCATTTGGATCTTCCGGCGGGCGTAGAATCTTCATTCTTTATCCGTTTTAGTTGATTCTTCTTCTGTTGGATTCGTATTTTGAAAACGAACATCTTCTATAAGATGGATGTTGGTGATGGGCACTTTAGTCTTGAAATCTCGTTTTGATGTCTTGAATCTTCAAACGTGTGTGGAATATTCGTTTTTCATCCGTTTTGCTTGATTTTTGTCGTGCAACCTCGTTTTGACCGTCTTGACATAATATCAATGATTTGTACTGTTTTTGAGTTTAAAATGCCAAGAATCATTACAGAATGAGAGAGATATCGGTAGTAAAAACGTGACTTTTTACGCGATATCAAGTATCCCACACTTAGAACTTTGCTTGTCCTCAAGCAAACTCGTTTTCAATCATTGTTAAAGATAAGAAAATAATGCAAAATTTTAAGGCGGAACTTTTTACTAAGGGTGTTTTGGAAAAAAATAAAGTACTTGTTCTTTGAAAAGGAAGGATTGTAATCTTTAGGAGCATGCTTGTGATCTTTGATCTTGGATACATGACTAGGCGATCCTCTCAAGGTGGTCAATCAAATCACTCAAAGTGTTTAGGGTTTCCTATTCTATTATGTCAATCGCTCAGAACGCCAGTCATGTATCGTTTATCATCATAGGATTGATCGAGTATCAAATCGTTACCTTTTAAGTGAGCGCGAAGTCGATCTAGCCACAATCATTCTAAGGGAAGTGATGTAGGGTTTGTGGAGTGGAGTGTTGGTGGTATGAGAGGGGGTTGTGTTGGTTTTTCATAGGTTTTCTTTTTGGTGAAGCGGAAAGCTGAAATTTTTGAATTTTTGGGAGGATTGACGCCCTTCTTTTTTTTTTTCTATTTTGGGCAGAGTCTTCTGTCTTCTTTCTCCATTCGACTTTCTTTTCTTTGAATTTTCTAAGATATATATATTTTTTTCGACGTCATATCCTTAATACTTCTCTTTTTTCATCTTTGAAACTTTCTATGAAGTTTGAGGGATGCTTTTGAGTAGGTAAAGGGGTAACATAGTTATTTTGGGGTGAATAGAAGGGTTCAAGAATGATGTGATTCGATCTCCTTTTTACTCACCAGTTCGGATTCGAAATGCATAACAAGAGCAAGTTCTGATTCTAAACGCATACATCGGCACACTCAAGAATCAAAAAAGTGAAGCGTTAAAAGTGAATGCTTTTCATATGGCCCAAGATACCTCACGAATCGAAAGTTGGGTTGTTGTGTGCTTAGTCATGCGATGCTCTTTATGGGATTACTAAACTTGTTTTTCAAAAGAATTTGTATTTTATTTTTCCTTCTTCCCCAAAGTAAATCATTCTTTGTTTAAATTTTTTCATTTTCAACATATTTTAACTCAATTTTGAAAACTTTGTTTACTTTTATGGAGAAGCAGGGTCTTATAAAGAGCAACGAGTTTAGAATCAAGCATATACCATTATCCATTTAACAGTAGTGCAACTACTGCTATCCCACACTTAAAGGAACATCGTCCTCGATGTTAAACTAAGCTCATAATGGGGTAAAATCCCACACTTAGGATTTGAAACATCTTAGACGTATTCTTTTAGCGGTGTGTTTTGGGTTTGAATCCCACACTTAGTGATAAGCATAGTGGATACGGTATATTTAAAACGAATGAAAGAGACGGTATAGAAGTACTCCCCAGTATTTGCTATGTTCCTTGGTATGCGTCTTCCGAACTTCGTATTCTTGGGTTCACTCTTGATCAAGTCTTCTTGTGATTGGTCTCATAGGTGTGAACACGTTGGATATACTTTTCTTTAATGCACGGCGTCAAAAACTTGATGCGTCGGGCTGAAACTTGGTCGTATATCCAAGTGTGAAAGATAGTCGGAGACTTTATCACTTCTTGGAATGTAAAATTGCGGAAATGTAAAACACGGGTTGCCTCCCGAGAAGCGCTCTTTTAAAGTCGATAGCTCGACTTCTTTTCTCCAAGCTAGATAGAGATGGATGCATCCATGGGATCCCCTTTGTTGATGTTGTGGGCCCTAGGTTGCGGAAAGGTGTATCGGGGTGGATAGATTTTCATGAAATGATTGACTACTATCGTAATCAATTCAAATGGACTATCTCTCGATTCTTCCTTGTAGTTTTGAAGATGCTCTGAAGTTGTCCTCGAAAGTCCGTGAAGTCCGAAGGTGATGTTGTCAACTGCTTTAATGACAGGTCCACTAGGGTCGGTCATGGTGGCTGTGTCTGTCTTAACAACCTCTCTTGGCGGTGGGTTCTGCCAGAGAGAGCATACAAACACCAAGAATTGCAGTTTTATGCCTTTATAATTTTCGGTCTTGGGGTCTCCGTTGAATCTTCTTATGCATGTGCACAGGTTCTCTATTTGCCGGTGCTGATGGTTGTTGAATGGAAAGTCGGATTCTGAGAAAACTAGAATAAGCTGACGAAGTATCTCCTTGCATCCTGAGTAGAATATGAACTTTCTTCTGGAGTTACTTTTCCGTTGTTGAATCTCCCGTAGATGGATCGTAACAAAAGTAGCGATATCAAGTGGTGATTCATATGTGGCCCTAAAAGGTCGTTCGCGACTTGATTCCTCCGAAACAAGATCACTAAGCTCTTCAATCAGTAACTCAACTTGTTTTTCAATAGTGGAGTTGATAACCATAGATCCGCTTTCTTTGGAACTAAGGTGATCTTCTCTATTTAGCAAGTCTAGCAATGATGTGAGGTCACTCATCGTCAAGATGTTGGCTCGACTGCTTGGATGTCCAGTAGTCTCTTTCATATGCGCTCTAATGGATCTTAACATCTCCCATTGCGTTGAGGTGAATGGGATATTAGATCTTTTAAGGGCATTGTAGATCCTGGTATATGTCCGTCTCTGTTGCTGGCAGAATTGCAGTTCAGCATGGGAAAGAGTAAGCAATTTGACTGCGTTACTTATTCCTCCTACCGCTTTGTCGAATCTTTGGATGATTTCGTTGAGTACTTCGGGATCTGCAATGGTTTGTGGTTGGTTTCTGGTGCGTTTGGAATATTCCTCCAGTGTTTCTCTTCTCGTGGGATGGTTGTGGTTACTTCCCGCCATTTCTTCAGTGGTAAACGGGTTAGATGGCGGTATGCTTCTTTTGTTTTCTTCTTCAATCTTTATCTTCCCAATTTCTTCCATCGTTGGTTTGTTTGCGGATGCAGATGCATTTTTCATCTCTTGTCCTATTCGTCGGAGGACAATCGGGAAATATGGCGTGATTGCCATTTCCTTGCTAGATTTACTTTCACTTGTTGACTTTGCAGTTTCTTCGTCTCTGGCGGTCTTCATGGAGATCATGTACATATCGGCTTGTTCTCCAGCATTTGGATTGTCGATATGGAAAGTGATGGTTTCTCCCTAAGACTGCAAGCTGATGGTTTGTGCGAAGACGTTGATGATTGCCTTGGCCGTATTCATGAAAGGTCTTCCTAGTATGATTGGGATGTGTACGTCTTCCTGCATATCCATTACTACAAAATCTGTTGGGTAAAGAAATTTGTCAATCCTAACTAAAACATTTTCAGCTATTCCCCTAGGGTACTTGACCGAGTGGTCAGCAAGCTGTATTGTCATTTTGGTAGGTCGAAGATTTTCTAACTTAAGCCTCTTGAAAAGCGAGTATGGCATAATATTAACACTAGCTCCTAAATCGGCGAGAGAACAGATAATGCCTGAATTGTAGATGGAAATAGGGATAGTAAAACGTCCGGTGTCTCCGAGTTTTTCAGGAATGATATTTTTAAGAATAGCTGAACATTCCTCGTTCAGCGGGACATTGGGTACTTCGGGTACCTTATCCTTGGTTGTAAGAAGTTTTCTGAAGTACTTTTTGGAGTGAACTTCAGAGGCGGTATCTAGGAATTTCCTATCAAGCTTAAAAGACTTATGCTTGTCGGGTCGTTGTTTAAGACGAGCCGGAAATGGGATTTTCCTATTTGGTGTAGACTCTAAATCCATTGTCGATGGGACAATAGGTGGTTCCTTCACCGGAGAAGAACTCGTAGGTGGGCTATGTGCTACCTGAGAGTCTTGAATATGGGAAGCCTCCTTATGGCAACTAGTTGGACTATCCTGAGGTTTAGCATTAATACGCTGTGCTAATTGTCCTAATTGGGATTCGAGAGCTTTTAACAAAGTCAGTTGATCTCTTAAGAAGATATCAGTTTGGTCTTGTCTAGCTGAGATTCCTTGAATGACTTGTATCAGGGTGTCGTCAAAACTAGAGGTTTGTGAGGAAGAGGGTTCGGAAGGTTGAGGTTGGTAAGTTAGTGGGTTATTCCTAGTTGGGTTAAAAGAAGGGTTAGTATTGGGTGAAGTTAGATGAGACTGAGGAATTTGGGCTGAGTGGTTCAGATTAGCACAATTAAGGCAGGTTTGAACTTGACAGACTTGTTGTGGTTGACTTTTCAATTCCTTAATCTCCTTGGTTAGGTCTGCCACTTGCTGAGTGAGGGTTTTGATAGCTTCATTCCCGATTGTAGCAGGTGAATTCACTAGCGAGGGGTGATTTTCACTGTTCCAGTCATGGTTGTGTATTGTCATTTTCTCAATAAGGCTCCAAGCTTCATTTGCCGTACAGTCTATGAAACTACCTTGAGAGGCGGTATCAAGTAAAGGACGGTGATGTGGGAAGAGACCATTGTAGAAAATGCGCAACTGGTCTAAACGCTCAAAACGATGATTTGGACATTTCTTAAGCAATTTCTTAAAGCGGTCCCATGCATTGTAGATTGATTCATCATTAACTTGACGGAAGTTTATGATGTTGGACCTAAACGTGGCTTGTTTTGATGGGGGGAAATATTTGGCCAAAAATTTGGTTGCTAGTTCTACCCAAGAGAGGTTATAGAGTTAATCTCTAGTTCCTCAAACCAGGTTTGTGCATTGAGAGTGAGTGAATAGGGAAATAGGTATAGATAGACTATGTCCTGATTAACCCCAATCGGCTTAAAAGAGTTGGATAAGGAAATGAATTTGTCAAGGTGGGAGTTGGGATCATCATTTGGTAGGCCACGGAATTGACAGAGGTTTTGGACTAACTGAACAATATGGGGCTTTAATTCAAATGAAGTTCTATCGGTTTCCGGATAAACAATTGGTCCTCCTCGACCTTCAATCAGAGGTTTAGAGTTTTCAACGAGAGTTATACGTGTAGCAGTCATAGTCTCGTTGGCAGGTGGTTGACTGGTTGAGTGGATAGGGATAACGTAATTTATAAAAGTTTTAAAAGTAAAGAAAAACAAAGAAAGACGTAGGGGTCTAAGGAGAAGAGTTAATCCTAAAGGTTCACTAGCGAGTAAGTTCATCTTGACGCCTAAGGATCGTACAATTGGTTCCCCGGCAGCGGCGCCAAAAACTTGTTGGCGCCCGATCAGGTCGGTGTCGTTAACGATTACTAACCGGGCACCAGCAGTGGGTGTTTTATATTTGTAATTGCGGGGCCTAAGTTTTCCCTAACAATGCTAATCCTAAGGGTGAGCAAGTGGTAGGTATGACCTAGAGTTGTTCTTCAAACCGACTGAATTGAAATTAGGTGAGGCAGATGAGGGCTTTCAAACTAGTGAATAGTTTATAAAATAGTGGGGGTTTTGGTTTTTATATTAACTAACTTAGGCAAGTAAATAAACAAAAGCGAAATAAAAGTAAAACCTAAAGCAGATAAATAAAGATAGTGTTTGCTGAGACTTCGTTAATTAAGTTATGGGATGATATTTGGAGAAACTATTTTGAAAGATATTGGTTAATTATCATTCTTGAATACTTGCATGTAAACACTAGATTCCTTACTAATTAAAATCCCATTTGCATGTCACACCGGGAGCTAGGTTATGGTAACATTACAAAGTATTTTGAATAATAAGCAAAATCTTAATTAAGGTTTAATAATACTTTCATATGAACGGGAACAAAATCTTAAGGTACTAGACATTACTGAATCATATAACGATTCCTCGTCATCCTAACAGATTCATGTATTTAAAACAGTTCATTTATGACTTTAAACCAGCCCTTGCTTAAGACTACCCAATAAATCCCCTAATTATCCACAGCGTTCCTCACTTTAAGTGGTTCCGCCGCTTCAAACCTTGGCCATGTCTTGTCCTATGATAATCCCCCATGTAGCCTTGCGGTTCCATAGTTTCATACATTTGACAAATTGTATTGACACAAATGACTGACTACCTTTTAATTGGACGTCGTAAAAACCTGTTGTAATAACGTTTATTGGTGAAAAGGCGATAGATTAATTTGAAGTTTAAAAGTCTATTTAGAAAGGTTAATTAAACTAGGTTTCTCATTATATATATATTAGTCCGTAATATAACTACCTTCGGTCGTTACGCAGCTTCCACGTATTTGTACTACACCTAAAGTGTTTCCAACGCTATACTGAGTAACAGTCGAATAGGGGCCATCATATTACTTCATAATATTGTATCGTTTCGTAATATGACTACCTTCGGTCGTTCCTCAACTCCCATACATTTGTACTCCACCTTGAAGTGTTTCCAGTACTATATCGAGTAACAGTCGAATAGGGGCCGTCATATTATTTGACGATAATTAAGACCGTTTATATTTTACTACTATGATGATCCTAAGGCAACAATCAAACAAGAACATGCAATAAGACGATCAAAGCAATATTACTGATCTTTAATATTTAATTATAAATCATCCCATAATTAACTAACTACATCGCAAACAAACACAATAGTAATCTACTCGCTAATCATGGCATAAACGATCTCTAGCATAATTAAAGTAAACATAATTAATTAAGGTAGATAAGGATAGAAATAACCGAGATTAATATGAGAGAAGGAATAGACTTGAATTAATAAGATTTTCTCCAAGCGTACACCAAAGATTACAAATTCGTTCCTCACCAAAGACTACAAACACATTCCTTGCTTCTATTCTAACTAGCCTAATACTATTTTAAAGTAAGAAAATAAAGAAAGAAAGAAAAGCTAGAAGCTAGAGAGAAAGTGTATCTTTCAAAGTGTGGAAAGAATGGTGTGTCTTGCAAATGGAACCCAAGCCTTCTATTTATAGGTGAGTTTAGGCTCACATTAGCATCAAGAGGTGCACATTAGAAAAAGGTAGGCAAAAGGGTGCACCGGGTACCGTACAACACGAAAAGTAGGCGCACCGGGTACTGTACAACGCGAAAAGTAGGCGCACCAGGTACGGGTTTTAACCAAAAAAGGAAAGCGAGACGGGGGGTTGCCAGCCGGCGGCGGCACTGTAGCAGCCGGCGGCGGCCGGTGGCTAGCCACCCCGTTTCGCTTCGTTTCTTGATTCGTGCGTATTTTCTTCGTTATGTTTCCGTTTGCGTCGATTATTTTTTTGTTGGATTCGTAATTCAAAAACGAAGATTTTGACATAAGATAGGCCCTGAGATGAGGTCCCTAGCTCCAGATATTTCGTCCGAATCATTTGGATCTTCCAGCCGGCGTAGAATCTTCATTCTTTATCCGTTTTAGTTGATTCTTCTTCTGTTGGATTCGTATTTTGAAAACAAACATCTTGGATAAGATGGATGTTGGTGATGGGCACTTTAGTCTTGAAATCTCGTTTTGATGTCTTGAATCTTCAAACGTGTATGGAATCTTCGTTTTTCATCCGTTTTGCTTGATTTTTGTCGTGCAACCTTGTTTTGACCGTCTTGACATAATATCAATGATTTGTACTGTTTTTGAGTTTAAAATGCCAAGAATCATTCCAGAATGAGAGAGATGTCGGTAGTAAAAACGTGACTTTTTACGCGATATCAATGATCCATACTTGTTCAAAGTCTGTCCTGACCAAATCATGAGAAGATGCGTTGACGGAAAGGAAGATGAATACATTCTCCACCAAAGCCACCATGGACCAACTGTAGGACATTATGCAGCTAATATGACAGCAAAGAAAGTCTACGGCTCTGGATTCTACTGGCCCACCATTTTCAAGGATGTACAAGACTTGGTGAAATGATGCGATATTTACCGAAGGTTTGGAAACATCACATCGTGCAAAGAAATGCCGTTAACGAATATCCAAGCATGTGAGATATTTGACATATGGGGATTAGACTTCATAGGACCATTTCCAAGATCTTACGGGAAAGAGTACATTCTAGTAGCTGTTGATTACGTATCCAGATGGGCCGAAGCTCAAGCCTTCCCAACAAACGACTCAAGAGTTGTCACCAAATTCCTAAAGCAGCTATTTTGTCAATTTGGAACTCCTCGCGTGTTCATCAGTGATCGAGGCACTCACTTTTGCAATACTCAGTTTATGAAACTATTGCAACAATATGGTGTCACCCATAAAACCTCCACGGCTTACCACCCGCAGAGGAATGGGCAAGCAGAAGTAACGAATCGGGCGCTGAAAAGAATTCTGGAAAGGACTGTTGAATAGCATAAGGAAAAATGGGCAGAAAAGTTAGACGATGCGTTATGGGCATTCCGAACAGCATATAAGACACCGTTAGGAAGAACTCCCTATAGGCTATTCTATGGCAAGGCATATCATCTTCTGATAGAGCTCGAATACAAAGCTTACTAGGCATTGAAGAACTTTAGTTTGGACCCTTCAATAACGGGTACACACCGGAAAATGCAACTGAATGAGCTATCAGAATTAAGAGACCAAGCTTACGAAAGCTCGTACCAATTCAAGGAAAGAACCAAACTATTTCACGATGCAAGGCTTCGCCCTACACGGTTCAAACTAGGTGATAAGGTACTACTCTTCAACTCTCGATTTAAGAAGTTTTTCGGTAAATTCATGACACGATGGAGCGGACCCTTCACGATCTCTAAAGTATTTCCATACGGCGCCATCGAGCTCGAGGCTCCAAGTGGAAATTTCAAGGTAAACGGGCACCGTTTGAAACACTATATAGAAGACTTTCCCTCATCCGAGGAAGTCAACACCTACAATTCACCCTAGTAAGATGACAGGTATAAGAGTCAAGCTACGAGACTCTAAAAACAAAGCGCTCTTGAGAGGCACCCCAAGCCTATCTTATTTTTATGCATTAGTTTTTATTTTCTTATGTAGTTGGCTTAATCTATTTTATGCAGAATTTTACCCTTTGGACAAGCTAAAAGGACATGAGCTATTCTCACTTATCGTACCATTAACTTTCCTTACTTTTGCAGGATGAGTTCACAGCCAGCCAGTTCATAAGCTCCTAGATAGAGACGCACGCGTGCCGTGTATCACTCCCGGATTTCATCACCGGGCAGTAGCACGAGGATCATCAGAGATTCTCAGTCACCGCCTCCTCGATCTGACGAGACCTGGTCCGACTTGGTGGAGGTTAATGTTGAGGGGCCGCTCCTTCTTCATCAGACCTCTGCTGGGTTATCCATGCCTCATAGGACCGGAGGCAGGACCGCGAGGACCACTCCAGTGCCCACCTTTGTATCACTTTTTCATAGGACTAAACCCCATTGTCAAAAATAAAATTCTAAATTTGAATTTTTAACCTTAAATTCGAATTTTAGGGTTTTTCTTAAGGGTTAGGAGCGCGCTTTTGGAGCAAGAGAAGTTAGGGTTACGCGGAGTCATTGTAAGGGCACAATAATTATTTGGTTTGCATTCTTTTATTATTTTAATAATAATGTTTACTTTATTTTCAATTATTATTCGTGTTTATTTTATAATGATTATGTATGGCTAAATTTCTTTGCACTTACTTGAATGAAATAATTAATGATTAGGGGTGTTATCTTATGATGTTTATGCAATTTAATTAATGTTTAATTGAAATTTTTTTATGTGTTTAAGTTTTATTATATTATTGAAGCTTGTTAATGATTTAATTAGTGATTATAGCGAACGTTTGTCACAAAGTTATTTCATTATTTGATTATATGTCTATGTATGATTAATCCAATGATAGCGAACGCAGATTTGGTATAAGTTAAATAATTAAACTTAAATGTATAAGGTAATGATATTGGCGAATGTCTTTCATTAAGTTAAATTATTAATTAGTTAATCAAGATTTATGTGAAGGCAATGGCGAACGTTAAACCTGATCTAAATTAAGATGAGCATTGATTGTTAGATAACCTTGTTTTAATTAAACACCCTGAAGTCATTAATGAAATAGTTCAAGTAAGTGTTGTTTTTAATATCTGAATAAGTTTAATAAATTAAATTTAACTCTTTCGGAGTTTACTTTACTTTTAGTTTTATTTTAGTAGTTTAAGCAAAGTAACAATTCGGTTACACAAACCAAAGTCTTTTTCTGTATTTAAATTAATTATATTTTAAGTATTTAATCTACATTCCCTATGGAATGAACCTAGACTTACTGTAGCTAAATTATAAGCGATAGTGTATACTTACCTCAGTTGTGTAATTTTTAGGTGTCAGTATTTCTTATTTTTATTTTTATAACTAGATTTTACACAATCAAGTTTTTAGCGTCGCTGCCGGGGACTGATATCATGTAAAAAGTCACGTTTTTACTACCGATATCTCTCTCATTGTGGAGCAATACTTGGCATTTGGACTCAAACAATGCACAAATCAGTGATAATATGTTAAGAAGACCAAAACGAATGTTGCACCATAAAAATCAAGCAAAACGGCAGAGAAACAAAAATTCCACACACGTTTGAAGATTCAAGGCATCAAAACAAGATTTCACGACTAAAGTACCCTTCACCAACATCCCTTCTATCCAAGATGTTCGTTTTTAAAATACGAATCCAACAGAAGAAGAATCAACTAAAACAGATAAAGAATGAAGATTCTACGCCCGCCGGAAGATCCAAATGATTCGTACGCAATATCTGGAGATAGGGACCTCATCTCAGGGCCTATCCTATGTCAAAATCTTTTTTTTTTATTTACGAATCCAACAAAAAAAGAATCGACGCAAACGGACGCATAACGAAGAAAACACGCACGAATCGAGAAACGAAGCAAAAGACGGCGAACCGGGGCGGGGGTGGGCCTGCCGCCGGCCACCCCTGTACCCGCCTCGGTTTCCGTTTTTGGCAACTTTTGGTACCTGGTGCGTCTACTTTTCGTGTTGTACGGTACCCGGAGCGCCTACTTTTTGTGTTGTACGGTACCCGGTGCACCCTTTTGGCTACCTTTTACTAACATGCACCTCTTGATGCTAATGTGAGCCAACGCTCACCTATAAATAGAGGGCTTTGGGTTCATTTGGAGGACACACCTTCACACCTTGAAAAACACACACAATACACCTTGTAATACATTTTCTCTTTTCTTTCTTTATTGTAATACTTCTTTAGTTAATTAGACTAGCTAATTAACTAATCAAGGAAGATTTGTACAGAGGTGCTCCGGGACGCATTTGTAGCTACGATTTATTGTATTTCATTATCAGGTTTTAATCTATCTTCCATATTTAATTATGTTCGTTCTTTCTTTAATAAAATTAAATATGTATGCTAGAATTGCCATGATTAGCTAAATAACTCAATTGTCTGCTATGATGGTCGTTTAGGAAAGATTTAAATATGTGATTATATTGTATGCTGTAAGATTGCGGGTGTTGTGTATCATGAATAGATGTAGGAATTGAATCTTTATCGTTTATCTGCCCAACTCATGTTGTGACTAAAACCTTATCCAAAAATGAACGTAGCTAACTCATAGGGTATAGGTCACTTAGTTACACTATGTTTGATTGAATCATTGAACTCGGCATGGCCGGTGTTCTCTAGACCAAATTAGGATCCAAGAGACACGGAATATGGGAATAGAGGTAGATTGAGATTTAATTCAGACAGACGGTATTTTTGAGACAACTTTCGGAATATCCTCGATTTGATTAATACACTTGTATGCTTAGGTTTAACTATTGTCTTGATTGTCTTATTGCATGTTCTTGTTTGATTGTTGCCTTAGGATTATCGTACTAGTGAAATACACCTAGCCTTAATTATTGTGAAATAACATGACGGCCCCTATTCGACTGTTCTTCGATATAGTACTGGAAATGCATATGGCAAAGTACAAACGTATGGAAGTCGAGAACGACCGAAGGTAGTTGTGTTATGAATCAATTAACAAATGTATTACTTAAGTTTCTATTTGTAATATAAATCACCTCTGTCTTGTTGTATACTTGAGTAATGTTGATAATTCATACGAATAAGTGATGACATCTTATCTGACCGCTTAGACCAGTTTTTCCAACTTATTCCGGCGAGGGTATGTAACACCCCCAAATTTAATGATTTGCGGAAGCATACTTGGGTGTTACTAATCAATATACAAACCACAAGATATACAGTAAACGACCTCTAAATGAGACGTTGTAAAACGATTTCATAGAAATAAATGTTTGAAAACTTAACGTTTTCGTATACAAAATGTAGTTCCCTAGAGTCCACGCGTATAGCGGGAGATTCTATTACATAATCAACATGTACAAAAGATAATGCTGAGAATCTCCGTTAATGCACTTTAGTTGAAATCATGCGACTCTAGCTATGTCCTGGAGTAATCCTACTCCGTCTGAGTACCTGAGAATAATTGCTAAAAGGTCAACACGAATGTTGGTGAATCTCACAGGTTTGTAAGTAATATCGGTTTTTGAACACAAGATTTCATCAGTAGTGCCCGCAGGCGTAGATCAAGTATTTGCAAATCCAGCAAATGTAAAGTAAATAAGTTATACCGTTGCCATGAGGCTCATAATCGAAGCTTAACCCGTAAGTAATGATTTGCTCCCGTGACATGCTCGTAACTGAGCAAGCATAAGTAACGAATAATAGTCGCCCGTTTATACAGAACGGTTCGTGGTAGCGCTACTACCCCGGGCGGGGAGGGTCATTTCCCTAATGGATCCATTAACTAGTGTTCGCGCTTAAGTCCATAACTAACGATATATGATGGAGAGACTTCTGTAAGTAGTAAATAACTCATGCAATTCCATTTGGTATAGTAAAATGAGTAGTTTCGTACTTGTGTTCAAGAAAAGTAAGCAATGTATCTCACCCCGTAAGTAAAACAGTAAAAGTGGGGCTGTAAGACTCACCTGAGTCGAGTAATAAGCAGTAGCAAATGGTAGGTAGTATGTAGGTTCTCCGAACCCGTAACCTTTAAATGCCTAAACATATAAAGTTAAGTAAGTAGATGTCTCGCAAGACCATCTAGGCTAGTTGTCTACACAACTCGTTATGTCCAACTGTTTGTTTAGTAATCCGTTTGTAGTTTAAAACAAGTATGGCCCGTTGGTGACGGTTTGTAATAATGGTTCAAAGTGTTATCATTATATGTATCGTTGAATCAGGTTTCGTTATTTGTAAGTGTTCGACACTTAGTGTGAAAAGTATTTACAACATCTAATGACGGGGGTCCGGGGGCAGCGCCCCTGGTAACGGGGTCCAAGGGGCAGAGCCCCTGGTTGGGGTCGAGCTGCCAAGTCAGCTTGGAAAATTTTTATTCCTACTACTTTCCTTCAGCGAAAACGTATCCGAAATTTGAATTTTGAGTAAAATTAGGTGGTAAAATCCTGGTTCCGACACTTAGTAAAAATGTGAGTTTTACAGGTTCTGGTTTGTGCGACGTCGCATGCGACGTTGCAAGCGACGTAAGGTGCAACGTGGGCATGTACGTCGCATGATGCGGCCTTCGCAAATCAATGCGACGTAGGGGGTGGCGTCGCTAATGCGACATCGGTTCGGTTTGCGACGTTAAAGTCTACGTCGCCATGTGTGACATCCGCAAATTAATGCGACGTAAAGGGGCTGCGTCGCTAGTGCGACGTTGAGATTTTTGTGCGACGTAGGTCGCGACGTCGCAGAGACCCCTGGTCAGATGCGACGTTACGAGTCTGATCAGAATTTTTAACCCAAAAACATATTTTCCGGCCACATATCGACCTAAAGCTTTTACCCAACCCTCATAAGGACATAACAAGTTATAATAAACAACAAACAAGTAATAATACTCAAAATCGAGAGGTTTCGTCATTTTGTCGAAAACTTACAAAATGCCGAAATGAAATTCCGGAAAGATGAAGTAGTAGATCGCGGTGAGGTGGTCGTTTTCTTCTAAAGGGATGAGGTGATCCGAGCTCGTTTAATGGTGTTATTTGGTGAAATTATGGTGATGGTGGTGGATGATTTAATTTGAGAGAGAAAGGGAGTAAGAGAGAGAGAGAGTGTGGGGTGGAAATGACGGAAAGAAAGAGTGGGAGGTGGGGGTGTAGGTGATCCCCCACTTTTTAGTCCATGCTCCGCGTCTCGTGCAGTGTTCGTTTTCTCCGTCATTTGAGCGTTAAACATTTATTTTGCACATTAATTATTCATTTGAAATACGAATTTTTGTTAAATAATTTACTTGAATTATTTCATCGGATCTTTAAATAAATTTGTGTATTTTATTTTTAAGTTGCGCGTTATCCATATTAATCGTGTAGACGTTTGTTTGTACGATATAATACATACTTAAATATTGTCAAAATAGTATTTGGAAAAGTGATCGCGTTATTTGAACAAAATGTTTCACCAACGTCCGTAAATAATTGAATCGATTTACATTCGATTTGAAACGTGTGCGATTTAGACAAATCGCGTATTCGTATATATATTCATCAATATATATAAAAAGATACATTAATTAACCTAATCCAAGGACTAATTACATGTATTACTGAAAATCAGGTACAAATTACTAGTCCTAATTTTGGCAGGTGTTACATTCTCCCCTTGTTAAAGAAATTTCGTCCCGAAATTAGCTCGAGTGCACGGTCGGTGCGTCGCCTGGGAAGAGGTGTGGATATTTCTGTTGCATTTGGTCTTCCCGTTCCCAAGTGAATTCAGGACCACGTCTTGAATTCCACCTGACTTTTACGATGGGAATACGACTCTGTTTTAGCTGTTTGACCTCACGGTCCATGATTTCAGCGGGTTCCTCAACGAAATGAAGTTTTTCATCGATGCGAATCTCGTCAAGTGGTATGATAATTGTCTCGTCAGACAGACATTTCTTTAAGTTAGAAATGTGAAAGGTAGGGTGCACGCTGCTGAGTTCAGAGGGCAGCTGCAGTCGATATGTCACTGGACCTATCCTCTCGAGGATCTCAAAAGGTCCAATGTACCTGGGATTTAATTTCCCGCGCTTGCCAAATCGGATTATGCCTTTCCAAGGCGATACTTTGAGTAGTACTCGGTCCCCAACCTGGAACTCGAGTGGTTTGCGTCTAATGTCAGCGTAACTTTTCTGACGATCACGTGCGGCTTTGAGTCGGTTTTGAATTTCAAAAATTTTCTCAGTGGTTTCATGTATGAGTTCGGGACCAGTGAGCTGACTATCTCCCACTTCGGTCCAACAGATCGGTGATCGGCACTTACGACCATACAGTGCCTCAAAAGGTGCAGCTTTGATGCTGGCATGATAGCTGTTATTGTATGAAAACTCGCACAATGGTAGGTGTCTTTCCCAATTTGTACCGAAATCAACTACGCAGGCTCGTATCATATCTTCCAGTGTCTGAATAGTTCGTTCGCTCTGGCCATCGGTTTGAGGGTGGTACACGGTACTCATATCGAGACGGGTACCCAGTGATTTTTGGAGTGATTGCCAGAAGCGAGATGTGAAACGAGCATCCCTGTCAGAGATAATCGAGATAGGGACACCATGTTGGCAAACGATTTCTTTGATGTAGGTTTGTGTGAGGCGTTCCATTTTATCGGTTTCTCTGATTGCCAAGAAATGAGCTGATTTGGTGAGACGATCAACGATCACCCAAATGGTATCGCAACCGCTTGATGACTTAGGGAGTTTGGTTATGAAATCCATGGCAATCTGTTCCCATTTCCATTCAGGAATGTCGGGTTGTTGGAGTAAGCCGGAAGGTTTCTGGTATTCGGCTTTGACTTTTGAACAAGTAAGACACTTGCTGACATACGTGGCAATTTCGGCTTTCATGTTCGGCCACCAATAAAACTCCTTGATGCCGTGATACATTTTGTCGGATCCCGGATGGATAGAATATTTAGACTTGTGAGCTTCATCCATCACCAAGTCTCGCAGGTTCCCAAAACTAGGCAACCAGATTCGGTTAGAGAAGTACCTAACTCCATTAGGTCTGATTTCGAACTGTTTATCCATGCCTCGTAAGGCCTCGTTTTTGACATTATCGGGTTTGAGAGCTTCGAGTTGAGCGGTGAGAATCTGAATATTCAAATCGTTGTGAATGGTCATACTGAGGGCTCGGACTCGAAGTGGTTTTGTACGTTCCTTACGACTGAGCGCATCGGCAACCACGTTTGCCTTGCCTGGATGATATTTGATCTCACAATCGTAATCGGTGAGTAATTCAACCCACCTACGTTGTCTCATGTTAAGATCTTTTTGGTCAAAGATGTGTTGAAGACTTTTGTGGTCGGTGAACACGGTACTTCGGGTGCCATAAAGGTAATGTCTCTAGATTTTGAGGGCGAATACCACAGCCCCTAACTCGAGGTCGTGGGTCGTATAGTTTTTCTCGTGGACTTTTAGTTGTCGGGAGGCGTAAGCAATGACCTTGTCTCGTTGCATCAACACGCAACCGAGACCTTGGTGGGAAGCATCGCAGTATACCACGAAGTCATCGGTGCCTTCGGGTAAGGATAGAATGGGTGCACTGCAAAGCTTTAGTTTCAACAGCTGAAATGCTGACTCTTGTTTATCAGTCCAATCAAACTTTTTGTCTTTCTGAGTCAGTGTTGTGAGTGGCAAGGCTATTTTTGAGAAGTTCTCGATGAATCGTCGATAATACCCCGCCAATCCCAAGAATTGGCGTACCTCGGTGGGAGTGGTTGGCGCTTGCCAGTTCTTGATGGCCTCGATTTTTGATGGGTCTACATGAATTCCCTGACTGTCAATCACGTGTCCAAGGAATTGAACGGTTTTTATCCAGAACTCACACTTAGAGAATTTGGCGTAAAGCTCCTCGTGTCTAAGTAGTTCTAGGATGGTTCTGAGGTGTTATGCGTGTTCTTGTTCGTTTCGTGAGTATATGAGGATGTCATCGATGAAGACAATGACAAGCTTGTCGAGATAAGGTTTGCACACCCGATTCATAAGGTCCATGAATACAGCCGGTGCGTTGGCTAGACCGAATGGCATCACTTGAAATTTGAAATGCCCATAACGGGTTCTGAAGGCGGTTTTTGGGATGTCGGCCTCGCGAACACGCAATTGATGATAACCTGATCGAAGATCAATCTTTGAATAACAGCTTGATCCCTGAAGTTGGTCGAACAGATCATTGATTCGAGGAAGTGGGTATCGGTTCTTGACGGTTAGTTTGTTCAACTCTCGGTAGTCAATACACATTCGAAATGAACCGTCTTTCTTTTTGACAAACAAGACCGGAGCTCCCCAAGGTGAAGAACTCGGTCTGATGAATCCTCTATCCAGAAGTTCCTGTAACTGAGTGGACAGCTCCTGAAGTTCGGATGGGGCTAGTACGTACGGTGCTCGGGCCACTGGTGCGGCACCCGACACGAGATCAATCGAGAACTCAACCTGTCTAGGTGGAGGTAAACCAGGTAGTTCTTCTGGAAAGACTTCGGGAAAGTCTCTAACGATTGGCACATCTTCAAGTCGCTTCTCCTCCGACTTTTTCTCCGTGATGTGTGCGAGAATCGCTGGATAACCCTTCCTCAGAAGTTTTTGGATTTTCAAACAGGAGATTATGTTTAGTCTCGACCCACTGGTCTCCCCCTGTATGATCAAGGTTCTACCGACGGCGTGAGGGATGCGAACGATCTTATCATGACAAACAATTTCGGCTCGATGCTTGGACAACCAGTCCATACCCACGATGACGTCGAAACTTCCTAGTTCAACAGGCATAAGATCGATTGAGAAGATTTCATCGGCTAGGTTTAAAGTGAAATTAGGTATCACACTATCGGTTTCTATGAGTTTACCATTTGCAAATTCTACGGTGTACTTAACATCTAAGGCCACGGGGGTGATATCAAGTAGTGGGCAAAACTCATCAGAAATAAAGCTCCTATCGGCACCAGTATCAAATAGAATGGAAGCAGTTAAGTTGTTGAAGAGGAACATACCCGAGACCACATTCGGGTCTTGACGGGCGTCCCCTGTGCTGATTATGAAGGCTCTGCTTCGTGCGTTGTTGTTGCGGTTGTTGTTGTTGTTGTTGTTCAGCTTGGGGCAGTTGTTCTTGAAATGCCCAGAATTTCCGCACCCAAAGCAGGTCTTTGGTGCACTGATGTTGGGGGTAGGAATGATGGCTCGGCAATCCTTGGCTAGGTGCCCGAACCGTTTGCAGTTGGTGCGAGGGCAGGAACCGTCATGATGACGATTGCATTTGGAACAGTAGGGTTTGTTCCCGATGTACCCTTTATTTTCTGTAGTCCCCGATGAATAAGCCTTAACGGACTCAGGCTTTTTGTTGGTGATTTGGTTGGATGAGTTGGGGTTTCCTTCCCATTTGCGTTTGTTGTTTGCAGATGGGGTTGATGTTGTGCCACGGCGGACAGAGCTTGCCGTCAGTTCATGGGCCATACGAATGGGGCTCTGAATCGTACCCGGTTTGGATGACGTTACCAGGTCTTGTAGTCTCTCGGGGAGTCCATCGACATATTTCTCGATCCTCTTGTACTCGGGATCGACCATGGATGGGCACAGAAGTGCTAGTTGGTGAAAACGGTTGGTGTACCCGGTGATATCATCACCCTGCATTTTGTGGTTCCAGAATTCCAATTCTAGTTGTTTCAATTCATCCCTGGGGCAGTACTCGCCCCTCAACATCTCCTTCAACTCCTCCCACGGGAGTTTATAAGCATTAGAGATACCCACAGTTTGGGCATAGGTGTTCCACCAGGTGAGAGCGGTGTCAGTGAAAGTACTAACGGAGAACTTAACCTTGTCTCCCTCCGCACAGTTGCAGATAAGAAATACAGATTCAACTTTCTCGATCCAGCGTACTAGACCGATAGCTCCCTCAGTACCTGCAAAGTTCAGAGGTTTGCAGTTCTGGAAGTCTTTGTAAGAACAGGGTTTGGGTTGTGGCCCATTAGTAGCTGTATCATCGCTACCAGGAGTTGATGTTCGGGTAGCTAGGGCTTGGGCCACACTACGGGCAATCAGACCCGCAATTTCGGCTTCACTGAGGGTGATTTGCCAGCGAGGAGGCATGATGCTGAACAAGAAAAGAACAAGGAAAGGGGAATAAGATATTTGTATGAAATTATGATATGTCACAAGTGTAAATGATGAGATACACAATAACAGTACGAAGTGACAATCACATTTCATTTAGATAAACAAGTTGAATACAAGGTACGGGTTTTCCAAAAGATTACAGAGTAATAGTAGTACAAAAGTGACGGGAATTGTTACATCCGGTTGAATTACATAGGACCTAATAAAGTAGTTAACTGGTTACAAGTTACAGACTGATCTAATCTTGATGCAGATTAATCCGCTCCATCAGCGCGACAAGGCGGTCCACGGTTTCTGCTAGTCTGTTGGCTTGTCTGGCGTTGTCTTCAACCAAGGCCAGTCGTTGTACCAGTGTTCGAGAGTACTCCTCTGCCTCCTGTGAACGCTGTTCACATTCCTCTATTCGGTCTCTTATGAGTTCATCCGCACCTAATTCAGCAGTCATTGAATCCTGAATTATGCTTACAGAGAGGCTGGTATCTTCTTGTTCTCGCTGGAGTTGTGATATATGTTCAAGAGCTTGGCGGAGCAGGTAGGTCATTCGGTGTTGTTCCCGTTCGAGATTCTCGAGTCTTTGCTCCTGACGGCGGAGTTGGGTGGCCAACACTGGCACCGTGGGGTGTGCCGAGTTCCGAGAGTTATGAACAGGATAAGGGCTGCTTCGAGGTGGCCTAGTGTTTCTCCTGGCTACTTGTGGGTTTTGTGATCCGGGTGGATGAGAGCGTGACGTATTGGGTGGTGTGTTTGCCATTCCTGTGGAGTGTAAGTAAGACGAGGCTAATATATATGTAAGTATATAATATCCAGCCTAGCGTCTAGCACGTATCAAGCAATGGTCCGGTTCTTTCGTGGTCAAAGTTAACTAACGTATTCCTGTTCAACATAACCATTTCAGACCTCACATCATCTTTCCTTAATTGTACATAGTATATCAGGCTATGTTAAATTAAAGTCGTATGCTGTAATTCCTGAACCAATCATGCCTAATAAGGAAATACTGCCTAATGGTCATAGTCTAGGCCCACTAAATGCAACCTAGTTCACTATAACCTTAGGCTCTGATACCAATCTGTAACAACCCCAAATTTAATGATTTGCGGAAGCATACTTGGGTGTTACTAATCAATATACAAAGCACAAGATATACAGTAAACGACCTCTAAATGAGACGTTGTAAAACGATTTCATAGAAATAAATGTTTGAAAACTTAACGTTTTCGTATACAAAATGTAGTTCCCTAGAGTCCACGCGTATAGCGGGAGATTCTATTACATAATAAACATGTACAAAAGATAATGCCGAGAATCTCCGTTAATGCAGTTTAGTTGAAATCATGCGACTCTAGCTATGTCCTGGAGTAATCCTACTCCGTCTGGGTACCTGAGAATACATGCTAAAAGGTCAACATGAATGTTGGTGAATCTCACAGGTTTGTAAGTAATATCGGTTTTTGAACACAAGATTTCATCAGTAGTGCCCGCAGGCGTAGATCAAGTATTTGCAAATCCAGCAAATGTAAAGTAAATAAGTTATACCGTTGCCATGAGGCTCATAATCGAAGCTTAACCCGTAAGTAATGATTTGCTCCCGTGACATGCTCGTAACTGAGCAAGCATAAGTAACGAATAATAGTCGCCCGTTTATACAGAACGGTTCGTGGTAGCGCTACTACCTCGGACGGGGAGGGTCATTTCCCTAATGGATCCATTAACTAGTGTTCGCGCTTAAGTCCATAACTAACGATATATGATGGAGAGACTTCTGTAAGAAGTAAATAACTCATGCAATTCCGTTTGGTATAGTAAAATGAGTAGTTTCGTACTTGTGTTCAAGAAAAGTAAGCAATGTATCTCACCCCGTAAGTAAAACAGTAAAAGTGGGGCTGTAAGACTCACCTGAGTCGAGTAATAAGCAGTAGCAAATGGTAGGTAGTATGTAGGTTCTCCGAACCCACGTGACATTCTATTTGCCTGATTGTGGACACCTCCGCGTTAGCCCAATAGCAGGATTATAGCAATAACTCACATTAACTTATGAACTTATCCTCATTAGAACTCTTCACGCTTTAATATCACCTGAACCACTTCATAGTAGACACTCGCTTTAACTGCTGAACGCCCGAAGTAACCTCCATTTCTGATTTAGTTTAGTTTAATCTTAGAATAGAAAACCCAAAACCTAAACCAACCCTTTTTGCCCTAGCTAAATTCTTAAAAGTCTCTAAATTCCCCTAGTTTCAATTCGCCGTGCTTTGAAGAACGATCCTAGGTCATACTTATCCTTTGCTAGCCCTTAGATTAGCAATAGTAGTAACCCTAGGCCCCAGCCTTATAAATTTAAAACCCACTATTGTAACCAGATAGTTATCGTTAACGACACCGACCTATCAGGACGCAACAAGCTTTTTGGCGCCGCTGCCAGGGAGCGTCGGCGATCGATTTTAGAATGTTTAGTGACTCTAGTATTTAGCGATCCTTTTGAAAGATTAACATCAATCAAAAGTTACACTTTTCGCCCTTAGGATTAGATTAGTTTTATTTTAATAACCAACCATGTCAACCCCTTATTTTGATTTGACTAACCTTACACCAAGTGGATCATCAACCCAACTTTTGGCCATTCCTTCACCAACAACCCACTTACATTCCTCAAAACAACTTCTATATGATTTTATACTAGAACAAAATGTTATAAACAATAGGATAGCCGGATTTCAAGACAACATTGATGCCATGATAAAAATTTCCGACAAATTAATTTCTAACATGGAGTCTATTTTGAAAAATTTGAATTTTATTGAGGAAAGTACGTCGGCAACTACCATTCAACCCAATGATGTGTTAATTGTCACGAGGGGAGGAAAAATAACCAAAGTTGATCCACCACCACCAGATAACACCCCCGAAAACACTTCTTCGCCCACACCTACACCAAGTGAACATGTGTCCATTGACATCCCTGTCACAACACCTGACCCATCACCAACCAAAACTCCGGATAATGTACCTCGCTTGAGAATACCTTATCCCGGTAGACTTAAGAAGGAAAAGCAAGAAGCTCAATTCGGTAAATATCTGGAAATGTTTAAAAGCCTGCACTTGAATGTTAGATTATTAGATGCTTTAGTAGAAATGCCCACATGTGCCAAATTCTTTAAAGAACTTCTTTCAAACAAAGAAAAACTTAGGCAAATAGTTAGTTTACCCTTAGATGCTGAATGCTCTTTAATTATACAACATGGTCTCCCACCTAAGTTAGGAGACACTGGACGTTTTACAATACCTTGTTTTCTCCAAGATATCCAAATTAGTAATGCCTTAGCCGACCTAGGTGCTAGTGTTAATCTTATGCCTTATTCCCTCTATAAGAAATTAGGATAAGGTAACCTACTGCCTACTCGTATGACCATCCAATTAGCAGACAGATCAGTTAAACTCCCTCGAGGAATTGCTGAAGATGTCATGGTCAAGGTCGATAAGTTCGTCTTTCCAGTGGACTTCATCATCATGGATATAGAGGAAGACACCCACATCCCACTCATCCTTGGCAGACCTTTCTTAAATACTGCCAAGGCCGTAATCGACGTAAACGAAAAATATTTAAAACTAAGAGTCGGGAAAGAGGAGGTCACCTTTAATGTCGATCGATTAATGAAGCAACCTATGGAAGAGGACCTTGGTTTGTACGATACTATGCAAGACATTTTTGAAGAACATCTCCACGAAGTGTTGGCACTATCCAGCCAGAACCCGATACCTACCACGGTAGTCACCATTCAAAGATTATATAACGAGGATCCTGGGCTGCAGTCCGCAATCACTTCGCCAACAAAGTCTGAAGAACTACAATTTCCCTTGTTTGAAAAGAAGCCATCTTGCACCAATGGCAAAACGATAGCCGTCCCATTGGGATGCGGTACACCGATACCTTGGCTAAAAAGAGATACATCCACACTCGATAACCCGAATCCAGCTCCTTCAATTAAAGAAATCCTGGATTCATTCAAAGGGATGAGTATTGAGCCACCACCATTTGAACCCCAATTAATCAACCAACCCGAACCTCTATCATTTCCTAACCCTAAATTAACCATAAACTAATCCTCGACCGCTCAATTTCAAGAATTCCAATTCACCGACGACGGAGAATTTATTCTCACCCGAAATGACGAAGTGTCCTCATCCTCGGTCAACAAATACGAGCTAAAGACGAACGAATTTTCAAACCAAACCGAATGGGTCGAAATAGCATCAATCTCTACATCCGAACCTGAGATAGACGAGGCACCCTTCCAAGCTGAATATGAGAAGTTGAATAGAGACGAAATAGGTAGAATGAAGTCGTCTATTGAGGAACCACCAAACTTGGAATTAAAGGAATTACCACCTCACCTTGAATACGCTTACCTCCAAGGAACCTCCCAACTCCCGGTGATAATCTCAAAAGAGTTAAAACCAAAAGAGAAAGCTCAGCTAGTTGATGTGTTGAAATCACACAAGAAGGCAATCGCATGGAAAATTTCTGATATACAAGGAATTAGTCCTAACTATTGCACGCATAAGATCCTGATGGAGAACGATTTCAAACCATCCGTTCAAAGGCAGAGACGAGTAAATCCTAAGATTCAAGACGTAGTAAAACAAGAGGTTATCAAACTCTTGGATGCTGGACTAATATACCCAATATCTGACTCACCTTGGGTTAGCCCTGTTCAATTTGTCCCAAAGAAAGGAGGAATGACGGTCATTACAAATGAAGAAAATGAGCTTATACCAACTCGGACAGTTACCGGTTGGAGGGTTTGCATCGATTACCGGAAGTTAAATGAAGCAACTCGCAAGGACCACTTTCCACTTCCGTTTATTGACCAAATGCTCGAGAGGCTATCGGGAAACGAATTCTACTGTTTCCTTGATGGATTCTCCGGTTATTTCCAAATTCCGCTCGATCCAAAAGACCAGGAGAAAACGACGTTTACATGCCCTTATGGAACATTCGCATATCGACGAATGCCGTTTGGATTATGCAACGCGCCTGCAACATTCACTACAACAAAACTAACCTAATGCAACACCCAAGAAGTGTTGTCTTAGGCCATAATAAAGTTGCCTTAGGGGTAATGCAACACTTTATTAGGTGTTGCCTTAGCTAACGTCGCCTTAGGTCTAAAGCAACACTTTTGTTAGAATATGCAACACTTTTTATAAATGTTGCTAATGTTTAACAAATGCAACACTTCAAAACGCAACACTTTTTCCTATCAAATACAGCACTTAAAAATATATTTTACTAAGCTATAGCAACACTTGTTACTATAAAGCAACACTTTCCACTGTTTCCAACGATACATGTGCAACACTTTTCGTCCTCTATTACAACGCTTGTTGCAATTTTAATTTCATGAATGCAACACAAATTTGTCTTGTTTGTATAACAAGCATTCACATTATTAGTTGAAGAAAAGTAGAATATAATATTATTTCATTTCCACCATTCATAATATTATATCATTTGTATAGTAACAAAATCCATCCAATATCGCAATAACTACAACAAAATTTATAATCAACTTTACAATCCTAAATAACTATTATGATCCTGCATAAGTATATGTATATTATCTTTCATAAATTGGCTCGAGTCTGACACGCCTCGTCGCTTCCTTCTTCCTTGCCTGAAATTGTTGCCACAAAACTATAAGAACCCTTTTAACTTAGCAGAATTTTACTTGTTAAATAACTGAAAAATAGTAAAGAAAAACAACCAAACTCGCAACAAATGAACAAAAAAAAAGAATAAATAAGAATAAAGTAAATAAAAATGCTCACCTGTTGTAAATATGCACTGACTTATGCTAAAAATCCTTCATAAATTTGGCATTCATGTCCTTTGGTTACTTCCTGTAAAGTACCATCAAAACTCAGCATTTATTATGGTCCAAGTGTCTAACATTATCAGATAAAATCAATAACAATTTTTAAGAATGCTAGTCAATCAAAGCAAGTCAAAGATGGTTAAACTAACGGGTCAGGCAATTCGTTAGCGGGTGATACGCCAAAACAGGTTATTATTGTGTATAGAGATAAAGCAAGTCAAAGATGGTTAAACTAACGGGTCAGGCAATCGTTAGCGGGTAATATGTCAAAACAGGTTATTATTGTGTATAGAGATAAAGCAAGTCAAAGATGGTTAAACTAACGGGTCAGGCAATTCGTTAGCAAGTAATACGCTAAAATAGGTTATTAAATGTATAGGGATGAATCAACGAGGTCAAGTTGAGAGATATAACACTTTTGGTCCATATATTTTTCTAAACATTAGTATTAATGAACTAGAAATGGTTATAAGATCAATAGTCTACTCTATGCATTAAGCGATGTAGAAATATAAATGTATTACCCATTTTTAACATGTTTCTTTGGGTACTATCTGTTTTAGTCAGGCATATTTGATTCATTAGAGATAAAATATGACTCAAACTGATGCATTCATGATTGAATATGTCGAAAGTGTTACCTTAGCATAACTTGATATAAGAGCACAAAAAAGAGGAATCATTGATGAGCAAACCAAATTTTGCCATGAGATAGAGGGGTTGGAATTCTGATGCCAGAAAATCTCTAATACTTCACCTATTGCAAGTCTCAAAATTCTCTATAGAATGTAAGTGGCTTACTTCATTTTCTCCTGTAAAAAGAAATTAGTATAATGATTAAGCCAATTCTTCTTTGTCGTGCTTCAAAAACCCAATGGTTAATGAACACTCATTGGTTTCATTTACAACATGGTCACAATTGATTAAGCCAATTCTAGTCGTGCTTCAAAAACCACAATCCTAAATTGGGGTGAAAAAAGTTTGATGTGTTCATATGAGTGGCATAATTTTAATATATTTATAAATCTATCAACATCTTACACTCGAGATCATTCTACGTGAATAGTGGAACACTTAGTTGCTAACCTAGGCACCGCCTACACCCATAGTAGCTAACCCACAATACATAGATAAAATAAGAATGTATGAGACATGTTAATTGTCGTACTATCTTTTAAAACAAAACCCAAACATATGTATATGTGTAGTACTGAGATAACATGCATCAATAAAATTCTATTTGATGTAGTATGTTTTGATGTCACAAGCATAACATAGACAATAGAAAACCTAATTACCAAAAATGAGGGAAAGATCAATAAAATCAATAGCAACAATTTTAATTAATTGTTCACCAAAACACAAATACACAAAAGGGGTGTTTGAATAGTAGTCACCAACACATAAACATGAGGTTCCAATTAATACCAATACTGAATTTTTGTACCACAAAGAGATTTAACTTACCCCTGAACTTGAAGATGATCCTTTATGTGATACACAACTGGCAGATCTGAACTACGAAGATAAAACAAAGTAATTGTGTAAGCCCATGGGCATTATTAATATTAAACAACTCCGTACAATTTAACTGGATCCTACTTGGTGAAAACATAAAATTACAATTCTTTCTCTTTAATAACAATTTCATTTAATAATCACAAAACTGCATATGTCATACCTTCCCTCCATACTTTGTGTGTATGTGTCTTGATGGCAACAAAAGAGGACCGTTAAATCAAGTAAAATAAGATTAGGAATTAGATTGATTTGGAACCATGGTTTGATTTCTATAGAAAATCTCCAACTGAGACCACTCCAAGATACAGCGGCTAAGTAGTAGGTAGGGTTTTGATTAGGCAAAATTGTGGAATTGAGAGAATATGGGGAGGAAAAGGAAGCGGCAAAGTAGTAGGTAGGGTTTTGATTAGGCAAAATTTTCAGAGCGGGAAGTTAAAAAATTAGAGGGGAAATACAAATACTTATCAAAAAATTTAAGCGCTAAAAACACCACTACACCGGTTACAAAAAGGAAACTTATGATTATAAAAAATTATTGCTTAAAACGTATGTGACGTGACTAAATATATCTTTAGTATGAGAGCACAAGGAGTGGTGACACTGTCACCACAGTGTTCAAATGTTGTGAGTGAGCACCCTGTGGTGTGGTGACAGTGTTCAGGAGAGTGTTGAGTTTTTTGGAGAGTTTTTGGATAGTTTTTGGAGAGTTTTTTTGAATAAAATGAATGGTTTGAAGTGTAGGAAGTGAGTTGTATTTACAGGTAAAAAATATTAAAGGTTTAAAAAATAAAAATATAAATATATTTTTTTGAAATGTTGCCGTTGAACGGCTTTTTAAAAAAAATTAATTTTTTTATTGGACCATTGGAACGCAAAAAGAAAAAAAAAACAAAAACGTTGCAGTTTTTGGAGTCGAAAAACGGACGGCGACCCTCGAACGCCGTTGGGAACGGCGGTGGGAACGCCGACGAGGGGTGGATGAACGCCGTCCCACGGCGTTTTGAGGGGTGAACGGTGAAAAAAAAATACTCCACTCCGTATGCTCTGACCAAAAGTTTCATTAAGAAATCCAACAAACAATTTCAATTTCAATAACTAATGAAGAGAAAAATAAAATAAAATACAATCGTACAACAACCCACAAAAAAGTCAAGAATTACTATTTGTAAGTTTATACGAGTAAGTAGCAGAAGGTTTAGGCATAGTTGTTTTATTGTTACGATATATAGTCGACTTTTACAAGTCAAGTCAAAAATCTAAAAAATAGGCTATTTGTACCCCGACTCTTAAATGGCTTTGACCCTTATGAGTCGTTTATTGACTCTTCCGAGTTTTGTACGACTTTTACAGAAAATCAGACAAACTTTTGGTGTAAAGATACGAAAAATAGAAGAACAAAATAAAATAAAAATGACTATAAGTATTTGTGTTAATTGCATGTCAACGATTTAGTTATCGATCATCACCAAGAACAAAATTTTCAAACAATAAAGATTCTTATGAGTCGATTCGAGGCACGAGTTAAAAATTGAAATTCCGAAGCACGAGTTAACAACTACGGATTTATGCCTTTTTTGATTTGGGGTATATAAACATCAAGTAGAAAAAGTTACATGACCATTTCGTTCATTTCCATCAAATTAGCATAAGCATACCAATACCAATAATAAGTATAAGTATATATATTTAAAGGTGAAAGTCATAACTCATAACTAAAAGTCTAAAACTCTTAACTTCAACGTACTTAATTTGTAATATTATTTTAAACAAAATGGTGGCATTTTTTATACCATGAATTCAATAATTTAAACTAAGTACTTCTTTAACTCATTCAAACAATTTTTAAACAGTCCGCCCCTATTTATAAACTTGGTGACACTTTAAAATAAGTGTTGTTTTTTACGTTAACAAATGCAACACTTCATATTAGATGTTGCCTTTTGGTTATCACAAATGCAACACTTCTTAAAATGTTGCATTTTTCAAATAAAAGTTGCAACACTTGATTAAAAGTGTTGCATTAGATATTCATATGCAACAATTTTTTTAAAGTGTTGCTTTATAACCAATGTTGTGTAAAAGGCAACATTTTTTAAAAGTGTTGCTTGTAAAGTGTTGCATTAGACTCATTTTGTAGTAGTGATTTCAGAGATGCATGATTGCAATCTTCCACGACATGATTGAACAATGCATGGAAGTCTTCATGGACGATTTCTCAGTCTTTGGAGACTCTTTCGCATCATGTCTATCCAACCTTGATAGAATGCTCGCAAAGTGTGAAGAATCGAATCTCATCTTGAATTGGGAAAAATGCCACTTTATGGTAAAGGAATGGATAGTCTTAGGACATAGAATATCAAAGTCGGGAATCGAAGTAGACAAAGCCAAAGTCAAAACCATTGCGAAACTTCCACCACCCACCAACGTTAAAGCCATTCGAAGTTTTCTAGGTCACGTTGGGTTCTACCGTCGTTTTATCAAGGACTTTTCCAAGATCTCTCGACCTATCACCCACCTGTTAGGAAAAGACATCAAATTCGCATTGGACGAAAGCTGCATGAAAGCCTTTGACTACCTTAAGAAAGAACATACCAACGCACCAATCATGGTCGCTCCGGACTGGAGCCTTCCATTTGAAATCATGTGCGACGCAAGCGACTTCGCTGTAGGGGCAGTTCTCGGACAACGGAAGGATAATCATTTTCGGCCAATCTACTACGCTAGCAAAACTCTCACAGATGCTCAAGAGAATTATACAACCACCGAAAAGGAGCTGCTGGCTGTAGTATTTGCCTTTGATAAATTTCGATCCTACCTGATATTGTCAAAGACAATAGTGTACACGGATCACTCAGCTCTGAAATACCTCTTCAAGAAGCAAGACGCAAAACCAAGACTGTTACGATGGATTCTACTCCTACAAGAATTTGACATTGAGATAAAAGATAAAAAGGGAGCAGAGAATGTCGCCGCAGACCATCTGAGTCGACTTGAAAATCCATCCATGGAACAACTTGCAGAAGGGGACATCAAAGATCGATTTCCAGAAGAGCAGTTAATGAGTTTAGGAGAGCAATTGCAAGGATCACAATTCACGAACGATCCTTGGTTTGCAGACATAGCCAATTTCGTAGTTGGAGCGATCACAAGGAAAGGAATGCCGTCATCACGAAGACAAAAGTTCTTCCGCGATGTCAAGCACTACTTCTGGGATGATCCATATTTGTTTAAGGTCTGTCCCGACCAGATTATAAGAAGATGTGTCGATGGAAAGGAAGCCGAACACATCCTCCATCAAAGCCATCACGGACCCACCGGAGGACACCACGCAGCCAATTTGAAAGCAAAGAAAGTATACGACTCAGGTGTAACAACCCCAATTTTAGGGCCAATTTAAAAATTTCCCTAATTACGTGTTTATTACTTGTATATAATATGAAATAGGGTTATATACATTATTTACTTATTATATATATATGGATGGAATATATATATATATATATATATATATATATATATATATATATATATATATATATATATATACGCGTATACGATTCGTACATATCGTATAAAACAACAATTGTACAAACTTGCGGACATTGGTAAAACAATTATTAAATAATGTGAAATTATTTAATTACTTTGACTAGTACTTTATATTATGTTTATAATATAACGGAAAACGTACGTTTTAACCAAAATGTTACCGAACTCTCCGAAAACTCGACCAACCGACAAAACAAAGCAAAGTTATGTTTAATAACTCAAAAACTAGTATTGTGATGAAATACTTCAATTTAATTATCGAGTAATATTTCGTATTTTAAAACGTATATTTAATCGCGTATAAAATCATTTTAACGTTTAAACGACCGGGGAAACGACCACCGCACGGAGCGCAAACACGGAGGAGCAAAAAGTGGTGAGACCACATCAAGTGGCCCCACCAAAACCGGCCCAAGGTGAGGGGGCATTAAGCCCTCACCTCCTTTCTCACTTACACACTCAAACACAACCCACTCCTCATCATCTTCATTTTTCTCTCTAATCTCATCTCTCTCTCTCTCTAAATCGGAACTCTCTCTCTCTAGAAAACATCCACGAAACTTGCTTGAATCACAAAACGGAAAGGAGCAACGACGATCACCACAACGAGGGCTACAACTTCATCTTTTCGGTTTTTCGTTTCGACAACTTTGTAAGTTTTCCGGCGACCCGAAACTTTTCCGATTACTTTTATTTTGCTAGATTATTGTTCCCCTAGCTAAATGATGTCCAAATATGTAACTTAAACTCGTTTTTGAACACTTTTACGGAAATGTCGGTTTTGGTCACTTTAAATAAAACGACACCTCGTACACTAAAAATGACAACCAACAATTTTTATAAACTCTTGGTAACATACTAAAACTAGTGTAAAAGTTTCAGACCCAACGGAACTCGTTAAACTCGTTTTCGACACAAGATAAAACCTGACCAGACGCTAGTGTCGCATGGCTCACGCCAGTTATGCGACACTACGTCTGAGTGACGCATAGGTCACGAACCGTCTATACGCGACACTTCTTGAGTGCCGCTAAAACACGAATAACGTCACTCCTTTAGTGACGCCACCATATAACCTTCAGCAGAAACCACACGACACTTCGTTAGTGTCGCTACCATATAACTATCAGTAGTAACTTACGGCACTTCCTTGGTGACGCTAGAACACTTATACCGACACTTCATTAGTGTCGCTATCACATAATTATCAGCAGAAACAAGCGACACTTCATTAGTGTCGCTATCATCGGTAAAAACTTATAACTTTCAGTAGAAACGAATGACGTCCGGTTACTACTGATGACGTCACCGACCCTCATACCGTCACTTCATCAGTGACGCATAAATACATATACCAACACTTGTCGAGTGTCGCCCCATAAACTGATTTACTTACCTATACCGTCACTTCGTTAGTGACACACTGTTTGACCACGACACTAAATACCGTCACTACACTAGTGGCGCACTGATGAAAAACAATACTTTATAACGTCACTTACTTAGTGATGCATCATCTTAATACCGACACTACTTAAGTGTCGCATACATCATCAAACAGATAACATAATACGACACTACCTAAGTGTCGCATGATATCCAGAAGTGACGCATACAAGTGACGCTAAAACAGGCTGTTGACATTTACAATTTTTCATAAGTATAGAATATACTTAAAACGTAAACGTACTTTACTCGGCATCACTTCTACATGAAGATACTATACTTTTGAGAGTATGCAACAACACTTGAATACGTACAAGACTATACTAAACTAAACGTGAGATTTCACTCACACACGCACACGAGGTTACACTCGAAATACTTAGGAGATTGCACTCCAACGAACTTACACTTGTACAATACTTACGTGCTGGATTACACGCTAACTAATACGAGGTTTCACTCGTACCCTTTGGGGTTAAGCCCATTGGAATTTACGCAACACTACATGTTGTAATACAAACAAACGATCATACGAGTATACTTTACAACTGTACAACTACTATGAATACATAATAATAATGGATGGAATTATTATTATACACCGATAACAAACGGACCGTACAACTTTTATACAAACTACGATTTACAAACGAATACAAACGTACAAACAAACTAATGGACATTAACTAGTTTGGGAACAACTAGCATGGATACTTTACAAGTATTCCATTTACTTACTAAACCTTATGCGTATTAGGACGCTAAGGGTTGCTAGTTCGGGATACTACTTGCTTACTTACTGCATTGTCTGCCAGACTCAGGTGAGTCTCACAGCCCCTACTTTACTGTTTTTACTCAGGGGTGAGATGCATTACTGTTTTACATGAACACACAAAACTTACTTGCTGCCATGATTTACATACTGTACGAAATTACGGATACGCCAATTGCATGAGTTTCGACTAATCCAATGAAATCCTCCTTAATCATAGTTGTTAGTTATGTGATAAGCGCGAGTTTTAGTATATGGATCCATATGGGACTGACAATCCCCGCCCGGGGTAGCACGCACTACCACGAACCGTTCATGTAGAAATGGGCGTTTCTTACTCGTTTCGAATGAATGTTTTGGATTACATTCACGGGGGTACCTATATTTATTGTACGTTAAGCTTCAACTATGGTGGCTCATGGCAAGGGTATCAAACGGTTTGCATAATCTGCAACCACCCACTTATTAAAACTTAAGTTAACGATGAGCATAACCTGTGATCGTTACTTACTGGCTGGCTATGATTTACAAATACTACTTGTGTGTTCAACTGTTTACTTACTTACAAACCTGTGAGATTCACCAACCTTTTGGTTGACCGTTTTAGTAATGCTTCTCAGGTACACAACATCAGTAGGGATGCCCGGCAGGATAAGCTTACTTAGCTCGAGTCGCATGCATTTACAAGGTTGGAGATTTTTATACATTACTTTTGTACTAGTTGTTATGTATTAGAATCTCTAGGAACTTATACGAAACTTGAGCTTGTATTTGGAACTACTTATGTATTAATGTAATAACTTTTCGAATGTCTCATTTAGAGTCGTTCACTGTATCCTTTGTGCTTGTGATTATTGATTAGTAACACCCAAAACTCGCTTCCGTAAACTGTTAAATTTGGGGGTGTTACAGATTGGTATCATAGCCTAAGGTTATAGTGAACTAGGTTGCATTTAGTGGGCCTAGACTATGACCGTTAGGCAGTATTCCTCATTAGGTATAACTGGTTCAGGAATTACTGCATACAAGTTTAATTTAACATAGCCTGATCAACTATGTACAATTAAATGAAGATGATGTGAGTTCTGAAAGGGGTTATGTTGAACAGGAATGCAATAGCTGACTCTGACCTCGAGAGAACCGGGACTTTTACGTGATTGTGCTAGACACGAACTAGGCGGTTATGTGATATATATATATATATATATATATATATATATATATATATATATATATATATATATATATATATATATATATATATACATAGGCCTCTTTCCCCGATACGATACTCTCTCTCGACTACTACGAAATTAATATTCTTTAAAATTTCATCGAACAAACGACAACTCAATTCTCGTCATTCTGTCCTTATTTAACTTTTATGAATTCACGATTACCGACATACGTCCGAAGATCTCCACACCATTATAACCGACAACCATAGTTACTCGAACCTCCTTCGATATGAAGATCGAGACCTTGTTTTCATTTGCTATTCCTACCTAATTCTACGTTTATAACATTCTACAATGTACACTACTGTACCGTTAGGTGTAACCTAATAAAACCATTTTCAACTCAATTTTTCGTCAGACTTCAAATTATACAACCGACTTTTACTATCAAAATTTTATAACAAATGTATTTTTATCAAACATGTTACAAAATTTCTCACAAAAATGTTTTATAAAATTTTCAAAAACTTCAAAACCGTATAAACTTATTTATAGTACACAACTTTAAACAACCTTCAAACTTTGGCGTAGTTTCTCTAAACTTACTAAATCATCACAATCATAATTCTTGTTCAAACCTTCACATGTTCTTTATTTGTTGTTTCAAGGAACATGTCTCCTCGACGACAAATCACACTTACTGAAGCCGAAGTCGCGGGTATTATTGCCCGTAGTGTGGCCCAAGCCCTAGCTGTCCGAGCAACCACTCCTGGTAGCGAAGATACGGCTAACAATACACCTCCACCCAAAACCTGCACCTACAAGGACTTCCAAAACTGCAAACCCTTGAGCTTTGCAGGTACTGAAGGAGCGATCGGTCTGATTCGTTGGACCGAGAAAATCGAATCAATATTCCTCATCTGCAACTGCAAGGAAGAGGATAAAGTTAAGTTCGCCGCCCGCACCTTTTCTGACACCGACCTTACCTGGTGGAACACCTATGCACAGACTGTGAGCGTTGCCGAGGCTTACAAACTACAGTGGGATGAACTGAAGAACATGCTGAGGGGCGAGTACTGCCCAAGAGACGAATTGAAACAACTAGAGATAGAATTCTGGAATCACAAGATGCAGGGTGATGACATCACCGGTTACACCAACCGCTTTCACCAGCTAGCACTTTTGTGCCCATCCATGGTTGATCCCGAGTACAAAAGGATCGAAAAGTACGTTGATGGACTTCCCGAACGACTTCAAGATCTGGTAACTTCATCTAAACCGGGAACAATTCAGAGCGCCATTCGTATGGCTCATGAGTTAACGGCCAATTCTGTCCGTCGTGGCTCGACTTCAACCCCGTCTGCGAATAACAAACGTAAATGGGAAGTAAGTCCCCACTCATCCAACCCGACTTCTGACAAAAAGCCTGCAACTGTCAACGCCAATGACTCAAAGGCTTACAAGGGGAGCAAGCCTTACTGCTCCAAATGTAGTCGCCATCATAATGGCTCCTGTCCCTGCACCAAATGCAAGAAGTTCGGGCACCTGGCCCAAGACTGCCGAACCAACCTCACTGGTACTGATACTCCTGCACCCAAAACCTGCTATGAGTGCAACGGTACCGGGCACTTTAGAAAGGATTGCCCAAAACTGAAACTCCGAACCAACCACACGAAGAGTAGAGCTTACGTAATTAACGCTAGGGAGGATGACCCAAATCCGAGACTCTGTGATTTACTCAACCCGGGTACGCTTATTCTTTGATTTCCCGAGACTGTTTTCCATAAATCTCTCGCTTAATGATTATGTGTAACTGTCTATTATTCTGTGTGTTTTCTTTGATCCTAAGTACCCAATAGGATTAGGAAACGACCGACTATACGAATTCCGAATATATAACTTGTATTACACTTGGACTACCAATAACAAACACTTTTCCCAAATATCTCACACTGGTTGAGACCGGGAACTCGTATATTATTCGTTATTTTAAACAAGTCATCCAATAGAACTTCATTTACTAGTAACAATTCTTAAATAGAATAATTATTTCGTAGGAAATGACAACTCACTCCGTCAACAACCCTACCTTGGATGATGAACTGCTCAGTGAGGAACCAATAATGTTTCCTTACCTCCTCGAACTCGAGTGTGATACCGAACCTTTCGTTGAATCAGCAACAGCACATGCTTCTCCTGTTGCTCTAACTGCTGCAAAAGCACCAGTTGATGTAACCTTGACTGCCGAATCAGTCAGCCATCTCAAACCAAACTATTGATTCGCTGCGACAACAACTGACTGAAGCAGGGGAAGACATTGATGACCTACGACGAATTGCCTTCCAAAATGACCTGCGTATGCGTGAGTACGAACTATGTTTGATAGCTTGAGAAAACCCTACTTCACCACCAACTTCCCAAAGTACTCCTACTGAAAAGGATAACGACCCTGACTGTACCCCGCCTCCAGCAAAAAGGGTGAAGATTTACTTAGGAAATAAACCTTACTGCACCCGATGCACTCGGCATCATGACGAACCGTGTACCACACCCACCGGTCAATGCAAATCCTATCTTAAAGGTACGAACCCTTCCAAGGCGAAGCTGTGCTTCAACTGCGGGAGTGCTGGCCATCTCAAGGCCAAATGCCCACTACCTCCAGGCAACAAAATTTAGGGTACGTTACCACCTAACAATTACTTGATTACAAACACTGTAGGATCTACCCTACTACTGTAGGCTACTAGGACGCATTGTAGCCACCTGATGAATAACTAACTACCGATTACTACTTCGAACAAATTTCGGGACGAAATTTTATTAACAAGGGGAGAATGTAACAACCCCAATTTTAGGGCCAATTTAAAAATTTCCCTAATTACGTGTTTATTACTTGTATATAATATGAAATAGGGTTATATACATTATTTACTTATTATATATATATGGATGGAATATATATATATATATACGCGTTATACGATTCGTACATATCGTATAAAACAACAATTGTACAAACTTGCGGATATTGGTAAAACAATTATTAAATAATGTGAAATTATTTAATTACTTTGACTAGTACTTTATATTATGTTTATAATATAACGGAAAACGTACGTTTTAACCAAAATGTTACCGAACTCTCCGAAAACTCGACCAACCGACAAAACAAAGCAAAGTTATGTTTTATAACTCAAAAACTAGTATTGTGATGAAATACTTCAATTTAATTATCGAGTAATATTTCGTATTTTAAAACGTATATTTAATCGCGTATAAAATCATTCTAACGTTTAAATGACCAAGGAAACGACCACCGCACGGAGCGCAAACACGGAGGAGCAAAAAGTGGTGAGACCACATCAAGTGGCCCCACCAAAACCGGCCCAAGGTGAGGGGGCATTAAGCCCTCACCTCCTTTCTCACTTACACACTCAAACACAACCCACTCCTCATCATCTTCATTTTTCTCTCTAATCTCATCTCTCTCTCTCTCTCTCTAAATCGGCACTCTCTCTCTCTAGAAAACATCCACAAAACTTGCTTGAATCACAAAACGGAAAGGAGCAACGACGATCACCACAACGAGGGCTACAACTTCATCTTTTCGGTTTTTCGTTTCGACAACTTTGTAAGTTTTCCGGCGACCCGAAACTTTTCCGATTACTTTTATTTTGCTAGATTATTGTTCCCCTAGCTAAATGATGTCCAAATATGTAACTTAAACTCGTTTTTGAACACTTTTACGGAAATGTCGGTTTTGGTCACTTTAAATAAAACGACACCTCGTACACTAAAAATGACAACCAACAATTTTTATAAACTCTTGGTAACATACTAAAACTAGTGTAAAAGTTTCAGACCCAACGGAACTCGTTAAACTCGTTTTCGACACAAGATAAAACCTGACCAGACGCTAGTGTCGCATGGCTCACGCCAGTTATGCGACACTACGTCTGAGTGACGCATAGGTCACGAACCGTCTATACGCGACACTTCTTGAGTGCCGCTAAAACACGAATAACGTCACTCCTTTAGTGACGCCACCATATAACCTTCAGCAGAAACCACACGACACTTCGTTAGTGTCGCTACCATATAACTATCAGTAGTAACTTACGGCACTTCCTTGGTGACGCTAGAACACTTATACCGACACTTCATTAGTGTCGCTATCACATAATTATCAGCAGAAACAAGCGACACTTCATTAGTGTCGCTATCATCGGTAAAAACTTATAACTTTCAGTAGAAACGAATGACGTCCGGTTACTACCGATGACGTCACCGACCCTCATACCGTCACTTCATCAGTGACGCATAAATACATATACCAACACTTGTCGAGTGTCGCCCCATAAACTGATTTACTTACCTATACCGTCACTTCGTTAGTGACACACTGTTTGACCACGACACTAAATACCGTCACTACACTAGTGGCGCACTGATGAAAAACAATACTTTATAACGTCACTTACTTAGTGATGCATCATCTTAATACCGACACTACTTAAGTGTCGCATACATCATCAAACAGATAACATAATACGACACTACCTAAGTGTCGCATGATATCCAGAAGTGACGCATACAAGTGACGCTAAAACAGGCTGTTGACATTTACAATTTTTCATAAGTATAGAATATACTTAAAACGTAAACGTACTTTACTCGGCATCACTTCTACATGAAGATACTATACTTTTGAGAGTATGCAACAACACTTGAATACGTACAAGACTATACTAAACTAAACGTGAGATTTCACTCACACACGCACACGAGGTTACACTCGAAATACTTAGGAGATTGCACTCCAACGAACTTACACTTGTACAATACTTACGTGCTGGATTACACGCTAACTAATACGAGGTTTCACTCGTACCCTTTGGGGTTAAGCCCATTGGAATTTACGCAACACTACATGTTGTAATACAAACAAACGATCATACGAGTATACTTTACAACTGTACAACTACTATGAATACATAATAATAATGGATGGAATTATTATTATACACCGATAACAAACGGACCGTACAACTTTTATACAAACTACGATTTACAAACGAATACAAACGTACAAACAAACTAATGGACATTAACTAGTTTGGGAACAACTAGCATGGATACTTTACAAGTATTCCATTTACTTACTAAACCTTATGCGTATTAGGACGCTAAGGGTTGCTAGTTCGGGATACTACTTGCTTACTTACTGCATTGTCTGCCAGACTCAGGTGAGTCTCACAGCCCCTACTTTACTGTTTTTACTCAGGGGTGAGATGCATTACTGTTTTACATGAACACACAAAACTTACTTGCTGCCATGATTTACATACTGTACGAAATTACGGATACGCCAATTGCATGAGTTTCGACTAATCCAATGAAATCCTCCTTAATCATAGTTGTTAGTTATGTGATAAGCGCGAGTTTTAGTATATGGATCCATATGGGACTGACAATCCCCGCCCGGGGTAGCACGCACTACCACGAACCGTTCATGTAGAAACGGGCGTTTCTTACTCGTTTCGAATGAATGTTTTGGATTACATTCACGGGGGTACCTATATTTACTGTACGTTAAGCTTCAACTATGGTGGCTCATGGCAAGGGTATCAAACGGTTTGCATAATCTGCAACCACCCACTTATTAAAACTTAAGTTAACGATGAGCATAACCTGTGATCGTTACTTACTGGCTGGTTATGATTTACAAATACTACTTGTGTGTTCAACTGTTTACTTACTTACAAACCTGTGAGATTCACCAACCTTTTGGTTGACCGTTTTAGTAATGCTTCTCAGGTACACAGCATCAGTAGGGATGCCGGCAGGATAAGCTTACTTAGCTCGAGTCGCATGCATTTACAAGCTTGGAGATTTTTATACATTACTTTTGTACTAGTTGTTATGTATTAGAATCTCTAGGAACTTATACGAAACTTGAGCTTGTATTTTGAACTACTTATGTATTAATGTAATAACTTTTCGAACGTCTCATTTAGAGTCGTTCACTGTATCCTTTGTGCTTGTGATTATTGATTAGTAACACCCAAAACTCGCTTCCGTAAACTGTTAAATTTGGGGGTGTTACATCAGGATTCTATTGGCCAACTATTTTCAGAGACGCACAAGACTTGGTGAAACGCTGCGATATTTGCCAAAGGTTTGGAAATATCACAACGCGTAACGAAATGCCGTTAACGAATATCCAAGCATGTGAAATTTTCGATATATGGGGATTAGACTTCATGGGACCTTTTCCGAAATCCTACGGAAAGGAATACATTCTAGTAGCTGTCGACTACGTATCCAGATGGGCCGAAGCTCAAGCCTTCCCAACGAATGACTCGAGAGTCGTAACAAAGTTTTTAAAACAGCTATTCTGTCGGTTTGGAACTCCTCGAGCGATCATCAGTGACCGCGGCACACACTTTTGCAATACTCAGTTTTTGAAGATATTGCAACAATATGGTGTTACCCACAAGACATCTACGGCCTACCACCCGCAGACAAATGGGCAAGCAGAAATAACAAACCGAGCGCTAAAAAGAATTTTGGAACGAACAGTTGGTCAACACAAGGAAAACTGGGCAGACAATCTAGATGATGCGTTATGGGCATTCCGGACAGCCTACAAAACATCATTAGGGACAACCCCCTATAGGCTCGTATATGGAAAAGCATGTCATCTTCCGATCGAACTCGAATACAAAGCTTACTGTGCACTAAAGAATTGCAGTTTAGATCCCACAGTAACGGGAACGCACCGGAACATGCAACTAAATGAGTTAGGAGAACTAAGAGATCAAGCATACGAGAGCTCCTACAAGTTCAAGGAAAGAACTAAGTTGCTCCACGATGCAAAACTAAGCCCCACACGCTTCAATCCAGGTGATAAAGTTTTGCTCTTTAACTCTCGATTTAAGAAATTTTCCGGTAAATTCAAAACGAGGTGGAGCGGCCCATTTACAATCTCTAAGGTTTTTCCTTATTGCGCCATTGAACTCGAGGCCCCAGACTGAAATTTCAAAGTAAACGGCCATCGTTTAAAACACTACGTTGAAGACTTTCCCTCAACTGAGGAAGTCTAAAACCACGAATCATCCTAATAGAACAGTGGTTATTTAAGAGTCAAGCTACGAGACTCGATAAACAAAGCGCTCTTGGGAGGCATCCCAAGCCTATCTTATGTTTTCAGCATTAATTTTATCTTACTGTTATGTTTAAGCTAATCGATTTTTCTATGCAGTACCTCACCTTATGAAGGACTGATGATCTTAGACCATTAACCTTTTATATTTTGCAGGATGAGTTCGCAGTCAGACAGAGCACGAGCCCCCAGACAGAGACGCTGGCATACCATGCACCACTCCCGGAGTTCATCACCGGGTAGTAGCATGAGGACTGTCAGAGGATCCCAGTCACCACCTCCTAGTTTGGATGAGATCTTGGCAGACTTGGTGGAGGTGCACGTTCAGGAGTCATTCCTGTTACGTCCCATCCAGGCCAGGTTACCTTCATCTCACCGACCAGCAGGACGGACCGTAGGGACCTCCAGAGTACCCATCTTCGAGCATAGGGTTACTACTGCGGACCCTGCTGTCACTTGGTCTATACTGAGAGCCCTTGAGGTCCAGCACACCGCCATCTCTGAGATCCACACTGCTCTGGGCCTTACCTCTACACCTGTGTGCCCCTTTCAGATGGGACCTGATCCCGCTCCGCACATTCCACCATGGGATTTATTCCCATCTTGGAGCTTGACTGCGCAGGACCACCCCACTTTTATGGCCCCACTAGAGGAGGAGGCTGCTAAACTGGACACTTGGATTCAGGATCCAGAGGATGGTGCTGCATCTCCTGTGTATACCATTGAGGAGTCAGCATCTCCTACATCGATCGTGGAAAACACGATCTTTATGGATGATGACTTCACCGACTGGGAGGCGCTCTATGCTGACACGGATTAGCTACTTTTAGTTATTATTATTTATGTTTAGTATTAACTTGTGTTAACATTTGTGTTTTATGAAGGGTGTGTACTATGCAGAATTTGGAATATAATTTATGGAACGAGTTCATTTTTAATGAGCCTGGTCCATTTCCAGCAAATTCGCACACTTGAACCTGGTCCATTAAATCCAGTGGCATCACACGCAGCACAAGGAAGTGTCTCTTCTAACCTTACTTTGCTTAAACCACACAAGAATTTTAAGAAAAACTCTAAGTGTGGGATTATTACTCACAAATAGAGAATAACTTTGAAAATATTGACCCGTATTCAAAATCTAAGTGTGGGATTAACCTAACTTAGAAATAGGAACATTAGGGACAATGTTCTTTTAAGTGTGGGATGGCAGTAGTACTCACTACTGTATTGTAACATAAGCTTTTTAGCAAAACTCATATTTTAAGCAAAATTTTCAAAAATTTTGAATCATGGGAAGCCCAAAAAGGGTATTTTCGGTCAACAAAAATTCAAAAGGCTTGGAAAATTGACCACGACGAGCAAAACTCTTTTGATAACTTTCAAACTAAGTTTCAAACAGGCAATCGCATGACTAGGCACAAAACCACCAAAAATGAGTGAGGAATCTTGAGCCATATAAAAGCATTCACCTTTAATACTTCACTTTTTCGTTTGTGAGTGTGCCGTTGTATGCCTTCTCGAGTTAGAACTTGTTCGAAGAATGCATTTCAAAATTACAAAAAAATGAGCGTCATACGTGACGAAGGTGCAATTAGAGGATCTTGACATTCCCCAGGACAAAACCCTCTCGTAATGCTCCCGTTTTCAAGCCTAAACCTGCCAATGTCCATTTTCGACATTGAAGATCGTTTAGAAAACCTGTCGAGCCTTAGCCTTTTCGTTTCGAATACTCACTTCAAGAACCAATCCTTTCTTTACATCTCTTGGCCATAGCCTAAGTTTCTGTTATGTCAGCAACATCACTGCAAGAAACATATTTCTAGAAGGAATCCCCAAGGGAAAAAGAATATCATCCATGAAAGGACTCCAAAGAAAGCACGAACAAAGCTGCCAAAGAAATCAAAGAGCTAAAAACCCAAGGATCATCTAAATCCGAGGGAAAAGTTCTTCAAAGAAGAAAAAGCCATGAAAAGAAGGCTCTCAAAGAGAGAAATCCAAAAAAAAAAAGGTATCATCTAAAACATCAAAGGTAAGTCATCACTCTTTGGCTATATTAAAACCCCAAAATTAAACCATCTACAAAAACCCTTATTCCATACACCATCTTCACCCTCTTACGAATGTCGAGGGATAATTAGCACCGTCCTCATTTAGGTATTATAGATTTGATTCTCGATCAAGCTTATGACAATAGGAGGAGCTACATGACTAGCCCCTAAGTGAATTAGAAGTTAGGAAACCCGATACACTTGAGTGAATTGAGTGACCACCTGTGAGGGCCCCAGTCATGTATATCTTACATTATGAAGATTGAAAAGAAAGCTTGATAGAACCAAAAGTTAGGGGAAACATCAAGGGATGGAACCTCGTCCGAAATCTTTCTACCAAACCTGCAGGAATCAAAGTTCTGCGGAATATGAAGACACCCTTTCAGCCTTTCACAACTTGCTGAAGGTTTGCTTGAGGACAAGCAAAACTCTAAGTGTGAGATACTTGATATCGTGTAAAAAGTCACGTTTTTACTACCGATATCTCTCTCATTCTGGAGCAATACTTGGTATTTGGACTCAAACAACACACAATTCAGTGATAATATGTTAAGAAGACCAAAACGAAGGTTGCACGATAAAAATCAAGCAAAACGGCCGAGAAACAAAAATTCCACACACGTTTGAAGATTCAAGGCATCAAAACAAGATTTCAAGACTAAAATACCCTTCACCAACATCCATTCTATCCAAGATGTTCGTTTTTAAAATACGAATCCAACAGAAGAAGAATCAACAAAAACGGATAAAGAATGAAGATTCTACGCCCGCCGGAAGATCCAAATGATTCGTATGCAATATCTGGAGCTAGGGACCTCATATCAGGGCCTATCCTATGTCAAAATCTTTGTTTTTGAATTACGAATCTAACAAAAAAAGAATCGACGCAAACGGACGCATAACGAAGAAAACACTCATGAATCGAGAAACGAAGCAAAAGACGGCGAACCGGGGCGGGGGTGGGCCAGCCGCCGCCGGCCACCACACCACCGCCGCCGGTCACCCCTGTACCCGCCTCGGTTTCCATTTTTGGCAAATTTTGGTACCTGGTGCGCCTACTTTTCGTGTCGTACGGTACCCAGTGCGCCTACTTTTCGTGTTGTACGGTACCCGGTGCACCCTTTTGGCTACCTTTTACTAACATGCACCTCTTGATGCTAATGTGAGCCAACGCTCACCTATAAATAGAGGGCTTTGGGTTCATTTGGAGGACACACCTTCACACCTTGAAAAACACACACAATACACCTTGTAATACATTTTCTCTTTTCTTTCTTTATTGTAATACTTCTTTAGTTAATTAGACTAGCTAATTAACTAATCAAGGAAGATTTGTACAGAGGTGCTCCGGGACGCATTTGTAGCTACGATTTATTGTATTTCATTATCAGGTTTTAATCTATCTTCCATATTTAATTATGTTCGTTCTTTCTTTAATAAAATTAAATATGTATGCTAGAATTGCCATGATTAGCTAAATAACTCAATTGTCTGCTATGATGGTCGTTTAGGAAAGATTTAAATATGTGATTATATTGTATGCTGTAAGATTGCGGGTGTTGTGTATCATGAATAGATGTAGGAATTGAATCTTTATCGTTTATCTGCCCAACTCATGTTGTGACTAAAACCTTATCCAAAAATGAACGTAGCTAACTCATAGGGTATAGGTCACTTAGTTACACTATGTTTGATTGAATCATTGAACTCGGCATGGCCGGTGTTCTCTAGACCAAATTAGGATCCAAGAGACACGGAATATGGGAATAGAGGTAGATTGAGATTTAATTCAGACAGACGGTATTTTTGAGACAACTTTCGGAATATCCTCGATTTGATTAATACACTTGTATGCTTAGGTTTAACTATTGTCTTGATTGTCTTATTGCATGTTCTTGTTTGATTGTTGCCTTAGGATTATCGTACTAGTGAAATACACCTAGCCTTAATTATTGTGAAATAACATGACGGCCCCTATTCGACTGTTCTTCGATATAGTACTGGAAATGCTTATGGCAAAGTACAAACGTATGGAAGTCGAGAACGATCGAAGGTAGTTGTGTTATGAATCAATTAACAAATGTATTACTTAAGTTTCTATTTGTAATATAAATCACCCCTGTCTTGTTGCATACTTGAGTAATGTTGATAATTCATACGAATAAGTGATGACATCTTATCTGACCGCTTAGACCAGTTTTTCCAACTTATTCCGGCGAGGGTAAAACCCGTTTACAAGATTGTTTATTCAACAAACTGTGCCATGATTCGGACGTCTATGATGACCGAGATTGGGGGATATGATTCGAGATTAACTGTTAGATAATATGGACATGCATTCGAGATTAATTATTTGCCTGATTGTGGACACCTCCGCGTTAGTCCAATAGCAGGATTGTAGCAATAACTCACATTAACTTATGAACTTATCCTCATTAGAACTCTTCACGCTTTAATATCACCTGAACCACTTCATAGTAGACACTCGCTTTAACTGCTGAACGCCCGAAGTAACCTCCATTTCTGATTTAGTTTAGTTTAATCTTAGAATAGAAAATCCAAAACCTAAACCAACCCTTTTTGCCCTAGCTAAATTCTTAAAAGTCTCTAAATTCCCCTAGTTTTAATTCGCCGTGCTTTGAAGAACGATCCTAGGTCATTGTTAGGATTTATTAATTTGATAAGACAAAATAAAAGATGAAAGTTGAGGGACTAAAGATGAATTGTTTTATTTTAATTAATTTCCTTGTATAATCATGATTTCTTTGTAACCATAATATCTCTATTATATAAAGAGATATTGGACGTAGGAAAAAGTGTGCACACATAATGTAGACGTCTAGAGTTTTGTTTAGCCTCAAGATCAAGGTTTCTTGATCCTGTTATAGTTGTATAACCGTTTTATTGTGATCGAATAAAATTGAGGCTTGAAGTGATAATATCGATTTGTTCTTATTCCGCTGCAAATTATTATCATTGTTATCATTATATCCTAGATTAGACCTAAAAAGTCTAGAGCTTCAATGATCATACGTTTTGTCAATTGGTATCAGAGCAAGGTTGCTCATGATCTAGGATATACAAGGTGTACGAGATAAAAGAAGCCGTATCGAAGAAACCCTAGAAGATTGCAAGAAAAATTCGTAATTCGTCACTTTCTGTACAGCCATGGTAAAAATTCCGGATCTCATTCGTTAACTGTTAGATCGTTGTGAAATTTAAACTGTAAGTTCTTAACATATAGACGCACATTCTGACCGGAGGGATTTTTGATCTGTGCTTTTGATTGAGAGATATTTATTGTCGAAATTGGTTGCTGAAAGTTTAGGGTTTTTCAGAACGGCAGAAGTAAAACGGTCACTATGTCTTCGTTATTCAACGAAAGTTTATGATTTTTGGATATGTTATAGAAGACATAATTATCTACATCATGTAAAAATTTCATTGTGATCAGATGTCTCTACATAGAGATATTAAAATTCGAATCTATTGCAGTGTGTTTGTGGTTTTCGTTTGCGCAGCTATATTGATTTAATTGCTGTATGTTCATTAACCGTTGGATCGACCTAATTTTTGGATATGTGGTTAACGAAACATTTATTGACTTTGTGTAAAAATTTGAGCTTGATCAGATACGTCATCAAGGAGATATATAATTCTGAAGTTACCACTGCTCATAACGTTGCCACTGCTAGCACAGATTTACCACTGTTTGGGTAATTTGTTGGAGTTAATTTCCACTGTTAGTGGACTTGGTTGAAGATTATCACTGTTTGGGAACGTGTTTGAATGTTACCACTGTTAGGGTGACTTGTTGGTGTCGTTACCACTGTTCGTTTAATTTGTTGCACGTTACCACTGTTTTTGGACGTGGAATTGAAGGAAGTTTCCACTGTTTATGAAATTCATGAAGTGAGTTAAAACTGTTAGTTATAACAGTTACAACTGTTAGTACAAAACGGTTAACACTGTTAGTTCTAATTGGTTATAACTGTTAGTACAACTGATGGTTTTGGATCTCGATTGGAATTGTTTTCATAACAATTTATTCGTATTGAGTTTATGGCTCGTTTTTGAAGATTATTTGAAGAAGATGTGATTACGAAGAAAATTGATTATAACTTATTTGATATTGTAGTTGAGTTTGACAGGTTTGTATCTTATCATATCTCAAAGTGGGGGATGATACACTTTGAAGATAACTTGTTTGGTTTGTATGGTGATGACGAAGACTTGACAAAATCTAGCAAACGTGTGAGATTAAACTTAGGATGCTCAATGCTCACATTTGCTATCACTTGGAAGAGTTTGGGTTGCTCGGTGACTTATTATGGAGAATAAGGATTTTTGTCAAAGAGATTGCGGTCTACTTATACATTGGATTATAAGTTCGACGTCATGGATAGTACAAGATATAAGGTACAAGTTTGGAAGATTTAACTTCTTTATTAAGTTTGTTATACTCTATTTTCTTCACCGACCAGTAATCATTACATAGAGCTAATAAAAGTTTGAGATTCAAGAGATGGTTAACATATTGATTTGAGGGGAAGCTTATTGAAAAGTGTTTAACCATCGGGAGATGTTCATGCATAATTTGAGGGATAAATGTTTTATTAATACTGCTAGTTGTATATTACAACTACTAGTGTAAGTTTTTAATGCTCAAATTAGATGCGTCATGGAGGGTAATTTGAGACATTTGAAGGTTGGATTAGTAGTGTAATATATAGCTTGTAGTTGTAACAATTCAAAGTTGCTTATCTTCATGAAGACCCCAATTGGATTATGACAAAAAGGGGAAGAAGAATTAAAGATCAAGATTTGCAACTTATTACATGGCATGACATGATTACAAGAAATCAAGAATTAAGGGGAAGCTTATGCAAGAAGATGTTTATTTTGTCATCATCAAATAGGGGAAGATTGTTAGGATTTATTAATTTGATAAGACAAAATAAAAGATGAAAGTTGAGGGACTAAAGATGAATTGTTTTATTTTAATTAGTTTCCTTGTATAATTATGATTTCTTTGTAACCCTAATATCTCTATTATATAAAGAGATATTGGACGTAGGAAAAAGTGTGCACACATAATGTAGACGTCTAGAGTTTTGTTTAGCCTCAAGATCAAGGTTTCTTGATCCTGTTATAGTTGTATAACCGTTTTATTGTGATCGAATAAAATTGAGGCTTGAAGTGATAACATCGATTTGTTCTTATTCCGCTGCAAATTATTATCATTGTTATCATTATATCCTAGATTAGACCTAAAAAGTCTAGAGCTTCAACGATCATACGTTTTGTCAGTCATACTTATCCTTTGCTAGTCCTTAGATTAGCAATAGTAGTAACCCTAGGCCCCAGCCTTATAAATTTAAAACCCACTGTTGTAACCAGACAGTTATCGTTAACGACACCGACCTATCAGGACGCAACAGGGACTGTGATAGAAATACTTAGAAGATTAAATTATTAAATTATTATACATAGTTTGTCAATTGAAAAATTGGCTCACCCATTGTAATAAAACACAAAGAGGTATAAGGCGGGTCGCTCTGCTTCCCTAAAGAAGTAGGTTTTTAATAAGCTTCGCGGTGACCTATTTCTCCGCTTCTGTTCTGTGTCTGTTCAAATGAGCTACCGAGGACTTTTGATAAGCTTTGTTAAGTAATTTATAAATTTAATTTAATATAGTTAATTGATCCTTTCTTGGAATTTATTTCCTAGAAAGTTATTTTTGTTTTATTTATAGTTTTAGTTGTATTGAGCCGGTGCATTTTTACGGTTTTATCTTTTGTGCTTTTACAGGTTTAATCAGGTAGTGGATGAGCACTAGGTCTTCAGGAAACGAAATCCTGAGTCCATTGTCCGATCCAGAGAAAACCGCAAAGAAGTATAGGAAGAAGAAATCAAAGAACAAACCTATGGATCCAACTGACAGCCAAACGGAAAGCAGTTCAACTTCAACAAACTTAATCATAGAGGAAGCTTACGAAGGAGAGCTGGAATCTAAATACAAGGACGAAGAGGAATTTAGACCGGAAGAAGAAGAAAAAGAAGAAATGGCTAACGAGAATGATACTCCGATGTAGCCTCGGACTAGGACCGTTGCTCCTACGTCGACATCTGCAATTCCAAGGCCACCGATCGATAACAACTTTTCGTTAAAAGGTAATCATTTGCAAATGATCAAAGCTACTCAGTTTGATGGAAGAGTGTGGGCCGATCCACACAAACATATTGCTAATTTCTTGGAGATAGGGGATATGTTCAAGTATTGGCCGAACACTGATGAAGCTATTATGCTACGGACTTTCCCAATGTCTTTGTGTGGGGAAGCAAAAATTTGGTACCAAGAACTTGAGCCGAACACTATCCAGACTTGGGATCAAATGAGGGAAGCGTTTGTTAGCCGATATTTTCCTCCGGCTTTAGCGGAAAGATTGTTGAATGAAATTCGAGCATTCAGGCAGAATGAGAACGAGACTTTAGTGGAAGCTTGGTTGAGAATGAAAGAAATGTTGAGAAATTGCCACGGTCATGGATTATCAAAGGCGGAAACAATTGAACTTTTCTATAATGGACTTGATATTCCATCGGCTTCTGTTCTTGATGCTTCGGGTGGAGGTTTGTTCATGTATAAGACTCCAAATGATGCATGGAAGGTATTAGAAGATAAGGTTCTACAGAGTCTTAACTGGGCGAAAGATCAAAAGAATAAACCTGCATGAAAAACGGTTGCATTTGCTAAAGGTGGTGATAGTAGAAATTATGATAATTCAGAAATGATGAAAGAGTTGAAAGCCATGTCAAGCAAGTTTGATAATCAGTTCAAGACTCTCAAGATGGAAATAAAGGTGCTTCGAGAGGGATGTAGTAATTGCGGGGGTAATCATGCTACAGATCAATGTAATGAAGACGATCAACCTATGATGATTGCTGAAGAAGATGCCAATTACATGCAACAAGGTAATTACCAAAATAATTAGCAGAGGAACGGTTATCAAAATAGGAATTCAGGGAACTATCAAGGTAATCGATATAATCAGAATTATAACAATCAGTATCAGTCACGAGGCAACGCTACACCCGACCATCAGAAACAGGAAGATAATGAGCCTTCTATGAAGGAAATAATGAAGGACTTTGTTACAAAACAGGATGCTAGTATGAAGGATTTTATTTCAAAACAGGATGCTTGTGTGGAAAGATTGAAGACTCAAATGACGAATATGAGGATTAGTATGGAGCAAGGTCAAAAGAATCAACAAGCTTCGATTCATGATTTGGAAAGGAAGATGGATAGGTTATCTGAGGGGAAGAATAGTAGACCAACCGGTGATCTACCTAGTAATACTCAACAAAACCCGAGACAAACTTCCAATAGTGGTACGAAATATCAGCCACCACCTACCCGAACCGAGCATGCTAATGCTATCATTACTCGTAGTGGAAAGAAGTTAAAACCACCACCGGTGAAAACACCGAAAGTTACTAACTCTGTTTTGCAGGATGATGAAGAGCAAGAAGTCGCAGAAGAGGATGAAGAGACTGCACAACAAACATGATAAACGCCAAAATGTACTAGATTGCAGTACTAATTACCCCTTTGTTTGATAGAATTCTTATGCATTTTATGTGAATAAGATATTTATTTCGTTCATATTTGCATTTAGGAGTTTAATTGGAGCTTGGATCGAAAAGAAACAGGAAACGAGCTAATCGCGAAGAAATGTTGCTAAAAGAATAAAACATTGGACAAGAGAAGATTGGATCGAAGTAAAAGATGATCAATTTGTCGAAGCCGGAAGATTAAAGGAAGAAAAGTTGAAAAAAGTCTGGAAAATCAATCCATCCGCCGGATGAATTATCCATCCGCCGGATGGATCAAATCGGTGGAGGCCCAGGTTACCGAAGCTGGGCTGGGCTTATACTCAATCCTTCCGCCGGATGGAATTTCCATCCGCCGGATGGATCAATTCCGCAGATTAGGTTAAAAACCTCATTTTGCCTCATTTTAACCCTAACTTCACATAACCCAAAACCACGAACAACAGCCGACCAGAGGGGGTTTTTCCCCCATTTTGGGAGCAAATCGATGGCGGTTTGGAGGCGGAAAAGGCTAGGATCATTCTATTGATTCTACTTCATTCGGTTCACGATTCGGTTTGCGTATTATCTTCCCATTTCAATTCTAAACATGTCTATGTGTTTTGTTTTGGGATATGAATATGATTTTGTATAATTGAATCATGGATTAGACATATTGTTAATTGTTTAGTTTAATAATCTTTGATTATGAATGTTTGAAAGTTATAATTGTGTTTTGAATCAATTGACTGATTGAAGATTGTTACGTTGTCTGTAGAACCTTGTTTATTGGTGATAATTAATTGCTACTTAACGTGGTCAATAGGATTATTGAGATTGAGTTCCTTTGATACTATTGATTATTGATGATTATGAATTTAGGTTTATAATCATTGCTAAATATATTGAGTTTGATAGGTTAAGAGCATAGTAATTAATTAATCTAAAATGAATGAGCTAATAAGAGATTATTAGTAGGTATTGTTGAGTCATACCGCGAAGAATAATCGTAACAAGTCGTGAATACTTAATGCACAATCTAGGGAAAAGCACGTAATAGAGCAACATTCTTGCGACGTCGGATCGATGTTTAATGTGGGACTCTAGATTGAAGAAATTAGTTAACCAGAACCAGAGACTAATTTACATTTAACTTGGATTCTTTGATTAGTAACTAAGTTAATATAAAAGAAATCACAATCAGATAATCAAAACACGTGAACCGGATAATATGAATCTAAGTGGAAGACTCTAAGTAATTACATGTCTATCTCCAATTGTTTATCTTTTCCCCATTATCTTGTTTCATGTTGTTGGTTTGGTTAATTAGTTCATATTGAACGTTCGTGCAGAACTAAAACGTAAACCCTATTTTGCTGCTTTATCAATAATTCCAATTTAACTGAATAACATCGTTCCTGTGTTCGACCTGGACTTACCATAGCTATACTATTCCGATCGGGTATTCTTGCCTGGTTGTGTGATAGTATTAATAAGGTATTTTCAGTTATAAATAATAAAACTTGACGTTTTTACACGCATCAAGTTTTTGGCGCCGCTGCCGGGGAACACTTAACCGGTTGAGCTATTGTTCTGCCGGAGAACGGTTGCTTATTCGATTAAGTTGCAAACTATATATGAAATATATATATATATATATATATATATATATATATATATATATATATATATATATATATATTTAAAAAAAATAAAAATAATTTTTTTTTAATTATTTACTGTATATAATTGTTTATTTGTTAAATTATATGTATATGCATGTTATCTAGTTTAATATTTAATGGAGCGAAGTTTTTGAATTTGGTTTGCACAGACTTTCAACCGGTGGTTGTGCGCACCAGCCGACGGTTGGAAGAGCTATTTTTGCGAAAAAATTATGTTATCTGCTCTGTTTGTTATGTATATTCTGTAATAAGTATTATTGTTTATTTTTTGTTCCTTACTTTATGTAGGTTATGGTTTGTGAATATGTAGTTTTAACTTCTAGTTATTTTATATTTTGTTTTCTTGTTCTACTTTTTGTCTTCTAGTTTTTTTTTTGTTTGCAGTTTCGAACTTTGTGGGTGTATTCCCTGGAAACCCTCACGAGACTATAACTCGTCCACTCGGAATACCCAGGGGTTTAAAGGCTTATTGCATACGCTAAATGCAATCGTGATGCCTACGGAAGTGTGATGTTGTATATTTTCAGAATCAGATCAAGAAAGCAGTTTTCTTCAAGATTAGGGGAGTTTTATGTTCACTTCTTTTCTATTCCCTATTTTACGATTCCTTGTTTTGCAATGAGGACATTGCTTTATTTTAAGTGGGGGATGGAGAAAAGAAGTGTGTTGTCCTGAGTTATAAATCGATAAATATTGGTAGACTTTAGAACTTTGTTTTAAAGGCATTATTTTTTAAGGGAACATAGCTAGAAGGCATTCTATGTTAGTCATTTTTCAACCCAAAATTTTCTATTAAAAATGTATTCTCTTTAAGTTTAGAAAATCTTGTAACAAATCTGGGAAATTCAAAGGATAATTTGAACTTAAATTTTAAAATATTAGATAGTTCATCATGTGATGTATCGATAGGCAATCTATGTGTAAGTTGTTGAGTTATTTAATAAAATTAATGCAAGAAGTATGCGATATTCCGAGAGGAACTTTAGCAATGTATGACTTTAGTCTTAATTCTTATATATGATAGCGTGCGATATGCCATAATTTTGGAATTTAATTAATATCATTTGGGGATATACTGGGTGTTGTTTCCTCTGTTGTACGAAAGTACAGACCTGGTCTCAGCCAGTATATTTAATGAAAAAGAGAAAAAAGAGTTTAAACGAACTCAAGGTTTTAAAATGTAGTTAAATTATGTCGCTTTGTTGTACTAAGGTACAGACCTGCCACCAACGGTTTGACTAAAAGTTATTTTGCTAAACCAAAGTCAAGTTATGTCGCTTTGTTGTGTTGAGGCACAGACCTGTCACCAATGTCTTGACTTGAAAAATGATTATTTTAATTAGATTTTCATAATATGTGTAATATTAGCACGTTATATGTGTGAGGGTATTTTGCTATTGGGAATCAAGGGTAAAGCCTGCTAGAATAATAATAATATAAACTCAATTTCTGAAATATAGATTGTTTAGGTGGACAACAATATCGATAATCCTTGTGAGTTATCTTTTATGCCTAATAATACTATATGAGGAAATTGTTTTCCTAGAAGAGTTTCTTAATTGCTAAACTTAAGGTAGAATTATTTTTAAGATTAAAATATGGCTTGCGAAATACTAGCTTGTATGTAAGTCCCTATGCGCCATTGTCTGCCTACTAAATTTTGTCGTTTATAAGTTTTAAATCGATAGTCTACTTAAGGACAAGTAAAATTCAAGTGGGGGATGTTTGATAAACACCAAAATGTACTAGATTGCAGTACTAATTACCCCTTTGTTTGATAGAATTCTTATGCATTTTATGTGAATAAGATATTTATTTCGTTCATATTTGCATTTAGGAGTTTAATTGGAGCTTGGATCGAAAAGAAACAGGAAACGAGCTAATCGAGAAGAAATGTTGCTAAAAGAATAAAACATTGGACAAGAGAAGATTGGATCGAAGTAAAAGATGATCAATTTGTCGAAGCCGGAAGATTAAATGAAGAAAAGTTGAAAAAAGTCTGGAAAATCAATCCATCCGCCGGATGAATTATCCATCCGCCGGATGGATCAAATCGGTGGAGGCCCAGGCTACGCGAAGCTGGGCTGGGCTTATACTCAATCCTTCCGCCGGATGGAATTTCCATCCGCCGGATGGATCAATTCCGTAGATTAGGTTAAAAACCTCATTCTGCCTCATTTTAACCCTAACTTCACATAACCCAAAACCACGAACAACAGCCGACCAGAGGGGGTTTTTCACCCATTTTGGGAGCAAATCGATGGCGGTTTGGAGGCGGAAAAGGCTAGGATCATTCTATTGATTCTACTTCATTCGGTTCACGATTCGGTTTGCGTATTATCTTTCAATTTCAATTCTAAACATGTCTATGTTTTTTGTTTTGGGATATGAATATGATTTTGTATAATTGAATCATGGATTAGACATATTGTTAATTGTTTAGTTTAATAATCTTTGATTATGAATGTTTGAAAGTTATAATTGTGTTTTGAATCAATTGACTGATTGAAGATTGTTACGTTGTCTGTAGAACCTTGTTTATTGGTGATAATTAATTGCTACTTAACGTGGTCAATAGGATTATTGAGATTGAGTTCCTTTGATACTATTGATTATTGATGATTATGAATTTAGGTTTATAATCATTGCTAAATATATTGAGTTTGATAGGTTAAGAGCATAGTAATTAATTAATCTAAAATGAATGAGCTAATAAGAGATTATTAGTAGGTATTGTTGAGTCATACCGCGCAGAATAATCGTAACAAGTCGTGAATACTTAATGCACAATCTAGGGAAAAGCACGTAATAGAGCAACATTCTTGCGACGTCGGATCGATGTTTAATGTGGGACTCTAGATTGAAGAAATTAGTTAACCAGAACCAGAGACTAATTTACATTTAACTTGGATTCTTTGATTAGTAACTAAGTTAATATAAAAGAAATCACAATCAGACAATCAAAACACGTGAACCGGATAATATGAATCTAAGTGGAAGACTCTAAGTAATTACATGTCTATCTCCAATTGTTTATATTTTCCTCTTATCTTGTTTTATGTTGTTTGTTTGGTTAATTAGTTCATATTGAACGTTCGTGTGGAACTAAAACGTAACCCCTATTTTGCTGCTTTATCAATAATTCCAATTTAACTGAATAACATCGTTCCTGTGTTCCTGTGTTCGACCTGGACTTACCATAGCTATACTATTCCAATCGGGTATTCTTACCTGGTTGTGTGATAGTATTAATAAGGTATTTTCAGTTATAAATAATAAAACTAGACGCTTTCATGCGCATCACAATACCTCAGGTAACACAACCGGTGGTGAAGGCTTATAAACCAAAGATTCCGTATCCTCAACGCTTGAGGAAGGAGAAGATGGCGGTACAATATGGGATGTTTGTGGACATGATCAAGGCCATTCGGATCAATGTGCCTTTAGTTGATGTACTAGTTGGGATGCCGAAGTATGCCAAATTTATCAAGGAGTTGGTGAGCAACAAGGATAAGCTTTCAGAGGCATCAGCTACATTTTTGAATGATGAGTGCTCTGCTATTGTTAAAAATCAGATTCCACCAAAGTTGGGTGATCCGGGAAGTTTTATTGGTTCTTGTACTTTAGGAAAGTTTATGACCTGTGATGCCTTAGCTGATTTAGGAGCTAGTATAAATTTAATGCCCTATTCTTTATATGCTAAATTGTCCTTAGGATCACTTAAGCCCACACGTATGAGTATTTGACTGGCCGATAGATCATTTCAATATCCTGTTGGGATTGCGGAATATATGTTGGTGAAAGTAGGTAAATTTACTTTTCCTGTTGATTTTGTGATTTTAGAAATGGAAGAAGATAGTAAAGTCCCACTAATTTTAGGACGACCATTTTTACATACTGCTGATGCTATAATTCATGTTAAAAATAAGCAGTTAACCTTAGGAGTGGGCCAGGAAAGGATTGCTTTCACGATTGATAAGGCCATGAAACATCCTTATTCTACTGATGATACTTGTTTTTGTATTGATGTGATAGATGAAGCTATGGACGAGGAGTTATGGAGATTACCTGGAACATATGCTGAACTTGCTGAACTATTGGAATCTGTTGAAGATAAGATGACTGAAGAAGAGTTGCTTTTAGCTATAGAAGCTGATATGGAAGAGGAAGAGCAACCAGTTTTTGAGAAGCTAAAGAATGAAGATCAGATGAGGATCAAGACATTGTTGGAGGATCCACCAAGAGATTTGGAGTTAAAGCCATTACCGAGTCATTTGGAATATGCTTACTTACAAGAGGAGAATTTACTACCAGTAGTAATTTCTTCTACTCTTTTAAACTCTGAAAAATCTGAATTATTAAATGTATTGAAAGCTCACAAAGGTGCCTTTGCTTGGCGTACATCTGAAATACCCGGGATAAGCCCATCTTTTTGTAAACATAAAATTAATTTTTTGGATGATGTGAAACCTGTTGTTCAAAGACAGCGGAGGCTTAACCCTAATATGAAAGATGTTGTCAAGAAAGAGGTGATTAAGTTACTTGATGCGAGAATTATTTATCCGATTTCTGATAGCCCTTGGGTGAGTCCAGTTCATTGTGTTCCTAAAAAGGGTATGACTGTAATTACAAATGATCAAAATGAATTAGTTCCTACTAGGACAGTAATGGGATGGAGAGTATGTATTTATTATAGAAAGCTTAATGATGCCACCCGTAAAGACAATTTCCCTTTACCTTTTATTGACCAAATGTTAGAAAGACTTGCAAGAAATGAGTTCTTTTGTTTTCTTGATGGATTTTCTGGATATTTTCAAATACCTATCGACCCTAAGGATCAGGAGAAGACCACTTTTACATGTCCTTTTGGTACTTATGCTTATATGAGAATGCCATTTGGGCTATGTAATTCCCCAGCTACTTTTCAAAGATGTATGATTGCTATTTTTCAAGATATGATTGAAACTTCCATGGAAGTTTTTGTTAGAACAAGTGTTTGAGTTTTGGTATTACAAATGTTCAAATATTTATACAAGTGTTTGTCCGAATGTACTAAGTGTCCGAACTTTAATGTTATCTGAGTGTTTTTGTCAGTCCGAACTTCAATAGTATCCGAATGTACAGAAGGTCCGAATATGTTAAACTTCGGACCAATAGTTTCGGATGGTTAAGTTCGGATAAAATCAAGTTCAGGTCTGTCTATAAATAGCAGTACTTGGTCATTTTTGTTCCTTAAGCCTTGAGACTAGTGTGTAACTTTTTTGTACTCTGTACTTCATTTCTCAAGCAATATAATCAAGCAATTTGATTAATTCTTTGTTCTATCTCTCTGATCTTGTTTTCTACTTGTGTTTGTGTATTCCGCATACAAATACATTTGTTTAATTGCGTTGTGGATTGGTTAAATTGTGAACACTAAGAGTGGTATCAGAGCCAAACACATCAAATTGAACGAGATTAAGCAAGATATTTGAGTTTTTGAGCTTCAAAACCTATTCTGGAAAAAGGACGAAGTTGTAATTACATCAATCTGGTGGTGTTTTTGTGTACGACAAGGATTATTTTGACGTATTAATCATTTACGAGTCTGCGTATATGATTATCTTCTCTTAATTCATCTTTTTGGTGGATTAATTTCGAATTTTCATTCAAGACGCTTACGGATTACTCAGTTTGTGTACGGATCGATTAATTTGATATAAATTTCTCTAGTTGATTATCTGAATCACTTCGGAATTGAATTCCAAGCAGATTAATACAATTTCCAGCTTGTTTGGTGTTGTAATTCGAGTATTACAAAGTTTCCGATTTTCAAGTGCTACAGTAGTCCGAAGTTTGTGTGAATAACCATTTTTGTCCGAAAGTTCAAAGGCGGTAAATTTGATTTGTCCGAAATTCATAAATTCGGATAAATAGTACTTTGACTTTAGTTGACTTTCGGAGTAAAAGTACTTGTGCTACATTCGGAAATTGATTAAGTTCGGAGTAATAGTGTTCATTGCTAAGTTCGGAAATAGATTAAGTTCGGAGTAACAGTGCTGTGTATAAATTCGGTTTGAGTATACTTTCGGATATAAGTATACTTGTGACATTTTCGGATTTGGTAATTTCGGATATAAGTGTAAAAATTGTAAGTGTTAAGACAATGGCTTTCAATTTGCAAGCCATGATGAAGACTACAACAAAGCCTCCAAAGTTCTTATGTCAAAACGACTATGATGATTGGCGTTACAGATTTGAGTCTTTTATTCAACTTTATGATCCAGACTTAATGATTCCTATCATGGAACAGTATATTCATCCACGGGCTGAAGGGACTTATCGTGGTGATCTTCCACCTAAGTCAATTAAGATGATGACTGTTGAAGAAAGGAAAGAGTATGATAGGGATAAAAAGGCCAAGTCTGTGATTTCTATGAGTCTTCCCATTGATGTTTTAGCTGGTTGGAAAGATTTGGGAACTGTTTTTGAATTGTATAAGGCTATGGAGAAACGTTTTGCTGGTAATGACAAGTTGAAGAAGAGTAAGAAAGAGTTGCTAAAAAGGCAATGGGATGTTTTCATGTGTATGCCTAATGAATCATTCAATGATTTAATAATTAGATACTCTCAGTTGCTAAGTGACTTGAAGAGACGAGGAATGGTTTTGGAGCGTCTTGAGATTAATGAAAAGTTGATTGAAGCTTTACCTCCACGATGGGAAATCAAAGATGATATTTTGTTAGAAGATGAATCTCTGGGGGAGTATGAACTTGAAGACTTAATCAACAAGCTTCAAGTTTATGATGTGGCTTTAAGAAAGAAGGAAACAGGGAAATTGCAACAGTATGCTCAGTATGGTTCAAAGGCAAATTCAGAAGTTACAACAGCTTTGTACTCTAGTCCTGAGTCTTTTATGAGTGGATCTGGGCAATACTTTGGAATGGCAGGTGGTTTTACAAGTTATGCTGGATCTGGGAATGCTTCTGCTTTTAATTCTCAACAGATTCCTACTCAAAATGTTTCAAAGATTACTGAGGATCATGCTGCAGTTGTGACTGTGTTTCTTTCTTCATATGAGGCTTTTATATCAGGAAAGGTTGGAAGTGTAGATCTTACTGAGGAGGACTACGATCAACTTCACCCGGATGATCACGAGGAGATGGATTTACAATGGAACCTTGCTATGTTGACAAGAAAGGTGAAAAAGTTTTTGCAGAGAACGGGTAAAACCAAGCTAGGTGGAAAACCAGGTTTTGATAAGTCCAAGGTGCGGTGTTACAATTGTCAGAACTATGGACACTTTGCAAGAGAGTGTGAGAAGGCGAAACAACCTTCTTCTGGATTTACAAGGCCAAATACTTCTACTTCTAGTGTTCCTACAACTCAAGCACCATCTAAATATCAAACCAAGGGAAAGTATTCAGCAACTTCCTCTACTTCTTCAGCACTGGTTGTTACTACTGATGGCACTCTTGATTGGTCAGCAAAAGCTGAAGAATACTTTCAAAGTCAAGCTATTGTGCATCAAACCTTCATGGCTCATGTCACTGAGGTTAATTCTGCACCTTTTGAACAAATTTGTTCAAAGTGTACTGAGTTGATTAATCAACTTAGTCTTTACCAAACTCATAATCAACAACTTCGGGGTGACATTGAAACTTTAAAAAATCAAAATAAGGTTTTGGTGGACCATGAAAAACGTTTTACAAAACGTTTTGAGACAACAGATGTGGAAATTCATGATTTAAAAGCTAAAATTTTAAATCAGCAAAACATCATTGATAGTTATATCATTGAGATGACTTTACTTAAACAAGAAAAATCAGAAGCTGAGTCTAAAATTTTGGAACTTGATAGGAAACTTTTAAATGTCTCCACATCTGCGATTGTCTTTGATGAAATGATTCACAACCAACGTTTAGATACCAAATCTAAATCTGGTATTGGATATCAAAGTGATTCTTCTTCTAAATCATCAAAGTCATCAATGTCATCAAAAGCTGGTCTTGGTTATCATTCTGTTTCTCCACCAAAAACTTATTCTCAATAGCCCGACAATAAGGAGGATGATTGTGAGTTTGTTTATGGGATTGGGAAGGTTGAGGTTTCTGTAACACCCCCAAATTTAATGATTTGCGGAAGCTCAATTTGGGTGTTACTAATCAATAACTAAGCACAAAGATATATAGTAAACGACTCTATATGCGTCGTTTTAATAAAATATATTGATATTGAAATGTTTACAACATTTATAGCTTTACATAGCTCGAGTTTAAATAAAAGGAGATTTTAGTACATAAGTACTTGTACAAAATATACTAATGCAAGAAAATCTCAATCGTCTGTATGCTGACTCGAGCTAGAAGTCCTGAAGCAGAAACAACCTACTGCTTGGTACCTGCGATACATGCTAAATGGGTCAGCTAAAGCTGGTGAGCTCACAGGTTTGAAATCAGATAATACAGTATGAACCGCAAGATTTAATAATGATTGAATTGCATCCAGCAATTGATAATGTATATGTATACAGCCATGAGCACATAGTTGAGCTTAACTCGAGGGCCGGGTCCCCTAAAGAGAATTCCGGGCGAGGTGCCTCCACGAATGCCTAATCAACATTTGTCTTCCCAAATATTAGTACGTCCGTTTACCCGGTTAGTGCTTGCTAACCCGAACGAGGAGGGTCAATCCTATATGGTACCATATACTAATATTCACGCTACAACGTATTAACAACTATGCTGACGGAGGACTTTAAATGATTAGTTGTGAAAAACTCATGTAGTATATGAAATGTTTGTACTTGCGTTCACATGTTAAAATGAGCAATATATCACACCCCTGAGTAAAACAGTAAAAAGAGGGGCTATGAGACTCACCTGAGTCTGAAAGCGTTTAAATAAACGTAAGTTGATTAGCCGAGTGATGAAGTCCAAAGACTTGTAACCTGAGGGTGTCCACGACACGCGATGGTTATAATCATGATTGGGTATCTCAAAAGATCACCCTTGTAGTTGTTACACAACTATATATATGTCCAAATTACTATGATTTGGTTGATTTGTTAAGTGTTTGAAAAACGTGTACGGCCCGTTGGTGATTAATTGTAATAATAGTCCAGATGTTATCACATTGATTTCGAAGTGTTATACTCGAAAAGTATATTCCATTATGATTGAAAAGTTGTATCGTTTAAGCGTTTTGAAGTCATACAAGTTTGACACTTGGTGAGAAATGTGCTTACGGAATCTAAGTACGGGGGTCCGGGGCAGCGCCCCTAGCGGGGTCCAAGGGGCTGGCCCCTGGCTGGGGTCGAGATGCCAGGTCAGCTCGAAAAATTTTTATTTCTACTATATTGCTTTGGTGAAAAACGCATCTGGGATCTGAATTCGGGTAAAATCGAGTGATAAATTTCGAGTCTCGACACTTAGTAAAAATCTGAGTTTTCTGTGTTTTGCGACACAATATGCGACACAAAAGTTTGTCATGCGACACAAGGGTTGTGTCGCATAGAAATGCGACACAAGGGTTGTGTCGCATAGAAATGCGACACAAGGGTTGTGTCGCATAGAAATGCGACACAATACCTATACGACACAAGGGTTGTGTCGTATAGATTCGAGATGCTGATTCAACAGCGACATAGTGATTGTGTCGTTTGAAAATACGACATAAGATGCGACACAACGTTGTGTCGTAAAGGGTACGACACAAAAGGATTTATACGACACTAGGTACGACATAACAGGCAAAATACGACACAACATGCGACACAAGGCTTGTGTCGCATTGAAGAACATCAGCCCAGAAAGTCCGACTGTCGAGAATTTTCCGGCCAAAAACCCAATTCAAACCCGTTTTTAAGCTATAAAATCGTGTTCTACACTTTGTAATGGACATATATAAGTTATATAAACAACTAACAAGTGAAAAATACTAAGAATCGAAAGGTTTCGGGATTTTGTCGGAAACTTACAAAGTGGCGAAATGGAAATCCGGAAAGATAGAAGTGTAGATCGTCGCGAGGTGGTCGTGAATCTCTAAAAATATTGATGATCCGAGTGCGTTTCGTGGTGTTATTTGTCGATTTTGTGAGTTTGTAGGTGGTTTTCTTTTTAGAGAGAAAAGAAGAGAGAGAGAAGAAAGAAAGTGAGAAATGATCTAAAGTTTTATTAAATATTTCGCGCGTTAATTATCCATTTTAAAATACGAATTTTTGTTTAATAATTTAATTAAATTTTTTTACCAATTATCTAATAATTTAAAGATTCAAAATGTGATTTAAATAATTTGCGTATCTTGTTGTTAATTTGGTAGGTTTTAATTGTACGAAGTGGACAATTTTGGGAATAAAATTTACGCAGTAGTTTGGAAGGTTTTATACTTTAATCTAATTTGTGTCACCAACGTCCGTATTTATGGAACCGAAATACATTCGATTTAAATTGCGTACGATTTAATCAAATCGCGAAGTTTGTATATATTCATCAATATATATAATTCGATACATTAATTAGCCTAACACAGAACTAATTACATGTATTAACATACGATTAGGCACTAATTACTAGTCCTAATTTGGCGGGTGTTACAGTTTCAAAACCTCAAGATGAAAAGAATCAAAAAGATTCATTTTCAACAACACCTGAAGAGAATAATTGTGATTCTCCATTGAATGATTGTGAATCTCATCAAAAGGATGATTAAGCCTCAACATCACATACAAGTGCGCTTGATTTCCAGAAAAGAAAAACAAAACATGATGAGAAAAAGGATTTCAAACCAAATAAGCAAAAGAAGTATAAAACTTGTGAAACATCAACACAAGTTCAAAAGATTTTGAAAAGAAATAATTCTTTAAAAGATTCACAATCATCTTGCAAATCAAAGTTTTCTTCTTCTAAGACTGATAATCACAATCATTCTAATTCTTCAAAATCTAAAACCAGATCATCGAAAAGTGAATTCTCTAAATGATCACATTCTTGATCTCATATCAAAAGAAGATGTGAGACACGCAATTGTTTTTATTGTGGTTTTCGTGGACATATTTTGAAAGATTGTAGAAAAGTTGCAAAGAAAAATTTGAGAGAACAACAAAAGCAATCCGATTCTTCAAAAGATGTTCATGAAAAGGTTTCAAAACCTTCATCACAACAAAAACAATCATTAGATTCTTCCAAGAAGCCTTCTTCTAAAAAGACTTCTTTTGATCACAAAAATAATGACTCAATTAGGTTTTCCAAAGATTTTAAGAAAAACTTAAAACAGATTGATGTCATTATTTTTTATGAACTCACCGGACAATCCAAAGCCCCAAAGGCTTGGGTGTTCATTGTAAACTAACCTTTTTATTCTTTATGTCTTAACAGTCAACCTCCCAAACTATCGACAACATCTGGTATGTTGAAAGTGGTTGTTCAAGACATATGACTGGTAACATATCTTTGTTGATGGATGTTAAATCCAAAAATGGAGGATATGTTGCTTTTGCGGGAGATAAAGGTGGGATGATCACAGGCGAAGGCAGGATTTGTGGTTCCTGATGAATGGATACTGGTTAGGGCTCCTCGTAATAAGGATACCTACATTCTTGATATGAGGACTGTTTCAACATCTTCTGAACAGACATGTTTGTTTTCAAAGGCTTCGGAACAAGAATCAATTCTCTGGCATAGACGTATGGGACACAATAACTTTAGAAAAATGAATTTTCTTGTAAAACATGATTTGGTAATTGGTGTACCAAAACAAACTTTTTCAATTATTGATAAATGTATTCCTTGTCGAAAAGGAAAACAAATCAAAAAGTCCCATCGTCTAAAGGTAGAGAATTCAATTGATACCTCGTTGGAATTACTTCACATGGATCTTTTTGAAACCTGTGAACGTTCGAAGTATCGGAGGAAAATCTTATTGCTTGGTTATCACGGATGACTTCTCTCGGTTTTCTTGGGTTTATTTTCTAAGCACTAAAGATGAAACTTTCAGCAAGGTCAAGTATCTTATTCTGAAATTGGAAAATTTATTCTCAAAGAAGATCAAGAAAATTCGAAGTGGTAACGGCACTGAATTCAAAAATCATGATATGGAACTTTTCTGTCTTTAGCATGGAATCTCTCAACAGTTTAGTGCACCTTATACGCCTCAACAAAATGGTGTAGCTGAGAGAAAGAATCGAACTTTGATTGAGACAGCTAGAACAATGTTGTCAGACTCAAAACTGCCACTTATGTTCTGGGCTGAAGCAGTAAATACTGCTTGCTACGTTCTCAATCGAGTTCATGTTGTCAAAACTAAAGGAAAAACAAGTTATGAACTACTTAATAATCGCAAGCCGAAAATTAAGTTCTTTGAGCCTTTCGGATGTCCATGTCTTCTTCTCAATACCAAAGAACGTTTGTCCAAATTTGCTGAAAAATCACATGATGGGGTGTTTCTTGGTTATTCAGTAAATTCTCATAACAAAAGAGTTTATAATTTGGTTTCCAGACGAGTAGAAGAGTGTTATGAAGTAGAGTTTCTACATCATACAGAATCTCCAAAAGGGATTGGTCCAGATTGGTTGTTTGAATATGACTTGTTCTTTAATTCCTTTGCTCCATCATTCCATGTTGAAAGTTCCATACTTGATGAAATTCAGGATGATTATGATCTCATAGTTCCAGTAGTTTCTTCTCCTTCTGCAACTATTGTTCCTCTTACTTCTGATGATTCTTCTCCAACAACTATTCCAGAATCAGTTCCTGAATTAATTGTTCCTTCTCAAGAAACAATTGATGAATATGTTCAAGATGAAGACTTTCATGATACTTCAACTGAATTAGTTAATCAATCTGATGAACTTAATTCAGATGAAGATGTTTCAAGTTCTCACAACATCACAAATCTTGATGTTAATCTAGATGTTGATATTAATCCTATTCTTAGGATTAATTCTTCAGATAAGCATCCTCTTGAGAATATCATTGGTGAAGTATCAACTGGTGTTCGTACGCGAAATCAGATTCGATCTTCAAATGATTGTTTCTTATCATGTTTCTTATCACAGATTGAACCAAAGAATATTCATGAAGCTTTGCAAGACTCGTCTTTGGTGGAAGCTATGCAAGAAGAATTACTTCAATTTGAGAAATTAGAAGTATGGCACTTAGTGGAGTTACCAAAGGATGCTCATTCCATTGGTACTCGATGGGTGTTTCGAGCAAAGAAAGATGATCGTGGTGTCATTGTTCGCAATAAAGCTCGTCTTGTTGTACAAGGTTTCACTCAAGTTGAGGGACTAGACTATGATGAAGTGTTTGCTTCGGTAGCTCGTCTTGAATCAATTCGTATATTTCTGGCATATGCCACATATATGAAATTCAAAGTCTACCAACTTGATATTAAAAGTGCATTTCTTCATGGTATAGTTCATGAAGATGTGTATTGTCGACAACCTCCTGGATTCGAACATCCTAACTTTCCAAATCATGTCTACAAGTTGGACAAGGCATTATATGGCCTTCATCAGGCGCCCAGGGAATGGTATGCGGTTTTGTCTCATCATTTGCTCACTAATGGGTTTATTCGGGGACAAATCGACAGTACACTCTTCATTAAGAAATCTAAGAGTGACTTATTGCTTGTCCAAGTGTATGTTGATGATATCATATTTGGGTCAACCAATCCGTCTCTATGTGAAGAGTTTGAGAAAATTATGAAATCTCGTTTTGAGATGAGTTCTATGGGAGAGATGGCATTCTTTTTGGGCTTACAAGTTCAACAGACTCCATCTGAAATCTTTATTCATCAGACAAAATATTAAATGATATCTTGACTCGTTTGAAGATGTTAGATTGCGTATCAGTCTCTACTCCCATAGATCTTGCACAGATGATTGGTCCTGCATTTGAAGATAGTGATACTGATCAAAAGGAATACCGATCTATGATTGGTTCTCTTATGTATCTCACTACTTCCAGACCAGATATCATGTTTGTTGTTTCTCTTTGCTCTAGATATCAAGCTACTCCAAAGATTTCTCATTTGCATGCAGTTCATCGGATTTTTCGTTATCTCAAAAGGACACCTAATCTTGGATTATGGTATCCTTGTGATGATGAGTTTGGTTTATCTGCTTTCTCTGATTCTGATTACAGTGGATGCAACATTGATAAAAAGTCCACTTCTGGAGGGTGTCAATTTTTAGGAAGCAGATTGGTAACATGGCAGTGTAAGAAACAAACTTTTGTTTCTACATCCACTGCAGAAGCTAAGTACATTGCAGCCGCAAGTTGTTGTTCTCAGATTCTCTGGATTCAACACCAATTGCGGAATTACGGTTTGCTTCTTACTAAAACACCTCTTAATATTGATAGTACTGCTGCTATTTGTATTATTCGCAACCCTGTTCAGCATTCCAAAACGAAGCATATTGAGCTTCGTTACCATTTTATCAGGGATTGCTACGAAAAACATTTGATTGATCTCATCCACATTGACACTTCAAAACAACGGGCGGATTTGTTTACTAAAGCTTTTGCAAAACCTCGTTTTGAAGAACTAGTGTCAATGCTTGGTATGACATCACTTGATGATATTTCGTAAACTTTGGATATTTTTTTTAGGTTTTAGTTTTAGTTTTTCTTCTTGTTTTCAATTTGCTTAAAAAACAAACAGAGAAAATCCAAAAACATTAAAAAATAAAAAAATCGGGGGAGAATTTTGTGAAAAAGATGGGAAATGATAGTACATTGGGATATGTATACATTAAAACACTAGTAAAGAAATGATAAGTACTATATTTGATATGTTAGTAGGTTTATTTAGCATTTTTAAGTTAAATTTTCTAAAAATTAATTTTATATATGATGTATTGGTAGACATTTATATATATTTAAGTATCTCGAATAAGAAATGTGAATAATTGATTGCATATTATTTTATATAATTAATATAATTAATATATGACAAAAAAGGTCAAATTAAAATTAGTCTTTAAAGGACTAATGAAATGACAAAAGTTAAAAATGAATCTAGTTCTCTAGATTTAATATGACAAATACAAGTCGAATAAAGAACATGTAAAAATCTATGATTTAGGGTCTTAATATTATGATATCTGGGAAAATATATCAACTATTTGTTGTACTATGTACAGACCTTAGTTGTTATATTTTTATAAAATGGACTTATCAAAATTCTCACATTTATAATCATTTATGAAAAACATAAATCAAGATACTTTGTTGTACTAAGTACAGACCTGTATCTTGGTTTATAGTCCAAACCCGAAGTATAAACATATGTGACAAAATTGTCATTCCAACATATGTGTGTATTTCTAAAGATATCATCATATTCTCACGCTCTATATAGATATAATAATCATGTTTTGAGTTCAAAAGTATATTAATTATGTCAATTATATGAAATAATATGCATACTCATAATAATACTAAAATTAGATACTTTAAATACATGAGTGTTTAAGTGGATAACAATACCAGTAATCATAATAAAATGATTTTTAGAAAATAAATTTAAAAATGCTAAGTAAATTTAAAGAGGAAAAAAATACTAACAATCAAAATAGATTTACATTTCTAAATAATAAATAAAAATACATTTTATCCCAATATGATTTCATCACATGAAATTAATTCCCCACAAAAAGATTTTCTTTATTTTCTTTATGTTTATCAAGTTTGTATAAAGTTTAAAAATGAAAAATACAAAAAGATTTTACATTTTGTGTTATTTTTCTATCCAAAGTTTACCAAAAAGGTCATCAAAATTAACTAAAACAATTGAATAATACAATATAGCAAAATAAAAATTCGGAATAAAAGGAAATTTCGGAGTCTGTATAAATAAGTGTAAATTTCGGATTAAACACTTCATTTTTTTCAAAACTAAAAATCACTCCGAAAGTCCTTTCGTCTCCGAATTTTATTACAGCAGTGTTTTTGATTTCGAGCTCATTTTTCAAGAAATTTCTCCGATAGATCTGTGCGCCTTCTTCTTCTGATCATTTTGGTATGTTTTTCGACTTCCATCTCTTAATATTTAGGGATTAATCGTTGAAAAAATGATCGGAACCACTGTTCATCATCGCCGTTAGGGCTCTGTCTGAATTTTCAGAACTTCGGATGAACAGTGTTCCGAATGTTGACCAAGTTCGACTTATGGATTGTTTGACTTTTTTTTATCCGAATTTGACAACTTCGGATAAACAGTAATCCGAATATTATTACTTTCGGATAAGCAGTAATCCAAATATGTACTTTTGGGACAAATAATGTATCCGAATGTTGACTGATTATTTGACTTGTATTATTTTTAATATTTTCAAAAAGTATTTTGTCGTTTAATGATACTTTCGGATAAACAGTATTTACATTCGGATACATATAATTTCGGAGTTTCTATATTAGTAAAATTTTACAAAGTATAGAAGATTCGGATTATATTTTTGTTACTTAGTACATAAACTCGGATTATATTAATACTTTCAGAAAATATACTTGGTATTTTTTTACCAAGTATACAATTCGGAAACAAGTGTTAAATGCTTTAGTAGTAATAATCGGATTATATAACACATTCGGATTATTTATGTCAACACTTGTTAATATTTATTTTAACAAAACTTCTTTGCTTTAGTTTGTTAGCAAGATAAATATGGCAGATCCAGCTGTTGTTCCTGATGTTGTTCCGGACAATGTTCCTGTTGATATTGTTGCACAAGATGTGGTAGCTCAACTTCCTCCAGTTTAAAGTGTTTGAAGCTCGACATAATACAACTGCTTATCTTCTTCGAGTACTGATAAAAGAGAGAATCGTGTTTTCTTTCCGGTTGTTGATTTCTTTCTGAGATCTCGGATTTCCCAAGCACTTACTTTACATGTGGAGGATATCTATGAGAACCATATGACTGATTTATGGACCTCAGCTGTTTATCAAAGAAATGATGGACCGAGACGAATTGAAGCTATTGTTGACAATAAACCTATCATTGTTACAGAGGCTTTGATTAGACAAACATTTCAACTTGAGGATTCTATGGATGCAAGTAATGATATTCCTCGACATATCATTGATGAATGTTGCGATATATGGGCACTATTCGACCATTAAATGAACCTGAAATTAAGAAAGTTCATGTGTGTCCACACTGGAAATATTTTGAACATGTGTTGATTAGCTGCTTGTCTCCTCGAAAAGGAGGATTGGATGGTATGAATTATCAACTTGCTGGTCTTATGGTTGCTCTAATTCAGAATCGGCCTTACAACTTTTCAAGATTTATTTTGTCTAATTTGATTACAAATCTTGATGATCCCTTCTTCATGTATCCGAGGTTTCTACAAATCATCTTCAATACTCATATTCCAGGACTTACATTGAATGGAAGGATATTGAAGTACATCCCAATGCAGAAACATGTCTTTTCTGATTGTAGAGGTTACAAAGGAAAGCATGTTCCTCCTGATCAACCTTTGTTTGGACATGTGATAGATGAAAATTTTATGCCTCCCATGATTGAAATTCGCATGGAATCTGAGGATGAGGAGGAGTTAAAGTTTTGAACTATATAACGTAAGTCATGTAATAATAAGTGATATGTAGTTACATGATATGATGTACTAATAGACAATCTATATAAGGATTTCTGAATTTTAAGAAATTAATAAAATAACTTGTATATTATTTTATGGTACATAATATGATGTATGACATAAAAAGTCTTAATTTTTAAATTTATCATGCATAATTTTATATATCTTGATACTTATATGAAAACATTTGGGGGTCTACTAATTGTTTCCTCTGTTGTACTAAGTACATACCTGGTCTCTAATTAGTATTCTTTAAAAATAAAGCAATACAAAGAAAAATCTTTCAAATAAAATTAAAGTTAATCAAACTATGCCGCTTTGTTGTACGGCTGTACAGACCTGTCATCGCTGGTTTGATTTAAAATAAAATTGCTTTACCTGAATCAAGTTATGTCGCTCTGTTTCATGTAAATGTAGATCTGTCACCAATGTCTTGATTCTTAAAAATGGATTTCATATATTTATTTTGAATATAAAAGTAAATTGCATGATTAAGTTTAAGAGTATATCATATGTGAAAATCATTAGTAATATACATACTAACAATAAAGATGTATTCATAAATATGAATATAGATTGTTTAAAGTGGACAAATATTAGTAATCATTCATGAGCTATATGTTGTACGAATAATAATAAATTTTTATTTGTACATTAAAGTTATCCATGTTAATTAAATAGTTTAAAGTTTTAAATTATGTAACAGATTTTTAATGTTGGTATTTTGATTATTAAATATTAGTTTGATGCTTATCAAGGTATTAAGATGAATACATATGTCTACTTGAGGACAAGTAGAAGTTAAGTGTGGGGATAATTTGATAACATTAAATAATGTTATATTTATATTAATAATATTTAGTATTTTTATTTATATTTATTGCATTTATTTGATAAAATATAATTATTTTTTCATATTTACAAAATAGGTAATAATAGAGCTTAAATTAGGAAAGGAACGAAATGAGTTAAATAATGTAATTTTTATATAAAAGTTAATTGTACATAAATATAGTTGGTACAAAGTGGTTGAAAGTGATGAAATTAAATAAAGTTTACAAATACTTGAGTTCGAAAAGTTAAATGTATTGTGCGAAAATAATTAGATTGAATATGTATTGGATGTTTTTGAGTTGGATCAGATAATTATTTGGGGCTAAATAATAACACCAAATAATAAAGCTAGTAATAATAAAGAATAATAAAATAAGAATAAGAGTGACGTTAGTACTATAAAATGTTAGTAATATAAATAATAATAATAATAAAATAATATAATCTAAAAGTAATAATCATAATAATAATATTAAATGATGATAATGATGTTAACGTGTGTGCAGAGGAAAAGGACGGCCCATTCAAGTCAAATACAAGGTCAAACGTGGCATTATGAAGCATGGCTGTACGAATATTCTAGAAAAAAAGAGAATGGAACGGAACAAAAATGAGAGGCGGTGAACAAATCTTGGAGGACACAAAAAAGCAACCAACCGGCGGTCCAATTTATATATCAACCGGCGGTTGGGACCGACCTACAGCAAATATAAATAGCAGCCTTTGCCATACGAATTTTGTATCACTTTTTCATAGGACTAAACCCCAAAGTCGAAAATAAAATTCTAAATTCGAATTTTTAACCTTAAATTCGAATTTTAGGGTTTTTCTTAAGGGTTAGGAGCGCGCTTTTGGAGCAAGAGAAGTTAGGGTTACGCGGAGTCATTGTAAGGGCACAATAATTATTTGGTTTGCATTTTTTTATTATTTTAATAATAATGTTTACTTTATTTTCAATTATTATTCGTGTTTATTTTATAATGATTATGAGTGGCTAAATTTCTTTGCACTTACTTGAATGAAATAATTAATGATTAGGGGTGTTATCTTATGATGCTTATGCAATTTAATTAATGTTTAATTGAAAATTTTTTATGTGTTTAAGTTTTATTATATTATTGAAGCTTGTTAATGATTTAATAAGTGATTATAGTGAACGTTTGTCACAAAGTTATTTCATTATTTGATTATATGTCTATGTATGATTAATCTAATGATAGCGAATGCAGATTTGGTATAAGTTAAATAATTAAACTTAAATGTATATGGTAATGATATTGGCGAATGTCTTTCATTAAGTTAAATTATTAATTAGTTAATCAAGATTTATGTGAAGGCAATGACGAACGTTAAACCTGATCTAAATTAAGATGAGTATTGATTGCTAGATAACCTTGTTTTAATTAAACACCCTGAAGTCATTAATAAGATAGTTCAAGTAAGTGTTGTTTTTTTAATATCTGAATAAGTTAATAAATTAAATTTAACTCTTTCTGAGTTTACTTTACTTTTAGTTTTATTTTCGTAGTTTAAGCAAAGTAAAAATTCGGTAACACAAACCCAAGTCTTTTTCTGTATTTAAATTAATTATATTTTAAGTATTTAATCTACATTCCCTGTTGAACGAACCTAGACTTACTGTAGCTATATTATAAGCGATAGTGTATACTTACCTCAGTTGTGTAATAGTTAGGTGTCAGTATTTCTTATTTTTATTTTTATAACTAGATTTTACACATCAGTGGGACCTATTCCCACCTTGGAACACGACTGCGCAGGACCACCCCATCACTATGGCCCCACTGGAGGAGATTGCTGCAGTAGAGGCTTGAATTCAGGATCCAGAGGATGGTACTGCATCTCCTGTCTACACCATCGAGGAGTCTGCATCACCCACATCGATCGTCGAAAACACGATCTTTATAGATGATGACTTCACCGACTGGGAGAGGCTGTATGCTGATAGATTTTAGATACTATCTTTTATGTTTTATTATGTATAACTTTAACAATTGTGTTTCTGAAGGATATTTATGCAGAAATCCACGTAGGAATTATGGGACAGTTTCTATTGAATGAGTCTGGTCATTGCCCAGCAATTCAAACACTTGAATCTGGTCCGTAAATCCAGTGGCCACGCACTTAAAGTTAGGGAAGTATCTCTCTTGATTAAACAAACTCTAAAGGCTAAGAAAAACTCTAAGTGTGGGATTACTACTTACATATGGAAAATAACTTAGAATAATATTGCTCCTAGGGTAAAACCTCTAAGTGTGGGATGACCTAACTTAGAATTTAAACTTGTGGACAATATTCTCTTAAGTGTGGGATAGTAGTAGTATTCACTACTATAGTGCATTTCTAACCCTTTTTGCTTAGTCCTTCAAACAACCTTAAAAATTTTCAACATTTTTTCAAAATCTTCGATGAAAAGTCTTTAAAGGATATTTCTAGATACCAAAAATTTAAAAGATGGGTGAAAGAACTTAAGTAGGCAGAAATTTTTTTTTTTTTTTTGGAAAATTCAAATTGATTCAAAACAAGCGATCGCATGACTAGGCACAAAACCAAACAAATACAAAGTGAGGAACCTTGAGCCTTATAGCACTTATCTTTAGTGCTTCACTTTTCAATTGTGAGTGTGCCGATGTATGCCTTTTCGAATTAGAACTTGCTCGAGCAATACATTTTGAGATTTCACAAATGGGCGTCATACGTGACGAAGGTGCAATTAGAGGATCTTGACATTTCTTAAGAATAAATCCGTCTCTTAAAAACCCCTGTTTTCAAGCCTAACCCGACCAATGCTCACTATTAGCATTGAAGATCCAGTTAGAAAACATGTTGAGCCTTAACCTTTTCATTTCTGGAAAATACTTTGAACCTATCCATTTTCTTCCCTTCTCTTGGCCATAGCCTAAGTTTCAGCTCTGTCAGAAAATTTGTTATATACATGCTTCATCTTCACAAAAGAAGAGATTACGTGATGATCAAAGAAAAAAAAAGGATAAGGAACCTCCGAAAGGAACATGAAACAACAAAAATAAGCTGCCAGAAGAAACTCAAATAGTCTCACCCCAAAAAGTATCATTAAAGGAAATGGCGCACCATATAGATCGCTAAAGAGAAAAAGAAAGGAACAACAAAGAAAAGAAGGCAACCTGAGAGAAAATTCCAAAAAAAAAAAAAAGGCATCACCAAGCTTAAAGAGCACGTCTTCACGAGCAAATCTTAGGCTATATAAAGAACCCTACACAAACCATCCGTAAAATCCTTTCCACCTTCACTTAACTATATAACCCTCTTTACAAATGTCTTGGGATAATTAGCACCGTTCTCATTTAAGTAGTGGAGATTTGATTCTCGATCAAGCTTATGACGATAAAAGAACTGCATGACTGGCTTCTGAGCGAATTAGAAAATAGGAAACCCGATACACTTGAGTGAATTGAGTGACCACCCATGAGGAACCCTGGTCATGTATATCCTACATCATGAGGATTAAGAGGAAAGCATGCCAGATCCAGTTTGGAAAGACATCCAAGAAATTGAACCCTACTTAAGGCTCTCTCATACCGATCTTTAGGAATCCAGTTCTATGGAAATCAAAGATGCCTTCATTCAAAGTCAACTTTCACGAGGTTTGCTTGAGGACAAGCAAAATTCTAAGTGTGGTATACTTGATATCGTGTAAAAAGTTACGTTTTTACTAGCGATATCTCTCTCATTTTAGAACAAAACTTGGCAAATAAGCTCAAATATTACATCTATCAATGATATTTTTCCAAGTAGGTTAAAATAAGGAAGCACGAGAAAAATCAGGCAAAATGGACGAAAAACGAAGATTTCACGCGCATTTGAAGATTCAAGGCAACAGAGACAAGATTTCAAGAAAACAAGAGTCATCTCAGAGACTTCTCCATACCAAAGTCTTCGTTTTCAAAAATAGAATCCAACGCAAAAAGAATCAACTAAAACTGATGAAGAATGATGATTCTACGCGTTGCGAAAGATTCAAAACATTCGGAACAAGACATCTCAAGATCGGAAAATCATCTCGGGGATTTCTTTACATCAAAGTTTTTGTTTTTAAAAATCAATTTCAACGCAAAAAGAATCTTCGCAATCGGATGCATAACGAAGGAGATACGCAAGAAAACGTGAACCGAAAAAATCTTTGGGGCGAGGCCGGCCGGCAACCGACCGCCGCCGGCTGGCACCCGACCGGCGCCGACTGCCTTTTCCGGTCCGCCAACCGGTGCCGGCTGGCACCCAACCGGTGCTGGCCCGTGTCCGCCCTGTGCCGGGTGCTTTTTCGTCACTGCGCCACCTTTTTCGTCCGGTACACGTACCGCGCACGCTTTTTCGCTAAAATGAGCCTATCTTCGCTATCGTAAGCCGGATTTCAGCTATAAATACACCTTTGGATTCGTTTTTCAAAAACACACATTCCTAGACTAGTTTCACTCTCGAATTCTCAGCTTTTAATATTTTCTTTTTTAAATTAGTTTAATTAATGGATTAGCCAATTAGTTAACTAAAAATGAGTAATTATCCTTGTACGGAGGTGCTTCGGGACGCAATTTAGCAACGAGTTATTGTACGCTTTATCAGGTGTTAATCTATTTCCTTTTTATTCTCGTTATGTTTGTTGTTTATTTTTTATTCTTAATTATGTTTATTAGATTTGCCATGATTAGCTAAATAACTCAATTGTCTGCTATGATAGTCGTTTAGGGAATATTTAAATATGTAATAAACTGTATGTTACGTAGCTGCAGATAACTTAAAATTATGAATAGATGTAAGAATTAAATCTTTATCGTTTATCTACCCAACTCATGTTGTGACTAAAACCTTATCCAAAAATGAACGTAGCTAACTAATATGTCACTTAGTTATACTATGTTAGATTGAATCATTGATCTCGGCATGACCGGTGTTCTCTAGACTGAAAACAAGATCTAAGAGACACGGAATATGGGAATAGAGGTAGATTAAGATTAAATTCAAACAGGAAATACTTTTGAGACAACTTTCGGAGTATTTGCAACCTAGTTAACACTTTTACCCGCCTAAAAACCAAACACCATTTTGATTATCTTACTGCATGTTCTTGTTTGATTGTTGCTTTAGGACTATCATAATAGTACAACATAAAAGGCTTAAGTTATCGTGAAATAATGTGACGGCCCCTATTCAATTGTTCTTTGGTATAGTACTGAAAACGCTTTAAGTGGAGTACAAATGTATGGAAGTCGGGAACGACCGAAGGTAGTCACCTTACGAATCGATCATTAAAATAAACGTGTTGCTTAGGTTTCTATTCATAAATTAAATTATCTCTGCTATCTTGCATACTTGAGTAGTGTCGATGCTTTGTACGAATAAGTGATGACATATTGTTTGACCGCCTAGACCAGTTATTCCAACTTATTCCGGCGAGGGTAAAACCCGTTTATCAGACTATTTATTCAATAGACTATCCCATGATTCGGACATTTCTGACGACCAAGATTGGGGGATAGGATTAGAGATTAACTGTCAAATAATATGGTCGTACACTTGAGAGAACTTTCGGTGTACGTGTCAATGTATTCTACCATCCACGTGACATTCCTTCTGCCTGATTGTGGACACCTCCGCGTCAGTCCGATGGAAAGACTGCAGCAATAAATCACAATAACCTACAAACTCATCCATACTAGAACTTTTCACATTTAAATTCCCCTGAACCACTTCATAGTAGACAATCGCTTTAATCGCTGAACCCCCGAAGTAACCTCCACCTTTATTTACTTTTACGTTTTATTTAGTAGATTAGAAAACTCAAACCAATCAACCTTTTTATCCCAGATAAATACACAGAAGTTTCTAAACCTCCCTATTTTCAATTCGTCTTTCTTTGAAAACGATCCTAGGTCATACTTACCCATGCTAGCCCTTATAGATTAGCAAACATAGTAACCCTAGGCCCCAGCCTTATAAATTTAAAACCCACTGTCGTGCCCGCGTCACCATCAGAAATATCAACGACCGGTGCGTGGTACGTCAATTCAAAACGTAGGTAACATATTTGTAAACATACAAAGAGCTTACAGTTTCCATTTTCCAATAAAGATGAAGCAATTGCACTTGTGATAGTACTTCCAGTTCTGCATTTGAAAAATTGGAAGATGACACAAAACTTCCAAAGAAGGAAAAAATTTTGGAAGCGTTTTTTAGCCATAAAAAAAAGCACATTTTAGGCAACTATCATGTGCTTTTTCGTAGAAGAGATTACTCTCATGTTCATATGGATATTGTTGCAGCTGATTAATATGCAGAAAATGTTTGTGGTCCAACAACCTATGTGATTTTGTTAGTCCACCGTTGTTTATCAAGAAGCATTCTCTGAGAAGACGGCACCATGAAGCCTATAAAGGATTATTAACTATATATTACAACCATATACAATAAACTGAAGACTAAATTACCAACATCAAACATATGGAAATTTCAACTGAAAGCTAGAATCAGAAAAGGAAAAACAAAATAAAAATAAAAGGAAATCTTTCTCCTTATTAGTGGTACAGTTTATAACCAAATGGATCGTACCTGATAGCAAGTTTATGATTGCAAAAAAGTTTTTTGATGTCAAAAAAATAAACAGATAATTTCAAATATGCGTATAAAACATGAATCCAATAGACATACAAATTGTACCTCATATACGACAGAACCAAAAAAAGTTGTAAGAAGCAATTGCACATTATGAATATTATGTTCAGCCACTCTATAATCGTTAAGGAATCAAACACCTTTCGAACCTGAAACACATAATAAACAGATCAGTTACTGGACTAGCTCCTATTGCGTGAGCTTCAAGTTACCTAACATAATGTATTATAATCATAATAAAACTGTACTGAGGAAGTAATATGAATAAGACCACTTTAGACCGTAAGTCATAAACTGAAAGGGTCCCAAATGCAACCATATAATGAAGTGGGAATACCTTAAAGAAATGCCTCCAAAATTATTTTCAGTCCGCAACCTCTGCATAAAATCATTCAACATAAATGAAAGTAATATATTACATATAACAGAGTAAACGGTATATATTATGAATTGTCTTTACTTTAGAATCTCATAATTTAGTTGGATAGCAGATGAGATTCCAGATACAAATAATGAGGCAGGAACCATAGAGAATCCAAAATGAGAAAGGCGAGAAGGCAAACAAATAAGATAAAATGAAGGTTTGGCGCCATACCAGAATATGCATTGACAACATTTGGTGCCAAATGAATGACATAGTCTTATATCCATGATCGTAATCAGCATTACATCATCTAAAATCCTCTAAGTGTACAACAAAGTGACAATTCACAAAGAATTTATTCCGTCCAGGGATTCTCATCCTCTAACCAAGGGCTCCATGTACACACTAGTGAATGAGTAATGTAATTGGAATACAACCATTCAAGTACATTATCATAATCAAATAACAGCAGATACATATACATACTCAAACACTACAACCATATACGTAAGACGGTGAATAAATGACTCAAACACTACATCCATATACGTGACATATTCTGTACACCAAATAAATCAAATATACTAAACATGAAATTTTTCTTTCTTTTTCGAATGATTCATCAATGGCTAGCCTGTTGAGTACTAAAGATTTTTAATACTATGCACATCTCCATATAAATTAAGTTGTAAAATTGACATAGCAGACTACCGCGTGATTTCCCATCATACTTACTTACATGTACTCAACTCATGACTCAAATCAAATATAAGAAATAGGTATAATAAGAATTTGTACGACACTAATAAAGTAAAACGATTTCTAACATGTTATACCAATTGTAGTTCCCTCTTCCGTTTTATACCAATTGTGTTTTATAGGGACTTCTTGATATCTTTGCATCTCTGTGACAAATAGTACTTTTGGTCCTTGCATACTTCATCATTGACGCATTAACATCATAACTTTTCCTAGTTGCAGGACTTAAATCCTCTACGATCTGTCACACCCCCAAAACGGTAATCGTAGTTATCAAGTGATTAGCGGAAGCCTTAGAGTGTTCAGTGGGGGTCGTGACGTCATCATTGGACATTCACGCACAGAGCATATGATTATTGCAGAACAAAGTAATTAAGATGCCATGAATAATAATTGTTACAAAAGTTGCGACTTATCAAAGTCGTAGAAATAGTAATATTGTTAAAATACATGTTTCAGTAAATGAAATATTAAAATCTGGGATTTCGTAAATATGACTAAAAGATTTAGTTATACAAAAGAAATCCCATGTGTTCCAAAAGTGACATCCTAATTCGTCGTGGGTAGCGTAGTTCCAAGATGCATGCAGTCTTACATGAGTTGCTAATTCCCTAAAAAACATAGTAAAAAGTCAACAAAATTGTTGAGTGAATTCACAGGTTTATAAGTATGGTTTGTTATACCAAGTTCTTTTGTAAGTCATTAACGCAAAAGTCATATAAGTTTTGTCTTGTTGGAATGTTGTCCAATAATATAGTTTAGTTGGGATGTTACCCAAAATATAGTTTTGTTGGAATGTTATCCAAATTTTAGTTTTGTTGGGATGTTACCCAAAATACATTACTGGTACGTTCTCCAGTAAATCAAAACACTACCGGTACGTTCTCCAATTAACAAATACATTACTGGTACATTCTCCAGCGAATCAAAACACTACCGATACGTTCTTCGGTGAACAAATACATTACTGGTACGTTCTCCGATTAATCAAAACATTACTGGTACGTTCCCCGGTTAATCAACACATTACTGGTACGTTCTCCGGTGAATAATATAATAAGAAAACATTACCGGTACGTTCTCCAGTACAAGTCATAGGAAATGTTATTCCTAAATATAGTATGAAAAGGTTATTTCATAAATACCGTTTGTACTAGTATGAATACATTCATGAACAGTTCGTATAAAGCATATAAAGCATTTATACAAAGTTGTCGCATGCCGTAGTAAAACAATTGCTATGTTTTTTACCCCTGATTTAAAAGGAGTAAAACAGTAAAAGTAGGGGCTGTGAACTCACCTCGTGAGCTAAGTAGTGAGAGCTAGCAAAGCGTATGCCCAAGTAAAGTCTCTAACATCCTAAACGTAAGAGGTGGTAATATAAGTAGTTGACTAAATGTCAAACCATGTTATTCGTTTACTCGATAAAAGATCATTGTTGTTTTAAAAATTTGTACGATCCGTTGGTGATGATTTCGTAATAATAATTTAAAATAATATTATTATTATGTTCGTAACGCTGTATACTTTTTAAAAGTATATATATATAAAGTGTACGAGTTATATCGTATATAGTTTAGTTGTCGTTACGCGAATTTGGTACTTGGTTAAAAAAAGTCATAAGTTTATAACGGACAGTTGGGTTCGCAAGTCCTCAACTCGCAAGGCAATTCAACTCGCATGGAAGTTCAACTCGAAAGTCAAGTCGCAGTCAAAGGGTCGGTTCGCGGGATTTCAACTTGCAGCATGGCGTGCGAGTTGAGATTGAGTTCGGTCCGCAGAATAGGCTGTAAACGTTTTCGTTTAAGTGTCGAGACGTGTGAATCATTAACCGTAAATGTTATAACACTCGTTTTCGTTCAAGTTTCATAGTAAAACACCTAAAACATGTCGCACCCCCAAATTCAGGTTGCGGAAGCGGATCGGGTCGGGGCGCGACTAATCAAGTATCAACAGCACAAAGTATACAGCAAACGACCTCTAAATGAGACTTTTAAAAATAGTTACATTTCCATATATAAAATTTTTGAAAACATAGTGTTTTCGGTTAAAAAAATGTAGTTCCCAAGAGTCCACGCGTAAAGCGGGAGATTCTATTACATAATCATAATATACAAAATATAATGCTAAGAATCTCCGTTAGATGCAATGTAGAAATCATGCGACTCTAGTTAGTGTCTTGGAGACATCCTACTCCGTCTGTGTACATGAGATACAATGCTAAAAGTGTCAACCAAAAAGGTTGGTGAATCTTACAGGTTTAGTAATAAGTAATCGTTATGAACCACAAGTATGTACCAGTGTTGCTGTCTAGCAAGGTAAGTAAACAAGTATATCAGTAGGTCAACACAGTTGCCATGAGCTCATAAGTTGAAGCTTAACAGTGTGTAAGTATGATTCAATCAAGTATCATATAATGTATCCCCATGAGTGTAATCCACATACACTCATATGTAACTAACAACCTACGATAGGAGGCTTTCAGTGGATAAAAAGTACTCATGCAATGTGTGTAAAAAGTAGTATAGTCAGTCCAGCACTCGTGTTCATGCGTAAAACAGTAGCAAAGTATCTCACCCCATGTATAAAACAGTAAAAAGTGGGGTTGTAAGACTCACCTAAGTCTATTACGTATATGAAATCAACCAAGTAAAGTGGATGTAAGTCTGTATATTGGTTCTCAGAACCTTGCAACCTTCTAGCGTTCGAAACGCACAAGGTTGTAAGTGAATAAGTAAATAAGTTTGTGTCTTGTAAGATCACCCATGCTAGTTGTCCACTCAACTAGAAAATATCCAAGTTGTTTGTTTAGTATTTCGTTTGTAGTTTGAAAACAAGTGTGGCCCGTTGGTGACAGTTCGTAATCATTTCAAAGTATTGTTATCATGTTTGTTTCATTGTATACTTATAAAAGTATTTCCAGTATGTTTGTCATTTATGTCCAAGTGTGAAAATATCGTACGGGGGTCCGGGGGCAGCGCCCTTGGTAGCGGGGTCCAAGGGGTGGCAACCCATGGCGGGGTCCAAGGGGCAGAGCCCCTGGCTGGGATCGAAATGAGAAATTTTTTATTTCTACTACATTGCTTTGGTGAAAAATGCATCGGAAATTCAAAATTGGGAAAATTGACCAAGGTTGGCTGCGGACTGAAAATTGTGGTGCGAACTGAGTTCGCGATGCGAACTGAGATTGAGCTCGCAAGACCTAGTGGGTTCGCAAGTCTCGACTCGCAGGACAGGTCGGTTCGCAGGTCAGGCAAGTTCGCAGGTTGACTTCGCGAGTCAAAGTTTCAGTTCACTTCGCAGGACGAACTGCTTACTGAGATCTCAGTTCGCAGGACGAACTGATCGTTATTTTAAACTCTAAAAACGCATTTTAAATCGGTTTTTGGACATAATTCCGTTTGGTAAACGTTCTAGCATGTAAATAAAAGCTTTACAAGTAATTTAAAAGCGTTATTAAGGTTTCTTACCACGAAATGAAAATCGAAGAAGATGAAGATGAAGCTCGAGATGTGGTGGTCGTTTTCTCTTGAATCCACTCCGTGAGATGGTGCGTTTGATGATGTTTTGGGATGATTTTGGGGCTGCGATTTTGAGAGGAAAAAGAGAGAGAGAGAGAGAGAGAGGAGAGTGTATGTGTTTGGTGAAATGAAGAAGAAGGGAAATAAAAGTGGATTGGGTCATGGGCCGGTTGGGGCTGGGTCCGCGGGTCTGGGCCAACCCATTTGGGTCTCGGGCTCGCGTGTTTGTGTTTCCGAATTTTATATCACGACTCGTAGTCGGTTAAATCCCGTAATCGTTTGCACGGTCGTTTAATCGTGTAATATTTTTAAGATTTATAAATATGTTAAATTATATCCGAAATATTTTTAACCAAAGTATTTTATCAAAATACTTTATTTCAAGTTATAAAATTATAAAAATATAATTTGTTATTATTCGCTTGTTGGGGGTGCGTTTCACGCAGTTTCATCGCATAGAATATGTTTTTAAACAATACGAAATTCGTGTAATATATTATCGTAATATATTATAGTAGATAATGTTTGTTTGGTTCATTCCACATTATTCATAAAGTTTGTCACCAACGTCCATATTAAATAATGTCGGACCTCGTCCGGTTCATAAGTGTATGATTTAAACAAATCGCGTACGCGTGTATGTAATTACACCAAAATATTACATATATTTAGGATATTACAAAACTAAATACACGTAATTACAAGTAGTTTAAGCACTAATTAAAGTCTTAATTTGGCGGGTGTCACAAAACATTTTTTACAAGCCAAAATCTAAAGTTTTATATTTCGTCGTTTTTCGTACCGAGGCTCGTTTTGGTTGACTTGGTCAAACGTGTTCGGTTTGACCCGAAACTTTTAGGAATGTCTTAAATATGTTTTTAGAGCTTATAAAAATTGTCGTTGCGTTTTGTGGTTAACCCGAAAGTGTCGTTTTTATACCGATGTCAAAACAGTCCCGAACCAAGGTTTTCCATATTTTTTGCCTTTTTTCAAGCTCGTTTTTGGTAGTCTAAACATCACGAAAAATTCCGAAAATTTTACACAACATTCTCACATATCTTAGATACTTGTCATAATTTTTCCATAATTTTTAACAAAGTACAACTCTCTAAATAAATTCGTGAATAGGTCTGTGTCAAACAGCTACTTCGAACCGACACAAACACAAATCAGAGATTATCTCAAAATCGGTGTATTTTCAGGAGACGAGTTCTAAACGAAAGTTGTTCCTAACAAAATTACCAAGCTTTTTCAAGTGGTTTCATACGTTTATCTTACTCACACGATTTATTATGATTTTTCTACCGTCAAACTAGAATCTGTCCAGAAAACTGTTAGCTCCAAAGGTTAAGTTTTCTTAGTTTTTGTTATGTTTTCAAGCATGATCTTCTTACGAGTAAACTTATAACATTTTAATACACAAGAAACATGAAAGATGAGGGAAGAAAAGTGAATCCTTACAAAGCTCTAAGGATGGAGATAGAAGTGATGAAAGATGATGATCTTGTTGATGCTTGTTCTTGATCTTCCCTTGCAACTTTTGAAGATGGTTATGGTAATGATTTTTGGATAGATGATGATGAGTTCATGCTGCTGCTGGCTGCCGTGGAATGGAGGAAAAAAAGAGAGGAAAAGGAGAGAAATTGGTGAGTGTTGAGTGTTGGTGTGTAAATGTGTTTGTGTGTAAATTTTGTCAAACAAATGAAGGGGTTGGGGATGGCCTTTCTTGGCCGATTTTGTCAAAGGGAGGGGTATGGCCACCATGATTCTTGTCCCCTAATTTTTGGTGTTTGTTGTTTAGGTATTTTACCCGTTAATTGCGTTACTTTTTAATTCGTTAAACGTTCATTTAAATTGTTAATGTTTAATATACGTTAACATTTTTCGGAGTATTATTTTTAATACTTTGTTTTGAGTTTACAAAATATAATTTTTAATTCGTTTGGTTGTCGGGTTCGATTCGTAGGTTTTTGTCGCGTACGTTACGTTTTAACTATAACGTATAATAGTTAACGTTTTATCGTTATGCTTTTACCTTTAGCATAATATCTCAAAGTAAATAACTACTATCTAAAATAGTTTCATGTTATTTATAAATTTTCGCATCACCAACGTACATATATTTTTGTTGGACTCATTTCGATTGTCTCGCACGTAATTATATATAACTACGAAAATAGTAATACTTTACGTATTAAAATAGTTGGGCTTTGCTAGACTTATCTCATAAAAATAGTGTGAATTCATTTAAGTAGGGAATTAGCACTAAGTATGCACGTGATTAATGTACGTAATTATATCAAATTTTGAGGAGTGTCACATTCTCCCCCGTTAGAGAAATCTCGTCCCGAGATTTAAACCATGTCGTGTGTGTCTAACACGTGTGATTCAAAAATAATACGTGTGTGTTTTCTTTGTGTTTTGTTTTTGCGCCCACATTTCCGTTGTGGTAATTCAGGTCGTTGCAAAAATCCTGACGGCTTCATATCGTCTAATTTTGTGGATTCTATATCTGAAAGCGGTCCTAGTTTACCAGACACAAAACTCTAGTCGACGCTCGAATTAAATAATACCGAGGCATGGTGGTTATTTACTAGAAATGTACCAATGGTGGCGTAGGGGTCCTGGTGTGTCTCTTGTGCTCCAATGACGTACGCGCGTCCACGAGCTGGTTGATTATTGGTGTTGCGATTGTTGTCGTTTTGATTATTGCGGTTGTTATTGTTATTGTTGGTACCACGGTTGTTGTCATTGTGGTTGCGGTTGTTGTTCTGGTTGTTGAGCTGTGGGCACCAATTTCGGTAGTGTGTTGGGTCCCCACACTCAAAACACCCAGTGTTTTGTCCTTCGTTGTTAGCTCGGGTGGGAGGGTTGGTTTTTCAGTTTTGGGATTTATGACCCCATGATTTGCAGTTATTGCAGAAAATACATCCGCCCTCGCGATGTCTATCACACTTACCACACTTGGGTTTGTTTCCTTGGTACACTTTCGGTTCGGTGGTGGTGGCAGTGTATGCCCTGGAGTTACCCGAATACCTCTTGTTTTGTTGACCTTGTGGGTCACTTCCTTCACTATTCCATTTCCGCTTCTCATTCCCAAAATTACCAATCTCAGTACAGTTCGGTTCATTCCTTGTCGATGCAATTTTCTTGGTGAGGGTTCCCATTCTCACAGCTTCATCACTTAAACTTTGCGCTAAGCTAACAGCGCTCCTGAAGGTGTCCGGTCTGGATGTTGTGACCAAGCTTCTGATCTGTGGTACCAATCCCCAGATGTACCGTTCGATGCGCTTGTACTCGGGTGTCACCATGTGAGGTACTAGGCGCGCTAGTTTTTGAAATCTAGTCGTGTAGCCTGTGATATCAGCACCGACCATCTTGATGTCCCACAATTATGTCTCGATCTTTTGCAGTTCGCTGCGAGGACATAATTCCCCCATGATCGTTGCCTTCAGATCTTCCCATGAGATAGAGTAGGCGGTTGTTCATCCAAGGGTTTGGACTTGGGCATTCCACCAGGTCAATGCTTTTTCAGCTAATGTGCAAGTAGCATATTTTACCATGCAGTCGGGTGAACAGTCACTGATATCAAGAACTGACTCCATCTTTTTGATCCAGTGAACAATACCAATAACGCCCTCGATTCCGAGAAAAGTGCTGGGTTTGCAAGCCAGAAAGGTTTTGTATGAACACCCTCGTTGGGTACTGTTCACAGGGGTCCTTATTCCTATTCCGCTGCCATTTACCACATTATCGCGAACGCGACTTTCCTCATATTGGGCAATAGCTTCAGCTACTCGTCGATTGATGATTTGTTCAGTTGTTTCAACAATAGGAGGTGAGACATTATGTCTATTGTTCTTGGTATTTCGTTGCTTGGGTGGCATGATTGCGTTCTGCGAGGAATAAAATGCAGAAGTCAATGCCAATGTAAGGAATGTGAAGAATGATGTTTCACATAGTTTAGTTATTGAGTAGTAATAAGAATTAACGTCATCCCCTTTACGTATCTTACGATTCTGAAACGCCCATATGTATCTACTACAATATAATCACATTGGCTAGGCATCATTATATTATGCTAAATACATACTTCTTTTCATCATCGTCTAATACGTTCCGGTTCATACGAAATCAATATAAGAGCCAACGAGTATGATTCAAGAAAAAGCAAGATATAGTCAACCGTGCATTATATTACACAAGAGTTGATAATGTTCGTACATACGTTTCATACAAGATGTGATGGGATTTATAAGTACCCATTGAATAGAAGTTTTAACGAAATGATACTTCGAGTAATATAGTACGGTTAGATGGCATTAATGATTTCGCGCTGTTAAGCGAACATAACCCACTCGGGTATACAGGCATGTTATCCGTATAGTGAGTACGTATGTTAAGTGTGCAATAGAGTCATGCGGCGGGTTCTCGTGTGCCGACATGTCGTTGTTATCGTAATCGTGTTCAGAGATTTCCTCGTAGGAATAGTTTACGTAAGCAGAGATATTTCTCTAGACGCGTTGTGACAATAGTTTTCGTACAATGAGTTAGACGTATGCAAATGAATGTATGCATGAGTATCCTGGCCAAGGCTATAGTCTAGGTCACTAAGACTCAGGAGTCACTAAAGATTTCTAGTTCGCTATAACCAATGGCTCTGATACCAATCTCTGTCACACCCCAAAACGGTAATCGTAGTTATCAAGTGATTAGCGGAAGAATTAGAGTGTACAGTGGGGGTCGTGATGTCATCATTGGACATTCACGCACAGAGCATATGATTATTGCAGAACAAAGTAATTAAGATGCCATTAATAATAATTGTTACAAAAGTTGCGACTTATCAAAGTCGTAGAAATAGTAATATTGTTAAAATACATGTTTCTAAAATCCGGGATTTCGTAAATATGACTAAAAGATTTAGTTATACAAACGAAATCCCATGTGTTCCAAAAGTGGCATCCTAATTCGTCGTGGGTAGCGTAGTTCCAAGATGCATGGAGTCTTACATGAGTTGCTAATTTTCTGAAAAACATAGTAAAAAGTCAACAAAATTGTTGAGTGAATTCACAGGTTTTATAAGTATGGTTTGTTATACCAAGTTCTTTTATAAGTCATTAACGCAAAAGTCAAATAAGTTTTGTCTTGTTGGAATGTTGTCCAATAATATAGTTTAGTTGGGATGTTACCCAAAATATAGTTTTGTTGGAATGTTATCCAAATTTTAGTTTTGTTGGGATGTTACCCAATGTACATTACTGGTACGTTCTCTAGTAAATCAAAACACTACCGGTACGTTCTCCGGTTAACAAATACATTACTGGTACGTTCTCCAGCGAATCAAAACACTACCGGTACGTTCTCCGGTTAACAAATACATTACTGGTACGTTCTCCGATTAATCAAAACATTAATGGTACGTTCTCCGGTTAATCAAAACATTACTGGTACGATCTCTGGTGAATAATATAATAAGAAAACATTACTGGTACGTTCTCCAGTACAAGTCATGGGAAATGTTATTCCTAAATATACTATGAAAAGGTTATTTCATTAATACCGTTTGTACTAGTATGAATACATTCATAAACAGTTCGTATAAAAGCATATAAAGCATTTATATAAAGTTGTCGCATGCCGTAGTAAAACAATTGCTATGTTTTTCACCCCTGATTTAAAAGCAGTAAAACAGTAAAAGTAGGGCTATGAACTCACCTCGTGAGCTAAGTAGTGAGAGCTAGCAAAGCGTATGCCCAAGTAAAGCACATAACGTCCTAAACGTAAGAGGTAGTAATATAAGTAGTTGACTAAACGTCAAACCATGTTATTCGTTCACTCGATAAAATATCATTGTCATTTTAAAACTTTGTACGATCCGTTGGTGATGGTTTCGTAATAATAATTCGAAATAATATTATTATTCTGTTCGTAACGCTGTATACTTTGTTAAAGTATATATATATATAAAGTGTACGAGTTATATCGTATATAGGTTAGTTGTTGTTACGCGAATTTGGTACTTGGTTAAAAAAAATCATTAGTTTCTAACAGACAGTTCGGTTCGCAAGTCCTCAACTCGCAAGGCAATTCAACTCGCATGGAAGTTCAACTCGCAAGTCAAGTCGCAGTCAAAGGGTCGGTTCACGGGATTTTAACTCGCAGCATGGCGTGCGAGTTGAGATTGAGTTTGGTCCGCAGAATAGGCTGTAAACGTTTTCGTTTAAGTGTCGAGACGTGTGAATCGTTAACCGTAAATGTTATAACACTCGTTTTTGTTCAAGTTTCATAGTAAAACACCTAAAAAAATTGTTTCAAGCCAAAATCTAAAGTTTTATATTCCGTTTCACGTTTTTCGTACCGAGGCTCGTTTTGGTTGACTTGGTCAAACGTGTTAAGTTTTTGACCCGAAACTTTTAGGAATGTCTTAAATATGTTTTTAGAGCTTATAAAAATTGTCGTTGCGTTTTGTGGTTAACCCGGAAGTGTCGTTTTTATTCCGATGTCAAAACAGTCCCGAACCCAGATTTTCCTGATTTTTCGCCTTTTTTCGAGCTCGTTTTTGGTAGTCTAAACATCACGAAAAATTCCAAAAATTTTACACAACATTCTCACATATCTTAGATACTTGTCATAATTTTTCCATAGTTTTTAACAAAGTACAACTCTCTAAATAAATTCGTGAATAGGTCTGTGTCAAACAGCTACTTCGAGCCGACACACACACAAATCAGAGTTTATCTCAAAATCGGTGTATTTTCAGGAGACTAGTTCTAAATGAAAGTTGTTCCTAACAAAATTACCAAGATTTTCCAAGTGGTTTCCTACGTTTATCTTACTCACACGATTTATTATGATTTTTCTACCGTCAAACCAAAATCTGTCCAGAAAACTGTTAGCTCCAAAGTTTAAGTTTTCTTAGTTTTTGTTAGGTTTTCAAGCATGATCTTCTTATGAGTAAACTTATAACATGTTAATACACAAGAAAAATGAAAGATGAGGGAAGATAAGTGAATCCTTACAAAGCTCTAAGGATGGAGATATAAGTGATGAAAAATGATGATCTTGTTGATGCTTGTTCTTGATCTTCCCTTGCAACTTTTGAAGACGGTCATGGTAATGATTTTTTGGATAGATGATGATGAATTCATGTTGCTGCTGGCTGCCCTGGAATGGAGGAAAAAAAGAGAGGAAAAAGAGAAAATTTGGTGAGTGTTGAGTGTTTGTGTGTAAACGTATTTGTGTGTAAATTTTGTCAAACAGATGAGGGGGTTGGGGATGGCCTTGCTTGGCCGATTTTGTCAAAGGGAGGGGTATGGCCACCATGATTCTTGTCCCCTAATTTGTGGTGTTTGTTGTTTAGGTATTTTACCCGTTAATTGCGTTACGTTTTAATTCGTTAAACGTTCGTTTAAATTGTTAATGTTTAATATACGTTAATATTTTTCGGAGTATTATTTTTAATACTTTGTTTTGAGTTTACAAAATATAATTTTTAATTCGTTTGGTTGTCAGGTTCAATTCGTAGGTTTTTGTCGCGTACGTTACGTTTTAACTACAATGTATAATAGTTAACGTTTTATCGTTTTGCTTTTACCGTTAGCATGATATTTAAAAGTAAATAACTACTATCTAAAATAGTTTCATGTTATTCAAAATTTTTGCATCACCAACGTACATATATTTTTGTTGGACTCATTTCGATTGTCTCGCGCGTAATTATAAATAACTACGAAAATAGTAATACTTTACGTATTAAAATAGTTGGGCTTTGCTAGACTTATCTCATAAAAATAGTGTGAATTCATTTAAGTAGGGAATTAGCACTAAGTATGCACGTGATTAATGTACGTAATTATATCAAATTTTGAGGAGTGTCACACGATCAGATTTAGATGATGAACTATAGCTTCGATTGATGACTTTAGGGTTTCTAGTAATCGAATGATTCGTTTGTGATTTGTGATCGATTGCAATATTAGGTTACTGGAATTTTGAGTAACTGAAAAAGAATGTTGCTTCGCAAATCATCTGAACTTGTTAAATTAGGGCTTTTTTGTCAATTGTTTAATTGATTTATTTAAATCGGCATTAATTTAATTTAATTTAATAAGGTTAATTGGGAGGGTTAAATTAGTAATTAAGTAACTAGTAGAGACCCCCGCAATGCGGCGGATACATTTCTTGAAATTAATATGTAGTTATATGATTTGTTTGATCCAATTGAAGTTTAACTATATCCCGATAACACCTAAAACTAAATAAAAAAATAAAAAATATTTTGTTATCGAGCTATTTAAACAAAATTAACAGTCGGGAGCATCAATCACAATTTTTTTATGTCCTTTTATCAACTCGAATTCGCGTACAAGATCGATAATAGTGAATACTGCATGAAGGATCTTCAAAAAGAAATTCATTCCCAAAATAATCAATATTTAGTGAATTAGTAGGAAAATGTTTGACTAATTAGGTCATTTCCAAAATTACAAACGTTTATTTTTGTATCACATTACATGTCATTTAATATATACATCTATATTGATTATTATGGGTTATTACCAAATTTAATTATGGGTAGTTTTGTCTTTTTCGTTGTAAATAAGGGTAATTGTGTCTTTTCCGATCTTTAAAAGTGTAAGTTTGTAAAGAAATGTGTTAAACCCTTTATAAGGGTGTATGATAATGGGGCTTATTTTTTGACAAATCAAATAACTAATCGATGATCAATGGACCATACAATTGACTTTGCCATCCAATGGTCCAGATTAGGCCATAGAAAATGATTTGCATTTGGATTAGGCTAATATGGCCATAATTTAATAGACGAGAGGGATTGGTTGATGTAAATAGTTAAAATTATAAATAATAACTTGATTGTATTTTCTAAAAAAAATGTACTCACTACATACTGAGTATTAAATATTAGTAATCAGTTTTGGCTTATGCAAACGTTTCAGATTTCAAATAGTGGCATATACTATAGTACTCATTATGTGCACGAACAGAGTACTGAGTCCCACCTAAATCATTATAATACTGAATACTAAATACTATAGTACTCATTATAATACAAAATACTTAGTATTACAATTACTGGGTACTCAGTATACTCAATATTGAGTAATCAGAATATACTCAATACTGAGCAACAGCTATTTTTGTTTACATGTATAAATAAGATGCATCCTAATATGCACTGATATGAACATGCATCGCCACATGAAAACTTAGATGCATCTCCACATGCATCTCATGTAACATGCATCTATATACAAAAACCATATGCATCTGAACATGCATATAGTATTTTTTTTTTTTTTTTTTTTTTTTTTTTTTGAATTGATCTACAACAACTTAAAGAGAAAGAAAAACTGAATTCGATTATATAATTTGTTATTTATTTTTTTTAATAAAATAAAAGTAATTTTGAATTAAAGGTTCTGGGTTTCTTAGAAAAAAATGGGGGTCTAAGACATGGAGTGTGAATCAATCCTCGCGCATTATCATGAATTAAATTAAAACGTTTAATTTATTAATTTGCCCCTGCTCGGATTTATTTAACTAGTAGCACTCTAATTCTTTTTAACTAGTTCTCACGGATCTCACGCGGATTTAGTTCGTAGTGGATCCGCACCCTATATATATAGGGTTGGGTTCTGGTGAGAACACAAGGATCATGTGAGAACGGTGATAATTTTGTAAATATTTTGAAGTCTGATTTTGGAAGGTTCACATCATTTTTGCTCAGGTGAAGCTTCTTTTTTTTTTTTTTGCATCAGTTTGCTAAGGTGAAGTTTTTTTTCCCTTAACATAAGGTTTCTGAAGTTATGAATGTTTATTTTTATAGGTTCTGATATTGCGTAAAAAGTCACGTTTTTACTACCGATATCTCTCTCATTCTGGAACAATACTTGGCATTTGGACTCAAACAATGCACAAATCAGTGATAATATGCCAAGTAGGTCAAAACAAGGTTGCACGAGAAAAATCAAGCAAAACGAGCGAAAAAAGAAAATTCCATGCACAATTGAAGATTCAAGACATCAAAACAAGATTTAGAGGCAAAGTGCCCACCACTAAGGTTTCTCTTACCCAAGATGTTCGTTTTCAAAATACAAATCTAACAAAAGAAGAATCGGCAAAAATGGATGAAGAATGAAGATTCTACGTACGCCGGAAGATTCAAATGATTCGTACGAGACATCCAAAGATCAGAGACATATTTTTGGGATTTCTTTCCATCAAAGTCTTCGTTTTAAAAAACCGAATCTAAAAAAAAGAATCAACGCAAACGGACGCATAACGAAGAAAACACGCACGAATCAAGAAACGAAGCAAAAGACGGCGAATCGGGGCGGCAGCACGCCGGTCGCCGGCTGCCTGGGTGGTGGCGCTGGCTGCCTGTCCCCCGTCCCCCGGCCGCTTTTCTTCCTTGCACGTACTCGCCTGGTACACGTGCTAGACCTTTTTGCAACTTTAGGGTACACGTGCTAGACCTTTACACGCTTTAGGGTACATGTGCTAGCAACTTTTCCACCTTTTGCTAACGTGTGCCCCAAGTTGCTAACATGAGCCAAATTTCACCTATAAATAGAGCCTTCTTGGTTCATTTGGAAGACACACCTTGGAAATACACCTTCCATATCTTTCTCATTTCTCTAGCTTCTAGCTTTACTTTCTTATTTTATTTTCTTACTTTAAATTAGTATTAGGCTAGTTTAGGAAGCTTGTTAGAATATAACAAAAGCAAGGAATGTGCTTGTAATCTTTGGTGTAAGCTTGGAGCAACTCTTATTAATTCAAGTCTAATCCTTCTCGCATATTAATCTCGGTTATTTCTATCCTTATCTATCTTAATTAAATATGTATGCTTTAATTATTCTAGAGATAGTTTGTGCCATGCTTAGCGAGTAGATTACTATTGTATTTGTTGTGATGTAGTTAGCATAAATAATTATGGGATGACCTTAAATATGTCGTGAAATAATATGACGACCCCTATTCGACTGTTTACTTGTTATAGTACTGGAAACGCTTTTGAGCGGAGTACAAATGTATGGAAGTCAGTAAACGACCGAAGGTAGTTGTATTATGGATCGACATTATAAAAATGGAAACTTTATGAACGGACTTGTCTTCTCCTTATGATTTTAAACATAAAACTTATATTCGCCTTTCGATTAACAAACGTGATTGTAACCTTGTAAAGAGGAGTCGCGAACCTTAATACTTGGTCAATAGTTATCTGTGTCAAAACTATGGTTTAATTGTAACGTCATGCAATCATCATAAAATGCAATGTGATTACGTGAAATTGCCATGAGTATAGTACACTTCCAATCACAATGTACTTATCATGAAAACATCACGAAGCAATTAAATTCACAACGGAAACATCAGTTGACGATTAAATACATTGTGAACTACCATATTATTTTCTGATACGGTCTGGGTTTAACTTTATGCAAACGCCGTCAGCATTTTAATTAGATTAGTTAGTTTAGATTAGATTAGATTAGGTAGGCTATAGGCTAAATAACAATTCACGAAAACCTAGGAATTTGTTAATTGTATTGAGAAAGATAAGTTTAAAATATAATTTAAAATGATATTTTTCCTTAACCTATGAAACCTAAAGTAAGGTACGCAAGAAACCTAAACGCTTTCCCTCGCTTATCATGCTTGAGTTTCATTAATAGGAATTAATCAATTAAGTCCGAACATATTTTCTAAGTTAGTTGTTTGCTGGATTTGTAATCCTTATGGTATTAAGAACGGTTAGACTTGTTGTGGACTTGCTACTCTGTTCCTTCGCCCACGAGCGAATGCGTTCAATAATAAGGGCCACTGACTCCCTCACAGGAGAGTGTGGAGAGTTGAGCATTGTCTGTCTGATCAGAATCACGACACCTTAGTTCCTCATGACATATTAGTTGATAACCGACTAATAAGGAATCTATTGGTTATACCGTAAGCTAACAAATCTAGTAAGCATTCCAAATTAGTTAAATGTTTTCCCCTAAAAGTCATCATCCCATATTATGAGCTAATGAAATCACAACAAATACTACTTTCCATTATCTGATTTATTATTATCTTTCATTCGTTTTATTTAATTTACTTAGTTAACTGAACAAAAACCCCCAACGCACTCTTTTAAAACCTGTTACTAGAAAAGAAAGATTGATTGGATCACCTCCGTTTCAATTCAGTTTATCTTTAAGAACGACTCTAGGTCATACTTACCATCTACTAGCCTTTGGTTCAGTATTAGTAAGTCATACTTAGACCCCAGCATTGTAAATTTAAAACACCCACCGATCGGCGTTGTGATCGCTCGCGACGCCCACATCAGGTTCACATAGTTTTGAATGAGATGCCGTTAATTTTGTTTTGGTTAACATTAGTTTTTTAAGAAGTTAAGGTTTATACATATTGATTCACTACTTCAAACATGTTGTCAACAAAAATAAACAAAGCTTCACCATGTTAAAACTTTTGTGAAGCAAAAAAGATTATACTTCATCCTAGCAATTCTTATGTGAATCCACCAAAATCAAACTTAAAAATATTTACAAAATTGTCACCACCAAAATCAGGTTTTTTGATCAAAAAAATGAATTGCTAGGATGTGTTCTCACCGTTCTCACGTAATCCTTGTGTTTTCACTTGATCCCAAGTCTATATATATATATATATATATATATATATATATATATATATATAGAGAGAGAGAGGTGAGTTCTATTAAGAATGCAAAAAAGGTAGAGAATGGGAGAACCAATAGGATTGCTTCATTTGTCTACAAAACCCAATTATATTTTTACCCCCATGGTTAATTATCTCACAAACCGTAAGTCCATAAATTATGAAAATTATATATTCGAAACCAGCGTCTTTTTCTCTTCGATTAGAGATGTCATAAGCTATACTTTCGACGAATTTTTTTTCTTCGTTTTTTTACCCAATTCTATAATATAATCACATGTGATTTATTATGAAAAGTAAAAAATTTGTTCACGATTATTTATTTATGGTATATGTTATTTAACACGTGATTACAACTTAATATTCATCCACATTAATAGTTATAAATAAAAAATTAAAAAATTAAAAAATGCATTAATTTTTGTTAAAAATCACATGTGATTGTTATTTGTACATTTAATCACATGTGATTTGTTATATAATTACATATGATTTTATATATAATCACATATGATTTTCATCTAAAAACTGATATTTGATAAGAAATTTTCTGATATATGATAATTCATGTATGATTTCAACTTGATTTTTACTTAATTATATAACTATAGTCAATGATTTAAAAATTCATATTTTATTACTTTTTTATCACATGTGATTGATACTTTGATATTCCATCGCATGTGATTACAATTTAGTTTTTCATGTTTTAATCTCTTTAAATCATCAATGATTTGAATTTAAAGTTTAATCGGAGATATAAGCGGGTGTAATTTTTTTTAGTTTTAAATCACATGTGATTTTACATTAAAACCCAATAAAAATGAAAAAAAAACAAACTTTGTCGAAAGTATATCTTGTTGGATCTAGAATCGAAAAGAAAAAGACGCTGATTCCGAATATGTAACTTTTATAATTTATAGATATACGGTTTGTGAGATATTTAACTTTGAAAAAAAAAGGTAAAAATGGGTTTTTGAGATGGAGCAATCCTATTGGTTCCTCCATTCTCCATTTTTTACCATTCTTTTTTGAACTTTCCTCTCTCTCTCTCTATATATATATATATATATATACACACACACACACACACATATAATTTGGATCAGATAAGAACACTACAAAAATAAGAATGAATGAGAACACATCTAAGCCGTATGTTAATTAAATCAAGGGTATATATGTATATATGAGGTGCGTTAAAAAATAATGGTAAAAAAGTAGGGAATGAGAGAACCAATAGGATTACTCCATTTATTTACAAAACCCACTTCCACTTTTACCCCTAAAATTAAATATCTCACAAACCGTATGTCCATAAATTATAAAAATTACATATTCGAAATCAGCGTCTTTTTCTCTTTGATTAGAGATCTCACAAGCTATACTTTCGACTATTTTTTTTTTTGCCGGTAACTAAAATATAATCACATGTGATTTATAATAAAAAAAATTAAAATTTGTTCACGATTATTTATTCATGTTATATGTTAATTAACACATGATTACAACTTAATATTTATCCACATTAATAATTATAAATAAGAAATTAAAAATTACATCAGTTTCAATTAAAAATAACATTTGATTGTTAGTTGTACATTTAAGCACATGCGATTTGTTATATAATTACATATGATTTTGTATATAATCACGTATGATTTTCATTAAAAAATTGATATTTGATGAGCGATTTACCGATATATGATAATTCATATATGATTTTAACTTGATTTTTACTTAATTGTATAATTATAATCAATGATTTGAAAATTCGTATTTTATTACTCTTTAATCACATGTGATTGATACTTTGATGTTCAATCGCATGTGATTACAAATTAGTTTTTTATGTTTAAATCTTTTTAAATCATCAATGATTTGAACTTAAAGTTTAATTGGAGATATAAGCGTATGTGATTATTTTTTAGATTCAAATCACATGTGATTCCACATTATAAATTTTTAAACCCAATAAAAAATGGAAAAAAAAAACTTTGACGTAAGTATAACTTGTGAGATCTATAATCGAAGTAAAAAAGACGCTGATTTCGAATATTTTTTTATAATTTATAGACATACGGTTTGTGAAATATTTAGTATTTTTTTCTAAAAAAAAGATGAAAATGGGTTTATGAAACAATTGCATTCCTATTGGTTCATTCATTCTTTATTTTTTTTGTCATTCTTATTTGAGCAATCCTGTGAATCAAAATTACACTCGCAGTCCCTGTAGTTACTGTAACAACCGCAAAATTAGGGTCAATTTAAAATTTTCCTAATTACGTGTTTATTACGTGTATTTAATATGAAATAGGATTAAATACGATAATTACTTACTATATATATATATAGGTGATATATATATACACGTATACGATTCGTTCAGATCGTATAAAACTACAATTGTACAAACATACGGACGTTGGTGAAATAATTATTAAATAATATGAAATTATTTAATTACATAAATTTATACTTTATATTATGTTTATAATATAACCAATGCAAACGTTTTATTTAAAACGATACCGAATTCTACGAAACGCGACCAATAGACAGAACAAAACAAAGTTATATTTTATAACTTAGAAACAAGTATTTTGATAAAATACTCCGAATAATATCGAGTAATAACTCGTATTTTAAAACGTATGAATAAACGCGTATAAAATGAATTTAACGTTTAAACGACCGGGGAAACAAACACTGCACGGAGCGCGTACACTAGGGAACAATATTTGGTGAGACCACACCTTGGTGGCCCCACCAAAACCGGCCAAGGTGAGGGGTGCCAACCCTCACCCTTTTGTCCATTCAAACAAGCAAACCAAACACACACTCTTACTCAATCTCCCTCTCTCTAACTCATTTTCTCTCTTTTTACACCACCACCCACCACCGCCGGTTCCACCCCAAAAACCACCACGAAAACATCTCAAAAAGCTAGGCTCGCTTGGAGGAAGTTGATCACCGCAACGAGAGCTACAAACCTATCTTTTCGGTTTCTCGATTCGACGACTTTGTAAGTTTTCCGGCGACTCTCGAACTTTCCGATTTCATTTATTTTGCTAGTATAATGTTCCCCTAGCATTATAATGTCCAAATGATATGTTAAAACTCGTTTTTAAAACTCGAAAGTATAAACCGAACACATAAACTAATAACAGTCCCCTTTCGCAATTTTAATAAAATCGTACGGTCAAAACTAGAAAATATATCCTAAATATGAAATCTTCTTTTTTCCGTTGGCTACAACTTTTGTGAAGGAGGTTTACCTCCAAAACGCCCCCATTTTACTAGAAAAATAGATTAGTAAACATATGTTTAGTTTTAGTGACGTTAAATGAAAACCGATATCTCGAGACCCTCCCGAAACGAAACGATAATTTTTCTAACGTTATTTAGCCATTTTAGAACTTGTGTAAAAGTTTCGGGTCAAACCGAGGTCGTTTGACCCAAAAACCGAACTGAAAAACGTAACAGCCTTGTGTTGCGGAACACAAGCCTTGTGTCGCATAAAACATAAGACACAAGCCTTGTGTCGCATAAAACATAAGACACAAGCATTGTGTCGCATAAAACATAAGACACAAGCATTGTGTCGCATAAAACATAAGACACAAGCATTGTGTTGCATAAATCATAAGACACAAGCATTGTGTCGCATTTAGTGTCGCATTAATTTGCATATCATAAGACACAAGCCTTGTGTTGCGGAACACAAGCGTTGTGTCGCATATTGTGTCGCAGACATGAGACACAAGCCTTGTGTTGCGGAACACAAGCCTTGTGTTGCGGAACACAAGCCTTGTGTTGCGGAACACAGCACTGTGTCGCATTTAGTGTCGCAAAAACCCAAAAACAGAAGCCAAAAACATTCTAAGTGTTTAATAATCACTTTTCAACAACCAAATCAAATACGATACGATTTATACATGAAAATACTATACTTTTGGAAGTATACACCAATACTCGAATACATATGAGATTACACTTATTTAAAACGTGAGATCCCACTCGCGCACATACACGAGATTACACTCGAACACCTATGAGATTTCACTCATACACTCTAGGGTTACACCCATTCGGATTTACATTCACTTGAACGTTACACGTTACAATACAAACGTACTTGACAACTATACGATTACAACAACTGCATAATAATAATAGATGAGATTATTATTACACTCCCATACCAACGGGCCGTACAACTTTGCTACAAACTACAACTTACAAACAAATACAAACGTACAAACAACAACTGGACATTAACTAGTTTGGGAACAACTAGCATGGATACCTTACAAGTATTCCATTTACTTACTAAACCTTATGCGTATTAGGACGCTAAGGGTTGCTAGTTCGGGATACTATACCGCTTACTTTCTGCAACGTTTACTAAGACTCAGGTGAGTCTCACAGCCCCTATTTTACTGTTTTACACTCAGGGGTGAGATGCATTACTTGTTTTACATGAACACACGTACTTACTTGCTGGCATGATTTACTTACTTTACTGAATTACGGATACGCCAATTGCATGAGTTTCGACTAATCCAATGAAAGCCTCCTAATCATAGTTGTTAGTTATTGGATAAGCGCGAGTTTTAGTATATGGATCCATATGGGACTGACAATCCCCGCCCGGGGTAGCACGCACTACCACGGACCGTTACTGTATAAACGGGCGTTTCTTACTCGTTTCATATGAATGTTTTTGGATTAACATTCACGGGGGTACTATATTTACTGTACGTTAAGCTTCAACTATGGTGGCTCATGGCAAGGGTATCAAACGATTAGCATGACCTGCAATCACTACTTACTTACTGGCTGGCTGATGTTCTACAAATACAACTGTTACTTGTGTGTTCAAACTATTTACTTACAAACCTGTGAGATTCACTAACCTTTTGGTTGACCTGTTTTAGTAATGCATTCTCAGGTACGCAGCTTTAGATGGATGCCCAGCAGGATATGCTTATTAGCTCGAGTCGCATGCATTTACAAGCTTGGAGATTTTCATACATTACTTTTGTACTAGTTGCCATGTAATAGAATCTCTAGGAAACTTACTCGAACTCGAGCTTGTATTTTGAATTACTTATGTACTAATGTAATAACTTTTCAAACGTCTCATATAGAGTCGTTCACTGTATCCTTTGTGCTTGTGATTATTGATTAGTAACACCCAAAAACTCGCTTCCGCAAACTATTAAATTTGGGGGTGTTACAGATTGGTATCAGAGCCTAAGGTTATAGTGAACTAGGTTGCATTTAGTAGGCCTAGACTATGACCGTTAGGTAGTATTCCTCACTAGGTATAACTGGTTCAGGGATTGCATCATACAAGTTTAATTTAACATAGCCTGATCAACTATGTACAATTAAATGAAGATGATGTGAGTTCTGAAAGGGGTTATGTTGAACAGGAATGCACTAGCTGACTCTGACCTCGAGAGAACCGTGACTTTTACTTGTTTGTGCTAGACACACACTAGGCTATTATGTGATATAGATAGATATACATATATAGGTCTCGCCTTCTGACATATTACTCTCTCTCGACAACTGCGAAATTCATTTTACAAATTACACCGAATAACGACAACTCGATTCTCGTCATTCCATCCTTATTCGACTTTTATGGTTTCACAAATACCGACATACCTCCGATGGCTGAAATTCCTTCCCTGCCATTTTGTAGAATTATCCATTGCAAATGACACACTTCCCGACAGGCGGTTACACGTCAGACAACGAACAAATTAATGACGAATAAATCCAGTACACATATCTCGATGAAGAGATAGCCCCAGTGGAAGAACTTGAGAATCACAATTTCGGACTCGTAGACATTGAAGAGTACGAAAGAGTACGGGATCAGGCTGAAGATCTGGATGGCCGTAACTGGGAGCTGCAACTGAAATGCAAAGCTTACGAGATGGAGTTAAGGATTCTGCAAAGGTCCATCCCTGAACGAATCCGAGACTCTGTTCTCTATTTGAAGGAAGTAACTACTCATCTGAATCAACGAGTAACGGCATGGATCAAATGGATGTACCTACAAGCTACCGGAGATGCTTTGGTTTATCCTACCCTTCGACGATACCAAGATATGCTGGAAGCTCGTTACTACCCCTACAATCTACACCAAGAATAGGCCGACGATAGCTATAACCGTAGTGTATAGCAGTTAGGCGTGTATGTAATAGGTCTTAGTTAGGACCGCTAATCCGATGGTTATATTAAAATCCCATCACATTTTGTAACTTATCTTGCTCGTCCGGATGTTCAAATTTCTGGCACTTTTGTAAACTGTAAACGCCTGTAATCTTTTGAAATCGTATGTTTTAATTTCAACCATCTTATTACTTTTGTTAAACTAGTAGCGTGTCAACCTTTGGCGTAGTTTCTTTGTACTTACTCGATCATCACGATCATAATTCTTGTTCAAACCCTCACATGTTCTTTATTTGTTGTTTCAAGGAACATGCCTCCTCGACGACAAGTCACGCTTAGTGAAGCCGAAATCGCGGGTCTGATTGCCCGTAGTGTGGCTCAAGCCTTAGCTGTCCGAGTAACCACTCCTGGTAGCGAAGATACGGCTAACAATACACCACCACCTAAACTCTGCACTTACAAGGACTTCCAAAACTGCAAACCCTTGAACTTTGCAGGTACCGAAGGAGCGATCGGTCTAGTACGCTGGATCGAGAAAATCGAATCGGTATTCCATATCTGCAACTGCACTGAGGAGGACAAGGTTAAGTTCACCGCCAGCACTTTTTCTGACACTGCTCTTACCTGGTGGAACACCTATGCTCAGACTATGAGTATCGCGAATGCTTACAAACTTCCGTGGAAAGAACTGAAGAAGATGCTGAGGGGTGAGTACTGCCCCAGAGATGAATTGAAACAACTGGAAGTAGAGTTCTGGAACCATAAAATGCAAGGTGACGACATCACTGGTTACACCAACCGTTTTCACCAACTAGCACTCATGTGCCCATCCATGGTTGATCCTGAGTACAAAAGGATCGAGAAGTACGTCGACGAACTCCCTGAAAGACTCCAAGAACTAGTGACTTCATCCAAACCGGGTACTATTCAGAACGCCATTCACATGGCCCATGAATTAACGGCCAACTCTGTCCGCCGTGGCCCAACATCAACCCCATCTGCAAACAAACGCAAGTGGGAAGTAAGCCCCAACCCATCCAACCAGACCTCCAACAAAAAGCCTGTAATCGTTAATGCCGATGACTCGAAGGCTTACAAGGGGAGCAAGCCTTACTGCTACAAATGTAGCTTTCATCATGATGGCTCCTGTCCCTGCTCCAAATGCAAGAAATTTGGACACCTGGCCAAAGACTGCCGCACCAACACCACTGGTACCAATGCTCCTGCACCCAAGACCTGCTATGAGTGCAACGGTACCGGGCACTTCAGGAAGGATTGCCCAAAGCTGAAGCTAGGAACCAACAACGCGAAAGGAAGAGCCTACATAATCACTGCCAAAGATAACCCACAAGACTAGAGTACGTTTATTCTTAGACAATCTGATTTACTTCGATTTACTTCTTAAAAATTTCTCGTCTAATGCCTTTTATCTGATTGTCTCGTATTCCATGTATACTTTCTTAGATTCTAAGTACCCGATAGGACTAGGAAACGAACGACTATACGAATACTGACAGTGCAACTTGCAGTGCACTTTAAATACCGCGAACAAACTTCCTTCCCAAATATCTCACACTGGTTGAGACCGGGAACTCTAACGTTATTTTAAACATATCATCTAATAGAACTTCACTTACATGTAACGATTCTTAAATAGAACACTTATTTCGTAGGAAATGACAACTCACTCTGTCAGCAGTCCTACATTGAATGATGAACTGTTCAAAGAGGAACCAATGATGTTTCCTTACCTCCTTGAACTCGAGAGTGATACAGAGCATACCACTGAATCAGCGACAGCACCTACCTCCACTGTTGCTCTAACTGTTACCAAAACACCCGTCACTGTGGACCAGGGTACAGAACTGGTCAATCGCCTCAATGATACTCTCAACTCAGTTCGAAAGCAACTAAACGAAGCACGGGAAGACATCAAGGACCTACGACGAATTGTCTTTCAGAATGACGTGCGTATACGTGATTACGAACTACGTTTGATAGCCTTAGAAAACCCTGCTTCACCACCAACTTCACATGGTACTCCTGATGAAGAGGATACCGACACTGACTGTACACCGCCTCCAGCAAAAAGGGTGAAAATCTCTCCGACCAACCCTTCAGGAAACTATAAGGGAAAGAAACCGTTCTGTTCCCAATGCACCCGGCATCATGAAGGACCGTGTACCATACCCATCGGTCGATGCAAATCCTATCCTAAAAGTACAAACTCTTCTAAAGCGAAACTGTGCTTCAACTGCGGGAATGCCGGCCATTTCAAGGCCCAATGCCCACTACCTCGAGGCAACAAAACTAAGGGTACGTCACTACCTGACAACTACCTTACTACGAATACTGTAGGACCTACCCTACTACTGTAGGCTACCAGTACACATTGTAGCTACCTGACGAATATCGAACTACCGACTACTACTTCAAACAAATTTCGGGACGAAATTCTCCTAACAAGGGGAGAATGTAACAACCGCAAAATTAGGGTCAATTTAAAATTTTCCTAATTACGTGCTTATTACGTGTATTTAATATGAAATAGGATTAAATACGATAATTACTTACTATATATATATATATATATAGGTGATATATATATATACACGTATACGATTCATTCAGATCGTATAAAACTACAATTGTACAAACATACGGATGTTGGTGAAACAATTATTAAATAATACGGAATTATTTAATTACATAAATTTATACTTTATATTATGTTTATAATATAACCAATGCATACGTTTTATTTAAAACGATACCGAATTCTACGAAACGCGACCAACCGACAGAACAAAACAAAGTTATATTTTATAACTTAGAAACAAGTATTTTGATAAAATACTCCGACTAAAATATCGAGTAATAACTCGTATTTTAAAACGTATGAATAAACGCGTATAAAATGAATTTAACGTTTAAACAACCGGGGAAACGAACACAGCACGGAGCGCGTACACGAGGGAACAATATTTGGTGAGACCACACCTTGGTGGCCCCACCAAAACTGGCCAAGGTGAAGGGTGCCAACCCTCACCCTTTTGTCCATTCAAACAAGCAAACCAAACACACACTCTTACTCAATCTCCCTCTCTCTAACTCATTTTCTCTCTTTTTACACCACCACCCACCACCGCCGGTTCCACCCCAAAAACCACCACGAAAACACCTCAAAAAGCTAGGCTCGCTTGGAGGAAGTTTGATGGACGCCGAGAGGTCGGTTGCGATTTGACTCGCGTCGTTGCGGGCCTTCCTCCTGGCGCGCCGATCAGTGGGTTTTAAAATTTATGTTTTGCTGGGCCTAAGTATACTTAAAACTATGGGAGTACAGTAGTAAGTATGACCTAGGGTCGTTCTTCAAACTACAACGGGCATAGGATCTAGGTCTTTTGATTATCCTTCGTAATTTAACTGGTTTATCAAGAGTTTGATGGGGGTTTTTGTTACTTTTCTGTTCTTAACTACTAATTTAAAAACTAAAACTAAAGATAGGGGAGGTGAGGTGGCTACGAGAACTACAGATTAACGCGAGTGCTTGCTATGACAATCTTATATGCTATTTTAGGGGTAGTTATTTTAGTTAAGGCGTTAGTTATCATGACGGAGTCAGGATTCAACAGACGTACTTGGAACAATCAATGACAGCAAAGTATTCTACCTACAGCCTTTCCTTAGCTCCCACGTATTTGTATTCAACGCTTATACCAGTATTCAGCTGTTTTACGGTATTTCCGTTACAACATTAAAAGGTCCTTGTTATCTATCCTGAGTTATATATCCTAATGAGCCATAATTACTAGCCTATTATCTATCTAACGTAGAGTTGTCCGCAATCAGATAAATAACATGTCACGAAGATAGCAATTATGAAATGTAAACTACACCGGAAGTTCTCCCAAATGTAGCAACCAATTTAACCAACAACCATCCTCGAATCCTGTTCCCCAATCTCGGACATCCGAGATATCCGAATCATGGCATGAATTGTTGAATAAACAAAAACATGAACAGGGGTTTCCTACCGGAACAAGTTGGGATGATCTGGTCTAACGGCTGATTAAATTGTTCATCATTATTTTATATAAATCGTCATAACTATTTTACGCATGTTAAACTGGTGTATGCAATCAATTTATATTCAAAAACCTAATCATATATCCAACAGCACAGGTGATACTAGCATGCAAACCCTAAAGCAACAATCAAACAAGAACATGCAGCAGAGCAGCATACAAGGATCAGTTTTAAACGTGCAGAGTTACTGGATAATCGGTTAAGTCACAAATATTCCGAAAGTTCTCTCTAAAATATTTGTTATATGAAATGAATCTAACCTATCTCTAATCCTACGCTCCGTGTCTCCCTCCGGTGTATTTCAACCAGGAGAACACCGGCCATGTCTAGTTCAACGATCATCAGACACAGAATAATAAGCGGTGTACCACTAGTTATGTACCAACAGTAAGTTACAAACCACAGCATAAGTTGGATAGATAAACATTGGAGACTTATTTCATAGATTCAAATATATATTAACAGCATACGGACAGAGTAACGGCGTGTTACAATTGGAATCATTATTTCCACAACGGATTGTGCCCACGACTTTCATAGCTTCCACGTTCCGTACTACACACATTCGTGATGGTTCCGGCGCTATACAAATGAAAGCCGTATAACGTTACCTCCGTTGTTTCATAATATCCCAATTGCATATTAAAGTATAACTACCCTAGCATAACGACTATCATAGCAAACACATATTTGTTTAGCTAAGCATGGCAATAATTCTAGCAAGCAATTCTAAATAATTATGACAGCAGCACAACATATTTAAAATAACAAGATAAAGATTATAATAAAACCTGACAAAGCGTAATTACAAATCTTGCGCAATCGCAGTCTCGGAGCACCTCCGTTACAACCAAGCTAGAAGCTAATCTACTAGCTTAATTATACTAACCTAATCTAATTATTTCTAGAGAGAGAGTAGAGAGAGAAAGTGAAGAAATGAAGTTGAATGATGAATTGAATTATAAATTTGAGGTGAAATGATCCCATATATATAGTAGTTGCTCAGCCGTATCGTCCAGCCGTATTCCTACCTCCAAATGCTCAACCGTATCGCTCAGCCGTATCAAAATCGCATCTTGTATGGGGTAGGAGGACGATACGAGGGGACCTCCCGTATTTCGGGTGGAAATGGCACGATACGGGCGAACATGGGCTGAATACGGGAGAACGAGGCCGTATACGGGGGAACACCAGCCGTATACGGCTGGACATGGCCGTATACGGCTTGTTCCGCCTGTATCCGGCTTGGTTTGCCCGTATTGGTCTTCTCCGGTTCCTTGGATTCTTCGTTCTGCCATAACTTTTGACTCGGGTGTCCGTTTTCAGTGTTCTTTATATCCACGCGATCGTATTCTCCTGACGAAGAAAATGACATAAGTTAGAGGTCATAATTCTTAGTGGATCTTAAAAAGTGCTTAAAAGCGTGAACGAGAATGCTTATGATCGTTTTCGTTACATTTATCGTGTTTTTCGACCATTTTAGATGACTTTTGAAACGTTGTCTATATTTTAGCCCGAGTGATGAGTTTTAATGATAAAGTATTGATTTTAGATATATTCATCATGATTTGGGCTAAAAAGGTGAGATAATGACGCATAAAAACTTGACTTTTTGTGTGTCATCAAATATCCCACACTTAGATATTTGCTTGTCCTCAAGCAAACTTCAATCTTACCTGCCGAAATTTCCTGTTTAAGATTTTTATTAAAGTCATAACGAAGAAGTTATACAGAATGAAAACAAGTATTACGTTAGTTAGATAAAGAAGAGATGTTCACATGAAGTATCCAAAGATCTTTAAGATGGTTCACTTAGGCATACTTTCAATTCTCGGGATGTGGAATATACACGACTGGGCGATCTCACTGGTGGTCACTCAATTCACTCAAGTGTATCGGGTTTCCTATTATCCTAAGCCAAATGAAAAATCGCTCAAATACCAGTCGTGCAGCACTCGTCGTCATAGGCTTGCCCAAGGATCGTATCTCCATCACTTAGACGGGGACGGTACTAATTATCCCAGGACATTCAAACGGGTTTTGATGTATGGTGAGGGTTTAAAGGGTATGGATAAGGGTAAAAATGGTTTTTAAGGGTTTTACTTATCTCGGGACCTTTAAAACTTATGAAAAATTCTATTTAGACATACTTTTTAATGAAAACGGAAACGGATAACTAAAAAGGCAGAAGATAGCTATTTTGCCTTCTATCTTTTGAAAACACATGAAGATTTTACGCTTTTGAAGAATCGAAGTTTTCGAGAGATTTAAGCACTTAGCTTTATTCTATTTTTGGTTTAGAATTTCTTGGCCAGGGATCTTCTAAGGAATTTTCTTTTTTATTTTCTTTTTCTTTTGCCCTGCAGACATCCTTTCTTTCTTTCATTTTTTTGCTTTTCTGACCATTTTTTTCACTTTTGAATTTTACTTGGTGTCAATTTTTCACACCACAAGGCTCTCGAATTCTTTTGGATATTGATCATGTAAATGTACACGAGTAGCTTTAAGTAAACACTATATTTGTGACTTTGGGGTAGAAACAAAAAGCATACCTAATTAGTATTTTTCAAAAAGATTTTAAAGATTCTAAGATAAGCTTTGGATAGGTATGGGGATGAGTGGGTTTAAAAATTTGGGTTGAAAGAAATGAAAAGATTAAGGCTCAACAGGGTTTTATAGGCGGATCATCAACACTGAAAATGAGTGTTGGAAGGGTTTTGGGCTTGAAAGAGATATGTTGAAATGGGGTTTAATCCTAGGGAATGTCAAGGTCCTCTAATTGTACCTATGTCACGTATGACACCCGTCAATGTGATCTCGACACGCATACCCGGGGCAAGTTCTAATTCAGAAATACATGCACCGGTCACACACAACAAACGAACAGTGAAGCATTTAAAATGAATGCTTATAAGGCTCAAAATTCCTCACCGCAAAAAATAGGTTATATGTGTCCAGTCGTGCGATGCCCCTCTTAGATCCTCATCTTAAATTGTTTGGAGTCCGACATGATTCGACCTTTTTTTACCAACTTTTGAATATTTGTAAAAAATTCTGTACTCTTTCTTACAATTGTGACTTCAAAAAGTTTAAATTTTTGAAAATTTTGGCAAAAATAAGGATTGAAAATCATTTTGAGGACTTGCGTATTTCTAAATCATCATTACGGATATTAGACGAGAGATATACTGCTATCCCACACTTAAAAATAAACATTGTCCCCAATGTTTCTGCACTAAGTTGGGAGAATCCCACACTTAGGGTTTTGTCTTTAGGAAAAATGTGAATTTAAAAGTTTTAAGTATGGAGGATCCCACACTTAGAGATTTAAGTGGGCATAAGTATATCTAAGTTACGCAGAAACTAGAAAAGTTTTAGGAGAGGTACTTCCCTACGGTTGGTGAGCACTGGAATCAGGACCAGATTCGTGAAGGAGTGGTGCTAGTGATCTGCTGGATTTGTGGACCAGACTCTGTTTAAAGCTCATCCATTCCTTACGAGGCTAAGTTCTGCAATACCATAAACATAGTCACAATCACCAGTTCAACATTTCAACATCTTAAAAGTTTAACATAAATAAAACATAAAGAAATAAAATAAACTAAAGGTCGTCTAGCAAATCATCCATGTCTGGGTCAAATGTCGCAAGTACGTCACAATCTGGAACTGAAGTAGGTGACGTGGCAACAGTGGAACCAGGCATCATGGGGGCAATAGGGAGATCAGAGGATATCTCAGCATTAGCAGGAAGAGTGAGCTCTGTAGTAGGTGCAGCTGGGAAAAATGACCATGGTGGAAGAGGTGGTCTGGGACCCTGACCAAGTCTGAAGGACTGGTCTGGAAGTCTCGGGAGTCCAACCCTCTCCCTGATGTCAGAGTGAGAGTCATGCTGGATAGAGAGCTCTCGGAGAATCGCCCAAGTCGCAGCTGGGTCGGCCGTGGTAATCCCATAGTCGAAGACTGGAGGGCTCGTCACATCTATAGCACGCTCCTCTGGAACAATGGTCAGCTTCTTCTTTCCTCTGCGGTGTCTCTTCTTCTTCAGATGTGGAGTCTGAGCAGTGTGTCCTGAGGTCTCACCTGAAGCGTCCATCCTGAAACATAAAGAAAAACAGGTAATGCTTAAGGTTTATAAGTTTATACAAATGCAACAGAGTCAGATGACTTTTGTGAAAGATTTTCATTTTAAAAGTTTAAATCATCTGAATGCTTGCATTCGCATAAGTCAAATAAAACTTATCTCCGATGTAAATGTAAGAGTGCGGTGCTGTCGGGTATCTAGCTTATCCTGCATTTATTAGTTCAGGGATGATAATACTAAGCAAAAAAATAAATTGAGAAATAAAATTAAAGCTATTATAAAGATAAGCAATGGGGTGCCTCCCAAGAGCGCTTGTTTAACGAGTCACTAGCTTGACTCTTTTACCTACTTTATCGGCTCAAGGTGGTTCAAAGATGTAGACCTCCTTACTGGAAGGAAAGTCTTCGATGTAGTGTTTTAAGCGGTGGCCATTGACTTTAAAATTACCGTCCGGTGCTTCTAGTTCGACTGCTCCGAAGGTAAAGACTTTTGATATCACGAATGGTCCGCTCCACCTCGATCTGAATTTGCCTGAGAATTTCTTGAAGCGCGAATTGAAGAGAAGAACTTTATCTCCAGGTTTGAACTTAGAATACTTAATTTTAGCATCGTGAATAGTCTTGGTTCGCTCCTTGAAATGTAAAGAACTATCATAGGCTTGGTCTCTCAATTCGGCTAGTTCATTCAGCTGCATCTTGCGATGTAATCCTGTTGTGGAAGGGTCTAGATTGCAATCTCTCAGCGCCCAGTAAGCCTTATATTCCAACTCTATCGGCAGATGACACGCTTTCCCATAGACTAGTCTGTAAGGCGTGGTCCCTAATGGTGACTTATATGCAGTTCTGAACGCCCACAGAGCATCGTCTAATTTATCGGCCCATCTTTCCTTATGATTCATCACTGTTCGTTCTAAGATCCTTTTGAGTGCTCTGTTCGTCACTTCGGCTTGCCCATTCGTCTGCGGGTGATAGGCCGTAGAGGTCTTATGGGTGACACCATAATACTGTAATGTCCTCATAAACTGAGCATTACAGAAGTACGTGCCCCGATCACTGATGATCGCCTTAGGAGTTCCGAAACGAGAAAAGAGTTGCTTGAGGAACTTGGTCACTACTCGTGAGTCATTTGGAGGAAATGCTTGTGCCTCGGCCCATCTAGAGACATAGTCGACAGCTACCAGAATGTATTCTTTTCCGAAGGATTTTGGGAATGGTCCCATGAAATCTAGACCCCATATGTCAAAGATCTCGCAGGCCTGGATGTTAGTAAGTGGCATTTCACTCCTCCGTGAGATACTTCCAAACCTTTGGCAAGCATCACAACATTTTACCAAGTCGTGAGCGTCTCTGAAAATGGTCGGCCAATAGAATCCGGAATCGTATACCTTCCTTGTGGTCATGTTTGCTCCATGATGTCCTCCAGTTGGTCCGTGATGGCTCTGGTGGAGAATGTTCCTTGCTTCCCTCTCGTCAACGCATCTTCTTATGATTTGGTCCGGACATACTTTGAACAAGTATGGATCGTCCCAATAGTAGTTCTTGATGTCTCTGAAGAATTTGCATTTTCTAGAGGTAGGCATTCCTTTTGGTATGATTCCTCCAACCAGATAATTAGCATAGTCTGCGTACCAAGGGTCATAGTTGAATTGTAAACCCTTCTGGTGGTCTCCGACATTCATGAGTTGTTCTTTAGGAAATTGGTCTTGAATTTCTTTTTCATTAAGCTTTTCCATCGATGGGTTTTCCAATCGACTGAGATGATCTGCTGCGACATTTTCTGCTCCCTTTTTATCCTTGATTTCTATATCAAATTCTTGGAGAAGCAGAATCCATCGAAGTAGTCTTGGTTTAGCGTCTTGCTTTTTGAAAAGATACTTCAATGCTGAGTGATCTGTATAGACAATAGTTTTGGACAATATTAAATAAGAACGAAATTTATCAAAGGCAAATACTACCGCAAGCAGCTCCTTTTCTGTAGTAGTGTAGTTCTCTTGAGCATCGGTGAGTGTCTTGCTGGCGTAGTATATTGGTTGAAAATGCTTATCCTTCCTTTGACCTAAGACAGCTCCAACAGCAAAGTCACTGGCGTCACACATGATTTCAAATGGAAGACTCCAGTCAGGAGCAACCATGATCGGTGCATGTGTGAGCTCATCCTTCAGAATGTTGAAAGCTTTCAGGCAGTCATCTAAAAAGACAAACGGAGTGTCCTTCTCGAGAAGGTGTGTCATAGGTCGAGAAATCTTGGAGAAATCCTTAATAAAGCGACAGTAGAATCCGGCGTGACCTAGAAAACTGCGAATGGCTTTAACAGAAGTAGGTGGTGGAAGTTTGGCAATGGTCTCAACTAAAGCTTTGTCAACTTCAATTCCAGACTTTGATATCCGGTGTCCTAGAACTATTCCTTCCTTTACCATAAAGTGGCACTTCTCCCAGTTCAAGACAAGATTTGATTCTTCGCATCGGGCTAACATTCGTTCAAGGTTAGAAAGACAAGAAGTGAAGGAATCTCCAAAGACTGAGAAGTCGTCCATGAATACTTCCATGCACTGTTCGATCATATCGTGGAATATCGCCACCATACACCTCTGGAATGTGGCAGGTGCGTTGCATAGCCCGAAAGGCATGCGTCGGTAAGCGAACGTTCCGTACGGACATGTGAAGGTCGTCTTTTCCTGGTCCTTAGGATCGAGAGGAATCTGAAAATAGCCAGAGAAACCATCAAGAAAACAGTAGAACTCGTTCCCAGATAATCTCTCCAACATTTGATCGATGAACGGCAGAGGAAAATGATCTTTTCGAGTGGCTTCATTTAGCTTCCGATAGTCGATGCATACCCTCCAACCGGTGACGGTCCGTGTTGGAATAAGTTCATTATCTTCGTTTGCGATAACCGTCATTCCTCCTTTCTTGGGGACAACCTGAACAGGGCTGACCCATGGGGAATCTGAAATAGGATAGATCAAGCCAGCATCCAATAATTTGATAACCTCCTTCTTGACCACGTCTTGAATCTTCGGGTTGACTCTCCTCTGTCTCTGTATGGATGGTTTGAAGTCGTTTTCCATTAGTATCTTGTGAGTGCAATAGTTTGGACTAATCCCTTGGATGTCAGAGATTTTCCATGCAATCGCCTTCTTATGTGACTTTAACACTTGGATGAGTCTTGCTTTCTCTTCGGGTGTAAGACCTTTTGCAATTATAACGGGTAAATGCGAGGTTCCTTCAAGAAAAGCATACTCCAGATGAGAGGGTAGTTCCTTTAGCTCCAATTCAGGTGGTTCTTCAATGGAAGGTTTCATTCGAGCGATCTCGTCTCTTTGTAACAAATCATACTCCGTCTGGAACTCTGGTTCATTTGGAGATGAGTCGGCTGCAGTGGCTGATGCTATTTCTACTAACTTTGTCTCATTAGGAAGTGCATTCTTCTTCAGCTCGTATTTTCTTGTAGATGATGAGGAAGTTGCACTATCTTCAGTAAAGATGATATCGTTGTTGTCGGTAAATGCAAACTTCTGAAATTGAGCTGTTGAAGACGTACTTATGGTGATTTCTGGATTTTGTGGCGCACAACCTTCAGATAGTTGTGGCTTAGCTGAAATTTCTGATTCCATCTTCTTAAAAGATTTGAGAATTTCAGCTACTGAAGGAGATGAATCAGTTCGACCCCTTTGTAAGATTGGTAGGGGGATGCCTTCGCCTAAGGGAACAGCAGCAAAAAAGTTGTTTGTGGGAGTGCTGTCAGGCGGTGCAAGAGGATACTTCATTTCAGATAAAGGAAATAGCAGCTCCTTAGAGTGTGCTGGTTTTTGTCAGAGATAGCTGAGCAGAGTCCAACGTCATCCTGGCATAGTCTTCTTGTAGTGATGACTGTGTTGGGAAGAGGATCGGGATTGCTAACTGCTAGAATCTCTTCCATATGCTCGTCATATATTTCCTGCATGGAATCCACAAGACCAAGATCTTCTCCCACAGGTTGTTTCATCAATTTATCGACATTAAAGGTGACTTCCTCCGCTCCAACCCTCAATTTTAAAGATCTTTCGTTTACGTCAATAACAGCCTTGGCAGTGTTTAGGAAAGGTCTACCAAGGATGAGGGGAACGTGGGCGTCTTCCTCAATATCCATAATGACAAAGTCAACTGGGAAGATAAATTTACCTACTCGGACCATAATATCTTCAGCAATCCCCCGAGGGAGTTTAACTGATCTATCAGCTAATTGGATGGTCATACGAGTGGGTAGCAGTTCTCCTAATCCTAGTTTCTTATATAGTGAGTAAGGCATAAGGTTGACACTAGCACCTAGGTCAGCTAAGGCATTACTAACTTGGATATTTTGAAGGTAACAAGGAATAGTGAAACGGCCAGTATCTCCTAGTTTCGGTGGAAGGCCATGTAACATGATTGCAGAGCATTCAGCATCTAAGGGTATATTAACTAATTGCCTTAATTTTTCTTTATTTGAAAGAAGTTCTTTGAAGAATTTTGCACAACTAGGCATTTCTACTAAAGCATCTAATAATCTAACGTTTAAGTGCAGGCTTTTAAACATCTCAAGATATTTCCCAAACTGCGCTTCTTGCTTCTCCTTCTTAAGCCTACCAGGAAAGGGAATTCGAGTACGTGGAATGATTTCTGGAACTTGAGAAGGTACTGGATCAGGTGCAGTGACAGGGGTGTCACTTGGCATTGGACCAGTAGAAGTGAAAGTTTTGTTTGAAGATTTATCTGAGGTTTGTTCAATTCTGGTTTCTTTACCTCCTCTTGTAACAACTAAGATGCCATCGTGCTCATAGGATGAGAGATAGACAGCGTTACTGATCGCGATTTTCCTTTGACTCTCCTCAACTTTTGAAAATAATTGTTTAAGACTAACTTCTATGTTTTTGATTAAATCTTCGGAAATTTTAAGTAAAGCATCAATTTTATCTTGAAAAGCTATTACTTGTCTATTTATGCTATTTTGTTCAATCATAAAGTTAATCAAAGTTTCGTTATAGTGTTGTTGAGAGTTGAAGGAGGAATCGGATAGAGTGGACGGTAGAGTAGACAGAGGTTGAATAGGAGGGGTTTTAATTTGCCACTGAACAGAAGATGTGGATTGAAAGTTTGGTTCATGGCTTTTGACAGTTGTTCCAAATTTCCAGACATGTTGACTAGTCGTCATGGCTGAAGAATTTAGGGTTTTGGTAGAAAATAGAGTTTTGGAAAGGAAAGGGTACTGAAAAGGAAAGAACGGAAAGGTAACTTTCGAATGATATTGATCTTCCGAAAGGATCGCTAAATAACTGAGATAACTAAATTCCTAAATCGGTCGTTGTAGTCCCGGGCAGCGGCGCCAAAAACCTGATGGACGCCGAGAGGTCGGTTGCGATTTGACTCGCGTCGTTGCGGGCCTTCCTCCTGGTGCGCCGATCAGTGGGTTTTAAAATTTATGTTTTGCTGGGCCTAAGTATACTTAAAACTATGGGAGTACAGTAGTAAGTATGACCTAGGGTCGTTCTTCAAACTACAACGGGCATAGGATCTAGGTCTTTTGATTATCCTTCGTAATTTAGCTGGTTTATCAAGAGTTTGATGGGGGTTTTTGTTACTTTTCTGTTCTTAACTACTAATTTAAAAACTAAAACTAAAGATAGGGGAGGTGAGGTGGCTACGAGAACTACAGATTAACGCGAGTGCTTGCTATGACAATCTTATATGCTATTTTAGGGGTAGTTATTTTAGTTAAGGCGTTAGTTATGATGATGGAGTCAGGATTCAACAGACGTACTTGGAACAATCAATGACAGCAAAGTATTCTACCTACAGCCTTTCCTTAGCTCCCACGTATTTGTATTCAACGCTTATACCAGTATTCAGCTGTTTTACGGTATTTCCGTTACAACATTAAAAGGTCCTTGTTATCTATCCTGAGTTATATATCCTAATGAGCCATAATTACTAGCCTATTATCTAACTAACGTAGAGTTGTCCGCAATCAGATAAATAACATGTCACGAAGATAGCAATTATGAAATGTAAACTACACCGGAAGTTCTCCCAAATGTAGCAACCAATTTAACCAACAACCATCCTCGAATCCTGTTCCCCAATCTCAGACATCCGAGATATCCGAATCATGGCATGAATTGTTGAATAAACAAAAACATGAACAGGGGTTTCCTACCGGAACAAGTTGGGATGATCTGGTCTAACGGCTGATTAAATTGTTCATCATTATTTTATATAAATCGTCATAACTATTTTACGCATGTTAAACTGGTGTATGCAATCAATTTATATTCAAAAACCTAATCATATATCCAACAGCACAGGTGATACTAGCATGCAAACCCTAAAGCAACAATCAAACAAGAACATGCAGCAGAGCAGCATACAAGGATCAGTTTTAAACGTGCAGAGTTACTGGATAATCGGTTAAGTCACAAATATTCCGAAAGTTCTCTCTAAAATATTTGTTATATGAAATGAATCTAACCTATCTCTAATCCTACGCTCCGTGTCTCCCTCCGGTGTATTTCAACCAGGAGAACACCGACCATGTCGAGTTCAACGATCATCAGACACAGCATACGGACAGAGTAACGGCGTGTTACAATTGGAATCATTATTTCCACAACGGATTGTGCCCACGACTTTCATAGCTTCCACGTTCCGTACTACACACATTCGTGATGGTTCCGGCGCTATACAAATGAAAGCCGTATAACGTTACCTCCGTTGTTTCATAATATCCCAATTGCATATTAAAGTATAACTACCCTAGCATAACGACTATCATAGCAAACACATATTTGTTTAGCTAAGCATGGCAATAATTCTAGCAAGCAATTCTAAATAATTATGACAGCAGCACAACATATTTAAAATAACAAGATAAAGATTATAATAAAACCTGACAAAGCGTAATTACAAATCTTGCGCAATCGCAGTCTCGGAGCACCTCTGTTACAACCAAGCTAGAAGCTAATCTACTAGCTTAATTATACTAACCTAATCTAATTATTTCTAGAGAGAGAGTAGAGAGAGAAAGTGAAGAAATGAAGTTGAATGATGAATTGAATTATAAATTTGAGGTGAAATGATCCCATATATATAGTAGTTGCTCAGCCGTATCGTCCAGCCGTATTCCTACCTCCAAATGCTCAACCGTATCGCTCAGCCGTATCAAAATCGCATCTTGTACGGGGTAGGAGGACGATACGAGGGGACCTCCCGTATTTCGGGTGGAAATGGCACGATACGGGCGAACATGGGCCGAATACGGGAGAACGAGGCCGTATACGGGGGACCACCAGCCGTATACGGCTGGACAAGGCCGTATACGGTCATGCCAGGCCGTATACGGTCAGTGCATGGCCGTATACGGCTTGTTCCGCCCGTATCCGGCTTGGTTTGCCCGTATTGGTCTTCTCCGGTTCCTTGGATTCTTCGTTCGGCCATAACTTTTGACTCGGGTGTCCGTTTTCAGCGTTCTTTATATCCACGCGATCGTATTCTCCTGACGAAGAAAATGACATAAGTTAGAGGTCATAATTCTTAGTGGATCTTAAAAAGTGCTTAAAAGCGTGAACGAGAATGCTTATGATCGTTTTCGTTACATTTATCGTGTTTTTCGACCATTTTAGATGACTTTTGAAACGTTGTCTATATTTTAGCCCGAGTGATGAGTTTTAATGATAAAGTATTGATTTTAGATATATTCATCATGATTTGGGCTAAAAAGGTGAGATAATGACGTATAAAAACTTGACTTTTTGTGTGTCATCAAAGTTGATCACCGCAACGAGAGCTACAAACCTATCTTTTCGGTTTCTCGATTCGACGACTTTGTAAGTTTTCCGGCGACTCTCGAACTTTCCGATTTCAATTATTTTGCTAGTATAATGTTCCCCTAGCTTTATAATGTCCAAATGATATGTTAAAACTCGTTTTTAAAACTCGAAAGTATAAACCGAACACATAAATTAAAAACAGTCCCCTTTCGCAATTTTTATAAAATCGTACGGTCAAAACTAGCAAATATATCCTAAATATGAAATCTTCTTTTTTCCGTTGGCTACAACTTTTGTGAAGGAGGTTTACCTCCAAAACGCCCCCATTTTACTAGAAAAATATATTAGTAAACATATGTTTAGTTTTAGTGACGTTAAATGAAAACCGACATCTCGAGACCCTCCCGAAACGAAACGATAATTTTTCTAACGTTATTTAGCCATTTTAGAACTTGTGTAAAAGTTTCGGGTCAAACCGAGGTCGTTTGACCCAAAAACCGAACTGAAAAACATAACAGCCTTGTGTTGCGGAACACAAGCCTTGTGTTGCGGAACACAAGCCTTGTGTCGCATAAAACATAAGACACAAGCATTGTGTCGCATAAAACATAAGACACAAGCATTGTGTCGCATAAAACATAAGACACAAGCATTGTGTCGCATAAATCATAAGACACAAGCATTGTGTCGCATTTAGTGTCGCATTAAGTTGCATATCATAAGACACAAGCCTTGTGTTGCGGAACACAAGCGTTGTGTCGCATATTGTGTCGCAGACATGAGACACAAGCCTTGTGTTGCGGAACACAAGCCTTGTGTTGCGGAACACAGCACTGTGTCGCATTTAGTGTCGCAAAAATCCAAAAACAGAAGCCAAAAACATTCTAAGTGTTTAAAAATCACTTTTCAACAACCAAATCAAATACGATACGATTTATACATGAAAATACTATACTTTTGGAAGTATACACCAATACTCGAATACATATGAGATTACACTTATTTAAAACGCGAGATCCCACTCGCGCACATACACGAGATTACACTCGAACACCTATGAGATTTCACTCATACACTCTAGGGTTACACCCATTCGGATTTACATTCACTTGAACGTTACACGTTACAATACAAACATACTTGACAACTATACGATTACAACAACTGCATAATAATAATAGATGAGATTATTATTACACTCCGATACCAACGGGTCGTACAACTTTGCTACAAACTACAACTTACAAACAAATACAAACGTACAAACAACAAATGGACATTAACTAGTTTGGGAACAACGAGCATGGATACCTTACAAGTATTCCATTTACTTACTAAACCTTATGCGTATTAGGACGCTAAGGGTTGCTAGTTCGGGATACTATACCGCTTACTTTCTGCAACGTTTACTAAGACTCGGGTGAGTCTCACAGCCCCTATTTTACTGTTTTACACTCAGGGGTGAGATGCATTACTTGTTTTACATGAACACACGTACTTACTTGCTGGCATGATTTACTTACTTTACTGAATTACGGATACGCCAATTGCATGAGTTTCGACTAATCCAATGAAAGCCTCCTAATCATAGTTGTTAGTTATAGGATAAGCGCGAGTTTTAGTATATGGATCCATATGGGACTGACAATCCCTGCCCGGGGTAGCACGCACTACCACGGACCGTTACTATATAAACGGGCGTTTCTTACTCGTTTCATATGAATGTTTTTGGATTAACATTCACGGGGGTACTATATTTACTGTACGTTAAGCTTCAACTATGGTGGCTCATGGCAAGGGTATCAAACGATTAGCATGACCTGCAATCACTACTTACTTACTGGCTGGCTGATGTTCTACAAATACAACTGTTACTTGTGTGTTCAAACTATTTACTTACAAACCTGTGAGATTCACCAACCTTTTGGTTGACCTGTTTTAGTAATGCATTCTCAGGTACGCAGCTTTAGATGGATGCCCAACAGGATATGCTTATTAGCTCGAGTCGTATGCATTTACAAGCTTGGAGATTTTCATACATTACTTTTGTACTAGTTGCCATGTAATAGAATCTCTAGGAAACTTACTCAAACTCGAGCTTGTATTTTGAATTACTTATGTACTAATGTAATAACTTTTCGAACGTCTCATATAGAGTCGTTAACTGTATCCTTTGTGCTTGTGATTATTGATTAGTAACACCCAAAAACTCGCTTCCGCAAACTATTAAATTTGGGGGTGTTACAGTTACTGAAATAACCATTCTACCCTCACATGCATAGCACATGTCAACATTTAACGGAGAATACTAACATGCGTTAGCGATAGGGACTACCGGTGCAAGATTATGCAACCGCGGGGATTACGAAGGCCAAAAAAAAACTTGCAGGGACGACACTGCAATTTTCTGCAGACCACAGGGACGTTCGGTGTAAAAAAGTCTAATATATATAATAATTAAAATTAAAATAAAATGTATTAATATGATGCATTAATTATAAGTTTGCGATAAATATTTTTAAAAATATAAAATATAATGTTTGGTATCATATTTATTAATGGAACTTCCTACTTTTTTACAAAGTTTTCAATTTTTTTTTTTTTTTTTTTGAAATTTTCTAAATATAACGATTGTTATTATATCTCTTATGGTGATTCAATAGTTATATAAAAATATAGTATTATATTGTTAAATTGTGTATTTTAAATCAATTAAAAAAATTTAGTGTAACGATTTAGTGCAACACATTAGAGAAACTTTTTTGTAGTGTAAGCATATTCTCAAAAGATTATGATAGTCTTGTAGCTCAATTTTTATTTATAATGCTAATTTATACAACTGTAAGGAGCAAAGTCGTACAAAGTAGAAACAAATGGACCAAATATAGAAATATGAAATCGGAGTAGTAAAATTCAGGGAGAACCAAACGAACATATCATCATCATCATCAAATCAATCGATCGATCAAAATCGGGAGCAAATGTCGAAATCGACGAAAATTCATCCAACAACACCGACAAATGATGACGAAAGAAGTTCATACTCTTTGGAGAAATTCAAATTGTATGAAACTAGGGCTAGATATTATCTCATCGGAAGTGATCGAAAGAAACGATTCTTTCGCGTATTAAAAATCGATCGTATGGAAACATCCGATCTTAATATTAGCGAAGATCCTGTTGTATATCCACCTCAAGAAGTCAAAAGCTTACTTCAACGTATTGCTGAAGGCAATCGTGCTACTGGTGGTTGTTCATTTGTTAACAAAGTTTACGGCATCGCTGGTTAGTATCTAAATAGTTAAACAATTTTTGTAAAAATGTTGCATTAGGTTTTTAGTTTATCGTAATTTTTTCATGTATAATTATGATTTCAGGTTGTATTAAGTTTTTGGAATCTTACTATCTGATATTGGTTACAAAGCGTAAGCAAATTGGGAGCATATGTGGTCATGCGATTTACAGCGTTGAAGAGAGTCAAATGCTAACGATTCCACATGTTTCGGTTCAAACCGATGTTGCTCACTCTAAAACCGAGCTTAGGTATTTTTCTTGTTTTTTTAAGAAATTATTGTTGGGCTTATTGGTTACTAGTAATGATTTTACTAGTGTTACAGTGTATATGAATATGAATTGGTTTATGTGCTAACTGCTAAGTGTCTGAAAATGTATATATTTTTTTATGAAATTATGTTGTATGTGTCCAACCTTAAAAGTTTATATTTATGTATTGAACTTCCATATGTAAATGACCTTTTTTAACTTGTAAACTGGTGACATGACATCTGTTTTGTTAATGTGGCAGATGATGTGGCAACGTGTATGGCTGCCACATGAGCAACTAACGTGATATTTGATGATAAAATCATTGGATACATACAATAGCAATAATTGAAAGTTTGATTTAGAAAGTAGAAAATTTAAAGTTGAATGCATACACTAGGAGTTTGAATAAAGTTTGATACGTTTTTAGACTTTAACACTAGGTTTGATAACTGATTTTTCTCTGGCTTGCCATTACATTTCACATGATACTTATATTTTCAGCTTTATGAGAATCTGTATTTTACAGTGTTACATGTCACTAAGCATCTCCCGAAATGCTAAATAATTAGTATGAGGTGAGTTTCGTTACTTGATTATAACAGGGTTTATGCTATTGTTGCTTTAGGTATAAGAAGCTGTTATCTAGTGTGGATTTGACAACAGATTTTTACTATAGCTACACATATCCTATAATGCAAAGTTTACAGAAAAATGTGCTATCAAATGGCGATGAAGGGATGCCGTACGATGATATATTTGTGTGGAATGCTTTTTTAACACAACCAATTCGATCAAGATGCCGTAACACTATCTGGACAATTGCTATGGTTCATGGAAATTTTAAGCAGGTTTCTTGTATTTTCTCTCGCTATGCCTTTGTGTGTGTGTGTGTGTGTGTATCTTGCTGTGTTTTTAATTTAAAGTTGCTTTATAAATGTTAAATATGGATCTATTGTTGTTCTATTCATGAGTGCAGGTACGTCTATCAGTCTTTGGGAAAGACTTCAGTGTGGCACTCTTATCCAAGCGATCGCGTCACTTTGCTGGGACACGGTATGCTCTTCATGATGTTGGAAATAGGTGTTAATTCAGTGAGCTTCTTGTTCTTATGTTCTTATGTACTTACATATATATACGATGCATTAGACCAAATTAGTCTTGGACCTAGGGGCATGTGGGGAGCACTTTAACCAAAAGTATGTATAAGTCTCACCCAAGACAAAAATGTATAAATAATGTCTGGTTTATTATAGGTGTTTTAGGATGTGGGAATGTTTGCCATTCTAAAAAATAATATATTTATATTATTCATATACATATTATAATAAAATGTATTCTGGATAATCTTAGTTAGATAACTTCTATAATCAAATTATAAATATATTTTTAACAATAATATTTTTCTTAGGATAATCACAAGTTTAATTGAATAATCATATATGATTATCAAGTACTCTTTTGTGATTAACTTAAAAACTTGAACAATCATATTTTGTGGTTGAATAATCATATATTTATATTGAATAATCATATTTTTTGATTGAATAATCACATGATTATCATGTTATATTTTGATTATCATGGATATTCACAACTACAAAAAGTTACAAAGAGATTAAATTTTTTATTTCAATCTTTCTTCACGATAGCTTATAAAAGTTAATTAAATGAAGTTCCAAATTAGTTTTGAAAAAATAATATTTTTGGATATCTAAAATAATGTTTCGAAAGTCATTCTCACCTTCTCTCAAAATTTAGCCTTTTCTGAACCCAACCCTATATTATAGGGGAGGGGAGTTTTCCACATATGCTTAGTAATGTATCCCTTTCCATGGGTACAGTTACTTGAAAAGAGGAGTAAATGATCGTGGTAGGGTTGCAAATGATGTTGAAACAGAGCAAATTGTTCTAGATGAAGAAGCTGGCTCATGCAAAGGGAAAATGAGTTCTGTAGTACAAATGAGGGGGTCAATTCCTCTTTTCTGGTCACAAGAAGCTTCTAGATTCAGTCCAAAACCTGATATTATATGTAAGAATCACCAATATCTTTTCTCTCGATAAATGTTCCGATTAATTAGGTTTTTTGATGATTGTTTGCCTTTGGTTCTAGTGCAAAGATACGATCCTACTTATGAAGCAACCAAACTTCACTTTGAAGATTTGGCAAAGAGATATGGCAATCCAATAATTGTTCTTAATCTCATCAAGGTTTGTGTTTTTAAAATTTATCAATGGTCATATAAAATTCACGTAGTCTTTGTAGCTGTCTAGCATATAGATATCCTCTTTTGCACGTTAACTTTCATGATACATATGTTTTTGGTTTCACATTTACTTTTCAGCTCCATCTGTCTACCAGTATCTATTTCTTGGTAATTGGTCAAAAGTCAATACGGGTTTTTTTAAGATGGTTGTATTGACCTGCAAACACTTCTATATTATTTTTTCTCGATTTCTGTAAATAATCAATCGATGTGTTATATATGGTAATAAAACTATATTATCACAATAGTATACACAAAGTGACTGTAGAAGGGTTTTCATGCATTTGAATACATTTATACTTTTAACCCATTTGACTTGCTCGGCCCATTTGATATGTTTCCTTTGTAGTTAAGTATTGTAGCTTAATCCATTATGCCTTTTAAAGATATAACATAATCTGAATTGACCCACTTATATAAATGGTCTGAGATTTCCATAAATAAGCGATTAGCATAGCAACATCAAAGTGCAATGCCTTGAGATCAATTAATATTAATTATTGCAGACTGTGGAGAAAAGGCCACGAGAAATGATGTTACGACGTGAGTTTGCCAATGCAGTTGGGTATTTAAACCAGATACTTCCAGAAGAAAATCAGATTCGGTTTATCCACTGGGATTTCCACAAGTTTGCAAAGAGGTAATTTTATTTTATATGTGAAAGTAAAACTAATGTGTGGCTTCTGTGCTAAACTTTCTGTTTTTGTCTGATGTCTTTAAGTAAGTCTGCCAACGTCTTGGGAGTTTTGGGTGGTGTTGCTAGTGAAACGCTGGATTTGACAGGGTTTTATTATAGTGGAAAGCCGGCTGTTGTTAAGAAAAAATCCATCCAACTCAGTCGGACAAGCACGGCAAGGTATGATACTTATACTTTATTCTAGAGGTGGCAAGATGCGTGACCTGTGAAAACAGGTTTGGTAACATGTCATTTTTAGTAAGAGAAGGAATGGTTGTCACGCAAACGGTTTTTGTGCATCTTTTTATGTTGTGCTCTCATAAATTGTGTTATGTGGGTTGAAGACACCAAGTGTACTTTATTTATTTTTTTATCTACTTTGATGAGGAAGATTGGTTTACTTGGTCATGTCTCCAGATCCACCTACTTGAGAAGAGATGATTGTGCATTATAATTGACTAATGTCCCTCCCAATACCCCAACTCCCATATGCAAAGCACAGATATGAACTCAATTATAAGGAAGAAGCGTAAGAACTAATCTGGACCAATCATTTGTAGATGCACATGAGATATTTAGATGCAATGCATCTGAAGTAGATGCGTATACACACATATGTATTGTAGGTATATATATTAATATATTTATGTATGCATGAAAGATCGTGTGAGAACACTTTCAATATATGAATGGTAAGAACGCCCCATCTTTTGAATCATCTGAATCATGGAGTCGATATGTCTAACGTAGTTATACTATTATAATCCTATTGAAGTATTTAATACCATTCTGAAGCATTAAAGTCAACAAAAACATAGTTTTTGATTTCTTCATCAATTCATGGGGCATCTAGAAATTTTTTATCTGTATGAAAATCTGAATCAATGCATATATGTATCTGTGTGTTTTGGAGTTTTTCTTTTATTTTCCATTTTTTGGTTGTTGTTGTCAATCTATTGAGTTTTTTCGATCTATAGGGTTCTGATTAAATATTCCGAGCGTTTTACAATTCTTCTGTATGAGTGTTCTTATAGGATTCTTACCCTGTATGTATGTATATATGTATATATGTATATATATTATATATTATGTACTATAATATAATATAATATATAATTCTTTTATTTTTGGTTCTCGTTAAACTGTCCTTGATCGCTACTCAAGAAGTAAAACTACCTGTATTTACATAGATACATGTTTATTTCAAATTTTCTATGTATCATGGTTGCTATGGCATACCCTTGTTGTTACCTACACGGCATGACTTCCTCTTGCCATGAGTTTGTGCACTATGGCGACTAATAAATTAGGCATGCAGTGCAATGTCGTTTTTTGGTCTCAAATTTTAGCACGGTGCTTAGTTGTAGAAGAATTTAATAGAGGAAAAGGCCAATTCCCTATGAATTAATAGATTGCCAATAATTAAAATTTGATTTGAATTCCAAACTAAAAAACGAGGGTAATCACGAACAAAAACAATTTACGTCTTATGTCACCAAGTTTTTTGTTGCCTAACTTTCTGGAGGTCTGTCTTAATTGATGTCATGTTACTTTTTCATAATGTGATTTATCCTCTATTATTTTCTTCCTTTTCCATTGTCGATTACCATCTCTTTTCTGAAATCTTAAATTTCTTAAACGTGTCTTTTATGTTTTTATTTGATTCTTTTATTACTTATTTGTTTACTAGTGTTTTGACCCACTCAGTTTTCTATAATAGTATGACTGTAGTTGTAATATAGCTATATACTATTCTGTTTATTTCTTAAATTTAGCTTTTTGATTTTTATTTTTTTTATAATTAGTGTTACTAATTAGGATATATGTTTGAGAAATGATTAACTCACAAAATCTTTACAATATATTTTCTACAAAATGACTTGTACCAATAGAATTAAGATAGAGAAATATGAGAAAAAAAATAAATTTATGTGATTGGTGAACTTCACTTGCCATGTCATTTTGTGAATATATATATGTAAAATTTGAGTGAGCGTAGCATTTTTCTATGTGTTTTACTTCTAAATCCTTCATTTGGAGAGGTTTCAATACCAATGACAATTAAGATGTAATTTTTTTGTAAATTGACTATTATAGCGGAAACACGCATACATACATGATTCAGATGATATTGGACAATTTAAGGTTTGCTGAATAAGCCATCAAATCTTTTGAGCAACAGCTGATGAAAGTTACAATATGTGCAACATTTCTACTGCACTCCAGCTTTATGCCCTTTTGTTTTTCGTGTCCTTTCATTTCACTCTATCTCCTATTATAACGAGCGTGACTGAAAATTTAACTTACATGATTGTAAATACCTTACATAAGCATTATTGTAAAATATTCTCTATATGCAAGAGATAGCAGTTAAAATATCTTCCTTGAAGGTTTATCATGGATCTAAATGGTCATGGTAAACAGGGTATGAAAGTAAGTTAGTATACAGTTTTTCATCTTATATTCGAGTATTAAATCTTGTAGCCTCTGCTACTTTCTGCAGGGATACTTCTCTCAAAGATCTGAGAACAGTTTCAGGGGATCTGTCAACGCTCACAAGTCATACTGATATTTCGAATCACTTGATGAAACAAGAAAGAGATCTGAATCATAGTCAGACGATTAAGAAATATAATAACAGCAACAAAGATCCACTGTTCCAAAGTGGAGTTTTAAGAACTAATTGCATTGATTGCTTAGATCGTACAAATGTTGCCCAATATGCATATGGTTTAGCAGCCTTAGGTCGCCAACTCCATGCCATGGGATTGACAGATGATCCCAAAGTGGATGTTGATAGCAGTATTGCTGCAGCTCTAATGGATATGTACCAAAGCATGGGTGATGCTCTTGCACAGCAATATGGTGGATCTGCAGCTCACAACACTGTATGTCTTCTGAAATTATAGTGTAATTAACTTGTAGAGCCAGTGAAATGAGTGGGTTGGGCAGACTAGGAAACGAGTTAAAATGGGATTGGTTGAAATTTATTAATTTTAATATGGGCTGTGTTGGGTAGACCGGCAGACATATTTTTTTGGATATGATTTAAAAAGGCAGTATTGCGTAACTTGGGCCAAATTGAGATTCTAGGCTAGAAAAAGTCGCAGAAATTTCAAAATTTTCTGTATAAGGGGATTACTTAATCTAACCAGTTTTCAAAATCAGAAAAAGAAGTCAACATGGTCAAATCTACCGACATTTCATTAAATTGACTGAGTAACCCGTTCAGGTTACCTTTTAATTTTTTTATATTTTTATTTTTTCTTTGTCTGTTGATGTTGGTACATTAAATCATTATTTTTGAAAATTTGATGTGTTTTTCTGCCTGGAGGATGCTGGTTGCCGAAAGCATAGATGTGACCAAAGTTGGTAATTGGTTACATTTACTGTATGTAACAAGCCCTTACAAATCCATGTTATAAATACAGTCTTAGTGTCTAATAAAGGGAACACAAAGGATTTAAGAGACTATTGTAATACAGGGAGGCTTTCAACCCATGTGACATGTTTTCCTTTACAGTATATTTTGATTTGACCTGTTAGAGATAATTTATAACCCATTTAACTGAGTATGGAAATTGTCACAAGACAATAGTGTTTACTTAAGATTGTGTTCATCATATTTTGCAGGTATTTCCGGAGAGGCAAGGGAAGTGGAAAGCCACTACACAATCTAGAGAGTTTATAAAATCTATCAAACGCTATTACAGCAACGCGTATACAGATGGTGAAAAACAAGATGCGATAAATTTGTACGTTCTAACTTAGTCTAGTTGCATAATTTATCATCACGTCAATGCCACGATAGTTATGACTATGGCATTGATATATCTAGTTTTTCTTATTGGATGCTGTTGTAAGTGTGCATGTTCTGTATTTTTTTCACCTTCAACCGTCTTCTTAGACCATCTAATTATTCTGTTGACCAGATTTTTGGGCTACTTCCAGCCACAGGATGGAAAACCAGCACTTTGGGAACTTGATTCTGATTATTATCTTCACGTATCTGGGATTGGGGATGACCTGGTTCCAGAAGGCTGGTAAGTTTCAAATTATCTGTTTTTCTATACAACTATGATTGCTTCTAAAAGTGGTGTCACTGTCTAAACATGTTTCGTGTAAGTGTAACAGTTAAGATAAAAAGTCTTGTTATATATGGATTGACTGCAAGCCTAATATAGTTACTGCTCCTAATCTAATCAAGTGGGTGCTTATATTTTCTGCATACAATCGAAAGCAATCTAGAAATGAAATAAGGGTTCTGGAACTAGAAGTATAAAAGTTAGGGGGCTTGATGGAAATATATTTGAAAAAAAAAACAAATCCAACCTTGAAGAATGAGCGCCACTCATTATCTGTCAAAAGTTATTGGTCTGTACAGGTGTTTTAGTGCCGGTAATCTCATTAATTTGTCTGATGTTAGGACTCAAGTTGGTTATATATGAAATTGTTTCATGTTATATGCATATGAAATAACCATGAGGTTGTAATTACAGTTCACCGCGTGATACTGAACCTGTAGGCATAAGGCGTTCCCTGACACCTATTGCTGCATGCAAAGAGGACTTTTCAAAGCTGAAATTGACATCATTTTCCAAATTGATAGACCGAACTAGTGGTGCAATAAAGAATGTAAGGCTATCTAGTGAACCTGATCACAAACCTGGAAATTCTGGAATGGCCCCTGATGCAGTGTTAGACTCTTCCTACTTAAAGCTTGCTTTATGTTCCATTTGTTTACTTGGGATCCAAGTGATGATATATCACTGAGTCAATTCCCTATGCAGCTAGCATTGCTACTCTCCTTGGCGCATTGTAGTTGTGGAAGTTTTGACCTATTTAATTTAACGAATTGGGTTGCATTTTTTCTTAAATGTGTCATGGGTTAAATGAAATTTAGCTGAAAGGGGAATGGGTCAAATGGGTTGAAAGTCGCTTTAAGTACGCATATAACATCTCAAGTTGTTTTATAAAATTTGGATTATCATTGTGATGTTTTTGTAATCATGATCCCCACATCAGTTATATATAACAAAAGGGCAAAAATGGACATAAATGTGATTCTGGTTCAACTCAATCCCACACAGGTTGTTCCGTACTACAAAGTGGACCTGTTCAACCAGAACATGGTTTCTTAAACTTTACCCAATCTGCCAGACCCGCTCATCTTTTCACCTCTAGCATTTTATATTCATTTACTAAACCATAGTTGGTGATTGCAGTGAGATACAACTTAAAAGCCCGAATTGGCTTTTTGGTCAGAAAAAGTTTGAAGAAAGTAATTCTACCTTGAAACAAACATCAGATGATTTAGCCTTGAGAGGGCGTGAAGATGCGAAGAAATTTAATGATTTATGTGACCCCAATTGGATTTCTTCGGCTTCTGACACTAATGAAGAGGATGTATTCCGAAGGTATCATTAGTACAATATTTTGTTTTCTTATAGTTTGATGACCTGTGTGTCCCAATTCGATTTCTTCATGTGTCACTTCTATGAAATCACACCAATGACCCATGTGCGTGTGTATTATATGCTCAAAACAGAGTAAATAGGAGATATTTAATTACTATGTTATACTGTTTAGATTGACAATATAAGCAATATTGAACATCATTGGTTTTTCATCTCAAATTTAGATCATTTTTCACATTCCTGCTAAACGCATATTTTTCTAGTTTTTTACATTAGCATCAATGTGTGCTCACAGATAAATTGATACTGTTGTGAATATTGATATACAAAGCTCTGGGGCTTCTATTTTCAAACCGAATAGGTTTGTTTTAAAGAGAAAAAGAAAGAACTACAGAATACCGAGAGTATTGGTCTTGGCAAAAGATTTACTGTCATTTCATTCACCATCACATTTATAATGATGTTAGCAGATCCATTTTTACTCTTGAGATTCAAATTATAGCAGAGCTTTCTTGTTCTGCACATGTTAACCAGATGAATAGACCTATTTGTTCCATTCAAGTTTAGAACTTTTTAAACATAACATGCTTCTTCAATTTGTAGATATCTTGCAATGACTTCAATAGATGAAGCCAATGGATGGTATGGTGGTACATTGCTCGCTGAGCAATATGAAACCAGTGAGGTTTATAGACATTATGCTCAGTTCTGTCAGGTACAGTTGTTGACCCTTCTGCATCCTTAGCATAAAATGATTAAAATCTAGAGGCAGCTGAGTGCCCGGGTGAGGTGGTTAGGTAACAAGTTGAAATGGGTCAGAGTGGGTGCAGTTGACCAAATATAGTTCCATTCCAAGTTCTTACATAAACACAGATCCTGCTATAATTAATCTGCTTTTTTAAATAATCGGCTTCATTTCATTTGCTACAAACCTGATTATCAAAGGGTAAAACAAAGCATTCTACTTGGTAATTTTCCAAGTGACTTCCACTTGCATTTCACGAGACATATCTTATTGTTTCTCAAGAACGTCAGTTTTGATCGTTTTTATCATATGGCTTCTAATGCTGTCCTATGTTATTTTCTTATGTCAAAACTTGGTATTTACAAGAACATACTTTTTTTCCAACTAGCAGAGCTCTGTGATGGAACCTTTTCAGAATGACGGCGATAAAGAGAAGCATTATGCAGAGGTTCTTCGTTCAGTGGCAGTCGAGTGTGTGGATGATGCAACCGTAGAAGCGGATATGGAAGCAGCACTTATGGAATACGAGCTAATTGGGTCGGATCTTGGGATTTTCCCTAAGACATTCAACAATTTAGCCACTGACCCCAGCCACTTGACAAGGTGGATGATTGGAGAAGCCAAGGTTAACAAAGTATAACACTGCTGTTGACCTCTCTGTACAGAATCGACTTTGTGAAGCATCACAAGAATAATGAACTGTATATTGAATATTAATTCTAATTCTTTAACATGGTTTTCCACTTTTGAAGTCTGAAATTGAAATTTCATATATTTCTATTCTCTTTTATGGCAAGGTGGTGCCAATTAGTTGATTTTTATTTTGTGATTTCTTAGTTTTGTTGTTTCTTAATTCGAGTTTATTGTTGCAAAATATGTGGCGAACTTTAAAAACTTCTATTATATGTATTAAAGTTCTAAACCTCCCTGTTGTATATAATTTAACTTACACTTACCAAAAATGTACTGTATGTTAGATGTATCAAAAATCAAAAACAGTTAAAATGCATTAAATAGTTACATTTTCAAATTTTATATACCTTCAATAAGTATCTCATACAATAAAATTTATAAAGTTTAATACATTAAAAAAAAAAGTGAACATTTTATTATTCATACAATCATCAGTAAAATGATATGGAGAAAATAAAGATATTTGTTTAGGCGTATGGGCGTGGAAGGTGTGTGACTTTAAACCAAGAGTTCATTATCCACTTTCAATGCCAATGGTAGATCCCACAATATCATAACAACATTTAAAACCTTTTTGTTATCAAAAAGTATATTAAATAAATAAAAAATATGGGTTCTCATATTCTCTCTTTCAATTGCACACAAATATATCCTCAATCCAATACCAATCCCATTACTTTACAAAGAGGAAGTGTCATCACAACTCATGCTTCAAAATCAAGTGGTTTTCCACTTAATTCTGTAAGTTGTCTATCACCTGTCTTTGATAATATTACTGGCTTTTGTGAATGTATCAAGAAAACTAATACACAAATCATAAGACCACTTGACGAATCAAACAGATTGCAAGTGTTACTTTTGTATGCATATTCAGCCTCTACAGGTTGACAAGGTTACTACTGCTTAGTGCTTAGGCCACCTCCAACGTATCACCTATTTCACCAAATTCAGTGTTTTGGTGTAAAAATACTTCTCCAACCAACTCATCAAATTTGGTGTAAATTTTAGTGTACACTAAAAATTTGAGGATTTTGCACCAAATTTATAATGTTTCATTTTAGCCCTTATTTTTGAAATATTATTATTATTTAGGTACAAAACCGAATTATTTTTATCTATTTGTATGAATCTTTTAAGTTCCGTATACTTTAGATTCGATATTACGATTATTGAAACAATAAAATCTAGTTTTCAAACAAATTATGATAATTAAAACATTAATTTATGCAAAAAAAAAATATATGTAATTGAAACTTTACGAAAGTAAATAAATAAAATTTACATTTAAGTTAATAGTTTGGAAGTTTAATTGATCATAAAATTAATGAATTGAAGTAAAGTATAATATGAAAAAAGTTTAGGAGTCAATGTGTAAATGCTGAAAGTTATTTTAGTGAAGAAATTTAGTGCATACGTTGGAGATGAAACACATTTGGTGCAAGCATATTCCTGAACGATTCCTTTATTACACCAAATTTGGTGTAGTGTTTAGTGCATACATTTTGGTCTTTTTCCGAGGACTTTTGTTAGGTTCGAATTTTATATGACCAATAGTTTCAGAAAACAAAAAGAAATCTATATTATATAGTTATGATGATGACACCTTAACAACTGGACGATTAGCCATAAAATAGGCATTACATCAATTGTAGTAATGTTTCATGTAATGTTAAGTTGGGTGTTGACGGTCCAGTCCAGTTCGGTCAGTTTTTGGCGAAAATTCAATCCGGACCGGTAGTTGACTGTTTGAAAATTTCAAACCGGACCGGACCGTTTAAGATGTATAGATCGCACGGGACCGAACCGTGAAAACCGGTCCAGTTTGGCCGGTTTTGCAGTTTTTCGGTTTTTGCTAAAAATTAAAAAAAGAAAAAAAAAACTTGCATAAATACGAACTAATTCGTATTCGATAACAGTAATCATACTTAATCGGTCACAACGACTTCAATACACATCAAATTTGAATAAACAAACAAACATACAACAATTCATTAGATAGTATGGTTATTGTAAAAAGACATTTAAAGTAAAAAGGATAAGAAACAATGTTAGATTTCATATTTGCTTTAAAGAAAATGGTTCATGTGGATCAATACAAAATGAAGAAACGTATATTTAACTTGTACAAACATACTTCGCCAAGTTGATACAATTTCATTTAAAGAATGATACATATTCTCGATAAACCTTAAAAAATGATACATATTCGATTGTAGTTTGATACATCATGATTTTGATACATAGTAGTTTGATACATGATTATATCTTCATTTAATGTAATTGAATGCTATTTGTAAGGGACACGTGTCACTATATCATGGCTTCTTACCCCTTTTTACGTTAAGCTTCTTTTTATTTGAACAAAAGCCTATATATATATATATATATATATATATATATATATATATATATATATATATATATATATATATATATATATATATATATATATATATAAAAGGGTACAACAAGATAATAAAAGAGAATATGCAAGCATTATTATGAATAAAAAAAAGAAGAGTAAGAAATAGATTAAAATACCTGAGTTATTATCGTCACAAAACTTTTGACAATTACAAGGAAGAATCCCTTGACAATCTTTACAAATATAGGGATAAATTATAATTTGAAAGTCTAGAGTTTTTGAACATTGAGTTGTAGACAATACTACTTTGGAAGGCTTTTGGGTTTTCATACATTTGAAAATTTGTTGAAGTGGTTTTGCTTGAAACTTTGCATGCCTCCTAATGTCTTTCAAATCTCCTTTTTATAGACTTGAAAGTCTTCTTAGATAGTTGCCACTATAATTGGTGTCCGACAACTTTATTTCTTATTTTGAAAATTGTGATAGTTGCCACTATAATCCGATTTAAACGGCCAGTTCTATTAGAAACCGTAGACCGGACCAGCTCAATCCGGTTTTGTATTTTTGAAACAGCGGACTGGACCGCCAAGAACCAAACCGGACCGGTTGACACGGTTCGGCCGGTTTTCACGGTTTTGCCGGTTTTGTGAACACCCCTAATGTTAAAATAAATTTATATATTAATACTGGCAGTCACTCAGACATAAGATTTTTACATTTAGCATATTAATATTACTCCAGATTCAAATTGTCATTTGTAAGCTTAAAATGCACACCTGTAACAATCCGAATAATATGGGTTCCTAATGTATTACTATGATTCTTGCAGATTTTTAAGAAATGTGAAACCTGTGGAGGCCAAGGTGCTATAGACTGTGCTGGATGCAAGGTCTCCTTGATTCTATTTTCTTAAGTGGAGTAGAAATTATTTAAGCATGATAATGGCTATATGCTCTTAGGCATCACTTACAATTGTATTGTGTTATATTTTCTTGATACAGGGAACTGGAAAAAACAAGAAGAATGGGAATATATTTGAGCGTTGGAAGTGAGTCGAACTTGTTTTTAATGAAAATTCTAAGTAGCAAATCTCGCTTATAAATTATAAAAGTTACACTATTTGATTGATATGAGATGATTTGATAACTTGAATACAGATGTTATGACTGCCAAGGTTTTGGGTTAAGGAGTTGCCCCGCCTGTGGTAAGGGAGGCTTGACACCGGAACAAAGAGGAGAACGTTAATCCTTCTTTATTTTAATTTTAATTATATTATATCGTTATGATATCTATAATAAATAATCATATCTATACTACTACCAGTTTTTTTATTTTCCACTTTTTTATGTATATGTCCATAGTTCACTATAAACAATACATTCATTTTCAAAATTTGCAATTAGTACCCCTTGAATATCCTTTTGTAGAGCGACGGAGCTAGAAACTTTAATAGCGTGTAGCACAATATAATTTGATGCTGACTTCGTTTAACAAGTCAAATTGTGGTTTAATATTAAATAGTAAACCAAATAAAATTCCAGTGTTACGTTCAAAATATTTTAATTATAATAACAGTTGTCATGTAAGAGTCCGCAAGTCAACACTATATGAGATTACGGATTACCTTTACAACTGATTAACTGAAACCAACAAACATCATTACATCTATAACAGCTGCAAAAATAATGCATTAAAACCATCACGAAAAGAAACAAAATTGTAATTGAAAAGCAAATGGTTGAATTACTTGTGAAGTTTATATCTAGTACATGACAAATACAGTTGATATAATTTTCTACAGGTGTTGCTTCACATCTCAAAATCTCTTAAACTAGCCCGTGATAATACAACATATAAATTTTTTTCTCAGATAAGTTTCTTCTTGCGGAAAAAACGTTGTAAGTACCACACCTGCAAAACCGCAGCACCAATGCAAACACCAAGAGATATGATGCTAAACCAGGCCACCCGGGCATTCGTCTTCTCACTCACTTCTCTCATCTCTGCTTCTCTGTGATTTCAACATGATTTATCGTGGTCAAATATATTTTATCTTATATGAGTTTATTATATTTTCATAACAAAATGCAAAAGAAAAACATGACATCTCTTTGGAACAATGCAAAGAGAAGCCATTTACCTGTTCTTCAAATAGATCAAGTTTTCATGGATGGCTTCCACAGCACCTTCAAGTTTTCTCAATTCGAATTCAACACCCTAAAGAAAGTATTACAAGTAAATGAACACATTAAACCAGAGATGGCAATTTTGACCCATTTACTAATGAAGTCGTCAATTTGGTTGTGTTGTGTTATATTTCTAGCAGGTCAAAATGGCATGATACAGTCAAATGGATTGCAAGGCTGAATGGTTGACCGCAGTATATTTTTAATACATACAACACTTCGAAAATAAACTTAGATTATTATTTGGATTATGTAGTGTTTGAAACTATTTGTAACCCAAAGCCAGCCAACACAATTTGACCAGCACCAGGAAGGTAACCTGTATTAAGTTTTAACACATTGACCAACCAGCCCATTAGCGACCTATCAAGCGAAGTAAAATGACCATTGCAGCAGAGAAAAATAATAACCTCAATCTTTTCTTTCTTTGCAACAGACTCCCAATCTTTTGCAGCAATACCAATTCGCCAATCGAGACTAACTGTTAGAGCACTACCTGGATGATGCCCATCAACCCAAAAACATGCCAAGTAATTGCCTGCTTCAGTAGTGGTAAATGCAAATTGACCATGAGTCATGTTCTCTTTGTGGTGGAGATTGTTTCCATATGGCGAGGTTACCTGAAAGTTTATCATTTAGCGTATTTCACAAGTCTCTTGATACAATAATGATATGAAGAAGAGAAACATGAATTGACCCATTCTATGCAACATGAATTGACCCATTCTATGCATGATGTATTTTTGGAAGAAAGAAAAAACAAATAGTCCATTTGAAAATCCAATTCTATGGTTGGAACAACCTCAAGTATTCATGTTTCACATTAGATATCACAAAAAATAAGACCTTGCGTCAATCTATTAGGTATAAACCTTGACTAACAATAGTCCACCTCTATTACTAAAGTTATTTATACGTAAGTTGATAAACATAATGACCAAATTTAGTCCAACTTAAGTTTTTATATGTATTCCACATCCTCTTGATTACTTATTAAAAGATTACTCGATTCAATAATAACCCTCCATTTCTTACAAATACTTTTACCGCACTAATACTCTAAGTGAGGTTTATATTTATGTTTTAACATATTAGTCATAATATTTGCTTTTGGGGGATAACGGCACGTTCTCTGCCATTATATTTCATAAAAAGCATAAAGTCTTTTCCGATTTTGAGACAAAGCTACAATCTTTTGCAATTCAAGAAACCTTAAGAAGTTAAGAGTTCATTTGCGCAACTGTACCTAACGTTAATACATATATTGGTGACGGAGTGAAAGTAAAAGAAGGTTGTTAGAAAGCAAACGCGAGAAGGAGCAAGAATTCCAAGGAACGGCACTGAGAAGATGTACAGAAATCATACTCTATATACCGGCTGAACTATAACTCAATATAATCCTCAATAAGACATGATGTATTCAATTAACAAACTAATAGACTATTTTATACTAGAGCTAAGGAACCACATACATAAAACATAATGACCTCCAGAACTCTGCAAGCGTGAAAAATTAATTTGTTTCGCCATCAACCCCCTTTGGTATAACCTTTATTTGAATGACTTTATATCAAATCTAGTGCTTATCAAATCTGAAAAATGACATAATTTGTTACTAATTTACCAACATTTTTCAATTTGCAACACTATATGAAGTCTATTTTTCTAAAGTAAACCCATTTGATATTCATAATCAACATGTACTTACTTTCTATAGAGTAGCATCTTCATTTGGCACGTATGTTGCCTTGAATTTAAGCATCCGTGGATCCTGCTCATATAACCGAAACTAATATACTCGAGATCATGGTACGAGTATATGTTTGGTTTATTTTTTACAGTTATTCTTCAAATCAGCAAAACATACCAAGTAATTGGACTTAATTGACCGGTAGCCAATTTCCTTAACAAAATCCGCTCTTCCTTATCATTATCATGTTCTTTTTCTAACAATAGGGAGCAATGTTTTTCCTTTCTTCCACTATAGGCATTAGGTAGTTGTTCACTTAGCTATTTATGCTCATCTTTTGATGCAAGTAGTTCCTTTAGGTACAAAGTTTAAAAATATACTGTTTTAATGGGCAAACATTGCATTTATATAAAGGTAGTTCCTTTAGGTTTTGTTGCTGCCAATATCAATCTGATTACCTTACCCCTAAAAAATTACAGAAAAACCAAAACCCTAAAAACTCGTAATCACTTTCTAACCATTTACACCTAATAAATAAACCCATATATTTAAAATAAAATAAAAAATCAAGATCTGGGAAATAACTAGTTACATCAAATAATAATAACAAAAGACCCAGATCAATCAATTCAATATATAGTTAGTAATTAGTAAGTAGGATTACCTTAACAGAAATTGTGGGGGTTGGGTGAAGATGTGAGTCTGGTTGATTATTGATTAAAGAGTAATCAGCAAGAACAACAACGTTGTTATGAATATCTTCAGAAACACATTTAGTTCCTGAAGCAGGTAAATCTAACCATATACCTTCTGTTGTTGTTGTGATTGCACACCAAAAACATATGTAAACCACAATCGCCCACTTGCTAGCCATTCAGTAAATTTTGGTCAATCTTGTTGCTGTTGTTTTTTGTTGAATATTTGAAGAACAAGTAAAAGAGGAAACAGAAGGAGATCTGATCTATCTGACCTTTATAACTTTGTTTAGTTTTGGTCTCGTGACCTTAGCAAACGAGTCGAGATTTTAGCTAGTAATTTTAGCTTTTACTCTATTATCACACATGAGTAGAATAATTTTTTACAAAAATGAGTGAATCATTAGAAATATGTCACATGTCATTAAACTGATTTTCCTTCACATTTTTAAAATGTAAATATCTTCCAAAACGGTAATTTGAAAATTCACAAAAATTGCACTATAAAAATTAGCATTTAATTCTTTTAGATTAGAGATGTGACAATGTATATTTTCAACGAACTTTTTTTTTTTCGTTTTTTGGTGGATTTTGAAAACGAGTAACACATGTGATACTAGCAGGTAGCACATGTGATAGTAGCTAGTAATACATGTACTACTAATTTTGTACGATTTGTAAAACCCCCAAAAAAAAAGTCATCAAAAGTATACCTTGTGAGATGGCAATTCGAAAAGAAAAAAATGCTGATTTTTATGATGCAATTTTTATAATTTTACGACTTACCGTTTGTGAGATATTTGATTTTTAAAAACGTGTGAGAAAATGAGTTTTATGACACATGGCACATTCTTATTAGTTCATCCATTCTCATTTGAACATCAATCCTAAACTTTAATAATGACGATAGATTGTTAATGGGCAGTGATATTTCCACAAAGTTTTTTGCTAAATCTACCATGCTTGTGCATTAAACACTTGTACTGTACAAACAGTAGCTGCACAGTTATGGTGAATTTATCAAAAACTTTGGTGGAAATATCACTACCTATTGTTAATAAAACAACACATTGTAGTGTAATTTTGTAGGTATGTTGGATACATTTAAATGATGTTGACATTATACACATACATTTAAATTTAAATCGGAGTGTAAATTACATTGTAAACTATATATCGTGAAATATATGAACAATAATCTTTCATCAACGGGATGTAACAACACAAATACGATTAGCCTCTATGGTGAACCTTAACTGATAAATATAATTATATTAGGGATGGCAACGGGTCGGGGTCGGGTGGGTTTTAGTGTATCCGTACCCATACTCATTTAAAATATTCGTACGCACATCCGACCCTATACCTACTGGGCACCCAATTAATATTACCAATTGATTTTTTTGAGTTTATCCGTGAATTTCGATTATCCCCATGTAGAAAAATGATTGTTGGACCAAACCTTGTAAGCCTAAATATAGACCTAAAAATATGATCGGTGGATAAAAAGAATTGATTGGATGAGAATAAGAGAGAGAGAGAGAGAGAGAGAGAGAGAGAGAGAGAGAGAGAGAGAGAAGAAAATCAACAACTGAAGTCTACTTTTTGACCTATGTAATTATGCCTATATAGCATTACTCCTCATGTACGTAATTTTGGCCGAACAAAAAGTACTTGGGTTGAATATAAAATGAAAATTTTAAACACAAAAAAAAAAAAAAAAAAAAACCCAAAATACCATAAACAATACTATATTCAAGATTATAAATATTAAAGCTAACAAGTTTAACTATTTAAATAACTTCAAAGTTTTGAAACATTCAAGATAACAAACAATTTCTTATTTTCATAACATACAAAATTTAAATGTAATAATAATTGAAATCCAAATATAAATGCGTATGGTATAAAGATTATATATTATATAAAATCTTAAATTAAAAATAAACATTATACGGGTATAGATACGGGTGGGTGATCGGGCGGGTATTTCCAAAACCCATCATCGTACCCATACCCATGAAATAAAAATATTTGTATACAACCCATATCCAAACCCGCTAACCCACCTCCATACCCGTCTAAGAATTGGAAATTTGTTAGACTTTTCCTGTAACTATCCTCTATAATCGGGTTTTAAAATGCGTTCATACGGATTTTTTTTATTCGGCCTAGATTTTCAAAAGCTACGTAGTATTTTCATTTGATTGCATTTTTTAATTAGGATATTAATTTGGTAAATTCAGCCGATGAGTAGGTAAGGAATCGTAAAATTATAGGAAATTTGCATTGAAATGATTGATATTAAGTCCTAAAAGTATGAATACAAAATTTACTACAATCAAGCCTACTTTTATATTTTGATTTTAAATTTTTAAATTTATACCCAGTTTTCTTTAAATAAGAATGGAATCAAGCCTACTTTTATATTTTGATTTTAAATTTTTAAATTTATACCCAGTTTTCTTAAAATAAGAATGGAATAAGTAAGTAAGGTCAATAAGGTCTTTTTAAAGAACTTTAATCCACTATTTAGGTAGTCATTATAAAGAGAGATTATCAAGGGTCTAAATTTAAAAGGGTTAATTAATGTAGGATTAACATTAGATTAGAGGGTTAATGACTACCTAATTTTAACTTTCTTTTAATATATAGTGTAGATGTAGATGTAGATGTAGATGTAGAAGTGTAGATAGTGTAGATGTAGATAGATGTAGATGTAGATAGATTGAATCTTAGCTTACGAAATATATATATTAACTCATAGTTAGCTTTTATTGAGCTTTTAATTAATCCTTATCTAACTAGATTATAACTCACGAATTCGTGGGCTACCACATAATTTTAATACAAGGTTTAAATTATATTTTTATTTTACTACTTAATTTTCAATTGACGTAATTGTGCGGCTAACATTGTATAAATGTTTTGAATGGAAAGAGAGACGTATATGTCTTAAGTTTATCAAATATGATGAAATTAAAGTTATCAAAACATTTTTTTAAAGTTAATGATAGTACCCTACATATTATAGATGTCAAGAATAATAAAATAATTGATAGGTGCTGAAACTTTATCTTTTATTTCATTAATGTAAGGTATCTTAGTTTTTTAATTTTACCATGAGAATGGTGTTTCTATTACAACCAGTTGAAGCGTATATAAAAAAGATGTTTGATGTTGTGGGAGAGAAAAAAAAATTTAGGGCTTATACTGTAACACCCCCGAAATTTACTGTTTTGCGGAAGCATAGTTTGGGGTGTTACTAATCAATATACAAAGCACAAGATATACAGCAAACGACCTCTAAATGAGACGTTTTGTAAATTAGTTACATTCCATAGATATAATGTTTGAAAACTTAGTGTTTTCGTATACAAAATATAGTTTCCCCTAGAGTCCACGCGTATAGCGGGAGATTCTATTACATAATCGTAATATACAAAAGATAATGTTAAGAATCTCCGTTAATGCAGTTGTGTTGAAATCATGCGACTCTAGCTAAAATCCTGGAGTAATCCTACTCCATCCGGGTACCTGAGAAAACATGCTAAAAGGTGTCAACCAAAAGGTTGGTGAATCTCACAGGTTTGTAAATAATATCAGTTTTGAACACGAGCTTTCATCAGTAATGCCCGTAGGCGTAAAATCAGCAATTTCAATCCAGAAATCGTAAACCAGTATTTGCAATCCCGCAAATGTAAGTAAGTAAGTTTATACCGTTGCCATGAGGCTCATAATCGAAGCTTAACCCGTAAATAATATGTTTGCTCCCGTGACATGCTCGTAAGTGAGCAAGCATCAGTAACGAATAAGTAGTCACCCGTTTATACGTGTAAATCAGTACGTGGCAGCGCTACTGCCCCGGGTGGGGAGGGTCATTTCCCTAATGGATCCATTAACTAGTGTTCGCGCTTAAGTCCATAACTAACGATATATGATGGAGAGACTTCTGTAAATAGTAACAACTCATGCAATTCCGTTTGGTATAGTAAACAGTTTAGTACTTGTGTTCAAGAAAAAGTAGTAGCATGTATCTCCCCCAATAAGATAAAACAGTAAAAGTGGGGCCGTAAGACTCACCTGAGTCTTTGCAAGTACGTTTATATCAATAAACGAGTAATTAATATCAACCGTAGGTTCTCCGAACCCGTAACCTTCAAATGCCTAAACATATAAAGTTAAGTAAGTAGATGTCTCGCAAGACCATCTAGGCTAGTTGTTTACACAACTCATTATGTCCAAGTGTTTGTTTAGTAATCCGTTTGTAGTTTGAAAACAAATATGGCCCGTTGGTGACGGTTTGTAATAATGATTCAAAGCGTTATCATTTATAACGCAATTTAGTGTAATTGTAATAGAAAGTATGTTCTATGACGTTTGTTAAGTCGTATGACATAAGTATTTGAAGTTGTGTAAGTTCGACACTTAGTAAAATCTGACTTTTCAAGGTTCTGGTTTGTGCGACGTAGCATGCGACGTAGCATGCGACGTAGGGTGCGACGTAGGGAGGTACGTCGCATGATGCGACCTTCGCAAATCAATGCGACGTAGGTTCGGTTTGCGACGTAAAAGTCTACGTCGCTATGTGCGACGTCCGCAAGTTAATGCGACGTAATAGGCTGCGTCGCTAGTGCGACGTTGGGATATCTGTGCGACGTAGGCCGTGACGTCGCTAAATGCGACGTTGGCCACAAAATGCGACGTTTTGAGCTACGTCGCAGATAGTCCAGCGTCTCTGCGACGTAGCGGTCTGATCGGAATTTGGTGGCCGGAAAATCGGTCGAAAAGCTTCCGTTCGGTCCAAATCTTTTACCCAACCCATTTTTGGACATTTTAAGCATATATAAACCATAAAAACGTAAAAATGAGTAAAAACGGAGAGTTTCGGGTTTTGTCGGGAACTTACAATTTGCCGAAATGAAATTCCGGAAAGATAGGATTGTAGATCGTGTTGTCGTGGTCACTTTTCTCCAAAAGAGTGGTATGATTCGGCGAGGTTTCGTGGTGTTATTTTGCGATTTTAGTGATGAAATTGGTTTGGTGGTTTGAAAGTAAAAGAAAGAGAGAGAGAGAATGGAAAATGAAAATGGGAAAAAAGAAGGAAAGTGGTGATTTAGGTGGGAGATCCCCACCGTTTTCAGTGTACGCCCCGCGTTCCGTGCGGTGTTCGTTTTCTCCGTCATTTAGGCATTATATCAAGCAGTTATACTTTTAAAAGGTGACGGGAATGTTTTAATGAAATACCTTGAAATTAATTAATTATAAAAACATTTGTCAAAGTATTAACATTCTTAACTCGCGTTTAATACGTATTCGTTAAATTATTTAAATTGTCGTCGCGGTATTATAAATAATGTTTGTTCGCTGTGTATTTTATATAATAAAATACGTTCTCATTATTTAGGTAAGTTTCTGTCACCAACGTCCAAATAACTGTGTCGGACTCCGTCCGGTTAATTCGTACGATTTATCCAAATCGCGTAAAAACACACATATATATATATAAATCAACTTATATATATACAAATAGAGCCTGTAATTAGTCCTATTACATACTAATTACAACTAGTTACAATCAATTAGGCATAAATAATTATCCTAATTTAGCAGGTGTTACATATACTCAGCAAATTTTACTATTGTATTGTATGTATATCCAACTTTAAAACCTACTATTGTATGTAATTAAGTTTTAAAAATATCTATTGTATGTTATTTTACATATTTTTGGCTATATAGATTGACATATTTTTTTTAGGTTCAATACATACAATAGTAAATCAAATGCATACAAGTATGATTTTAAAACTTGAATACATATTTTTTTGTAAGTTGGATACATAAAATAATAAACATGTAATGTTCTATACATAATCTAAATATAAACCCCCTTTTTACGTTAAAGCACGACACCAAATCAAAATTTCAATTATAACGTGAAATTACAAAACTTGAAAACCTAATATTTTTAAGCTTTTAAAAAAAAAATATTTTCATATTATTTTAATCAAAAACTTATATATGGAGTAAAATAGGGATGGCAATGGGCGAGAAAAAACCCGGGACCCATAGGTACCCGTATATCGTGGGTGGGTAAACCCGTAAAATTTTTACCCATGGATGGGTTACGGGTATGAACATCTACCCGTTGGCGGGTCGCGGGCGGGTGATGGGTATGGACTTATACCCGCGGGTAAACCCGACCCGCGAACCTACAAAACACATTATAGATACCTACAAGTGGATTTGTATAATTTATTGCATATATATGTATATATAACGGTTAATTTGAACAATATAGAATATGACTATTCATATAGAGACTAAAAAGTATAGTTTTTATGTTTCGAATAGCAAACTTATCAAATGATCAAGAAAAAAATTATTAAATAAATTGATAGTTATCGAACTATTAGTCCGCATGTCTTAAATTTTAGCAATTTAATTCGTTTAAAATTACGATCCATTGATTTGAACATGTTTTAAAATATTTTTATACATTAAAATTATATAAAATCTTTTGATATTTTGATAAAATGTTTATTTTATATAAAACCTGCGGGTTACCCGCGACCCACGGGTATCCGCGGGTCGCGGGTACGGGTGTAAAAATAAACCCGCTAGCAGGTATTCGCGGGTTTGGGGGTAAAAAAACCCGTCGTGGACGGGTTATGGGTTGACATATCTGTACCCACGACCCGCGGGTGCATCCCTAGAGTAAAATAGTTTAGAAGAATTAATCAACAGCTCTGGTTACTACAAGTATGTGATAAAGATAAACATGAAATACTAAAAAGTTGAGTAGGGATGACAATGGGCGGAAAAAAACCTGCTACCTACGGGTACCCGACTACTGACGGGCAGTTAAACCCGTGAAATTTCACCTACGGGTTCGGGTAAAAAAAATATGCCTATTGGATGATGATGAGCGGTTGTCGTGTATTATCTATCACCCCTGACCCGTGAACCCGACACCCGTAAGGTATACCCATAAAAACCTGTGAACCCGTCCGCTTGTCACCTATTTTCAAATTATAATATATATCATTATTGGTCGTAAATGGGAATAGAGGGGAATAGGAAAAAACATGGATTACATGGAGAATTGAGAAATTGGAAAGACAAAAGTAAAATCATCAAAGCTAATTAAATGTTTATCTCATTTTCTTATTCAATTTTTTTAAGAAATAAAAATTGAGTGTAATTATTTAAACACTCATTCTAGCATAGTGGCACGTCCCAACTCCCAAATCTGATACTCTCATTCTCATTGTTCAAGTGTTCAACTACTCAAGACGAGTTAATTTTTTTGATTTCTAATCTCATTTGTACTTCTTAGGTTGTGTAACAACAATGACTTTACAGTCTATTTTGTTTTGCCGACTTGAGTCATCACCACGAACTCATCCAAGTTTAATATATGTTCAATCTCTTTATTGAGTATTGCTCTATTATACTACGTAGTTTTTATTGAGTTGTGTGATGTGACTTTCATATAATTACAACTTATGAAGAACAGAATTAGTGCCCAATTTTCGTTGTCTTGCGTATTTTGTTCATATAATAATAACATGTGGGTTTACTCGTGGGTAAGGGTATCCATCACGGGTTCAAGATTTTACCTGCAAACGGGTTTTTCGGGTTGTCAAGTGAAGAAAAACCCATAAGTTCCGGTGACGAGTTTGGAATATCTGATATCGCGTAAAAATTCACGTTTTTACTAACGATATCTCTCTCATTTTAGAACGAAACTTCGAAAATGAGCTCAAATATTACATTAATCAATGATATTTTGCCAAGTAGGTTAAAATAAAAAAGCACTAGAAAAATCAGGCAAAACGGACGAAAAACGAAGATTTCACGCGCGTGTGAAGAATCAAGGCAACCGAGACAAAATTTCAAGAAGAAAGAGTCATCTCAGAGACTTCTCCATGCCAAAGTCTTCGTTTTCAAAAATAGAATCCAACGCAAAAAGAATCAACAAAAACGGATAAAGAATGAAGATTATACGCGCTGTGAAAGATTCAAAACATTCGGAACAAGACATCTGAAGATCGAAAAATCATCTCAAGGATTTCTTTACATCAAAGTCTTCGTTTTTAAAAATCGTTTCCAATGCAAAAAGAATCGTCATAATCGGACGCATAACGAAGAAGATACGCACGAAAACGTGAACCGAAGAGGGCGTACGACAGCCCGTTAGCCGCCGCCAGCTGCCAACCAACCGGTGCCGGCTGGATTTTTGGTTCGGTGAGCCGGTTCCAGCCCGGGTCCGGCCGGTGCCGGGTGCTTTTTCGTCCGTGCACCACCTTTTTTGTCCGGTACGCGTACCGCGCGTTTTTTCGCGAAAATGAGCCTAACTTCGCTATCGTGAGCCGGATTTCAACTATAAATATACCATTGGATTCATTTTTCAAAAACACACCTTCCTATGCACTCAAAAATTACTTTCTCTCTTTAGAAAAAATCATATTTCTTTCCCTCTCTATTTTCTCACTCTAGATTAGTTTTAGATTAGTTTAAGACCGTAATTAGAATAGAACGAAAGAGCGGAGCGTCTTGTAATCTTTTTGTGTACACTTGGAAGTTGCGATATTTAATTCAAGTCTATTCCTTCTCGCATTTAATCATGGTTCTTTCTATCCTTATCTATCTTAATTAATTACGTTTACGTTAATTATGCTAGATTTAGTTATTGCCATGATTAGAGAATAATATTCTTGCTGTGTTTGCCTGCGATGTAGTAATTTAATTATGGGATGATTAATAAATAATGATAATGTAATATGACGGCTCCTATTAAACTGTTCCTCGATATAGTACTGGAAACACTTCAAGGTGAAGTACAAACGTATGGAAGTCGAGGAACGACCGAAGGTAGTCATATTACGGAACGATGCAATATTACGAAGTAATATTACGGCCCCTATTTGACTGTTATGCAGTATAGCGTTGGAAATACTTTAGGTATAGTACAAATACGTGGAAGCTGTGTAACGATCGAAGGTAGTTATATTACGGACTAATATTATAAAAATGAGAAACCTAGTTTAATTAACCTTTATAAATAGACTTTTAAACTTCAAATTAATCTATCATTTTTCCACCAATAAACGTGATTACAACACCTTTTTAATGACGTCCAAATAAAAGGTAATCAGTCATCTTTGTCAAGATAATTTGTCGAAAGGTATGAAACTATGAAATCACAAGACTACATGGGGGATTACCATAGAACAAGACATGGCTAAATTTTGAAGCAGCGGTACCACTTTAAGTGAGGAACGCTGTGAATAACTAGGGGATTTATTGGGAAGTCTTAAGCAAGGGCTGGTTTAAAGTCATAAACGAACTTTTATACAAATCTGTTAGGATGACAAGGAATCATTAAGAGATCCAGTTTTGTCTAGTACCTTTAGGTTTTTGTCACCGTTCATAAGAAAGTAATATTAAACTTAAATTAAGATTTTGCTTATTATTCTAAATACTTTATGATGTTAAGAACGGTCGGACCTTATAATTGATCTGCCACTCTATTCATGCGCATAGGAATCCTCGTATTCCGGGAAAGAGCCATTTGTTCTTCATAGGACAATTGTTGAGAGTTGGGCATCTCAGTCTGATCAGAATCACCATAACCTAGTTTCTGTGTGACATGCTAATTGGATTTTAATTAGTAGGGAATCTAATGTTTACATCACAAGTATCCAAGAATAGTAATTACCAAACATCTTTCTAAACAGTTTCTCTAAACATCATCCCATAACTTAATTAACGAAATCTCAGCAAACACTATCTTTATCTTATCTGTTTTACGCTTTATTTTATTTCGCTTTATTTTATTTCGCTTTCATTTATTTACTTGTCAAAGTTAGTTAATATAAAAACCAAAACTCCCCCACTATTGTATAAACCTTCACTAGTTTGAAAGCCACCATCTGCCTCATTTACGTTTCAATTCAGTCGGTTTGAAGAACGACTCTTGGTCATACCTACCACTTGCTCGCCCTTAGGATTAGCATTGTTAGGGAAAACTTAGGCCCCGCACTTATAAATTTAAAACTCCACTGGCCGCCTCCGCTCGGCGACATCTCAGAAACGACACAAGAACGACACCGACGGGTGGGGCGCGTCAATTTTTGGCGCCGCTGCCGGGGAACCAACCGTACGATCTTTAGGCGTCAAGATGAACTTACATTCTAGTGAACCTTTAAGAACTAATCAACCACCTGCCAACGAGACTATGACAGCTACACGTATCACTCTCACTGATGACTCTAAACCTTTGATTGAAGGCCGAGGAGGACCAATAGTGAACCATTTGAATTAAAACCACACATTGTTTAGTTAGTCCAAAACCTCTGTCAGTTCCAGGCCTACCAAATGATGATCCCAAATCCCACCTTGACAAATTCATTTCCTTATTAAACTCTTTTAAGCCGATTGGGGTTAAGCAGGACATAGTCTATCTATACCTATTTTCCTATTCACTCACTCTCAATGTACAAACCTGGTTTGAGGAACTAGAGGTTATGTGACACCCGAAAAATTAGTACAAAATTATTTGTGCCTAATCATTGTGTAATTACATGTAATTAGTTTAGTGTTAGGTTAATTATGTGTATCATTATGTATATTTGTATATATACACATACGCGATTGGTTTAAATCGTGCATTTTCGATCCAGGTGGAATCCAAACACCTCAAATACGGACGTGGGTGAACAAAATTATTAAATAATATGAAATTATTTAATAAACTCATTAATTACTTTATATTATTTCGATAATATATAAAACGTAATTTGTATCGTATAAAACAAATCGTACGCGACAAAAACGCGCGAAACACGTCTGACAGATGAATAAAACTCAAGTTATATTTTTATAACTTAATAATAAGTATTTTGATAAAATACTTTGGTTAAAAATATCGTGGATATACGATAACAAATGTTAACATTATAAACGTCACATGATTAATATAAACGTTTAAACAATCGGGTAAACGAGCACCGCACGGGACATGAACTTGGGGAAACAAATTTGACCAAGTCTTGCTTGGTGGGACCCAAGAAAAATCAGCCCACACGTCCAAGTATGGGGAGCCATACCTATTCCCTCACCATACTTGTTTGACCTTATAACCCACACCTCATTCAATCACCTACACTTCCACTCTTCCTCACTTTCTCTTTTCCTCTCTTTCTTCCTCATTTTCACAGCCAAAATGCCAACCACCACCATCACAACAAGCTGCCACCACCATCATAAACATTCATCACCATTCTTGAAGAAAAGGAGCAAGGAAGAACAAGAATGTCACCATCTCATCTCATTTCTTCCCTAGACCGACTTTCATACCATTGTGAGCAATTCTTTCTTCTTAGAACTCCTTTGTTAAAGTATCCTTGGTTAAAGTATATTTACTTGTTATTATGTTAACTCAACAAAGAAATGTCCAAATCAAAACCGAAAAACGTTTTTGAAACTAAAATATGCAAAACAGTTTGCTGGACAAGAAATAACATGAGATTCAACAATTTTTATAAAAATCATTTCAACATGAAAATGGACGGTTCCTGAGTCTAAAATGAAGTTCAGAAAGTTAGCTTTCCAACGACACTAACCACGTAATTTTTAGAGTCCGTTTGATATCCGAAATAATTTTCTCCGGTGACATAGACTTACTGTTCCAACGGCCAGGAAACTTCCGCCTACTTCTCGAGACCATATCTCAACTTCTAGACCTCGAAAACGTATGAGGATTTTTCCTACGGACTCCTAAACGTGTTATTTTTCCAGAAAATTTGATTTGTGGACTTGTAGCCGGATTGGTCACAACTGGACCTCAGGGGCTTTACCATTTTATTTAACCGACCAAACGATCTCTAAAAATTCTGGAAAAAATCTGTCAAATACTTAAGATATTGATGAAAATGCGTGATTTTTCTCATAATTTATTTCGGAGTAAAAGTTGGTGAAAACAGGAAGTGAAACCGAGTCAAAAATTTGGAAAACAAAGCTAGGGGCTGTTTTGGAAATGTTTTTAAAACTGATAGTTCGGGTTAACCACAAAACGTCACGATAATTTTTACAAACATTATAAACAAATTTAATACTAGTGTAAAAGTTTCGGGTCAAACCGAGCTCGTTTGACCACGTTCCCGACAACGAGATACCTGATCTGCCTCTTGTGTCGCAGGTGGCCCAAAGCCATTGCGACACAAGCCACTATGTCGCATTAATCAATTATATCGCAAACGAATCCCAATGTCGCATGGTGCGACACAAACTCTTATGTCGCAATATAATCTTAAATCACATCCGCGACATAACGTAATGTGTCGCTTCATTATTAGAAATCATGACCTGCGACATGAACACCTATGTCGCACCTTTAGTGTCGCAATCCAGTGTCGCTACCAGTGTCGCAATTTACAGAATCTTGAAAACACAAATTTCACTAAGTATCGAATACTTACTACAACCAAACTTTATACGATAATACTCTGTGACACCCGACAAATTAGGACTAGTATTAGTGCCTAATCACATTGTAAATACATGTAATTAGTTATGTATTAGGCTAATTATATGTATCATTTTGTATATTGATATATACACACGTACGCGATTAAATTTAATCGTGCAGTTTCACATCGGATGGAATCCGACACCTCAATACGGACGTTGGTGAACACAATTATTAAATAATATGAAATTATTTAATAAACTCATTATTTACTAAATATTATTTCGATAATATTTAACACGTTATTCGTATCGTATAAAATAAAACGTACTCGACAAAAACGCGCGAAATGCGCCCGACAACCGAACGAAAACCAAAATATATTGGTATAATTTAAATGTAAATTATTTTGAAATAAAACTTCATTAAAAATATCGTATCTTAAACCGATAACGATACACACTTAATTTAACATAACGCAATTTAATAAATGTAACACGAACGCGTAAACCGAAACCGACAATTTAACAAAACATCTTTATAAAATGTTTTCAAGTGTTTTGAATAAAAAGTTTCAATCAAAATATCGAAATGTTAACGTTACTTAAAACATGTATATATAACGTATAACGTGTAAATAAACGTCTAAACAATCGGATAAACGAACACAGCACGGAGCGAGAATTTGGGGAACAAAATTTAGGAGACCCACACCCTTGGTGGGCCCCCACAGCCGGTTTAGCCCCTCCCCAAAATGGGGATCATGTTTTTGACCTCAAGCCACCAACATAACCCCAATTTTCCTCATTCAACACCAAACATCTCTCTCTCTAATCTTCGCATTCTCTCCCTCATTTCCCTCTCTAAAACCGGCTCCCATCACCACCACTCTCACCACCATAATCCACCATCAATCACCACTCAAACTTGAAGAAAAACGCAAGAGGAAGCAAGGAAACGAAGCATAACGAGTTCTCACTCCATTTTCGGCTTTAGATCGACACTTTATACCATTGTGAGCACTTTTCTTGCACTAGATTTACTTGCTTTATGTTTTTTTACATGTTAGTAGGCTCACTCAACCAATAAATGTCCAAGAATCAAGTTAAAAATCGTTTTTCATATACATATATCATAAACGTTTTCTGTCCCAGAAAAGCTGCCTCATTCTTTTGATCATAACTTGAGTTCTAGACCAAATAAATACACAAGACTTGAGCCAAAATCTTCCTTAAGATGTTGACTACAAAAAGTTCTTCTTTGGCTCGGTCCAGAAATACACCGATTTTGCTATAAAATCGATTTATGAACAAAGATAGTTTTTGGCCGAAATCTCACATTTGGCTCGGTCCAGAAATACCTTGGACCCTGCTACCAGGGGCGCTGCCCCCGGACCCCCGTCGTTTAAAAGTAATTTGAAAATACTTGTTACATTCAGTGTTGAACACTTACAACAACCAAACTTTATCCGATACTACTTGAACATGCAAATGCATATACTTTATAAAAGTACAATGAAGCAAACATAATAATAATGTCTTTGAGAATTATTATTACAAAATCTCACCAACGGGCCGTACATGTTTTCAAAACACAAACAAACAACCAAACATTTGGACATAATTAGTTGAGTAGACAACTAGCATAGATGATTTAGTTGAGACATCTACTCATAATATAACCTTGCGCATTTAGGACGCCAGCAGGTTATAGTCATCGGACGACATCAGATATTCTAGCAACAACATTACTTGCTTTTAGCGACGCATCAGACTCAGGTGAGTCTCATAGACCCGCTTTTTACTATTTTTACCTCGGGGTGAAGATACATGCTCAACTTTTATTTACATGTGAACACAAGTACAAAACTCAATATACTGATTGCATGAGTTGTTTTACTAATCATGAATGCCCTCCATGTCATAGTTTGTTAATATTGTTTTTGCGTGAATGTTAGTGTATGGAACCATATGGGATTGACAATCCCCGTCCGGGTTAGCAAGCACTAACTGGTCAAACGGACGCATTATCATTTGTTCATACGAGTGTTTGATTGGGCACTCGCAGGGAGGCACCCTCAATCGGGCACTTGATTGTGATCCTGATACCTCAATTAAGCTTAAACTATGAGCTCATGGCAATAGTATACACACATTTGATTGGTTTCAAACATTATATAAATCTTGTGGTTCATACATATACTTTATCATATAAACCTCTAAGCTCACCAGCTTTATAGCTGACCCTTTTAGCATGTATTCTCAGGTTCTCAGCAGTAGGTCTGCACATTCAGGATACCATAGCTCGAGTCTTATGCAAACTTTAAGAGATTTTCCTGCATTACTATATTTTGTAAACATAGTTATGCCTTAGAATCTTTCAGATTAGGGTACCGAGCTTTTTTAATATTACAACAGTTTGTGAACTTCATTTCAAATCAATATATTTTGTAAAACGACGCATGTAGATGTCGTTCATTATATCTTTGTGCTATGATTTCCGGATTAGTCGCGCCCCGACCTGACTTCCGCTGAACAGTGAATTTGGGGGTGCGACATACTCGTACATTAAATACCTATACTTTTATAAGTATACAAGTCAATGAAACATATAATAATAATACATTGGAATTATTATTACAAACTGTCACCAACGGGCCGTACATGTTTTTCTAAAACACAAACAACAACCAAATATTTGGACATAACTAGTTGAGTGGACAACCAGCATAGATGATCTTTTGAAACATCTACTCACATTATAAGCTTGCGCGTTTAGGACGCCAGCAAGTTACAGTCTTCGGACGACATCATTGCTTGTAGCAACACGTACACATCAGACTCAGGTGAGTCTCATAGCCCCGCTTTTTACTTTTTTTACCTCGGGGTGAGGATACATGCTCAACTTTTATTTACATGTGAACACATGTACAAAACTCGATTACTGATTGCATGAGTTGTTTTACTAATCATGAAAGCCCTCCACATCATAGTTTGTTAATATTGTTTTAGCGTGAATGTTAGTGTATGGTACCATATGGGATTGACAATCCCCGTCCGGGTTGGAAGCCCCAACTGGTCAAACGGACGCATTATCAGTTGTTCATACGAGTGTTGATTAGGCACTCGCAGGGAGCCACCCTCGATCGGACACTTGATTGTGATCCCGACACCTCAGTTAAGCTCGAACTATGAGCTCATGGCAATAGTATACACATTATTATTTTTGCTTGGTTGCAAACATTATTAAATCTTGTGGTTCATACATATATTTTATCATTTACACATGTGAGCTCACCAGCTTTATAGCTGACCCATTTAGCATGTATCCTCAGGTTCTCAGCAGCAGTAGGTCTGCACACTCAGGATACCATAGCTCGAGTCGCATGCAAACATCAAGAGATTTTCCTGCATTACTATATTTTTGTACAAGTATTTATGCCATAGAATCTCTCAGATTAGAGTACCGAGCTTTTGTAATATCATAACAGTTGTAAACTTTTATTTAAATCAGCGTATTTTGTAAAACGACGCATATAGTGGTCGTTCATTATATCTTTGTTCTATGATTACCGGATTAGTCGCACCCCGACCCGATTCGCTTTCGCACAGTAAATTTGGGGGTGCGACAGGTTAACTCTATAACCTCTTGAGTAGAATTAGCAACCAAATTTTTGGCCAAATATTTCCCCTCATCAAAACAAGCTACGTTTAGGACCAACATCATAAACTTCCGTTAGGTTCATGATGAATCCATCTACGATGCATGGGAACGCTTTAAGAAATTGCTTAAGAAATGTCCGAATCATCGATTTGAGCGCTCAGACCAGCTGCGCATTTTCTACAAGGGTCTCTTCCCACATCACCGTCCTTTACTTGATACCGCCTCTCAAAGCAGTTTTATGAACTGTACGGCCGATGACGGTTGGAGCCTAACTAAGAAAATGACTATGCACAACCATGACTGTAAGATTGGAAATCACCCCTCAATAGTGAATCCACCTACTACAATCAAGACTGAAGCTATCAAAACTCTTACTCAGCAAGTGGAAGAACTAGCCAAAGAGATCAATGAATTAAAAAGTCAACCACAACAAGTCTGTCAAGTTCAAACCTGCCTTAATTGTGCTAATACGAACCATTCAGCCCAAATTCCTCAATCTCATCTAACTTCACCCAATATTAACCCTTCCATTAAACCACTTAGGAATAGCCCACCAACTTACCAATCCCAACCTTCCGAACCCTCTTCCTCACAAACCTCTAGTTTTGTTGACACCTTGATACAAGTCATTCAAGGAATCTCGGCTAGACAAGACCAAGTTGATCTCATCTTAAGAGATCAACTGACTTTGTTAAAAGCTTTCGAATCCCAATTAGGACAATTAGCACAACGTATTAACGCTAAACCTCAGGAGAGTCCAACTAGTTGCCATATGGAGGCTTCTCATATTCAAGACTCTTAGGTAGCACATAGCCCACCTTCGATTTCTTCTCCGGTGAAGGAACCGCCTATTGTCCCATCGATAATAGATTTAGAGTCTACATCAAATAGGAAAATTCCATTTCCGGCTCATATTAAACAACGACCCGACAAGCTTAAGTCTTTTAAACTTGATAGAAAATTCCTAGATACCGAACCTGAAGTTCATTCTAAAAGTACTTCAGAAAACTTCTTACAACCAAGGATAAGGTACCCGAAGTACCCAATATCCCGCTGAACGAGTAATGTTCAGCTATCTTGAAAAATACCATTCCAGAAAAACTCGGAGATACCGGAAGTTTTACTCTCCCATGTTCCATATACAATTCAGGCATTATCTGTTCTCTCGCCGATTTAGGAGCTAGTATTAATCTTATGCCATACTCGCTTTTCAAGAGGCTTGAGTTAGAAAATCTTCGACCTACAGAATTGAGCATTGAGCTTGCAGACCACTCAGTCAAATACCCTAGGGGAATAGCTGAAAATGTTTTAGTTAGGATTGACAAATTTCAGTATCCAGCAGATTTTGTAGTTATAGATAAGCAGGAAGACGTACACATCCCAATCATACTAGGAAGACCTTTCATGAATACGGCCAAGGCAATCATCAACGTCTTTGCACAAACCATTAGCTTGCAGTCTCAGGGAGAAACCATCACTTTCCATATCGACAGTCCAAACTTTGGAGAGCAAGCCGATATGTATATGATCTCCATGAACAAGACCGCAAAGGACGAAGAAACTGCAAGGTCAACAAGTGAAAGAATATCTAGCAAGGAAATGGCAATCATGCCATATTTCCCGATTGACCTCCGTCGAATAGAAAAAGATATGAAAAATGCACCCCCATCAGCAAAAAACCCAACAATGGAAGAAATAGTCAGGATGAAAAAGATGGAAGAAGAAAACAAAAGAAGCAGACCACCATCTAATCCGTTTACCACTGAGGAAATGGCGGGAAGTAACCACAACCATCCCACGAGAAGAGAAACACTGGAGGAATATTCCAAATGCACCAGAGACCAATGATGTGACCTAAAAAGTCTTGTTTTTAGGCACATTATTCTGCACTTATTGGACTTATATTTGGTGAAATCATCTTAAAATATCTATTATTTACTTAAAATCACCAAAGTGGTCTAATTATGGGTGTTGCTGTTAAAATTACCAAAAACATCCGTTTATCACGTAAAACGAGGCAAATAATGTCACCTTAAATATTCCCTTCTTAATTTACTTATTGGATTAGATCTAAATTCATATTTTATGATTCCATAGGAAAACCCAAGACCGGAGGTGAAAGAATCAGAATAAACGGACGAAAGACGGAGAAGATACAAAGTCTGGAAGCTCGCCGATCGTCATCCGGAACACGCAAAAGTTAAACACCTCCAAATTTGGAAAACTCAGTGCCATTAGAAGCGTAACGGAAAAACGAAGCCAACGGCGCAAGAATCGAGCAAATCGGAGCCCAAACGAAGAAGATACGGACGAACCAAGCAACCGAGAAATCAGCGGAGGACAAACGGAGCACCAACCCCCTGGACACCTAGGTACCGTATACGGTACCCTAGGTGCCGTATACGGCCCTATGGGTGCCGTATACGAGGGTGTTTGCCTTGTGAGGTGCCGTTTGACCCCCCTTGGTCCGCTTGTTCCGTATGCTGCTTTGATGCTTGTATTTGATGCTTCAAGGCTTGTACCAAGGCTTTCCTACTTTCCCTATAAATAGTCACCTCCATTTCTCATTTTCACACACCTCTCATCTCATTCTCATTCTCTCTCTAGAATTAGGTTAGCATTCTCTCTCTAGCACTACTCTTAGGAGTTAGAGGAGAATTAGTAGAAAATTAGCATCCTCTCTCTAGCACTACCCTTAGGAGTTAGAGGAGGATTAGTAGGGTAGCATTTGTAATAGAGTTGGAACTCTTGGAGGATCTCCTTTGTAATATTGCTCAAGATATTTCGGAGCTCTGTCCGTGTAACCTTTCAACTGCTATTCAATCTACGCATTACTTTCGGTTATTTCTATCCTTATCTTTCATAATGTTGCATGCTATTATTATGTTTGATTTAGGATACATTTCCATGATTAGTGAGTAGATTAGCTATTGTGTTTGTTATGATGTAGTTAGCTTGTTAATACTTTGGGTGATGCTACTTTACATACAATTGGGATAACATCGTTATGAAACAACGGAGGTAACGTTATACGGCTTTCATTTGTATAGCGCCGGAATCATCACGAATGTGTGTAGTATGGAACGTGGAAGCTATGAAAGTCATGGGCACAATCCATTGTGGAATAATGATCCCAATTGTTAAATATTGAAAACCGGCGCACTGTTAACTATACATTTATGATTTTAAACTAAACTAACGCCTTTCCTCCAATAAACGTGGTTAGAACCTTTATGTCAAGGACTCGCGACCCTTAGTCAAACGGTCACTACCTATCTATGTTTTCTGAAAATAACATGGTCTGATTTTGAAGCAATGGAATTACTGTCTACCTATCGTATAGTACACTGTGAATTAATCAGGGATTTATTGGTTTGGGATTATAAAGTGAACGGGTTGTTTAGCTATCATAGATGGTTTTACTGTAATACAAGCTTAGATATATTGAGTTCAGATGGCTGTAAAGTATGTAGCCCAGTTAAAGCCCTAATACGACTGAGTATCCGGTTTAACGTTGGAAACACCTATGGTGGAATACAAACACGTACAAACTACGGAAAGGTCGAAGGCTGTATACTGTGTTACATCCTGGCTGAGTCTATGATCCAGAAAAGACCGTAATACGGGTGAATACACTATGTAACTGTGGAAAACTCTATGGGTTGAAGACTGTATCACAGCCGAATATCTCTGAACTCAATCACGACCATTAATGTATATGTTAGTCAGTCACCACCTGTCTTAAATCTTAAATGCCTCGCCTAGCTTAGATACTTTTGTCTGTGTTAAAAAAGATCAGTGGATAAATTGCGGACTGTTGCCTTATTCCTGCACCCCATCTGGAGAGTCACTTGGTCTCATCATAAGAGACGGTGAGGGGGGTTTCAAGACAGTCCGATCTGATCAGAATCTTGACAGCCTAGTACTCAGTGACATACTGGTTGGTTTATCTGATCAGTAGGGTACTAGTGTTTACACCACAAGGTATCTACGTGAACGCAAGACACAAATCTTAAAAGACGTTTTCAAATTTAAATCCCCAATACAGCATCACCCCACGTAAAAGCTAACGAAGTCATAACAAACACAAGTCCCTATATACTGATTCAACCTACTGCTTTTATTTATTGCTTTAATTAGTTTTTAATTTTAATTACGGACCTAAGTATAAAACCCCCACTCAAAACTATTTTCAAACCATCGCTAATTTGAACTTTCGTCTCGACAAGTCGTTGCACAATACGGTTAACTCTTTAGAACGACCCTAGGTCATACTTCAGCTATACAGCTCTAGTAGAACTTAGGTCCCCAGCAAAATATAAATTTTAAAACTTCCACCCCGTCGTGCTCTTGTCAGTCGCGACAACGACCGTGACTGCCGACGGTGCGACAACCAACCACACACCATTGAAGATCCCAAAGTACTCGACGAATTCATCCAAAGATTTGATAAAGCGATAGGAGGAATGAGCATCACAGTCACATTACTTACTCTTTCCTCCACTAAACTGCAATTCTATCAACAACAGAGACGGACATACACTAGGATCTATAATGCCCTTAAAAGATCTAATATTCCCTTCACCTCAACACAATGGGAGATGTTAGGATCCATTAGAGCGCATACGAAAGAGACTACTGGAAATCCGAGCAGTCATGCTGACATCTTAACAATAAATGACCTCACATCATTGCTCAACTTGCTAAGTAGAGAAGATCTCCTTAGTTCCAAAGAAAGAGTGTAACACCCCAAATTTTGTAAGTTGCGTTTTTAAAATTTATAAGAGGCAAATTATTAATATTATTTAATATTGAGAAATTTATATTTCCTATTGAGTTAGGAATTCCAATTTAAATAAAATGAGCGTTACGATTTAAAACTTTAATACCAAGACTAGAGGAGTGTAATATAAGAATAGTCTAAGTCGGATACACCTAATTAAACCCTCCCCTCAAATAATTGAGGGGTATGGTCTGGGTTTTCATTCCCAAACCGTGAGAAAACATAGTGAGTGAGATAGAGAGAAAGAGAGAACGATGGAGTGGAAGAACAAAAAGAAAACCTTCCAAATTGAGCTCGTTTTCTTGAAGATTTAGTGTAATTCATACATATTCTTCATCCTTGAGGTAAACTCTATCTATATCATCTTTCAATTTGATGATTCATTGATTTTGTAATAAACTCAAATTTTGGGTTTTTGAGGAAAATGTTGATTCTTGAAATGTGAAGTGATTTGGGATGATTAGTGGGTGTAAGTGAATCCTTTTAAGTTGTCATATACCATTTTGTTGTAGATTTTGAGTATGGTTAAGTGATGAGGCTTTTAGTGAGATTGATGATGTTGAAGATGAGTGTTTTTGTTGATTGTGGTTATAAGCTTATAGTCGACTAGTAGAATACATGCTTGAAATCATAAGAACAAGAGTGTCGACTTGTTTTGAGTAATTGTTGGGTCACTGACCCTGCCTCTGTGATTTATATATGACAGAACTGACTACTTGGACGCTGATAAATCTTCAACATCCCTTTTCCCTTTGTGGTCTCGCTGCATGTGTTGTGCAGCGTCCCTTGTAACTTGTAAATATGCATCAGCATGAATACTCACGCTGATCACACCTTGAAGACTTACAAGTTATTTATAGCTGCTGGAAGACACTAAAACCTGTATCTAAAGTCGAAGACTAAAGATAGAGATAGAAGATTTCTGTTTGAAGTGGAAGATCAATAGTTATCTTAACTACTCCAGCAACTATTCCCAATACAAGCGCATGGGTCTGACAAATACATGTGTACTTGAGAAGGCGTATTCTACAAGATGGATATTAGCAGTATAACCGGTATACAATAATGCATGAAGTCAACTTCTTTCTTTTTCAGAAAAAGTACATTACTTTTTTTGTAAATCTGTATTATTATATCTTAAACACCTTCCCAAGGAACAGTCATTAAAGATTTGATACTTCCCAGCCATATTTATCAAATCTTTAAAGATTATTCAAAAGGTTAAAAATATTCTCTCTCGGATAATATTGAGGATTTATGGCTATAAATACTCAACCCAACAACCGTATTGAATACACCTACAACCGCATTAAGTTGATCTATAGCAGCCACTCCTGTTAGTCAGCGAGCATTGTGCTAACACTTAGGTAGTGTTGAGATCACTGATAGTCATCAACGTCCCTGGCTGAGTGACTTGTTATATTTAAATTTGTCTTCCAGTTACAATTACTTAGATTAGTGTGTCTTTTCTCTTCCGCATGTAATTGTTGTAAAGTATTATTTTGCTTCAATCAATAAAATTACTTTAAACTTGAAAAATTGTATTCACCCCCCCCCCCCCCCCCCCCCACAATAAATTGTGTTAGTAGTTATTAGTTTATTTGTTTAAACGGGACTAACAACTAGTATCAGAGAAGATTGAGTAAATCAATACTCAGGTCTGCAATGACTACTAACCCTTCTCAAGAGAGTTCATATGCATACCTGGACAATGGATCTAAAGGGAAACCACCCAGATTTGACTCTGGACAGTTTACTCTATGGAAAGGTCGTATGCTGCTCTTTCTCAGGGCCCAAAATACTTTGTTAATCAATGTTTTAAACGAAGGTCCTTATATTCCTCGCATAATCGTTGAAAGAAATCCTACTGCTAGCGGTAGTGATCATGAGGAAGATACTCCTAGGAGTATCATGAAACCTCATAATCAATGGACTGAGGAAGATAAGAAATTAGTTGATCTTGATGCTCAACTACAATCCTTCATTGTCATGTCTTTACCCAATGATGTTTACCATTCAATTATTAACTGTATAAATGGAAAAGAAATGTAAGATACTTTTTTTTTTGGGTAAATGGATTACCCCGGTAAATTTTATTAATGATAAGCGCAAAACGATGTGGAAGAGGCCCACATCAACCTCGACAGAACCAACTAGCTATCACAGCTATCCTATATATGTATATGACATGCCATATACATATTACACTTGGAAATAAACATAAAATACTTCCAATATAAAATAAACGAGCAACCAATCAGCAATAACAAACTTCTAGCCATGAAGAATACAAGATCTTGGCAATCTCCAAGCCGCCATGAACTGATCCACTTGAGCTGAATTCTTAAACTTGAACGTAATAAGCTTTAGACGAACTGTTGCTGTGATGACATCCCTTAATTGTTGCACCGAGCGATTCCCTTTTTTGAAGATACGGTTATTCCTCTCTTGCCAAATGAAGTACGAAGCAGCTGCAACAAGAAGGCGACCAATGATACTTCTTGCCTTCCTAACCTTAGACATAGGCTGAAGATATGAAATAATGGCATCCAAATTTTCATGAATTTGATGCATACCCGCCAGGTCTCTTATCAACTTCCAAACCTGTGATGAAAAAGGACATTTAAAGAATAAATGAGAGTGCGAATCCTGTTGAATGTTGCACAGGGGACACCTAAGCAGGTTTAAGTCAGTGGAAGCACCAACATCCCATTGCTTAAGCATATCCTACGTTTTCAACTTCTCCCGAACTACTAGCCATAGATGAAAAGCATGACGAGGGATGCAATGCGGAAACCAGACCACATTAGTCCAATTTACCTCATCACCCCTTTCACGCAAAGAATCCCAACCAACAGAGACCGAAAATCCCTTATCAATACCATCACTTGTCCGCCACACAAGTGCATCCGGATGAATAACATTTAATGATGGGCAAGGAATCTGAATATTCCAAGACGCAGGCCATCTCCAACTACCATCCAGAAATAAATCCGAGATTTTATCATTTAAAGAAAAGCCTTCTCTAGAAATCCTGCGCGGAGACAAATGATTGATAATCGGGCTTGAAGAACACCAATTATCAAACCATATATTAATCGAATCACCATTACCAATCTTATACCAGAAAAAAGGTCTAATAACATCACGAATCTGAAGAAGTTTCCTCCAACCCCAGCTAAGCCCCGAACGCTTAGGAATAGCCCAAAAGCTTCGTCCTTTCAACTTATACGAATGAATCCATTTAACCCATAACGATTCTCTGTTTGTAATAATACTCCAAATATGCGTAGCCATTAGAGCAATATTAAACGTCTCCATGCGTCGAATACCCAATCCACCTTCAGATTTTGGAAGGCAAATAGAATCCCATGCCACTTTAGCCTTTCCCCGTTTCATCTCCCCTTGGCACCATAAAAAACCTCGCATAAGTTGTTCATTGTCAGAAATAACCCGGCTAGGAAGAATGAAAACCGAAGCCAAGTAAACATGCATAGAAGACAAGACCGAAACAATTAACTGAAGACGACCCGCAAATGATAAAAATTTATTCTTCCAGTTTCCAATTCTATTCCGGACCTTTTCTACCAATTCCTTACAATCCTTATATAACAGATTAGAGGAAATAAGAGGCACACCAAGATATTTCACTGGAAGTTTACCTTCCTCTAACGGCATCAAAGACAGAATAGCCTGCTTAACATGCGGACCCACATTGCAAAAATACACCGTACTCTTTGACATGCTCGGAGTTAGACCTGACATATCTTTAAAGGAATCTAACCCTTCCATAAGCACCTTAGCTGAAGCACCATCCCCACGAGCAAATAGAAATAAATCATCTGCAAAGCATAAATTAATAATTCTTTGCTCCTCACAATGATGATGAAAAGAAAAATCAGCATCTTCTTGAACTCTCCGTTGCAAAAGAAGAGTAAGAACCTCCATAACAAGAGTACATAAATAAGGGGACAACGGATCTCCTTGACGAAGCCCTCTTTTCCCCATGAAGTAACCATGTAAATTTCCGTTCACAGTAATGGAAAAAGAGGTAGTCGTCACACATGTCATTATACGAGACACCATAATAGGGTGAAACCCAAAACCCCTAAGAACCGATTCTAGAAAACCCCAATCAACAGTGTCATAAGCTTTCTGTGTAACACCCGCCACATTAGGACTAGTAATTAGTGCCTAATCATATGTTAATACATGTAATTAGTTCCTTGTTAGGCTAATTAATGTATCGAATTATATATATTGTTGAATATATACGAATATGCGATTTGATTAAATCGTACGCAATTTAAATCGAATGTACTTCGATTCTATTTTATATGGACGTTGGTGACAAATTTTATTAAATAACGTTGTTATGTCAAAAACATTATTATAATAATATTTAGTATTCATTCGGATCGTACAAACTGAACCCACACGATTTAAAAGCTTTAAAACGCGCAAGTTAAATAAACCAAATTACATTTATAATTCAAATATAAACTTATTTGTAAAATAACTTAATAAAATATCGCGTAATAATTTGTATTTTAAAACTTACCAATTAATATATAAAATAATTTATTTAACGTTTAAACGACGGAGCAAACGAACACCGCACGGAGCGGGAACGCGGGCGAAAAATGGGAGGATAACCTCCCATTCCCACCTCATTTCTTTCATTTATTTCTTTTCCTCTCTCTCTCCTTCATCTTTTTCTCTCTTTCTTTTTAATCACCACCAACCACCTCCACCCCCAAAATCTTCACAAAAACGCAAAATAAACATACCAAACGACTTCGGATCTTCAAGATTTTTAGAGATTCACGACCACCGCGACACGATCTATCTTTCTATCTTTCCGAAATTTCATTTCGGCGATTTGTAAGTTTCCGACACCTCTCGTTTTTAAGTGTTTTTACTTGTTTGCGGTTTGTATCGACTTATAATGTTCAAATAAGGGTTGGGTAAAAGTTTTGGACCGAACGGAAACCGAAAAACTCGTTTTCGACCCATTTTCCGGCCAACAGACCGCTACGTCGCATTTGGCCCGGAATTTATGCAACGTCAGCCTCTACGTCGCAAAACACCTCGTGACGTCGCATAGTGCGACGTCAGTCACAACGTCGCATTAAATTGCGACGTCGCATATAGCGACGTCAGCCTTAACGTCGCCAATACCTCGCCACGTCGCACTTAGCGACGCAAGCCCCTACGTCGCAGAAATCACCTACGTCGCATTAGCGACGTAGCACCCTACGTCGCATTAAATTGCGAAACGTCGCCTTTAGCGACGTCATGCTCTACGTCGCAATCCTACCTGCGACGTCGCACCCTACGTCGCACAAATCAGAACCTCAAAAACATAGATTTTTACTAAGTGTCGAGACTCGAAATTTATCACTCGATTTTACCTAAATTCAGATCCAGATGCGTTTTTCGTCAAAGCAATATAGTAGAAATAAAAATTTTCCAAGCTGACCTGGCAGCTCGACCCCAGCCAGGGGCTCTGCCCCTTGGACCCCACCAGGGGCTGCCGCCCCTTGGACCCCGCTACCAGGGGCGCTGCCCCCGGACCCCCGTACTTAGATTTCGTAACGGCTTCTAAAACACAATCAAAACACTTTTTCAAGTAAAACGCCACGAAATCAAAATAGTAATAATTGAGATTATTATTACAAATCCGTCACCAACGGGCCGTACACTTTTCAAACACTTAAACGTATCAACCAAATAGTGGAGATTTGGACATTATAGTTGGACGAACAACTACAAGGGTGATCTGTTGAGATACCCAATCATGTTTATAACCATCGCGTGTCGTGGACACCCTCAGGTTACAAGTCTTTGGACTTCATACTCGGCTAATCAACTTACGTTTGTTTAAACGCACTCAGACTCAGGTGAGTCTCATAGCCCCTCTTTTTACTATTTTACTCAGGGGTGTGATATATTGCTCAACTTTTAACATGTGAACGCAAGTACCAACTTTTCATATACTACATGAGTTTTTCGAAACTAATCATTTTAAAGTCCTCCGTCAGCATAGTTGTTAATACGTTGTAGCGTGAATATTAGTATATGGTACCATATAGGATTGACCCTCCTCGTCCGGGTTAGCAAGCACTAACCGGGTAAACGGACGTACTAATATTTGGGAAGACGAATGTTGATTAGGCATTCGTGGAGGCACCTCGCCCGGAATTCTCTATAGGGGACCCGGCCCTCGAGTTAAGCTCAACTATGTGCTCATGGCTGTATACACGATGATTATCATTTAATTGCTGGATGCAATTCATTATTTAATTGCTGGATGCAATTCATTATTTAAATCTTGCGGTTCACACTATATTAACTGATTTCAAACCTGTGAGCTCACCAGCTTTATAGCTGACCTTTTAGCATATATCGCAGGTACCCAGCAGTAGGATGTTTCTGCTTCAGGATTTAGCTCGAGTCAGCATACAGACGATTGAGATTTTCTTGCATTAGTATATTTTGTATAAGTACTTATGTACTGAAATCTCATTTTATTTAACTCGAGCTATGTAAAGCTTTAAACGTTGTAAACATTTCAGTTATCAATATATTTTGTTAAAACGACGCATATAGAGTCGTTTGCTATTTATCTTTGTGCTTTGTTATTGATTAGTAACACCCAAATCAAGCTTCCGCAAATCATCAAATTTGGGGGTGTTACAGATTGGTATCAGAGCCTAAGGTTATAGTGAACTAGGTTGCATTTAGTGAACCTAGACTATGACCATTAGGCAGTATTCCTTATTAGGTATGACTGGTTCAGGGATTACAGCATACGAGTTTAATTTAACATAGCCTGATCAACTATGTACAATTAAACAAAGATGATGTAAGATCTGAAAGTAGTTATGGCTGAACAGGGTACAATAGAAGACTCTGACCTCGAGAGAACCGAGACTTAAACATGTTTATGCTAGACACTCAATAGGCTATATTATATAGGAACTATATGAATATAGGCCTCAATTTTACTAACGCTTTGTCTCAGAAATGGCAAACATTCCATCAAATTCATCTCGTTCTCAATCCGGGTCGCAGAACCCAAGGGTAGCAAGGAGGAACTCCAGGTTGCCTCGAGCTGGCCCGTACCCCACTCACTCCACCTTGCCGGCTTTAGCCGCCAGGGTGAATCAACACGAACAGCGACTTCGCACCATGGATGTCGTGTTGCAGGAAACAAACGAAAACTGGAGACTTACATCCCTTGAACGCATCGAACAAGTCTCCGACGACCTTGAAACCACAAACAACAACATGGATGTCCTTCGTAACCAAATAATAGAAATAAGGGTGGAAAATGCCCTTCTACAACAAAGGATGGAAGAATATGAGCAACGCTCACATGAAGCAGAAGAATATGCGCGTGGACTAACACAACGACTAGCACTCGCAGAAGACAACGCCCGACAAGCCAGCAGGCTTGCAAACACTGTGGACCGTCTTGTCACGATGATGGAACAAATTAATCTACGTTAAGACTAGTGTAGTCTTTGTCTTGTAATCTATCCTGTAATCTAGTAACTATCTACGCGCTACTCTATAATTCAGTCGGATGTAACAATTCCCGACATCTTTTGTAATACATCTGTAGGATGTAACCTTTGAACTCGTACTATCTATTAAATGTTCCTTGCTGTTTCAACTCATATCGATTGCCATTATTCCTGTTGATGTTATGTATTACTGCTTTTATACATGTACATCTGAGATAAATACAACTTTCTTGCAAAATCTCATGTATCTTCATTTCTTTTATTGAAGAATCATGCCGCCAAAGTCAAGACCTTACACCGATGCACAGATTACTTCACTCATAACCCAGGCTGTTACTGAAGCCTTGGCTCGCAATACTCCACCCAACTCCACAAGAAACAGCGATACCGCTGGAACCTCTGCCACCAAACCTTGTTCTTACAAGGACTTCCAAAGCTGCAAACCCTCGAGTTTCAAGGGTTCTGAAGGAGCCATCGGACTGATCAGATGGTTCGAGAAAATGGAAACTGTTTTCCGTGTTAGTAAATGCGCGGAGAATGACAAAGTAAACTTCGCCACCTGCTCTCTTGAAGATGATGCCCACTCCTGGTGGAATTCATATACCCAATCAGTGGGTGCTGACATTGCCTACCAAATCACTTGGGAGGAATTGAAAGCCAAGCTCACTGCCAAGTACTGCTCGATCGCCAAACTCCAGAAGCTAGATGAGGAGTTTTGGAATTTGAAGGTTCAGGGTGGTGACATCGATGGTTACACCACCAGGTTTCAACAATTAGCTGCCCTCCGCCCAGCTATGGTAAGCACTGAACCTGATAAAATCAGGAAGTACGCCCTTGGTCTCCCTGATTTTGTTCGGGGACACGTCATCTCTTCAAAACCAGCCACCATTGACGGTGCAATCTCATTGGCCCAAGACCTGATGTCTATGAGCCAAGATTCTGAACCACCCACTTCATCCTCCCAAAACAACAAACGCAAGTGGTCCGACCACCACAACAACCACTCCAACCAACAAAACAAGAAACCCGACACCATCAAAGCCTACAACACCACCACTGACATCATCCGGGGTTACACTGGGAGCAAACCATATTGTCCCAAGTGCAGACTTCACCATGAGGGTTCTTGTGGTCCCTTTTGCAACAACTGCAAGAGGTACGGCCATCTCACCAAAGACTGCCGCTCACCCCACCAACAACAACTCCAACAACAACACCAGACCACCCAAAGTATGTTTTGAGTGTGGAAACCCCGGGCATTTCAGGGATACGTGCCCAAAACTGAAGAACCGCAACAACAACAACAACAACCGCAGCAACAACAACAACAACAACACTCGCAGCAGAGCTTTCGTCATCAAATCTGGGGACGCCCGCCAGGACCCGAATGTGGTCTCGGGTATGTTCCTCCTCAACAACTTAACTGCTTCTGTTCTATTTGATACTGGTGCTGATAGAAGCTTTATCTCCGATGATTTTTGCCCATTACTTGACATCACTCCTGTTACCTTAGATGTTAAGTACACTGTAGAGCTAGCCAATGGAAAACTTGTAGAAACCACCAGTGTGATACCTAATTGCACTTTAAACCTAGCTGATGAAACCTTTTCGATCGACCTTATACCCATTGAAATCGGAAGTTTCGACGTCATTATTGGAATGGACTGGTTGTCCAAACATCGAGCTGAAATTGTTTGTCACGATAAAATCGTCCGTATCCCACTCGCCGTTGGTGGAACCTTGATCATACAGGGGGAGACCGGTGGGACTGGACTCAATATAATCTCCTGTTTAAAAACCCGAAAATTTCTGAGAAAGGGTTACCCCGCAATACTTGCACACATCACAGAGAAGAAGTCGGAGGAGAAGCGACTTGAAGATGTGCCAATTGTTAGAGACTTTCCCGAAGTCTTTCCAGAAGAACTGCCTGGTTTACCTCCATCTAGACAGGTCGAGTTCTCAATTGATCTCGTGCCGGGTGCCGCACCGGTGGCCCGCGCACCGTACCGTTTAGCCCCATCCGAACTTCAGGAGTTGTCCTCTCAGTTACAGGAACTTCTGGATCGAGGATTCATTAGACCGAGTTCTTCACCTTGGGGAGCTCCGGTCTTATTTGTCAAAAAGAAGGACGGTTCATTCCGAATGTGCATCGACTATCGAGAGTTGAACAAATTGACCGTCAAGAACCGTTATCCACTTCCTCGCATTGATGATTTATTCGACCAACTTCAGGGTTCAAGTTTCTACTCAAAAATCGACCTGCGATCAGGTTATCATCAGCTACGAGTTCGCGACGCCGATATTCCAAAAACTGCTTTCAGAACTCGTTACGGGCACTACGAATTCCAAGTGATGCCCTTTGGTCTAACCAACGCACCGGCTGTATTCATGGATCTCATGAACCGGGTGTGCAAACCTTATCTCGACAAGTTTGTCATTGTCTTTATCGATGACATACTCATTTACTCGCGCAACGAACAAGAACATGCGCAACACCTCAAAACCATCCTTGAACTCCTTAGGCACGAGGAGCTTTATGCCAAATTCTCTAAGTGTGAGTTCTGGATGCAAACTGTTCAATTTCTTGGTCACGTGATCGACAGTCAGGGAATCCACGTGGACCCATCAAAGATCGAGGCTATCAAAGACTGGCAAGCACCCACCTCTGCAACTGAAGTACGACAATTCTTGGGTCTTGCTGGGTATTATCGACGATTTATTGAAAATTTCTCCAAAATAGCTCAATCACTCACGGTACTGACTCAGAAGGACAAAAGGTTTGATTGGACCGAGAAACAAGAGTCAGCGTTCCAACTTCTGAAACAAAAGCTTTGCAGTGCTCCAATTTTATCACTACCCGAAGGCACCGATGACTTCGTGGTATACTGCGATGCTTCTCACCAAGGTCTTGGTTGCGTGTTGATGCAACGAGACAAGGTCATTGCTTATGCCTCACGACAGCTAAAAATTCACGAAAAGAACTACACCACTCATGATCTCGAGCTTGGAGCTGTCGTTTTTGCTCTCAAAATCTGGAGACATTATCTCTACGGCACTAAGTGCACAATCTTTACCGATCATAAAAGTCTCCAACACATCTTCGATCAGAAGGATCTCAATATGAGGCAACGTCGATGGGTCGAGTTGCTTACCGATTACGATTGCGAGATCAAGTACCATCCAGGGAAGGCTAATGTTGTAGCCGATGCCCTCAGTCGAAAGGAACGATCAAAACCACTTCGAGTCCGAGCCCTCAGTATGATCATTCACTACGATCTTACCGTTCAGATTCATACCGCTCAGATCGAAGCCCTGAAACCTGAAAACATCAAAAATGAAGCCTTACGGGGTATTGACAAACAATTTGAAATCAAATCTAACGGGATTAGGTATTTCTCAAACCGAATCTGGTTGCCTAATTTCGGGAACCTAAGAGACTTGGTGATGGACGAGGCTCACAAGTCTAAATATTCTATTCATCCTGGATCCGATAAGATGTACCACGGCATCAAGGAATTTTACTGGTGGCCAAACATGAAAGCCGAAATCGCCACTTATGTCAGCAAGTGTCTTACTTGCTCAAAAGTCAAAACCGAACATCAGAAACCTCCTGGTTTACTCCAACAACCTGAAATTCCTGAATGGAAATGGGATCAAATTGCCATGGATTTCATAACCAAACTACCCAAGTCATCGAACGGTTGCGATACCATTTGGGTGATCGTTGATCGTCTCACCAAATCTGCTCATTTCCTGGCAATCAAAGAAAACGATAAAATGGAACGCCTTACACAAATTTACATCAAGGAAATCATTTCTCATCATGGTGTTCCAATCTCGATCATCTCTGACAGAGATGCCCGTTTCACTTCTCACTTTTGGCAATCACTTCAAAAAGCATTGGGTACCCGTCTCGATATGAGTACCGCGTACCATCCTCAAACAGACGGCCAAAGTGAACGAACCATTCAAACCTTGGAAGATATGCTACGCGCTTGCGTAGTTGATTTCGGTACAAACTGGGAAAAACATCTACCGTTGTGCGAATTTTCGTACAATAACAGTTATCATGCCAGCATTAAGGCTGCACCTTTTGAGGCACTGTACGGTCGTAAGTGCCGATCACCGATCTGTTGGACTGAGGTGGGCGATAGTCAGCTCACTGGTCCTGAACTCATTCACGCCACCACTGAGAAAATTGTGGAAATCCAAAACAGACTCAAAACCGCACGTGATCGTCAGAAAAGTTATGCTGACGTGAGACGCAAACCGCTCGAGTTCCAAGTTGGGGATCGAGTTCTCTTAAAAGTATCGCCTTGGAAAGGCGTCATCCGTTTTGGCAAACGCGGGAAGTTGAATCCCCGGTACATCGGGCCTTTTGAGATCCTCGAAAGGATTGGCCCCGTAGCTTATCGATTGCAGCTGCCATCCGAACTTAGCAGCGTGCACCCTACTTTTCATATTTCAAATCTGAAGAAGTGTCTGTCTGATGAGACACTTATTATTCCATTAGATGAAATTCGTGTTGACGATAAACTTCATTTCGTTGAGGAACCCGCTGAAATTATGGACCGTGAGGTCAAACAACTGAAACAAAGTCGTATTCCCATCGTCAAGGTCAGATGGAATTCGCGGCGTGGTCCGGAATTCACCTGGGAACGGGAAGACCAAATGCGACTCAAATATCCTCAACTCTTCACTGATTCTACATCAAACACGACTTCGAGCTAAATTTCGGGACGAAATTCTTCTAACAGGGGGAGAATGTAACACCCGCCACATTAGGACTAGTAATTAGTGCCTAATCATATGTTAATACATGTAATTAGTTCCTTGTTAGGCTAATTAATGTATCGAATTATATATATTGTTGAATATATACGAATATGCGATTTGATTAAATCGTACGCAATTTAAATCGAATGTACTTCGATTCTATTTTATATGGACGTTGGTGACAAATTTTATTAAATAACGTTGTTATGTCAAAAACATTATTATAATAATATTTAGTATTCATTCGGATCGTACAAACTGAACCCACACGATTTAAAAGCTTTAAAACGCGCAAGTTAAATAAACCAAATTACATTTATAATTCAAATATAAACTTATTTGTAAAATAACTTAATAAAATATCGCGTAATAATTTGTATTTTAAAACTTACCAATTAATATATAAAATAATTTATTTAACGTTTAAACGACGGAGCAAACGAACACCGCACGGAGCGGGAACGCGGGCGAAAAATGGGAGGATAACCTCCCATTCCCACCTCATTTCTTTCATTTATTTCTTTTCCTCTCTCTCTCATTCATCTTTTTCTCTCTTTCTTTTTAATCACCACCAACCACCTCCACCCCCAAAATCTTCACAAAAACGCAAAATAAACATACCAAACGACTTCGGATCTTCAAGATTTTTAGAGATTCACGACCACCGCGACACGATCTATCTTTCTATCTTTCCGAAATTTCATTTCGGCGATTTGTAAGTTTCCGACACCTCTCGTTTTTAAGTGTTTTTACTTGTTTGCGGTTTGTATCGACTTATAATGTTCAAATAAGGGTTGGGTAAAAGTTTTGGACCGAACGGAAACCGAAAAACTCGTTTTCGACCCATTTTCCGGCCAACAGACCGCTACGTCGCATTTGGCCCGGAATTTATGCGACGTCAGCCTCTACGTCGCAAAACACCTCGTGACGTCGCATAGTGCGACGTCAGTCACAACGTCGCATTAAATTGCGACGTCGCATATAGCGACGTCAGCCTTAACGTCGCCAATACCTCGCCACGTCGCACTTAGCGACGCAAGCCCCTACGTCGCAGAAATCACCTACGTCGCATTAGCGACGTAGCACCCTACGTCGCATTAAATTGCGAAACGTCGCCTTTAGCGACGTCATGCTCTACGTCGCAATCCTACCTGCGACGTCGCACCCTACGTCGCACAAATCAGAACCTCAAAAACATAGATTTTTACTAAGTGTCGAGACTCGAAATTTATCACTCGATTTTACCTAAATTCAGATCCAGATGCGTTTTTCGTCAAAGCAATATAGTAGAAATAAAAATTTTCCAAGCTGACCTGGCAGCTCGACCCCAGCCAGGGGCTCTGCCCCTTGGACCCCGCCAGGGGCTGCCGCCCCTTGGACCCCGCTACCAGGGGCGCTGCCCCCGGACCCCCGTACTTAGATTTCGTAACGGCTTCTAAAACACAATCAAAACACTTTTTCAAGTAAAACGCCACGAAATCAAAATAGTAATAATTGAGATTATTATTACAAATCCGTCACCAACGGGCCGTACACTTTTCAAACACTTAAACGTATCAACCAAATAGTGGAGATTTGGACATTATAGTTGGACGAACAACTACAAGGGTGATCTGTTGAGATACCCAATCATGTTTATAACCATCGCGTGTCGTGGACACCCTCAGGTTACAAGTCTTTGGACTTCATACTCGGCTAATCAACTTACGTTTGTTTAAACGCACTCAGACTCAGGTGAGTCTCATAGCCCCTCTTTTTACTATTTTACTCAGGGGTGTGATATATTGCTCAACTTTTAACATGTGAACGCAAGTACCAACTTTTCATATACTACATGAGTTTTTCGAAACTAATCATTTTAAAGTCCTCCGTCAGCATAGTTGTTAATACGTTGTAGCGTGAATATTAGTATATGGTACCATATAGGATTGACCCTCCTCGTCCGGGTTAGCAAGCACTAACCGGGTAAACGGACGTACTAATATTTGGGAAGACGAATGTTGATTAGGCATTCGTGGAGGCACCTCGCCCGGAATTCTCTATAGGGGACCCGGCCCTCGAGTTAAGCTCAACTATGTGCTCATGGCTGTATACACGATGATTATCATTTAATTGCTGGATGCAATTCATTATTTAATTGCTGGATGCAATTCATTATTTAAATCTTGCGGTTCACACTATATTAACTGATTTCAAACCTGTGAGCTCACCAGCTTTATAGCTGACCTTTTAGCATATATCGCAGGTACCCAGCAGTAGGATGTTTCTGCTTCAGGATTTAGCTCGAGTCAGCATACAGACGATTGAGATTTTCTTGCATTAGTATATTTTGTATAAGTACTTATGTACTGAAATCTCATTTTATTTAACTCGAGCTATGTAAAGCTTTAAACGTTGTAAACATTTCAGTTATCAATATATTTTGTTAAAACGACGCATATAGAGTCGTTTGCTATTTATCTTTGTGCTTTGTTATTGATTAGTAACACCCAAATCAAGCTTCCGCAAATCATCAAATTTGGGGGTGTTACATTCTGGATATCCACCTTAAAGGCACAACAAGGCGGACCCCGAGATCCATTATACTGATGCATAAGCTCTTGAGTGAGCAGAATATTATCAGAAATCTTTCTCCCAGGAATAAAAGCTGATTGATTGATGCTAACAATACTCCCTAGGCTCTCCTTAATACGATTGGATATCAACTTACTAATGCATTTATAGATCACATTACAACATGAGATAGGCCGGTAATCATTGACATAAGTAGGAGTAGAAACTTTAGGCACCAATGCAATGACCGTATGGTTAATTTCACGCAGAATCTTCCCATTTGAAAAGAAATCCCGGACAGCAGTAAATATATCATTACCCACAATATCCCATGTCTTCTAAAAAAACATAGAAGTATATCCATCCGGACCTGGAGATTTATCATCCCCAATAGAGAAAATAGCTTGTTTCACTTCATCAAATATAACATCTCGGACCATATGTTCAGCAACATTCGGGCTCAATCGATTAGAAAATAAGTTCATATCCGGCACACACGAAGTATGACCCTCATTCCCAAGAAAACTTTTGTAATGATCAACAAAGACATCCGGGACAGAATCACCTTCAACACTACTCCCCGTAGAATCCAAAACACGAGAGATTCTACTTCGATGTTTTCTACTTTTAACAGAATTGTGAAAATATGCTGAATTACTATCACCAACTCGAAGCCATTCCACCTTTGATTTCTGTTTAAGAAATCGTTCTTCATCTAATAAAGCATCTTGAAACATAGTTAAACAGGCCGCATGCTCCTCCCTGGTAGCCATATCAAATGGATTTCGATCAACAGCAAGCTGGATTTCATCGAGCTTTTTCCGAAGATGTACCACTTTATTATGCACATTACCTTGTTCAAATAACAACTTTCGCATGGGCTTTTTCAGATCTTTCAACTTCTTCACCACTCTATACATATTATGCCCATCAATGTGTTGCACCCAAGCATGTTTGACCAAGTCATAAAAACCAGATTTATGTGTCAAAAAATTTGCGAATCTGAATGGGCCAGGCTTTGTATGTCGAACTTTTGGCATTTTTAAAACACATGGAGAATGGTCAGATATATGGTATGGCTGAAAAATTGCATAAGACCCTTGAAATTCCTCCATAAACTCAACATTGCTCATCACCCGATCAATCTTTTTTAAGACACCACCCTTACCCTTCGGCTTTTGGTTCCATGTAAAATGAATTCCCGTACAATTAACATCCGAAACATCCAAATTATTTACACAATCCTTGAATTCATTCATCGCAAGAGCGGGAGGAGATCCTGAATAATGGTCCTCAATATTAAGGGCCACATTAAAATCCCCCAGAAGAACCCACAGACGACCATGAATAAACACCTTATGCCGATCAAGATTATGCCATAACTCCCTGCGACATATATACCGATTATCAGCATACACAAATGAGCAGAAAAATGCTTTTTTATCAGCTTTTATCACAATTTGGGTGTGCATAACCTGAAAAGAAGCATGAATAACCATCAAGTCCACAATATCAGAATTCCATCCCACAATGATACGAGAACCCTTAGAACAAAGGTTACCGTTAGACGTCCAATCCCATCTATGAAACACATCTTTACAAATATCTTGAAGCCTAGTCACATCCACATGGGATTCAAGAATACCACAGACACTTAAATTATTTTCAATCATTACCTGCCGAACCTCTTTTTGTTTAGGGGTTTGGTTCAGACCCCTAATATTCCAAGATGCAAGACTAAACATTGTGACTATCTAAACCGGGAGTGCTTGCCCCCTCAGAATTATTCGTATTAGCCACAAAATTACTGGTCTCATCATACACATTCTCGACCTCATCATCTGACACATCCATAAGCTGATCATCTTCTCCTTGCTTCTGAGTTTTATTACTATTTTCCATTGCCGATTTAGAAGATTGACCAATATCCATTGTTCCCTCACCGAGAACTCCAAATCTATTGTCCAATTCAACCAGTCCCGAACTAACCACCTTCTTAGGTACATTAACAATAGGTTCCTTATTAGTTTGAGCAGGCTTCTGACTATTAGTCATTACTTTAGGCCGATATACAAATCTGGATTTCTGCTTAACCATAGAAAAACCATCATTTGACTTACCTACTTGCTTGTTCATAGTAGTAGAACCCGCCACCCCATTATTATCTGCCTTTTTACCGTCATTTTGATTCACATATTTTTAACATTGAGAATCCATATGACCAAAAGTGCTACAAGTGCTACACCTCGGTGGCCTCCATTCATACTCAACCCTCACTGAATAAACATTTTTCCCAGACCGATCAAGCTTTGGAACTTCCACCGAGACAGCCTCTTTTAACTCCCTTTTAGCATCAATTTCAATCATAGCTCTAGCAAAACTTGGACGTCCCCATGATTCCGAACACATAGTACTCGTAAAAGAGTCAAGCATGATCGGTTTCCCAATTTTAGTAGCAATGCCACTCAACCCCACCTCATTAAAAGCCAGAAGAGGAACATTATGGAGCTTAATCCACACAGGAACTTTAGTTGGATCCTCTTTAGCTAAGTGATCATTTGGTGACCATTTTTTCAAAAGAATCGGCATCAACCTGATCATCCATGGTCCACCTTCTAATACATCATTCATTCCCTGTTCCGTAGAGAATTTAAAAAAGAAGAAGCCATTCGAATTCATCATCACTTTCTCAATACCATATTTCCTCCAAACATTTACCACGTAGTTCTGAACAACAGGGAAAGGTAATCTCTTACCTACAAAATATCCGTACAACGTGTTACAGTATTTTTTGCTTGCTTCCAGAACCGTTTCCATAGGGATGTCAATATCAACCTCATCATTACCTGCCGCATCCAGATTTAATTCAGAAAACGTAACTTTTTTCTTCACCGAGGTCCCCATAACAGATGCGTATGATTTTGAAATCATAGGCTGTTTGGTTGGTTCAGAAACAACAACAGTAACAGCCTTTAGTCTATCAATCCCTCGAGACATATTGGTACTCCCATCATTAGTTGTAGCCGGTTTAATATGACTATTTGTTGTACTCGAGTCTACAGCAATTGGATCACCAAATACTATTTTACCATAATCTTTCGAATGTAAGATACTTTGTGTACCATGTATGAAGGATTTGATCTTGTCATTGAAAACAGACGAGTTTTTCTTAACCGACAATATGAGTTGTTTATGGCTATCAAAAGTGAAACCTTGACACAAACATATAATCGGTTTAATTGTTTAATGAATGACTTGAGGGCTGCAGGGATTAAAAAGGAACCACTGGATGTAATGAACAAATTCATGGACCCTCTTCCCAGTGTCTGGGAACACTCTATTGACATATTAAGAGATACATGCCACGTAAAAAACATGACACTAAAATCACTCTTTGGCACTTTTCTTAATAAAGAACAAAATCGAGTTCAAAAGCTTGCCTTAACTGAAAGCTACAAGCTAAACAACATAGCCTTAAAGGCAAAAGGTGGATCTATTGAAGACACACCTTCTTCATCTAATACAGACATTGCTCAAGAAATCCTTGATCCATCAGAAGATGAAGCTTACGTGTCTGTAAATGACGATGAAAGTGATCTTGAATAACTTGCTGAGGAAATGGCTATGATGGCTGGAAAATTCAAACGTTTTTCAAAATATGGCTCCACATCTAAATCTGGTTCACCTGCATTTTCAAAATATTCAAAAGATTTCCACAAAAACAAAACCAAAGGAAAGCAAAACTTTAATAATTATGAAGTTTTGTGTTTCAATTGTCAAAAACTTGGTCACTTTGCATCTGAGTGTAAATATGCTCAAACTGACCACAAGCATGCAAAGGAAACTGCTAAAGCATCAAAATACAAAGCCAAGTACAAAAAGCTGAAAGAATTGACCAAAAGAAAAGAAAAGGGTTTTGTTGCTGAACACTGGGATGTTACAACAATCAGTGTCACTGATGAATCAACCAGCGAGTCATCATCTGATTCAGAAATAGCTGGGTTATGTCTTATGGCTGACTCGGATAGTGACCTCAATTATGATGGTGATTCTGACAACTCTGGTGAAGCATCTACAAATGATGTATGGAACTTGTTCGAAGAACTCGCTGCTTCACCAACAACTGTACTCAATTTTCCTGAATCAGTATCCTCTTCATCTGAAGAAGAAATCGAGGAAATAGAATGCTTGATGGCTCAAACTGAAGCAAGCACCAGCACATCTGCTGAAACTGACACCACATCAGCCTCTGTCTGGAACAAGGAAACTCTTACCAAGGTACACAACCTTCACTTGCTTTCAAAAGAAGAGAAAATTGACACACTTGAAGTTCTAGTATGTGATGTTGAATGTGCTCATAAAATTGAAAAGGATTTAAAAGAAAAAATTTATCTTTTAACAAATGAACTCTCTGCCTGTCACAAAGAAATACCAGAACTTAAAATTGCTAGACATCAGTTAACTGAACAATGCCATGCCAATGCTATTCTCATGAAAGAAACAGCTCAGGCTCAAAAGGACTCTGCTAACCTTAAACGAGTTTTTAAGTCATGGTGTAGACCAGCTAAAATGGTCACTGAGTGTGTCAACAGTCAAATTCCAAGACAAGTTCAAGCTATCATCGGAGGAGATTATGAACTCGCTGCTACTATAGTTGATGAGCCAATAAACTCTCATGATGATACATCTGATGATAATTCATGCTCCATGACCAGCATCAGGTGGGGGGATGGTAATAAACCAAATAAGTTCGTCAGGGCCTCCAAGTTTGGTGAGGACCCTGATGATGAAAAATCAGTGAGTTCAATCAGTGAACAATCAAAATATGCAAATGAAACCCTTTCACCAACTCTCACTCTAACTCACATAAAAACCAAAGCTTCTGAAATCAAAAATGTTTCCAAAACAACCAAAGTCAAGCTCTTAAAAAGAAACACACAAATTGATCGCAGCTCATCTTCTGGCACTGTGAACTCTCAGATTGACTCACTGAGTAATCAGCTTCAGCTTCTCACTAACTATGTTGTCAGTGAAAAGCAAAAATGAATTCTTGGACCCATACCCACTGGACCCTCATCCTCCACGTTTAAACGTAGAAAATGCTATAAATGTGGAGAAAAGTCATATCTGGCCAGTGACTGCAAAGCTGATGGGTTCATTCGATCCAAAATATCTATCACTGATGGATCATCAAAAGACAAACTAAGTGTTTCTGTGGCTACCACATCTACCTCATCCACACTTAACATCAATGCCAAAAAGGCATCTGAACCCACTAAAAGGTGGGTTCTCAAAAAGAATTAATTATGGTTCGTGTGCAGGAGGGCAAGAACACTTAGTATCTAGACAGTGGGTGTTCTAAGCATATGACTGGATCAAAAGCTCTCCTCAAAAATTATCAAGATAAAGAAGGTCCCTCTGTTTCTTTCGGTGATAATTCAAAAGGTTTCACAAAAGGTCATGGAACAATTAGCAATGGAAATGTTTCTTTTTCAAATGTCTCATATGTTGAGGGTTTGAAACACAACTTACTAAGTGTAAGTCAAATCTACTCACTGAAAAATAAGGTGTTATTTGATGAATATGCTGGAACCATTCTCAATAAAGAAGGAAAACCAATTCTCGCTGCTAAAAGAAAAAGAAATGTGTACACCATCAACATGGCTGAGGCAAAATCTCAAAAAGGTCTTTGTCTCTACTCTCGATCAGTAGCTGAAAAGAATTGGCTGTGGCACAAAAGACTCTCTCATCTCAACTTCAAAACTATAAACAAGCTTGCAAAGAATGAGCTAGTTTATGGTCTTCCCTTTATGAGCTATTCAAAAGACAAACTATGCTCAGCATGTGAAAAAGGGAAACATCACAAGTCATCCTTTAAACCTAAACGATATTCATCTATCACTGAAGTGTTCCAACTAATTCACATGGACTTATTTGGACCAGTCAGCCCAACCAGTTTAGGTGGAAAGAAATATGCCTTGGTAATAGTCGATGAATATTCAAGATATACCTGGGTTTTCTTTCTGAAGAACAAGAGTGATGCAGCTGATGAGATCATCAGCTTTGTAAAAAGAATAGAGACGCTGAACCGGAAAAGAATCAAAATGATTAGAAGTGACAATGGAACTGAATTCAGAAACAGTTCACTTGAATCATTTTGTGAAGAAAAAGGTATATCTCAGAACTTTTCAGCTCCTAGGACTCCTGAACAAAATGGAATAGCTGAAAGAAGAAATAGAACTCTCGTTGAAGCAGCTAGGTCTATGCTCGTTGAAGCTGGACTTAAAGGTTATTTCTGGGATGAAGCAGTCAACACAGCTTGCTTTACTCAAAATAGATCAATCAATGTCAAACGTCACAACAAAACTGCTTATGGAGTTCTAAGAGGAAGAAAACCTGATATCATCTTCTTTCATATTTTTGGAAGTACATGCTATGTACTTAACACTCGTGATCAGCTTAAAAAGTTTGATCCCAAAGCTGATGGAGGCATATTCATTGGATACTCTTTAGTATCCATGGCATTCAGGTTTACAATCTCAGGAGAGAATGTATTGAAGAATCTGTTCATGTTACTTTTGAAGAAAGCTTCAATTCTCAAAGATTTTAATCAAATGAAGATGATATGTTTCAAGCTGAGGAAACCTTTGATATGCCACTGATCAATTCTGTACTATCAACTCCATCCCCACTCCCTTCAAATCCAATCTCATCAATACCTGAACCATCTCCACCTTCATCACCTGAAGCAATTGACAATTCAAACCCACTTGTTTTACAATCAAATGACACTCCAGCTGAACCTAATCTAACTATCACTGATAAGGATATTTACACACAGTTAAATGAAGCTGACGAAGAAGAGGTGAACTCTGCTCTCATCAGAACAACCAAGTGGACTAAAATTCATCCAATAGATCAAATTATTGGTGGCAGGAACACTGGTGTTCAAACAAGAAAAGCTGCATCAAGTAATATTTGTCTCTATGTGAACTTTGTGTCACTGATGGAACCAAAGAAGATAGACAAAGCTCTCAGCGATCCCGACTGGATCAATGCCATGCAAGAAGAGTTGCTCCAATTAAAAAGAAATTAAGTTTGGAATCTGGAGCCACGACCTTCAAAGAAAACCATAATTGGTACCAAATGGGTATTTCGAAACAAAATGGATGAACATGGCATTGTGACTCGAAATAAAGCTCGATTGGTAGCCCAAGGGTATCGACAAGAAGAAGGGATCGATTACGAAGAAACTTTTGCTCCTGTTGACCGACTGGAAGCAATTCGTCTATTCCTGGCATTCGCTGCTCATAAGAGCTTCAAAGTTTATCAAATGGATGTAAAGAGTGCATTTCTGAACGGTGATCTTCAAGAAGAAGTTTATGTTATGAAGCCATGTGACACCCGTCAAATTAGGACTAGAAATTAGTTCCTAATCATTTACAAATACATGTAATTAGTGCTATGTGTTAGGCTAATTTTATGTATCAATAAATATATATTGTTTAATATATATATCAGTACACGATTTTGTTAAATCGTGCAATTATCAAATCGGCCGAATTTCCGATTCAAATATACGGCGTTGGTAAAACTCAAGTATTAAGTATTGAAGAATTATTATTTAATACTCACATCATTTAATATATATTATTTTGATAATATATATCAAGTATTACGTATCGTACAAATCAATACGTTCGCGACAAAACTCATAAACAATGAATTATTATTTGAAATAATAATTACTAGTTAATTTGGTTGAAATAAAACACATTTTGTCTTAGACCATTTTACTCAAACGCGACGAAACCAATTAAATACTATCCGTCTCTCAAACATAAAACAAAGATATATTTTATATCTCGTTAAATGTATTTTTATAAAATACTTCAAATGAAAATACGTACGATATCATTTTTAGAAAATTATCGTTTTAAAACATTATACTACTTTTCGATCGGGTACAAAAACACAGGTATTTTGTACTACGAATGGGAGCCCAACCGACTCCAATTATTGGAGCCGGATGAACAAACCAGACACACCCTTATTTTTCATTTCATTTCCATTTTCAATCTCACTCTCTTCACTCTCTCGGCTCTCTCTTTGATTTCACAAACAACACCAACAATAACAACAACAACAATCTGGAGCAACAACATCAAACCATCATCATATTCGTTTTCTTCATCATCATCCGTTCATCTCCATCATTTTTACCAAAATCATTGTAAGGAAAAATCACTAACTTTTACTTTATAAATTCGTGTTTAAATAGCTTATATAATCTTGTATTAACATCCTAGTAAGTCGATTGTATGCGGAAATTGATTAAATATGGGTTTGGGTGATTTTGAAACGGCAGACTCGTTACAGACCTTTGAATCCGGCGGATTCATGGTGAATCCGGCGGATTCCCACCCAGAACCAAGAACAACCCGGCGGGTGCAGTTTGTACCCGGCGCGTCCTTTAAATTATCATGAATCCGGTCGGATTCATGGGAATCCGGCGGATTCCCGCCCAGAAAACATGAATCCGGCGGATTCAATAGAATCCGGCGTATTCCCCACAAATGCCACCAATCCGGCGGATTCAATGGAATCCGGCGGATTCCCCCCTTATATTTCATGATCCAACGAATCAATAAACTAGCCCGGCGAATTCTAGCTAAAACGGAACAATTAAATTTCTAAAACAGGGTAGCTTCTCGATGAAAATTTTTTTATAACGGATTGGGCTCAAATTCACACGGTTATTCGAAAACAGCCAAATGATCAAAGCTAAGTACCTTAGCCTAGTCGGTTTTAGGCCATTCGGGGTCATCTAGGGGTCGAAAATGGCATATTACTGTTTTCAGACTCGTACCAAATTTTGTAGTTTATGAAATAAAGTGTAACGGATATAATGAACTTGATTAACAACTAAACCTATACGATACGACTTATATTTGAAACGCATACACTTTTATAAGCCCAACAAATCATGTATAATAATAATAGTTTGAACTTACTATTACAAACCATCACCAACGACCCGTATACATTTTCAAAACTCAAACATAATCGACAACCAATGTATTTGGTCAAAACTAGTTAAGGGAATAACTAGCATAGATGGTCCATAGTGTCATCAAATCAATTAAACCTTGCGCGTTTGATACGCCCGGCAAGTTTTAAGAATTTAATCATTATCAAAACCTTGCGCGTCTAAGACGCCCTGCAGGTTCAGTCGTTGTAACGACATCAAATCATTGTGAATCATTATAATTGTTGGCTAACAATTCATCAGACTCAGGTGAGTCTCATAGCCCCTTTTTAAATGCTTTTACCTAGGGGTGAGATACATGCTCGTTTTGTTTTACATGTGAACGCAAGTATCAAATTATCACGTATGCTGCATGAGTTGTTTTCATCTAATCAATCAAAGTCCTCTGAAGCATAGTTCTGTTAATATGATTTAGCGTGAATGTTAGTGTATGGTACCATATGGGATTGACAATCCCCGTCCGAGTTAGCAAGCACTAACCTGTCAAACGGACGCATTATCATTTGTTCAAACGTATGTTGATTAGGCATACGCATAGAGGCACCCTCGATCAGGCACTTGATAGTGATTCTGACCCCTCAGTTAAGCTCAGACTATGTGCTCATGTTAGTTGTATAAATCTTTACTTATTTGTTTAATTACAAATATTCATGTGATACCCATCAATCAATTATTTACATGCTTTGTAAATCGAATCATTAAATCTTGCGGTTCACAAATCATATGTTATCATATCAAACCTGTGAGCTCACCAGCTTTATAGCTGACCTTTTAGCATGTTATCTCAGGTACTCAGCAGTAGGTTGGACTGCCCATCAGGATACGGTAGCTCGAGTCGCATACAATCATATAATCATATAGAGATTTCCTTGCATTTCTATATTTTGTATAAATTAGATATGTATTAGAATCTCTCAAATATCTATGCGAACTCATCTTTTGTAAACCGTATGTATACTCTTACGTTAATCAATGTATTTGTAAAACGACGCATGTAGTGGTCGTTCATTATGTATCTTATGTGCTTTGTGTATTGATTAGTAGCACCCCAAAGTATGCTTCCGTAAACAGTAAATTTGGGGGTGTTACAAGCCACCTAGGTTCACTGACCCTCAGCATCCTGATCATGTTCTTAAGCTGAACAAAGCTTTGTATGGTCTTAAACAAGCTCCACGTGCCTGGTATGAAAGACTTTCATATTTTCTTTGCAAATCAAATTATTCACGTGGCTTCATTGATAAAACCCTATTTTACAAAAGAGTCAAAAATGATTTAATAATGGTTCAAATATATGTTGATGATATCATCTTTGGTGCCACTGATGAAAATCTCTGCAAAGAATTCTCCTCCCTGATGTCCAAAAGATATGAGATGAGCATGATGGGGGAACTAACATTTTTCCTGGGCTTACAAGTTAAGCAATCTGAGCAAGGCATTTTCATAAATCAAACTAAATATATTAAGGATCTCCTTGTAAAATTTAACTTTGAAAACTACTCCATCATGAAAACTCCAATGGCACCTCCTGTTAAATTGGATGCTGACACTGATGGCAAGTCAGTGGATGTTACCATGTACAGAGGTATGATTGGATCTCTGCTCTATCTCACTGCAAGTAGACCTGACATTATGTTTTCTACCTGCCTTTGTGCTCGCTACCAAGCCAATCCAAAGGAATCACATTTGGCTGCAGTAAAAAGAATCTTCAGGTACCTGAAAGGTACTCCCAACCTGGGTCTCTGGTATCCCAGAGGCTCAGGGTTTAAGCTAATCGACTTTTTAGATTCTGATCATGTAGGTTGCAAGATAGATAGAAAAAGCACCTCGGGTGGCTGCCAACTCCTCGGTGGAAAATTGGTCAGCTGGTCCAACAAGAAACAACACTCTGTTTCCACCTCCACCGCTAAAGCTGAATACATTGCTGCTGATCATTGCACAGCTCAAGTTCTCTGGATGAAAATTCAATTGACTGATTATGGGATTATGCTGGAATAGATACCCATTCTTTGTGATAATCAAAGCGCAATTGCCATCACCAACAATCCTGTTCATCACTCAAGAACCAAACATATCGATGTAAGATATCATTTTATTAGAGATCATGTGATGAAAGGTGATGTGGAATTACACTTTTTTCCAACTGAACATCAGCTCGCTGATATTTTTACCAAACCAGTTGATGAAACCAGATTTAACTTGTTAATCAGCGAGCTTGGGATGTTAAATGCATAATAAGTTTATGCACTCACTATTTGCGCTAACTTTTTTCTTATTAATACCCTCTTATTCAATATTGTACAGGATAATTTTTCTTTTACTGTTTATATTTGTCCTTTTCCTCTAATTAATTTACCTCATAATCATCATAGATTAAAACAACTCATTCACATCTTTTTATAAAAAATAGTACTCTTCTTTTACAGGAACGTGTCTTTCAATCCACAATTTTCAAAATGTTCTCATAATTTCTCTCTGCAGTTTGCTCTTTAAAAGGCCTGAATTACCAACCTAATTTTTGCACACATCCTCATTCTCACCTTTCCTTAATTAAAAAAAAAAAGGGAGATGGAATACCAATCCAGCTCTACCACTCCAAAAAATGAAATTCAGGAGGAACCCCATCCTGAATTCATTAGTATGGACGAGTTTGGAGATGTCAGACTTTTTGATCAGGTTGGAGCAATATTCGAGCAACATGAAAATGCACATGCTTACGAAACTCTGCAAGAACAAGTTACTCAGTTGAATCAACGAAACTGGGAACTAATGCACAGATGCCGGAACATAGAAACTCAATGAAGGATAGCCAAACGTTCTATTCCTATCCGTCTCAGGGATAGGGTTAGTCACTGGAAGAAAGTAGTGAAGCGAGCAAAGAAGGCTACTTCAGCGTGGATTAAACGAAAGCTTAATCCTTCTACTGACGCGCACACCTCTTACCCTTCAAGTGCTCGCTTTAGAGCAGGGATTGAGGAACGCCACTATCCTCAGGATATGACATTCTCAGACATAGAAGAGTTGTAAGTTTTTTTTAAAAAAAAATCCTTTGATTCAAGTTTCACTGATTTAGTCAGTGGCCTTTCCAACTGATTTATCAGCGAGAGTCACTTCTGTGATCAGTAATTTTCAACTATATGAATCATTTTTTTTTTTCATTTCAAGTTGAAAAGCTGTTTGGTTATCTCTAACTGATTTATCAGCGAGAATAACCTTGGAGCTTATCCTTGAAAACTTTGTTAAAATTATTCAAGTTGAAAAGCTGTTTGGTTATCTCCAACTGATTTATCAGCGAGAATAACCTTAGAGCTTATCCTTGATCTTGTTTTAAATAATGCAAGTTGAAGGGCTGTTAATTTATCTCCAACTGATTTATCAGCGAGAATAACTTTCGAGCCTGTCCTTGCATCCTTTTCAATCTATGGCTATATAAAACAGAAGTAATGTTATTTCAAATATATTACTTCTTTTAAATAAAATATCTTTACTTTAAAACGTTTTGAAAAAGCAAAAATATCTTGTGAAAAGACGTGGGCAGTCCATAAGCCCACTTTTTCCTCTCTCCTTACTTTCTCTCTCCCACTTTTCCACCAATCACACACGATCAAAATACATATAAATACCCTATTTCCGTTTCCATTTCCATTCATCACCCCCAAAAACACTCTCATATTTCTCTCAAAATCCCCAATCTCTCAAAACCTTAATTTCCCAAATCAAAAATAATCATGCCTCGTGCCAAATCGTCTCCTACTGATGGAATCCAATTTGTTCCAAGCAATGAGGTTAAAGCCCTCAAAGCTTCGTAGATTCAATTTGAACCTGCTTCGATTGCCATTAAACCCTACGTTTCTAATTTTGACATTCCTACTGGCATTCCTAATTATGAAGATATGGTTAACTGTCTGATCTTTTCTCCGATCTCAAAAGCAATTACCAGAGATCTAAAACCGATGTATATTCCTTATCTTCATGAGCTTTGGTATACCCTTCGTTGGGCAGATGGTACAGATGAAGACCAATATGTATGGTTCAAGGGTACTGTTAATAATGGGAAAACAGAAATATGTTTTCAGCTTGGTCGATTTAGAGCTGCCTTGGGCTTAAATTACAAAAGGGTTTCTGAAGCATAAATTACTTGGGCAGAACCTGTCAGCGTTGAAGAATCAAAGAAGGTAGTTGATCTGATTGATTATGATCATGAAGGCGCTGATGCTAAAGTAGTCAGGAGCAGAATGAGTGGAGAATGGAATCTCTTCTTTGCTCATATCATTCGGTGCCTAGGCACAAATGTTGGCTCACATGATCAAGCCAACACCATCCAGCGACAGATTGCTCACGCTATTATTACAGGTAGCGATATTGATTTTGCTAAATTAATCTTTGATGATTTGAAAGCTAAAGTGGTAGCAAAGAAGAGAGATGCTACTATCCCATACCCAAGATTCCTATCGTTGGTACTCAAAAGAATCATGGAAGGAACCTACGGGCAGAATGCATCAGGTGAAGCTTATGGTATTGGTGCTACTTTACCTGTATGGAGGATTGGGAAGTCAGTATACATGAATAAGTCAGCTTTTAGAACAAGAGCAGATGGTCAAGCTGCAGCATCCACCATTCCAGCTGTGATGCTTGCTCGTATACCTGCATCGGAAGATGAAGGTGAAGAAAATATGAACACTGCAGTATACGCTGAAACAAACACTGAAAAGCCACCAGCAGAAAATGTGGAACCTGAGCCGGCAGCTACCACTGTATCTGAACCTTCAGCCTCAGTTCCCTCCAACATTCTTCGACGACCACGCACCAAGGCAACAAAGGAATCATCTGCCGCTGGTCCGTCATCTGAAGCTATCCAAACGGATACATTCCCTTCAGAAGACACTGACACTGCCAATCTTTACTTGGAAGGTTTGTCACACTATGGTCTATTGCCCACTGCTGACTCCACTGCATTTTTCGGCGACACTGTGAACATCAGTGATCTCTCTGGGTCAGCAACAGAAACAGATGAAACAACACCCGATGATATTGTGCACAGGGCTCAATTAGAGACAGGTTCTGATTCAGATTATCAGGTAACTAACATTACCTATGATCAATTTAGACCTGTTTCCCCTTTTGTATATATTTCTGTACAGCATTCACCATCTCCATCACCACAACATACACCGCCTCATACACCATCTCCATCGCCACAGCCTTCACCACATAATACTCCACATCATATACCATCTTCACCACCACATTTGTCAACACTACCACAAGCAAGTGGTGTTGATATAATTCTGGAAAAGATCGCACAGCTGGCTTTAGTACAAGAAAACTACATGAATGCCACTGAAAAGTCTTTCACTGAGCTCAATCAGAAGTTTACCACCCTCACTGCTGAAGTTTCAGAACTAAAAAGTGAAGTCAAATCCATCTGTGCTCCAATTACTTCATCAATCAAAGATTTAGCGAGTAACTTCGTAGCTGAGCTGAAAAAGCTGCAAGGTCTGATTCCTTCTAAACTAGGTACACAGCTTCAGAATCTTGCGTACAAGGTTGAAGAAATAACCACAACTGCTAACCCTATTCCCTCAAAGGTTGAGTCGATCATATCAAGTGTCGCTACATTTGAAGCTCACATTAAATAGGCACTAAAAGATACCAGCTTTACCGCTAATGATAGAGAAGCTCTTCATGATGCAAGGGGCTTTCAGATAGGGGAAATGGTTGCCCTCAAAAATCTTGGTGAACATCTATTAGCACCGAAGGATGTTCTCAAAAAGACGATTTCTGACTTGCTATCAAAGGTTCCAGCTGCTAGTGTTATTCCCCCACCAGCTGAGGGGAAGAAATCTATCATCATTGAAGAAATCATAACTGATGATGCACTAACTGAGGGGGAGCATATAGAGAAAGCAAATACTGGAGAGCAGAAAGTGGTAGAGAAAGAACCTGATAAGGCACTTGAAAAAGAAACTTCGATCCCTGAGAAGCCTTCATCTGATACTGCTGCAACAAGCTCACATCCAGTGCAGCCATCCAGACAACGAAAAAGAAAACTAATTTTGGATGAAGAAGATGAAGAATCTGATGATGATCAGAAGGGAAAGAAGATTAGAATGGAAAGCTCGAGCTTTGATGAGCTAATGGAAGAGGAAGAAAGATTGAAGAAAACAACTAAGAAACTAAATCTTCCACTAGAAGACATTCATGCTGCTTATCTTCAAGAAAAATCAAAGGAGCTTGAGAAAGAAAAAGCTGATGAAACTGATAGGTTGATTTCTGAGCTCAAGGCTAATGTTGAAAATGAAGCTGAGAAGAAGGGCACTGATGCTCTTAATATTCAAGAGCAAGTGATGAAGCAGGGAGCACTGAACCTCAAGGAGAGAGATGAACAGATCAAGTTAATTCAAAGGTTTATCTCCTCTAGAAGATTTCCAGAAAAGATAATCAAGGTCACCCCCAAAATCTTTAAAGCTCAGCAGACAAGGAACAATCTGGAAATAATCAGAGAAAAAAAGTATACAATAGACATTGTATCTTTGTCAAAGCTAAAGGAGGCAACTCTGGGCTTCTCGGAAATCTGTGAATTGTACACCTGCATTCAGAACAGCTCAACTGCTCATAAACCTTCACTATTAAAGCTCCTTGATAAAATCATCAGTGATCTAAATGAAGCTGAAAGAACCTTGAATCTTCCAATCACTCAGCTTCAAACTGAACTCAAAGGTACCTTTGTCATCTCTGGCAGAAAAATGGGCAAAAGACCAACCAAAGAAGATAAGCTGAAACAAACGAAAATACTTCAAAAGATGAGCTTTCTTCCTAATTGTCAAGGTACGAACCACATTCTGCCTGCTGGTGTTCATTTCATGCCTGGAAGAGTGATACGGAGTCCTGAGTTTGGAATATTCTATGTGGATCCTATCACCAAGCAAAGCTTCCAAAGAGCCTCTGAAATCTCCATTGTCAAAACAGAGCATCTTGCTGCTGTTCGATTCATAGGGAGATCCAGCAATGCTGATGAAGAATTTCTAAAGTTAATCGATGAAGAGCTGAAGCTGAGGATGGCTCAAGACACTAGTGACTAATATGTAAAAATCAAGCAAGAATATAAAGATGTCATGTTATAGTGTCCCTTTTGTAAAAACTTTTGATTATGATATAAAATCAAAGTTCATTACTTTTTGCTATTTATTTATGCCTGTTATGTATTTGTAAAATTTCATTAATAAGTAGCTAGTAAGTAACACTTGTTCTGTCATAAATAAATAGGGGGAGATTGTTGGGTCACTGACCCCGCCTCTATGATTTATATATGACAGAATTGACTACCTGGACGCTGATAAATCTTCAGCGTCCCTTTTCCCTTTGTGGTCTCGCTGCATGTGTTGTGCAGCGTCCATTGTAACTTGTATATTTGCATCAGCATGAATACTCACGCTGATCACACCTTGAAGACTTACAAGTTATTTATAGCTGCTGGAAGATACTGAAACCTATATCTGAAGTCGAAGACTGAAGATAGAGATAGAAGATTTCTGTTTGAAGTGGAAGATCAATAGTTATCTTAACTACTCCAGCAACTATTCCCAATACAAGCGCATGGGTCTGACAAATACATGTGTACTTGAGAAGGCGTATTCTACAAGGTGGATATTAGCCGTATAACCGGTGTACAATAATGCAGGAAGTCAACTTCTTTCTCTTGCAAAAAAAGTACATTGCTTTTTCTGTAAATCTGTATTATTGTATCTTAAACACCTTCCCAAGGAACAGTCATTAAAGATTTGATACTTCCCAACCATATTTATCAAATCTTTAAAGATTATTCAAACGGTTAAAAATATTATCTCTCGGATAATATTGAGGATTTATGGCTATAAATACTCAACCCAACAACCGTATTGAATACACCTTCAACCACATTAAATATAACCTTTGATCTATAGCAGCCACTCCTGTTAGTCAGCGAGCATTGTGCCAACACTTAGGTAGTGTTGAGATCACTGATAGTCATCAGTGTCCCAGGCTGAGTGGGTTGTTATATTTAAATCTGTCATCAAGTTACAATTACTTAGATTAGTGTGTCTTTTCTCTTCCGCAAGTAATTGTTGTAAGGTATTATTTTGATTCAATCAATAAAATTACTTTAAACTTGAAAAATTGTATTCACCCCCCCCCCCCCCCCCCCCCACAATTAATTGTGTTAGTAGCTATTACTTTATTTGTTTAAACGGGACTAACAACAATCACTTTGCGTTGTGATTGATGATACATTGTTATAATGTTTTTGGTGATTCAAGAGTTATCGGGAATGTGTTAAAGTCTATAGAACCAACATCCTAATAAGGTAAGTAATGATTCCCTGAACTTGATACATATATTAGTGTCTTGTATGGGTTTAAATGTTGAGTATAATTGATTGGCGTTGTTATATAATGATATTGATGAGAATACAAATGAGTAATGGCATTGAGTCACGTGCGAGTGCTTAATGTTTTCTTTTAAACGGTGGAGTTCAAGGGTGACATTGAGACTTGAGAAACCTCAATGATTATGCCTTGACACCGTGAGGTCGGACTCCTTAAGTCAAGAAAATGAGTATATATATATGAGTTGTTTATATTTACTTTGATAACGAGTTGATATAAATCTTGATTATATTGATATTATTGAGAATATGATTGTTATCATTATTGATATGTTGTTGATGACGATAATGAGTTGATATAATTGTAGAGTGAAGTTTGAAAGAGTAGATGTACCATTTGGATCACTTGGGTGTCCAAATGGGTCGAGGTATCAAATTGAGTCGAGTTGGAAGTGAGGATACTCTATTGCTAAATTTGAGTAAGTACGAGTAATTTAGCTTGTTGGTAATTGATTGTATACCCTAAACCTTGATTTGGGTCGTGAGTTCCAAATAGGGGTCCAAATGGGTCGTTATTGGACCCTTATGTTTAATCGAGTTGAATTGTCATATGGTTGATACATTGTGAGTTTTAAACTTCATTTGAGTTGTTAGTAAGCCTAATTGAATATGGTTTGCCAACTAGGTCATATCGCCTAAAATGGTCCAAAAATAGCCGTTTTTAGTCATACGTCCAAATCCGCGATCTTTGAGAAATTTGAAAAATGTGAAAAAGGGAAACCTTCATTTTGGCTTAGTGGAGGTGTCCACCAAATTTGGTAGCCTAACTATAAACGAGTAAAAAGTTATGCTCATTTAAATTTCGTATTTTTTCTAAAGTGGGCAAAGTTTTGATCAGGTCTGGTAGGCTTCTGGGAAAGGAGGTTACCCGGCGGGTAACCCTCCTACCCGGCGGGTAAAGAAGGTATCCGACGGATATCCTAAACGGGTAACCTTAATTTCATTATGGACACGACCTGAGGTGTGGGAGTATGTTGTACCCAACGGATAACAACCTTACCCGGCGGGTAAGTGCCAAATCCGGCGAGTAATGACCCAATCCGGCGGGTAGTGTGTTGAACTCAGCAAATGTTGCTTTTTTTTTGTTTAGTCCGAGTTGTTTGGGTTATGTATTGAAATCATATACATCCCTCTACCCGGTGGGTACTCGGCCAAATATGGTGTTTTTGGTTTTAAACAAATAATTGAGTTAGTGTTTAATTGTAACGATTAAAATTACTCAGATATAAATATTGGGACATGCTAGTTTTAGTTCCACTTCCATATTGTATCTTTATAATAAAGAGACTATTCATTGCGGACGGGTTATTTGCATATAACCATTATCTATTGTGGATAATCACTTGAAAGTGATCTATATTGTGCCGTTGTCTACTTATTGAGAATGATCATTTGCGTATGATCAAGGCCTGTATACATTTACAAATTTGAGAACGAGATTATTTATTATCAATGAGGGTTGATGTTCACCATTACTTACTAAGCGTTATCGCTTACTCTGTTATTGTTGTGTATTGTGTTGTAGGTACAAATAGATAATGGTATCATCCCGACACAGAGATCCGAGAACAACTTCTGGTGGGACTTGCTATGTAATTAGCAAGTCAATCCCTTTCATAATCATGCTCTATACAGAGAAAACCCCAGTTGTATAATTTTGAATCATTTGTATATGGTTCACTTTTGTTTAAGAAATAATGAGTAATATTTACAAAAAAAATAAAAAATTTTGGGGCGTTTCAAAGCGGATCTATGGTTATCAACTCCACCATTAAAAAACAAATTGAGCTATTGATCGAAGAACTTAGAGATCTCCTTTGGGAGGAATCAAGGCGCGAACGACCTTTCGAGGTTACACATGAATCACCACTTGATATCGCTACTTTTGTTACCATCCATCTACGGAAGATTCAACAACTAGAAAATTAACTCCAGAACAGAGTTCATATTCCACTCAGGATGCAAGGAGATACTTCGTCAGCTTACACTAGTTTTCTTAGAATCTAACTTTCCATTCAACAACCATCAGCACCGGCAAACAGAGGACCTGTGCACGTCCATCAGAAGATTTAACGGAGACCCCAAGACCAAGAATTATGAAGACATAAAACTGCAATTCATGGCGTTTGTATGCTCTCTCTGGCAAAACCCACTGCCCAGAGAGGTTGTTAAGACCAACACAACCACCATGACCGACCCTAGTGGGCCTGTCACTAAAGCAGTTGACTACATCACCTTCGAACTTCACGGACTTGCAAGGACAACTTCAGAGCATCTTCAGAACTACAAGGCAGCGTTGAGAGATAGTCCACTTGAATTGATTACAACAATAATCAATCACTTCAGGAGAATCTATCCACCTCGATACACTTTCCCGTAACCTAGGGCCCACAACACCAACATAGGGGACCCTAGGGACTCATTCAGCATTTTCTGAAGAAAAAAAGTCGAGCTCTCGACTTTAAAAGAACACTTCTCGGGAGGCAACTTGTGTTTTACATTTCCGCAACTTTATATTCCAAGAAGTGACGAAGTCTCCGACTATCTTTCACACTTGGATACACGAAGAAGTTTGTGCCTGACGCATCAAGTTTTTGATGCCGTGCATCAAAGAACTAAATAGAAATATATCCAACGTGTCCACACCTACGAGACAAATCACAAAAAGACTTGAAGAAATCGGAGCACACAACAGCAACAATTGGACTCTGCGAAAACATTCAGAAATCAGATGCTTCGGAGCACTCCTCATCATCATCAAGCCTAGCATATAACTGGGGAGTACTTATGTTCTCTTTAAATTCTTCGTTACAAATATACCCTATCCATCATTTTTATCACTAAGTGTGGGATTCAAACCCGACAAACACCTCTAAAGGATACGTTTTAGATGTTTTAAACTCTAAGTGTGGGATTTCACCCCGATAAAACCTTAGTAGAACATCGAGGACGATGTTCCTTTAAGTTTGGGATAGCGGTATATACTTGATTTTAATTCTCAATTTCTTAGACTATCCTTCTCCAAAAGTAACCCAAAATTTTAATCAAAAATTTTTCAAAATTAAGTTTGAAATGTTTCGATAATGAAAATTTTTAGACGATGAATGATTTACTTTAGGGAAAGAAGGATAAATAAGATGGGATCCCTTTAGAAAATTAAATTAATAATCTCGTAAAGAGCATCACATGACTAGGCACACAAAAACTCAACTTTCGATTCGTGAGGTATCTTGAGCCATACAAAGCATTCAATTTTAATGCTTCACTTATTCGATTCTTGGGTGTGCCGATGAATACGTTTGGAATCAGAACTTGCTCCTGTTATGCATTTTGAAGCCGATTTGTTAAGAAAATGGAACAATCGAACATCAACATTCTTAGGATCACCTCTACTCTCAAAAATACCCATCAAAAACCCGTCATCTCTACTTTCTCAAAAACATCCCTTGAACTTAACAAAATCTCAATCTTTGAGTAAAAGCTTTGCGTGATGAAGAAGAGGAGCCAAGAGGTTATGACGTTCGCAAAAAAAAAAATTTGAAGAAAAGAAAGTCCTAGGAAAAAAGACTCCCTTTGGAAAAAAAAGCGTCAATCCTCCAAAAATCTCGGCTTTCCTCTTTGCCAAAAAAGAAACCCACGAAATAAGTGCATAGCACAAAGAAAACCTTCCCACTAACCTTCACCCCACTCAAATTCCATTTGCCACCTTCCGTAGAATGTTGTGACCCGATTAGTTCCATTCTCACCACAGAGGTAACAATTTGATTCTCGATCAAGCCTATGACGATAAACGATACATGACTGGCGTTCTGAGCGATTGATGAAAAATAGAATAGGACACCCTAAACACTTTGAGTGATTTGAGTGACCACTGTGAGAGGATCGCCTAGTCATGCATACAAAAGATCGAGAGGATCAAAAGCATGCTCCGAAAAGATTATTTCAAAACTTTTCTGAAGGCATGAAAGTCTTATTAACTTCAAAAGACCCTTGGTAAAAAGTTCAGCTCTTTAACTTCTCATTATCTACACATTCAACCTTGCTTGAAAGACGAGTTTGCTTGAGGACAAGCAAAGTTCTAAGTGTGGGATACTTGATATCGCGTAAAAAGTTACGTTTTTACTAATGATATCCCTCTCATGTTAGAACGAAACTTGGAAAATAAGCTCAAATATTACATTAATCAATGATATTTTGCCAAATAGGTTAAAATAAAGAGCACGAGAAAAATCAGGCAAATCGGACGAAAAACGAAGATTTCACGCGCGTTTGAAGAATCAAGGCAACCGAGACAAAATTTCAAGAAGAAAGAGTCATCTCAGAGACTTCTCCATGCCAAAGTCTTCGTTTTCAAAAATCGAATCCAACGCAAAATGAATCAACAAAAACGAATAAAGAATGAAGATTATATGCGCTGCGAAAAATTCAAAACAATCGGAACAAGACATCTGAAAGATCGAAAAATCATCTCAGCGATTTCTTTACCTCAAAGTCTTTTTTTAAAAAAATCGATTCAAACGCAAAAAGAATCGTCGCAATCAGACGCATAACGAAGGAGATACGCACGAAAACGTGAATCGAAGAGGACGTACGGTAGCCCATGGGCCGCCGCCGGCTGGCTTTATGGGTCGGTGAGCCGGTGCCGGCCCGGGTCCGGCTGGTGCCGGGTGCTTTTTCGTCCGTGCACCACCTTTTTTGTCCGGTACGCGTACCGCGCGCGTTTTTTTGCTAAAATAGGCCTAACTTCGCTATCGTGAGCCGGATTTCAACTATAAATATACCATTGGATTCGTTTTTCAAAAACACACCTTCCAAAAATTGCTTTCTCTCGCTAGAAAAAATCAGATTTCTTTCCCTCTCTATTTTCTCACTCTAGATTAGTTTTTGATTAGTTTAAGAGCGTAATTAGAATAGAACGAAAGAGCGGAGCGTCTTGTAATCTTTTTGTGTACACTTGGAAGTTGCGATATTTAATTCAAGTCTATTCCTTCTCGCATTTAATCCTGGTTCTTTCTATCCTTATTTATCTTAATTAATTACGTTTACATTAATTATGCTAGATTTAGTTATTGCCATGATTAGAGAATAATATACTTGTTGTGTTTGCCTGCGATGTAGTTATTTAATTATGGGATGATTAATAAATAATGATAATGTAATATGACGGCGCCTATTCGACTGTTTCTCGATATAGTACTGGAAACACTTCAAAGTGAAGTACAAACGTATGGAAGTCGAGGAACGACCGAAGGTAGTCATATTACGGAACGATGCAATATTACAAAGTAATATTACGGCCCCTATTCGACTGTTATGCAGTATAGCGTTGGAAACACTTTAGGTGTAGTACAAATACGTGGAAGCCGTGTAACGACCGAAGGTAGTTATATTACGGACTAATATTATAAAAATGAGAAGCCTAGTTTAATTAACCTTTCTAAATAGACTTTTAAACTTCAAATTAATCTACCGCCTTTCCACCAATAAACGTGATTACAACACCTTTTTAATGACGTCCAAATAAACGGTAGTCAGTCATCTGTGTCAAGATAATTTGTTGAAAGGTATGAAACCATGAAACCGCAAGACTACATGGGGGATTACCGTATGACAAGACATGGCCAAGGTTTGAAGCGGCGGTACCACTTCAAGTGAGGAACGATGTAAATAACTAGGGGATTTATTGGGAAGTCTTAAGCAAGGGTTGGTTTAAAGTCATAAACGAACTTTTATACAAATCTGTTAGGATGACAAGGAATCGTTAAGAGATCCAGTTTTGTCTAGTACCTTTAGGTTTTTGTCACCGTTCATAAGAAAGTAATATTAAACTTAAATTAAGATTTTGCTTATTATTCTAAATACTTTGTGATGTTAAGAATGGTCGGACCTTATAATTGATCTGCCACTCTATTCACGCGCATAGGAATCCTCGTATTCCGGGAAAGAGCCGTTTGTTCTTCATAGGACAATTGTTGAGAGTTGGGCATGTTAGTCTGATCAGAATCACCATAACCTAGTTCCTGTGTGACATGCTAATGGGATTTTAATTAGTAGGGAATCTAGTGTTTACATCACAAGTATCCAAGAATAGTAATTACCAAACATCTTTCAAAACAGTTTCTCTAAACATCATCCAATAACTTAATTAACGAAATCTCAGCAAACACTATCTTTATCTTATCTATTTTACGCTTTATTTTATTTCGCTTTCATTTATTTACTTGCCTAAATTAGTTAATATAAAAACCAAAACTCCCCCACTATTGTATTAACCCTTCACTAGTTTGAAAGCCACCATCTATCTCGTCTACGTTTCAATTCAGTCGGTTTGAAGAACAACTCTAGGTCATACCTACCACTTGCTCGCCCTTAGGATTAATATTGTTAGGGAAAACTTAGGCCCCGCACTTATAAATTTAAAACTCCACTGACCGCCTCCGCTCGGCGACATCTCAGAAACGACACCGACGGGTGGGGGCGCGTCTGTATCCGTGCCCACGATCCGCTAGTGTCATCCTTAAAGTTGATAAATAATATAAGATGATGTTGCACAGTAAATGAGTTGCATATTGTCTTTGGTTAAAATGTTATCATAAAAATGATCCGTCATGACAGTATTATGATTTTCTCGCGGATCATATACTCATATTTTTGTGCAAAAATAAACTAATGTTCCGCTTTTCCTTAACAAAATATAAAATGTAACTCTATAATTGTGAAGAGCATGTTACGTTCTTATTATCGAGTTATTTGGTAACTTATAATGATGAATTGTTTTTGAAACTGCCATTATAACTTGGATTGTTGTGATAATAAGGCTAGTTGTAAAAATATAACAAAGGTAAAAAAAAAAACTCTTTTCATGAGATTAAATCCAAATACTACACTTTAATATCATAAAGCAACCAACGTTACTAAAGTTAACATAGCCAAAAATAGAAAGGAATAAAAGATTTATCATAAGTATATTGACTCAAAATTCAAAATGTTTTTTTAAGCAAAAACTTAAACTAAGTAATAAATTGAGATAATATAAAAAAAATATGTGAACAACTAACCAAAATAAAATTATAATTGTTACATTTGGGATAGAACCGTTGAAATTCTTAGAGGCATTTAATCGAACATCTTGTGTGCATTCACAAAACTTGAAAATTTATAATTAATTGATAAAAATACATTTGGTGATCGAAGAAAAAATAAATTGAAAATGAAAGATGAAAACTAATATTAGCAATTTAACAATACATAGTACATATATGTAATGAAAAAGTTGAGAAAAATATTTAAATTCAAATTTATAAGTGATGAATTATTTAACGGCCATTATATGAAAAAAAAAAATTAAACCTTGATTTTTATTTACCTTAAATAACGGAAAATTTAATTTAATTAATTGTTGAAATAAGAATATAAGTGTAATTTAGATATTTGATCATCCCTCTCCATTACTTAAGTAGTCATTTTTATCAAACTAAATTCAATGGTTTAGATTAAAAGTTCTAATTCATTAATGGTGGATATTAGCTTATATGTTACTAAAAATAAAAAGACTACATAATTCTTACTTTATTATAATATATAGTGTGGATGGATGTGGATGTAGGAGTGTGGATGTGGATGTGGATTAATATTAATATTAATATATATGTGTAATATTTAGTTTTAAATTCACTAATGATTTTTAATTAAATTTTAATCATATTATAAAGTTTTTGATTAGTTCTCACGATTTATTCTTATTTTGAAAATAATTTTTGATATGGATTTGAATTTTTTATAAATATAAACGATGGTGTTTTTATAAAGAAATTTGAACTTTTGAAGTCAAGCTTGTTAGTTTAAGTCAAGCTTAAGCTCTTTCAAGCTATAGATCGGTTCAACTCGGTTACAATCTAATCTACTCCTTTTGTTTATGACAATTACTCCATTCTCTTTTGTGTTGAGGAAAAAATAGAAAGAAATAAGTAAATAAATTTACCTATTATTTTACTTTCACTTTGTAACATCCCAATGGTAAAGGTAAAAGTAATTATTTTAAGTTATTATTATTTTAGGTGAAATAAAATATTAATAACTGTAGTCAGTTTTAAAGTTCCAGACAATGATAACTACGGAGTGTAAAATAAAACCCATACATATGCTTAATATGTACATACGTATCATCTATCATTTCCAAAAAGTTTCAGAAACAAAGTTTGAAAGAAAGAAATCGCAGGAAGATGATTGAAAGAAAAAAACAACTTGAAATCTTTAAATTGAAGCCCTAAAACTTCAATTCATCATGTAATTATCATCTATAACATGAGGTAATTCTTGTTCTTCATTTATTTGACCTAGAAATGGGATTTTGTATAAGCCTTGAAGAATTAGTTGAAGTAAGTTGAAATTGAATGTTAATAGTGTTGAATTAGTGACAGTGAGTTTATTAATGATGGGATTAACACTAATTCAAGCTAAAGGTTGTAAAGTGATTAAGTGTTCATGATGGTCATGGTGAGTTGTAAGATATAATAGATGTTAATTATGTTGAATTGATAAAAGTAAAGTTTATTAGTGATTGTATGATTACTAATACAAGTTAAAGACTATGAAATTATGAATTGTTCATTAAACCTAATAATGGGGTATTAGTGAACTCTTAGTAATTGTTGTTAAGTGACCTTATTAATGGTCTAAATATGATGATTAGTAATGATTAAGGTTGATTAAAGTGTTGTTGTGATCATGTTAATCATAACTGATGAACGCCAAAATGTGCTATTTTATAGTACTAATTACCCCTTTATTCAATATATTTCTTATGCATTTTTATTGAATTTGATACTCATTTCGTTCATATTTACATTTAGGAGTTATTTGGAGCTTGAATTGGAAAAGAAGCAGAAAATGAGTTAGTATTGAAGAAAAGAAGTTAAAATGAGTGAAGTTTGAAGAATGGAGGTCGATGGCTAAAAATATGGAGAAATGCATCCATACGGCGTATGGAATCCATACGGCGTATGGATGGTGTGAGCTGGGCTGCCAAGTTACGCGGACCTGACCCATGGGCTTTTCAATCCATACGGCGTATGGATGTCTATACGGCGTATGGATTGGCTCGGCAGAAACCTTAAATATTTCATTTGTTTTCATTTTGAGGGTTATCACACACCATTCTTCTTCAGCCGATTTTACTCTAAAAACCATCATTTCTAGAGACTTTTGGAGGTAGAATACAAAAGAAATCGAAGCTTGTTCTTTCATTCAATCGTTATTTCGACATTTCGGTTTGATTACATTCTTTCCTTTCAATTGATTATGATTATTGGTATGATATTGAATCTGATTTTCTGGAATAACATGAGTGGCTAAGTTTCTTATGTGTTTGTTTAGATGATGATACTTAATTGATGGATTGATTATTAGATTTGCGAACGTATTGGATTTTATTCAAGTTTATGTGTTTATTCGTCGATCCTTGGTTAATTGATGATTGTTCCTGATTACCTAACGTGGTTTTATAATTAATTGAGATTGATTTCCTATTAGTTATAGAATTATTGATGATTGTTGATTTTAATTGACAATTATTGCTGAATATATTGAGTTTGACGGGTTAGGGCTAATAATTGGTAATAGTCATTGATGAACAAGATAACTAGTACTCCCTCCGTCTCAAAATTATTGTCCACCAACAAAAAAACACGCAGTTTAATAAAAGTGGGACCACAACACCTTTCAACCACTCAAATGGAATCTTCACCCACTAAAGTCTCTTCCTATTGGTTGAAATGAAAAGTGGACAATAATTTTGGGACATCCAAAAAAGGAAAGGTGGACTATTATTTTGGGACGGAGGTAGTATTAGTTATAGACTTTGTTGATTCAAGTCAAAAGAATAAATCACATAAACGATGTTGGTTTAATCTAGAATACAATTTGGTGGGCAACGTTAAATTGAACTGTTAACGTGTTGAAAACAACTTTGTGTCTTTTTTAATTGTGTTTAATTCAATTTATCTTGTAAGGAAGGTTGATGCAATTGATAAAGCACGATAAAATCCATATGTGAGCAATTAAATAAAATGATTTCCAGATTTGAAGGAAAGTAATCTAAGCAAATGCATTTCTTTTATCATTTGAATTAAATCTTTTAATTAATTAAGTATTTTATCATTTCTTTATTTTTTTATTATTATTAAGTTTTATTTAATAAACCATTTCTTCATAATTGTTTGCCAATTGGTCGATCGGAACTGAAACGCCACCATTATTTATTGCTTTTATTATTTGTATCAATTTCCAATTTATAAAATTAAACATCCGTTCCCTGTGTTCGACTCGGACTTATCATACTATACTATTATATGACCAGGTATTCTTGCCTGAGTTGTGTATAGTTAGTAAGGTAATTTCCATTTTAAAATAAGGCTTTGTTTACACAGCATCAAGTTTTTGGCGCCGCTGCCGAGGAGCGGTTTGATTCAATTAAATAAGCTGGAAGTTGTCTTTTGTTTATTTGTGTGTGATTTTTAGTTAGTTCATATTTTATTTGGTATTTTGATTAATTATTTTTCCTGTTTAAAGGTTAGTTTATAAGTTAGGTATTTTAGTAGCCTGTTCTACTGAGTTGAAAAGTTCATTGCAGGAGTTTATGACCAGAACAACAGTTCCTGACCCAACCGACCCTTTTGAAGAACCCGAACGTATATTTCATCAAAGAAGACGCGCTTCTTCCGCACCACCAAACTCACCGTTAATCAACACCTTTCTTAGCGACGATTTCGAGGTTTTTACCAATAACCTTTTCACCCCGCGAACCAGAAACTACCATTCGTATCTAGAAGGCGATTTCGGAGAGTACCTAAAATTCCTTTTTAGGGATCAAGCAGAACCGGAGAGCACAATGGCAGAAGATATCGCCAACATAACTCTCGAGGAGTATTCGAGTTGAATGCGTAATGACCGAGGCACTAGAGTAGTAAGGCCGGCAATTGCGCAAGATGTGGAGTTTGAAATCAAAGGACAGTTCCTCAAGGAGCTTAGGGAGAATCCTTTTCGTGGAGAAGAAAGGGACGATGCTAACGATCATGTGGAGAAGATCGTGGAGATAGCAGATATGTTCAACGTTCCCAACATTACACGCGATCAAGTCATGCTCCGAGTATTCCCTATCACACTCAAGGGAGCCGCTAAAAGATGGATTCAAAACGAGCCAGCTGGATCCATCACCACATGGGAAGACCTTCGCAAGAAGTTTCTTAAGATGTATTGTCCTCCTTCTAAAACTTCGAAGATGATCGATGAGATTAGAAATTTCAAGCAAGAAATTGATGAGTCGTTACACCAAGCTTGGGAGAGATATAAGGACTTGATGCATAAGTGCCCGCAGCACGACCTTAGCATGCATATTTAAATTTATTAAAGAAAAGAAAACAAGCATATTTAAATACGAAAGATAGATTAACACCTGGAAAGAAGTACAACAACTCGTAGCTAAAATATGTGTCCCGGAGCACCTCCGTAGAAATCTTCCTTGATTAGTTAATTAGCTAGTCTAATTAACTTGGAAGAATTACAACTACAAAGAAATAAAGATATAGAAATGTGTGTTTTCAAAAGTGTGGAATATATATGGTGCCTTTTCAAATGAAACCCATGGCTCCTACTTATAGGAGAGTTTTGGTGCATGTTAGCAAGTGGAAGCTCACAATAGCAAAAGGTGGAAAAGGTGGTGGCACCGGGTACGGGCATATAGTGGCACGAGGTACGTAAAGTTGTGGAAAGGTCTAGCACCGGGTACGTAAAGTTGCGGAAAGGTATAGCACCGGGTACACGCAATGTAACACCCCAATAATTCACTGTTTTGCGGAAGCATACTTGGGTGTTACTAATCAATATACAAAGCACAAGATATACAGCAAACGACCTCTAAATGAGACGTTTTGTAAATTAGTTACATTCCATAGATATAGTGTTTGAAAACTTAGTGTTTTCGTATACAAAAATGTAGTTTCCCTAGAGTCCGCGCGTGTAGCGGGAGATTCTATTACATAATCAAAATATACAAAAGATAATGCTAAGAATCTCCGTTAATGCAGTTGTGTTGAAATCATGCGACTCTAGCTAAAATCCTGGAGTAATCCTACTCCATCCGGGTACCTGAGAAAACATGCTAAAAAGTGTCAACCAAAAGGTTGGTGAATCTCACAGGTTTGTAATTAATATCGGCTTTGAACACGAGATTTCATTAGTAGTGCCCGTAGGCGTAAAATCAGCCATTGCAATCCAGCAATCGTAAAATCAGTATTTGCAATCCCGCAAATGTAAATAAATAAGTTTATACCGTTGCCATGAGGCTCATAATCGAAGCTTAACCCGTAAATAATATGTTTGCTCCCGTGACATGCCCGTAAGTGAGCAAGCATCAGTAACGAATAAGTTGTCACCCGTTTATACGTGTAAATCGGTACGTGGCAGCGCTACTGCCCCGGGTGGGGAGGGTCATTTCCCTAATGGATCCATTAACTACTGTTCGCGCTTAAGTCCATAACTAACGATATATGATGGAGAGACTTCTGTTTGTAAGTAAACTCATGCAATTTCGTTTGGTATAGTAAACAGTTTAGTACTTGTGTTCAAGGAAAAAAAATAGTAGCATGTATCTCCCCCAATAAGATAAAACAGTAAAAGTGGGGCCGTAAGACTCACCTGAGTCTTTGCAAGTACGTTTATATTAATAAACGAGTAAATAATATCAACCGTAGGTTCTCCGAACCCGTAATCTTCAAATGCCTAAACATATAAAGTTAAGTAAGTAGATGTCTCGCAAGACCATCTAGGCTAGTTGTTTACACAACTCATTATGTCCAAGTGTTTGTTTAGTAATCCGTTTGTAGTTTGAAAACAAATATGGCCCGTTGGTGACGGTTTGTAATAATGATTCAAAGTGTTATCATTTATAACGCAATTTAGTGTAATTGTAATAGAAAGTATGTTCTATGACATTTGTTAAGTCGTATGACATAAGTATTTGAAGTTGTGTAAGTTCGACACTTAGTAAAATCTGACTTTTCAAGGTTCTGGTTTGTGCGACGTAGCATGCGACGTAGCATGCGACGTAGGGTGCGACGAAGGCATGTACGTCGCATGATGCGACCTTCGCAAATCAATGCGACGTAGGGGCTGGCGTCGCTAAGCGCGACGTCGCAACTTAATGCGACGTAGTGACGGACGTCACACAATGCGACGTCACGAAGGGTTGTGCGACGTAGGCCGCGACGTCGCTAAGTACGACGTTGGCCACATAATGCGACGTTTTGAGCTACGTCGCAGATAGCCCAGCGTCTCTGCGACGTAGCGGTCTGATCGGAAATTGGTGGCCTGAAAATCGGTCGAAAAGCTTCCGTTAGGTCCAAATCTTTTACCCAACCCATTTTTGGACATTTTAAGCATATTTAAACCATAAGAACGTAAAAATGAGCAAAAACGGAGAGTTTCGGGTTTTGTCGGAAACTTACAAAATGTCGGATAGAAAATCCGAAAAGATAGGAATGTAGATCGTGTGATGGTGAACGTTTTCTTCCAAAGAGAGGCTATGATCCGAGTGCGTTTAATATGTTTATTTATTGATTTTGATGGTGGTGGTGTGTTGGTGAAATGGAGAGAAAAGAAAAGAAGAAAGAGAAAGGAAAAGAGAAAATGAAAAGAAAAGAAGAGAAGGTGGGAGGTTAAGCCTCCCATTTTCAGTCCGCGCCTCCGCGCTCCGTGCGGTGTTCGTTTCCTCCGTCGTTTAAACGTTATATCAAGCAGTTATATTTTTTTTTTAAAAGGTGACGGGAATATTTTAAATGAAATACCTTGAAATTAATTATAAAAACATTTGTCGAAGTATTAAAATTCTTAACTCGCGTTTAATACGTATTCGTTAAATTATTTAAAATGTCGTCGCGATATTATAAATAATGTTTGTTCGCTGTGTATTTTATATAATAAAATACGTTCTCATTATTTAGGTAAGTTTCTGTCACCAACGTCCAAGTAACTGTGTCGGACTCCGTCCGGTTAATTCGTACGATTAATCCAAATCGCGTAAGTACACTTATATATATATAAATCACCTTATACATATACAAATAGAGTCTGCAATTAGTCCTATTACATACTAATTACAACTAGTTACAATTAATTAGGCATAATTAATTATCCTAATTTAGCAGGTGTTACATTCTCCCCTTGTTAAAGAAATTTCGTCCCGAAATTAGCTTGAGTGCACGGACGGTGCGTTGTCTGGGAAGAGATGTGGGTATTTCTGTAGCATTTGGTCTTCCCGTTCCCAGGTGAACTCAGGGCCGCGCCTAGAATTCCACCTGACTTTTACTATGGGAATACGACTCTGTTTCAATTGCTTGACCTCTCGGTCCATGATTTCCATAGGTTTCTCGACAAAATGAAGTTTATCATCGATTTGAATTTCGTCGAGCGGTATAATCAGCGTCTAGTCAGACAGACATTTCTTCAAGTTAGAAATGTGGAATGTGTTGTGTACGCTGCTAAGTTCAGCAGGAAGTTGCAGGCGATATGCCACTGGACCAATCCTTTCAAGGATTTCGAATGGTCCGATGTATCTAGGATTTAGTTTGCCTCGTTTCCCGAATCGAATAACACCTTTCCACGGTGCCACTTTGAGAAGTACCTTGTCTCCTACCTGGAACTCAAGGTGTTTGCGTCTCACGTCAGCATAGCTTTTCTGACGATCACGTGCGGCTTTCAGCCGGTTTTGAATACCAACGATTTTCTCAGTAGTTTCTTGAATGATTTCTGGACCCGTGAGTTGGGATTCTCCTAACTCAGTCCAACAGACAGGTGATCGGCACTTACGTCCGTAAAGTGCCTCGAAGGGTGCAGCCTTTATGCTGGTATGGTAACTGTTGTTGTACGAAAACTCACACAACGGTAAGTGATTTTCCCAAGAAGTACCGAAGTCGACTACGCAGGCTCGTAGCATATCCTCCAGTGTTTGAATAGTTCGCTCGCTTTGGCCATCGGTTTGCGGGTGATAAGCAGTACTCATATCCAGACGAGTACCAAGAGATTTCTGTAGCGATTGCCAAAAGTTAGAAGTAAAACGGCTGTCCCTATCTGAGATGATCGAGATAGGTACACCGTGTCGCGAGATGATTTCTTTGACATAGATGCTAGTCAGACGCTCCATCTTGTCGGTTTCCTTGATGGCCAGAAAATGAGCAGATTTCGTGAGACGGTCCACGATCACCCAAATGGTATCGCAACCACTCGAAGTTTTCGGTAGTTTGGTAATGAAGTCCATGGAAATCTGTTCCCATTTTCATTGAGGAATTTCAGGTTGTTGAAGCAACCCAGAGGGTCTTTGGTGTTCGGTCTTTACTTTGGAACAGGTTAGGCATTTACTGACGTACAGGGCGATGTCAGCTTTCATGTTAGGCCACCAATACAACCCTTTGACGTCATGATACATCTTGTCAGATCCAGGATGTATAGAGTATCGAGATTTGTGAGCTTCAGCCATCACCAAATCTCGCAAGTTTCCGAATTTGGGTAACCACACCCGGTTAGAGAAGTATCGAGTTCCATCGGGTTTGATTTCGAATTGTTTATCCAAGCCTCGCAAGGCTTCATTTTTCAAGTTTTCATCGTTGAGTGCTTCAAGTTGAGCGGTAAGGATTTGAGCAGGAAGCTCGTTACGAATTGTCATAGAAAGTGCTCGGACTCGAAGGGGTTTCACTCGTTCTTTTCGGCTTAAAGCATCGGCAACTACGTTAGCCTTGCCCGGATGGTATTTGATCTCGCAGTCGTAGTCACTAAGTAACTCAACCCAGCGACGTTGTCTCATGTTTAGATCTTTCTGATCGAATATGTGTTGGAGGCTTTTGTGATCGGTAAAGATAGTGCTTTTCGTACCGTAGAGATAATGTCTCCAGATTTTCAATGCGAAGACCACAGCACCTAACTCGAGGTCGTGGGTCGTATAGTTTTTCTCGTGGATTTTCAGTTGTCGTGAGGCATAGGCAATGACTTTTTCCCGTTGCATCAACACACAACCAAGTCCTTGGTGTGAGGCGTCGCAGTAAACTACGAAATCGTCGGTGCCCTCGGGTAAGGACAAGATTGGTGCACTGCAAAGTTTGTTTTTCAATAGCTGGAAGGCTGACTCTTGTTTATCAGTCCAATCGAACTTCTTATCCTTTTGAGTCAGCGTGGTTAGGGGAACAGCTATTCTTGAAAAGTTTTCAATGAATCGACGGTAATAACCAGCAAGACCTAAGAATTGTCTCACTTCGGTTGGAGTGGTCGGTGACTCCCAGCCCTTGATTGCTTCAATCTTGGTGGGATCAACATGAATTCCTTGGCTGTCAATCACGTGCCCGAGGAATTGAACGGTTCGAATCCAGAACTCACACTTAGAGAATTTGGCATATAACTCTTCGTGTTTCAGAAGTCCTAGAATGGTTTTCAGATGTTGAGCATGTTCCTGTTCGTTACGAGAGTAAATCAGGATATCATCGATGAACACAATGACGAATTTGTCAAGATATGGTTTGCACACCCGATTCATAAGGTCCATGAATACGGCCGGTGCGTTGGTCAACCCGAATGGCATCACTTGGAATTCATAATGCCCATAACGAGTTCGGAAAGCTGTCTTTGGGATATCATTGTCACGGACTCGGAGTTGATGATAACCCGACCGTAGATCAATCTTTGAGTAAACACTCGATCCCTGGAGTTGGTCAAACAGATCGTCAATTCTAGGAAGTGGGTACCGATTCTTTATGGTTAGCTTATTCAGCTCTCGGTAGTCAATACACATGCGGAAAGATCCATCTTTCTTTTTCACGAATAAGACCGGAGCTCCCCAAGGCGAGGAACTTGGTCGAATGAATCCTCTGTCCAGGAGTTCCTGTAGTTGGTTAGACAACTCCTGCATTTCGGATGGTGCTAAACGGTAAGGGGCTCGTGCCACGGGTGCAGCTCCGGGCACAAGTTCGATTTGAAATTCAACTTGTCTAGGTGGCGGCAGTCCGGGCAAGTCTTCAGGAAAGACTTCCGGGAAATCCCGCACGATCGGAACATCCTCAAGTCGCTTCTCCTCCGACTTCTTCTCCGTTACATGTGCGAGGATGGCTTGATACCCTTTTCGTAGATATTTTCTAGTTTTCAGACAGGAGACAATATTCAGATTCCGTCTGCCGGTCTCCCCTTGTAGGACTAAGGTTCCACCGGAGACAAGAGGTATGCGAACGAGTTGGTCATGACAGATGATTTCAGCTCGGTGCTTGGATAACCAATCCATACCGACAATAATATCGAAGCTGCCGATCTCGACAGGGATTAAATCAATGGGAAACGTTTCGTTCGTGAGGTTAAGTGTACAGTTGTGTATGATACTATCAGTCTCAATCAGTTTGCCATTAGCTAATTCAACAATGTATTTAGTATCTAAGGCAGTGGGAGTTATATCAAGTAAAGGGCTAAATTTCTCAGAAATGAAGCTTCTATCGGCACCGGTATCGAATAACACAGAAGCAGTAAGGTCGTTGAGAAGGAACGTACCCGTCACGACGTTCGGGTCTTGTCTGGCTTCCCCAGCCTTGATAACGAATGATCTGCCGCGAGCAGGGTTGTTGTTGTTGTTTTTCAGCTTTGGGCAATCTTTCTTGAAATGCCCTGTATTTCCACACCCAAAGCAGGCCTTTGGTGCATTGGTGTTGGGGGTAGGACTGTTCGTTCGGCAATCCTTGGCTAGATGCCCGAACCGCTTGCAGTTGGAGCAAGGGCAAGAACCGTCATGGTGGCGGTTGCATTTGGGACAGTAGGGTCTGCTCCCACTGTACCCTTTCTTCTCCGAAGTTCCAGATGAATAAGCCTTAATGTACTCAGGCTTTTTGTTGGAGGTTTGGTTGGATGAGTTGGGGTTTCCTTCCCACTTGCGTTTGTTGTTTGAAGATGGGGTTGAAGTTGTGCCACGGCGGACAGAATTTGCCGTTAGTTCATGGGCCATACGGATGGCGCTCTGAATAGTACCCGGTTTGGAAGAAGTTACCAGGTCTTGGAGTCTTTCAGGAAGACCATCAACAAATTTCTCGATCCTCTTGTACTCAGGATCGACCATGGTTGGGCACAGAAGTGCCAGTTGGTGGAAACGGTTGGTGTATCCGGTGATGTCATCACCCTGCATCTTGTGGTTCCAGAATTCCACTTCTAGTTGTTTCAATTCATCCGTGGGGCAATACTCGCCCCTCAACATCTTCTTCAACTCCTCCCACGGGAGTTGGTAAGCAGCAGCAACACAAACAGTCTGGGCATAAGTGTTCCACCAGGTGAGTGCGGTGTCAGTAAAATTACTAACGGAGAACTTAACCTTATCTCCCTCCGCACAGTTGCAGATAAGAAATACAGACTCAACTTTCTCAATTCAGCATACTAGACCGATAGCTCCCTCAGTACCTGCAAAGTTTAGAGGTTTGCAGTTCTGAAAGTCTTTGTATGAACAGGGTTTAACAGTAGTGGTTTCAGCGGCATCGCTGTTCCTCGAGGAATTTGGTGGAGTATTCCGAGCCAAGGCTTCAGTAACAGCCTGGGTTATAAGGGAGGTAATCTGGGCGTCGGTGTATGGTCGTGTCTTTGGCGGCATGATTCTTCAATAAAAGAAATGAAGATACATGAGATTTTGTATGAGCTGGTAATTGTCACAGATGTACATGTATAAAAGCAGTAATACATAACATCAACATGGAAAATGACAATTAATGTGAGTTGAGATAACAAAGGATATCTGATAGATAAAGTGAGTTCAAAAGTTACATCCTACAGAGATATTACAAAAGGTGTCGGGAATGGTTACATCCGACTAGTTTATAGAGTAGTGCTAGATAGTCCCTAGATTACGAGGTAGATTACAAGACAAAAACTACACTATTCTTAATGTAGATTAATTTGTTCCATAGTGTGCCAAGGCGGTCCACAGTTTCTGCTAGTCGGTTGGTTCATTCTTAGTTAAGGTTCCTGGCTTTCGGATTCGTCTTCCGACTCCAGGTTCAGGCCGTGTGGGTGGTAGCGTGCCTCAAGCATGTCCCTGTATCTTTGAGTCGTGGAGCGGTACCTAGTCTCCTCCGTTGACTTCCTGCCCAAACGTTTGATCCATGTTTTGGTCCTACGGGTTAGGTTGGTGGCCACTTTCTTCCAGTAACGGATCTTATCTTTGATTCGTGTAGGGACAGATCGGTTTGAGATTCTCAATTTTTGTTCATAGTCCATGCACTTACGCTTAAGTGCCCAATTTCGGCCGTCTAGTCCCACGGCCTGATCTCGCACTCTTTCATATTCTTCAATGTCGATGCCAGTCATTCCGAAATTCTGATTTTCGTTTCCCTCCAGCATGATTTCTTCTTCTGGTACGATGTCCTCATCGAGATACGTGTACTGGATTTGTTCCTCGTGGACCTGGTCACTATCAGACACGTAGTCGTCCATTTGGGAATTCGCGGCTTTGAGTTCTATAGAAATGACAGAGAGAGGATTTTAGTCCTTGGAAGTACGTTGCTTCCGGGTGTTAGATGTGATTTTCATAAAATCATTAGAGTGCGCCACAAGGTGGTGTGACGGAAATCAAGTCTGTCATGGTCGGTGCAAACCGCTGAGAGAAATTCGTAAGTGTCGCCAGAGAAACGTCGGCTATCTCTATAGCGAGTGTGTTTACGTGCGAGGCCTATTCATATATATTTAATATATAATAGCCTAGCGTATGTCTAGCACATAACAAATAAGAGTCTCGGTTCCCTCGTGGTCAGAGTCTACTAACGCATTCCTGTTCGACATAACCATTTCAGACCTCACATCATCTTTCCTTAATTGTACATAGTTGATCAGGCTATGTTAAATTAAAGTCGTATGATGAAATTCCTGAACCAATCATGCCTAGTAAGGAAATACTGCCTAATGGTCATAGTCTAGGCCCACTAAATGCAACCTAGTTCACTATAACCTTAGGCTCTGATACCAATCTGTAACACCCCAATAATTCACTGTTTTGCGGAAGCATACTTGGGTGTTACTAATCAATATACAAAGCACAAGATATACAGCAAACGACCTCTAAATGAGACGTTTTGTAAATTAGTTACATTCCATAGATATAGTGTTTGAAAACTTAGTGTTTTCGTATACAAAAATGTAGTTTCCCTAGAGTCCGCGCGTGTAGCGGGAGATTCTATTACATAATCAAAATATACAAAAGATAATGCTAAGAATCTCCGTTAATGCAGTTGTGTTGAAATCATGCGACTCTAGCTAAAATCCTGGAGTAATCCTACTCCATCCGGGTACCTGAGAAAACATGCTAAAAAGTGTCAACCAAAAGGTTGGTGAATCTCACAGGTTTGTAATTAATATCGGCTTTGAACACGAGATTTCATTAGTAGTGCCCGTAGGCGTAAAATCAGCCATTGCAATCCAGCAATCGTAAAATCAGTATTTGCAATCCCGCAAATGTAAATAAATAAGTTTATACCGTTTCCATGAGGCTCATAATCGAAGCTTAACCCGTAAATAATATGTTTGCTCCCGTGACATGCCCGTAAGTGAGCAAGCATCAGTAACGAATAAGTTGTCACCCGTTTATACGTGTAAATCGGTACGTGGCAGCGCTACTGCCCCGGGTGGGGAGGGTCATTTCCCTAATGGATCCATTAACTACTGTTCGCGCTTAAGTCCATAACTAACGATATATGATGGAGAGACTTCTGTTTGTAAGTAAACTCATGCAATTTCGTTTGGTATAGTAAACAGTTTAGTACTTGTGTTCAAGGAAAAAAAATAGTAGCATGTATCTCCCCCAATAAGATAAAACAGTAAAAGTGGGGCCGTAAGACTCACCTGAGTCTTTGCAAGTACGTTTATATTAATAAACGAGTAAATAATATCAACCGTAGGTTCTCCGAACCCGTAATCTTCAAATGCCTAAACATATAAAGTTAAGTAAGTAGATGTCTCGCAAGACCATCTAGGCTAGTTGTTTACACAACTCATTATGTCCAAGTGTTTGTTTAGTAATCCGTTTGTAGTTTGAAAACAAATATGGCCCGTTGGTGACGGTTTGTAATAATGATTCAAAGTGTTATCATTTATAACGCAATTTAGTGTAATTGTAATAGAAAGTATGTTCTATGACATTTGTTAAGTCGTATGACATAAGTATTTGAAGTTGTGTAAGTTCGACACTTAGTAAAATCTGACTTTTCAAGGTTCTGGTTTGTGCGACGTAGCATGCGACGTAGGGTGCGACGAAGGCATGTACGTCGCATGATGCGACCTTCGCAAATCAATGCGACGTAGGGGCTGGCGTCGCTAAGCGCGACGTCGCAACTTAATGCGACGTAGTGACGGACGTCGCACAATGCGACGTCACGAAGGGTTGTGCGACGTAGGCCGCGACGTCGCTAAGTACGACGTTGGCCACATAATGCGACGTTTTGAGCTACGTCGTAGATAGCCCAGCGTCTCTGCGACGTAGCGGTCTGATCGGAAATTGGTGGCCGGAAAATCGGTCGAAAAGCTTCCGTTAGGTCCAAATCTTTTACCCAACCCATTTTTGGACATTTTAAGCATATTTAAACCATAAGAACGTAAAAATGAGCAAAAACGGAGAGTTTCGGGTTTTGTCGGAAACTTACAAAATGTCGGATAGAAAATCCGAAAAGATAGGAATGTAGATCGTGTGATGGTGAACGTTTTCTTCCAAAGAGAGGCTATGATCCGAGTGCGTTTAATATGTTTATTTATTGATTTTGATGGTGGTGGTGTGTTGGTGAAATGGAGAGAAAAGAAAAGAAGAAAGAGAAAGGAAAAGAGAAAATGAAAAGAAAAGAAGAGAAGGTGGGAGGTTAAGCCTCCCATTTTCAGTCCGCGCCTCCGCGCTCCGTGCGGTGTTCGTTTCCTCCGTCGTTTAAACGTTATATCAAGCAGTTATATTTTTTTTTTAAAAGGTGACGGGAATATTTTAAATGAAATACCTTGAAATTAATTATAAAAACATTTGTCGAAGTATTAAAATTCTTAACTCGCGTTTAATACGTATTCGTTAAATTATTTAAAATGTCGTCGCGATATTATAAATAATGTTTGTTCGCTGTGTATTTTATATAATAAAATACGTTCTCATTATTTAGGTAAGTTTCTGTCACCAACGTCCAAGTAACTGTGTCGGACTCCGTCCGGTTAATTCGTACGATTAATCCAAATCGCGTAAGTACACTTATATATATATATAAATCACCTTATACATATACAAATAGAGTCTGCAATTAGTCCTATTACATACTAATTACAACTAGTTACAATTAATTAGGCATAATTAATTATCCTAATTTAGCAGGTGTTACACGCAAGGACCAAAAAGCGGGATCTGGATGGGGAGTGGCAGCAGCCGGCGGCCTGGTGGCTGGCCGGCGGCGGCTGGCTGCCACCAGCCCCAGTTCGTCGCCCGTTGCCTCGTTGCTCGTTTCGCGCGTATCTTCTTAGTTATGCGTCCGTTTGCATTGATTCTTTTTTTGTTGGATTCGTAATTCAAAAACGAAGACTTTGATGAAAAGATATCCCAAAAATATGTCTCTGAACTTTAGATGTGTCATGCGAATCGTTTGGATCTTCCGGCGTACGTAGAATCTTCATTCTTCGTCCGTTTTTGTTGATTCTTCTTCTGTTGAATTCGTAATTTGAAAACGAACATCTTGGTTAAGATGGATGTTGGTGATGGGTACTTTTGTCTTGAAATCTCGTTTTGATGTCTTGAATCTTCAAACGTGCGTAGAATCTTCGTTTTTCGGCCGTTTTGCTTGATTTTGCTTGTGCAACCTTGTTTTGATCTTCTTAGAATATTATCAATGATTTGTGCGTTGTTTGAGTCCAAATGCCAAGTATTTCTCCAGAATGAGAGAGATATCGGTGGTAAAAACGTGACTTTTTACGCGATATCAGGGGGTAAGTTAGATGGAGTGTTCTAGTTGAGGTATCACTAGTGTGATTGAGATAAGGGTTAGCTCGGACAGATCCAGTACCCCTCCTGTGATTTCGTGTGACTCGTGCCTCTCCAGTGATATAGTAGAGAGGTTCAGGAGAACTTTGTGCCGGTGAGACAGGTAACACGGTTACCTCCTCGGTAGTTGGTAGGGTTTGAGTCTCGTCATTTATGTCAACTGGTGCTAGATGAGGAATGTCTGCCATTTCTGTGGCAAGAGCGTTTAGTGAATATCGGGAGGCCTATATATATATATATATATATATATAGCATATAATATAGCCTAATATGTCTAGCACAAACAAATATAGTTCCGGTTTCTCTCGTGGTCAGAGTTAACTAGTGTATTCCTGTTCAACATAACCGTTTCAGACCTTATATCGATTCTTATTTAATTGTACATAGTTGAATCAGACTATGTTAAATTATACTTGAACGGTGTTATTCCTGAATTAGTCATACCTAATAAGGAGATACTACCTAACGGTCATAGTCTAGGCCCACTAAATGCAACCTAGTTCACTATAACCTTAGGCTCTGATATCAATCCATCGCACCCCCAAATTCGGGTTGCGGAAGCGAATCGGGTCGGGGCGCGACTAATCAATAATCAAAACACACAAGGTATATAATGAACAACATCTACATACGTCGTTTACAAAAATACATTGATTGTAATAAAGTTTACAATAGTTAATAAGTTACAAAAGCTCGGTAACCTATCTGAGAGATTCTATGGCATTACTACTTTTACAAAATATAATAATGCAGGAAAATCTCTTGATGTTTGGATTGCGACTCGAGCTAGATAATCCTGAGCAGTCCTACTACTGCCGTGTACCTGAGAACACATGCTAAAAGGGTCAATTAACGCTGGTGAGCTCACAAGTGTAATGATGAAACAACAATGTATGAACCACAAGATTGAGTATAATGATTTGAATTTAATCAAATAAATATGTATATTACTTCCATGAGCTCATAGTTTGAGCTTAATTGAGGGGTCAGGATCACAATCAAGTGCCCGATCGAGTTTGCCTCCTGCATGTGCCTAATCATACACACGTGTGAACAAATGATAATGCGTCCGTTCGACCGCAGTCGTGGTAGCGCGACTACCCCGGACGGGGATTGTCAATCCCATATGGTACCATACACTAACACTCGTGCTAAATCCATACTAATAAACTATGATGTGGAGGGCTTCATGATTAGTAAAAAACAACTCATGCAGTAAATATATCGAGTTTTGTACTTGTGTTCACATGTAAATAAAACTGAGCATGTATTCCCACCCCTGGGTTTAAAATAGTAAAAATGAGGGGGTATGAGACTCACCTGAGTCTGATGATATGCAGTGAAGCAAATATGCTGTGGTACAATGTGGTGTCCGAAGACTGTAACCTGCCAGGCATTCAAAACGCACAAGGTTATTAGTATATGTAGACGTCTCAAGTGACCGTCCATGCTAGTTGTTCATCCAACTAGTAATGTCCAAATAATTTGTTTTGATTTGTTTGTTTGTGTTTTGAAAACATGTACGGCCCGTTGGTGACGGATTGTAATAACAATCTCAACTATTATTATTATACTTGTGTTGTTGTATACTTTAACAAGTATATATATATTTCGTGTATAAGTTGTATCATATTCAATTTGTTTGATATAATATGTTCCAACACTTAGAGAAATAGATCAATTCTGTTTTTGGCGACACTGGGCTAGTGTCGCTATAGGCGATACTGGGCTAGTGTCGCTATAGGCGACACTAGGTGAGTGTCGTTGGATTATGATTTTTAATTGATTAGCGACACTAGATTAGTGTCGCTATAGGCGACACTTCTTAATTATGGCGTCACTATGGTAAGTGTCGCTATATGCAACGTCATATTGATTTTGACGACACTAGGCTTAGTGTCGCTATAGGCGACACTGGATAAGGTAGCGTCACTTGGTTGAGTGTCGCTAGGAGACACTTAATCGGTTTAGGCGTCACTGGGTTGAGTGTCTCTAGGCGACACTTAATCAAATTAGGCGTCACTGGGCTAGTGTCGCTATAGGATTTGGCCCTCTAGCGACACTAGCGGCTGATCATGTTTTCATTTTCGGTTCGATGGTTAAACGTGCTCGGTTTGACCCGACACTTTTACACATGTCTTAAAATGGTCCAATAAGTTCAATAAAATTATTGGTTCGTGTCGGAGTTCACCCGAAGTGTCGGTTTTGTGAAATGACTAAAATAGCCCTTATGTTTATGTTTTCAGATTTTCGACTCGATAAATCTCTCGTTTTCTACACTTTTTAATCCAAAACAAGTCTCACCAAAAATCTCAGTTGGACATATATATGTCTAGTTCATTTCTGCATTTTATGGTAATTTTATAAGTTCATTTACTATTTTTAACAAAGATAAATATGAAGAGTGGTCGGTTTTGGTCCGAAACCGACACTAGTTAAAAGATCAGCTTCTACACCAAAAACCGTGTATTTCTGGAAAATGTCAAAGAAGAACTTTTTGTAAAGGACATCCATATGGAGATTTTGGTATAAGATTCATGTATTGATTCATCATAGAACTCAAGTTATAGTCGTTTTCGTGAGACGAATTTTCTGGGCAGAAAACTGTGAGAGAAAGTGGTCGGTTTTGTGCAAAACTTTTTTCAAGCTTTGATTTGGACATTTTCTTGTCAAATGATCAACTAGACATGTAAATATATGTAAAGCATGAAAATCTAGTGAGATAAAGTGGTAGAATCATACCAAAATCGTGTTCTAGAGGGAGAGAAGAGTGAGATGATGCTCGGTAGTGCTTCCTTCTCCTTTTCCTTGTTTTTCTTACTTCAAAAGGTGGTGAATGATGATGGATTGTGGTGGTGGTGTGGCTGATCAAAGAGAGGGAAAAGAGAGGGTATTTGGTGTGTGTTTTAGAGAGATGTTAGAGAGAGAGAGAGATGGAATGGAAATGAACATTAGGGTGGTGTTTTGAATGCATTAGGTCAAGGAACAAGATCCACTTTTTGTTGATCTTGTTTTGGCTGATTTTTGTGATGAAAATGGGAGGTGAGATTTGTAAAATCTTGCCTTCCAATTAGTGGTATTATACCCGTGTTTGTTTACCCGATCGTTTAAACGTTCGTTCACCCATTAAACGTTAAACGTACGTATTTTAAATAACGATTGAATTTCGATATGTTTGAATTGAAGTATTTTTTTATAATACTTGGAAAACATTACAAAAAATGTTTGGTTATGGTGTCGGTATTGATTTACGTGCTCGTGTTTCGATTGCTTAGTCGCGTAACGTTTAAATTATACGTTTTTGTTAACGATTTGAATTACGATGTTTTAAATAAATGATTTCTATCCAAAATAATATATTTTTATTGATAAAATATATTTTGACGTTAATTCGATTGTCGGGCGCGTTTCATGAGTTTTCGGTCGCATTTGAGCATTTTATACGATACGTAATACTTACTGAATATTATCAAAATAATATTTGGAAATGAATATGTTTATCAAATAATTTCATATTATTTAATAAATTAAGTTCACCAACGTCCGTATTATTGTATCGGGATCCGCCCGATATGAAAATGCACGATTCAAATAAATCGCGTACGTGTATATATTCTCAAATATATATAATGATACACATAATTAGCCTATTACAAAACTAATTACACGTATTACAAAGTGATTATGACCTAATAGTTTGCCCTAATTTGTCGGGTGTCACATTAAATTTCAAGTGTAAATACGCGATCGCGTATGAAGCCCAGGATCACGTATATTGCAGTTTTTGTTGAATATTTTGTTTTGAGTTCAAGAGTGGGTACAAGTTAATTTTCACCATTTACAAAGTTATGTATGTTCAGTGGGACATTTATAAAAGAGTTTTGAGTGTAAAAAAAAAATTTGGGGCGTTTCACATTTTAAACGGTAATTAGTCTTATTACGACTCTCACAAACTAGTTTAATAGTCACTATGTGTGAGATATTTTATTCAAGTTTTTGGTAGTTTTCTGTATATCAATATATGGTGAAAACATTGGTGTTGTTGAGAACACAAATGTATTGTGTTATTGACCAATAAGAAACAAAGAAAATATTTATATTTTATATATTTAACCCCTCAATTTTCTTAAATATACATATTTAGTCTCTATGTTATAACTAACTGCACATTTTAATTCGTGCAATTTTACTGCACGGAAATTTTTCCCTATCAATATATGTATTTTGGTATACTGAACTTGACTAGCTTAGCTAAATCTTTCAAAATGCCCATGAACTATTAAAGGTGCATTATAATATCATTAACTTCTTAACTTGAAAAACCTGGTTAAATTAAAGCCTTGACTGGATGACTCAATTATTTGACTCATATTTAATTAAGTATTAGGGAGGTGCTATGACGATCATGTTGGCCAGCCATACAAAAAAAGGGAAAAAAAAAACAATAAATCTCTAAATATCTTAATTCGGTAAGATGTTGAAGCAATTGGTGCGTTTGATATATTTTTTTCTTTTATATCTTAATTCATCCATCTTAAAAACCTCTTTCTCGGGACATGGAATGATGGAAAAATGCTTAACATGTCTGATTTAACCAGTATTTTTCTTTTTTATGTTATTATCATTATCATTATTACAATTACAATTACAATTCATTTATTGTTATTCAACTTTCTGATTACAAAATTTAGCATTTGTATGCTAATTTGTATTTAAAAAGCTTTGTATAGTTTACTTAGTTTCATTTTCATTTCTTACACCCCACCCAAAACAAACACACTCTTAATGCTTTAAAACTTAATTGAGTGGGTTTACACTAATACCAAGAATTATCACAAGTAATACATGATAGCAAAAAATGTAGAAAGTTGAGGTTTGATCAAGCAAAAATGTTATACTTGAGTGCAGGGGTGGGGATTGGACAACTCGTTACTCTCTGATTGACGTGAATGATTATCTTAATCAAAATGACGCTAGCTCTTGATCAAGGGTGGTAGGAGTTGCCGAAAAATGTTGAATGTGTATTTGTATGATTATGTGTTGTGGCTTGGAGGATTTTCTATTGTGTCCTTCATCATGATGTTATTCGCCTTATTATTAGGTTATCGTCTCCTAGATTGTAGGAGTTGGTCCACGCGGGATAACTGCCACGCAGCTGGTGATGGAGCAGTTGGTTGACATGGTCAAAAGTATAGTTTTCTTGGCATTAGGCTGAGCGTGTGGGAAGGGGGTTGATGCAGATGAAAGTAATGTACAATTGCGTCAAGGACAATAGATATTCTTCCATTATGCTCGGGGTAAATATGTTCGTTGCTAGGTCTGGTCAGATGGTATATCATTAAGGTTGATCAATAATTATATTCTAGAATCTTTCTTTAACTAGGTTGACTTATATTTGTTAGAATATAGCAAATAACTATAACAAATTGTCATACAATTGCGGAAGCGAATAAACACGTATTTATAATTAGTTAAGATAGAAAACGTGTACCTTTTAGCTAGCTCCAATAATTCGTTTAATAAACGAATAGGTTTCACTAATGGTAAAACCCTCTACAATCGCACACACAACACGTTGTTGATCACCACCTGAATGCTAGTTCAATTAACCAAATTAATATCTTGTTCTCCTTTGTGTTTTTTGACAAAAAGCAAACAACCCTTTTGGGGTTATTTTCTTTTTCGACTTGCAAAACCCACAAGCAATAATTTGGGGTTTTATATTTATTGTTTCGTACGTACCACACAAAAGAAAAACAAATCGGTCAAAGTAAAGGAATCGGTGGTGTAAAAAATTAGAGCAAAGGGTTTAGGTTTTCATTATTATTTATAACCTTTGTTATAATAATTAAATAATAACCATTTATTATTAATTAGTTATAAACCCTTTAAGTAATTAGAAGTAACATTTTAGTCCTAATAACTTTCACCTTTGAACCCTATAATTTAATAACATTTATTAAATTATCACAAATTAACTAATAACTTATCTAGTTATTACAGTTAACTTAACTTGGTTAAATAAGCGGTATCTACGTGTTAATGCGTGTGACCCCGTAGGCTTAAACGTTTATGGACATGCGCTTATTTGACATGGTCATTTCCCAACAGCTCCCACTTGAGCATGTCATAATAAAGGCAATAACATTGGTAAGCGTCTAGCAACACGCCAATGCTCCCAGAAATATTTAAGTATAGTTTCTTAAAATATATTAAAACGATTCCAGTGTTTACTATCCCTTTGTTTCAGATACCTTTGTTAATTACGGATATGGATTATAGTCATTCCATAATTTAACGATTCTGTTTCTCATTCTTATAATCAATTAATATTACCAAATCAATCGAGACACATCTGGATTTCATTTGGGTATGGCCATACAAACATCTTAATTAATTCTAATGAGAGGGCCTAGTGGTATCATACTTCAATAGCTAGTTGAAGGAACAAATTCTATCTTGACTACACGTGTCAGTCATGTACTTCACTACACTTCTGAAAATAGTCCTTTATTACTACCTTATTCAGGATAGCTAGAACTATATCAAGAAGATGTAATTCATACATGCAAGACCTACTTGCATCTCAAGTCTAAGGATAAATAAAGCAACCATTTTACAAGTTTCACTTAATGACGCCGATCCATAAAGTGATAACTTGTCAGTTGGGGTAGTCCAATATGCATCTCATGGATATCATGTGAGTTTGGAGGGACCATCCATGCCAATCACTCAGATTTATCTTAGTTTAACTATATTCCCATATAGTTAATCGATAATGGACATTTTAGAATAATATAAGAATTATTCAAGGATTTAAACATGCAAAAATAGGATACAATTAATTATCAAATGAAAATAAACATACCAGGTACTTTAATTCATTTATTAGATAATAATTGTCTAACATCCTTTATCCAAATACTATAAAAAACAGATTTACATGAGATAACTAGCAATACGAAGTCCTATGCCCTTGGCATATTGATTAAGCTTTCACTTAGGTAAAGCCTTCCTAAATGGATCAGCTAGATTATCATCTGCGTGAACTTTGAGTAGATTGATTTCACCTAAAACATAGTGGTATCTTATAGGGTAATGCCTGACCCCATTCTGAACTCCAGGTTCATCAACAATGAAAATTGCTCATGAGTTATTGCAGTATAACTCTATGGGGTTTTTATTTGTGGGTACCACTTCAAGCCCATAAATAAAATTTTCTAATTCAGACGGTTTCCATCTCAGCTTCCGAAGGTGCTATGTACTCTGATTCAGTTGTAGACTTGGCAGTTTTTGATTGCTTCATAAGGAACCATTTCCACTGCGTCTCTATTGGTAAAAAAAATCCAGCATCACTGTAATTAGTCACTTTGAGCTCAGCTTCAGGATTTTAACCATACATCAGGAATATCTCACTAGTAACCCTTAGATACTCGAGAATAATTTTCACAATAGTCCAGTGAGTTTCAACGAGTGACTTTCATCCGGATTCTGTTAAAAATGGCTGGCTATGTTCTGTACGAACGCCACATCAGGTCTAGTGCATCTAACCGCATACATTTTTAGATTCAACAGCCAAAGCATAAGGAACCCTTTGCATACGCTCCACCTCCTCAGGTGTAGAAGCACATTCTTTGCTATTTAAGTCAAGTCTTTCTAACATTGGTACATTTCCACATTTAGAATTCTTCATCTTAAATCTCTTTAAGATCTTATCAATATAAGCACTTTGACTTAGTTTAATTTACCGCTTAGTTCTATCTCTATAGATCTTGATTCCACGTATGAATGTTGGTTCTCCCAAGTCTTTCATAGTGAAACACTTTCCAAGGTAGGATTTTACATCTTGTAACTTTGGAATGTGATTTCCTATGATCAATATGATCACAACATATAAGATAAGGAAAGTAACATTACTCCCACTAGCTTTTTGATATACACATAGCTTATTAAGGTTTTGAGTAAATATAAATCTTTTGATTTCCTCATCAAACCTCTTGACATCCAGTTGCCAAATCTCATAGACATAGTACGCAGCTATGGCTAAGAGAATCCTAATAGCTCTAATGTCTGCTACAGGAGAGAAGGTTTCATCATAGTCAATTCCGTAGACTTGAGTATAACCATTCGCTACGAGACGAGCTTTTAGGTGTGTACATTCCCATCCACATTCGTAGCTTCAAGCCATTTTTCAGATTCTGGATCTGATAATGCAGCTTTGAAATTAGGAGGTTCATTAAGATCCCCTAACATGTGCTCCTTAGTTTCTACATTTAGACACAACTTTTCGGAAGCATGTATTGTCCTTGCGGACCTACGAATTGGAACAACATCGACTTGAGGTTCAACACTTTGAATACTTTCCCCCCCAAGTTGATGTTCGCTAGTGATTGTAGAAGGTGATGCATCTTCCTCTTGATTATCATCAAGTTCTACGACCCTCCCACTGTTTTCTTGAGCTATGAGATTCTTTTCAAAGAACTCAGCATATCTAGCAACTTCAACAGTATTTTTAGAAGGATTGTAGCAGTAGTAACCCATTGTTTACTTTGGGTATCCTACAAATATGCACTTAATAGATCTTCACTCGAGTTTGTTAGGCGTATCCCACTTCACAAGTGCCTCACATCCCCAGATCTTTAAGTAAGACAAATTATGGACTTTTCCATCGCCACAATTTATGTGATGTCTTATCAACCTTCTTGGTTGGAACCATATTCAAAATATGTTCAGCAGATTTAAGAGCATAATCCCAAAATAATTATGAGAAAGTTGTAAGGTTTATCATGGATCTTACTCCGACACTCCATTATGTTGTGGTGTGTACGGAAGAGTAAGTTGTTGGACAATCCACACGCTTTCAGATAATCCTTAAACTTTTGGCTTAAGTATTCACCATCTTGATCCGAACGGAGGATCTTGATGGTCTTATTGAGTTGATTTTCTACTTCACTGTTAAAAACTTTAAATATTTCAAAGACTTCATGTTTATGTTTAAGCAAGTAAACATAACCATAACGACTGAAATCATCAGTAAAAGTGATGAAGTAGCTAGCACCTTGTCTTGACACATGTCTAAATGGATCACAAACATCCGTATGTATAATTTCAAGTAGATCTTTAGCCCTTTGCGTTTGATGCGGAAAGGGTTTCTTTGTCATCTTGCCACAAACACAAGATACGCATTTATCAAACATCATCATTTGATTTTAAGAGCCCTTCACGTTGAAGCCTTCAATGCGTTTCTTGCCAATGTTTGCAAGACGATAGTGCCAAAGATAGGTAGAGTTCAAGTCAGGCTTGGCTCCTTTATTGCTAACAGAATACATAGAATTAACTTTTGAAACACGATCATGCATATCAATTTCAAAAATACCATCACAAGGAATAGTATTAAGATAATGAACATTTTCCTGAGAAACTGAAATGCCATAATCATTAAAACATATGATAAATCCATTATCATTCAAAAGTGAAACTGAAACAACACCTATAGTAATAGTAGGTGCAAAATGACAATTGTCTAATACAATAACTAAGCCCGAAGGTAAATTTAACTCAAACTTCAATTTTTGCTTCTACTACTTCACGTACACCATTGTACAAGCAGAGTGCCTCATGTTTCAGTTTCTTCTTTCCTCTAAATTCCTTAAGGGTATTACTAATGTAAGTACCATAACCAGTATCATATATCTAGGAATTTGATTTGAAGAAAGAATATAATTCTATCGAGAAGATACTAGAAGGTCCGGTCGAGCCGGCTAGCTTCTTCTTCTTCTTATTCATCAACTCAGCAAGATAGGCAGGACAATTCCTCTACCAGTGTCCCACAGTGGTGATATGCCTTATACTTAGCCAGATGCTCTTTCATAGCTGAAGGGGTTTGCTTAGGATTAGGGACAAAAGCACCTTGCTTTCCCTTAGCCTTTCCCCTAGTTTGCGGTTTCTTATCTTTCTGGATGTTTCCACTCTTAATCGCAAGGATTTATGGAGTAATCGATTTCTGCTCTGTAATCATATTAAGTGGAATATGATTTTCATATTGGTTTTGAAGTTCGGGAGTCATGCTGCCGAGCATCAAACAAGCAACTTCATTATGACGATCATAAAGAGCATTTCATGCTGCTAATTCCTTAACAGGACTAGTAGCAGCATCAGGAGCAGGTCCTAACGGTTGTTCAATGATGTCAGTTTTCTTTTCAACATGAAGGACAATCCTTAGTTGAAAAAACCAATCATTGAAATTAATTCCAGAAAGTTTTTCGTTTTCTAGCATTTACCTGAAAGCCGAATAATTCGAGTTCGTTGCAGGATTTGCCATCTACAACTAGATAAAAGTTCGAATTTAGTATTTTCGATAATACATCCTTAAAGAAAATTAATTACCCAAATGTTTATATATACATATAAACATTTAATCTTCTTAAGGCTAGGATCCTACTTGACATACCACCATCACATCAGTTGATCTGCTAGCAATGATGATACTCAAAAGGTAAGTGACGATCAATAATTGCATTACAAGTGCAATTCCTAGAGTTATGGGACTTACAAATAATACTTATGAAGCAAGCATAAGTAAATTGGTAAACATGTTCCATCCCATCTTTTGCCACGGGCTTAAGGATCTCACCGCTTAACTCGTTTTAAGTCGTCCAATTAAGAACTGTAAATAGTCCACCACCGTCTCACGATGAGTGGTAATTTACCTTGGGATTGCAATTTACCTACGTCTCACGCAGAGTAAAAAGTAACTGCAAGTGTTCTTACGATTGGATGGCATATGACTTAATTTGAATGGGTAATTTATTTGATAATGTGTATCAAATATGTACGAAGAAGCATGCACACATCTTCGTATCATAGATTTTAATAAAACTTTTTCAGTTAATCCATTTATTAACGTGCGTCAAGATGTCTAATTTAATATTCATATTAAATTAGAGATCATATTAAATTAGAGATTGCACTTTTATCAAAATTGACGATTCAACATGTTTTAAACCTTTTCGACCATGTATAAAAGAGGCCATGAAGAGGCCAGAGGAGGGGCTAAGATCTTTACATCGTTTATCCAACCCGTCATCTTAGACACCAAGCCGAAGATACCTCTCTTATACAAGCTTCAAGTTGTGGTTTAAAACAAATTATTAACTTGCAAATCTCGTCGTGGGAGAAAATTACGGTATATAAGCCCAACCCGAATTAACAATAAGATTTGCAAAAAAAATAATAAATCTTATTTCATAGTTATTAGTCCAGTTTATTTTTTCCATAAAACTATTTTGCTTTACAAGGTACAATAATTATAAGCAAAATAAATAAACTACTAATCAATTAACAATTAATCCACATGCAACATTTGGTGATATAACCCTTAAACATGACCAACTATGGACAACTTGTCAATTAAACAATTTAAACAAGTAACACATAATCATCACTATTAACAATTAATTTTTAACTAGCATATCATGTAAAAGTGATATCCATGACAAATTATGCATGAATTTCATGGATACCCTTTATTTGTTAATTTAATAGGTACATTAATAATAACAACCAATTTACATTTAAACATGTTATTATTCTAGTTAAACATAAAATTTGCAATGGGATTTAAAAATTTAACAGTTTAACTAATAAAAAAAAAAAAATTAACAGGCACCATCGTAGACTTGGATCACCAAAAACAAAATATATATATATATATATATATATATATATATATATATATATATATATATATATATATATTTTTTGCTACTGTTCGTTGAGCCCACAAATAAAAATTTTTTTTTTTACTCCTGTTTGTCACATGATGCCCATCACAAACAATGATAAAAAAAAATTTCTTTGTTTTGTCGCTGGATCCTATTAATACCAAAAAAAAAAAAACAAATTTCTTTTTTTTTCTAGTTTGTTCGTCCGTCCGTCACATCAACCCCACAACAAAAACACAATTTTTTTCTTTCTTTGTGTTACGTCGAACAAACAAAACAACCCCATCAAATTTATGTTTAACAAATCTAACTAATTACAACATATACGTGTGGCTCTGATACCACTGTTATAATATAGCAAATAACTATAACAAATTGTCATACAATTTCGGAAGCGAATAAACACGTATTTATAATTAGTTAAGATAGAAAACGTGTACCTTTTAGCTAGCTCCAATAATTCGTTTAATAAACGAATAGGTTTCACTAATGGTAAAACCCTCTACAATCGCACACACAACACGTTGTTGATCACCACCTGAATGCTAGTTCAATTAACCAAATTAATATCTTGTTCTCCTTTGTGTTTTTTGACAAAAAGCAAACAACCCTTTTGGGGTTATTTTCTTTTTCGACTTGCAAAACCCACAAGCAATAATTTGGGGTTTTATATTTATTGTTTCGTACGTACCACACAAAAGAAAAACAAATCGGTCAAAGTAAAGGAATCGGTGGTGTAAAAAATTAGAGCAAAGGGTTTAGGTTTTCATTATTATTTATAACCTTTGTTATAATAATTAAATAATAACCATTTATTATTAATTAATTATAAACCCTTTAAGTAATTAGAAGTAACATTTTAGTCCTAATAACTTTCACCTTTGAACCCTATAATTTAATAACATTTATTAAATTATCACAAATTAACTAATAACTTATCTAGTTATTACAGTTAACTTAACTTGGTTAAATAAGCGGTATCTACGTGTTAATGCGTATGACTTCGTAGGCTTAAACGTTTCTGGACATGCGCTTATTTGACATGGTCATTTCCCAACAATATTTACGACTTACGTGCCTATTGATGTTGATGAAATACAATTGCCAACTACACAAATGGGCCTTAACATAGCTGAATGGAATGATTATGGGCCTGCTGTAAATGAAAAGGTGGGCCAATGTTCGTTTGGGTCAAATCTTGGAATTGGGGAAACATGTCAAAGGGTATGGAGTACTAAAGATGCACAAAAACCGGTTTTAATAAACCCGACCCGAACCCGACCCTAAACCGGTTTTTTGGTCAAAGTCAACAAACCGGGTTTGACTCAACCCGAACCGGTTTCAAACCGGTTTGTTGACCGGGTCGTTGACCGGTTTGTTGACTTTTTTTCGGTTTTTTTTCGGGTTTTTTCCGGGTTTTTTTCGGTTTTTCGAACTCGAACCGGTTTCAAACCGGTTTCAACCCGGTTTGAAAACCCCATATCCCAAACCGGTTCCAAACCGCCGGTTTTATAAAAACCCGAACCGGTTTGGTCAAAACCGGATCTTGACCGGGTCGGGTTGGTCAAACCGGTTTTTTTTTTGCACCCCTATGGAGTACAACGGATGTTGAAAAGAAGAGTCACACATAACTCATAAGTGGTAATTCAATCACCATTAGCGATTGATGTTTACACTTCAAAAATGTCGATTTATAATTGAACATGTGATATGGTGTTTCATTTAATGGTTATTTTATAGCGTAATGATAATAAGTTTACATTTTTGCTATTGGGTTTACTTATATTTTATGTACAAAAATTTTTTTTAGAAAGGCGAGTACCCACACACCCCACTATTACAAATATATATATATATATATATATATATATATATATATATATATATATATATATATATATATTAATCCATGAATATATACAATAGTCCCATCTCCAGGGCTCGAACCATCAACCTTTTGGTTGGAAGGGTCACCATGATACCACTAGGCTAAAGAACCTTTGGTATGTACGAAACTTTCTAAAATGTCTAATGTATGTTTTATGGTTTCTAGTGCATGTATGAAACTTTTTTCTTTTTTTTTAAAAAAAACCCTTCTATTTGTACCGTAAGTAAGCATATACCCCTTATTATATTCCTTTTGTCTTTTCATTGAATATTATGTTGTAGAAGTTGCATCGTCATTTGAGATTTCTTTAATCACTACATCAAAGAACCTTACATATATCACCTCACTTAATAATTATAAACAATAAAAATTGAACATAAACATTATGAATGTATGCATATTTCACAAAGTTTTCCAATTTACTTTACTGTACTAATATAGTACCAAAGGGCATTTGACTTAACAATAAGTTGTGGGTTCAAATCTCATGAAAATCAAGTATATATATGTGTGATCTACATTTTATGTGGGTTGTAGCTAGGATCGTCTTTCTAATTAAATTAAAATGTAAAGACATTAGTTCCATGAGGTGTACTCTGTAATGTGACAATCCATTTAAATATTTCACGGCATGGTAAGTGATCGATAACAAAGCATAGATACATCAATAAAGCTCCATTCTAGAAAACATACACGTATAATTTGAGAAAAATGAAAATCGCGACATACCGTCTAGATTGTATGTTGGTATTCGGTAATTGTTATAAACATGTTTATTTAACTATAATAACAAGTCGTAAGTTTTCTAGTATAATAAATTAATCTAAAGTCAAGCAAAATTCCGTAATTTAAGTGGTCACAGTTTATATACTCCCTCCGTCCCGGTTTAATAGTCCATTATTTCTATTTTAGGATGTCCCAAATTAATTGTCCATTACCAAATATAGAAAGGTAACATGATTCTTTTTACTATATTATTGTGACACCCGTCAATTTAGGACTAGTAATTAGTGCCTAATCAAGTTTTAATACATGTAATTAATTCTGTATTAGGCTAATTGATGTATCAAGTAATTTTATATTGTTGAATATATATACAAGAAATCACGGTTTGATTAAATCGTACAAATCCAAATCGAATGGATTTCGACACCATTAATACGGACGTTGGTGAACGATTTTTATTAAGTAATACAAATATTATTTAATAACGTTGTCATGTTTAAAATTATTATATCAATAATATTTCGTATCCAAGTCTCACTACACAATTAATATATAAGCGATTAAAATGTAAACGCGCAAACAAAACGAAACAAATTACTTTTTAAGATGTAATTACTAAGTATTTAGTAAAATACTTCAACAAAATTTTTGGGTAATCATTTGTATTTTAAAACATGTATTTAAACGTATAAAATAAATATTTAACGTTAAACAATCGGGAAAACGAACACCACACGGAGCGCGACTGCACGGGAGTAAAAGTGGAGACCCACACCTCGGTGGGCCCCCACCGAATCAGCCAAAAAGGGGGATCCCCACCTCTTTTCTCCTCATTTTTCACCCCCCTTCTCTCTCTCTTCTTTCTTTTCTCTTTCAAACACCAAAACCACCACCCACTTAAATCCCTTAAAAACTAACATCAAACGAACCCGAATCGTCATACTCCTTTGGAATAAAAGAACCACGGCGTCACGATCTACGTCACCATCTTTTCGGATTTTCACGGCGTCGATTCGTAAGTTTCCGACAAAACCCGAAACTCTCCGTTCTTACTCATTTTTACGTATTTATGGTTTATACATGCTTAAAATGTCCAAAAATGGGTTGGGTAAAAGATTTGGACCAAACGGAGGCCTTTCGGCCGATTTTCCGGCCACCTAGCTCCGATCAGACCGTAACGTCGCTTTTGGCCCAGACATTTTGCGACGTCAGCTACGACGTCGCATAAACCATCACCACGTCGCATATAGCGACATCATCCCTAACGTCGCCTTAACTGTCGAACGTCGCACTTAGCGACGCAAACCCTTACGTCGCAGAAATCAACAACGTCGCCTATAGCGACGCCACGTACAACGTCGCATTAAATTGCGAAAGTCGCACATAGCGACGCCATGCTCAACGTCGCCGTCAGGGCCTGCGACGTCGCACCCAACGTCGCACCCAACGTCGCACAAAACAGAAACTAGAAAACACATATTTTTACTAAGTGTCGAGACTCTAAATTCTATCACTTGATTTCACCCAAATTCAAGTCCAGATGCGTTTTTCCTTAAAGCAATATGGTAGAAATAAAAATTTTCCAAGCTGACCTGGCAGCTCGACCCCAGCCAGGGGCTCTGCCCCTTGGACCCCGCCAGGGGCTGCCGCCCCTTGGACCCCGCTAACCAGGGGCGCTGCCCCCGGACCCCCGTACTTAGATTCCGTAAGCACATTTTTCACCAAGTGTCGAACTTATAAAACTTCAAACTACTATACAATATGACTTCTCAAATACATTGGAACATACTTTTCAAGGATAACACTTCGAATCATAATAAGATCATTGAAATCTTTAATTTCCAATAATCACCAACGGCCCGCACGCGTTTTCAAAACATAATTCAAAATCAAACAAGTCGTTGTAACTTGTATCAATTAAATCAAACAAGTCGTAGTAACTTGTAACAATACAATCAACCAAATCGGGGTAATTTGGACATCAAGTTAAACAAACAATTTCAATGGTAGTCTTTCTAGATACCGGTACAATTAATAACAATTCAAGTGTCGTGGACACATTCAGGTTTTCAAGACTTTTGACACCAATTCACAGCTAATTACTTCAAGTTTATTAAATTAAACACTTCAAGACTCATGTGAGTTTCATGGCCCCATTTTCACTACTTTTACCAGGGGTGTGATATTACTATTTCATTTTGTTTTACAAGTAGAACGCAAGTGCCAACCTTCAAATACTACATGAGTTTCAAGCTAATCAATTAAAGTCCTCTATAGCATAGTCTCTAATATTTTAGCGTGAATGTTAGTATATGATATCATATGGGATTGACAATCCTCATCCGGGTTAGCACGCACTAACCGGTCAAACGGATGTATTAGCATTTGGGAAGACGAGTGTGGATTAGACACTCGTAGGAGGCAAATCAGTTAGGTTTCCTTAATTGGACCTAGCGCTCAAGTTAAGCTCAGACTATGTGCTCATGGATTGTATAACTTTTATCATGCTTAATTGCATTTTAAATTCAATATAAATCTTGCGGTTCTTACAACTATACATTGACATACAAACCTGTGAGCTCACCAGCGTTTTCGCTGACCCATTTTAGTATATATCACAGGTACCCAGCAGTAGGTGGACTGCACAGGCAGGGACTATTAGCTCGAGTCAGCATACATACAACTAGAGATTTGATTGCATTATTATATTTTGTAAAAAGTAATTATGCCATGTAATCTCTCAATTTCAGGAACCGAGCTAATGTAACCTTATTTTGATGTAAACGTTTATTCTATTAATACAAGTTTAAAACGACGCATATAGTGGTCGTTCATTATATCTTATGTGCTTTGTATATTGATTAGTGACACCCAAATCGAGCTTCCGCAAATCATCAAATTTGGGGGTGTCACAGATTGGTATCAGAGCCTAAGGTTATAGTGAACTAGGTTGCATTTAGTGGACCTAGACTATGACCGTTAGGCAGTATTCCCTATTAGGTATAACCAGTTCAGAGATTACAGCATACGAATTTAATTTAACATAGCTTGATCAACTATGTACAATTAAATAAAGATGATGTAAGATCCGAAGGAAGTTATGGCTGAACAGGATACACTGGTTGACTCTGACCTCGAGAGAACCGGGACTCAAAACATGTATGTGCTAGACACTCAATAGGTTATTATGTGATATACATATATATACATAAATAGACCTCATTTACAATCTTAGGCTATATTATATTATATGAATATAGGCATCATTCTTTCTAACACTCTGTCTCAGAATGGCAAACACACCACCCAACTCATCCCGTTCTCATCCGTACGAATCACAAAGTTCAAGGGTAGCTAGGAGGAACCCCAGGTTGCCTCGAGCGGGCCCATACCCCAATCAATTCACACTAACGGATTTGGCCACTAGGCTACACCGTCACGAGCAACAACTGCGTGACATGGACATCGAGTTGCAAGAGACCCGTGAAAACTGGACACTCACCCTAATGGGGCAAGTTGCTCAGGTCTCTGAAGACCATACCAGCGCTATCAACAATATGGACGTTCTCGAAAATCGAGTGGGTGAAACCATCGAGACCATGGAGATCGTCCACAATCAAGTGACTGACAATCAAAACGAAATCACTGTCCTACGAGCAAGGTTGACTCAGTGTGAGACACGCTTGAGGGAAACCGAGGAGGCACTCAGAATGGTTAGCCGACTTGCAGAGTTTCTTGACCGTCTCACTGCCTTAATGCCACAACTCAATCTTCGTCAGAATTAGCTTAGGCTGAATCTGTACTCAATAACGCTTTCGTAGGATTAATGTAATTTGACCGGATGAAACAATTCTCAGCACTTTTGGCACAATATCTAAGTCTGTAACTTTTGAATTCAACAAATTCGAAATTGTCTGTAATCATTTAACAACGTAATATCAATTGACAATTTCGTTCGATTTAAATCTATATTATAGAACTCTTATACTTGTGATGTGTATATTGTCGCTTTAATACATACATCCACCACAATTATCATTCTGGTACAATTTCTTACGTACCTATTGTTTCTTTTCTTGAAGAATCATGCCGCCAAAGAAAAAGAGTTACAGTGAAGCTGAACTCGCTGCCGCCGTTACTCGGGCCGTAGCCGACGCCTTGGCCGCTCGGGAGTCAACCCGAACGACTGAGGAAACAGCCGATACCACCACCACCACTCCTGTTGTCAAGCCTTGTTCCTACAAGGACTTTCTCAGCTGTAAACCTCTATATTTCAAGGGCACGGAAGGTGCCATTGGCTTGATCCGTTGGATTGAGCGTATGGAATCTGTTTTCAGTCTCTGCGATTGCACTGAGAACAACACGGTCAAATTCGCTGCTTACACCTTTCAGGAAGGTGCACTCACGTGGTGGAAAACCCACGCAAACTCTGTAGGCCTTGAGGTTGCAAATCGGCTCCCTTGGGCCGAACTGAAGAAGAAACTGACAGAAAAATACTGTCCTGAAGAAGAACTGCACAAGCTGGAGGAAGAATTTTGGCACCTGGCGGTGCAGGGAAATGATGTTGCTGAATATACCACCAAATTCCAGCAGTTTGCTTTACTATGCCCAGGTTTGGTTGAACCGGAAAGTAAGGGCATCAAGAGATACATCCGCGAACTCCCTGAGAGCATCCAGGGAAATGTCGCCTCATCCAAACCAACCACCACTGAGAGTGCCATTAGATTGGCCCACGAACTCATGGCCCTAGTTGTCAGCCGTGAGACCTCCAACACCTCATCCTCCAACAACAACAAACGCAAATCCACTGAACACCACCACAACTCAAACAAGAAAAACAACGCCATCCAAGTTTACACTACCAACTCTGAATCCAACCGCAGCTACACCGGGGACAGGCCTTATTGTCCCAAGTGTAACTATCACCACTTTGGTCAGTGCAGGACCCCTTGCAACAACTGCAGGAGGTACGGGCATTCGACTAAGGATTGCCGAGCCCCCAGATCCAACAACAACCCCCCTAACAAAAATGCCCAACAATCTAAGTCCTGCTTTGAATGTGGGAACCCAGGACACTTTAGGGATACGTGCCCAAAATTGAAGTATAAGGGCAACAACAACAACAACAACAACAACAACAACCGCAACAACAAAAACAACGCCAAAAGTAGCGCCTTCGTGATCAACTCAGGGGACGCCCGTCAGGACCCGAATGTGGTCAAGGGTATGTTCCTCCTCAACAATTTAACTGCTTCTATTCTGTTTGATACTGGTGTCGATAGAAGTTTTATTTCCGATGAATTTTGCCCTCTACTTGACATCACACCTGTTGCTTTAGACGTTAAGTACACCGTAGATGTAACATCCTCAAAATTGGCCTAGTTGAAATACGGTATTTCCCTTAATTTAATTGCTATTTAAATTGTATTTTTAAATACTTGGTGTATTCTGATAGCTAAATTAATAGGTCAATTGGTCAATTGGCCTATTGTGATAAATGAATTATTACATGTTTTAAATTTATTTAGTCGACGGTATAATAAAAACTTATTTCTCGCAAATGGTTTTTAGGTTCCAGACAATAGATTTAGGACTGGTATAATTTATACCCAAATTAAGCTGAGTCATATGTTAAAAATCGACACCTGTGATTTCATTTTGACAACACCTCTTTTTCCCAAATTCTCAATATCATCTCACGAACTCTCAAAGTAAATTCACAATTTGATTTCTTCAATTCAAGGCTGTGATTTTGGTTCCATAATGTTCATCATCTCCTTCATCTAGTAATCACCTCCATTGTAAGTGAACTAACTCCATTTTCATGTTCTTGCTTGAGTAGGTTGAACTAAGTTAAATTGATGGTAAAATGGTTATGTTCATGCTTGAATATGTAATTGTGTGATGATTACAAACTGATTTCATGTTTATCTTGGTGAATTACTAGTGTTCTTCAAGTTGTTAGTTGAATTAATGAAATTGGTTGAAAATTAGGTTGAAGAATTGATGCATGTATGATTGGTAGTGTTTGATGATGTTAGTTGTTGTTGCAATATGTTTGTACATGTTAGTATAGGTCAATTATAAGTCAAAATCGTGTTTGATGATTGAATTGTATGAAATTTGGGTTTTTGGTTCGAGCTGAAACTAGTTGCAGGTCTGAACCATTGTTGAAAAACATTGGAACGCGATCCCGAAACCCTTGCCCGGATCGCGTTGCTATGTGTATTTTGATCCCAGGATGATTTTGTACGTTTGAACGCGATCCAGTCCCTATCATACGGATCGCGTTAGATAGTGTTAAATTGGGTCAAACGGATTTTGTTCCTTAGAACGCGATCCAGCTCCTTGTCCCGGATCGCGTTTGCAAGTGTATTTTGGCAACATAATATTTTGGTGTTAAGGAACGCGATCCAGCCACACCCTACCCGGATCGCGTTTGTCAGTTTTACTTTGACGAATTTGACAACTTGTGACTTGTGTGCTTATGTGATTTAACGAGTATTGAAAGTATAGTATGAGCATTATACGGCATTGTTTATGTGAATGTTATACTATAAATTCAAAACATGAGAGTCTAACTCGGGTTTTGATCGTGTTCTCAGATAACCAGAAGACTCAATAAGATAAGATCTTTGAGTGGAGACTACAGTCGACAAGGGTGAGTGGATCTTGGACTTTCAGTCTAATTTGGTTGTAACAATATGGTTACAACGGGTAAATGTGAATTTACTGTTTTCATTGTTAAGTTAATATTTTGCCATGATGGTTATATTTAGCTTAATTATTGGTGTCCTTGATTTCCTTGATGGTTGTGGACTATATGAATGTCGGGGGTCAACGTGTGTTGGGTTTGAGTACTATTACTTTGGACATCATAAGTGCTTTGTACATGTGTTGTTCACTGAAATTATGTTGTAAGTAGTAATAGTACCAGGCTATCGGTTTAGCCACTGATTTGGCCTTCAGTTGGTTTTAAGTGTTACTTGGGGAACCACCGCGGCATTAGGGTACTCCAAGGACCACCGATCCTTCATGATTTAACTGTTGCTATGCTTTGCTGTATTCATATGTTAAGCTAAGTTAGGTGATAGTTTGAGATTTATTCACTTAGCTTCGTGCTAACCCCTCATTACTTCTTGCAGGTTTACTTTGGTATGTGGGTGGGCAAGAAGTACTATAGGAATGGAATGTTTGACAAGTTCACTCTGTTTTGTTAACTTTGTTAATGCTATGACATTATGATGTGGATTTCTATAACACTAAACTTATCGTATGTAATGTCTAGGATAATCTAGTTTAAAGACTGTATGTAATTGGATTGCCATTTTGAAATGTAAATATGCAATCCAATGGTTTATATCTAAATCTTGCGCTTCCTTTTAAAAAAAAAATATCCTTGTATTTTCGAGACGGGTGTTATAAATTGGTATCAGAGCAATGATTTGGGCGAATTGAACATGGGTTAATTGTTCAATCCCAAATCTATTTGTGTTAGTCAAACATTCCTGGGAAGGGGATTGAGCTAGTGAATATGATTTGGTTAGTATTGCTAAGTACTAACAATTAACGGGTTATGAGATATGTTGTGGTGATACAGGATATGGCAGAAAGTAACGCTCCGACCAGTACCCCGATCAATGCTTCTGGAGCGAGAGACTCTCCTCCAGAAATTCAGTCTCAAAGCCAAGGTCAGACTAATACTACACTCCCTGCAAGTGAATTGAGCCGTGATGAGTACACTTTGTATTTGGAGGATGAGTTAAACAAATATAAGGAATTATATGAACAACAAGCTAGAACATCCCGACAGATTCCGGCGGTTAGTACGATTACACCTCCGTTAGTGACATCACAGTTTTCTATGCCACCGCCTACTTACTACCAGACATCAGCTCCTTTTACTTCTTCAGGACCTTCTGGATATCAGTTTCCGGTATTTTCTCCTCCACCTCAGCAAAAATTATGTTCATTTAAGACCTTTAAGTCTAGTAGACCTTCAGATTTCTTTGGGAGTACAAATCCTTCTGTGACCATGGATTGGTTAAGGGATGTAGAAAGAAAATTTGAGGTTTGCCGATGTGAGGATGAGATCAAGGTAACTTATGCAGTGCAACTTTTAAAGGGTCCGGCAATGGGATGGTGGGATTCTATCACATCTCATTTAACACCTCAGCAAAAAGCTTCCATTACATGGTCCGATTTCCATAACGCGGTTTGTAAGAAGTATTGCTCCGGGTATGACATGACTCGCATTAGGCGTGAATTCTTGGATATGCAATTGACTGACAGTATGACTATAGAGGACCTTATCTCCCAATTTAACGATAAGTTGAGATTTGTACATCAATGGGTACCGGATGAAAGGACAAAGATTGACCATTTTGTTGGAATGTTACCCCATACTTATCGAACTACTGTGAGACTTGCAGGAGATCTTAACCAAGCTTTTGATTTGGCCCGTTCTGTGGACGGCGATATTAGAGCTCATGATTTGGAGATTAAAGACAAGTCCCCAATGAAACCCAAAGGTGAATCTACGTCATTTCAGGGAAAGAAGAAATGGCAAGGTAATAATAATAACCGTAAACCGAATGTTATTGGTGGTTCAGTGGATAGATCAAATTGGTGCCAAAATTGCAAGTCTAGGCACACGGGACATTGTACACCTCAGACTGCTAGGTGTATTAAGTGTGGTCAGTTCGGTCATGACATCAAGGATTGTCCTTTTCCTAAGCCAGTGTGTTGGAATTGTCGCAAGGAAGGACATCGTTCGAGTGCATGTCCAGAGGCAGGGAAGCAAAAATCGGGCACGGTCGGAGGGTCATCGTCATCTTCTGGCCAGAAAAGAAAGAATCCTCCCGCTCCAACGGGTCGGGCTTTTCGAATGACCGTGGATGAAGCTGTGGTAGCCGAGGACGTCATAACTGGTACATTTCTTATAAATTCAGTACCGGCATGCGCCTTATTTGATTCAGGGGCAAATTGTTCCTTTATGTCCTTGGTATTCTGTGATAGACTTAAATTGACACCTACATGTATTTCACAACCAATTGAGATTGAGGTAGCGGATGGAAAGTTAGTTTCGGTTACCACATCGGTGACAGGAGCTAGTATTTTGATTGAGGGTTATAGTTTCCCTGTTTCTTTTCTATTGATGCCTATTCATGGATTTGATGTTGTGTTAGGCATGGATTGTTTGAGTCGTAATAAAGCCAATATAGATTGTCATAAGAAGCTGATAAAAATCCCAATCTCAGACGAGTCATATGTCGTGGCTCGAGGGGAAAGGGAGAGGGGTAGTATACCTTTGATCTCTATGATGAAAGCTAGAAAATCTCTAGCTAAAGGGTGTGATTCTTATTTAGCCTATGTTGTCGATGCTAAGCTAGAAAAGAAAGCCATTTGTAATGTCCGAGTTGTTTCTGAGTATTCGGATGTTTTCCCTGATGAATTGCCTGGTTTACCTCCGGTTAGAGAAGTAGAATATAAAATTGAGTTAATTCCTGGTTCTGCCCCGGTAGCTAAGGCACCTTATAGATTAGCTCCCTCCGAAATCCGTGAAATGATGAATCAAATTCAGGAATTATTAGATAAGGGTTTTGTTAGACCCAGTTCTTCTCCTTGGGGTGCTTCTGTATTATTTGTTAAAAAGAAAGATGGCACTTTCCGTATGTGTATTGATTATAGAGAATTGAATAAGAGGACAGTAAAGAATAAGTATCCTTTGCCCCGAATAGATGAATTGTTTGATCAATTGCAAGGATCTTCATTTTTCTCTAAGATAGACTTGAGATCGGGTTATCACCAAGTTCGGGTTTGTGGGAAGGATATCCCTAAAACAGCTTTTCGCACTCGCTATGGTCATTATGAATTTCTTGTTATGCCTTTTGGGTTGACTAACGCTCCAGCAATTTTCATGGATTTGATGAATAGGGTTTGTCGGCCTTTTCTCGATAAATTTGTCATTGTATTTATTGATGATATTTTAGTTTATTCTAAATCTGAATCTGATCATGAAATACATTTGCGTTTAGTTCTTGACACCTTGAGAAAGGAGAAATTATATGCTAAGTTTTCGAAATGTGAATTTTGGCTTCGTGAAGTTCAGTTTTTGGGGCACATCATTTGTGAAGATGGGGTTAAAGTGGATCCATCTAAAATTGAGGCTGTCATGAATTGGCAATCACCTAAATCTCCGTCAGAGATCAAGAGTTTTCTGGGTTTGGCAGGCTATTACAGAAAATTTATTAAAGATTTCTCCAAGATTGCAGGTTCTTTGACTAAATTAACTCGTAAGGATGTGAAATTTCTGTGGAGTGACCAACAGGAATCGGCTTTTCAGACCTTGAAACAATTGTTGTGTCAGGCTCCGGTTTTAGCTTTACCTGACGGATCTGAAGATTTTATTGTATATTGTGATGCTTCATATGCGGGTTTAGGTTGTGTTTTGATGCAACGAGACCGTGTTATTGCCTATGCTTCGCGTCAGTTGAAACCTCATGAGATTAACTATCCTACCCATGACTTGGAACTTGCAGCTGTGGTTTTTGCCTTAAAGATTTGGAGACATTACCTGTATGGAACCAAATGCGTTATTTGTACGGACCACAAGACCCTTCAGTACATGTTTACTCAAAAAGAACTTAACATGAGGCAAAGGCGATGGTTAGAATTGATTAAGGATTATGACTGCGAGATTCGATACCATCCGGGTAAGGCAAATGTGGTGGCGGACGCACTTAGCCGAAAGGGTAAATCTGAAAGAATTTGCTTAATGCGTTTGGAAATCTCTTCAGACTTGATCGATAAATTGAAATTGGCTCAGATGGAGGCCCTATTGGATCATAACTTGAAATCTGAAATCATGCTTAAAAGGAAGGATTTATTGGTAGAAGATTCTCGTGGATTAAAGACATTTCAGTCTCGTGTTTGGGTCCCATTGTTTGGTGGACTTCGAGATGTGATATTGATGGAGGCTCATAAATCCAGATTGTCGATTCATCCCGGAAGCACCAAGATGTATCAGGATTTAAAACCATTGTATTGGTGGCCTACTTTGAAGTTGGATGTCGCTCGAATTGTTGAATCTTGCCATATTTGCTCTCAAGTAAAGACCGAGCATCAGAAACCTTATGGAGCTTTGAAGCAACTCGAGATTCCCGAGTGGAAATGGGAACATATTACCATGGATTTTGTGACCAAATTACCTCGAACTGTTAAAGGTAATGATATGATTTGGGTAATTGTCGATAGATTGACCAAGAGTGCTCACTTTCTTGCTACTTGTGAGACGGCATCATTAAGTAAATTGGCGCAATTGTACATTAATGAAGTGGTCATTAGACATGGGATTCCGTTGTCGATTGTTTCATACAGAGATTCTCGATTTGTGTCAGGTTTTTGGCAGAAATTACAGCGTGAATTGGGTTCTAGGGTCAACTTGAGTAAGGCTTATCATCCTCAGACGGATGGTCAGTCGGAGCGCACCATTCAAACCTTGGAGGACATGTTGCGGGCATGTGTATTAGAATTCGGTGGGTCATGGGATTCCCATTTACCATTATTTGAGTTTGCCTATAATAATTCTTTCCATTCTAGTATAGGCATGCCACCTTATGAAATGTTGTATGGTCGTAGGTGTAGAACACCCACTTGTTGGTTAGAGGCGGGTGAAAAGCAGTTTGCGGGTCCTGACATAGTTCAAATTACAGCCGATAAGGTAGCTATTGCCCGAGATAGATTGAAAGCTGCCTGTGATAGGCAGAAACAGTATGCTGACCCACGTCATCGACTAGTTTCGTTTGTAGAAGGTGAGTTGGTTTATTTGAAAGTGTCACCTTGGAAGGGTATTATCAGGTTCGGGAAACGTGGTAAACTAGCTCCTAGATACATGGGACCGTTTAAAATTCGACATGTCGTCAATGATCAAACGGTGTCATTAGATCTTCCTCCTGAATTGTCGGGTATTCATGATACTTTTAATGTGTGCTATCTAAGAAAATGCAATGTGGAGGACCAATCCCAAGTTCTTCCATTGCAAGACTTGAGTGTGAACTTAAACCAAAGAATTGTAGAAGAGCCCGCAGAACTTGTTGACCGTAAGGTGACTAAACTTCGAAGGAAGGAGATCCCTATGGTATTGGTTAAGTGGAATCATAGTTTGGGTCCAAACTTATCGTGGGAGACCGAGTCTAGCATGAGGACGCGTTATCAAAATCTTTTTTAGCGTGGCGAGATTTCGGGGACGAAATCTTATTAAGGAGGGAAGATTTGTAACATCCTCAAAATTGGCCTAGTTGAAATACGGTATTTCCCTTAATTTAATTGCTATTTAAATTGTATTTTTAAATACTTGGTGTATTCTGATAGCTAAATTAATAGGTCAATTGGTCAATTGGCCTATTGTGATAAATGAATTATTACATGTTTTAAATTTATTTAGTCGACGGTATAATAAAAACTTATTTCTCGCAAATGGTTTTTAGGTTCCAGACAATAGATTTAGGACGGGTATAATTTATACCCAAAATAAGCTGAGTCATATGTTAAAAATCGACACCTGTGATTTCATTTTGACAACACCTCTTTTTCCCAAATTCTCAATATCATCTCACGAACTCTCAAAGTAAATTCACAATTTGATTTCTTCAATTCAAGGCTGTGATTTTGGTTCCATAATGTTCATCATCTCCTTCATCTAGTAATCACCTCCATTGTAAGTGAACTAACTCCATTTTCATGTTCTTGCTTGAGTAGGTTGAACTAAGTTAAATTGATGGTAAAATGGTTATGTTCATGCTTGAATATGTAATTGTGTGATGATTACAAACTGATTTCATGTTTATCTTGGTGAATTACTAGTGTTCTTCAAGTTGTTAGTTGAATTAATGAAATTGGTTGAAAATTAGGTTGAAGAATTGATGCATGTATGATTGGTAGTGTTTGATGATGTTAGTTGTTGTTGCAATATGTTTGTACATGTTAGTATAGGTCAATTATAAGTCAAAATCGTGTTTGATGATTGAATTGTATGAAATTTGGGTTTTTGGTTCGAGCTGAAACTAGTTGCAGGTCTGAACCATTGTTGAAAAACATTGGAACGCGATCCCGAAACCCTTGCCCGGATCGCGTTGCTATGTGTATTTTGATCCCAGGATGATTTTGTACGTTTGAACGCGATCCAGTCCCTATCATACGGATCGCGTTAGATAGTGTTAAATTGGGTCAAACGGATTTTGTTCCTTAGAACGCGATCCAGCTCCTTGTCCCGGATCGCGTTTGCAAGTGTATTTTGGCAACATAATATTTTGGTGTTAAGGAACGCGATCCAGCCACACCCTACCCGGATCGCGTTTGTCAGTTTTACTTTGACGAATTTGACAACTTGTGACTTGTGTGCTTATGTGATTTAACGAGTATTGAAAGTATAGTATGAGCATTATACGGCATTGTTTATGTGAATGTTATACTATAAATTCAAAACATGAGAGTCTAACTCGGGTTTTGATCGTGTTCTCAGATAACCAGAAGACTCAATAAGATAAGATCTTTGAGTGGAGACTACAGTCGACAAGGGTGAGTGGATCTTGGACTTTCAGTCTAATTTGGTTGTAACAATATGGTTACAACGGGTAAATGTGAATTTACTGTTTTCATTGTTAAGTTAATATTTTGCCATGATGGTTATATTTAGCTTAATTATTGGTGTCCTTGATTTCCTTGATGGTTGTGGACTATATGAATGTCGGGGGTCAACGTGTGTTGGGTTTGAGTACTATTACTTTGGACATCATAAGTGCTTTGTACATGTGTTGTTCACTGAAATTATGTTGTAAGTAGTAATAGTACCAGGCTATCGGTTTAGCCACTGATTTGGCCTTCAGTTGGTTTTAAGTGTTACTTGGGGAACCACCGCGGCATTAGGGTACTCCAAGGACCACCGATCCTTCATGATTTAACTGTTGCTATGCTTTGCTGTATTCATATGTTAAGCTAAGTTAGGTGATAGTTTGAGATTTATTCACTTAGCTTCGTGCTAACCCCTCATTACTTCTTGCAGGTTTACTTTGGTATGTGGGTGGGCAAGAAGTACTATAGGAATGGAATGTTTGACAAGTTCACTCTGTTTTGTTAACTTTGTTAATGCTATGACATTATGATGTGGATTTCTATAACACTAAACTTATCGTATGTAATGTCTAGGATAATCTAGTTTAAAGACTGTATGTAATTGGATTGCCATTTTGAAATGTAAATATGCAATCCAATGGTTTATATCTAAATCTTGCGCTTCCTTTTAAAAAAAAAATATCCTTGTATTTTCGAGACGGGTGTTATAAATTGGTATCAGAGCAATGATTTGGGCGAATTGAACATGGGTTAATTGTTCAATCCCAAATCTATTTGTGTTAGTCAAACATTCCTGGGAAGGGGATTGAGCTAGTGAATATGATTTGGTTAGTATTGCTAAGTACTAACAATTAACGGGTTATGAGATATGTTGTGGTGATACAGGATATGGCAGAAAGTAACGCTCCGACCAGTACCCCGATCAATGCTTCTGGAGCGAGAGACTCTCCTCCAGAAATTCAGTCTCAAAGCCAAGGTCAGACTAATACTACACTCCCTGCAAGTGAATTGAGCCGTGATGAGTACACTTTGTATTTGGAGGATGAGTTAAACAAATATAAGGAATTATATGAACAACAAGCTAGAACATCCCGACAGATTCCGGCGGTTAGTACGATTACACCTCCGTTAGTGACATCACAGTTTTCTATGCCACCGCCTACTTACTACCAGACATCAGCTCCTTTTACTTCTTCAAGACCTTCTGGATATCAGTTTCCGGTATTTTCTCCTCCACCTCAGCAAAAATTATGTTCATTTAAGACCTTTAAGTCTAGTAGACCTTCAGATTTCTTTGGGAGTACAAATCCTTCTGTGACCATGGATTGGTTAAGGGATGTAGAAAGAAAATTTGAGGTTTGCCGATGTGAGGATGAGATCAAGGTAACTTATGCAGTGCAACTTTTAAAGGGTCCGGCAATGGGATGGTGGGATTCTATCACATCTCATTTAACACCTCAGCAAAAAGCTTCCATTACATGGTCCGATTTCCATAACGCGGTTTGTAAGAAGTATTGCTCCGGGTATGACATGACTCGCATTAGGCGTGAATTCTTGGATATGCAATTGACTGACAGTATGACTATAGAGGACCTTATCTCCCAATTTAACGATAAGTTGAGATTTGTACATCAATGGGTACCGGATGAAAGGACAAAGATTGACCATTTTGTTGGAATGTTACCCCATACTTATCGAACTACTGTGAGACTTGCAGGAGATCTTAACCAAGCTTTTGATTTGGCCCGTTCTGTGGACGGCGATATTAGAGCTCATGATTTGGAGATTAAAGACAAGTCCCCAATGAAACCCAAAGGTGAATCTACGTCATTTCAGGGAAAGAAGAAATGGCAAGGTAATAATAATAACCGTAAACCGAATGTTATTGGTGGTTCAGTGGATAGATCAAATTGGTGCCAAAATTGCAAGTCTAGGCACACGGGACATTGTACACCTCAGACTGCTAGGTGTATTAAGTGTGGTCAGTTCGGTCATGACATCAAGGATTGTCCTTTTCCTAAGCCAGTGTGTTGGAATTGTCGCAAGGAAGGACATCGTTCGAGTGCATGTCCAGAGGCAGGGAAGCAAAAATCGGGCACGGTCGGAGGGTCATCGTCATCTTCTGGCCAGAAAAGAAAGAATCCTCCCGCTCCAACGGGTCGGGCTTTTCGAATGACCGTGGATGAAGCTGTGGTAGCCGAGGACGTCATAACTGGTACATTTCTTATAAATTCAGTACCGGCATGCGCCTTATTTGATTCAGGGGCAAATTGTTCCTTTATGTCCTTGGTATTCTGTGATAGACTTAAATTGACACCTACATGTATTTCACAACCAATTGAGATTGAGGTAGCGGATGGAAAGTTAGTTTCGGTTACCACATCGGTGACAGGAGCTAGTATTTTGATTGAGGGTTATAGTTTCCCTGTTTCTTTTCTATTGATGCCTATTCATGGATTTGATGTTGTGTTAGGCATGGATTGTTTGAGTCGTAATAAAGCCAATATAGATTGTCATAAGAAGCTGATAAAAATCCCAATCTCAGACGAGTCATATGTCGTGGCTCGAGGGGAAAGGGAGAGGGGTAGTATACCTTTGATCTCTATGATGAAAGCTAGAAAATCTCTAGCTAAAGGGTGTGATTCTTATTTAGCCTATGTTGTCGATGCTAAGCTAGAAAAGAAAGCCATTTGTAATGTCCGAGTTGTTTCTGAGTATTCGGATGTTTTCCCTGATGAATTGCCTGGTTTACCTCCGGTTAGAGAAGTAGAATATAAAATTGAGTTAATTCCTGGTTCTGCCCCGGTAGCTAAGGCACCTTATAGATTAGCTCCCTCCGAAATCCGTGAAATGATGAATCAAATTCAGGAATTATTAGATAAGGGTTTTGTTAGACCCAGTTCTTCTCCTTGGGGTGCTTCTGTATTATTTGTTAAAAAGAAAGATGGCACTTTCCGTATGTGTATTGATTATAGAGAATTGAATAAGAGGACAGTAAAGAATAAGTATCCTTTGCCCCGAATAGATGAATTGTTTGATCAATTGCAAGGATCTTCATTTTTCTCTAAGATAGACTTGAGATCGGGTTATCACCAAGTTCGGGTTTGTGGGAAGGATATCCCTAAAACAGCTTTTCGCACTCGCTATGGTCATTATGAATTTCTTGTTATGCCTTTTGGGTTGACTAACGCTCCAGCAATTTTCATGGATTTGATGAATAGGGTTTGTCGGCCTTTTCTCGATAAATTTGTCATTGTATTTATTGATGATATTTTAGTTTATTCTAAATCTGAATCTGATCATGAAATACATTTGCGTTTAGTTCTTGACACCTTGAGAAAGGAGAAATTATATGCTAAGTTTTCGAAATGTGAATTTTGGCTTCGTGAAGTTCAGTTTTTGGGGCACATCATTTGTGAAGATGGGGTTAAAGTGGATCCATCTAAAATTGAGGCTGTCATGAATTGGCAATCACCTAAATCTCCGTCAGAGATCAAGAGTTTTCTGGGTTTGGCAGGCTATTACAGAAAATTTATTAAAGATTTCTCCAAGATTGCAGGTTCTTTGACTAAATTAACTCGTAAGGATGTGAAATTTCTGTGGAGTGACCAACAGGAATCGGCTTTTCAGACCTTGAAACAATTGTTGTGTCAGGCTCCGGTTTTAGCTTTACCTGACGGATCTGAAGATTTTATTGTATATTGTGATGCTTCATATGCGGGTTTAGGTTGTGTTTTGATGCAACGAGACCGTGTTATTGCCTATGCTTCGCGTCAGTTGAAACCTCATGAGATTAACTATCCTACCCATGACTTGGAACTTGCAGCTGTGGTTTTTGCCTTAAAGATTTGGAGACATTACCTGTATGGAACCAAATGCGTTATTTGTACGGACCACAAGAGCCTTCAGTACATGTTTACTCAAAAAGAACTTAACATGAGGCAAAGGCGATGGTTAGAATTGATTAAGGATTATGACTGCGAGATTCGATACCATCCGGGTAAGGCAAATGTGGTGGCGGACGCACTTAGCCGAAAGGGTAAATCTGAAAGAATTTGCTTAATGCGTTTGGAAATCTCTTCAGACTTGATCGATAAATTGAAATTGGCTCAGATGGAGGCCCTATTGGATCATAACTTGAAATCTGAAATCATGCTTAAAAGGAAGGATTTATTGGTAGAAGATTCTCGTGGATTAAAGACATTTCAGTCTCGTGTTTGGGTCCCATTGTTTGGTGGACTTCGAGATGTGATATTGATGGAGGCTCATAAATCCAGATTGTCGATTCATCCCGGAAGCACCAAGATGTATCAGGATTTAAAACCATTGTATTGGTGGCCTACTTTGAAGTTGGATGTCGCTCGAATTGTTGAATCTTGCCATATTTGCTCTCAAGTAAAGACCGAGCATCAGAAACCTTATGGAGCTTTGAAGCAACTCGAGATTCCCGAGTGGAAATGGGAACATATTACCATGGATTTTGTGACCAAATTACCTCGAACTGTTAAAGGTAATGATATGATTTGGGTAATTGTCGATAGATTGACCAAGAGTGCTCACTTTCTTGCTACTTGTGAGACGGCATCATTAAGTAAATTGGCGCAATTGTACATTAATGAAGTGGTCATTAGACATGGGATTCCGTTGTCGATTGTTTCATACAGAGATTCTCGATTTGTGTCAGGTTTTTGGCAGAAATTACAGCGTGAATTGGGTTCTAGGGTCAACTTGAGTAAGGCTTATCATCCTCAGACGGATGGTCAGTCGGAGCGCACCATTCAAACCTTGGAGGACATGTTGCGGGCATGTGTATTAGAATTCGGTGGGTCATGGGATTCCCATTTACCATTATTTGAGTTTGCCTATAATAATTCTTTCCATTCTAGTATAGGCATGCCACCTTATGAAATGTTGTATGGTCGTAGGTGTAGAACACCCACTTGTTGGTTAGAGGCGGGTGAAAAGCAGTTTGCGGGTCCTGACATAGTTCAAATTACAGCCGATAAGGTAGCTATTGCCCGAGATAGATTGAAAGCTGCCCGTGATAGGCAGAAACAGTATGCTGACCCACGTCATCGACTAGTTTCGTTTGTAGAAGGTGAGTTGGTTTATTTGAAAGTGTCACCTTGGAAGGGTATTATCAGGTTCGGGAAACGTGGTAAACTAGCTCCTAGATACATGGGACCGTTTAAAATTCACAATTTGATTTCTTCAATTCAAGGCTGTGATTTTGGTTCCATAATGTTCATCATCTCCTTCATCTAGTAATCACCTCCATTGTAAGTGAACTAACTCCATTTTCATGTTCTTGCTTGAGTAGGTTGAACTAGGTTAAATTGATGGTAAAATGGTTATGTTCATGCTTGAATATGTAATTTTGTGATGATTACAAACTGATTTCATGTTTATCTTGGTGAATTACTAGTGTTCTTCAAGTTGTTAGTTGAATTAATGAAATTGGTTGAAAATTAGGTTGAAGAATTGATGCATGTATGATTGGTAGTGTTTGATGATGTTAGTTGTTGTTGCAATATGTTTGTACATGTTAGTATAGGTCAATTATAAGTCAAAATCGTGTTTGATGATTGAATTGTATGAAATTTGGGTTTTTGGTTCGAGCTGAAACTAGTTGCAGGTCTGAACCATTGTTGAAAAACATTGGAACGCGATCCCGAAACCCTTGCCCGGATCGCGTTGCTATGTGTATTTTGATCCCATGATGATTTTGTACGTTTGAACGCGATCTAGTCCCTATCATACGGATCGCGTTAGATAGTGTTAAATTGGGTCAAACGGATTTTGTTCCTTAGAACGCGATCCAGCTCCTTGTCCCGGATCGCGTTTGCAAGTGTATTTTGGCAACAGAATATTTTGGTGTTAAGGAACGCGATCCAGCCACACCCTACCCGGATCGCGTTTATCAGTTTTACTTTGACGAATTTGACAACTTGTGACTTGTGTGCTTATGTGATTTAACGAGTATTGAAAGTATAGTATGAGCATTATACGGCATTGTTTATGTGAATGTTATACTATAAATTCAAAACATGAGAGTCTAACTCGGGTTTTGATCGTGTTCTCAGATAACCAGAAGACTCAATAAGATAAGATCTTTGAGTGGAGACTACAGTCGACAAGGGTGAGTGGATCTTGGACTTTCAGTCTAATTTGGTTGTAACAATATGGTTACAACGGGTAAATGTGAATTTACTATTTTCATTGTTAAGTTAATATTTTGCCATGATGGTTATATTTAGCTTAATTATTGGTGTCCTTGATTTCCTTGATGGTTGTGGACTATATGAATGTCGGGGGTCAACGTGTGTTGGGTTTGAGTACTATTACTTTGGACATCATAAGTGCTTTGTACATGTGTTGTTCACTGAAATTATGTTGTAAGTAGTAATAGTACCAGGCTATCGGTTTAGCCACTGATTTGGCCTTCAGTTGGTTTTAAGTGTTACTTGGGGAACCACCGCGGCATGAGGGTACTCCAAGGACCACCGATCCTTCATGATTTAACTGTTGCTATGCTTTGCTGTATTCATATGTTAAGCTAAGTTAGGTGATAGTTTGAGATTTATTCACTTAGCTTCGTGCTAACCCCTCATTACTTCTTACAGGTTTACTTTGGTATGTGGGTGGGCAAGAAGTACTATAGGAATGGAATGTTTGACAAGCTCACTCTGTTTTGTTAACTTTGTTAATGCTATGACATTATGATGTGGATTTCTATAACACTAAACTTATCGTATGTAATGTCTAGGATAATCTAGTTTAAAGACTGTATGTAATTGGATTGCCATTTTGAAATGTAAATATGCAATCCAATGGTTTATATCTAAATCTTGCGCTTCCTTTTTAAAAAAAAAAAATATCCTTGTATTTTCGAGACGGGTGTTATAGTAGAACTAGCAAATGGCAAGTTGATAAAAACCGATAGTGTGATACCTAATTGCACTTTAAATCTAGCCGACGAAATCTTCTCCATAGACCTTATGCTCGTTGAGATAGGAAGTTTTGATGTCATCGTGGGCATGGACTGGTTATCCAAACATCGCGCCGAAATCATTTGCTATGACAAAATTGTTCGCATACCTCTCGCCGTCGGTAGAACCTTGGTCATACAGGGGGAGACCGGTGGGACGAGGCTTAACATCATATCTTGTCTAAAAACCCGGAAGTTTCTGAGAAAGGGTTATCCAGCAATCCTCGCGCACATCATGGAGAAAAAGTCGGAGGAGAAGCGACTTGAGGATGTTCCAATTGTTCGAGACTTTCCAGAAGTCTTTCCCGAAGAACTACCTGGTCTACCACCGCAAAGACAGGTTGAGTTCTCAATCGATCTAGTACCAGGTGCTGCGCCTGTGGCCCGAGCACCATACCGCTTAGCTCCATCCGAACTTCAGGAGTTGTCCACCCAATTACAGGAACTCCTGGAACGAGGATTTATCAGGCCGAGTTCTTCACCTTGGGGAGCTCCGGTCCTATTTGTCAAGAAGAAAGACGGTTCTTTTAGAATGTGTATCGACTACCGAGAGTTGAACAAGTTAACTGTCAAGAATCGGTATCCACTCCCTCGAATCGATGACCTGTTCGACCAACTTCAAGGTTCAAGTGTCTACTCAAAAATCGATCTGCGATCAGGATATCATCAGTTACGAGTTCGCGACATCGATATTCCAAAAACTGCTTTCAGAACTCGATACGGGCATTACGAATTCCAAGTGATGCCCTTCGGTCTAACCAACGCACCGGCTGTATTCATGGACCTCATGAAACGGGTGTGTAAACCTTACCTCGACAAGTTTGTCATTGTCTTTATCGATGACATACTCATTTACTCGCACAACGAGCAAGAACATGCGCAACACCTCAAAACCATCCTTGAACTACTTAGACACGAGGAGCTGTATGCCAAATTTTCTAAGTGTGAGTTCTGGATTCAAACCGTTCAATTCCTTGGTCACGTGATCGACAGTCAGGGAATTCACGTTGATCCGTCAAAAATCGAGGCTATCAAAGACTGGCAATCGCCAACCACTCCGACCGAAGTACGCCAATTTTTGGGTCTTGCCGGGTATTACCGACGATTCATTGAAAATTTCTCCAAGATAGCCTTACCACTCACGACTCTGACCCAGAAAGACAAAAAGTTTGACTGGACTGATAAACAAGAGTCGGCATTCCAACTCTTAAAACAAAAGCTTTGCAGTGCTCCTATTCTATCATTACCCGAGGGCACCGATGACTTCGTGGTATACTGCGATGCTTCTCATCAGGGTCTCGGTTGCGTACTTATGCAACGAGACAAAGTCATAGCTTATGCTTCCAGACAGCTCAAGATTCATGAAAAGAATTACACCACCCACGACCTTGAGTTAGGAGCCGTCGTTTTCGCCCTCAAAATTTGGAGACATTACCTCTACGGCACTAGGTGCACAATCTTTACAGACCACAAAAGTCTCCAACACATATTCGATCAGAAAGATCTCAACATGAGGCAACGTCGATGGGTCGAGTTGCTTACCGATTACGACTGCGAGCTCAAATATCATCCAGGCAAAGCAAATGTTGTTGCTGATGCCCTCAGTCGAAAAGAGCGAGTGAAACCACTTCGGGTCCGAGCACTCAGTATAACTATTCACAACAATTTAAACATTCAAATTCTCACTGCTCAAATCGAAGCCTTGAAACCCGAAAATGTCAAAGATGAAGCCTTGCGGGGAATGGATAAACAATTCGAAATCAAACCTAACGGGATTAGGTATTTCTCAAACCGAATCTGGTTGCCAAGATTTGGGAACCTACGAGACTTGGTGATGGATGAAGCTCACAAGTCTAAATATTCTATCCATCCGGGATCTGATAAAATGTACCACGGTATCAAGGACTTCTACTGGTGGCCGAACATGAAAGCTGAAATCGCCACCTATGTCAGCAAGTGCCTTACTTGCTCCAAGGTCAAAATCGAATATCAAAAACCTTCTGGTTTACTTCAACAACCTAGTCTTCCTGAATGGAAATGGGAACAAATTGCCATGGACTTCATAACCAAACTACCCAAATCCTCGAGCGGTTGCGATACCATTTGGGTGATCGTGGATCATCTCACAAAGTCTGCTCACTTCCTGGCAATCAAGGAATCCGACAAGATGGAACGCCTCACCAGAATTTACCTGAAGGAAATCGTGACCAAACACGGTGTTCCAATCTCAATTATCTCCGATAGGGATAGTTGTTTCACTTCACAATTTTGGCAATCACTTCAAAAATCTCTGGGTACTCGACTTGATATGAGTACCGCATATTATCCTCAAATCGATGGCCAAAGTGAACGAACCATTCAAACACTAGAAGACATGCTACGGGCCTGCGTAGTAGACTTCGGTGTGAACTGGGAAAAACACCTACCATTGTGCGAGTTCTCGTACAACAACAGTTATCATGCCAGCATTAAGGCAGCACCTTTCGAGGCACTGTACGGTCGTAAGTGCCGGTCACCTATCTGTTGGACCGAAGTTGGGGACAACCAACTCACGGGTCCAGAAATCATTCACGAAATAACCGAGAAAATCGTCGAAATTCAAAACAAACTCAAAGCCGCGCGTGATCGTCAGAAAAGTTATGCTGACGTGAGACGCAAACCACTCGAGTTCCAAGTTGGGGATCGAGTACTACTCAAAGTATCGCCTTGGAAAGGCGTAATCTGGTTTGGCAAACGAGGGAAGTTAAACCCCAGATACATTGGACCATTCGAGATCCTCGAGAGAATTGGTCCAGTAGCATATCGATTGCAGCTGCCATCCGAACTCAGCAGCGTGCATCCCACATTTCATGTTTCAAATCTGAAGAAGTGTCTGTCTGATGAGACACTTATCATTCCACTCGATGAGATTCGAGTTGACGACAAGCTTCACTTCGTTGAAGAACCCGCCGAAATTATGGACCGTGAGGTCAAACAACTCAAACAAAGTCGTATTCCCATTGTCAAGGTCAGGTGGAATTCGCGGCGTGGTCCGGAATTCACCTGGGAACGGGAAGACCAAATGCGACTCAAGTATCCTCAACTCTTCACTGACTCAACATCAAACACGACTTCAAGTTAAATTTCTGGACGAAATTCTTCTAACAGTGGTAGAATGTGACACCCGTCAATTTAGGACTAGTAATTAGTGTCTAATCAAGTTTTAATACATATAATTAGTTCTGTGTTAGGCTAATTGATGTATCAAGTAATTTTATATTGTTGAATATATATACAAGAAATCACGGTTTGATTAAATCGTACAAATCCAAATCGAATGGATTTCGACACCAATAATACGGACGTTGGTGAACGATTTTTATTAAGTAATACAAATATTATTTAATAACGTTGTCATGTTTAAAAATATTATATCAATAATATTTCTGTTGGGACATAGAGTGTGACAACAGATCTAGCTTGAAATAGGACTAGTGTAATTATTATTATGTTTGTATATTGGTTTAGATTTGTAAATAAATATTTGTTTTGTTAGTAATATTCGTTAAATTGTGTTAAGTTAGACGAATGTTTAAATACGAAATAAATAATAGACGTTTCATGCGAGACGAGTCGAGATCTCAAGTCGCAGCGAGTCGAGCTGTGAGGTGAAGATCTGAACTCACGTAGGTTGAGTCTGGCGAGCCGAGTCCTTTATTGGGCTTGGGCTGCGAGTTGGACCGAACTCGCTGGCCCATGCGAGCCGAGCCGAGACCATAGTATATAATGTTTTTTACTCCGTGAAAAACTTAACTTTTGCCATATTTCTGATCTGCGAATTCGACAAACTCAGAGAAAACTTAATCCTAACGACTAGGCTTTGACGATTTATCGTTTAAAGCTAAGTCTTATTAAACGCAATACGAACATATTCGTTGTTAGTAAGATAACACCGTATTAAGGGATTCCGCACCTTAATACTACAGATAACGAAGTTATCGATCCTAAAACTAGGGGACTTACATCTGGTATCAGAGCTTTCGGGCTAAATACGAGTGTGTTCATAAGTTTTAGTGTTATTGTGTTTTTGATTCGGGTCGTTTTTACGTGCATTCTTGCAATACTAACGATCAAAATCATTCTCTGGACATTTTAGGGTTTGTTTACGGTCGAAATTTTAAGTTTCAGTCGTAAAAATACCTTAAAAATTCGTTTTTCGGGTTTAACAGCTGTTTCGCGAGTCGAGATTAGGGTTCCAGCGTCGCCTGCGAACCGAGTTGAACTAGCGAGTCGAACTGAGGCTTGCGAGTCGAACCAAGATCCCTCGCGAATCGACATCACTTGCGAATCGACATCTTTTAGCAATCCGAACTGAGGCTTGCGAATCGACGAATTCTGCGAGTCGAGCTGAGATTGCGAGTTGAGCTGAGTCTTGCGAGTTGAGTTTTCTGAATTCGCTGAAACAGTTTAATTTTACGTTTTTAAGATGTCTGACTTAAGTAGAATGATCGAAATGGACCACGAGGTGGGAAAGTCAAACGTTCCACCTAAGTTGTTAAGAATCGAGGATTACTACAATTGGAAGGACATATTTGAATCTTACTGTAGATTCCATGACCTGTCAATCTGGATGTGTATCAAGAGTGGATACACCCCACCTACTCAAACTGTTCAAAATGCTACTGTGGTTCTTACCTATGCGAACATGAGTGATCAAGAGAAGGAAGCTTACAGAAATGAAAATAAATCACATTCTTGCATAAAGATGTGTCTTCCTAAAGAGATTGCTCATCAACTGAAATCTTTTCATACTGCTAGAACGCTCTGGGAAGCTCTAGAGAAAAGAGGTGAAGGAAGTCCACAGGTGAGAGCTGGCAAGAGGAGTCTTCTTAAAAAGCAGTTTACTATGTTTAAAGCTTTAAAAGGAGAAGATCTTGATGCCTATGTCACGCGTTTCTGCCATCTGCTAAGTGAATTAGAATACCATGAGATTGTTGAAGAAGAAGTATCTAAAACCGACAAGTTGATGCCAACTCGCTGGAATAAACAAAAATGCGAATTTAATTCTAAGTATAAATAAAACCCGATATTTTACAAGTCTAAAATAAAATTATTTTTCACTTGCATTTGTCACGTTTGTTCAACACAATAATATACAGTATAATTGAATTCTGAAGGGTAAACATAATAAACACAAAAATTAAAAAATTAAAATTAAAAAAAAAAAAAAAAAGGCGTATGGCATTCATTTGCTTGTTACCTAAGGGGAATCGCCTTCATTTAAGTTTTTATTTGCAAAAACTAAGGGAAATGATAGTACATTAGGAGAATAAGCTTCACAATAATAAGCTTAAGTCCTAAGTATGATATGGTAGTAGGTTCAAATAAAGTTGCTTTAGAACTACAGCGGTTCTATCAGGTATGTGTTTATATTTATTTGATTATACACCTATATCCACAAGTTATAATTTGTTTATTTCTATTAAAACTTTAGATGGCTTCATCATATGATATACTGGTAGGCAAATTATATGAAATTTTCTAAGCCTTAAGAAGTTAATTAACTACTTGTTTATTATTTTGTGTTACTATTCTATGATGTATGACATTAAGTCTTAATTGTTGAATGATGGTATTGCCATACACTGTTATCATACATATTAATTTGAATTGACAAATAGTAGCAATATGGGTATCAACTTAATTACTGGTAACTTTGTTGTACTAAGTACAGAACTGAAACCTTTAATTAAATTAATATTCTCGAATATATTTTGAATTATGCTAGAAGGGATCTTCTGTTGTACTACGTACAGACTTAGATAACATAGCATATTCAAAGTATGTTTGATATTTGTCTAACCTTAAAAAATTCAATTGTATGTTATATGTTACGAAAAGATACATCATTTAGTAACCGCTACCTTGAAAATTTAATAATGCAGTGTTATGTGTTTTACTTGAATTCTTCAGTATGTCATATAATAGGAAGCACTTGATAATACTCATACTAACAATAAAGAGTTTGCTTAGAAAATTGAGTCTAATTTGTTTATGTGGATCATAATACTGGTAATCGTCTTGAACTATCTATAATTAAAATATTCACTTTATGTGAGTAATGCATTTATTAATTATGCTATGTGGATAAAGGTACCTAAGATATAGTTTTATAAATATAAATGTATAAATGATAAATTTAGTTGTAATTTTACAGTAATTTATTTGAATTTCATGAGGTATGTATACTACCAATCTGCTTAAACTTTTAAATATATATAATTAAGTGCTTATTCTTACTAATATGATCTCTAAGCAGATAAAATCTTATCTATTTTGTATATTTTGTTTCAAGTGATTAATAAAATGGTACTTGATACCAAAGTTTATATAATTGTGTTTTTATCTTATTTTTATTTGTTTTTAATTTAAGTTTTTGTGATTATCTTTTTGGTGAGATTGCAAAACAGATATCGGGGTCTGTTAGATCAAGATTTTTGGTTTACCCGCGATTTTGCATGCTGATTATCCGTGCGCGTCTACCGGATTTGGCTATACCTGAACCACATCTAGTGGTTAATACGATTGACCATCGTGGGTATAACGCCATGTTTATGCAAACAGTTAGGAAAGAGGGAGTGGTGAAACCTGAAGTTAGACCACTTTTCGGATATATTGTTGATCCCAACTACGTTGCACCGCCAAATCATGGGTGGTTGGACGTTGTTCCTGCTGTTGCTGCTATTGCTGATGTTGTACCAGAACCTGCAGCTGAGGAAGCTCAACCTGAAGATCCACAAGGGCTCCCTGAGGATGTTCTTATTCAGGTTGGTCAGGTTGATCAGCAAGTGAACCAAGAGGTTGCTGCACAGGTTGTGCAAGAGGTTTTGAAGCAGAATGACGATGCGACCAATCCTTTGCTTCAAGATATTGAGAGTTATTTAGCACCACCTGAGGTAATCTTTTATTTATGTAATGATATAGATGCTTAGTTGATAGATTGTTTTTATTAATCATAGATGTATAATATTATTATATGGATATTAGATATTTAGCAAATTGGATATTATTTCTGATTTTAAAATATAAATATCATTAAACGAACAGGAAGCTGAAGCTGAGGCTGCAAACCCAGAAGTTGTAATACTTGAGGGGGAGCAGATACAGCTTGATAGATCAGTTGTTGTACCGACTGAGGTATTATATCTGATTAATCTTAAATATATAGAACTTGTATGATAGAGCTTATGCTAATCATAAATGTTTAATATATTCAAAATTTAGGATCCTGTTAGATCATCTAGAGGTCGTGATGGTGAGACGGCTTCAGATGAAGATTCTGAGAATACATCTTCTCCTTCTCCATCTGCTTCTGAAAGGAAGAGAAAAGGTAAGAGTATTCTGGAGGAAGGTACTGAGGAAGTTGAGATTCCTTTGATGAAGCGTCCGAGAATGCTTACTATTCGAGAAGGTTAGTATTGATTATAAAAGTTAAATAATCTTAACTTGTTGTTTATCAGGAGTTGAACTGAGACAGTTAATTCTGTATACAGTTGCTCAGGATACACCACAGGTGGAGATGGATGCATCGGTGGTTACTGAATCGATATCTTTACCGCTTCAGGTATGAGATATAAGTTCTATAACTATGAGTGTTATGCAATTAATTAGAGTTTGAGACAGAGTAATCTGTAACAATAACTGATTTTAATTGTGTTTAACTTTACAGCATGAGGTTGCTGATCTAGTTCGTGGAGCTAATTTTCCAACGAACAAAACAGCTAGATTTGCGATAAGTTTGCTTACGCAAGCTTTGTCTCAACCTCATACACCGCTTACCAGAGACTGGCATATTGAGTCTCTTACACCGCCTGGACCAAGAACGATACCTGTTACTCCGAAGACTGATGCTGAAAGGATTACATCCTTAGAGTCGAGGGTAAAGGATTTAGAGAAGCTTACTTCTCAGATTCCAGAGCTGGTGTCGAGCAATATTCTTCTTTCACAGCAGATTCTCAAGCAGAGTGAATCGTACAATCTGTTGATGAAGACTCATGAGACTTTGCTTGCGGACTTCAACGTACAGAGACTGAAGTTATCTTCTTTAGAGAGTCTGGTCTTGAGATCGCATTCAGGACAGTCTACTCAGGGGGAGATATTGGTATATCTGGAGTCTTGCAGAGAAAATGAGTTGAAGAGGAAGAGAGATCAAGACAGGGACGATGATCCCAATGCACCGAGTGGTGAGCAGACTGGTCCTTCAAAGACTGGTGAGCAAGCTACTATTTAGGGGGAGTCTGGAGCTGGTGCTAGTGGTTCTGGAGTGGATACAAGTGCAGATAAGACTGTACCGGGTGATACTGAAGCTGGTAAGATAGCTTAGTATTATCATAGTACTGTAATATTTGTAATAGTTTGTAGTGAACAAATGTAAACTTAATTATTGTGTAAATATATTTGGCTTAGGATTATTATTATTTTAAGTAAAATATGTTGGGTAATTTAAGTTTATATAATTATGTTAAGATAAAATAGTGATCGAAAGACTTCCGACTCATTGAGTAGTCGAGCGGCGTGTTCCGATTAATTTCGGCGGTCAAAATTTTATGATAACATATGCATTTTAGATTTGATTATGGACTTAAGACCGTAAGGTATATAAGTAATTAACAAGTTAAAAATGCATTCGTATTAACTAGACAAATGATATATAACTTAAAGGTTAAATTGATAATGAATTAGATCAATTAACACTTGGAAATTATATAAGTTAATTAATAGTAAATTTAAATGTTTGGTGATTATTCACAATGCATTAGAATTTAAAATTAATTAATATTTGTTAAGTAGACTTAAGAAATTTTGGATTGATTCAGGGTAATCAATAAAAGATTTTATAAGTTATATGTAAATTGCGTTTATATTTTAGGTTAAAATATACAAAAGAATTAATAAAGAAATTCTTAGGTTGATTCAGGGAAATTGATAAGAGAATTTTAATTATTAATATTTATTTGTATTTGTGGTTTTCTCTTAGGATTAGAGATGCTTGATCTATCTGATTCGGAAGATGATATTTTTGATGAGATAGATGAAGACATTGATTTTGATCTTGAGGATGGAGAATTCCAACCACCTACAGATTGGACTGCTGTACCTGAGAATGTGCAAGACATGGGTGTAGATCTAGATGCAAACATTGATGAACACCATGTGAGCCCATCTAGGACAGAAGTTGTTATTGAAAATGAATAAGGTCCAACAATTGTCGATATAGATGAAGATATTGATGATTCAACCTCTGATGAAGAAGAAGAAGAAGTTCTTGTTCAAACCAAAAATCCTGCTGTTGTACTTAGGAAACTTCCAAAGAAGAAGAAGAAGATTGGAATTTCTGAAGTTGATGTTACGAAAAAGCGTGTACCACGTAAAGGGATTATTGGTTGGTACTTTGACTCAGAACTAAAGCTTTTTGCGATCAAAAGGTTTAACGGAGTTCAATATTTTGAAAGAAAGCTTGCAGTTTTTAGTTCTCTACCACGTTATGAAATACGTGATTTGGCTAGATTAGAGATTAACAATCCAAGTCGTGATGATTATGCTGATCGTGTTGAAAGAATCATAAGACATAAGGTTGGTACGAATAAGTTTGTTCAGATTAAGCCAAGAAAGGGAAAAACTATGAAATTACAAGAGAGAAGTCAAAGAACAGGAAGAAGAAGAAGGAAGAAGATATATCCAGCTGTTAGATGCATACTGCAGATTCCACTGAAGACAATGCCACAAGATATTCTGGGTAATATGAAGAGATGGCATGTAGATTCAGGAACTGGAGAAGCTGTTATGGTTGAAGCTGATGATGAGGTTGACGGTGGTGAAAGAGAAATCTTCAGAGTCTATGACCATCGACACCTAATGAACATGTCGAAGAAAGATTTGATTAAGTTGAATGAAAATAGAATCTTGACGACAGATGCATGGGGTGATTTAGGACGAGATTATCAGATGATGGTTAAGACGTGTATCAAGATGAAGATTTACGCAGGCAGTAAGATTTACAAATGAAGACCAAAGACAAGCGTGAAGATAAAGACGCTAGAGCTATTGTCAAGGGGGAGTCTGTTGGGACATAGAGTGTGACAACAGATTTAGCTTGAAATAGGACTAGTGTAATTATTATTATGTTTGTATATTGGTTTAGATTTGTAAATAAATATTTGTTTTGTTAGTAATATTCGTTAAATTGTGTTAAGTTAGACGAATGTTTAAATACGAAATAAATAATAGACGTTTCATGCGAGACGAGTCGAGATCTCAAGTCGCAGCGAGTCGAGCTATGAGGTGAAGATCTGAACTCACGTAGGTTGAGTCTGGCGAGCCGAGTCCTTTATTGGGCTTGGGCTGCGAGTTGGACCGAACTCGCTGGCCCATGCGAGCCGAGCCGAGACCATAGTATATAATGTTTTTTACTCCGTGAAAAACTTAACTTTTGCCATATTTCTGATCTGCGAATTCGACAAACTCAGAGAAAACTTAATCCTAACGACTAGGCTTTGACGATTTATCGTTTAAAGCTAAGTCTTATTAAACGCAATACGAACATATTCGTTGTTAGTAAGATAACACCGTATTAAGGGATTCCGCACCTTAATACTACAGATAACGAAGTTATCGATCCTAAAACTAGGGGACTTACAAAAACGTATCCAAGTCTCACTACACAATTAATATATAAGCGATTAAAATGTAAACGCGCAAACAAAACGAAACAAATTACTTTTTATGATGTAATTACTAAGTATTTAGTAAAATACTTCAACAAAATTTTTGGGTAATCATTTGTATTTTAAAACATGTATTTAAACGTATAAAATAAATATTTAACGTTAAACAATCGGGAAAACGAACACCACACGGAGCGCGACTGCACGGGAGTAAAAGTGGAGACCCACACCTCGGTGGGCCCCCACCGAATCAGCCAAAAAGGGGGATCCCCACCTCTTTTCTCCTCATTTTTCACCCCCCTTCTCTCTCTCTTCTTTCTTTTCTCTTTCAAACACCAAAACCACCACCCACTTAAATCCCTTAAAAACTAACATCAAACGAACCCGAATCGTCATACTCCTTTGGAATAAAAGAACCACGGCGTCACGATCTACGTCACCATCTTTTCGGATTTTCACGGCGTCGATTCGTAAGTTTCCGACAAAACCCGAAACTCTCCGTTCTTACTCATTTTTACTTATTTATGGTTTATACATGCTTAAAATGTCCAAAAATGGGTTGGGTAAAAGATTTGGACCAAACGGAGGCCTTTCGGCCGATTTTCCGGCCACCTAGCTCCGATCAGACCGTAACGTCGCTTTTGGCCCAGACATTTTGCGACGTCAGCTACGACGTCGCATAAACCATCACCACGTCGCATATAGCGACATCATCCCTAACGTCGCCTTAACTGTCGAACGTCGCACTTAGCGACGCAAACCCTTACGTCGCAGAAATCAACAACGTCGCCTATAGCGATGCCACGTACAACGTCGCATTAAATTGCGAAAGTCGCATATAGCGACGCCATGCTCAACGTCGCAGTCAGGGCCTGCGACGTCGCACCCAACGTCGCACAAAACAGAAACTAGAAAACACATATTTTTACTAAGTGTCGAGACTCTAAATTCTATCACTTGATTTCACCCAAATTCAAGTCCAGATGCATTTTTCCTTAAAGCAATATGGTAGAAATAAAAATTTTCCAAGCTGACCTGGCAGCTCGACCCCAGCCAGCGGCTCTGCCGCTTGGACCCCGCCAGGGGCTGCCGCCCCTTGGACCCCGCTAACCAGGGGCGCTGCCCCCGGACCCCCGTACTTAGATTCCGTAAGCACATTTTTCACCAAGTGTCGAACTTATAAAACTTCAAACTACTATACAATATGACTTCTCAAATACATTGGAACATACTTTTCAAGGATAACACTTCGAATCATAATAAGATCATTGAAATCTTTAATTTCCAATAATCACCAACGGCCCGCACGCGTTTTCAAAACATAATTCAAAATCAACAAGTCGTTGTAACTTGTATCAATTAAATCAAACAAGTCGTAGTAACTTGTAACAATACAATCAACCAAATCGGGGTAATTTGGACATCAAGTTAAACAAACAATTTCAATGGTAGTCTTTCTAGATACCGGTACAATTAATAACAATTCAAGTGTCGTGGACACATTCAGGTTTCACTACAACAAATTTGAAGTTATAGGACTTTGAATAGTGTCCTTAAAGGCTACTTTATAGGACCTTTTATCTAATAGGACCAATAATTTAAGCGTCCCATAAAAAGGTGTCGTAATAAATAAAAGGCGTCCTAATATGATTATAGGACCTTTTATCTAATAGGATCAATTGTAACACCCGCCAAATTAGGACTAGTAATTAGTACCTAATCATATGTTAATACATGTAATTAGTTCAGTGTTAGGCTAATTAATGTATCGAATTATATATATATTGTTGAATATATATACGAAAATGCGATTTGATTAAATCGTACGCAACTTAAATCGAATGTATTTCGATTCAATTTAATACGGACGTTGGTGACAAATTTTATTAAATAACGCTTTTATGTCAAAAATATTATTTTGATAATATTTTGTATTCAATTCGTATCGTACAAACCGAACTTACACAATTTAAAACAATAAAATGCGTAAACTAAATAAACAAACTAACTTACATCTTATAACACAAATATAAATCGATTTGTAAAATATTTAAACAATATATCGCGTAATAAATCGTATTTTAAAACTTATAATCAAAATGTAAATAATTATTTAACGTTTAAACGACGGAGCAAACGAACACCACGCGGAACGCGGGGCGAGAAACTGAAAAGTGGGGATAACCCCACCTCCCACTCCTTTTCTTTCTCATTCTTCTATCAATTCTCTCTCTCTTCTCTTATTTCCTCCAAAATCACCAAATCACCAAAAACTCACAAAACCGCAAAATAACGTCACGAAACGCAACCGAATCACCAATATTTTTAGAGATTCACGACCACCTCGCAACGATCTACATTTCTACCTTTCCGGATTTTCATTTCGGCAAATTGTAAGTTTCCGACAAAATCCCGAAATCTCTCGATTCTTAGTATTTTTCATTTGTGGTTGTTATTATAACTAGTATATGTCCATTTCAATGTATAGAACACGAAATTACAGCTTGAAAACGGGTTAAAAACGGATTTTTGGCCGGAAAATGTTGAACAGCCGGACTTTCTGGGCTGGTGTTCATCCATGCGACACAATCATTGTGTCGCATGTTGTGTCGTATTTTAGCTTTAGTGTCGCATAAACTCCCTTGTGTCGTACCTTATGTCGTACCAAATAATTAGTGTCGCAAGTCCTGCGACACAATCACTATGTCGCTGTTGAATCAGCATTTCGCATCCATGCGACACAACCCTCGTGTCGTATGGACATTGTGTCGCACTCCTATGCGACACAACCATTGTGTCGCATAATTCATTTAGTGTCGCATGATTGTGTCGCATAAAACAGCAGGTTTTCAAATCTCAATTTCACTAAGTGTCGGAACTATATAACCTCAAACCCTTATACGATACGACTTATAAAACACTTTGGAACACACTTTTAAGTGCAAAACGCCTATTACAAAATAATAATACTTAAAGTTTATTATTCCAAACCCATCACCAACGGGCCGTACATGTTTTCAAACATTTATCAAATCAACCAAATCGAAGTAATTTGGACATATATAGTTGTGTAACAACTACAAGGGTGATCTTTTGAGATACCCAATCATGATTATAACCATCGCGTGTCGTGGACACCCTCAGGTTACAAGTCGTTGGACTTCATTACTCGGCTAATCAACTTACGTTTGTTTAAACGCTTTCAGACTCAGGTGAGTCTCATAGCCCCTCTTTTACTATTTTACTCAGGGGTGTGATATACTGCTCAAACTTTTAACATGTGAACGCAAGTACCAACTTTTCATATACTACATGAGTTTTCGAAACTAATCGTTTTAAAGTCCTCCGTCAGCATAGTTGTTAATACGTTGTAGCGTGAATATTAGTATATGGTACCATATAGGATTGACCCTCCTCGTCCGGGTTAGCAAGCACTAACCGGGTAAACGGACGTACTAATATTTGGGAAGACGAATGTTGATTAGGCATTCGTGGAGGCACCTCGCCCGGAATTCTCTATAGGGGACCCGGCCCTCGAGTTAAGCTCAACTATGTGCTCATGGCTGTATACACGATGATTATCATTTAATTGCTGGATGCAATTCATTATTTAATTGCTGGATGCAATTCATTATTTAATTGCTGGATGCAATTCACTATTTAAATCTTGCGGTTCACACGATATTACTTGATTTCAAACCTGTGAGCTCACCAGCTTTATAGCTGACCTTTTAGCATATATCGCAGGTACCCAGCAGTAGGATGTTCTGCTTCAGGATTTAGCTCGAGTCAGCATACAGACGATTGAGATTTTCTTGCATTAGTATATTTTGTACAAGTACTTATGTACTGAAATCTCATTTGATTTAAACTTGAGCTATGTAAAGCTTTAAATGTTGTAAACATTTCTATTATCAATATATTTTGTTAAAACGACGCATATAGAATCGTTTGCTATTTATCTTTGTGCTTTGTTATTGATTAGTAACACCCAAATCAAGCTTCCGCAAATCATTAAATTTGGGGGTGTTACAGATTGGTATCAGAGCCTAAGGTTGTAGTGAACTAGGTTGCATTTAGTGAGCCTAGACTATGACCATTAGGCAGTATTCCTTATTAGGTATGACTGGTTCAGGGATTACAGCATACGAGTTTAATTTAACATAGCCTGATCAACTATGTACAATTAAGCAAAGATGATGTAAGATCTGAAAGTAGTTATGGCTGAACATGATACAATAGAAGACTCTGACCTCGAGAGAACCGAGACTTAAACATGTTTATGCTAGACACTCAATAGGCTATATTATATAGGAGCTATATGAATATAGGCCTCAATCTTACTAACGCTTTGTCTCGGAAATGGCAAACACACCATCAAATTCATCTCGTTCTCAATCCGGGTCGCAGAACCCAAGGGTAGCAAGGAGGAACAACAGGTTGCCTCGAGCTGGCCCGTATTCCACTCACATCGCCTTACCGGCTTTAACTGCTAGGGTAAATCAACACGAGCAGCGACTTCGCACCATGGATGTCGTGTTGCAGGAAACAAATGAAAACTGGCGACTTACGTCTCTTGAACGCATAGAACAGGTCTCCGACGACCTTGAAACCACAAACAACAACATGGATGTCCTTCGCAACCAAATTATAGAAATAAGGGTGGAAAATGCCCTTCTACAACAAAGGATGGAAGAATGTGAGCAACGCTCACGTGAAGCAGAAGAGTATGCGCGTGGAATAACACAACGACTTGCGCTAGCAGAAGACAACGCCCGACAAGCTAGCAGGCTTGCTAACACTGTGGACCGTCTTGTCACGATGATGGAACAAATTAATCTACGTCAAGACTAGTGTAGTCTTTGTCTTGTAATCTATCCTGTAATCTAGTAACTATCTACGCACTACTCTATAATTCAGTCGGATGTAACAATTCCCGACATCTTTTGTAATACATCTGTAGGATGTAACCTTTGAACTCGTATTAGCTATCAAATATTTCTTGTCGTTCAACTCATATTAATTGCCATAATTCTTTTTCATATTGATGTTATGTATTACCACCTTCATACATGTACATCTGAAATAAATACAATTTTCTTACAAAATCTCATGTATCTTCATTTCTTTTATTGAAGAATCATGCCGCCAAAGACACGACCTTACACAGATGCTCAGATCACGTCACTCATAAACCAGGCTGTTACTGAAGCCTTGGCTCGGAATACCCCACCCAACTCCACAAGAAACAGCGATACCGCTGGAACCTCTGCCGTCAAACCTTGTTCTTACAAGGACTTCCAAAGCTGCAAACCCTCGAGCTTCAAGGGTTCTGAAGGAGCCATCGGACTGATCAGATGGTTCGAGAAAATGGAAACTGTTTTCCGTGTCAGTAAATGCGCGGAGAACGACAAAGTAAACTTCGCCACCTGCTCTCTTGAAGATGATGCCCACTCTTGGTGGAATTCATATACCCAATCAGTGGGTGCTGACATTGCCTACCAACTCACTTGGGAGGAATTGAAGGCAAAACTCACTGCCAAATACTGCTCTATCGCCAAACTCCAAAAGCTAGATGAGGAGTTCTGGAACTTAAAGGTTCAGGGTGGTGATATCGATGGTTATACCACCAGGTTTCAACAACTAGCTGCCCTCCGCCCAGCTATGGTTAGCACTGAACCTGATAAAATCAGGAAGTACACCCTTGGTCTCCCTGATCCTGTTCGGGGACATGTCATCTCTTCAAAACCAACCACCATTGACGGTGCGATCCTTTTGGCCCAAGACCTAATGTCCATGAGCCAAGATTCTGAACCACCCACTTCATCCTCCCATAACAACAAACGCAAGTGGTCTGACTACCACAACAACCCCTCCAACCAACAAAACAAGAAACCCGACACCATCAAAGCTTACAACACCACCACTGACATCATCCGGGGCTACACTGGGAGCAAACCTTATTGTTCCAAGTGCAGTCGCCACCATGAAGGTTCCTGTGGTCCCTTTTGCAACAACTGCAAGAGGTACGACCACCTCACAAAAGATTGCCGCTCTCCTACCAACAACAATTCCAACAACAACACCAGACCACCCAAAGTATGCTTTGAGTGTGGGAAACCTGGGCATTTCAGAGATTCGTGCCCAAAACTGAAGAGCAACAACAACAACAACCGCAACAACAGCAACAAAAGCAACAACACCCGAAGCAGAGCTTTCGTCATCAAATCTGGGGACGCCCGCCAAGACCCGAATGTGGTCTCGGGTATGTTCCTCCTCAACAACTTAAACGCTTCTGTTCTATTTGATACTGGTGCTGATAGAAGCTTTATCTCCGATGATTTTTGCCCATTACTTGACATCACTCCTGTTGCCTTAGATGTTAAGTACACTGTAGAGCTAGCAAATGGAAAACTTGTAGAAACCACCAGTGTGATACCTAATTGCACTTTAAACCTAGCTGACGAAACCTTTTCGATCGACCTTATACCCATTGAAATCGGGAGTTTCGACATCATTATTGGAATGGACTGGTTGTCCAAATATCGAGCTGAAATCGTTTGTCACGATAAAATCGTCCGTATCCCACTCGCCGTTGGTGGAACCTTGATCATACAGGGGGAGACCGGTGGGACGGGACTCAATATAATCTCCTGCTTAAAAACCCGAAAATTTTTGAGAAAGGGTTACCCTGCCATACTCGCACACATCATGGAGAAGAAGTCGGAGGAGAAGCGACTTGAGGATGTGCCGATTGTTAGAGACTTTCCCGAAGTCTTTCCAGAAGAACTGCCTGGTTTACCTCCATCTAGACAGGTCGAGTTCTCAATTGATCTCGTGCCGGGTGCCGCACCGGTGGCCCGCGCACCATACCGTTTAGCCCCATCCGAACTTCAGGAGTTGTCCTCTCAGTTACAGGAACTTCTGGATCGAGGATTCATTAGACCGAGTTCTTCACCTTGGGGAGCTCCGGTCTTATTTGTTAAGAAGAAGGACGGTTCTTTCCGAATGTGCATCGACTACCGAGAATTAAACAAATTGACCGTCAAAAACCGATACCCACTTCCTCGCATTGATGATCTATTCGACCAACTTCAGGGTTCAAGTTTCTACTCAAAAATCGACCTGCGATCAGGTTATCATCAGTTACGAGTTCGCGACGCCGATATTCCAAAAACTGCTTTCAGAACTCGTTACGGGCACTACGAATTCCAAGTGATGCCCTTTGGTCTAACCAACGCACCGGCTGTATTCATGGACCTCATGAACCGGGTGTGCAAACCTTACCTCGATAAGTTTGTCATTGTCTTTATCGATGACATACTCATTTACTCGCGCAACGAGCAAGAACATGCGCAACACCTTAAGACCATCCTTGAACTACTTAGACACGAGGAGCTTTACGCTAAATTCTCTAAGTGTGAGTTCTGGATCCAAACTGTTCAATTTCTTGGTCACGTGATCGACAGTCAGGGAATTCACGTTGACCCATCGAAGATCGAGGCTATCAAAGACTGGCAAGCACCCACCTCTGCAACTGAAGTACGACAATTTTTGGGTCTTGCTGGGTATTATCGACGATTTATCGAAAATTTCTCCAAAATAGCTCAACCACTCACGGTACTGACTCAGAAAGACAAAAGGTTCGATTGGACCGAAAAACAAGAGTCAGCGTTCCAACTTTTGAAACAAAAGCTTTGCAGTGCTCCAATTCTATCCCTACCCGAAGGCACCGATGACTTCGTGGTATACTGTGATGCTTCTCACCAAGGTCTTGGTTGCGTGCTGATGCAACGAGACAAGGTCATTGCTTATGCCTCACGACAGCTAAAAATTCACGAAAAGAACTACACCACTCATGATCTCGAACTTGGAGCTGTCGTTTTTGCTCTAAAAATCTGGAGACATTATCTCTACGGCACTAAGTGCACCATCTTTACCGATCACAAAAGTCTCCAACATATCTTCGATCAGAAGGATCTCAATATGAGGCAACGTCGATGGGTCGAGTTGCTTACCGATTACGATTGCGAGATCAAGTACCATCCAGGGAAGGCTAATGTTGTAGCCGATGCCCTCAGTCGAAAGGAACGATCAAAACCACTTCGAGTCCGAGCCCTCAGTATGACCATTCACAACGATCTTACCGTTCAGATTCATACCGCTCAGATCGAAGCCCTGAAACCTGAAAACATCAAAAATGAAGCCTTACGGGGTATCGACAAACAATTTGAAATCAAACCTAACGGGATTAGGTATTTCTCAAACCGAATCTGGTTGCCTAGTTTTGGGAACCTAAGAGACTTGGTGATGGACGAGGCTCACAAGTCTAAATATTCTATTCATCCGGGATCCGATAAGATGTACCACGGTATCAAGGAATTTTACTTGTGGCCAAACATGAAAGCCGAAATCGCCACTTATGTCAGCAAGTGTCTTACTTGCTCGAAAGTCAAAACCGAACATCAGAAACCACCTGGTTTACTTCAACAACCTGAAATCCCTGAATGGAAATGGGATCAAATTGCCATGGATTTCATAACCAAACTACCCAAGTCGTCGAGCGGTTGCGATACCATTTGGGTGATCGTCGATCGTCTCACCAAATCTGCTCACTTCCTGGCAATCAAAGAAAACGATAAAATGGAACGCCTTACACAAATCTACATCAAGGAAATCGTTTCTCATCACGGTGTTCCAGTCTCAATCATCTCTGACAGGGATGCCCGTTTCACTTCTCAATTTTGGCAATCACTTCAGAAAGCTATGGGTACCCGTCTTGATATGAGTACCGCGTATCATCCTCAAACCGATGGCCAAAGTGAACGAACCATTCAAACACTGGAAGACATGCTACGAGCCTGCGCAGTTGATTTCGGTACAAACTGGGAAAAACATCTACCGTTGTGCGAATTCTCGTACAATAACAGTTATCACGCCAGCATTAAGGCTGCACCTTTTGAAGCACTGTACGGTCGTAAGTGCCGATCACCGATCTGTTGGACTGAGGTGGGAGATAGTCAACTCACTGGTCCTGAACTCATACACGCCACCACTGAGAAAATTGTGGAAATCCAAAACAGACTCAAAGCCGCACGTGATCGTCAGAAAAGTTATGCTGACGTGAGACGCAAACCACTCGAGTTCCAGGTTGGGGATCGAGTTCTCTTAAAAGTATCGCCTTGGAAAGGCGTCATCCGTTTTGGCAAACGCGGGAAGTTAAATCCCGGATACATCGGGCCTTTTGAGATCCTCGAACGGATTGGCCCCGTAGCTTATCGATTGCAGCTGCCATCCGAACTCAGCAGCGTGCACCCTACTTTTCATATTTCAAATCTGAAGAAGTGTCTGTCTGATGAGACACTTATTATTCCATTAGATGAAATTCGTGTTGACGATAAACTAAATTTCGTTGAGGAACCCGCTGAAATTATGGACCGTGAGGTCAAACAACTGAAACAAAGTCGTATTCCCATCGTCAAGGTCAGATGGAATTCGCGGCGTGGTCCGGAATTCACCTGGGAACGGGAAGACCAAATGCGACTCAAATATCCTCAACTCTTCACTGATTCCACATCAAACACGACTTCGAGCTAAATTTCGGGACGAAATTCTTCTAACAGGGGGAGAATGTAACACCCGCCAAATTAGGACTAGTAATTAGTACCTAATCATATGTTAATACATGTAATTAGTTCAGTGTTAGGCTAATTAATGTATCGAATTATATATATATTGTTGAATATATATACGAAAATGCGATTTGATTAAATCGTACGCAACTTAAATAGAGATGTATTTCGATTCAATTTAATACGGACGTTGGTGACAAATTTTATTAAATAACGCTTTTATGTCAAAAATATTATTTTGATAATATTTTGTATTCAATTCGTATCGTACAAACCGAACTTACACAATTTAAAACAATAAAATGCGTAAACTAAATAAACAAACTAACTTACATCTTATAACACAAATATAAATCGATTTGTAAAATATTTAAACAATATATCGCGTAATAAATCGTATTTTAAAACTTATAATCAAAATGTAAATAATTATTTAACGTTTAAACGACGGAGCAAACGAACACCACGCGGAACGCGGGGCGAGAAACTGAAAAGTGGGGATAACCCCACCTCCCACTCCTTTTCTTTCTCATTCTTCTATCAATTCTCTCTCTCTTCTCTTATTTCCTCCAAAATCACCAAATCACCAAAAACTCACAAAACCGCAAAATAACGTCACGAAACGCAACCGAATCACCAATATTTTTAGAGATTCACGACCACCTCGCAACGATCTACATTTCTACCTTTCCGGATTTTCATTTCGGCAAATTGTAAGTTTCCGACAAAATCCCGAAATCTCTCGATTCTTAGTATTTTTCATTTGTGGTTGTTATTATAACTAGTATATGTCCATTTCAATGTATAGAACACGAAATTACAGCTTGAAAACGGGTTAAAAACGGATTTTTGGCCGGAAAATGTTGAACAGCCGGACTTTCTGGGCTGGTGTTCATCCATGCGACACAATCATTGTGTCGCATGTTGTGTCGTATTTTAGCTTTAGTGTCGCATAAACTCCCTTGTGTCGTACCTTATGTCGTACCAAATAATTAGTGTCGCAAGTCCTGCGACACAATCACTATGTCGCTGTTGAATCAGCATTTCGCATCCATGCGACACAACCCTTGTGTCGTATGGACATTGTGTCGCACTCCTATGCGACACAACCATTGTGTCGCATAATTCATTTAGTGTCGCATGATTGTGTCGCATAAAACAGCAGGTTTTCAAATCTCAATTTCACTAAGTGTCTATAACCTCAAACCCTTATACGATACGACTTATAAAACACTTTGGAACACACTTTTAAGTGCAAAACGCCTATTACAAAATAATACTCCCTCCGTCCCAATTTAATTGTCCCCAGACAAGAAACACGCAATTTAAGAAAACATCAACTTCTCTCTTACTTTTTGATAAGATGACAATTCTACCCCTTACTTTTTACCTACTTTTTTGTCTTACATATATAAAGTAGGGGTATAAAAGGATTTTAGCTCATCATTTTTATCCATTTTTGGAAGTGGACAATTAATTTGGGACAGCCCAAAAAGGAATAGTGGACTATTAATATGGGACGGAGGGAGTAATACTTAAAGTTTATTATTCCAAACCCATCACCAACGGGCCGTACATGTTTTCAAACATTTATCAAATCAACCAAATCGAAGTAATTTGGACATATATAGTTGTGTAACAACTACAAGGGTGATCTTTTGAGATACCCAATCATGATTATAACCATCGCGTGTCGTGGACACCCTCAGGTTACAAGTCGTTGGACTTCATTACTCGGCTAATCAACTTACGTTTGTTTAAACGCTTTCAGACTCAGGTGAGTCTCATAGCCCCTCTTTTACTATTTTACTCAGGGGTGTGATATACTGCTCAAACTTTTAACATGTGAACGCAAGTACCAACTTTTCATATACTACATGAGTTTTCGAAACTAATCATTTTAAAGTCCTCCGTCAGCATAGTTGTTAATACGTTGTAGCGTGAATATTAGTATATGGTACCATATAGGATTGACCCTCCTCGTCCGGGTTAGCAAGCACTAACCGGGTAAACGGACGTACTAATATTTGGGAAGACGAATGTTGATTAGGCATTCGTGGAGGCACCTCGCCCGGAATTCTCTATAGGGGACCCGGCCCTCGAGTTAAGCTCAACTATGTGCTCATGGCTGTATACACGATGATTATCATTTAATTGCTGGATGCAATTCATTATTTAATTGCTGGATGCAATTCATTATTTAATTGCTGGATGCAATTCACTATTTAAATCTTGCGGTTCACACGATATTACTTGATTTCAAACATGTGAGCTCACCAGCTTTATAGCTGACCTTTTAGCATATATCGCAGGTACCCAGCAGTAGGATGTTCTGCTTCATGATTTAGCTCGAGTCAGCATACAGACGATTGAGATTTTCTTGCATTAGTATATTTTGTACAAGTACTTATGTACTGAAATCTCATTTGATTTAAACTTGAGCTATGTAAAGCTTTAAATGTTGTAAACATTTCTATTATCAATATATTTTGTTAAAACGACGCATATAGAGTCGTTTGCTATTTATCTTTGTGCTTTGTTATTGATTAGTAACACCCAAATCAAGCTTCCGCAAATCATTAAATTTGGGGGTGTTACACCAATATTGTGTTTATCTTAAACTGCGTGTAGTTCTGTCTGGGACAATTAAATCGGGACGGAGGGAGTATAACAGTACAAGAAAATAAATAATATATCCAATATTTCTTTGTCATGATTCATTTGAAAGAATGATTCAAACATTAAAACAATAGAGTAAGGTTCAAATGAGACTAAAAATTTGTGTGAGAATAGAGGAACCAATGATATGATGCCATGTGTACAAAGAGAATAAAAAGCCCATTTACCCCTTAAGTTAAATATCTCACAAACGACAAATAGAAAAATTATGAAAATTGCACCATTAAATTCAGCGTTTGATCATCTTCAATTTGTCGTCCATTAAGGCATACTTTCGACGAGTTTTTTTTTTTTTTTTTCATTATTTTTAGTGGGTTTCACATTACTAACACGTGTGTTACATTGTTGCGTTTAGGGTTTAGGGTTTGGGGTTTAGGGTTGGGAGTTTGGGGTTTCGTCCCGAAACCCCAAACTCCCAACCCTAAACCCTACACCCTAAACCCTAAACCCTAACCCCTAAACCCCAAACCCTAAACCCTAAACGCTTTATAAAACTCTAAACCCTAAATCATACTAAACCCTAAACCCTGCTAAACCCTAACACTAAACCCTGCTAAACCCTAACACTAAACCCTAACTCTAAACCCTAACCCTAAACCCTAAATCAAATGTATAATCAATCACTAACACATGTGTTACTAATATGTAAAACCCACCAAAAAATGAAAAAAAAAAGTTCGTTGGAAGTATGCCTTGATGGACGGCAAATCGAAGAGGATAAAACGCTGAAAAATATGGTGCAATTTTCATGATTTTTCGACTTATGGTTTGTGAGATATTTAATTTTTAAAAATGTGGATGAGAGAGAAAAAAAGTGACACATGTCATATTGTGGTTGGTTCCCCCATTCTCACATAAAATAAATTGTCTCAATTTAACTCTTCTCTAAAACAATAAACAATAAACATAAACAAATGTAAATATAACAAGGGTAATGGTGTAACTATGATATAGACTTAAGTATATATGTTTAATAATTTATACGCCAAATTACACGTAAATTTCATTTATTTATTTATTTATCTATTTTCATATATTAAATCTTTATATCTTTAGACATGCTCATCAAGTAAAACTTTTGATTAAAACACAATACATAAGTTTAAACTTTTAAACACTAAAATAGTATCTTAACAAATAAAATTTTTCAGCAATATATATCTTTACTACTCCGTATGAGTTTACCTATTATTATATTATTACTCTGTATCTTTTAATAAAAGCAACTGGAAAATATCAAAGGGGTCACTAGTCTAATGGTATTGTTGTGCCTTTCCAACTGTAAATTTATGATTCAAGTCCTAAAATCGAAAAAATATACTCCGTATATTTTTGATATGTAGCGTGAGTATTTATGTTTTAAAAAACGAAAAAAAAATAAAGTACGAGTAGTATTATATTAAGAGTATCGGAAACAATAAATAAGTAAATTAAATAAAAAAATAAGAAAATTAAAGGAAGCATGAAACATGATGTGTATGTGATAAGAGGGAACACGCACGACATCCGCGTCAGAGGTGACTTATTATGAATATGATGTACCCCAAGTTGACTTGGTCATTCCAAACTCCCCCCACATTCCACCTACTTTTTCTACCGGCCGTTACCGGTCACCCCTAACATGTCTTCACCGTACGTTTCCGGTTTACTTTTTGATGATGTTAAAATGGGGTAAGTATGCGAAAATGTAATGAACTATGTTCTGACATTCATTGTATGTAACGAACTACTCTGACATTCATTGTATGTAACGAACTTCTAATTTCCTTCATTGTATGTAACGAACTTGTATTTTGAGCAGATCAACGGTCCTAAGAACGCCACGTGTCGCCCTACATAATCAACACTTGAAAAAATCAAGGAAAATACTAGTTCGTTACATACAATGGAGGAAATTAGCAAGTTCGTTACATACAATGAATGTCATAATAGTTCGTTACATACAATGAATGTCAGAGCATAGTTCATTACATTTTCGTGCACTTACCCTGTTAAAATTCATCCTAAGTAATTGAAATCTCACAAAGTGTGAATTACTTTGAATAAGGGAATATGATCATTTACAACTCAATTAATTTGTGAACTAAATATATATGTGAAATGAAATTGATATTTCAATTCCATCAAATTCTTTTGAATTTTACGAACCAAACACAACCTTAGGGTATATCCTCCACTTTGTCTCCTTTTTTTATTAGAGTTTACGTTTTGTTTTGATAGGTAACAAAATATTAACTACGTAGTAAAATATACTTGGTTTCGAAATAAGTGTCTACCTTTACATTTTAATTTATTTCAAAACAAGTGTTCACTTTCAAAAATAATATATCAACTTCGCCAGTTTACTCATATCATAAACAACTATGCAAAAAATAAGAGTAAGACTGACATTTTTTATTTTGCACACAATACTGACTAAGGGTGTGTTTGGCAACAATGGGCGGAGCTGGAGGCTGGAGTTGAGGCTGGAACTAGAGTTTGTGGATGGAGCTAAGGCTTGAGCTTCTATTCAAAAGTTACTTTTAAAAGCTTATTGTTTAAGGGCTTCTGGAGGCTATTTTTTCAAGTAGCCTTATTCAAATTGTGTTGTCAAACACGACTTATAGGATGTGACTTGTTAAAAATAGAAGCTCAAACCTCGACAACCCCAAAATCACTCTACCAAACACAGTATCTCTTGTTAAACTTTACGCATACACTTAAACATTCTCATTTCACCGAAAAGCAATAATATATACTTGTATTGTTTTTTAGCCAAATTCAGTAGTTGGATTTTTTTTAATGTATATAAGAGCATTAACACTAACACACAAACAATCAATGAAGGTGACGAGTTGATATCGATAGGTTAAAGTCTTCGATAAGCTAAATATCGACGGTGAACCTCTCGAAAACTTATAACATAATTTATATATGAATGATATTTTATTTTCGTCTTTTAAAGTTGACTACGAATTATAACACCCAAAATCAGCGTGTATGGAATGGCATGTATATTTTATTGGTGCACACTAAATGCGATAGATTGATGAATCATTTTTATATATATATACCGCGTTTAAATTAAAATATTCGTCTATATAATCATCACTCGAAATTAGTAAATCTGAGTTTTTTTCTGCATTTTTTATGGTTGATATTTTGGATCCATATAAAAAGTATAATGCTCATAGGAATGATAATGATCACCTAATTCAGTAGATATACACTTGCTCTATTTATTAATGGCGAATATGAATGATCTAAATGGATAAACTATGAATATAGATTTGAATGTAAATGATTAGTGGATCGTATGAATTTATCCATTATCATAATACACATACATGTACATAAAGGTGGAGGTCAATAGTTCAATCTATCTCCATATATTTTTATAACGGCGAATTACGCTATTTATTTCACTTATGTTGACCTTGAGAAATTGAGATCGATCTATGGGACCGTAAGATTTTCGATTTCAGTGTTTTTTTATACACCTGCAAAAGTCCATCCAAAATCAGCGTGTATATATATTATTGGTCCACACTAAACGCGGTGGATTTATTAACCAAATTTTATATAAACCACGTTTAAATTATATATTCGTCTATAAAATCATCACTCAAAATTAGTAAGATAAATTTCTTTATATATCTATTCTTTTAATGTTGATGTTGAGTTGATGTTTTGGATCCGTTCAATAAGCACACAAATACAATAATTTTATACTAAACGCACTCACATGTGTAATGCATGTAACCTACCAATTCCAATTTACTTTTTTTTTTTTTTAATTATTATCTATAGATAGAAAGTGAATATTATTTTGTTTTTGTACGATAGATTTTTAAACGTGTGATTAAATATCCACTAAAATGTATTTATAGAAAATATATGTAATCTATTCGGATATTACGCGTGGACCTACAAAGATTATCCGACATTTAAGACCAAACGGAATAATCAACTGTATTTTTGTGTCGCTAGCTTGATACCAAAATGGTCGGATCGGATTAAGATAAGTACAACCTCATTTCTTAAGACATATTAAGAAATGTCAATATTTATTTTTTAGACATGATGTAGAATGAGATTTTTTTTTTTTAATAATATATATTGTAACACCCCCAAATTTAATGATTTGCGGAAGCATATTTGGGTGTTACTAATCAATATACAAAGCACAAGATATACAGCAAACGACCTCTAAATGAGACGTTTTGTAAAATACTTACATTTCATAATTAAATCGTTTGAAAACATATAGTTTTCTTTACAAAAATATGTAAGCCTAGAGTCCGCGTATGTGACGGGAGATTCTATTACATAACCATAGTTACAAAAGATAATGCCAAAGAATCTCCGTTAAATGCAGTTTGGAAATCATGCGACTCTAGCTAGTAATCCTGGAGTGATCCTACTCCGTAAGTGTACCTGAGAATACATGCTAAAAAGGGTCAACCAAAAGGTTGGTGAATCTCACAGGTTTATCAGTAAATAATCAGTTTGAACACAAGATTTCATCAGTAGTGCCCGTAGGCGTATATCAAGTATTTGCAAATCTCGCAAAAGTAAAGAAATCAAGTTATACCGTTGCCATGAGGCTCATAATCGAAGCTTAACCCGTAAATAATCAGTTGCTCCCGTGACATGCTCGAAATTGAGCAAGCATAAGTAAACGAAATAATAGTCGCCCGTTTATACGTAACGGCTCGTGGTAGCGCTACTACCCCGGGCGGGGAGGGTCATTTCCCTAATGGATCCATTAACTACTGTTCGCGCTTAAGTACATAACTAACGATATATGATGGAGAGACTTCAGTAAATAGTAAGTAACTCATGCAATTCCGTTTGGTATAGTAAACAGTTTAGTACTTGTGTTCAAGAAAAATCAGTAGCATGTATCTCCCCCAATAAGTTAAAACAGTAAAAGTGGGGCCGTAAGAATCACCTGAGTCAAGCAGTGGTAAACAGCAAGTAGTAGTAAAGCAAGTAGGTTCTCCGAACCCGTGACCTTCTAGTGCCTAAACACGTAAGGTTAAGTAAGTAGATGTCTCGCAAGACCATCTAGGCTAGTTGTTCATACAACCCGTTGTGTTTAAATGTTGGTTTGTTCGCGTTCGTAACAAAGTATACGGCTCGTTGGTGATTTGTTATAATTAAAGTTTATCATTCAGTACGCAAATTAAAGTAATTGTAATAGGAAAGTATGTTTTATTATGATTGTTAGGTCGTATCGTATAAGGATTTGAGGTTGTAAAAGTTCGACACTTAGTGAAAATGTGAGTTTTCAAGGTTCTGGTTTGTGCGACGTAGCATGCGACGTTGCAAGCGACGTAAGGTGCGACGTAGGTAGGTACGTCGCATGATGCGACCTTCGCAAATCAATGCGACGTAGGGGGCGACGTCGCTAATGCGACGTTGGTTCGGTTTGCGATGTTAAAGTCTACGTCGCTACGTGCGACGTCCGCAAGTTAATGCGACGTAATAGGCTGCGTCGCTAGTGCGACGTTGAGGTTTTTGTGCGACGTAGGTCGCGACGTCGCAGAGGCCCCTGGCCAGGTGCGACGTAGCGGTCTGATGGCCGGAATTTTTGTCGAAAACGAGTTTCCCGGTTTCCGTTGGGTCCAAATCTTTTACCCAACCCTTATATGAACATATTAAGCTTATTTAAACCATAAACTAGTAAAAGTGATCGAAAACGAGAGATGTCGGGATTTGTCGGAAACTTACGCGGCGTCGGATTGAAAATCCGAAAAGATAGGAATGTAGATCGTGAGAAGGTGAACGTTTTCTTCCAAAGTAGTCACGAAATCCGGGTGCGTTTAGTATGTTTATTTGGTGATTTTGGTGGGTTTTGGTGGTGATGAAAGTTGAGAGAAAAAGATGAAGGAGAGAGAGAGGGAAAAGATGAAATGAAAAGAGAAAGGTGGGGAATGGGAGGTTATCCTCCCATTTTCCTGTCTCCGCTCCCCGTGCGGTGTTCGTTTGCTCCGTCGTTTAAACGTTAAATATCCATTTTACGCGTTTAATTATTTTTATAAAATTGCAAATCTAGTTAAATAATTTATTTAAATTATTTCCTTAAATCTTTAACAGTTTAAATTAAATTTAATTACTTTCGTCTTTAAATCGCGTAAGTTTTAAATCGGGTAGTACAAGGCAGTTACTAACTATTATAAAATAGCATTTCGGTCATAATTGCGTTATTTTAGTTTTTAAACATTTGTTCACCAACGTCCGTATTAACCGAATAGAATTTCATTCTATTTAAGTTGCGTACGATTTAACCAAATCGCATTTTCATATATATTTAACAATATATATATAATTCGATACATAAATTAGCCTAACACAGAACTAATTACATGTATTAACGAAGAATTAGGCACTAATTCTAGTCTTAATTTGCCGGTTGTTACATATATTCACAACAAATAAGTTTTATCTTCTATGTATGTAATAAAGTTTTTACATTAATTTTTAATGTTGTAGAAATCACAATTCTATTTTTGTAGATGATTTTTAGTGACTAAAAAACTTGGCACATATCTTTCTTTTTTTAAGATATGCGTGAAGAAATGGCATATTAAGTTGGTTGTGGGCAGTTAGTTATATTGAGGGGGTAAGTGGTTATTATTAAGGTATAAACATACAATTCGTATCTAAATTTGTTATTCATATAATGGGCTATGTCATTTTTCATAAATGTAAAAATAAATGAAATAAAGATTGCGTGATTAAATTAAAGTAAAGATATAGTTGCCTTACATTGACGTTTTAAAAAATTGTTTGAAGAAGAGACGGACCAACAGACCCCTCTTTTCTTTATTTCTCTTTCTCTCTCTCTCTCTAACCTAATCTCATCTCTAAATTTCTTCCTATAAATAAAAAGTTCAGCTAAAATGCTCTCTTTTTCCTTCTTCTTTCCTCTCTTTTCTCCACGTTTCCGGCAACCTTCTCGGCTTTCCACCGGCCACCGCCAGTTTTCATTTTCCGGCATTCTTTTTTTTTTCTTCAAGGTCTTCCTTCATCTCTCTCTCTCTCTCCTACCTTCATTTATTTATATGCATATTTATTTTTTACAGTATTTCTTCAGATCTCTAACGTAACTATTTCCGGTGCTTTTATATTTATACATGTTTTGTGGATCTCGAAATTATTATATTAATTACTGATGAATGCAGATTCAATGATCAAGTGTTGTTACTTTTATGTTATTTCAGATTTGTTGATTTTGTTATGTTTCATGTGTGTTGTGTTGCTGTTAGGTTTAATTAAACTGCTGATTTGGTAGGTTTTATTTATATTATTTGGATATTTGGATTGTTTAATACTGAAAGTTATTTTTGTATTTTTGTGCTTTTTGTATCCTTTTAAGTTTTTCTTTTCTTGAAAATGAAAGTTAATCATTATATTGTTTATTTAATTTTATGTTTAAGTAATTAGTAATTATTGCTTGAAGGTTATTCTGACTAACCCTAGGTGATTATTAGGGTGAAATACTGAAATCTCGGAAAAGGTAACGAAAGTTCGAAAACAACTGGACGTAGGTAAAGTAAGTTTATTCCCACCTGCAAACGGATTGCGAGTTCAAGTTTGGCATACAAATAGATTGGATGTTCAATAAAAGACTACAAAAATGAATGACAGTTCAATTTGATTAACAAAAATGGAAGATAAAATTAAGATATTTAGTTACCTACACTAGGGAATATGATTTCATTTTACCTTTTTCTAATTTTTATGAGCAAAACAGTACATACAATACTTTTAATGTGCATAATGAACTTAAGTTACCTACATTAAGCTTTTTTTGAAATTTCGTTACCTTTTTCTGATAGTTGCTTTTACTATGATGTTTGTTATTAATCTCATAACTTGTCAGATTTTATATGGATAAGATTGAGTATATAAGCAGTTAAAGTGTCCTTATCATTTTAATTTATTTATTTATCTATTTTCTTTACATGGAGACAAAAAGAAAGAGAGAGGTACTAATTTTTTATATTGTATTCAATCTCTAATGGTTAAAGGTTATATGTTAACGTGTGTATATATATGTGCATCATGATGCAGGTATCGTAAGTTATTATGGATGCCCCTAAAGAGACTGGACTTCGTAATGTTAGCTCAGTTTGCTCTATTCCAGAAATGGATGATTTTGATCTCACAAAGCTTCTGGACAAACCGAGGCTTACCATCAAACGAGAGAGATCGTTTGATGAAAGGTCGCTTAGTGAGATGTCGATATCAAGGGGTCTTGATAATTTGGAACTTGCCTATTCGCCAGGTGGACGATCTGGATTAGATACGCCGGCTTCATCCACCCGAAACTCTTTTGAACCACATCCAATGATTGCTGAAGCCTGGGATTCTCTTCGTAGATCACTAGTACATTTCCGAGGCCAACCGGTTGGTACAATTGCTGCATATGATCATGCATCAGAAGAAGTTCTAAACTATGATCAGGTAAAAACTTGATCATAACTTTAATCAATATAGTTTAAACAATTCAGATACATGTGCATAGGTATGTAAACTAAAAGAAAAAAAAGCATTGTAATGTAACATCATCCCTAAGTTTCTTTATGATGTGTAGGTGTTTGTACGTGATTTTGTACCTAGTGCACTGGCTTTTCTGATGAATGGCGAGCCTGATATAGTGAAGAATTTCCTACTTAAGACACTTCAACTTCAAGGGTGGGAAAAAAGAATTGATAGGTTTAAACTTGGGGAAGGGGCAATGCCTGCTAGTTTTAAAGTACTTCATGACCCGGAACGTAAAACAGATACTATTGTGGCGGATTTTGGTGAGAGTGCCATCGGAAGAGTTGCACCGGTTGATTCTGGGTTCTGGTGGATTATTTTGCTTCGTGCATATACAAAGTCTACTGGAGATCTTACTCTAGCTGAAACATCAGACTGTCAAAAAGGGATGAAGCTTATATTGACTTTGTGTTTATCTGAGGGTTTTGATACATTTCCAACTCTGCTGTGTGCAGATGGGTGCTCGATGATTGACCGAAGGATGGTAAGAATGTTTTCAGTTTCTCAGTTATGTTTTGACATATTACCTTGAAATTTTCATTTACAGATCATAATGTTCTTCATATGTTGTGGCCTTCTTATCTCAGTATGTAGGACCTAATTAAAACATTGCATTCTTTATTAATGGTTATTTGACTTTTCCTATCTATAGTTTGGTTGGCCAGTAGAAATTTCTTAGGGTCTTGATTTGGACTGATCACGTACTATTATAAATAATTCAAACAAAACTGAAAAGGTCTCATTGGTCAGATCTATTACTCTATTAGCAGCTCTATCTTATTGGTCTCACTTCTTTATGTATTTATGTATTCATGTATTCATGTACTCATGTTCATGCGTCATCGGGTATTCTGGTGTATTTTTTTTCAAGGTTTTCTAAACCCCTGTAACACCACTTATACTTTCCTTAGTGAGAAAGTGATTCATTGTTGTCCAATAATTTGTATATTGATTGATATTGATGCCCAATATAGTTTGACAATGGGCTGGTGAAGGTTATATCATAGATATCATTGCATCAGTAAATAAATGCCACATTTGCAGATGTGCTGAACTTTATGAGATGGCGTACGATTTAAATTTATAAAGAAAATTGGGCATGTGCGGAGTATTATTCAACTTGTCAATGTAATAGATGTATCTATCAACAAAGATCCTCAGTTTTTCAGTGTTCATATCCGTGCTATATCTGAAGCATAAAAGTCGATCGGGAAATAATGTTTGTGAACAGAAAACAAATATACTGAAATTTTTCTTATGTCTGAGATGTGGACTGAATATGAAGTTATATGATTGAGTAATAATAACCTAGCAAAGCCATGAAAAATTGATAGAATTCTCTCTTATTTTTTTGAAAGTTTCTCTAAATTTACCAGCAAAACAGCAATGCTCTTGATGTGAAACATAAAAGATATGTTTACCTTGAATAATGACCTATTGTATAAGTTAGAGTTCTGTCTACTTTTTAGTTCATCATAGAGCTGGTTACACCTATATGCTACCTTAGTTTTACCATAGTCTATGGATTAGTTATATTGAGTTTTCTTTTTCAATTTTATGTACTTATGCTATTTTGGGTTCATGTTTTAGGGAATTTATGGTTATCCTATAGAGATACAAGCTCTTTTCTTTATGGCTTTGAGATGTTCCTTGGCAATGCTCAAACTTGACGAAGAAGGAAAAGAATTTGTGGAAAGAATAACAAAGCGATTGCATGCCTTGAGCTTTCACATGAGAAGTTATTTCTGGATTGACTTTCAACAATTAAATGATATCTATCGCTATAAAACAGAGGAGTACTCTCATACTGCTGTAAATAAGTTCAATGTTATTCCTGATTCAATCCCAGATTGGGTTTTCGACTTTATGCCAACACGTGGTGGTTACTTTGTTGGAAATGTGAGTCCAGCAAGGATGGACTTTCGATGGTTTGCTTTAGGTAACTGTGTTGCTATCTTATCTTCTCTTGCAACTCCTGAACAAGCTTCAGCAATTATGGATCTTTTCGAAGCACGTTGGGAGGAGCTGGTAGGAGAAATGCCTATAAAGATTTGTTATCCAGCAATTGAAAGTCATGAATGGAGAATCGTAACTGGTTGTGATCCCAAGAACACTAGATGGAGTTACCACAATGGAGGATCTTGGCCAGGTTTGTCTTATTTTAATTTTATTACAAAGTTTGTTGCTTTTCTCGTTATCGGATCCCAGATGCATACATGTAAGATTTTGCAGTATAGATTGACAACCTGGCATGACTACCTTTTTCTCCTGTTGGCTACTTGGCCATGACATATCTTTTTGGTCTTGCCTGTATGCTTTGACTTGGATTTAAATATGTCCTCTGTCTATTCTTGTTAGAGTTTGCTTTTAACGGCTTTCAGGTTCCTTTTAAATACACTGGGGTAACACTGTATGTTCTCAGCTTAATTCCTACATAATCTGAAGTTTTTTGTTTCATGTTTACTAGCTACCTTATCTGTTTATTAAATGTATAGCCTAAACGCCTACACCATATAATATCTTCTTCTATGTCCTTTCTCTATTCATCTTTAACTAAAGGAAAAAAGTAAAGATTCATGTCTAGCTTTGGATCAACTATATGCCTTGGATTCACTACTTACCAATAGGTAAAATGAATTTGTTCTCATCCTCTTCCATAAGCACCAGATAAGATAATCTGATGAATAAGATGGCAAGCTTGATGCTGTTAATAAATCGTTGTTCAAATCTCTTATATCTGTTGTCTTCTTCGCTCATAATCAGTATTGGAATTAGTTGTTCAAACCTACGAGGGGTTGGGTAATAGTTCAAAACCAGTAATATTTCAAACGGAAGGCCGGGTTCATGCAAAACAGTCTATTTCTTGAATTAACACTTAGTGTTCCAGAGATGATAACAAAAGGTATTATCTCAATGGTACTCTATTTTTTGAACAAAATAATCAAGGACGTTTTATGCTTTATAATTAAACTTGGGGTGACTTTGACCCAGTTGCATAAACATGATCTGAATTGACCCATTCTTAAGTAAAAGGGTATTCCTTCTGAAGTAGATATCAAGTACTTTTTACATTTGGTTTTTGGTTGTTTATTTTCATATGTATCTTCAGCAGTTGCAAGATAGTAAACGTCTGTTATAACTTTGTTGTTCTGTGTCATATGCAGTGCTTCTATGGTTATTAACAGCAGCCTGCATTAAAACGGGGAGACCACAAATTGCAAGACGTGCAATTGAACTTGCTGAAAGTCGCTTGCTAAAAGATGGCTGGCCAGAATATTATGATGGAAAAAATGGAAGATACATAGGTAAGCAAGCGAGGAAATATCAAACATGGTCAATCGCAGGATACTTGGTAGCCAAAATGATGTTAGAAGATCCATCACACTTGGGGATGATCTCCCTTGAAGATGATAGACAGTTGAAACCTATTATTAAAAGATCTTCCTCTTGGACTTGCTGAAGAGCTGAAATATAAAAGAGTAAGTAATCTATTTTTACTTCATGAGATAATAAGACTATAAGTTGATTAATTTCTCTATTGTTTAGGTTGAATTGAGTGTTTTGATCTGTGTACATTAGCCGTTTGACACGTCTGTCTTATTGCTTCTTTTAATAAAAACATGATTAATGTAATGCTCTTATTTGTGTAAAATATGCACCGGATCGTATGAGATTTTGTTAGTAGAGTTGGAGTCATATATGAGATTTTGGATGCACTGGTCAGTATTATGTCATCTTCCTGATGCGATACAACTGTCTAGAGGTGACATAATGGGTGTGTTGGGTAGGAGGTCAAAACGGGTAACTGTTGGTTGGTGGGGCACTGGGGCTGCCTTCGAACTTAAACACTGGCTTAAAAGCTGAGCTTGGAATAAATAATGTGCATAGCACGAGCTTATACGGCTTTGTTATCTAGCTTTTCGCGCCTTAAGTTATATTTAGAGATATATACACATACGTTCTGTAACTTGGAAGCTGCAAATGTTTTTATTTCAAAATTTCGTTATTGATATAATCCTCTAAAATTGTTTGTAACTTGCAGCCATATTTTGTTCCAATAGTTATCTTTTCTTTTAATGATTTTCAATATATAAATTACTATCTTAAACGTATGTTCGGTTATTGAAATTTACATTTATACAAAGACTTTAGCTTTGCCAGGTGAAATTAAGCCATCTCGATTTTTTTTTCAAGCTGATATTGAGCTTGCATCATAAAAGCTCGTCGATCCTTTGAGTATTTCCTGACAATGCAAACATTTTATCTAAAAAGGTTTATACCATGGATAAAGATATGTAATTATTGTAATCAGAAGTTAATACTTGGTTCTCAATTGATACTTTCAGCCACACTTATTGTTATTTGTCTCTCAATCTTCATTCTTGTTCATCCCAGTTTTTTATACTTGTATATAAGAATATAATAAGTTAACTACTTCTAGTATATTTCAGTTGGTACAACTCGTGTTGCCAATTAAATCTTTAATCGGTCATTTTGTGTTGCAAATTGTTAATTATGAACTGGTTATCATTATCACCTATCTTCCCATTTTCAAAATCACTCCAAATATACTCAATCTTGACAATGTTTTGGTAGTGAATTTTGACACCAGAAACATTCTTGCAAATTTTACACTTCATCATTTTGTTTTAGTGTATCTTTATATGTGGATCAAGTATGGATGTTAAGGCGATGGTAATTAGCACATTGTCCCACATCAAACATAACAAGTGGAAATGCATGGTTCATATTTAGGGGTGACAATTCGGGTCAGGTCGAGTTGACCAGCTCGGGTTATTGGGTTTGCGGGTCAGAAGTAGTCGACCCAAACCCGACCTGATTTTCTAATCGGGTTGAGTATTTCAACCCAACCTGTGACACCCCCTAATTCGTCGTTTTGTGATTAGCGGAAGCATTAGAGTAAACGGGGGTGCTGACGTCAACATTTGACACTCATACCAGATCAGAGCTTATGATTATGCTGAACAGTAAATTAAGATGCCGTTTATGAATTTAGTTTGTAATAAAAAGACTACAACTCGTTGAAGTCGTAAACTAATATTGTAAAATACAATATTTTATAATTTCCAAAAGAAGATTTCATAAGTATGATTAATGTAAATCAGTTATACAAGGAAATCTTAAGTGTCCCAAAACGTGGCATCCTAATTAGTCGCGGGTCGCCTAACTCCATATGCGTGCAGTCTTATTTGTGCTGCTAGTTACCTGAAAAACATAGTAAAACGTCAACACATGGTTGAGTGAATTCACATGATTATATGTTTGCAAGTACATTTGTTCAATCAAAAACGTTCTCAAGTAGCTATTGCCATAATAGTTAAGTATAGTTCGTTTCCAAGATCAAAGTATCGTTTAGTTTGTCTTCGTAGTATAGTTTGTATACTAGTTCCAGGTTGGTTCAGTTGGAACGTTACACGTTGTTGTAGGAAAGAAGTATCCTATACCCAAGTAGTAGGGTTCTAATATCGTATCCCAAGTCGTAGGGATAAATAGTTCCTATGCCCAAGAAGTAGGGTCCAGTAGTTCTTATGTTTCTAACCTGTTCAAGTAGTTCATTCAAGTTCACATAGTTCCAATAGTTTACAAAGTTCACATTGATCCAAATAGTTCACATAGTTCAGCAAATTCACATAGTTCTGATTTGTTCATTTAGTTCCAAAAATCGTTGAATTAACTCAAGTAAAACATGGTACAATCAAATCAACAATAGTTCGCAAGTAATAAGCACAAAACATAAATATAATCTAGTGAGTTATGGCAATCAGCAAGGCAGTTGTCTATGTTTTCCACCCCATATTTATAAAGCATTGAAAATAGTAGAAAAGTGGGGCTGTGAACTCACTGGTAGCGATCTTTAGCAATATAACAGCTAGTAATAGTAGTCGTTCAAATCGTGTACTTCAAGGTCCTAGACGCAAGAAGTATACTTATATAAGTATTCGACTAATCGTTAAGTTGAAGTGTTTGCACAATTTTAGTTGTTGGTGATAAATGTGTTGAATAATTCGTTGCGTGTAAGTATATACATATATATACTTATTAGTTGAATATATATATATATATATTCGTATATATATATATATATATATATATATATATATATATATATATATATATATATATATATATTAATTGTCGTCGTTGTGTATATACTTAAGAGATATATATATATATATATATATATATATATATATATATATATATATATATATATATATATCTTCTATTTACAATTTGTACCAAATGGTTTTCGTTGTTTTCAAAATACTCATCTCGATATATATATATATTGTATATATATATATATATAAGTTATTTGTCGTCGTCCCTAAGTTTGTCGCGTATAATCACTTCGTATTAATCAAATAATATTAATGTCTCGTGTCGTATTAATCGAATACTTAATCGATTATAAAAATGTTTCGAAATAGTTTCCATTTTTAGTACCAAATCACGCGTCGTATTGTTTGATAAAAGTTGTCGTTTAGTAACTAAACTCGAGTCGTATACACGTTAAACATTTGTACCAATTAAAATGTAGTTCAGTGACTGATAACAAAAATCCACGCGATCCAGCCTCCATTCCACACGATCGCGTGGTTTTGGAAATGACGCGATTCAGTGATCAAATGACGCGATCCGCGTGAGGTCAAAAATGACGCGATCATGGTGAGTATTTATGCGATCGCGTAGTTTTGTGGTCTGGTCATTTATGTTTCGAAAATCACACGATCGCGTGAGGTGTAAAACGTGGTCCAAGAGTAATTTGACGCGATCGCGTCGTTTTTAAATGTACTATTCATCATCTTTGTTCCAGCGTCAGATTATTTCAACTCCCATATTTACGAAATTTAACATAATTCTAACAAGTTTTAAGCATTATATAATCATAATACAATGTCCCAATCACAATATAACTAGTTTTTACACAATACATATACGTCATAATCATAATAAAATCAAAGGAATATACACAATAAATATATGAAATTTGAAGTTTTTGGTTCCTTACAAAGCTTTTGATTATGATGATAGGTTGATGATGATGATCGACGGTGACGATGATTTAAGATACCATTTTGTTATAAGTTTGATGGTTTGATGATTGAGATGAAAATAAAAATGTTTCCTTGCTCCTACTTCCTTGTTACTGCTGCTGCTTCCATCGATGAACACGCAGAGAGAATTATTGGTTCTCTATTATTGTAGGTTGGTGAATCCACGTGTGGAGTATATATATAAAATAAGTTGGCTAAATCTTCAAGTGGAAGTAAAAGGGTAAATAGAGGAATGTCGACTGCCTTTTTCAAATGTGTTAATTGTTTGGGTTTTTAACCCGTTAATTTCGAGTACGGGTCCAATAATGTGCGCCAATTTACATTTAAATTAAGCAATAATATTTTGAGGTAGTTCTCCAAATACTTAAACATGAATGGGAAAAATAATATTTTTATTATTTTTGACCTTTGGGTACGTTTTATAAATGTCTCTGTTCGAGTATAATACGTTTTATATAAAACGTATACTTAATTCGTTTTGGTAATTATTTCTCGTAATAGTTTAGTCAGTTAATATTTCAAAACAGTTCTGAAATATTTTTCGAGTTGTTTCATATTTTCGTATCACCAACTTTTGTATTTTGTTTTTAGGTTCGTTCGGATAGTTTTGTATGTAATCATAATAATTACAAATTTTGTAATACATTATGTATTAAAGTTTTGGGCTTGCTAGGATTATTTCACATAGAAAGTTTTTGTTTAAACTTTTGTCAGGAAATTAGCGTAAAATGCATGTGTTTACTGTACTTAATTGTACCCAAATTTGGGGGGTGTCACATTCTCCCTTTGTTAAAGAAATTTCGTCCTCGAAATTTAAGTTATGTTATGAGTTGTTCGCGCATGAATAGTTTGCCTCATGACTCAGTTGTAACTAAGTCTTTTAACTGAGAGTAGGCCTAGAATGTCTAGAACGAGTTTAAAGGCAGCTAGTCTCGGACTATGTTGTAGTCCATCCTAGTAGTTGTATTATAGTAGTCGTGGTCCGACTATTTCATGGTTCAACCCGTAGTTACATCGTGGCTACAAGGTAACCATTTACAAAGTAGTCCTATCGTGAGTTAAGATTTCTAGAACGTTCGAGGTTGTCATCGAGGCGTTTCAAGTTGACTAAGTTTCTAAAGTTTACAAGGCTTTCCAAAGTTTGTTCGTAAACCAAATCAAAGTATGGCACTCCTAAATCATAGATGGGATCGTAGTTGTTATCTTAATGGGCCTCATAATTGTTATCGTAATTGTTCCCATAGCTGTTATTGTGGTTGTTCACATTGTGGGACTCGTAGTTATTATTTTAGTTGTCCCCATTGTTGAGTTCGTAGTGTCAGGGACTTCGTCGATCAAAATGATTAGTGTTTCGTCGAAGGGACACCTTTTCAAATTTGCAATTTGGAAAGTGTTGTAAATGTTGTTGAGCTCCTGAGGTAAATTTGAGCTTACAAGTGACAGGACCAATCATCGAAAGGATTTTGAAAGGTCATATGCCTCATGGGTTCAGTTCTCCCATTTGTCAGGTCGTATTACCCTCTTCTAGGGCGATACCCTGAGTATGACTTTGTCATTTATTTGAACTTTGAGAGGTTTACGGCGATTATCGGCGTAACTCTTTTGTCGATATCACGACGTTTTCAGTTGGTTTAGTTCTTGAAATATGTTGTCCGTAGTTTCCTGGGCAATCTCGAGGCCAGATAGTGATTCGTCACCTAACTCTGTTCCACATAGTGAGGTTCAGTATTTGTGTCTACACAATGCCTTGAATGGCGCCATCTTTATGTTAGAGTAGTAAATGTTGTTGTAGGGGGATTTCACGAGTGGGAGATGAACATCCCAATTCTTTCCCAAAACCAATTACGCAGGCTCTTAATGAGTCCTCAAGCGTTTGTATCGTTCATTTGTTTTGGCAGTCTGTTATATGAATGGTAGACAGCATCTATATTGAGACGAGTATCAACTGCCTGTTGCAGTGATTTCAAGATGCGAGATGTAAGTCGCATATCTCCATTAGTGATAATAGATAGTGGGTAGGGGTATTCGTGCCAACTTATTGGAACATACAATCTCATCTCAACTCCTCGACAAACCCACTCCCTAATGACTATGTTGTCGAACTCCCCAACTCTACCTGTAGCAAGCTTATATCAAAGAAATGACCCTGTAACGTTCGGATACATCCCAGTACTATTTCTCCTGATTCGATTAACTTACTATCGGTTAGTTCTATGTTGTGTTTGTCATCTAGTTTACAAGAGTTGACTTCTAGAAGCAGAGTCATCATTTCTATAATGTGTCAGTTTTGTTTTGTTGGCACATCTTCCAAAAATATAGTTCTAATGGGATGTTACCCAAAATTACAGTTTAGTTGAGTTGTTTTCCCAAATTATAGTTACGTTGGGAGGTCACCCAAGATGTTGTTACGTTGGGATGTTACCCCAAAATATATAGTTCCATTGAGTCGTTACCCAAAATAAATATTGTTAGACTTCGTTCAAAAGTTACTGTGGAAAGATATTCCCGTATTTGTTGTTTATTAGGAAGCGCAAGTTAATCCAGGTTGGGATAAACATTTCCAATATAGTTTTTAAGAATCTCATTCTTAGTAATAGTTGTTGGTCTTGTAAGAAACACAAGTTTACCCGTTTAGGGGAAAACATTTTTAAGTGTTAGTGTTGTAGGAAATACAGGTTAATTCATTTAAGATTAACATTTCCCAAAGTAATATTTTTGTAGGAAAAGTAAGTATTCCTAGGTAATGTTTTTGTGGGAAAGTCAGTATCCCTAATCCAAGTCAGTAGGATCGAGTACCCGAGTCTGTAGGGCAAAACCAAGTTTTCAAAAGTCGTTACTCAAATCGTAGAGTCCATCAATTGTATCAAATAGTTATGAAAATAGCGGTTCATAAATGTAACACCCCCAATTTCACTGTTTAGCGGAAGCAAGTTTTGGGGTGCTACTAATCAAATATCACAGCACAAAAGTAAAGCAAACGACATCTATATGCAACGTTTGTAAAATAGTTACATTTCCATATAATAATTGTTTGAAAACATAATGTTTTCAGTTACAAAAATGTAGTTCCCTAGAGCCCACGCGTATAGCGGGAGATTCTATTACATAATCATAATATACAAAAGATAATGCTAAGAATCTCCGTTAGATGCAAGGTAGAAATCATGCGACTCTAGCTAGTGTCCAGGGGAAATCCTACTCCATCTGTGTACCTGAGATACAAAGCTAAAAGTGTCAACCAAAAAAAGGTTGGTGAATCTTACAGGTTTAGTATTAAATAAGCGTTATGAACCACAAGTATGTACCCGTATTGCTATCAAGCAAAGTAAGTAAATCAGTAAATCATCACAAGTGCCATGAGCCCATAAGTTGAAGCTTAACAGTATAGTGTGAATGGTACAATCAAGTACAGTATCACGTACCCCCCGTGAGCGCTATCCGAACACTCGAAAGTAACAAATACTAATATGCCTGTTTCTACGGTGAAATCCGTGGTAGCGCTACTACCCCAGGCAGGGATTGTCAATCCCAAATGGATCCATTTACTAGTAATCGCGCTTAAGTCAATAACTAACAACTTATGATAGGAGGCTTTCAGTGGATAAAAGTAACTCATGCAATGTGTGTAAAAAAGTAGAGTAATCAGTTCAGTACATTGTGTTTATATGTAAAACAGTTGCTAAGTATCTCACCCCAAAGTATAAAAACAGTAAAAGTGGGGCTGTAAGACTCACCTGAGTCTAGTAAGTGCGTATGTGAAATCAACCAAGTAAGGCGGATGTAAGTCCTATGTCGGTTCTCAGAACCCTGAAACCTTCTGGCGTCCGAAACGCACAAGGTTGTAAGTAAACAAGTAAATAAGTTGGTGTCTTAAAAGACCACCCATGCTAGTTATCCACTCAACTAGGAAATGTCCAAGTGTTTGTTTAGTAATTCGTTTGTAGTTTGGAAACAAGTATGGCCCGTTGGTGACGGTTTGTAATAATAATCCAAAAGTGCTATTATTATATGTATCGTTGAATCAGGTTTCGTTATTTGTAAGTGTTTGACACTTAGTGCGAAAAGTATTTACAACATCAAATGACGGGGGTCCGGGGGCAGCGCCCCTGGTAGCGGGGTCCAAGGGGCGGCAGCCCCTGGCGGGGTCCAAGGGGCAGAGCCCCTAGTTGGGGTCGAGCTGCCAAGTCAGCTTGGAAAATTTTTATTTCTACTATATTGCTTTATCGAAAACGCATTTGAAATCTAAATTCGGTGTAAAATCAAGTGATAAATCTTAGTTCATATTAGTGCTTTTATTACCGAATTTGGGTTCGAAAGACAAAGTGGGCTGCGAACCGAGCTGGGAGAACTCGACTCGCAGGCCAACTCGACTCGCAGGTCAACTCGACTCGCAGGTCAACTCGAGTCGCGGGTCAGTTCGGTTCAAAGGGCAACTCGACTCGCAAGTCAACTTCGACTCGCAGGTCAACTCGACTCGTAGGTCAACTCGCGGGTCAGTTCGGTTCGTAGGTGATTCCGATTCGCAGGATGGCTTCGCGAGTCGAGATCTCGGTTCGACTCGCAGGACGGCCGAGATCTGGGATCTCAACTCGCGAGATGAACTGTCAGCGTTTTTCAAGTGATTTTCGATTTTTAAAGCGTTTTCGACGGGGTTTTTGGACATAATCTTGCTGAGTAAATGTTCTAGCATGTAAAATGAAGCTTTACAAGTAATTTAGAAGAGTTTTGACATTTTATACCTCGAAATTGAAAACGAAGAAGATGAAGATGGAGCTCGTGATGCGGTGATCGTTTCTTCGTGAAGTGACTTCGCGAAATGGGGCGTTTTTATGGTGATTTGGGGCTGGTTTGGGTTCGCCGGTTTTGAGAGAAAAAGGGTGTGGGTGTGTTTGGTGAAATGAGGAATAAAATGGAGAAAATGAGGTTATAAGGGGTGGGTCATGGGTCGCGGGTTGGGTTGGCTCCGCGGGTTTTGGCCGACCCGTTTGGGTCTCGGGCTAACGTGTTCTTGTTTCTCAATTTACGTTACTTTTTGCGATTGATTAAATGTTTGTTCCGCGTTTTATGTTAAAGTTTATCGAAAATATTTCTAGATGGAGCGTTTTATCAAAACACTTTAATAAGGAATTATAAAAAATATAACTTGGGTTATTCTCGTTTGTTGGGCGTGTTTCGTGTGCTTTCGTCACTTTTGGAGTGTTTTAAATGATACGAAATACGTGTAATATATTTTCACAATATATTAATGCAAATAATGTTTGTTTGGATAATTCCACATTATTTAAAATTTTTGTCACCAACGTCCATTATAAGTAATGTCGGACCTCGTCCGAAACTTAAGTGTACGATTCAGCAAATCGCGTAAACGTGTATCTAATTACACCAAAACGTTACATATATTCAGAGTATAACAAAACTAAATACACGTAATTACAAGTAGTTTAGGCACTAATTAAAGCCCTAATTTGACGGGTGTTACAATAAATGATAGTTTATGTGGGATGTCTGCCCAATATATAGTTCCAAACACTTTGCTGGTCGTCCTCCAGTGTTTCAAAAGCCTACCGGTCGTTTTCCGGTTCATAACAGTGCTGGTTGTTCTCCAGCGAATCATAGCGCTGGTTGTTCTCCAGTGTATTAACTAGTGGTCGTTCTCCAGTTTATCTACCGGTCGTTCTCCGGCTTATTACACTGCTGGTCGTTCTCTAGCGAATCATAGTGCTGGTCGTTCTCCAGTTTATCTACCGGTCGTTCGGTCAATAAATATGTACTGGTACGTTCTCCAGCTTATCTACCGGTCGTTCTCCGGTCAATAAATGTGTACTGGTACGTTCTCCAATTTTCTATTCAAAGTATTTGTAGGAATGTTATCCAAAATATCGTTTTTGTTGGAATGTTATCCAAAAGTTTCGTTGTTCAATAGTAGCTGTTAAAATAGTAGTCAGGTTTTGACTAAAACGCTTTCGTAATGTGAACACATCAAATTGTCCTTGAGTTTTGTTTCGTGGGGCTTTCCCAAAAATATAGTTTTGTTATTCGTTGGGGGTTTCCCAAAATTATAGTTTCACATATTTGTTAAGATGTTGACCAAAAATATAGGTTAATGGGGACGTTTGTTTCGTAGATTTGGGTCTGATTACCCTAATTGTTGTTTGAGACTCTTTCTTGATTTTATGTATAATGACGCCTTCCTATGTTTTGTTCGTGTAGTACTAAAATGGCTCGTTACTCCAAAACGTACCATGACTTTTGTTTGTTCCCTTAATCTATTCGACCGATAAGTTGTCAGTCCTAATCGTTAAATTTTTATTGAGGATTTGTTCGGTCCTTTAGAAAGTAGGAGTTTGTTTGCATAGTAGTCAACCATGACCGAGTAGTTGTAAGTCGTGACATTCGTATGATAGTGTTCCTATAAAATGTGATGGGTTTTATACGTATCCAAAATATAGAAGTTTTAATACAGTACAGCAGAGGTATGGTCCGCCGTATGAAGATTTAACGGAGATAAGAATAGTACGTTCCTACAGCTGCCATCATATAGTCATCGTCAAGATATTCCCAGTTGCACTCGCTGCCACTCGAGCATGCTCCTCTAGCATCGGTACTCGGGCACAAGTAGCAGGGGTATTCTCGTTAATCAGGTTAGTGTGACCTTCAATAGGCTCGAGGCGTTTTGTAAGTGAGGATTATATCTCCATTCAGTCAGGAGATATCGCTTTGTAGTCCTAAGACGTCTTTTTGTGTGTCAGGAAGTTTCCTGGTTAGTGTGTGGAGTATAGTAACTAAGGTAGGAACCGTTAGTTTTATATATGTTTGCCCGTAAGAGTGGGAGGCTGTAACGTATGAGAATAGTTCCAGGGTTTTAATATGATAATAGTGCACTCAAGCATTCTTCTAATGCTCTAGTATGAGTGACTGTTCTCAAGTGTAGTTTGTTTCAGGGAATACAAAATCAGATTGACTATACGTAAGATGATAAAATCTGTATAGTGGACAGATAGATTAAGTGTGTGATGGTGTTGGTTGATGGTTTCTCTTGTACCGAGGTGCCATTGTTATCACAACCATGTTTGAGAAGTCATGCATAGGAACACGTAACTATTCACCCTAACGTATGGTGACAATAGTTGTCATATAGTGAGCTAGACGTATGCAAATGTATGCATGCATGAGTGTCCTAGCCAAGGCTATAGTCTAGGTCTCTAAGGCTTTCAGGTCACTTAAAGAACTCTAGTTCGCTATAACCAATGGCTCTGATACCAATTGTGACACCCCCTAATTCGTCGTTTTGTGATTAGCGGAAGCATTAGAGTGAACGGGAGTGCTGACGTCAACATTTGACACTCATACCAGATCAGAGCTTATGATTATGCTGAACAGTAATCTAAGATGCCGTTTATGAATTTAGTTTGTAATAAAAAGACTACAACTCGTTGAAGTCGTAAACTAATATTGTAAAATACAATATTTTATAATTTCCAAAAGAAGATTTCATAAGTATGATTAATGTAAATCAGTTATACAAGGAAATCTTAAGTGTCCCAAAACGTGGCATCCTAATTAGTCGCGGGTCGCCTAACTCCATATGCGTGCAGTCTTATTTGTGCTGCTAGTTACCTGAAAAACATAGTAAAACGTCAACTCATGGTTGAGTGAATTCACATGATTATATGTTTGCAAGTACATTTGTTCAGTCAAAAACGTTCTCAAGTAGCTATTGCCATAATAGTTAAGTATAGTTCGTTTCCAAGATCAATATATCGTTTAGTTTGTCTTCGTAGTATTGTTTGTATACTAGTTCCAGGTTCGTTCAGTTGGAACGTTACACGTTGTTGTAGGAAAGAAGTATCCTATATCCAAGTAGTAGGGTTCTAATATCGTATCCCAAGTCGTAGGGATAAATAGTTCCTATGCCCAAGAAGTAGGGTCCAGTAGTTCTTATGTTTCTAACATGTTCAAGTAGTTCATTCAAGTTCACATAGTTCCAATAGTTTACAAAGTTCACATTTGTGACACCCGACGATTTAGGTATACTGATTAACCTACTAGAAATCCTAATTACGTGTGTTTAGTTTAGTATTAGGCTAAATACTTGTAATTACTTGTAACTATTTGTATATTTATGTGAATATACCCTCCCGTAATTGATTTATATTACGCTTACGCAATTTGGTGAAACTGTGCGAAACAACCGGACGGAGTCCGACAAATTATACGACGTTGGTGAAAACATTTCTATAAATAACTTGAATCTATTTTTAGAAGTTATTTATCATATATTATTATTTTGTTAAAATAATACACGAAAAACCAAGGCGTTTTGGCTAAAACGTCTCAAACGCAACAGAAACGCGCGGAACGCGCCCGACAATCGAACGAAAGTCAAAAATATATTTTTATAGTTTAAAATATATTATTTTGTATGAAATTATTACTGAAAACATTGTATAATAATTCGTCAATAAAAATGTCCAATTAAAACGTTACGCGATTAAACCTCCGTATAACAAACACGCAAATCGAGGCCGACGAATTAACGGAACATTTTTAAATGTTTATCAAGTATTTAGAATAAATACTTCAAGTGAAAATAATGGAATTTAAATCGTTACTTTAAAACGTGTATAAAATATTTAATGTTCGAATAAACGTCTAAACAATCGAATAAACGAGCGGAGAACGTAACTAATTAAATAGGAAATGAGAAATGACTAAAATACCCCTGTGGGGCCCTCCCTTGGCTGGCCCCTCTCCCCCTCCCCATGTGGACACAATGATTTCTTTTGTTTCTCAAGACCACTCAAAGAACATGCAAGCAACTCATTTCTTACACATTCACATCTTCACTCCATCCTTCATTTCTCCCTAAGCACACTTTTCTCTCAACCAAGAACAACTGAAAATTCAGTTGTTATTCACCTCCCAAACCACCATTCAATCACCATTATCCACAAGGAATCAAGGAACAAGAAGAAGAGGGAACCAAGCTCAAGAGCACCATCATCATCATCCTTGTTTCTCCATTACTTTCTTGGTATAAATCACCTAAACTCTTCATTAGATTTACTTTCATGATGAACATTTACTTGTTTTGTTACTCATCTAACTTGTTTATGTCCAAAATCCTTGATAAAATACGTTTTTATGAAACATCTAAAAAGATACATAATCTGCCCAAAAATCGACAGTTTACAAAAATATTCGTATAAAATCAAATATTGAGAGTTAGAAGACACATGTTTTTTTGAAATCTTCGTATCGAAAAGATCTACAACTCGTGTTTTGCACTTTTTCCATAAACGTACTCATTTTTCTCTACGAGCCGATTTATAGGACTGACTTGTTAGTTTTCGAGAATTGTGTTCGGAACTTTCGCGGAATTTATTTAATATGTAAACGGACTTGTTAAATGCTGGAAATTTGACATGTTAGTCTAGACACTTAGTAGATCAGTTGGTAAAAGTTTTGAGGTTTGATTTGGACTAGAGATAGGCGAAATCAGTTGGCGTAATGACCCGACATAAACCGAAAACGTTGAATCTTGAAGTTTTAAGAAGTGTAATTAAAACCGACACTTTGAATGACTCCGACACACACCGAAAAATTATTTGGACTCTTTAAACTGATATATGGGTTGGGTAAAAGTTTCGGGTCAAACCGAGTAGGTTTGACCAAGTCAACAAAAAAGGCTTGGTTTCTAAAAACGACAAAAATTACTATTTTTGGAAAGTGGTAACAAAAATGGGTTTGGATGACTTAGTTAGTAACTTGGACCTAAAACTAAACTTAGAAAGTTTCCCGAATTAGAAACCGACACTTAGAACAATTTCTGAAAATATCCTAAGTCTCAAGTAGAGACACTAACCTAGTGATGCTATAATTACTAGTGTTGCTACATTTTGCTAGTGATGCTACATTTTCTAAAAATATCCTAAGTCTCAAGTAGAGACACTAACCTAGTGATGCTATAATTACTAGTGTTGCTACATTTTGCTAGTGATGCTACATTTTCTAAAAATATCCTAAGTCTCAAGTAGAGACACTAACCTAGTGATGCCACAATTACTAGTGTTGCTACATTTTGCTAGTGATGCTAAGTTTGACCAGGTTTGACCAGTTTGACCAGGTTTGACCAGTTTGACCAGGTCTGACCAGGTCTGACCAGGTTTGACCAGTTTGACCAGTTTGACCAGGTTTGACCAGTTTGACCAGGTTTAACCAGTTTGACCAGTCTTGACCAACTTTGACCTACGGTTTAAGGCTTATACAAACGAAAATACTCGGTTTGCAACACACGATATGTACTAATGAATAGTTTACAGCAAAACAAACTTCATAATAATGTCTAAATGAATTATTATTACAAACTTTCACCAACGGGTCGTATACGTTTTTAACAATCGAACTTGAACAACTTATTTGGACATACTAGTTGATGAACTAGCTCTAGGTGGACATTAACCCTCCACCTACACGATTGGCTTAAGTGGACATTGACCCCTACTTATACAATCGCTATAGATGGTCTTATAAGACATCTACTTACACAACCTTATACGTTTAGGATGATAGAAGGTTGCGCTTTGGACTTTGCTTGCTTATTTGATATTTGCTTGCTACTTGCTAATCTAAGGTGAGTTTCATAGCCCCTTTTTACTGTTTTCTAACTGGGGTGAGAATACATACAACTGTTTTATATAACTGCTTTTATGATCACAAGTACTGTAACAACTTTTTATACGGATTGCATGAGACCTGATTAATCCACTAAAGTCCTCTACCCATCATAGTCGTTAAAATTTGTGCGTGAATATTATTGGATAGTACTATCGGGGATTGACAATCTCCATCCGGACTAGTCGCGCTAGTCAACCCACGGATGCAATATTATTTGTGATTTAGAAGTGTATCGGATTAGTACACTTACCGGAGGCAAACAATGTTAAGCTCGACTATGAGACTCATTGCAAATGGTATACTTATATTGCTTTATGCAATACTTTTACTTATCGTTGGCTAACGATACTTTTAACTGTCATTTTTGAATGATACAACTTGAAATCTTGTGGATCATAACTAAACGATTGTTTACAAACCTATGAACTAACCAACTTTATGTTGACCTTTTATGTAACACCCCAAAATTTCGGGTTGCGGAAGCGGTCGGGTCGGGTGTTACCAATCAAATATCACAAGCACAAAGGTACATAATGAACGACTCTAAATGAGACGTTTGAAAATAGTTATACATTTCCCAAAATAAAAGTGTATACATGTTGCGAGTTCGCAAAATATATTTCATTACATAATTGTAATACAAAAGTTATGCAAGAATTCCATTTGTTGAAAGCATGCGACTCGAGCTAGGATCCTGACGGGCCGATCCTACTAAAGCTGTACCTGAAATGCATACTAAAATACGTCAGCGATAAGCTGGTGAGTCCATAGGTTTAGTTGACAAGGATTAAAGTATAAGATTATAATCCTATGCTGGAAGTACACCCCTGTGTACAGAGTTGAATTCCTGAGTTTCTTAGATTGAGTGATGAACTCAATTGAAGTGATTCTTGAACTAGTTCCTTGATCTAAGCAGTTCACACAATGATAACACAAGTAATAATATCACAGAGTAGCAATTAACACGTATCAATTAATTCAAATAAATAGCACATATCACATAAGGAAAGTAAAGCGCAAGTATGTTCTTGAAAATCTTGTTTACTGATCTTGTCCTTGAAAATCTTGATCTTGAAAACCTTGTTTTATTGATCTTGAAAACCTTGAATTCTTGACCTTTCACATAGTTCTTGATCTTGTAAATAGGTTCTTGATCTTGCAAATAAGTTCTTGACCTAGCACGTAATCCTTGACCTAATCTTGTTTTCTAGTTTCTTGATTCTTGTATGTTCTTGTATTCTTGACCTTGAGTTCTTGACCTTAAAGTCTTGTTATCTAGTTTCTTAGTATTCTAGTTTCTTGATTCTTGGATTCTTGAATTCTAAGTTTGATGTACTCTAGCCTAGAGTACAAGGATTTCAATTGTTCCAGTGTCGTACAGTGTTAGCCTATAGCTATTAATGTTCTTGAAACCTGAGTGATGTGTAAGGATAATCCATATTATCCATCAATGTTCGTGTTTCTGAAACCTATCTCATATAAGTTTTTCATTGGTGACTAGTGCCCTAGTCAAGTACGAGTTGTGATAAATCATTTACTATGATTGATTTTATAAATAGATTTTGAATAATAATCGACGAGTATGCATTCCACCCCAAAACAGTATAACAGTTTGAAAGGAGGGGCTATGGAAACTCACCTGAGGAGCGAGCGATCCTAAGGTGACGAATTGTACTTGATGGTAATCTCCTAGTATCCTAGACACGCGAGATTTCGTATAAGTGAATGGATATTTATATAAATCATCCAAGTTTGTTGTTTATTTGGTTTGTTTGTACTCAACGTGTTTGTTATATATTTACGTTTGAATTTCGTAAAGAAATTGCGTGTCGTTTGTCTCGTATTGAATTTATATTTAGAAAATATAATTAAGTTGTTTTCTTATAAAAAGTGTATATAAACGTGTAACATATCACATATAAATTGTTTGTGTTCTTTTAAGTTAAACTTTGAAAGTAAGTCACTGGTCTGGGCTAGGTACCCGCCGGGTAGGCGAGGTACCCGCCGGCTTCAATCCAATACGCCGGATTCAGTGGTTTCAAGGGGAATACGCCATATTCTCCCGAATACGCCGGATTCGATGGCTAATCAGTCGGATTGGCTTAAAGTGTGGGGAATACGCCGTATTCACCCGAATACGCCGTATTCAAGGATTTTACAGAAGTACCCGCCGGGTACCAGGCATCCCCGCCGGGTATCGAGGTCTGGTTCAGGTCTGTTCAAACGATTTCAACCCCAAACCTTTTATAACCTAAATCTTTGACAAATTCCGCTTATACAATGATAATACATGATAGTCTAACTAATTTAAACACGAAATTACAAAGTAAAAGTTGGTGATTCCTTACGAATTTTAAGACAATGAAATCGGTAGTGATGATGATGAAAACGAAGAACGAAATGAAGATGATGATCCACGAGGATGATGATGTTTTGATGTTGTTGCTGCAGATTGTTGTTGTTGTTAGATTGTTGTTGTTGTTTGAAAATGAGAAAGAGCCGAGAGAGATAGAGTGAGCAGAGAAAGAGATTGAGAAGTAAGAAAACAAAAGGGTCGGCCATCTCCAATTATTGGAGGTGGTTGGCCCGAGCTTGTTCCGTTTCGTGGTATTTTGACCCGTGTTTTGGTACCCGATAGTAATATAAATTAATACCTTTAATTTATAAAATTGGTTCGTATATTCTCGTATTAGTTTTAAGTTGAAACATTTTATAAAAATAGAATGTTTGAGTTAAAGTTTTCATAACTTTATTTTGTGCGTTATTAATTTATTCAAGCGGAATTGTTAAATAATTGTTTCGCGATATATATATATATATATATATATATATATATATATATATATATATATATATATATATATATGTAGTACTTGAATACTTTGGTAATACGCGTATGTAATACGTGATTTTGGAAAGTTTAAATTGGACCCGGATTTTGGTCATTTTTGTCAGTTGTTACATTTTAGTATGTATTTCTCAGGTAACCCGCCGCAGTAGGAAGCTTATGGAAAGCTTAGCTCGAGTCGCATTGTTTTCAAACATCCAGAGATTAGATTGCATTTAGCTGTATTTTGTATAATCAGTAATGTATTAGAAATCTCTTAACGGTTTAGGCGAACTCCAGATATTTTGTAAACATTTGAATTATGGTAATGTAATGTTTTCAAACGTCTCCTATAGAGGTCGTTTGCTTAAATCTTTGTGTTGTGATATTTGATTTGGTCGGCGCCCCCATGACACCTCATGTTTCCGCTGCCATGTGTTCTGGGGGTGCGACAGATTGGTATCAGAGCCTAAGGTTATAGCGAACTAGGATTGCATTAGTGACCTAGACTATGACCGTTAGGTTAGTATTCCTTGTTTGATATGATTGGTTCAGCAATTGCATCATTTGAATTTAATTTAACATAGCCTGATCAACTATGTACAATTAAAGGAGAATCGATGCAAGACCTGAAATGGTTGTAGTAAATGAGAATATGGTAGTAACATAATAGTCAATCTATATACCTTTAATCAAATCTCAATTGAGTATTTCATGCTCAACTATTACATCAATATAAGCTCCTATGCTTATTTCGTAATTTCTTAAAACGCTCAATTCAACATTTTATCATACTCTAAGTAATTCAACTACTTCATCTCATTTCAATTAGTCCACATAATATAGTTCATATGATTAGCTAATCAATGTTTACTAATTCTTGCTAGTAGCAATCAACAATACCATGTACTGGTATATTTTTGCAGTTAAATAAACTGCCTACAACCGACGCATACACCATAAAATATGTGAACCTCTTAAATCAACTTTTAATGTTGTATATAGTCACAGGAATGATCTCTGGGCTCAATGAAACAAAAGCTCAATGCAAAACGTAAGCTAAAAGTTCGAAATAAGATTCGAAAAACAATAAAACGCGATTTTCGGGCCCCAAACGACCCCGAAGTGCCAAAAAATGACAGGGCTCATGGCTAAGCGATGAGCTTTGACCGTTGGCCCGTTTTTGAGTGGACATGTAAATTTCATCTTAATCGGACACCGAAATTTTCTAGCGGAAATTTCTACGTCAAAAGTTACGTCGAACGTCGAAAAACGTAAAAAAAATATTTTAATCCTGTAAATACCCACAAACCGCTGGCTAGGCTACATGAGCCGCCGGCTCACATATCTAGCCGCCGGCTAAAAGTCTTGACCCGCCGGCTACCCGAGTCGAAACGCCGGCTAACACCAATTTTTGCAAACAGAACAAAAGTGCGTTTTAAAGCCAAAAGAAGCCGCTGGCTTGGGGCATCCAGCCGCCGGTTTGGACCTCCAGCCGCCGGCTATAACCTCCAGCCGCCGGGTCCCTTGTCTGCACAGCAGACTGAACATCTTAGTGCAAAAATGCGAATTTCAAAAGCGCGTATCTCACAATCCGTAAGGAGTTAGATCTTGAAATTTTGCAGGCACCTCCACTATGCCAAAATAAAACTTTCCCTTTTTACATTTTTTCAATTTTCACATTTTACGAGAAAACGGACGTGTAACTCATTTTAGGCCATTTTCGACCATTTTAGTGAACACGCCATATTCCAAATGGCTTACTTTCCGACTTCAACCCTTTACCAACATGTTTCTATATATATTTAAGACGTGTGGGCATATTCATCACCCCCATATACCCTTCCTATCGTATTTTCACTCGTTGACCCGTTTAGGGGTCCAATTGGGCACCTTTACCAAAATCTACTAGTTTAACTACTTCAACACTTTCAATACATATTCCTACTATATGTAGGACTTAAAATCACTGTTACATTGGTCATAACCAAACCAATACTCATTTTAACCATTTAATCACCAAGTGACCCATTTGGGCACTTCAACAACCCATTTGGGTTTCAACCTATATGTTTACAAATTTTAACACCCATTTTACACTTCTTTGACTTTACCAAGTCAAACAACTTCACTTTCGCTATCGGTGTCTCATTATATTCTTAAAACACCAAATTCACATAAAATCATCAAATTCACAACAATTACAACAAGTATTCAACCATGACTTTTCACCACTTGTCAATACATATAAGTTTGGTTGACCACTTCGACTTCATTATTTTACCACTTTTAATATATAGATCATAATTCAATTACAATCATGATCATTATTAAACACATAAACATCTTACCATATTCATCACTTTATGGTATATATATTACCAAATTCGACTCTACTAATTTCAACTTTGACTTTTCTGTGTCAAACATACCATTCCCAATCAATGGACACTTTCTCATTTAAACAACAACAAGACTCCAAATTACCTCGATTGAGATATTCCAACAATCTCATTTCACTATCTAGAGTCATTTCAACTTTGCTAATCACAGTACTTCCAAAATTATTATTTCACATAACAATTCATACAACCGATTTCATATTTTAATTTCATATTGTAGACACAATTAAATCCACATAATACAACTATTACACCTTTCTATGATGTTAAACATCTCATTTAGTATCTCCTCATCAGATTTACAAGCAACGATTATCAAGGACTCATCACTAAGGAATCATAGCAGTTTGACTCAACTTACTTAACTACTAATCATAACATAGCAAAGTAAACAATTCAAACTTATTTAAATTCATCGAATTTATCGAGAATTACCTGGCATATCTAGGCCCACGAGTATTGAGGAATCAATGAGAATACCTATTGGTTCCTCATATTCCTCCGTCTCTGCAACCAAAACAACACTTTTGCAACTTTTTATAGGTTAGTACACATTCAATAACGACTTTCTCATGCAACTACTAATCCCGCACTCCCAGGAATGTTTGACTTGACACTACCATAGATTTGGGATTGAACACATTGCAATGTCCAATTCGCCCAAACCTATGCTCTGATACCAACTTATAACACCCCTCATTTTGAAAACATTTAAATATATTGTACCGGAAGCGTTATCCCAATTTCTACATTTATAAGATACATTGTTTCATATAGGTATAAAATCAACTTAATTCAAAACACAGTTTATCAACATGGGTGTTATATAAAACAAAAGATATCATTAATTTATTTAAATCAAATGTCAGAGTCACGTCAGCATGTCAAACATTCCTTCAAGTCCAACTTCTTGCCCACCCAATACAATAGCCAAAACCTGCAAGAAGGGATAATGTGGGGGATTAGCATAACGCTAAGTGAGCAGATACTAATCAACAACTTAACTTAGCGCAACAACTTTGTGTACAACAATTAGCACTAAACAAGCAAGTACCCAATTCAACACATCAACAATGCATCAGTTCAACAATGCAACAATTCAACTAATCAACAACACCATAATGAGGATCGGCGGCTCTGGGGATAACCATAAACCCGGGAGGCTCCCCAAGAACACTTACCCAACCTATCCGTATGGCCATACGGACGAGACCGATAGCTAGTGATTATCTTCAACTAACACAGGAGGTGTGTTAAACTTTGGATATCCAACTAGCCCAACCAACAGTTCAACAACTCGTTGCCTCATTAACAACTGATGCCCGAAGGCCAATTAACTCAAGTGATCACGTAATCAACAAGTCACATATTCAACTAGTCAACATATCAACAGTATTATTACTATCAACATAATCATCAATGCAACGGATAAAGTAATAATACGTTACTTGTTGTAACCAAACTTGTTACAACCAAGTTACGCTGAGGATTAGAGATCCACTCACCGACCACCTCAGGCATCCACTCAGTAGTCTAATATCACTGAGTCTTCTGCTCAACTGGAATTACAACAAAATAGAACAAGTTAGTTACTTGTTTTAAAATCTATATATAACATCATATTAATTCATAATCATTTACCAAGTTTATGATTCCTATGATCATCTTATCATATTAGTACACCTTAATCATTGTTAATTAATATCATGAGATCATATAACAAAATTATCAACTTCCATTATTACTAACTCATTAAAACACTTCATAATCATCATAATCACCATGAACACTTAATCAAATTTACACATTTTAGTTTGAACACAATTAATCATTATTGTAAATCAACACTTATCTACATATATACATCATTCTTCTAGGCTTTAAAATCATAATTCAAGCCTAATCAACTTAACCCACAAGCTTCATCATGATTATAACTCAATTACACAATTTCTAACATAGTGTTTCCATCATAATCATGTAACTAACATCAACTAATACTTCTATCATAGGTACAAGCTTCAATTTTTATCTCAATCATCATAAGTTTATCATATATCATAAGAACACAAAGCAATCTCACAAACCCTAACTTAGTTTCACAAAATAACCCATGAATCATGCTACATATCATCATTTATGAGTTTAATACACATCAATTTAACAACTTCAAGCCTCAATTTCGGATTATAATCAATAACCCTCAAAACCCCAAATTTTTAGGTTTATGAAAATCAAGAAATAAAGACTTACAAGATGACTAGGAGGATTGGAGAGTGATAATCCATATGTTTGAAGCTTGAATTCGAATTAGAAAGCTCCAATTTGATAATTTCTTCATGAATTTGATTTAGGGTTTTTAGAGGGAGTAAATATGTACGTACGTATGTATATAGATGGAGATAGATATCAAATAAACAACTGACTCAACATATGGGTATATAACACAACTAGTTAAATTTTATTCCCCGTACTTATCATTGTCTGGAACTTAAAAACCATTTACGGGGAAACATTATTTTATTTTACCATCAATTAAATAAAATTAAAACACTCAATAATTTATTAGTCACAATAAATTATTCGACTATTATCACTATTTATTTCAAATAATACAGCACACCTATTTTCTGACACACTTAATAATAATTCACAGTCAGAAAATATTAAATACAACTAGACCCAAATACTGGGTGTTACAAATCTCTCCCCCTTAAAGAGATTCCGTCCTCGAAATCTGATCACACTTATTCGGTCTAGAATAATTAGAACTACTACTTTCATTTCCATTCAATACTACTCTACTTCTCATACAAATAATTACTCATTACTAGATGCACACTAGATGTGTGTACCTGTTCAATCACTTGTGCATACCATCACTCATGCATATCTTTAACCATATGCTCACAAAATGTACCTATATGTCAACATATACTTATATAGGTAGATATTAATACATCAATTTACACACTACCAATGTGTATTTCCACCGAACTCACTTAAACACATAAATTGTGTTTTACCTCTATTTAATTTATTAGCACAAGATGTTATTTTCAGCACACAATGTAGCATCATCCACTGTTTAATTTCAATATATATATATATACACACATCATGTATTATTCCCTTGAGCAACTTGTAAATATATATAAACCTGTTTTCAATCCTTTCCACATGCACCTATCCAAAGGTACATGATCTATATGTTCCAATGCACCAGCATTGCTCTTACATCCTTTCTCTGATAAATTTAAATGACCACTTGCATGACCAGTCATACTTAGTCATGTAACAATTTAAATTACGTAATCACCAGTAATCAAAGTAACACATATCCATGTAAATATTTCAACTTTACACTATAATAACCACACTAACAACAACAACAACAACAACATCATCAATAAGTGGTACTGACTACTACAACATACCCATTAACAACTAACAACTTAGCTATCAACTATATATTTCTTTAGCTATCAACTTGCTGTGAATTTTCACTTTTGCAACTAGTTAATTACAACCTTACAACTTGTAATTATAATCACAACTAGGTTATATGAAACCCTTTACTTGACAGTAGTCTACAATCATTTAACCATCACCAAGTAAGAAAATCAGTAAGCAATAGGTAAAGGTCAATTTATTTTATCGTTACAACCAGTTTCATATAATCAACTAGCATCCGTTCACAACAACTTGGATGCTAACTCAACACCTGTTAATACCAAACATCATCATTGGTATCTCAACAACACAAGGTGCTGACATTAGTCATCTGTTCAACAATATTAACACAATATTATTCACATTCAACTTACTTCTAGTTTGCTTAAATCAACTTTTAACTCTTACTATTGACAATGAATCACACATACACATCAAATGTGCCATAGATATCACATTAGCAACAACAACTTAGTGATTTATTACTCTTTCATATTAGTTCAACATTGACTATTTATCAATTACAGGTCAACATATCTTATCTGTGATTTTAAAACCACTTAACTTTATATGGTACTTAGTAACCTCAACAACTCCATGTGAAATGGCATAATATAAATACGTTGGCCAGACGTCGTCATATTATGTCAGTCACACTTTATTCTCAGGTCACTTCGTACTATTCATTTTCAAAGTTATTACTTTACTCTCTCATAGTTTACAACAATGATATCAACATCTTACACATATATAGCAACATCGTGCAACAGGTATACAACTATGTATTAACTCGTTACTATTCTCAACTTATCACTTTAAAGGTAAACTACTCATATCATCATGTAGATGTTAACAATATAAGCATACTACACCAATGTCTGACACAATACATCAGTCAACTTTGTTATCACCCGAACCAATATCAAGTATTATTTATATAACTTAATACTTATAGTACATTTAGTACTAAACAATTCATCAATATTATGTATAATATTCAACACATAATAGTCAATCTATATACCTTTAATCAAATCTCAATTGAGTATTTCATGCTCAACTATTACATCAATATAAGCTCCTATGCTTATTTCGTAATTTCTTAAAACGCTCAATTCAACATTTTATCATACTCTAAGTAATTCAACTACTTCATCTCATTTCAATTAGTCCACATAATATAGTTCATATGATTAGCTAATCAATGTTTACTAATTCTTGCTAGTAGCAATCAACAATACCATGTACTGGTATATTTTTGCAGTTAAATAAACTGCCTACAACCGACGCATACACCATAAAATATGTGAACCTCTTAAATCAACTTTTAATGTTGTATATAGTCACAGGAATGATCTCTGGGCTCAATGAAACAAAAGCTCAATGCAAAACGTAAGCTAAAAGTTCGAAATAAGATTCGAAAAACAATAAAACGCGATTTTCGGGCCCCAAACGACCCCGAAGTGCCAAAAAATGACAGGGCTCATGGCTAAGCGATGAACTTTGACCGTTGGCCCGTTTTTGAGTGGACATGTAAATTTCATCTTAATCGGACACCGAAATTTTCTAGCGGAAATTTCTACGTCAAAAGTTACGTCGAACGTCGAAAAACGTAAAAAAAATATTTTAATCCTGTAAATACCCACAAACCGCTGGCTAGGCTACATGAGCCGCCGGCTCACATATCTAGCCGCCGGCTAAAAGTCTTGACCCGCCGGCTACCCGAGTCGAAACGCCGGCTAACACCAATTTTTGCAAACAGAACAAAAGTGCGTTTTAAAGCCAAAAGAAGCCGCTGGCTTGGGGCATCCAGCCGCCGGTTTGGACCTCCAGCCGCCGGCTATAACCTCCAGCCGCCGGGTCCCCTGTCTGCACAGCAGACTGAACATCTTAGTGCAAAAATGCGAATTTCAAAAGCGCGTATCTCACAATCCGTAAGGAGTTAGATCATGAAATTTTGCAGGCACCTCCACTATGCCAAAATAAAACTTTCCCTTTTTACATTTTTTCAATTTTCACATTTTACGAGAAAACGGACGTGTAACTCATTTTAGGCCATTTTCGACCATTTTAGTGAACACGCCATATTCCAAATGGCTTACTTTCCGACTTCAACCCTTTACCAACATGTTTCTATATATATTTAAGACGTGTGGGCATATTCATCACCCCCATATGCCCTTCCTATCGTATTTTCACTCGTTGACCCGTTTAGGGGTCCAATTGGGCACCTTTACCAAAATCTACTAGTTTAACTACTTCAACACTTTCAACACATATTCCTACTATATGTAGGACTTAAAATCACTGTTACATTGGTCATAACCAAACCAATACTCATTTTAACCATTTAACCACCAAGTGACCCATTTGGGCACTTCAACAACCCATTTGGGTTTCAACCTATATGTTTACAAATTTTAACACCCATTTTACACTTCTTTGACTTTACCAAGTCAAACAACTTCACTTTCGCTATCGGTGTCTCATTATATTCTTAAAACACCAAATTCACATAAAATCATCAAATTCACAACAATTACAACAAGTATTCAACCATGACTTTTCACCACTTGTCAATACATATAAGTTTGGTTGACCACTTCGACTTCATTATTTTACCACTTTTAATATATAGATCATAATTCAATTACAATCATGATCATTATTAAACACATAAACATCTTACCATATTCATCACTTTATGGTATATATATTACCAAATTCGACTCTACTAATTTCAACTTTGACTTTTCTGTGTCAAACATACCATTCCCAATCAATGGACACTTTCTCATTTAAACAACAACAAGACTCCAAATTACCTCGATTGAGATATTCCAACAATCTCATTTCACTATCTAGAGTCATTTCAACTTTGCTAATCACAGTACTTCCAAAATTATTATTTCACATAACAATTCATACAACCGATTTCATATTTTAATTTCATATTGTAGACACAATTAAATCCACATAATACAACTATTACACCTTTCTATGATGTTAAACATCTCATTTAGTATCTCCTCATCAGATTTACAAGCAACGATTATCAAGGACTCATCACTAAGGAATCATAGCAGTTTGACTCAACTTACTTCACTACTAATCATAACATAGCAAAGTAAACAATTCAAACTTATTTAAATTCATCGAATTTATCGAGAATTACCTGGCATATCTAGGCCCACGAGTATTGAGGAATCAATGAGAATACCTATTGGTTCCTCATATTCCTCCGTCTCTGCAACCAAAACAACACTTTTGCAACTTTTTATAGGTTAGTACACATTCAATAACGACTTTCTCATGCAACTACTAATCCCGCACTCCCAGGAATGTTTGACTTGACACTACCATAGATTTGGGATTGAACACATTGCAATGTCCAATTCGCCCAAACCTATGCTCTGATACCAACTTATAACACCCCTCATTTTGAAAACATTTAAATATATTGTACCGGAAGCGTTATCCCAATTTCTACATTTATAAGATACATTGTTTCATATAGGTATAAAATCAACTTAATTCAAAACACAGTTTATCAACATGGGTGTTATATAAAACAAAAGATATCATTAATTTATTTAAATCAAATGTCAGAGTCACGTCAGCATGTCAAACATTCCTTCAAGTCCAACTTCTTGCCCACCCAATACAATAGCCAAAACCTACAAGAAGGGATAATGTGGGGGATTAGCATAACGCTAAGTGAGCAGATACTAATCAACAACTTAACTTAGCGCAACAACTTTGTGTACAACAATTAGCACTAAACAAGCAAGTACCCAATTCAACACATCAACAATGCATCAGTTCAACAATGCAACAATTCAACTAATCAACAACACCATAATGAGGATCGGCGGCTCTGGGGATAACCATAAACCCGGGAGGCTCCCCAAGAACACTTACCCAACCTATCCGTATGGCCATACGGACGAGACCGATAGCTAGTGATTATCTTCAACTAACACAGGAGGTGTGTTAAACTTTGGATATCCAACTAGCCCAACCAACAGTTCAACAACTCGTTGCCTCATTAACAACTGATGCCCGAAGGCCAATTAACTCAAGTGATCATGTAATCAACAAGTCACATATTCAACTAGTCAACATATCAACAGTATTATTACTATCAACATAATCATCAATGCAACGGATAAAGTAATAATACGTTACTTGTTGTAACCAAACTTGTTACAACCAAGTTACGCTGAGGATTAGAGATCCACTCACCGACCACCTCAGGCATCCACTCAGTAGTCTAATATCACTGAGTCTTCTGCTCAACTGGAATTACAACAAAATAGAACAAGTTAGTTACTTGTTTTAAAATCTATATATAACATCATATTAATTCATAATCATTTACCAAGTTTATGATTCCTATGATCATCTTATCATATTAGTACACCTTAATCATTGTTAATTAATATCATGAGATCATATAACAAAATTATCAACTTCCATTATTACTAACTCATTAAAACACTTCATAATCATCATAATCACCATGAACACTTAATCAAATTTACACATTTTAGTTTGAACACAATTAATCATTATTGTAAATCAACACTTATCTACATATATACATCATTCTTCTAGGCTTTAAAATCATAATTCAAGCCTAATCAACTTAACCCACAAGCTTCATCATGATTATAACTCAATTACACAATTTCTAACATAGTGTTTCCATCATAATCATGTAACTAACATCAACTAATACTTCTATCATAGGTACAAGCTTCAATTTTTATCTCAATCATCATAAGTTTATCATATATCATAAGAACACAAAGCAATCTCACAAACCCTAACTTAGTTTCACAAAATAACCCATGAATCATGCTACATATCATCATTTATGAGTTTAATACACATCAATTTAACAACTTCAAGCCTCAATTTCGGATTATAATCAATAACCCTCAAAACCCCAAATTTTTAGGTTTATGAAAATCAAGAAATAAAGACTTACAAGATGACTAGGAGGATTGGAGAGTGATAATCCATATGTTTGAAGCTTGAATTCGAATTAGAAAGCTCCAATTTGATAATTTCTTCATGAATTTGATTTAGGGTTTTTAGAGGGAGTAAATATGTACGTACGTATGTATATAGATGGAGATAGATATCAAATAAACAACTGACTCAACATATGGGTATATAACACAACTAGTTAAATTTTATTCCCCGTACTTATCATTGTCTGGAACTTAAAAACCATTTACGGGGAAACATTATTTTATTTTACCATCAATTAAATAAAATTAAAACACTCAATAATTTATTAGTCACAATAAATTATTCGACTATTATCACTATTTATTTCAAATAATACAGCACACCTATTTTCTGACACACTTAATAATAATTCACAGTCAGAAAATATTAAATACAACTAGACCCAAATACTGGGTGTTACATATACAATGATAATACATGATAGTCTAACTAATTTAAACACGAAATTACAAAGTAAAAGTTGGTGATTCCTTACGAATTTTAAGACAATGAAATCGGTAGTGATGATGATGAAAACGAAGAACAAAATGAAGATGATGATCCACGAGGATGATGATGTTTTGATGTTGTTGCTGCAGATTGTTGTTGTTGTTAGATTGTTGTTGTTGTTTGAAAATGAGAAAGAGCCGAGAGAGATAGAGTGAGCAGAGAAAGAGATTGAGAAGTAAGAAAACAAAAGGGTCGGCCATCTCCAATTATTGGAGGTGGTTGGCCCAAGCTTGTTCCGTTTCGTGGTATTTTGACCCGTGTTTTGGTACCCGATAGTAATATAAATTAATACCTTTAATTTATAAAATTGGTTCGTATATTCTCGTATTAGTTTTAAGTTGAAACATTTTATAAAAATAGAATGTTTGAGTTAAAGTTTTCATAACTTTATTTTGTGCGTTATTAATTTATTCAAGCAAAATTGTTAAATAATTGTTTCGCAATATATATATATATATATGTATATATATATATATATATATATATATATATATATATATATATATATATATATATATATATATATATATATGTAGTACTTGAATACTTTGGTAATACGCGTATGTAATACGTGATTTTGGAAAGTTTAAATTGGACCCGGATTTTGGTCATTTTTGTCAGTTGTTACATTCTCCCCTTGTTATAGGAATTTCATCCCGAAATTCAAGACGAAGATAGAAGTGAGTGTGAGGTCTTAAGAGTAAGACGATTGAATTGATTCTCTTGAGTATTTTGTTCTATTGTCCTTGTTATGATCCGAGTTCTAGATTTCTTGATCTATAATTTCTTGCCTTATTATTTCTTGTTTTATGGTTTCTAGACTAATTGATTCTAGTCACAGAGTTCTATATCTGATCTTATCTTGCTCCCCTTGTTAAGATTAACGTCCTACAGACAGTGCGAGGGGTAGGTTTTCGTTTACAATGACTACCTACAGTAGTGTGAATCTTGATATGAATAAGTGAAATAAATAGGGTCACAGTAAGATACGTACCCTAATATAATATAGCGTCCTAGCAGACGTGGTTGTTCTAATCTTGGCGTTTTGGACAGTCCTTCATGAAATGTCCGGAGTTACCGCACACAAAACAAACTTTTGGTGCGTTTGAATTGACAGGTGTGGTTGGGAATTTACATTCCTGAGCTGGGTGTCCCCTAAGATTGCATTTTGAACAAGGTTCACTACAGGTGCCCACATGATGATGTTTGCAGTTGGAACAGTGTGGCAAATAGCCTCCATAACTGCTACTACCCTTAGATCTAGTGACGTAAGCCTTAGGCGCTTCTAGTCTCTTGGTTGGTGATTGGTACTGGTCATTGTCATTGGGATTCCCATCCCGAATGTGTTTGTTGTAGGTTCCGGTAGGGGTTGTAGCTGTTTCCCTTTGATCGATCATGGCCGTAAGTTCATGTGCTAGACGAATGGCACTTTGGATAGTGGTAGGTTGGGATGCGGCGACATTGCCTTGGACAGGGTCCGAAAGGCCTCGAATGTACTTCTTGATACGTTTGGATTTAGGCTCCACCATGTTTGGGCATAAAAGTGCCAGTTGTTGGAATAGAGTGGTGTAGCTTTGGATGTTGTTCCCCTGAACAGTGAGATGCCAGAACTCTTCTTCCAGCTTTTGTATTTCCTCCGGAGGACAGTACTCTTCCCTGAGCATGGTTTTCAGATCTTCCCATGGAAGTTGATAAGCAGTATCAATCCCTACGGACTGAACATAAGAGTTCTACCAGGTGAGAGCACCTTCTTGAAATGTGCAGGTGGCGAATTTGACTTTGCAGTCCTCGGTGCAATTGCAGATGCGAAGAACTGATTCCATTCTTTCGAACCATCGGATCAGACCGATAGCTCCTTCGGTACCAGCAAAATCGAGAGGTTTGCAGTTTTGGAATTCTTTGTAGGTGCATGGTTTGGCAACAGGTGGATTTTCAATGGTGTCGGCATTCCTCCGAGAATTTTGTGGTCGTTCTCGGGACAAAGCCTCAGTCACTGCTTGAGCAATGAGGGATGTCATCTGAGCATCAGTGTAGTTTCTTGACTTTGGCGGCATGGTTCTTCAAGAAAGAAAAATGAAGATACATGAGATTTGATTTTTGTAATTGTGGAGGTTAATGCCAACATAGAAGTGAGAAAAGTGTAGGAAACAAGTTGAGGTACAACATGAAAGTGCACAGAGTCAGATAATGCATGAAGAAGTATTATTGATTTTTGAGCGTGTTTCAAGTTTTCAACGGGTTGAGTCGAATAATTTTTGCCACGTGGGAAAGAAATACACCACGTTTAGTAAAAACTGATAGCGTTCGCGCGATGAAATAGGTGGAATAGTTGGTGCGTCATTTCTAAATGTTGTGTTTGAAGTGACGAGAATGTCAGCGAGTGAGGCCTATGTATATATAATCCTATATATAATAGCCTAGTAAGTCTAGTATACGCTAAGTCAATATACTCCTAGCTAAATCAGAGTCATCTATTGTATTTCCGCTCAGCATAACCCTTTTCAGATTTCACATCATCCGTATTTAATTATACATAGTTAGCTACGCTATGTTAAATTAAACCCTTAAGGCGTGATTTCTGAACCAAGTCATTCCTAATAGGAAATACTGCCTAACGGTCATAGTCTAGGCCCACTAAATGCAACCTAGTTCACTATAACCTTAGGCTCTGATACCAATCTGTAACACCCCTAAATTTCGGGTTGCGGAAGCGGTCGGGTCGGGTGTTACCAATCAAATATCACAAGCACAAAGGTACATAATGAACGACTCTAAATGAGACGTTTGAAAATAGTTATACATTTCCCAAAATAAAAGTGTATACATGTTGCGAGTTCGCAAAATATATTTCATTACATAATTGTAATACAAAAGTTATGCAAGAATTCCATTTGTTGAAAGCATGTGACTCGAGCTAGGATCCTGACGGGCCGATCCTACTAAAGCTGTACCTGAAATGCATACTAAAATACGTCAGCGATAAGCTGGTGAGTCCATAGGTTTAGTTGACAAGGATTAAAGTATAAGATTATAATCCTATGCTGGAAGTACACCCCTGTGTACAGTGTTGAATTCCTGAGTTTCTTAGATTGAGTGATGAACTCAATTGAAGTGATTCTTGAACTAGTTCCTTGATCTAAGCAGTTCACACAATGATAACACAAGTAATAATATCACAGAGTAGCAATTAACACGTATCAATTAATTCAAATAAATAGCACATATCACATAAGGAAAGTAAAGCGCAAGTATGTTCTTGAAAATCTTGTTTACTGATCTTGTCCTTGAAAATCTTGATCTTGAAAACCTTGTTTTATTGATCTTGAAAACCTTGAATTCTTGACCTTGCACATAGTTCTTGATCTTGTAAATAGGTTCTTGATCTTGCAAATAAGTTCTTGACCTAGCACGTAATCCTTGACCTAATCTTGTTTTCTAGTTTCTTGATTCTTGTATGTTCTTGTATTCTTGACCTTGAGTTCTTGACCTTAAAGTCTTATTATCTAGTTTCTTAGTATTCTAGTTTCTTGATTCTTGGATTCTTGAATTCTAAGTTTGATGTACTCTAGCCTAGAGTACAAGGATTTCAATTGTTCCAGTGTCGTACAGTGTTAGCCTATAGCTATTAATGTTCTTGAAACCTGAGTGATGTGTAAGGATAATCCATATTATCCATCAATGTTCGTGTTCCTGAAACCTATCTCATATAAGTTTTTCATTGGTGACTAGTGCCCTAGTCTAGTACGAGTTGTGATAAATCATTTACTATGATTGATTTCATAAATAGATTTTGAATAATAATCGACGAGTATGCATTCCACCCCAAAACAGTATAACAGTTTGAAAGGAGGGGCTATGGAAACTCACCTGAGGAGCGAGCGATCCTAAGGTGACGAATTGTACTTGATGGTAATCTCCTAGTATCCTAGACACGCGAGATTTCGTATAAGTGAATGGATATTTATATAAATCATCCAAGTTTGTTGTTTATTTGGTTTGTTTGTACTCAACGTGTTTGTTATATATTTATGTTTGAATTTCGTAAAGAAATTGCGTGTCGTTTGTCTCGTATTGAATTTATATTTAGAAAATATAATTAAGTTGTTTTCTTATAAAAAGTGTATATAAACGTGTAACATATCACATATAAATTGTTTGTGTTCTTTTAAGTTAAACTTTGAAAGTAAGTCACTGGTCTGGGCTAGGTACCCGCCGGGTAGGCGAGGTACCCGCCGGGTAAAACAGTTTTGGGTCGAATCCGCCGGCTTCAATCCAATACGCCGGATTCAATGGTTTCAAGGGGAATACGCCGTATTCTCCCGAATACGCCGGATTCGATGGCTAATCAGTCGGATTGGCTTAAAGTGTGGGGAATACTCCGTATTCACCCGAATACGCCGTATTCAAGGATTTTACAGAAGTACCCGCCGGGTACCAGGCATCCCCGCCGGGTATCGAGGTCTGGTTCAGGTCTGTTCAAACGATTTCAACCCCAAACCTTTTATAACCTAAATCTTTGACAAATTCCGCTTATACAACGATAATACATGATAGTCTAACTAATTTAAACACGAAATTACAAAGTAAAAGTTGGTGATTCCTTACGAATTTTAAGACAATGAAATCGGTAGTGATGATGATGAAAACGAAGAACGAAATGAAGATGATGATCCACGAGGATGATGATGTTTTGATGTTGTTGCTGCAGATTGTTGTTGTTGTTAGATTGTTGTTGTTGTTTGAAAATGAGAAAGAGCCGAGAGAGATAGAGTGAGCAGAGAAAGAGATTGAGAAGTAAGAAAACAAAAGGGTCGGCCATCTCCAATTATTGGAGGTGGTTGGCCCGAGCTTGTTCCGTTTCGTGGTATTTTGACCCGTGTTTTGGTACCCGATAGTAATATAAATTAATACCTTTAATTTATAAAATTGGTTCGTATATTCTCGTATTAGTTTTAAGTTGAAACATTTTATAAAAATAGAATGTTTGAGTTAAAGTTTTCATAACTTTATTTTGTGCGTTATTAATTTATTCAAGCGGAATTGTTAAATAATTGTTTCGCGATATATATATATATATATATATATATATATATATATATATATATATATATATATATATATATATATATGTAGTACTTGAATACTTTGGTAATACGCGTATGTAATACGTGATTTTGGAAAGTTTAAATTGGACCCGGATTTTGGTCATTTTTGTCAGTTGTTACATTTTAGTATGTATTTCTCAGGTAACCCGCCGCAGTAGGAAGCTTATGGAAAGCTTAGCTCGAGTCGCATTGTTTTCAAACATCCAGAGATTAGATTGCATTTAGCTGTATTTTGTATAATCAGTAATGTATTAGAAATCTCTTAACGGTTTAGGCGAACTCCAGATATTTTGTAAACATTTGAATTATGGTAATGTAATGTTTTCAAACGTCTCCTATAGAGTTCGTTTGCTTAAATCTTTGTGTTATGATATTTGATTTGGTCGGCGCCCCCATGACACCTCATGTTTCCGCTGCCATGTGTTCTGGGGGTGCGACAGATTGGTATCAGAGCCTAAGGTTATAGCGAACTAGGATTGCATTAGTGACCTAGACTATGACCGTTAGGTTAGTATTCCTTGTTTGATATGATTGGTTCAGCAATTGCATCATTTGAATTTAATTTAACATAGCCTGATCAACTATGTACAATTAAAGGAGAATCGATGCAAGACCTGAAATGGTTGTAGTAAATGAGAATATGGTAGTAACATAAACCGAGGATAGAACGGGACCAACCTTTATACGTGCTTATGTGCTAGGTTATTGTATTTATATATAACCTTAACCTTACGTATACGAAATTATTTTCCACTATTCACGGCAACCACTCCCATAGCTACGTCACCCAACTCTGAAAACGAGGCTCTAGCCTTACTCACTACTGTGGAGATTTCCACGGTACCTGCTCGTCCAACCGCATCGGGCAACGATATAATCGAATAGGACTCACTTGAGGAGAATCCACCAAAGGATTTGCCACCCAAATGAGTGACACCTACTTCACTCTCTTATTCCCGCTCGCAATAAATCACTCGGGAACACGTATAGAACTTAAACGGTACGATACTTTGTCACCTAAATGAACTACACCTACTTCCTTCACTATGCACTCATTGTTCTCGCTTTTATCATAGACCCATGGAGCGCGCATGCTACACACGACTAGAAGGACAGACACACCACCTCCAACTAGACCATGTCTTACTCTTACCACTACTACTGACACTCCAACCACTAGGACCCGTTGTCATACAGGGGTCCGCTGGTGAACTTGGTAAACCACAACACCTACATATTGGAATAAATTCCTCCAACAGTCGTATGGATTTCGACGATTCACAAAACTCTTCACTTGATCACGATAGATCATTCTTTGACTTGTATGCCAACAATTCGTTCAAGACACGAGACTTACTACGTGATCATGATTGGTCACCTTTTCAACACGCTTGCCAAACGATTTGCTCATAACTTGATTCGTAACTTGATTCATGACCTTGACTGCTCCAAACATCACCGAATTAGCATTGCGGAGGATACTCACAATGACTAAGTCAACGAACTGCTTCAGATTATGACTTGAACATTCTAAACACTCCTGCATGGGCTATTTGCAACTACAGAATTATTAGCCATCTTTACCAAGCATCTTTACCAAACATCTTTACTAAACATTTGTTCATTTCGAAATGATACCATAATCATGATTAACTACTTTGAGAACACTATTCGGTCATCATTATGACTATTTCTGAAACTTGTTACTAATTCGCAGTTTTGAAAGAACTCTCTCTCGAAAGTGATGGCCAACTCCACTGTGAACGACTACTCATCTGATGTTCCGAACACGCCTACAATAATCTTAATTCTCATACAAAAATCTAATTCATTCTTTTATTCCCCTTTCGTTAAGGATACATCACCATGAGAATCAACGAGAATTCACAACACTTCACAATATCAAGAGTTTTTCAGCATGTATCTAACAAATCAGTTTTTAAAGAATTTTCACCAAACATATACACGGAATCATTTATAACTTCTAATGTTCAGCAAATTTGGTTAGGCATAAATTTTCAACGTCTTACTGACAGCCAGAGTTTTCTAATATATGTGATTAACTAGAATTTTCAACGGACTCTAAATTCTCAAACAAAGTCTTAACATAGAAAATTTTCGACAGATTTTACATCAGCTCCTCCACAAATTGTTTATATATAAATGTCAAAATTTATAAACTACTTGCATAACTGCGCTCTAAACCTCACAAACTAGCTTTTCCGCATAAACCTAATAACCGTTAAAAACTAAAACTTTGATATCTTCATAAGCATAGACTGGTTGTCCAAACATCGTGCCGAGATCGCCTGCTTTGATAAAATCACCCGCATACCTCTCGCTACCGGTGGAACCTTGTTCATACAGGGGGAGACTGGTAGGCGAAACCTAAACAAACTTACCATCAAGAACCGATACCCACTTCCTAGAATTGATTACTTATTCGACCAACTTCAAGGTTCGAACTTTTACTCAAAGATCGACCTTCAGTCTGGCTATCACCAACTCCGCGTTCGAGACGCCGATATCCCAAAAACCGCCTTCCGAACCCGCTACGGGCATTACGAATTCCAAGTGATGCCTTTTGGCTTAACCAACGCACCGGCTGTATTCATGGACCTTATGAATCGGGTGTGCAAACTATATCTAGATAAGTTTGTCATTGTGTTTATTGATGACATCTTGATCTACTCTCGCAACGAAACCGAACATGGCCAACACCTGAAAACTATCTTGGAATTACTCAGACACGAGGAGTTATACGCCAAGTTCTCCAAGTGTGAGTTCTGGATGCGAACAGTACAGTTCCTAGGACATGTCGTTGACAGTCAAGGGATACATGTTGATCCAGCCAAGATTGAGGCCATCAAGTGCTGGAAAGCACCTACTACTCCAACCGAGGTACGACAATTCTTAGGTCTTGCTGGGTATTACCGGCGATTCATTGAGAACTTCTCCAAAATAGCCCTACCTTTAACCTCACTGACTCAGAAGGATAAGAAATTCGATTGGACCGATAAACAAGAGTCAGCCTTCCAACTTCTGAAATAGAAACCTTTGCAGTGCACCAATCCTGTCCTTACCTGAAGGCACCGATGATTTCGTAGTTTACTGCGACGCCTCACACCAAGGACTAGGTGTTTGTTAATGCAACGTGAAAAATTCATCGCCTACGCCTCACGACAACTGAAAATCCACGAATAGAACTACACCACCCATGACCTCGAATTGGGAGCTGTAGTTTTTGCACTCAAAATCTGGAGACACTACCTGTATGGTACAAAATGTACTATCTTCACTGACCACAAAAGCCTTCAACATATCTTTGATCAGAAGGACCTAAACATGAGACAACGTCGTTGGGTCGAGTTACTTAGTGACTACGATTGTAAAATCCGATACCACCCGGGTAAGGCTAACGTTGTCGCCGATGCCCTAAGTCGAAAAGAACGAGTGAAACCCCTTCGAGTTCGAGCCCTCGGTTTAACCATCCACAACGATCTTATTTCTCAAATTCATCCCACTCAACTCGAAGCACTCAACGAGAAAAACATCAAAAACGAAGCCTTGCGCGACATGGAAAAACAATTGAAATCAAACCCGACGGAACCAGACACTTCTCTAACCAAATCTGGTTACCAAACTTTGGAAACCTACGAGATTTGGTGATGGATGAATCTCACAAATCTCGATACTCCATACATCCTGGTTCTGACAAAATGTATCATGACATCAGACAACGGTATTGGTGGCCCAACATGAAAGCTGACATCGCCACCTATGTTAGCAAATGTTTAACCTGCGCCAAGGTTAAGGCCGAGTACCAGAAACCCTCTGGGTTGCTGCAACAACCCGAAATACCTCAATGGAAATGGGAAAACATAACTATGGACTTCATTACTAAACTACCAAAGACATTGAGCGGTTGCGATACCATTTGGGTGATCGTTGATCGTCTCACGAAATCTGCCCATTTCTTAGCTATCAAAGAAACCGACAAGATGGAGCGCTTGGCTCGCATCTACATCAAAGAGGTTGTAGCATGACACGGCATACCCATCTCGATCATCTCCGATAGAGATAGCCGCTTCACCTCTCGATTTTGGCAAACACTTCAGAAAGCTCTAGGTACTCGTCTGGATATGAGTACCGCTTATCACCCACAAACCGATGGTCAAAGTGAATGAACCATCCAAACTTTAGAAGATATGCTGCGCGCGTGCGTAGTTGACTTCGGCAAAAACTGGGAAAACCACCTACCTTTGTGTGAGTTCTCCTACAACAACAGTTACCACACCAGCATTGGTGCTGCACCTTTCGAGGCACTTTATGGTAGAAAGTGCTGATCACCCATTTGTTGGACCGAAATTAGCGATAGCCAACTCACTGGTCCTGAAATCATCCATGAAACGACCGAGAAAATCGTGACCATTCAAAACCAGTTGAAAGCCGTACGTGATCGTCAGAAGAGTTACGCTGACGTGAGACGCAAACCCCTCGAATTTAAGGTCGGGGACAAAGTACTTCTAAAAGTGTCACCTTGGAAAGGTGTCATTCGTTTTGGTAAACGCGGTAAACTAAACCCTAGGTACATCGGACCTTTTGAGATTCTTGAAAGAATTGGTCCGGTGGCATATAGACTGCAGCTACCGCCACAACTCAGTAGCGTGCACAACACATTCCACATTTCTAACCTGAAGAAATGCCTGTCTGATGAGACACTCGTAATCCCGCTCGATGAAATCCACATAGATGATAAACTCCATTTCATCGAGGAGCCGATAGAAATCATGGACCGTGAGGTCAAATGCTTGAAACAGAGTCGTATTCCCATCGTTAAAGTCCGGTGGAATTCTAGGCGCGGTCTTGAATTCACTTGGGAACGGGAAGACCAAATGCGACTGAAACACCCACATCTATTCCTAGATACCCCACAGACTGCGGCAACAAACTAATTTCGGGACGAAATTCTCCTAACAGGGGGAGAATGTGACACCCGACGATTTAGGTATACTGATTAACCTACTAGAAATCCTAATTACGTGTGTTTAGTTTAGTATTAGGCTAAATACTTGTAATTACTTGTAACTATTTGTATATTTATGTGAATATACCCTCCCGTAATTGATTTATATTACGCTTACGCAATTTGGTGAAATTGTGCGAAACAACCGGACGGAGTCCGACAAATTATACAACGTTGGTGAAAACATTTCTATAAATAACTTGAATCTATTTTTAGAAGTTATTTATCATATATTATTATTTTGTTAAAATAATACACGAAAAACCAAGGCGTTTTGGCTAAAACGTCTCAAACGCAACAGAAACGCGCGGAACGCGCCCGACAATCGAACGAAAGTCAAAAATATATTTTTATAATTTAAAATATATTATTTTGTATGAAATTATTACTGAAAACATTGTATAATAATTCGTCAATAAAAATGTCCAATTAAAACGTTACGCGGTTAAACCTCCGTATAACTAACACGCAAATCGAGGCCGACGAATTAACGGAACATTTTTAAATGTTTATCAAGTATTTAGAATAAATACTTCAAGTGAAAATATTGGAATTTAAATCGTTACTTAAAAACGTGTATAAAATATTTAATGTGCGAATAAACGTCTAAACAATCGAATAAACGAGCGGAGAACGTAACTAATTAAATAGGAAATGAGAAATGACTAAAATACCCCTGTGGGGCCCTCCCTTGGCTGGCCCCTCTCCCCCTCCCCATGTGGACACAATGATTTCTTTTGTTTCTCAAGACCACTCAAAGAACATGCAAGCAACTCATTTCTTACACATTCACATCTTCACTCCATCCTTCATTTCTCCCTAAGCACACTTTTCTCTCAACCAAGAACAACTGAAAATTCAGTTGTTATTCACCTCCCAAACCACCATTCAATCACCATTATCCACAAGGAATCAAGGAACAAGAAGAAGAGGGAACCAAGCTCAAGAGCACCATCATCATCATCCTTGTTTCTCCATTACTTTCTTGGTATAAATCACCTAAACTCTTCATTAGATTTACTTTCATGATGAACATTTACTTGTTTTGTTACTCATCTAACTTGTTTATGTCCAAAATCCTTGATAAAATACGTTTTTATGAAACATCTAAAAAGATACATAATCTGCCCAAAAATCGACAGTTTACAAAAATATTCGTATAAAATCAAATATTGAGAGTTAGAAGACACATTTTTTTTGAAATCTTCATATCGAAAAGATCTACAACTTTCGTGTTTAGCACTTTTTCCATAAACGTACTCATTTTTCTCTACGAGCCGATTTATAGGACTGACCTGTTAGTTTTCGAGAATTGTGTTCGGAACTTTCGCGGAATTTATTTAATATGTAAACGGACTTGTTAAATGCTGGAAATTTGACATGTTAGTCTAGACACTTAGTAGATCAGTTGGTAAAAGTTTTGAGGTTTGATTTGGACTAGAGATAGGCGAATTCAGTTGGCGTAATGACCCGACATAAACCGAAAACGTTGAATCTTGAAGTTTTAAGAAGTGTAATTAAAACCGACACTTTGAATGACTCCGACACACACCGACAAATTATTTGGACTCTTTAAACTGATATATGGGTTGGGTAAAAGTTTCGGGTCAAACCGAGTAGGTTTGACCAAGTCAACAAAAAAGGCTCGGTTTCTAAAAACGACAAAAATTACTATTTTTGGAAAGTGGTAACAAAAATGGGTTTGGATGACTTAGTTAGTAACTTGGACCTAAAACTAAACTTAGAAAGTTTTCCGAATTAGAAACCGACACTTAGAACAATTTCTGAAAATATCCTAAGTCTCAAGTAGAGACACTAACCTAGTGATGCTATAATTACTAGTGTTGCTACATTTTGCTAGTGATGCTACATTTTCTAAAAATATCCTAAGTCTCAAGTAGAGACACTAACCTAGTGATGCTATAATTACTAGTGTTGCTACATTTTGCTAGTGATGCTACATTTTCTAAAAATATCCTAAGTCTCAAGTAGAGACACTAACCTAGTGATGCTATAATTACTAGTGTTGCTACATTTTGCTAGTGATGCTACATTTTCTAAAAATATCCTAAGTCTCAAGTAGAGACACTAACCTAGTGATGCCACAATTACTAGTGTTGCTACATCTTGCTAGTGATGCTAAGTTTGACCAGGTTAGACCAGGTTTGACCAGTTTGACCAGGTTTGACCAGTTTGACCAGTTTGACCAGTTTGACCAGGTTGACCAGGTCTGACCAGGTTTGACCAGGTTTGACCAGGTTTGACCAGTTTGACCAGTCTTGACCAACTTTGACCTACGGTTTAAGGCTTATACAAACGAAAATAATCGGTTTGCAACACACGATATGTACTAATGAATAGTTTACAGCAAAACAAACTTAATAATAATGTCTAAATGAATTATTATTACAAACTTTCACCAACGGGTCGTATACGTTTTTAACAATCGAACTTGAACAACTTATTTGGACATACTAGTTGATGAACTAGCTCTAGGTGGACATTAACCCTCCACCTACGCGATTGGCTTAAGTGGACATTGACCCCCACTTATACAATCGCTATAGATGGTCTTATAAGACATCTACTTACACAACCTTATATGTTTAGGACGATAGAAGGTTGCGCTTTGGACTTTGCTTGCTTATTTGATATTTACTTGCTACTTGCTAATCTAAGGTGAGTTTCATAGCCCCTTTATACTGTTTTCTAACTGGGGTGAGAATACATACAACTGTTTTATATAACTGCTTTTATGATCACAAGTACTGTAACAACTTTTTATACGGATTGCATGAGACCTGATTAATCCACTAAAGTCCTCTACCCATCATAGTCGTTAAAATTTGTGCGTGAATATTATTGGATAGTACTATCGGGGATTGACAATCTCCATCCGGACTAGTCGCGCTAGTCAACCCACGGATGCAATATTATTTGTGATTTAGAAGTGTATCGGATTAGTACACTTACCGGAGGCAAACAACGTTAAGCTCGACTATGAGACTCATTGCAAATGGTATACTTATATTGCTTTATGCAATACTTTTACTTATCGTTGGCTAACGATACTTTTAACTGTCATTTTTGAATGATACAACTTGAAATCTTGTGGATCATAACTAAACGATTGTTTACAAACCTATGAACTCATCAACTTTATGTTGACCTTTTAGTATGTATTTCTCAGGTAACCCGCCGCAGTAGGAAGCTTATGGAAAGCTTAGCTCGAGTCGCATTGTTTTCAAACATCTAGAGATTAGATTGCATTTAGCTGTATTTTGTATAATCAGTAATGTATTAGAAATCTCTTAACGGTTTATGCGAACTCCAGATATTTTGTAAACATTTGAATTATGGTAATGTAATGTTTTCAAACGTCTCATATAGAGGTCGTTTGCTTTAATCTTTGTGTTGTGATATTTGATTTGGTCGGCGCTCCCATGACACCTCATGTTTCCGCTGCCACGTGTTCTGGGGGTGCGACAACATTGATCCAAATAGTTCACATAGTTCAGCAAGTTCACATAGTTCTGATTTGTTCATTTAGTTCCAAAAATCGTTCCATTAACTCAAGTAAAACATAGTACAATCAAATCAACAATAGTTCGCAAGTAATAAGAACAAAACATAAATATAATCTTGTGAGTTATGGCAATCAGCAAGGCAGTTGTCTATGTTTTCCACCCCATATTTATAAAGCATTGAAAACAGTAGAAAAGTGGGGCTGTGAACTCACTGGTAGCGATCTTTAGCAATATAACAGCTAGTAATAGTAGTCGTCCAAATCGTGTACTTCAAGGTCCTAGACGCAAGAAGTATACTTATATAAGTATTCGACTAATCGTTAAGTTGAAGTGTTTGCACAATTTTAGTTGTTGGTGATAAATGTGTTGAATAATTCGTTGCGTGTAAGTATATACATATATATACTTATTAGTTGAATATATATATATATTCGTATATATATATATATTAATTGTCATCGTTGTGTATATACTTAAGATATATATCGTTTATATATATATATATATATATATATATATATATATATATATATATATATATATATATATATATATATATATATATATCTTCTATTTACAATTTGTACCAAATGGTTTTCGTTGTTTTCAAAATACTCATCTCGATATATATATATTGTATATATATATATATAAGTTATTTGTCGTCGTCCATAAGTTTGTCGCGTATAATCACTTCGTATTAATCAAATAATATTAATGTCTCGTGTCGTATTAATCGAATACTTAATCGATTATAAAAATGTTTCGAAATCGTTTCCATTTTTAGTACCAAATCACGCGTCGTATTGTTTGATAAAAGTTGTCGTTTAGTAACTAAACTCGAGTCGTATACACGTTAAACATTTGTACCAATTAAAATGTAATTCAGTGACTGATAACAAAAATCCACGCGATTCAGCCTCCATTCCACACGATCGCGTGGTTTTGGAAATGACGCAATTCAGTGATCAAATGACGCGATCCGCGTGAGGTCAAAAATGACGTGATCATGGTGAGTATTTATGCGATCGCGTAGTTTTGTGGTCTGGTCATTTATGTTTCGAAAATCACACGATCGCGTGAGGTGTAAAACGTGGTCCAAGAGTAATTTGACGCGATCGCGTCGTTTTTAAATGTACTATTCATCATCTTTGTTCCAGCGTCAGATTATTTCAACTCCCATATTTACGAAATTTAACATAATTCTAACAAGTTTTAAGCATTATATAATCATAATACAATGTCCCAATCACAATATAACTAGTTTTTACACAATACATATACGTCATAATCATAATAAAATCAAAGGAATATACACAATAAATATATGAAATTTGAAGTTTTTGGTTCCTTACAAAGCTTTTGATTATGATGATAGGTTGATGATGATGATCGACGGTGACGATGATGGTGATTTAAGATACCATTTTGTTATTAGTTTGATGGTTTGATGATTGAGATGAAAATAAAAATGGTTCCTTGCTCCTACTTCCTTGTTACTGCTGCTGCTTCCATCGATGAACACGCAGAGAGAATTATTGGTTCTCTATTATTGTAGGTTGGTGAATCCACGTGTGGAGTATATATATAAAATAAGTTGGCTAAATCTTCAAGTGGAAGTAAAAGGGTAAATAGAGGAATGTCGACTGCCTTTTTCAAATGTGTTAATTGTTTGGGTTTTTAACCCGTTAATTTCGAGTACGGGTCCAATAATGTGCGCCAATTTACATTTAAATTAAGCAATAATATTTTGAGGTAGTTCTCCAAATACTTAAACATGAATGGGAAAAATAATATTTTTATTATTTTTGACCTTTGGGTACGTTTTATAAATGTCTCTGTTCGAGTATAATACGTTTTATATAAAACGTATACTTAATTCTTTTTAGTAATTATTTCTCGTAATAGTTTAGCCAGTTAATATTTAAAAATAGTTCTGAAATATTTTCGAGTTGTTTCATATTTTCGTATTTTGTTTTTAGGTTCGTTCGGATAGTTTTGTATGTAATCATAATAATTACAAATTTTGTAATACTTTATGTATTAAAGTTTTGGGCTTGCTAGGATTATTTCACATAGAAAGTTTTTGTTTAAACTTTTGTCAGGAAATTAGCGTAAAATGCATGTGTTTACTGTACTTAATTGTACCCAAATTTGGGGGGTGTCACATTCTCCCTTTGTTAAAGAAATTTCGTCCTCGAAATTTAAGTTATGTTATGAGTTGTTCGCGCATGAATAGTTTGCCTCATGACTCAGTTGTAACTAAGTCTTTTAACTGAGAGTAGGCCTAGAATGTCTAGAATGAGTTTAAAGGCAGCTAGTCTCAGACTATGTTGTAGTCCATCATAGTAGTTGTATTATAGTAGTCGTGGTCCGACTATTTCATGGTTCAACCCGTAGTTACATCGTGGCTACAAGGTAACCATTTACAAAGTAGTCCTATCGTGAGTTAAGATTTCTAGAACGTTCGAGGTTGTCATCGAGGCGTTTCAAGTTGACTAAGTTTCTAAAGTTTACAAGGCTTTCCAAAGTTTGTTCGTAAACCAAATCAAAGTATGGCACTCCTAAATCATAAATGGGATCGTAGTTGTTATCTTAATGGGACTCATAATTGTTATCGTAATTGTTCCCATAGCTGTTATTGTGGTTGTTCACATTGTGGGACTCGTAGTTATTATTTTAGTTGTCCCCATTGTTGAGTTCGTAGTGTCAGGGACTTCGTCGATCAAAATGATTAGTGTTTCGTCGAAGGGACACCTTTTCAAATTTGCAATTTGGAAAGTGTTGTAAATGTTGTTGAGCTCCTGAGGTAAATTTGAGCTTACAAGTGACAGGACCAATACTCGAAAGGATTTTGAAAGGTCATATGCCTCATGGGTTCAGTTCTCCCATTTGTCAGGTCGTATTACCCTCTTCTAGGGCGATACCCTGAGTATGACTTTGTCATTTATTTGAACTTTGAGAGGTTTACGGCGATTATCGGCGTAACTCTTTTGTCGATATCATGACGTTTTCAGTTGGTTTAGTTCTTGAAATATGTTGTCCGTAGTTTCCTGGGCAATCTCGAGGCCAGATAGTGATTTGTCACCCAACTCTGTTCCACATAGTGAGGTTCAGTATTTGTGTCTACACAATGCCTTGAATGGCGCCATCTTTATGTTAGAGTAGTAAATGTTGTTGTAGGGGGATTTCACGAGTGGGAGATGAACATCCCAATTCTTTCCCCAAAACCAATTACGCAGGCTCTTAATGAGTACTCAAGCGTTTGTATCGTTCATTTGTTTTGGCCGTCTGTTATATGAATGGTAGACAGCATATATATTGAGACGAGTATCAACTGCCTGTTGCAGTGATTTCAAGATGCGAGATGTAAGTCGCATATCTCCATTAGTGATAATAGATAGTGGGTAGGGGTATTCGTGCCAACTTATTGGAACATACAATTTCATCTCAACTCCTCGACAAACCCACTCCCTAATGACTATGTTGTCGAACTCCCCAACTCTACCGGTAGCAAGCTTATATCAAAGAAATGACCCTGTAACGTTCGGATACATCCCGGTACTATTTCTAGTGATTCGATTAACTTACTATCGGTTAGTTCTATGTTGTGTTTGTCATCTAGTTTACAAGAGTTGACTTCTAGAAGCAGAGTCATCATTTCTATAATGTGTCAGTTTTGTTTTGTTGGCACATCTTCCAAAAATATAGTTCTAATGGGATGTTACCCAAAATTACAGTTTAGTTGAGTTGTTTTCCCAAATTATAGTTACGTTGGGAGGTCACCCAAGATGTTGTTACGTTGGGATGTTACCCCAAAATATATAGTTCCATTGAGTCGTTACCCAAAATAAATATTGTTAGACTTCGTTCAAAAGTTACTGTGGAAAGATATTCCCGTATTTGTTGTTTATTAGGAAACGCAAGTTAATCCAGGTTGGGATAAACATTTCCAATATAGTTTTTAAGAATCTCATTCTTAGTAATAGTTGTTGGTCTTGTAAGAAACACAAGTTTACCCATTTAGGGGAAAACATTTTTAAGTGTTAGTGTTGTAGGAAATACAGGTTAATTCATTTAAGAATAACATTTCCCAAAGTAATATTTTTGTAGGAAAAGTAAGTATTCCTAGGTAATGTTTTTGTGGGAAAGTCAGTATCCCTAATCCAAGTCAGTAGGATCGAGTACCCGAGTCTGTAGGGCAAAACCAAGTTTTCAAAAGTCGTTACTCAAATCGTAGAGTCCATCAATTGTATCAAATAGTTATGAAAATAGCGGTTCATAAACGATAGTTTATGTGGGATGTCTGCCCAATATATAGTTCCAAACACTTTGCTGGTCGTCCTACAGTGTTTCAAAAGCCTACCGGTCGTTTTTCGGTTCATAACAGTGCTGGTTGTTCTCCAGCGAATCATAGCGCTGGTCGTTCTCCATTGTATTAACTAGTGGTCGTTCTCCAGTTTATCTACCGGTCGTTCTCCGGCTTATTACACTGCTGGTCGTTCTCTAGCGAATCATAGTGCTGGTCGTTCTCCAGTTTATCTACCGGTCGTTCGGTCAATAAATATGTACTGGTACGTTCTCCAGCTTATCTACCGGCCGTTCTCCGGTCAATAAATGTGTACTGGTACGTTCTCCAGTTTTCTATTCAAAGTATTTGTAGGAATGTTATCCAAAATATCGTTTTTGTTGGAATGTTATCCAAAAGTTTCGTTGTTCAATACTAGCTGTTAAAATAGTAGTCAGGTTTTGACTAAAACGCTTTCGTAATGTGAACACATCAAATTGTCCTTGAGTTTTGTTTCGTGGGGCTTTCCCAAAAATATAGTTTTGTTATTCGTTGGGGGTTTCCCAAAATTATAGTTTCACATATTTGTTAAGATGTTGACCAAAAATATAGGTTAATGGGGACGTTTGTTTCGTAGATTTGGGTCTGATTACCCTAATTGTTGTTTGAGACTCTTTCTTGATTGGTGTATAATGACGCCTTCCTATGTTTTGTTCGTGTAGTACTAAAATGGCTTGTTACTCGAAAACGTACCATGACTTTTGTTTGTTCCCTTAATCTATTCGACCGATAAGTTGTCAGTCCTAATCGTTAAATTTTTATTGAGGATTTGTTCGGTCCTTTAGAAAGTAGGAGTTTGTTTGCATAGTAGTCAACCATGACCGAGTAGTTGTAAGTCGTGACATTCGTATGATAGTGTTCCTATAAAATGTGATGGGTTTTATACGTATCCATTATATAGAAGTTTTAATACAGTACAGCAGAGGTATGGTCCGCCGTATGAAGATTTAACGGAGATAAGAATAGTACGTTCCTACAGCTGCCATCATATAGTCATCGTCAAGATATTCCCAGCTGCACTCGCTGCCACTCGAGCATGCTCCTCTAGCATCGGTACTCGGGCACAAGTAGCAGGGGTATTCTCGTTAATCAGGTTAGTGTGACCTTCAATAGGCTCGAGGCGTTTTGTAAGTGAGGATTATATCTCCATTCAGTCAGGAGATATCGCTTTGTAGTCCTAAGACGTCTTTTTGTGTGTCAGGAAGTTTCCTGGTTAGTGTGTGGAGTATAGTAACTAAGGTAGGAACCGTTAGTTTTATATATGTTTGCCCGTAAGAGTGGGAGACTATAACGTATGAGAATAGTTCCAGGGTTTTAATATGATAATAGTGCACTCAAGCATTCTTCTAATGCTCTAGTATGAGTGACTGTTCTCAAGTGTAGTTTGTTTCAGGGAATACAAAATCAGATTGACTATACGTCAGATGATAAAGTCTGTATAGTGGACAGATAGATTAAGTGTGTGATGGTGTTGGTTGATGGTTTCTCTTGTACCGAGGTGCCACTGTTATCACAACCATGTTTGAGAAGTCATGCATAGGAACACGTAACTATTCACCCTAACGTATGGTGACAATAGTTGTCATATAGTGAGCTAGACGTATGCAAATGTATGCATGCATGAGTGTCCTAGCCAAGGCTATAGTCTAGGTCTCTAAGGCTTTCAGGTCACTTAAAGAACTCTAGTTCGCTATAACCAATGGCTCTGATACCACCTAATTCGTCGTTTTGTGATTAGCGGAAGCATTAGAGTAAACGGGGGTGCTGACGTCAACATTTGACACTCATACCAGATCAGAGCTTATGATTATGCTGAACAGTAATCTAAGATGCCGTTTATGAATTTAGTTTGTAATAAAAAGACTACAACTCGTTGAAGTCGTAAACTAATATTGTAAAATACAATATTTTATAATTTCCAAAAGAAGATTTCATAAGTATGATTAATGTAAATCAGTTATACAAGGAAATCTTAAGTGTCCCAAAACGTGGCATCCTAATTAGTCGCGGGTCGCCTAACTCCATATGCGTGCAGTCTTATTTGTGCTGCTAGTTACCTGAAAAACATAGTAAAATGTCAACACATGGTTGAGTGAATTCACATGATTATATGTTTGCAAGTAAATTTGTTCAGTCAAAAACGTTCTCAAGTAGCTATTGCCATAATAGTTAAGTATAGTTCGTTTCCAAGATCAAAGTATCGTTTAGTTTGTCTTCGTAGTATAGTTTGTATACTAGTTCCAGGTTCGTTCAGTTGGAACGTTACACGTTGTTGTAGGAAAGAAGTATCCTATACCCAAGTAGTAGGGTTCTAATATCGTATCCCAAGTCGTAGGGATAAATAGTTCCTATGCCCAAGAAGTAGGGTCCAGTAGTTCTTATGTTTCTAACCTGTTCAAGTAGTTCATTCAAGTTCACATAGTTCCAATAGTTTACAAAGTTCACATTGATCCAAATTGTTCACATAGTTCAGCAAGTTCACATAGTTCTGATTTGTTCATTTAGTTCCAAAAATCGTTCCATTAACTCAAGTAAAACATAGTACAATCAAATCAACAATAGTTCGCAAGTAATAAGCACAAAACATAAATATAATCTAGTGAGTTATGGCAATCAGCAAGGCAGTTGTCTATGTTTTCCACCCCATATTTATAAAGCATTGAAAACGGTAGAAAAGTGGGGCTGTGAACTCACTGGTAGCGATCTTTAGCAATATAACAGCTAGTAATAGTAGTCGTCCAAATCGTGTACTTCAAGGTCCTAGATGCAAGAAGTATACTTATATAAGTATTCGACTAATCGTTAAGTTGAAGTGTTTGCACAATTTTAGTTGTTGGTGATAAATGTGTTGAATAATTCGTTGCGTGTAAGTATATACATATATATACTTATTAGTTGAATATATATATATTCGTATATATATATATATATATATATATATATATATATATATATATATATATATATATATATATATATATATATTAATTGTCGTCGTTGTGTATATACTTAAGATATATATCGTTTATATATATATATATATCTTCTATTTACAATTTGTACCAAATGGTTTTCGTTATTTTCAAAATACTCATCTCGATATATATATATATATTGTATATATATATATATATAAGTTATTTGTCGTCGTCCCTAAGTTTGTCGCGTATAATCACTTCGTATTAATCAGATAATATTAATGTCTCGTGTCGTATTAATCGAATACTTAATCGATTATAAAAATGTTTCGAAATCGTTTCCATTTTTAGTACCAAATCACGCGTCGTATTGTTTGATAAAAGTTGTCGTTTAGTAACTAAACTCGAGTCGTATACACGTTAAACATTTGTACCAATTAAAATGTAATTCAGTGACTGATAACAAAAATCCACGCGATCCAGCCTCCATTCCACACGATCGCGTGGTTTTGGAAATGACGCGATTCAGTGATCAAGTGACGCGATCCGCGTGAGGTCAAAAATGACGCGATCATGGTGAGTATTTATGCGATCGCGTAGTTTTGTGGTCTGGTCATTTATGTTTCGAAAATCACACGATCGCGTGAGGTGTAAAACGTGGTCCAAGAGTAATTTGACGCAATCGCGTCGTTTTTAAATGTACTATTCATCATCTTTGTTCCAGCGTCAGATTATTTCAACTCCCATATTTACGAAATTTAACATAATTCTAACAAGTTTTAAGCATTATATAATCATAATACAATGTCCCAATCACAATATAACTAGTTTTTACACAATACATATACGTCATAATCATAATAAAATCAAAGGAATATACACAATAAATATTTGAAATTTGAAGTTTTTGGTTCCTTACAAAGCTTTTGATTATGATGATAGGTTGATGATGATGATCGACGGTGACGAGGATGGTGATTTAAGATACCATTTTGTTATTAGTTTGATGGTTTGATGATTGAGATGAAAATAAAAATGGTTCCTTGCTCCTACTTCCTTGTTACTGCTGCTGCTTCCATCGATGAACACGCAGAGAGAATTATTGGTTCTCTATTATTGTAGGTTGGTGAATCCACGTGTGGAGTATATATATAAAATAAGTTGGCTAAATCTTCAAGTGGAAGTAAAAGGGTAAATAGAGGAATGTCGACTGCCTTTTTCAAATGTGTTAATTGTTTGGGTTTTTAACCCGCTAATTTTGAGTACGGGTCCAATAATGTGCGCCAATTTACATTTAAATTACGCAATAATATTTTGAGGTAGTTCTCCAAATACTTAAACATGAATGGGAAAAATAATATTTTTATTATTTTTGACCTTTGGGTACGTTTTATAAATGTCTATGTTCGAGTATAATACGTTTTATATAAAACGTATACTGAATTCGTTTTGGTAATTATTTATCGTAATAGTTTAGTCAGTTAATATTTCAAAATAGTTTTGAAATATTTTCGAGTTGTTTCATATTTTCGTATCACCAACTTTTGTATTTTGTTTTTAGGTTCGTTCGGATAGTTTTGTATGTAATCATAATAATTACAAATTTTGTAATACTTTATGTATTAAAGTTTTGGGCTTGCTAGGATTATTTCACATAGAAAGTTTTTGTTTAAACTTTTGTCAGGAAATTAGCGTAAAATGCATGTGTTTACTGTTCTTAATTGTACCCAAATTTGGGGGGGTGTCACATCCAGCCCAACCCGACACAACCCAGTTGACCCATATTTTTAACGAGATCAACATATTTTCGGGTCATTTTATGTTAATGGGTCAATTTCAGGTCAAATAGGTTACATGGGTCACTCTCTAAACTTATAATTCGTCATTAATAAATATAAAAGTGTATTAAATCCCCAAAAAATCATATTAGCTAGTATGTTCATCAAAATCTAGTAAAAAAACATAATAAAACACTTGATTCCCTAAATTAAAATGAAACTTATAAATTTTTAAGCACATTTTTAATTTATTCGAGTTGTCGGGTCAACCTAAAAACCCAATTGGGTGACCCAAACCAGACCCAATAAAATAACAGGTAGGGTTTCAGGTTAGCAGGTTCGCGAGTCAAAAAAATGTCGATCCAACCTGCTTATTTTTTAGTCAATTTCATGTCGATCAGGTTTCGGGTCGTGTCAAATATTGTCAGCCCTAATGTGGCCTATAGACAAAAAGAGGTTCAAATGTTTTATTTAAACATATAAGTATAAATATTTTATAATTTTAAATTATTTTTTTTTATATTTTCGGGTCATCGGGTTGACCTGATGACCCATCAGGTTACCCGAACCCGACCTGAAAAAAAATCAGGTTGTCGGGTTCCGGGTTGGTGGATCAACGGGTCAAAAAATCATGACCCAACCCGCTTATTTTCGAGTCGGTTTCGGGTCGTGTCAGAAATTGCCAGCCCTAGTTCATAAGGACAGCCAAGCCTTGAACACTTGGAATCGTTTTGCATCGGTGTATAAGATCACCTATAACAAGTGGAGCTGTTAAAAATGCCATAAAATCTGATAACACCATTTATGCTTCTACTTTTCATAATCTAAAAGGTTGTAGCAACAAGCATTTAAGAACCATGGTTCAAGACAAATAGGAAAGTATACTCAACAAAAACAAAAATGAACAAACTAACATAAACAGTTCCTGAAACAATCCATAACTATGCAAAGTGTGTATGTATGAAAGCCGCCTCCTAATCTTCCTTGTCAGCTGATACGCGTGATTCTCTGTTATCAGCAATGGATGTTGACCCGGTTGCAGCAGAAGGGTCTCGAGTACCAACCACCAATGGTTCTTCTTTTCCAATTGTTGCAATGAGGAATATGACAGCAATCAAAAAGATAATGATGTAGACAGTCCTCATGCCGAGAAGGGAACCAATATATCCCAGAAACGAAGGTCCCAATGACTTCTCGATCACTTTTCCCTCTCTGTATCTTTCAAGGAATTGCGTGATTTGGGAACCTTTATCCTCACTATGAATCCGCTCTGAACCGATAACCTGATAGCAATCAACACAATAAAGACTTGGGTACCTAATCTTATCCTCCATACTAATTTATAATGAAAAGGTTCACATAAATGGACAGGTTATCAGATTATGTATACATATAGTATTAGTCTAGACTAGAGGGTATACAAGTGTAACATTATACACTATATACTATGTACTTGTAACCCTTTACTGATACAATAATACGATACAATTCTCTGGAATTATACAGGTAAATTTCTTCTTCTTAACTGATCTTTGAAACTAAATGCCACAATAAGATGCATGCTTCAGTGCAAACAAAAAGAGACCTTACTCTGAGAGATTTAACAAACCAACTATGTAAAGATAGTGAAATGGTTGGGATGGTTTCGGGGTAATTTTCATTTTACATCAAAACAGCTCATACTGAAGTGATTTAATGGTATAATGCATCTAAGATACACTAACGGAAACTTTTACCCGCACAACCCTTATCATCTAAATTTTTATCTGAGCCGTTTGACCCATTTTTAATAGAAAACGGCCCAAATAAACTCACTTATAATGAATGAGTCAAAATTTCAACCTGTAGAACTATATTTAGCAGTAAAAGTATTTGCAGCTTACCGAAAAAAATACTTCATTTCCATCCCATACAACCATCTTCGGCAATGGTGTTTTCCTACCAACTTCAAAAGCCTCAGCAAAATCTTGCCATTGGTTATAACCCACATAAGCAAATACATAATCACGGTTTGCAGAAGCAGCAGCCCTTAATAACTTGATTAATTCCTTCGATTCATAGTGTTTCTCATCCTCCACAATTGTCAGCACAATTCGTCTGTCATCATCTTTCAATAGCTTCAGACTTTCTCCAGTAATGGGTAGGGTCAATGGCAATAAACTCTGTTGAATAAATTCTTCCAAAAACTTGTCTGTGTTTACAAGAGAAAAAAGAAAAGAAACATCAAATCATTGCACAGAATTCTAGATTAAGAGCTACTGCAAGCACTAGATCATTTAAATTTCTGATAAATAAAGCAAAATTTGAATTGTGTGATGCTAAAAGATCATATTCAGATAATCAAGTGTAATAAAGCATACTGTTTAGATGTGCATCTGTTGTCTAAAGTTGTAATCATCATATGTTGGAGTGTTTGGCAAATTCTAATAATTTACAAAGATATAAAATGTTCATGACATTAAAAAAAAAGTAAATTGAATGTAAATAGCAATTTCGAGCTATCTTCAGGTAAACAGTATTGTTGCAGCTGAAAAAAAATTATTATTTGATAATCCGTTAAGAGAAAACAGATTTTCTTATTTAAACATTGAATATTTTTAATAATTGCAACTTCAAATCACAATTATCAGTTTGAACCCTGAGATGCAACTTTAATTCCAAACACGTCCATATATCGACTCACAGGCCTAAAGTTCGAACCTGAGATGCAATTTGTGTATGTTAAGTTCTAAAGACGGTTATTAATCCATTTACTTAGGAAAGGGATGATTTTAATATAATTTAACATCTTTAACTGGTCAAGACGGTTATATCCATACATTAGCTATAAAGGAAAGGGGTTTAACAGGTCAAAATTAGCCTAAAGTGCGTTTTAAAGGTATTCAACCTTCTAGGACCTTTTAACAAAGAAGTTAGATATTGTATTTGTAATATTATTTATCACACTAGTATATATAGAAGAAAAAATGACCAACAGAGTTTGGTTCAACCAGGCCCGATCCATTTTCACCCCCTACTCAATCCCGAACTGCCCTCTTTACAATAGAACTCGTAGTTGCATACAACACAGCACATAGTATAGAAGGTACTAATATTAATGAAGTAGACCACACAATTTGAATCTAACTAACCTTCAAAAGGACCATAAAAGATGTTCTGTTCGTTGAAGTTAGGATGAAGAGCTAACAAAGCAGGCACCTTATCAAAATCATACAAAGCCATGGTTTTGTCAGAGACATCTTTTGCCACAGAGAACCATGCATTTTTCTTGAACTTAATCGCTAAATTTGATATTGCTGACTCATCCAAACCAAAGCCTATGAATATAGGAAAAGATGTCCCTGCTGCTTCAACAAACTCGGTAATACCAGAATCAGATTCAAGAACAGTCACATCAGGAGCAACAAACTTCCTCAGGTACCGAACTAATAAGTCTGCTTTTCTTGGACCGTAATAATCAGTGGGAACTCCATGCATAAAAATCTTTAGGGTGGGGAACCCACTGTATCACAGTAAAAGCATATGTTTTAGAGAAAGTAGATTTCTTCTATTTTTGGATAATATAGTTTACAGCTTCGCACATAAATAGCCCCCTATTGTGCAGTTAACCAGTAGGGGTGTGTTTCATCTCTAATGTGTCAAACAAGTATTTCATAAAAGTAAGCGCATCGAAAGTTGCAGAAAGTGAAATTTTGATGCATAAACCCTCCTATATCCTCGAATTCCAAAATAGAATATTATTAAAATAACAATTTATGTAAGCATATTTGAAACCCCGAATACTTATCTATGATCTGAAGATTTACTGCAAAATGATTTTCGGGTTAACCTACCCGAACAATACCCATAAATACCCATTTTGATTCATCACACTGGTTTGACCCATCCATTTTGCCACCTCTGGTTTGAACATATATGTTGTTATAACATGAGTTGGAGATAAAATGAAGGAAATGAACATACTCAATTTTATATTTTGAAGCAACACGCGAATACTTGTCTGCATCTATTTTCGCAATTACAACAGGCTTCTTCAATCCAGAAAGCATAGGAGCAGCTTTATCTAACTGAATTAAACAACAGTTTGTCAGTTTCTATGGCATAGCATACAGAGGACAAATTACAAGTCGTCTTCATTATGGACCTAGAGTCGAAATTTGGCACCAAATCATCTTGGCTTACTTTCCACTAAAGATGATTCTCATCACACCATTATCTATTTGTAAATACAAAATTTGTTTTCTGTAAGTAATATCTAAGTTCCCATCCAATTCAAGCGATACTTTCCACGTGCGTATATGTTCTATAAGTCATATCTAAGTTTAAAACGTTACTTTTCACGTGAATATAATAACTGAAGATAATTTATTTTTTATGGTGAAGCATCATCATTTACTTGCACGTACAATAAAATGTAGCTCAGTTGTCAGCCAAATTAGAGTTTTATCTTGTTCATTCGTGTAAAACTCCATAACTTTTTTAAAAATAATTTTTTTCCCTTTTGAACTACATATCATCAATATGCCCAAGTCACAAGTATAACATATGTTAGCAAGTTATTATAATGGATGAACCGATGAACAAAAGAAGGATACTACCAAACTTCAAAGGGGTTAAGTGTCAGCACATGTGTCAAACTTGATCCAACATTATATTGTCTGTTTCCAACTTTAAGTATTTTTCTTTCTATTGTATGTATAAAAACTTTCAATTATAGCTATTGTATATATGGAGTATCAGATGACTTCTTATATATAACAACTAGTATTTCTTTTCTGACCTGATAAACACATAAGATGACACGTCACTTCGTCATTGATACCAATGCATTTTACCAATTTACAAGTTTAAAAAGTTTGTACACATTAACACATACAACAGCAATTATGTTAAATTTGATACACACAACAATAATCAAAAAGTTAAAATACATACAATAGGGTATTGGCCATTGGGTAAGGTTTGATACATTTTCAAACACTCTGTTTCTTAAGCGCAATAAGTAACAAGTTTGTTCCTTGTATGTATAAATGAATCACTAAACCCTATTTCTTAAACACAATAGGTAACAAGTTTATTTCTTTTATTATGCATAAATGATACAAATATTTATGAATTTAATAAAAAAAATCAGATAAATAAATAACCTCTGGAGAAAGACGCTTGCAGTGACCACACCATGGGGCGTAGAAATCAAGAAAGATAAAATCAAAAGATGAGATAGCGGAATCCAAATTGGATTCATCAAGCTCCAACACTTTCCCATCATAATCTGACTCCTTGAATTCATGGCAAGATACAGTAGATATATATACGATACAGAGTGATAATAGTAACAACACCACTCTAGACATGGGTTTAGGGTTCTTGTGTATTGTAATTAATAATTATTGAAAGGGGAATGGAATGAAATGAAATAATGGAATTTACCAACTCTGGATCGGAACTTTGTCAAAGGTACGAGAGCTTGACGATCAAATCCATTGAATATTGTTTAAAATTTGAGGAAACTACATAAATGGTCCCTTCACTCATTACTTATTTTCGACTTTTACACTCTTTCCAGAGTTTAATTTTAAAGAGATAATAATAATAATACTAAATACTACTCCCTCCGTCCCAATTTTATTGTCACCAGACAAAAAGACACGCAGTTTAAGAAAATATAACTATCTCTCTCTTACTTTTTGATAAAATGACAGTTTTACCCTCTACTTTTTACCTATTTTTTTTGTCTTATATATATACACTAGGGGTAAAAAAGAACTTTATTTCCTTAAACTTTCTATTTATGGAAGTGGACAATTAATTTGGTACACCCCAAAATGGAAATAATGGACAATAGAAATGGGACGGAGGGAGTAATACTAATAATAATAATAATAATAATAATAATAATAATAATAATAATAATAATAATAATGATAATAATAAGGGTATTGTTTTTCGCCAAAAAAATAAAATAAAAAAAATAAGGGTATTGTTAATGACAACTCTAAGTGTTGTCTATAACGTGCATATATTGGTTGTACTTTAAGGAATATTTATGAAAGTCAACTTAAATTCAGGGGATATAGTTTAGTATGGTATGTGTACAAGTATTAATGCGTGTTTGAAATTCTTATTAACAGCCCTTAGGGCTATCGTTAACACGCATAAAAGTGTTGTACACGGTGGTTATTTATTTATTTTAAGGTGGCAGTTATTCTATTGTACAACATTTTTATGCGTGTTAACGATAGCCCTAAGGGCTATGTTTAGAAAAATCATAATAATAAAAGCTTCATTGCCGTGCAATTTGTCATCAATCTATCTATCTATTCTATCTTTTATATATTAAAAGAAAAATCTTGAGAGAATATGGACCATTAGATGGATATCAACAATTAAGATCTAACCCTTAATTTATTTAATGACATAATTAATCCCATTTTTATGTGACTAAAAGATTAATATACTCTTCTATATTTACAATATACACCCCTCAATATTTACAATATAAATCCCCTGTTTTTCCTTTTATTGTAGATAATCTTTCAAATATTTTATGAAAATTTTAATTTAATAACTAATTTATTATTTCTTTCATAATTCAAACTCTTTATACAATCTTATTAATTTTATTTTTTCTGAAAAAAGTCCAATAAGTTATTTTCAATTCCAAAAAATTCATAACTTAATTCCATCGCCCAGTGATTTAAATTCTTATACGACCTTCTATGTTGAATCCTTTTATTAATTTCTAATTTACGATTTTTGAATCATGGATGCCAACGGGTCGGGTTCCAACGGGTTTTAGTGTATTTGTACCCATAATACCGCCTTTTTCGAATTCTTTTATCAATTTATTATTTACAATGCTTGGATTATGGATGCCAACGGGTCGGGTTCCGGTGGGTTTTAGTGTATCTATGCACATACCCATTTAGAATATTCGTACTAATACCCGGCCCAATACCCGTTGGGTATCCAATTAGTATTACCCATCGGTTTTCCATATTTATTCGCGGATTTCGGTTATCCCAATGTATGTAACTTTGGCCAAACAAAAAAAAATTAGTTATTGAAAATACGACGCAAATTTGAAACACGAAAAAAAACGATACTCAAAATACCATAACCTATAGTATATTCAATATTTCAAATCTTAAAGCTAACAATTTAACTTTTAATAATTAACTAATTCAAAGTTTCAGTACGTTCAAGATAACGAACAATTTCATGTTCTCATATCCTATAATGTTAAAATGTAATAATCATGAAAATACAAATATAATAGCGTATGATATAAGGTTCACCAATTGATGCGTACACTATCTTATTATATATAATTTTTTTTGTATATATAGTATATAAAACTCAAAATAATAATAATAATAATCTATCTTATACAACTATGGATACGGGTTCTTAAATATTTTTCATGGACGATTCCGCGAATTTCGCGGGTGCTAAACTAGTGATCATATATACAGTTGGGACCAATCGTATACAGTAGGGATGAGTGAAAAAACTGAGAAAATTGAATCGTAACCGAATAACCGAAATAACTAACCGAATAAAATCGAATCGAAAGTAGAACCGAACCGTTAGTAACCGAATAGTTAATAACCGACATATTTTGACTCGATTCGGTTTATACGTAAAGATCGAACTATTAATAACCGAACCGATATTTTTTCCAAACCGTATATCTATAAATTATAAAAATTACATATTCGGAATCAGCATCTTTTTCTCTTCGATTATAGATCTAACAAGCTATACTTTCGACAAAGTTTCTTTTTTTTTCATTTTTATTTCGTGAACCTAAAATAAAGAGGTTTATAGTTGAAAAAAAAAATTCACAATTGAAAAAGTTAAAAACTTTCCGTGAACTCAAAAAAATTAAGGTTCACAGTTGAAAAAAAAGGTTCACAATTGAAAATGTTAAAAACTTTTCGTGAACGAAAAAAAAATTTAAGGTTCACATAAAAAGTTAAAAACTTTCCGTGAACTCAAAAAATAAATTAAGGTTCACAGTTGAAAAAGTAAAAAACTTTTTGTGAACCCAAAAAAAATTAAGGTTCACAATTAGAAAAGTAAAAAAGTTTATGTGGAAAAATAAAGTTCACAATTTAAAAAGTAAAAAACTTTGTGTGAAGCAAAAAAAAAAAAAATTAAGGTTCATAATGAAATTTTATGTGAAACAAAAAAAATATAAGGGTTCACAATTTAAAAAATATTTGAAGTGGAAAAAAAAGTTCACAACTTATAAAAATTGTGAAGCAAAAAGTGTTATCACCGTTTTTTTTTATCTCCACCCATTTACACATATATATAAGTTAGTTTAGATCAAGGGCTGAAATCTGTTTTCACCGTTTTTTTATCTCCTTGTTTCACCAGAACTCATCCATATATATATATATATATATATATATATATATATATATATATATATATATATATATATATATATATATATATATATATATATATTATGTAATAGATCATATATAATTAGTACAATATCATTTATCAAATACTCCATCAATCAATTTTGATGCTTTAGTCTAATCCATATTTTCTAATTAAATAAACTAAAACTACGTTCATAACTACATTGTTATATTTAAACTATAAATATTCTAAAATATAACAAACAAACTACACAACGAAGATAGAAAAATATTAAAATTGTCTTAAAAGTTTTATTTTGATCAAAGTTTAAATTCGGATATCAACCGAAAATAATCGAACCAAAACCGAAAAACCGAATCGTAGAGATACCGAAATCGAACTGTTTTGATTATTATAATACCGAATTCGATTCGATTCGATTTTTTTCAAAAACCGAATCAAATCGAACCATGAACACCCCTTGCATACAGTCTGGTCTTGGTCGTATATGGTTGGGACTAATCGTATACGGTTGGTCTTGACTGTATACAGTTTTGTTCATGAGCGTATGTGGTTGGTTTTGACCGTATTTGCGAAAAAATGTCTCCTTTATCCGGTTGTACCATACGGTCAACATAGTCGAATCCAGTCAACAAGCTTCTTCTATAAATAGTAGGCTCCATCAAACTTCAATACACACTCCTTACTTCCACATTTTCTTACCACCAATCTATTCTTTCTCTCTCTAGCTTTACCGAATTCGATTCGATTCGATTTTTACCAAAAACCAAATCAAATCGAACCATGAACACCCCTTGCATACAGTCTGGTCTTGGCCATATATGGTTAGGACTAACCATATACGGTTGGTCTTGACCGTATACAGTTTTGTTCATGAGCGTATGCGGTTGGTTTTGACCGTATTTGCATAAAAATGTCTCCTTTATCCGGTTGTACTGTACGGTCAACATAGTCGAATCCGGTCAACAAGCTTCTTTTATAAATAGTAGGCTATACACACTCCTCACTTCCACATTTTCTTACCACCAATCTATTCTTTCTCTCTCTAGCTTCATCTCTATAGATTAATTATTAATTAGCTTTAGATTAGTAATTAATTAGGAAGTAGTAAGTAGATTATTGTCTAGCTTTAAGTACGATCGAAGTCATATTAATGTAATAGCTTGGAGTACGAACGGAGTCCTGCTTATGTAATTTCAAGTTTATTCCAATCCTCGTTTTAATCTACGGTGATTTCTTTCCTTTTCTATCTTTAATATAATGTTTGCTATTATTTATATTGTTCTAGATTTAGAAATTGCCATGATTAGCGAATAGTTATCTTGCGTGTTTGTTGCGATGTAGTTAGTTAATTAATTATGGGATGATGTTATATTTAATTGGAACCTTATTGTATTAATAATGCTTTCTATATATGATTTTAAATTTTATAAAATCTCGTCTTTCCACCAACTAATGTGATTACAACTTTAATATTAAGACGTCACAAACCTTAATGTGAAGTAATTAATTATCTGTGTTCAGCCTACGGTTTAATGACACCATGCAATCATCGTAAAGTACGTCGTGAGTTATCATGGAAACACTTTATATGAATTACATTATAACCACCATGGAAATTACTATGAATGACATCGTGAAATACTTAGACATGGAATAACTATTTTATTACATTGTTTAATTATTACACCATGCAATCATCGTAAAGGACTTCGTAAGTTATTATGAAATCGTTATATATGAATTACATCCACTACTACAAAAAGAGGAAAGGACCACAGTGAAAAGCATATATAGACCACGAATTTAGTGGGGTGATCTATTTAGGGGGAAGTCTATTTGACAAACAAAAGGATCACAGATCATTTGGGGTGGTCTATTTGATAAAAGGACCACGGGTCTCACGCTGAGAACTGTGGTCTATTTGAGTAATTATAAAATAATTTTTTATATTTAAATTTTATTTATATTCCGTTAGTTCAATATATAAAAAAATATTTATAAAAATGATAATAAAAATTATGTTTTTAACAAATATATAAATAACAATTTGCAAACAACTTGTTTATCTTTGATTTTTTTAATATAGTACACAGCAACAAACAATGAAGATTAACTAAGTATTACAAATTGTGATATTGAATATTAATTACTTATGTTATACCTACAAAGAAAAACTAATGTCTTAAACTATAAAACCAATCACAAAACACAAACAATGACAACATATTAGGATCAGTAGCAGGCCCAAGATCCGGAACCCATCCATAACATAACTAAATAATGCCTCCAGCTTTGCTTTTCCACTGCGACCACGAATCTTCACTATATTTTTTTGTAAAATTTTGAAGTATAACCCGAAGAGATAAAACCTTCATATAAAAAAGTCATACAAAATTAAATAACTTTAAAACCAACGTCGAATCAACAAGAACAAAATGTAGAGCCAAAAGTCGAAGTAACAAATTAGTAAAGAAATAGAAGCAAGTAACAATTCACCTGAAATAAGCTCGTTGGGTAGTAAATCGAGAGAACAAACTTTAGTTACGAGCGTAGATCTAGAGAAATTAGAAGGAAGAACACCCGACCCTACAAAAAGGAGAAGTAGTGTTTTGATGAAGATGATATTTGTGAATTCGGTTTTTGTTTTGAAACTAAAGATCGGAGATTTGAAATAATGAAAATGGAGTAGATGGGGGTATTTGTACAAAAATGTTAGAGGGGAAGTGGTAAAATATAGAGGAACTTAAAAAATAAAGGGGGAAGTTCAAAGTTTTAAATTTTTTAGACAATAGACCACGGTACTCACGCTAGGAACCGTTGTCCTTATAAAAATTCAAAATACTACTACACAAATTTCTTTTAAGATCGGTTAGATATGTAATATAGATCGGTTTTGGAACCGAACTAAAACACGTACAATAGAAAAGTTTGGATATAGCGCGGTTGAGTTAATCGATCTAAAAAATATTAAATTGTCCGGTTCATAAGCAAAGCGTTCCAAAAGCTAATTAAATAACTCGTCAATTATGAACCGATCTAAATTTAAATTTAAATAGCGCGGTTGAGTTAATCGATCTAAAAAATATTAAATAGTACGGTTAATAAGCAATGTGTTCCAAAAGATAATCAAATATTGTGAACCGATCTAAATTTGAATTAAAATAGCGCGATTGAATCTGATCGTTCTAAAAGAGGTGATCAATATTATACTTTATGAAGTAATAAACAGACCACCGTTTTTTCAATGGGAATCGTGGTCCTTTTGAAAATAATAGACCACTCCTATGTAATTAGAACCGCGGTCCTTTCTTTTGAAAGAATAGACAATGGTTCACAAGTAGGAACCGTGGTCCGTTTTTTTTTTAAACCATGGGCTATATCAAGAAATATAAAAATGTGCAATTTTTGGCATATGGATCACATATTTTATGATTTTTAACTATTTTCGTGATCTATTAGGGGTGGTCTATAATTGATTTGGTAGTAGTGATCATAACTACTATGTAACTAGTATGAATGACATCATCAAGTACTTAGACAATGGAACAACTAATTTAGTACATTGTTAAAAACCAAAGAATATTCTATAAACATGGTCTGAGTTTGAACTTATGAAATGCGATAAGCAGCTTACATAGTTAAAAACTTAGAGATTCTTTGGTATAATTTGTGAAAGGGTCGATTTAAATCATAAATTGGTTTTCAAAGCATTAAACTACAAACTTAGCTTTTAAATCTAAAACAAAAGACGGGGTATGATCAAATTTTTTATACTTTGTCTATCACCCTTAGATTTTATTATAACCATGTATATAAACCATATTAAATACCGTTATAGTGACAAGAACGATCGGACGTTGAATAGGTATGCTGCTATGTTCATGCATCCAAGGTTACACCCACGAAGGGTCTCTTGTCCCATATAAAGGGCAAGTGTTGTGAGTTGAGCATCACCAATCCAATCAGAATCACCATGACCTAGTTCATGATGACATGTGATCGCGCCCCAAGCGGTCGTTGCTGTTCCCAACTGCCGGAAGCACGGTCAGGGAAGTTTTAAAATTTATAGAGCAGGGGACCTAACTTTTACTATGGCTAAGGTTAGTTAGCGGCAAGTAATGACTCAGGGTCATCCTTAAGGTCAACTGTATTTTGACGCAGAAGTATAAGGACGATCGATTCAATTTAGTAAAGGTTTTAAAAGAGTTTTGATTGGGGTTTTTACTTAGGGTCCTAATTTAAACTAAATAAACAGCAATATATAAATAGTAGGTGATAATTAGTATGGAGAGGAGTGTTTGTTGTGGTTTTGTCACACCCCCAAATTATGATGCGGAAGCAGGTCGATTTGGGGCGCGACTAATCAATAATCACAAGCACATAAGATACATAATGAACAACCACTACATGCGTCATTTGATAAAATACATAGATGTAATAGAAATTACATAATTGTTTTCAAAATGTGAGTTCGCATAATTTACTTGAGAGATTCTAATACATATCTAATTTATACAAAATATAGAAATGCAGTTAAATCTCTTGATGATATTATTTGCATGCGACTCGAGCTACAGTATCCTGATGGGCAGTCCAACCTACTGCTGAGTACCTGTGATACATGCTAAAATGGGTCAGCGAAACGCTGGTGAGCTCACAGGTTTGTATGTCAACACATATTTGTATGAACCGCAAGATTTAATGATAATTGAATTTAAAATGCAATTAAGCAAAATAAAAGTCATACAGCCATGAGCACATAGTCTGAGCTTAACACGAGATGTCATGTCCACATTTAAGGTATCCTGATCGAGGGTGCCTCTATGCGTATGCCTAATCAACATACGTATGAACAAATGATAATGCGTCCGTTTTGACCAGTCAGTGCTTGCTGACCCGGACGGGGATGGTCAGTCCCATATGGATCCATACACTAACATTCACGCTACAAAGTATTACCAAACTATGCTGATGAGGACTTAAAATGATTAGTGAAAATAACTCATGTAGTATTTGATTTGATGATACTTGCGTTCATATTGTAAAACAAAACAGAGCAATGTAATCACACCCCTAGGTAAAAACATTTAAAAAGGGGGCCATGAGACTCACCTGAGCCTAATGAGATGCTAATAAGCACAAATGATGGTTCACAAGATAATGAGGTCGTTCAATCGACTGAAACCTGCAAGGCATCTTAGACGCGCAAGGTTTCGATAAATGATTAGATTATTGAAACTTGTCAGGTGTATTAAACGCGCAAGGTTTAATTGTTTAGATGACTTTACAGACCATCTATGCTAGTTATTCCCTTAACTAGTTATGCCCAAATACTTTGGTTGTTGATTATGTTTGAGTTTTAAAAATGTATACGACACATTGGTGATTGATTGGAATTAAGTTTCGATAATATAATATATTTGTTTCATATAAATGAATTTTGTTTAAAAATGTATCGTATTGAATATAAATAATTTGAGTTCATATAATTATGATACGTTATGAAAATTATTTATAGTTATTGAATTTCTAAACGTCCCTTGATTGGTTACTTATCATAAATCGCGACACGTAAAAGTTTGATTATGTCCAAAGTATTCTGTAAGGCCCCGACTTTACTCGACCCAAAAGATATCATTTATATATTATATTTGGAAAATCGGAAGCGTAAGTCCCCCAAAACAAAACATTTACCGACTTACAAAGCTTCCCATTTTAACGACTACAAAAGATCGCTACATTAGTTAAGCATTTACAACCATATTAGTTACAACCCATATTAACACAAAACGGCCTTAGATAAAACATTTTCCAAAAGACATCCACAAAAGATCAGAGTTGCGCCAAGCTTTAGTCAAACTTCCAGTCAACATCAACAACCCGAACATCTACATCTACATCAACTAACCACAGTCTGCAAAACATTAAACAACGAGGGGATTAGCTCACGCTAAGTGAATGGAACCGTAACCGACGATTCAACCCACTCATAACAAGTCTTACAACTAAGCAACAACAACAATTAAACACATAAGCACATAACGTCAAGAGGACCGGCGGTTCCTGGTATCCATCCAATCCAGAAACCACGACTACTGGGCGCCAAGCCAATCCCAGTAATCAACCGATAGCTTGAGTACTACCTTCACTGACTAGGCTTGTTCTCAACTATGTGTCTCAAAGAAACCTCGACAACTACACAGTAGTACCCAAACCCAACCCAGACAGCAGTTGACCTCTGAAAACAACCACGTTGCATTCACAATGCAAAAGCACACAACAACCAGCAACAGTTCACAACTGTTCACAACCAAACAACAATTCAACAACAATCACACAACAACTCATATAATCAGCAACATAAACAAAACAGACAAGACTGGTACCGGTACGACCAATATCAACAACCTACAGATATAAACTATCCTGGTTACCCGTTGTAACCGAACCCGTTACAACTGGATGGAACCGAGGACTACAATTCTACTCACCGAATATTATCTTCTTATCACCAACTCAGTGGTCTAATCTTACTGAGTGGCCGTCCGCTTATCTGAGAACACAAAGATAACAAGTTAGTATCTTGTTCCACAACTTAACTCATATCAAAATCATATCTCACACCATAATCTTATCATACTTAGAATCATTATTCATGATTAATATTATATAAACAGTACAACTATAAGCTTAATTGAATCATACAAATTAGAAGCTAAACACAATTCACTGAACAGGGGGAATACGGTCGTATTCAGCTGAATATGCCCGTATTCATGGGAATACGCCGTATTCAGATGAATACGCCGTATTCCCGACCCAAAAACAACATCAGAACAAAATTAAGGGAATACGTTCGGGAATACACCACGTGAATACGTCGGATTCATGGGAATACGTCCGTATTCAAGGGAATATATAACACCCATCGTTTCATTATAAACAATAATATAATATTTTCGACTCGGAAGCGTATATTTAAAACATATTATCAATGTACTCAAAATGTCAATAAACTTTTCAAACTTATTACATGACATTTCAACAAACTCGGTGTTATATAATTCAAAACATCTCTTTAGTTATCAAAATAACATCAGAGTAAAAGCTTGTCAAACATTCCATCCAGTCCAACAACCTCCTGCCCAATATGTCCCATCTATTTTAACCTGCAGGAAGAACTGTGGTGGGGTTAGCATAAAGCTAAGTGAATGAAACTATAAGCAACAGTCCAACCTAGCATAACAATCTGTTTACATCAAATAACAATAAACAGAAAATCAATCAATCACTCAACATCCAATCAATGTCATACACGCAACATCATGAGGATCGGTGGTCCCTGAGACACCCTAATACCGGTTTGGTACTCAAGGAACTCTTATCAATCATCTGTATTGGCCCATACAGAACTACCGATAACTTGTTGTCAATCACACACGACCTAGATCTCTAAACCAACATTTCAAGTTTCCGAGATCTCCTGTCGTCTACAATAACAACAAGTCCAACCATCAAATCAAGTTGACCTCAAAATCTTACATACTAGCACAATCGGCCAAGTAAGCAACTAATTAAACTATCATGGCAAGATATCTCTACAGATGTATCATATCAAAGTAATACTATAAATTACTTGTTGTAAATCAAATCATTACAACTAAATCACACTGAGGTTACAGATCCACTCACCGACTACCTCAGGCACGAGCTCAGAGGTCTAATATTACTGAGCCTTCTCCACATCTGAGAATACAATCAATAAACAATAAGTTAGTAGCTTGTCTCAACTGATAATACTTAGGTAATTAATATCGTTATACAATCATAACATAATTACATGTATCAAGTGATTCCTAAGATCACAGCAAACAAAGATTCAATTCGGAACAAAATCAAAAGTCCCGAAATAGGGTTCAAAAACTGTAAAATGCCATTTTCGACCCCTAAACGACCCCGAAACGCCAAAAACCATATAGACTCTTAGAATAGAGCTTTGATCATTGGGCCGTTTTCGAGTCACCATGTAAATTTCAACCCAATCCGAGTTAATGAAAATTTATCAATTTCAAGTGTCGCTAAAAACACCACCTTCTAAACACTTATGCATTTTCAAAATTTACAAAAAGGTACTGACAAACGCGATCCAGAAAACCATGGTGGGATCGCGTTCCTCTTTGTAAAATAATTCTGTGACAAATTATAACTAAGCAACGCGATCCGGACAAATTCTTGGGATCGCGTTCCCAAGAACAAAACTCGTCTGATTCCTTTTATAACTAACGAACGCGATCCTGGCTAGGGTTCTGGGATCGCGTTTGAGCCTTTTTCAGCTCATCTTCATCTCTGATCAAACCCTAACCTACGGGTTTAATCATCCAAATCGCCCAAACTTCACTTTCTAACAGTTATAAACACTTAATAACTTCACATAATCAATATGCAACAGTTATAACGAAGTTCTAACATCAAATTCATGTTTTTCAATCCAAATCAATCACTTCAAAACTTATAAACTATTTGATTCAATTCAAACTTACCTCTAAATTGAAGAACACTGAATTGAAAGATGATAATGGTGAAACTGGAATCAATCATAGCTCCAATTCGTAGGTTTCAAGTTTTTGATTTGGATTTCATAAGGTTTCTGTGAGTTTTTGAAGTTTCTAATGAAACTTTCCTAAAATAGAAAGCTAAATATATAGTCGGTTCACAAACCGCCTTCAATTATACGGGTATAATTTAATACCCCATCTCAATCTATTGTCTGGAACCCGAAAACCACTTACGAGCCCAAACATTTTATTGTACCGTCAACTATATTAATTTACAACAATTAATATTTCACTTATCACATTGGAATATTTAACTCCTATTCCAATTATTTCAACTATTTCAAACAATATTATTTCCAAACACATTTAAATACATATTTAAATCAAGAAATAATACTATACAAACAACTAGGTCCATTTCGAGGATGTTACAACTCTCCCCCCCTTAAAGAGATTTCGTCCCCGAAATCTAACCTCGTTCAATCTGACTAATGTGATATAATCACATATAACTTATCATACATTTGGCCTCAATAGCAACTTACAACTATTCTTAGACTAGTTGAATTCTTTCCACATGCACATATCCAAATGTACATGCTTCTATCTTTTCCTATGCACACTTACAGTGCATCCATCCAACATCTCATAGGAACCAATCATCTATCTAATTCCTTTATCACCAATCAAATAAAAGTTTAAAGCACCCAATCACTTTAACCAACATCGATAAGTGAAACCTAACATCACTTACTAGGTCTACGCAACCAGAAATTAGCAATGTGCTAAAATCTTTAACATTTTCTCACTATTCATCTCTGTTAACAATAAAACAGCAATCACATTATCACAATAGTGGTTATTAAACCACAATGTACCTAGCAACATTGAAATATAATTCAACTCACGACTAACAATCAATCTAATATACAGATCACAATCTTAAATCTCTACCATCAAAGATCTGAAATCCAAATATAGGTCAACTTTTCATCCAAAAATTTCATACCTACTTTCTTTTTGAATACCCTATCATATTCACATATCATTTCAATCATATGAAACCTTTTACTTAAAAGTACTTCAGATTCATATCACCTTAATAAGCAAAGCAGAGGTCAAACTCAGTAGGTAAAACCACAATCAACAAGTACTTAGCATCGATCAACAAAAGTACCAAAATCAACTATTACCTACATTCAACCAACCTCTACATTGACTTATTTCCATTTGTAATTCCTTTTATTACAACCTATCAATTGTTAACAACAACAATAACACTTCCAATAATCACAACACTAATGATTATACAGTTCAGTACATCTATCAATACTCACTATATATCTCCAAAGTTTAACTAACCATCAAGTTAGAATTTGTATATTACTTAAACTGGTAAGACATCAGAATCTTATCTCAGCAACCAGTTAATTTAATTCAACCTTACAATCTTAAACTACTAATCACAAGCAATTAGAAGTTATACAACTTTAATCACATAATCACTTAGTACCAAATTCCATCAATCTAGCAACTAAGTCAATCCTAATCAACATTATGATACCACAATTCAAGTATCACAATATCACAATGTGCTACTTTACAACACATTTCAACAAAATCTACATCAAATTAATCACAATTAACTAACCTCCACATATCTTATGGCACATTTTAATTCAATCTATTAAAACTTATCATGCCATTTATTATCATGTATACCACACATACATACCTACACAATTTCAAGGTTTCTCTTACTCTCTAACACATACAATTTCTTAAAATATGAACAATCATTCAATTCATATTTCCTCAATTTATCAAACAAAGATCAACTAAATCTTTAACACCATCCAATTCCAGATATACTTTCATATCATACCTTATTTGGATCTAATCCCAGTTTTTCCACTTTATCACTTACTTTACTTGTATACTATCAACAAATAACTAAAGAATTCATCCAATTCTTTCAATACTTAAGTAATTCACCATAAGGTACAAATCAACCTATGCAACTATTAATAGTAACTTTCAATTATTTCTCATCTCACCTTCTTACCCAATCAAAGCTATCATCACAAGCTTCACAAACTGGTAAGATTTTCTTATTACAATTCTAATCAATGTGATTTAATTATTCTAACATATCTTAGCAATTTATAACTGTCATATCAAACAATGACTTCATATCTGTATAATTCTTCAACACATATTCAGTTCAAATATCAAATATTACCCAACTGAGTACTCAATTACACTTAACTATATTTCAATTACTTAATACTAGCTTTAAGTAATGATCAAGTTTCACAAACTTAAACAACTCATCTATCTCTTTCGGACCTTAAATGACCCATTTCAACATGTTTTAACTAATCAAGGAATTCAATCATATTCCACAAAATCATAACATCACAATCTATGTTAGACTATTTCAACACACACAGTTGACTACATGTCAACTTTGATTTCAATCAACCAATCAATAAAATTTTCTAACTGCTTTCTTTCAAGTTTGACCACTCCTCAAACCAATCACAAGCAATTAATTTTATACACAATTCTCTATTCATGGTTTGACTTTCAAAGTTAACATACCATCAATATTAACTCACAACAAACCATTTCATCTTATATGTTTACTTTCAAACATATATTCTAAATTATTACTTTCAATAATTTTATCAATCCTTCACAAGGACAGAGTTAACCTACATCAGTCTTGGCTCCATACAAGCCATTTCATAGTGTATGTTTACTTTCAAACATAAATTTCAAATTATTTCATTCAATAATACTAGAAATTCCTTAAGCAAGACAATATCAACCTATCTCAACTTTGGCTTCATACAAGCCAGATACAAAATAGTGACTCATTTAAACACTATCAATTTGCCTACATGTAATCTATCACAATCAATCACAATTACATATTCAACACAATCAAATTAGTCACTTAGGTTTATCATCAAAGCCTCTATCAATGACAACTATCATTTACACTCTCACCTTTACAATCTAAAGATCACAGTTCTATCAACTGATTGTTTTCTTATCAAAACAACTATTAAACAACTTAGCATACTATCATGCTCCATATCCAAAATCACATTACATTTTTTTTATACCAAGTAGCCTCAACAAGTTCATGTGACACAACATAATATAACAACGGTGATCAGACGTTGCAAGATTATGTTCTTCACAATCCATTCTTAGGCTACTCTACATTATAATTATCAATGTGATCTACTCTCATCTCATACATATTAAATACTTCATGATTTCAAATCAATCATAATCTATTTAATAGTTTCGATCAGCTGATACACACTCAAAATCAGCTTACTACTTACATATTCATACAATGTTCTGGTTTTCAACAACTGAATTACTCAGTATATCACTTATCTGAAACCTCAATCACATGATAACTCATCATCATAGTTTCAATACTTAACACTAATCAATGTCCCTATTTACCTCCAAATTCAGGACACATCTTAATTTATTATCATCACTTTGACATATGTTATACTATCAAGCAACAATGTCACAACAAACCTACTCAATCAAGTTATTACAAAACATTTCACTTATTAATTCACAATGGATCAGAAAGATCTATCACTTCCCAAATTAATTTAGCTTTATCATAAGCCCTATTTCTTATAAACCTATCAGTCATAGTTTAGATCAAGTGTTTAACTATAGTTAACACATATCATATAGTCACATAAATACATATTTTCTCAAATAGCAGTCATTTTCAATTCAAATGACACAATAGTTCTTAAACAGGGTTCACATCACACCCTGAAACCAATCTACTACTATAATACTATCAATTATTTTGTCTCACCAATAAAGACACTCCTTAGGTTCCAACATCAATCTTGCTAAAACCTTAATTAACTCTCTGTCTACTTAAACATATTTCTGCATTTACAATTCAATCAGAGATAACCGCAACAATGAACAACAATGAGCATCTCATTTAATACCTCTATCCTCATGTCAACCTATAGCAATCAATAGTTGACTCAAAACTGGGGAATCATATCAGTCTGACTCAATTAACTTCACAACAAAGCTTACTCAACATAACAGAGTAAACAATTCAAGTTAATGTAAATTAACATAGGCTTATCGAAGATTACCTGAAAATCTTAAGCCCACGAATGTTGAGGAAACATGAAATATACCAGTCAGATACTCATGTTCCTCCGTCTCTGCAATCAAACAACAACTTCACAACTTGTTAAAGGTTAGTACATATTCAACTAACTACTTTCTCACACATTCACTAATCAACTAAACCCACACCTTCTGGAATGTTTGACTCAACTCAATCAAAGTTTAGGATTGAACATTCTATCAAATCCAATTCACCCAAACTATTGCTCTGATACCAACTTATAACACCCATCGTTTCATTATAAACAATAATATAATATTTTCAACTCGGAAGCGTATATTTAAAACATATTATCAATGTACTCAAAATGTCAATAAACTTTTCAAACTTATTACATGACATTTCAACAAACTCGGTGTTATATAATTCAAAACATCTCTTTAGTTATCAAAATAACATTAGAGTAAAAGCTTGTCAAACATTCCATCCAGTCCAACAACCTCCTGCCCAATATGTCCCATCTATTTTAACCTGCAGGAAGAACTGTGGTGGGGTTAGCATAAAGCTAAGTGAATGAAACTATAAGCAACAGTCCAACCTAGCATAACAATCTGTTTACATCAAATAACAATAAACAGAAAATCAATCAATCACTCAACATCCAATCAATGTCATACACGCAACATCATGAGGATCGGTGGTCCCTGAGACACCCTAATACCGGTTTGGTACTCAAGGAACTCTTATCAATCATCTGTATTGGCCCATACAGAACTACCGATAACTTGTTGTCAATCACACACGACCTAGATCTCTAAACCAACATTTCAAGTTTCCGAGATCTCCTGTCGTCTACAATAACAACAAGTCCAACCATCAAATCAAGTTGACCTCAAAATCTTACATACTAGCACAATCGGCCAAGTAAGCAACTAATTAAACTATCATGGCAAGATATCTCTACAGATGTATCATATCAAAGTAATACTATAAATTACTTGTTGTAAATCAAATCATTACAACTAAATCACACTGAGGTTACAGATCCACTCACCGACTACCTCAGGCACGAGCTCAGAGGTCTAATATTACTGAGCCTTCTCCACATCTGAGAATACAATCAATAAACAATAAGTTAGTAGCTTGTCTCAACTGATAATACTTAGGTAATTAATATCGTTATACAATCATAACATAATTACATGTATCAAGTGATTCCTAAGATCACAGCAAACAAAGATTCAATTCGGAACAAAATCAAAAGTCCCGAAATAGGGTTCAAAAACTGTAAAATGCCATTTTCGACCCCTAAACGACCCCGAAACGCCAAAAACCATATAGACTCTTAGAATAGAGCTTTGATCATTGGGCCGTTTTCGAGTCACCATGTAAATTTCAACCCAATCCGAGTTAATGAAAATTTATCAATTTCAAGTGTCGCTAAAAACACCACCTTCTAAACACTTATGCATTTTCAAAATTTACAAAAAGGTACTGACAAACGCGATCCAGAAAACCATGGTGGGATCGCGTTCCTCTTTGTAAAATAATTCTGTGACAAATTATAACTAAGCAACGCGATCCGGACAAATTCTTGGGATCGCGTTCCCAAGAACAAAACTCGTCTGATTCCTTTTATAACTAACGAACGCGATCCTGGCTAGGGTTCTGGGATCGCGTTTGAGCCTTTTTCAGCTCATCTTCATCCCTGATCAAACCCTAACCTACGGGTTTAATCATCCAAATCGCCCAAACTTCACTTTCTAACAGTTATAAACACTTAATAACTTCACATAATCAATATGCAACAGTTATAACGAAGTTCTAACATCAAATTCATGTTTTTCAATCCAAATCAATCAATTCAAAACTTATAAACTATTTGATTCAATTCAAACTTACCTCTAAATTGAAGAACACTGAATTGAAAGATGATAATGGTGAAACTGGAATCAATCATAGCTCCAATTCGTAGGTTTCAAGTTTTTGATTTGGATTTCATAAGGTTTCTGTGAGTTTTTGAAGTTTCTAATGAAACTTTCCTAAAATAGAAAGCTAAATATATAGTCGGTTCACAAACCGCCTTCAATTATACGGGTATAATTTAATACCCCATCTCAATCTATTGTCTGGAACCCGAAAACCACTTACGAGCCCAAATATTTTATTGTACCGTCAACTATATTAATTTACAACAATTAATATTTCACTTATCACATTGGAATATTTAACTCCTATTCCAATTATTTCAACTATTTCAAACAATATTATTTCCAAACACATTTAAATACATATTTAAATCAAGAAATAATACTATACAAACAACTAGGTCCATTTCGAGGATGTTACAGAATACGTCCGTATTCCCAGTGCAGACCAAACCTGCACTTTCAGCATAAACACAACACGAACCATAACTCCAAACTTCACCAAATCAGTTTATGAACACAAAATTACCAAGTAAATAACCACAAACTTCAACTATAAACATATAACAACAATAACAAACATCATCTAACAACAATCCTACTCATGCATCATCATCAAATCATCAAAATTACTAAAACCGAACCTATGAGCTATAATGAAGAACACTAGCAATTTCTAACATATAATCACTATGTAAACATGTTAAAATCGTCATCTAATCATATTGTAACGAATCTCTAGCATCAATTTCACATAATCACATGTGTTCATCATTTTACCATTTTCATTGAAATAAACTCAAGAATACTAAATTTACTTACAATCAAATGGAGAAGAAGCTAGAGGTGATAATGAAATCACTTTCCCTTTAGCTAGATTAAATCTCTATTTTGTGTTCTTGATTTAATTCCAAAGAGATGAGAGGTGAGGTTTGAGAGGATTTCAAAGAAAACAAAGGAAAAGAGTTTGGTGGAATGAGTCGGTCCACACACCGACCCCAATTCTTATTTAGTATAAATTATACCCGTTCCTAACCTATTGTCTGGAACCCGAAAATACCCGTAAGTCAAAATACTTTTATTTTACCGTCAACTTTAATAAATTAAAACAAGCAATAATTTATTAATCACTATAAAAACTGAGGCTCTTCTACTTGTTTATTATTAAATAAACCAACCGAACTTATTAAAATACAATTTATTTCCAGGCCCAGAAACAGGATGTTACAAATCTTCCCCCCTTAAAGGATTTCGTCCCCGAAATCCAATCCCACACATAATTTAGACCAAACGCAACAATTACACATATGCATACCATACTACAAACTATATTACATCAAAGTCAATATAGAATCAACCTTGGTTATTCACTTCGAGCAATTCTCCCACAGTCACTTGATCTCCCACTGTCATTTGAAAAGCTCGAGCAGGCGCCAACTTTCTCTTTTGTCCAACCGATGATGCAGAACCCGAACCAGAACCCGAACTTCCAGCTAAACCCGAACCTTGCCTAACATATTCCGGACATTGTCCTGCCCGATGACCCTCTTTCTTGCAGTTCCAACACACAGACTGAGGAAAGGTACACTCTCTACTACCATGCCCAAATGCTCCACACTTAATGCACCTTAACGTTTGAGGAGTACATGGACCCGAATGTCTCGACCTACAAGCATTACACCAAGGATTTGGATCACTACCCACCGAGCCCTCACTAAACTCAATTCTCCGATTCTGACTCTTACTTCCAGTAGTACCACTCTTAGAAAGTTGCACCGACTTATTCTTACCCGACTTCTCCCATGCTTGATTGTCACTATGCACCGACCTAGCTAACTCAAAAGCCTCCGTCAAAGAACGTGCCAACCTCACTGTTGTACGGTACTGTGGTGGTAAAGTCTTAACGAAATGGGTAATCCTAGTCCTCTCGTCCGGAACCCATTGCTGAACAAATCTTAACTTATCGGTGAATTGATTGATAAGCTCATCCATTGTCATTTTCTCAGAAAACTCCAAATCCAGAAACTCCTGCCTAAGTCTAAGCATATCAAACTCAGAGCAGAATTGCTTACTAAACTCTCTATGAAACTCAGCCCAAGTAATTTTAGATCTTTGCTCAGGTGTCATTTGTGCAGTCGCAGAATCCCACCAATTCATTGCTTGACCTTTCAATAACTGAACCGCATATTTAACTCTTAATTCATCTTCACACTGACACACCTCAAATTTCCTCTCGGTGTCCCTTAACCAATTCAGTGTCACCATCGGATCATTACCCCCTTCAAAGTCTTTAGGTCCACACGCTTTAAAAGTCTTAAATGAACACAACCTATTCTGCTGAGGTGGAGGAGGAGACTGATACGTTTGCTGAGCTACCCTAGATTGTAACTCCAAATACAACTGTTCTATCTTTCTAAGTCTTATAACCTCATCCTCCATATGTAACAAATAATCCTCTTGGCTAGCTTCATCATGATTCACATTGGAAGTACCACCCTGATTAACATTATTAATTTCCGGAGGTGGAAGCTCCGTTCTAGTAGCATTATTGGGAGACGTATTCTCATCATCTGCCATTTCTGTACTCACAACCAAAACACAACTTGCAACTTGTTAATCGTTAGTATCATCTATACTAACCAATTCCCAACCAAAAGCTAATCCCACTAACCGAAAAGTTTGACTAACACCAAATAGATTTGGGATTGAACATTCGCAAATGCCCAATTCACCCAAACCTATGCTCTGATACCAACTTGTAAGGCCCCGACTTTACTCGACCCAAAAGATATCATTTATATATTATATTTGGAAAATCGGAAGCGTAAGTCCCCCAAAACAAAACATTTACCGACTTACAAAGCTTCCCATTTTAACGACTACAAAAGATCGCTACATTAGTTAAGCATTTACAACCATATTAGTTACAACCCATATTAACACAAAACGGCCTTAGATAAAACATTTTCCAAAAGACATCCACAAAAGATCAGAGTTGCGCTAAGCTTTAGTCAAACTTCCAGTCAACATCAACAACCCGAACATCTACATCTACATCAACTAACCACAGTCTGCAAAACATTAAACAACGAGGGGATTAGCTCACGCTAAGTGAATGGAACCGTAACCGACGATTCAACCCACTCATAACAAGTCTTACAACTAAGCAACAACAACAATTAAACACATAAGCACATAACGTCAAGAGGACCGGCGGTTCCTGGTATCCATCCAATCCAGAAACCACGACTACTGGGCGCCAAGCCAATCCCAGTAATCAACCGATAGCTTGAGTACTACCTTCACTGACTAGGCTTGTTCTCAACTATGTGTCTCAAAGAAACCTCGACAACTACACAGTAGTACCCAAACCCAACCCAGACAGCAGTTGACCTCTGAAAACAACCACGTTGCATTCACAATGCAAAAGCACACAACAACCAGCAACAGTTCACAACTGTTCACAACCAAACAACAATTCAACAACAATCACACAACAACTCATATAATCAGCAACATAAACAAAACAGACAAGACTGGTACCGGTACGACCAATATCAACAACCTACTGATATAAACTATCCTGGTTACCCGTTGTAACCGAACCCGTTACAACTGGATGGAACCGAGGACTACAATTCCACTCACCGAATATTATCTTCTTATCACCAACTCAGTGGTCTAATCTTACTGAGTGGCCGTCCGCTTATCTGAGAACACAAAGATAACAAGTTAGTATCTTGTTCCACAACTTAACTCATATCAAAATCATATCTCACACCATAATCTTATCATACTTAGAATCATTATTCATGATTAATATTATATAAACAGTACAACTATAAGCTTAATTGAATCATACAAATTAGAAGCTAAACACAATTCACTGAACAGGGGGAATACGGTCGTATTCAGCTGAATATGCCCGTATTCATGGGAATACGCCGTATTCAGATGAATACGCCGTATTCCCGACCCAAAAACAACATCAGAACAAAATTAAGGGAATACGTTCGGGAATACACCACGTGAATACGTCGGATTCACGGGAATACGTCCGTATTCAAGGGAATACGTCCGTATTCCCAGTGCAGACCAAACCTGCACTTTCAGCATAAACACAACACGAACCATAACTCCAAACTTCACCAAATCAGTTTATGAACACAAAATTACCAAGTAAATAACCACAAACTTCAACTATAAACATATAACAACAATAACAAACATCATCTAACAACAATCATACTCATGCATCATCATCAAATCATCAAAATTACTAAAACCTAACGTATGAGCTATAATGAAGAACACTAGCAATTTCTAACATATAATCACTATGTAAACATGTTAAAATCGTCATCTAATCATATTGTAACGAATCTCTAGCATCAATTTCACATAATCACATGTGTTCATCATTTTACCATTTTCATTGAAATAAACTCAAGAATACTAAATTTACTTACAATCAAATGGAGAAGAAGCTAGAGGTGATAATGAAATCACTTTCCCTTTAGCTAGATTAAATCTCTATTTTGTGTTCTTGATTTAATTCCAAAGAGATGAGAGGTGAGGTTTGAGAGGATTTCAAAGAAAACAAAGGAAAAGAGTTTGGTGGAATGAGTCGGTCCACACACCGACCCCAATTCTTATTTAGTATAAATTATACCCGTTCCTAACCTATTGTCTGGAACCCGAAAATACCCGTAAGTCAAAATACTTTTATTTTACCGTCAACTTTAATAAATTAAAACAAGCAATAATTTATTAATCACTATAAAAACTGAGGCTCTTCTACTTGTTTATTATTAAATAAACCAACCGAACTTATTAAAATACAATTTATTTCCAGGCCCAGAAACAGGATGTTACATATTCGTTGTGTAATCTTGTTTGAGTTTTGTAAATAAGTAAGTTCCGTTGGTAAAAATTTGATATCACATTCCACAATTGTAATTCTTGTTTGGTTTCGTAAAAATTATTCGTTGTGTATATATGTCCGAATGGAAGTTTAGTCCGAAAGTCGAGGGTTCGAGTTCGGGAAAGTGGTCAAACGACCACCGTTTGACCCGAAACTTTTACACACTTCATAATATGTTAAAATAAGTTTATAAAACTTGTCGTTATGTTTCTTGAATGTCTCGAAGTGTCGTTTCCTAGAAAGTACCAAAACAGTCCTCGTGGTTAGTTTTTCCAGATTTTGTACTCGATAAATCTCTCGGTTTGGACCACATCTCTAGTCCGATTCATAGTAACCAAAAATCACACATGTTCTCATAGGTGTCTAGATCATTTCTGCATTTTATCACGATTTAACAAGGTCCTTTACTATTTTAAACAAAAATGGAAACGGAAAGTGGTCGGTTTCGGCTCAAAACAGACCTCGGCTCAAAGATTAGCCTCTACACTAAAAACCGTGTATTTTTGGAAGAAGTCTCAGAGAGAATGTTTTGTATACGACATCCATACGGACATTTCGGTATAATATTTGCGTGTTGATTCATCCTACAACTCAAGTTATGGCCGTTTTAGTGTGACGAGATTTCTGGTCAGGTTTCTGTTTTTATATAACTACCTCAAAAACGTGTTTGAGCTTAAGATTTGGGCATTATAATGTCAAATGAACAAACTAACATATAAATAAACATGTTCCAGTAAATATAGAGAGATAAAGGGATGTTCCTTACAAAGAAAACGTGATCTAGAGAGGTGGTGAAGGCGGTTTGCTCGGTTTTGTGTTCCTCCTTCCTTTTCCTCGTTTTTCTTCAATGGAGATGATGGTGGATGATGGTGGTTTGATGGTGGAGATGTGGTGGTTGTAGAGAGAGGGTGAGAGAGCAGATTTTAGAGAGAGAGATTAGAGAGAGAGAGAGGAGATTGATTGAATGAGGGTTGTGTTTGGTTAAGACTTTCAACAACAAGATCCACAAATTGTGGATCTTGTTCTTGGAACTGAAAATCAGTGGGGTGTGGGTCCCACAAGGTGGTGATGTCTCCAAATTTTGTTCCCCGAGTTTGTGCTCCGTGCGGTGTTCGTTTCTCCGGTCGTTTAAACGTTAATTCGTACGTTAAACGTTATACGTACGTGTTCACAATGGCATTCGAATTTCGATATTTTTAAATTGAAGTATTGTTTATAATACTTGGAAAGCATTTATAAAAATGATTGGTTATAGTGTCGGTATTGGTTTGCGGGTTCGAGTTTCGGTTGTATAGTCGCGTAACGTTTAAATTATACATTTTTGTTAACGATTTGAATCACGATGTTTTAAATAAATGATTTCCATCCAAAATAATATATTTTAAATTTATAAAATATATTTTGACGTTTATTCGATTGTCGGGCGCGTTTCACGCGTTTTCGGTCGTTTTTGAGCATTTTATACGATACGAAATACTTATATGATATTATCGACATAATATTTAGAAGTAAGTGTGTTTATTAAATAACTTCATATTATTTAATAATTTGAGTTCACCAACGTCCATATAGATGAATCGAAATTTGGCCGATATAATAAAATGCACGATTAAATAGTATCGCGTAAATGCGTATATTTATAAAATACACGTAATGATACATACAATTAGCCTAACATGAAACTAATTACATGTATTACAAAATGATTAGGCACAAATTTCTAGCCCTAATTGGTCGGGTGTCACAGGTTTTGTTAGCCTTTTTAGAGGGATGATGTTTTATTTGATTTTTGAAAACGTCTATCCTAGATATTTGCATTCTACATTCCTTAGATACTTGTGGTGTAAACACTAGTACCCTACTGTCTGATTCCTTAGCCAGTATGTCACTGAGTACTAGGTTATCGTGATTCTGATCAGATCAGGCTGCTCAGCCTCTAACACTGTCTGGTGAAGACAAGTGTCCCTTTTAGGAGTTAACTCCTTGGTGCATGAACAAGGAAGCAGACCGATAATTAATTTCTGACCGTTCTTAACACCACGAAGTAATCTCATTTAAGTAGGGCATTTAAGACCTAATTCGGGATTGTGTCTGATTACTTTTCATCGATGGCATGTTAGAATCCAAAGCTGGTGGTTGACCCAGTGCTACTTAGAATGTATACACCGACGGCCGTTCCATAGCTTCCATACGTTTGTACTACACCAGAGGTGGTTCCAGCACTATACTAGGTACTAGGACATTTTACGGCATTCTATGCCTTGTGCACTAGTGCAGCTTAGAGTGTATATACTGACGACCGTTCCATAGCTTCCATTTGTTTGTACTACACCATAGGTGGTTCCAGCACTATACTAGGTACTAGGTCGTTTTACGGTATTCCATGCATAGTGCACTTTTAGGTCACTCTGGACTTTATTAACTAAGTTTGTACTAAGGTCTACCCATCTATGATATATACCAGCCCTTACTTTATATTACCAATAAATCCCTGATTGATTCACGTTATATTACACGATAAGTTCTTACAGTATTTCCAAAGCTTCTAAATCAGACCATGCATAGAAAGCACAGATAATTAATTACTATCTGAACAAGGTTCGCGACTCTTTGTCTTTCCGAGTTTTAACCACATCAATTGGAGGAAAGACGATAGTTTCGAAAACAGTTTATAATCATAGATGAAAAGTTGAACAGAATACGATTTTTAATTATATATTAAATTAACATCATCCCCCATTATAACGGCTAACTACATCACAATAAACACAAAGGCTAACTACTCACTAATCATGGTAACAAATCCTAAATCCAGCATAATAACAATAGCATGCATTATAATAGATATGGGAAGAGATAACCGAAATAAATGCGTAGTCTGAATATAAGCTGAAAGATTACAATGAGCAGAGCCTCGAGTATTACAAAAGCACCCCTCCAAGAATCTTTTACAAATATTAGAAAAGTGTCTCTCCGTTAGTCTCGTTAAATATTAACGAGAATGAAAAGATATTTTCTACTACAAATCATTTTGTAGAACATATGTTTTTAAATGAGTTTGAGCATAATGCATAAAAATAGTATGCAAGTACCTCAAAAGCTCGAAACATATGAACTAATTTTCTGCAAGCATTTCCTATTTTTCTAAGACAAGTGATTTTGCAAAAATGAGTTGTGACTCTGAAATATTTTGAAAATATTTTTGGGTATATCCAAGTGTGAAAGATATTCAGAGATTTAATTCACTTATTGACTCACAATCATCAACACGTCTTATTGCACGGGTTGCCTCCCAAGAAGCGCTGCTTTTAGAGTCGACAGTTCGACTTTTCTTCTGTTGGATCAGTGGGTGGTGGGACCGCCAGGTCCAGTGGTGCCAGAAGGTGGAGCCCTGGAACAGAATCTTAATAATTGGTGGGTGATGACTTGAGTGATGTTTGGGATTCTTACCACAAAGAGAGGGAAATTTTCGAAATGTTTCTCAGTGACCCTCTGTAAATGGAGGAGATCCCAAGTGATATCATCGATTGATTTAGAGATGATTCCGTTGGGATCAAATATGAGGATCCCATTGGATTCAAGTATCTCACTGATATCGCGTAAAAAGTCACGTTTTTACTAACGATATCTTTCTTGTTTTAGAACAATACTTGGCAAAAGAGCTCAAATATTACATTAATCAATGATATTTTGTCAAGTAGGTTAAAATAAAGAAGCACGAGAAAAATCAGGCAAAATGGTCGAAAAACGAAGATTTCACGCGCTTTTGAAGATTCAAGGCAACCAAGACAATATTTCAAGAGAAAAAGATCATCTCAGAGATTTCTCCATACCGAAGTCTTCGTTTTCAAAAATAGAATCCAACGCAAAAGAATCACCTAAAACGGATGAGGAATGAAGATTATACGCCCTACGAAAAATTCAAAACATTCGGAACAAGACATCTCAAGATCGGAAAATCATCTCGGAGATATCTTTATATCAAAGTCTTCGTTTTTAAAAATCGATTCCAACGCAAAAAGAGTCATCGCAATCGGACGCATAACAAAGGAGATACGTACAAAAACGTGAACCGAAAAAGTTGTACGGGCGAGGCCGGCAGGCAATCGGCCGCCGCCGGCTGGTACCCGACCGGTGCCGGCCAGCTTTTTGGTTTGGTCAACCGGTGCCAGCCCGGGTCCAACCGGTGCCGGCCCGTGTCCGGCCTGTGCCGGGTGCTTTTTCGTTCGTGCGCCACCTTTTCGTCCAGTACGCGTACCGCGCGCGCTTTTTTGCTAAAATGAGCCTATCTTCGCTATCGTGAGCCGGATTTCAACTATAAATATACCGTAAGTTAAGTTTTTCAAAAACACACTGTCGCACCCCCAAATTCGGGTTGCGGAAGCGAACCGGGTCGGGGCGCGACTAATCAATAATCAAAGCACAAAGATATATAATGAACGACCACTACATGCGTCGTTTTACAACTGGTATTGATTAAACGAAAGTTTACACCAAAAGTATAGTTTACATTAGCTCGTTTGAAATTGAGAGATTTGAATACATAATTAATTTTTACAAAATATAATAATGCAGCTAAATCTCTGATAGTTTGCATGATGACTCGAGCTAAGTGTCCTGTCGGGCAGTCCAACTACTGCTGGGTACCTGTGATACATGCTAAAATGGGTCAGCGAAACGCTGGTGAGCTCATAGGTTTGTATGTCAACACATATTTGTATGAACCGCAAGATTTAATTGAATTTAAAATGCAATTAAGCAAAATAAAAGTTATACAGCCATGAGCACATAGTCTGAGCTTAACTTGAGGGTCGGGTCCAATTAAGAAATTCCGATCGAGGTGCCTCCTACGAGTGCCTAATCCACACTCGTCTACCCAAATGCTAATACGTCCGTTTGACCAGTTAGTGCTTGCTAACCCGGACGAGGATTGTCAATCCTATATGATATCGTATACTAACATTCACGCTACAGATGTATTACCAAACTTTCTTGTGGAGGGCTTTAAATTGATTAGTAAAAACAACTCATGTAGTATTTGATTTCGAATGGTACTTGCGTTCATATTGTAAAATAAAACGAGCAATAATATCACACCCCTGAGTAAAACATTAAAAGAGGGGCCATGAGACTCACATGAGTCTTGAGAGTTTAAATTAATAAACTTGGTTTGATTAGCCAAGTAGTGATGTCCGAAGACTTGTAACCTGAGGGCGTCCAAGACGCGCGATGATTAATACGAGTAGGTATTTTAAAAGATCACCTATGTTAGTTGATCACACAACTAGTAATGTCCAAATATATTTGGTTTGTTTGTTTGTTTGCGTTTTGAAAACATGTACGGCCCGTTGGTGACGGTTTGTAATAATAATCTCAAAGCATTATTATTATATGTTTCGTGGTATCGTATATTTATCAAAGTATAGGTTATGTGTTCCAAGGCTTTCCAATAATGGCGTGTACTATTCATGAGACAATAAGGTTGTCGGGACTTACTATTCATGAGACAATAACGATTATGAGACGGTTTCAAGTATGAAAGTGTTAGTTTTTGCGATAATAGTGATGCGACAATAGTGCAATGCGAGAATAGGATTCTCGGCTTACTGTTTATACGACAATGAGGTATTTTCGGACACTGTTCATGCGACAATGAATTCACGGATCACTATTCATGCGACAATGGTATTGTCGCAGGAGTGATCTCCGATTTTGTTTATGTGTTCGTTTTCGTTTACTTGGTCAAATGTATTCGGTTCGACCCGAAACTTTTAGGGAAGTCTTAAATATGTTAAATAAGCTTTATAAAGTTTTCGTTACGTTTTATAGTTGACCCGAAGTGTCGTATTTTTGTAAAATGACCAAAACAGTCCTCAAGTTCATTTTTCGGTTTAGTCGGTTTGGTTCGTCATTTATTTTGACTCATTTCTACTCCGATTTAAGTTCCGCAAAAATTACCACATGTTCTAGTAGGTCTCTAGTACCCTACATAAGTTTCCCAAGAACTATGGGAGTCTCTAAGTTAGCTAAATAAAATCGAGAAGGTGTCGGGTCCGAAATCCGGCCAAAACAGTGATAGTCTCACAAATCGGTTTTTCTAGTAGAATGGGTGTATTTCTAAGCTTCGAGCAAAACACGAAAGTTGTAGACAATGAAAATACAAAAATTTTGGCATTGGTTTCATGCATTTTCGTTGTATTTCGATTTTTTATAATTTTTGCCGTGAGGCGGTTTTCTGAGACAGATTCTGTCTTGTTCTATATGTTTGGAAAAACGAGTTTTAAGTTTATATTTGGACATTTCTACGTTAGTTAAACATACTAACATGTAAATAAACATTATATAAGTAAAGTTTAAGAGTTTGAAGTCTCACAAAGGTGTATGAAGAAACGGAAAAGATGGAAACGTAGCTCGCGTTGTGGTGACCATTTTTGCTTCAATCGTCATGATGATCCAAAGTGGGTTGATGGTGGTTTTTGGTGGTGGAATGGTGGCGGTTTGGAGCAGATTTTAGAGAGGGAAAGGTGAGAGAGAATTGAATGCTAGAGAGAGAGAGATGGGGTGCATGAATGAGTGAAATGGGGGGGTTTGTTTGGTGTTAGTCAACAAAGCAAGATCCACATTTTTGGGAATGTGTTGGCCGAAATTTTTGGTCAAAAAGGATGGTGCAAAATGTTAAATCTTGTCTCCAATTTTTGGTATTATATCCGTGTTCGTTTACCTTATCGTTTAAACGTTTTATTAGACGCGTTTCATTATTTAGATACGTTTTCGTTTTCAATTTAAATCTCGATATTTTTAATGGATGTATTTTATCAAAATACTTTGTTTTGAGTTATAAATATATAACTTGAGGTTGTTTGATTTGTCGGGCGCGTCTCGCACATATAATTCGTGTCAGTTACGTTTTAAATAAAACGTACATTGTTTCGTATATTATTAATTCATAATAATATGATGTAAATAACTACTATTTAAATATCAAATAGATTTATGTTATTTATTAAAAAAAGTTTTTACCAACGTCCGTATGTGTTGGGTTCCATCCGACAGTAAAATGTACGATTTAAACAAATCGCATACGTGTGTATATAATCCCATATACATAATGATACACATAATTAGCCCTAAACATAACTAATTACATGTATTAACAAAGTGATTAGGACCTAATTACTAGCCCTAATTTGTCGGGTGTCACATTCTCCCATTGTTAAGAGAATTTCGTCCCGAAATTTAGCTCTGAGTCGTGTGAGTGGAGTCTGTGAATAACTGTGGGTATTTGAGTCGCATCTGGTCTTCCCGTTCCCAAGTGAATTTCGGACCACGCCGCGAATTTTGCCGGACTTTAACGATGGGAATACGACTTTGTTTCAACTGTTTGACCTCACGGTCCATGATTTCAGCGGGTTCCTCGCCGAAATGAAGTTTATCATCGATACGGATTTCGTCGAGTGGAATGATAAGTGTCTCATCAGACAGATATTTCTTCAGGTTAGAAATGTGAAATGTGGGATGCACGCTGCTAAGCTCGGGTGGCAGCTGCAGTCGATATGCCACTGGACCAATCCTTTCGAGGATCTCAAAAGGTCCAATGTACCTGGGATTCAGTTTCCCGCGTTTACCAAAACGAATGACGCCTTTCCAAGGCGATACTTTCAAGAGTACTCGATCCCCAACCTGGAACTTGAGATGTTTGCGTCTCACGTCAACATAGCTTTTCTGACGATCACGTGCGGCTTTCAGCCGGTTTTTAATACCAACGATCTTCTCGGTGGTTTCATGGATGATTTCTGGGCCAGTGAGTTGACTGTCTCCCACTTCAGTCCAACAGATAGGTGACTGTCGTGCCTCCCGGATGTCGAACGGGTTTTAATCCGGTCGTTGAACCAACCAACCAGGACGCGCGGACAGGGTTTTTATTTATAGAGCAGGGGAATCCTAAGCTGTATACTACTGACAGACCTAAAAGGGGCAGTAAGCGGTATGTATGACTCAGGTGTCGTTCTTCAAACTACAACGGGCATGGGAGTCTAGGAAGTTTTATTATCTTTGGGAATCTAGCTAGGGTTTTTAAAAGCTTTTGGATAGGTTTGGTTTTTATAACTAAATACTAATTTAAATAAAGAAAATAAAACAAAAGAGGTTTGTACGGAGACTCGGTCAACAGAGGATAAGCGAGTGTTTACTATGATTTCGTTATATGTTATTGATGAATAGTCAAGGGTAAGGCTACTAGATGTGATAACTAATCCGGAGAGGATAGAAACATAATTAACGCAAAGTATTGTACCTACGACCGTTCCGCGGCTTCCATACGTTTGTACTCCACCAATTGGTGTTTCCAGCACTATACCGAGTAATAGGGCGTTTTACGGTTTTTCCATTACATTAATTAGGGTTCCACATTACTCTCGCAGATTTCCTATATCCTAATGAGCTACAACTACGAGCCTATTAAATATCTAACGTAGAGTTGTCCGCAATCAGATAAATAACATGTCACATGGATAGCAGTTATAGAAGTCAAATACACCGGAAGTTCTCCCAAATGTAAAGACCAATTTAACCGACGACTATCCTCGAATCCTGGTCCCCAGTCACAGTCATCAGAGACGTCTGTATCGTAGCGTGAATTGTTGATTGAACAAGAACACGAACGGGAATAATCCCGCGGACCAAGTTGGGATAATCGGACTAACGATCAGTTAAATTGTTCAGCATTACAGATATAAATCATCATAACTATTCCATGCATGTTAATCTACTGTGTAAACCAATATTCTGTGTCTGAAAACCTAATCATACAGTTACTGATATGAACCAGGAGGATAACTCTAGCATGCATCATTCCTAAGGCAATAATCAAACAAGAACATGCAATAGGGTGACACATAACATAGCACCATAATCCTAAGCATAGCAGATAACCAATAATCAGATCATAGATATCCCGAAAGTTCTCTCAAAGATATATAACAGATAAACATGAATCTAACCTATCTCTAATCCTACGCTCCGTGTCTCTTATGATTTGTTTCAATCTAGAGAACACAGCCATACCAAGTTCATTGATCATCAAGTATAGAATAGGTAGAGAACGTACCACTAGTAATTGGCCAAGTTCTAGCAGGAAGCTTCTAACCACAACATAAGTTGGATAGATAAACATTCGAGATTCAGTTTATGAGTTCATACACAGTTTAAAGTAACACGGGCAGAGTAACAGCATGGCATAAACATATTGACTATTCTAACATAACTACATCATAGTAAACACAAAGAAATGTCTAGCCTAACATTATATATCTAGCATACAATCCTAAACAAGCATACACAAAGCAACACATGTTTAAAACTGGAAAGTAAGAGATATATAAATAGAACCTGATACAAATTTATTACAGACAGATCTTCGCGAATACAATGTCTTGGAGTGACTCCGTACAAAAGCTAAAAGCTACCTCTACCTAACTAGCTCTCTAACTAGCCCAATTCTAGAGAGAGAAAATCTCTAGAGAGAGAAACTAGAGAGAGAAACTAGAGAGAGAGTGATGTGTGTGAGAGAGAAAGTGTAAGGAAGAAATGAAATGAGAAAATGGTGTCTTTTGAAGTGTTGGGGTTGTCCACTATTTATAGGCAAACCCTAAAATCGCACGTACAACTCACGAAGCAGCACGTGCAAGAAAACGAAGCACGATACGGGGCAGCAGGGGCCGTATACGGCCTTGTAAGGGCCGTATACGGTGTAGTATGGGCGGTATACGGTCTCACAAGGGCCGTATACGGTGTGTGGGGCCGTATACGGGCTCTGTCTGATTTCGTTCGTTGCTTAAAACGTCCGTATCTCCTTCGTTATGCGTCCGTTTGACTCGATTCTTTCGCCTGTGGTTTCATAATTCCGTTACGCTTCTAATGATTCCAATCTCATAGAAATTGGGTATGTAGAACTCAGGTGTAGCCGAAATGACATTTAGTGGCTCTGAAAGTGCAGTGTCTTCTCCGTCCTTTGGCCGTTTCACTTGATTCCAGATTTTTCCGTCTCGATTTTACCTATACAACAGATGGTAGAAGTTAGGAGGTGTGTCTTGACAGGAAAATGAGGTAGGAGGAATCGGCTTATATTAAAATGCCGTATTTTGTGCGGTTTCAGAGTGTTTTCAGTGATTTTTGCCACAACGTCTACTTTTGAACCACTTTAGTGAATTTTAATAAATAATCAATGTTTTGAAATGATTTTACTAAAGAAAGGTTTAAAATGTGAGGAATAAAGCTTCTAAAAACATGACTTTTTACGTCACATCAAGTTATCCCACACTTAGACGTTGCTTGTCCTCAAGCAACAACTCTCTGAAAAATATTTTAAGTCATGTTTTTAGGGGTGAGTCAGAGAATATTTTCCGAGATTAGCATTTCCTCATATAAGCAAGTTACTCTAAAAGTGTGAAGAAAGATAAGATGATCCTTCCATAAACAAGAAGAGATTCTCTTAGGCGTACATCCAAATCTCGTGATCTTGGAGTACACATGACTAGGCGATCTCACTAAAGGTGGTCACTCAATTCACTCAAAGTGTATCGGGTTTCCTATCAATCTAGCTCAAACGAAATCGCTCAAAATAGCCAGTCATGCTGCACTCATCGTCATAGGTTTGATCGAGAATCGGATCTCCACCACTTAGGTGAGGACGGTGCTAATTATCTCAAGACATTCAGAGGGTTTGTAATGTTTGGTGAGGGTGAAGGACATGGATAGTGGTAATTTTGGGTTGCGAGGGTGTTTAGCTTATCCTAAAATCACTGAGATTATGAACAACTTTATTTAGAACGGAGAGGAACGGAGAGTTGGTAGCTGTTTCAGCTTCTGTCGGATTTTCCATGAAGAGCTATGTCTTGAAACTTTCAGCCTCATTTGCGGAGCTATTTTCTTTTCTTTTCTTTTCCTTTTCTTCTTTTGTTTTTTCTTTTTTTTTTTTCTTTTCTTCGGAATTTCTTTGTCAGAGAATTTCCAAGGAATTTTATATTTTGAATCCTTTAGAAATATTTTCTTCTATCTTGATCATTTTGATTCTTTTCCAGGTGCTAATTTTTCCCGCACCATCGTCCTTCCAGCTCTCTTGTGTGCTAATTTTCCCGCACCATTTGTTGAGAAGCTTGATTTTGGAGAATGCGAATGAGTAGGATATTTGAAACAGATAGTCTAAAAGGGTGTTCTTCATAACCTCAGAAATTCCAAGATAAGTTTGGAGGGTATTTTTGGGAAGTGGGTAAAAATTAGGGTTTTGAGGAAACGAAAGGTTTAGGCTCAACAGGGTATACTAAGTGGATCTTCGATACTAAAAATGAGCATCGGAAAAGGGTTTTGGGTTTGAAAAGATATGTAAGAAATGGGTTAAGTCCTAAGGAATGTCAAGGTCATTTAATTGCACCTATACTGCGTACGGTACACACCAATATGGTCTCGAAGCGTATGTCAAGAGCAAGTTCTAATTCATAGATACAGACATCGGCACACACACAAGAAATGAAAGTGAAGCATTAAAGATGAATGCTTTTGGCTCAAGATACCTCACTGCAAAGGGTTGTATGTGTCTAGTCATGCTCCTTTGATTATCACTTCTTGCTTAAGCAATTTCTACCTTATTTCCTTTAGGCTTTTAGAAATATCATACTTCTAATTTGAAAATGATTTCTCTCAGTAGTATCTGAGACTCAAAAGCTGAGTTAGACTCATTATTTTGAAAAATTTTGACCTTATTTTTGAAAATTTTTGAGAGAGATTGCTATTGGACATAAAAATCACCATTAAGGTATTCTATACCTACCATCCCACACTTAGAGGAACATTGTCCCTAATGTTCTCTTGAGTAGAGATTTTACTAGTAAAATCCCACACTTAGAGTTTGAACATGTAAGTAGATGTTTCTCAAGTGTTTAATTTGGGCTGGAATCCCACACTTAGTGATAAGTTTAGGATGAAGCACAGAAATTAAACGCGCTAACATAGGCATAGTAAAACATAAATGAAACGGGAAAAAGGAACAGAGAGACTCCCCATTTGTGTTTATTGGAATAGACCAGGTTTGTGCTGGAGTGGTGCTTTTGAATTGCTGGATTTTAAGGACCAGGCTCGTTTAAGATTATCCATTCCACACAAAGCTGAATTCTGCAATAAACATCAACACACATATCACAGTATCTCATCTAGGTAGCAGGTCTAAAACGTAAGTACAGAGTCATAATACAGAAAGTAAATACTAAAGATAAAATCTAAAAGTCATCAAGCAGGTCATCAGTATCAGGATCAAACTCCTCCACAGCATCCCTGTCAAAGACGGAAGTCGGAGATGGGATGGAGAAATCCATAGTAGCCACAGCCTGACTCACAATATCGTCAGTGGAAGTGTGGGTGACAGAAGTGTGAGCATCAAAAATAGCCAGAAGCTGCTCTGTGAGGCTGCGATCTGGTGATGCAAATCCTGTGGGCAATGCTGGATCAGGATCAGTAGCTGCAGCAGTGGGGCCAGTGGAAGGTCCGGCAGTAGAGACAACAGGTGGATCTGCAGGAGGAAAGAAGGACCATGGAGGTCGAGATGGTCCCGGATCTGGGCCGAGCCTGTAGGGAACGGCAGCAGGTCTCGGAATCTCGAGCTGCTCACAGATAGAGGATATGATGTCATGCTGGATGGAGAGTGTCCGAAAAAGGGCCCACGAAGCAGCTGGGTCAGCCGTAGTGATACCGTACTCAAAAGTAGGTACGGGGACTGGCAAAGGTGATGAGGGCCTCTCATCGGGCAACTCCTCGTGAGTGATCGGGACATCCGTCAGGTCCTCCTCAGTGATGGTCAGCATAGCCGCTCTCTGCGCTCTGCGTCTACGAGGTCTGTGTCGTCTGCATGGTCTCGCAGCTACATGATCAACGTCAACAGCGTCCATCCTGAAACAAGATAAAATAAACAGGTAATGCTAATAATGATAGTAAATGAATAATACTTATCTCAGATTTTGCAATTCGAAGTCGGATAAGTGGCAGGCCTGCAATTTTATTAGTTCAGAGACAACCATACTTTAATAAAAATAAACTAAGAAATAAAATGACAGAATTAATAAAGATAGGCTTGGGGTGCCTCCCAAGAGCGCTTGTTTCACGAGTCTCTAGCTTGACTCTTTGTACCTTTCTGTCGACTCACGGTGGTTCAAAGATAAAGACATCTTCCCTGATGGGGAAGTCTTCGAAGTAATGCTTTAAGCGATGACCATTAAGCTTAAAATTACCTTCTGGTGCCTCGAGTTCGACTGCACCGTAAGGAAATACCTTTGATACTATGAATGGTCCGCTCTACCTGATCCTAAACTTGCCAGAGAATTTCTTGAATCGCGAGTTAAAAAGCAACACTTTATCTCCTGTTTTGATTCTTGAGGGCCTCAGCTTAGCATCGTGAATTTTCTTAGTTCGTTCCTTGAAGCTTAACGAACTGTCATATGCCTGATCCCTTAGTTCGGCTAACTCGTTCAACTGTTTTCGTCTATTTGCTCCAGCTGTAGAAATATCTAAGTTGCAGTTCTTCAAAGCCCAGTATGCTTTATATTCCAGCTCAATTGGTAAGTGACATGCCTTGACATAAACTAGACGATACGGTGTGGTTCCTAATGGTGTTTTATAGGCGGTTCTGAATGCACACAATGCATCATCCAATTTTTCAGCCCATTTGTACCCATGATTACCAACAGTTCTTTCCAAGATTCTTTCAAAGCTCGATTTGTTGCCTCTGCTTGCCCATTTGTCTGGGGGTGATAAGCTGTTGACGTCTTGTGAGTGACACCATACTGTTGCAGAACTTTCATGAATTGAACGTTGCAAAAGTGTGTACCACGATCACTGATTATTGCTTTTGGAGTCCCAAATCGACTGAATACCTTTTTGAGATATTTGGTTACCACTTTGGCGTCATTTGTTGGGAGAGCTTGGGCCTCGGCCCACCTGGAGACGTAGTCGACTGCAACCAAGATGTACTCTTTACCGTTAGATTTAGGGAACGGTCCCATGAAATCTAATCCCCAGATATCGAAGATTCCCACGGCCTGGATGTTTGTTAGTGGCATTTCATTCCGGGCTGTTATATTGCCTTGTCTTTGGCAGATATCGCAGCATCTCACCAGATCGTACGCATCTCGAAATATGGTTGGCCAGAAAAAGCCGGCATCGTACACTTTTCTTGCGGTCATGTTGGTACCGTGATGTCCTCCAGTAGGTCCATGGTGGCTTTGGTGTAAGATATGTTCTGCCTCTTTCCCATCAACGCATCTTCTAATGATTTGATCAGGGCAAACCTTAAAGAGGAAAGGGTTGTCCCAATAGTAATATTTTATATCGCGGAAGAATTTTTGTCTTCGAGAGGTTGGCATTCCTTTAGGTACGACTTTTCCCACCAAATAATTGGCATAGTCAGCATACCAGGGATCATTTGTAGATCGTGACCCTTGATAGTACTTATCAACATGCATGAGCTGTTCTTCTGGAAACTGGTCTTGAATGTCTTTCTCGTGCAACTTATCCATTGAAGGATTCTCTAATCGGCTGAGATGGTCTGCCAAGACGTTTTCTGCTCCCTTTTTGTCTTTGATCTCGATATCGAATTCTTGAAGGAGTAGAATCCATCGTAGAAGGCGAGGTTTAGCATCTTGCTTCTTAAAAAGATATTTCAGAGCGGAGTGATCTGTATAGACAATAGTTTTGGACAAGATTAGATAAGAACGAAATTTATCAAAAGCAAATACTACCGCTAGCAGCTCTTTTTCTGTGGTCGTATAATTCTCTTGGGCGTCAGTGAGCGTTTTGCTGGCGTAGTATATTGGTTGAAACTGTTTCTCCTTCCGCTATCCCAGAACTGCTCCGACTGTGAAATCACTGGCATCGCACATGATTTCAAATGGGAGACTCCAGTCTGGAGCAACCATGATCGGTGCATGAACAAGCAGATCTTTCAGATGATCGAAGGCCTTGAGACATTCTTCTGTAAAGACAAACGGAGTATCCTTTTCGAGGAGATGAGTCATAGGTCGGGATATCTTAGAGAAATCTTTGATAAAGCGACGGTAGAACCCGGCGTGTCCTAGAAAACTTCGGATGGCTTTGACAGAGGTGGGTGGTGGAAGCTTTGAGATAGTCTCGACTTTTGCTTTGTCAACTTCAATTCCAGCTTTGGATATACGGTGTCCTAAAACTATGCCTTCTTTTACCATGAAATGGCATTTTTCCCAATTCAGAACTAGGTTCGATTCTTCACACCAGGTGAGCATCTTATTCAAGTTAGAAAGACAAGTGGTGAACGAATCTCCGAAAACCGAAAAATCATCCATGAACACTTCCATGCATTGTTCAATCATGTCGTGAAAGATTGCTACCATACATCTTTGAAATGTCGCCGGTGCATTACATAAGCCAAACGGCATACGTCGGTAGGCAAAGGTTCCGTATGAACAAGTGAACGTCGTCTTTTCTTGGTCCTTTGGATCGAGAGGTATCTGAAAATAGCCGGAGAAACCATCGAGGAAGCAATAGAATTCGTTTGCTGACAATCTTTCAAGCATCTGATCAATGAACGGTAGAGGGAAGTGATCTTTGCGTGTAGCTTCATTTAGTTTCCGATAGTCGATACATACCCTCTAACCGGTGACGGTTCGTGTTGGAATCAACTCGTTGTCTTCGTTAGCGATGACCGTCATGCCTCCTTTCTTTGGGACGACTTGAACTGGACTGACCCATGGGGAATCTGAAATAGGGTAAATTAAACCAGCATCCAAGAGTTTGATAACCTCCTTTTTCACCATGTCTTGAATCTTTGGGTTAACTCTCCATTGCCTTTGAATAGAGGGCCTGAAGTCATTTTCCACTAAGATCTTGTGAGTGCAATAATTTGGGCTGATCCCTTGTATGTCAGAGATTTTCCATGCAATCGCTTTCTTATGTGACTTTAGAACCTCAATGAGTAGTGCTTTCTCTTCAGGCTTCAGATCTTTAGATATTATAACCGGTAAGTGCGAAGTTCCTTCGAGAAAAGCATATTCAAGGTGTGAGGGAAGTTCCTTCAGCTCCAATTCGGGTGGTTCTTCAGTGGAAGGCTTCATCCTTGCAATCTCATCTCTTTTAAGCTCATCGTATGTTGTCTAATAATCTGACTCAACTGCGGGTGCCTCTGGAATGTCGGCTGATGCAATTTCAACCCATTCTGTATTGTTGTAAAGATCATCTTTTCTCAGCTCATATTTTACTTGGGAAGATTGAGAGATTGCATTATCTTCAGTGATTATTTCTTTGTTGTCTTTTGTGAATGCGAATCTCTGAAACTGAGCTGAGGAAGATGTGCTAAAAGTAATCTCTGGATTCAAGTTTTCACAACTTTCAGAAAGTTATGGATCGGATGGTTTACGCATTGACTCCATTTCCTTGAGAGTCTTCAGAATTTCTTCTTTTGAGAGAGATGAATCAGGAACTTCAGAATTAGGGCGTCTTCTCAAGAGAGTGACCGGAGTGCCTTGTCCAAGTGGTACAGTAGTGATAAATCTGTTGGGCTGTAAGTTGGAATTCTTTAAAGGTAATAGCACTTCCTTTGATGCAATGGACGGATCCGAGATAGCTGAGCATAGACCCGCACCTTCTTCACAGATTTTCCTTGTTGTGATGACAGTGTTTGGAAGGGGATTAATGCTGTTTATTACGAGGATTTCTTCCAAGTGTTCTTCAATTATTTCCTGTATAGAATCTACAAGATCAAGGTCTTCTCCCATAGGAAGTTTCATTAGTTTATCAACATTGAAGGTGACTTCCTCAGTTCCCACTCTAAGTTTTAAAGATTTTTCATTCACGTCAATGACGGCCTTGGCAGTATTTAGGAAAGGTCTGCCAAGGATGAGTGGTACCTGAGCGTCTTCCTCAATATCCATAACAACAAAATCAATAGGAAAGAAGAATTTATCAACACGTACCATAATATCTTCAGCAATTCCACGAGGGAGTTTAACTGATCTATCAGCTAATTGGATGGTCATACGTGTTGGTAAAAGTTCGCTTAATCCTAGTTTCCTATAAAGCGAGTATGGCATAAGGTTTACACTAGCTCCTAAGTCAGCTAAGGCGTTACTTATTTGAACATCCTGAAGGTAACAAGGAATAGTGAAACGGCCAGTGTCTCCTAGCTTTGGGGGCAGTCCTTGTTGCATAATTAAAGAGCATTCTGCGTCTAAGGGCAAGTTAACTATTTGTCTAAGTTTTTCTTTGTTGGATATAAGTTCTTTAAAGAATTTGGCACAACTAGGCATTTCAACTAAAGCATCTAATAATCGAACGTTTAAGTGTAGGCTTTTGAACATCTCTAGATATTTTCCAAACTGGGCTTCTTGTTTCTCTTTCTTAAGCCTACCAGGGAAAGGTATACGTGTTGGTTTAACTACTTCTGGGGCTTTGGAAGATTCTGGTTCAGGAGAGGTGACAGGAGTGTCAACAAGTACTGAATCAGTGGGTAGAGAAGAATTAGAAGGCTCATCTGAAGGAATATCTACCGATTTCTCATTCTTAGTCTCTTTTCCGCCTCTAGTGACAACAAGGATATCATCATAATCATAAGATGAATGGTGAATAGCTTTGCTAATCGCTTCTTCTCTTTGCTTCTCCTCAACTTTTAAAAACAATCTTTTAACATTATCCTCCATGTTTTTAATTAAATCGTTTGAAATTCTGAGCAAATAATCAATTTGGTTTTGAAAATCAACAATTTGTTTGTTTTTATTATTTTGCTCAACCATGAAGTTATTGAAAATCGTATTGTTTAGACGAGAAGACAATTGAGAAGAAGTAGAGGGTGTAGAGGGAACTGACAAATGAGAGATAGGTTGTTTGGATAACCACTGAGTGAAAGGTGATGAATGAATGATTTGATCAATGGTTCCAGATGTGGTGAGGACATCTTCCTTGGGCTTTGAGCGTGAGAAGAGCCGTTGAGGTTGCTTCTTAGGTTTGGAAGAGTCTTGCATATCACTGACAACTTTAGAGATGGATTTGAGTTGAGCTCTTAAAGTGTCGAACGTTTGAGTAGAAGTGTCCTTGTTTTCCGAGGTTGATTCATCAAGCTCCAAGTCATGTTGGTGCATCGTTATCGTCTCAATCAACTTCCAGGCTTCTTCTGAAGTATGTAGCATGAAATTTTTGGATAAAGCAGCATTGAGGGTTTGTTGGTGATGAGGATTCAGACTGTTGTAGAATGTGCAGACCAGATTCATTTCAGCCAACTGATGATTCAGACACCTTCCAAGCAGATTCTTAAAGCGTTCCCAAGCTGAGCTTAATGATTCAGTAGTTCCTTGATGAAAGTTAATGATTTCATTTTTGAGCTTGGTTTGTAGGGACGGAGGGAAAAACTTAGCTAAGAACTTAGTAGCCATCTCCTCCCATGTATGAATCGAATTAGGTTCGAGTTCATAAAACCATGTCTGAGCTCGGAAAGCTAAAGAATAAGGAAACAGGTGAAGTCGGGTGACTTTAACACTGGATCTGGTTTGTTCGAAAGAGTCGGAAAGGTTGATGAACTTGTTAAGATGGGCGTTTGGATTTTCAACCGAAAGACCATGAAACTGACGCTGAGATTTAAGTAATTTAATGAAGTGTGGTCTGATTTCAAGGGTTTCGTCGGTTGGTGATACGATTGGTCCTCCTCGTCCCTCTAGCAGTGGTTGGGTTGATGAGGCGAGAGTGATACGATTCGCCATAACTTGTTTTTAGAAGAAAAATAGGGTTTTGGAAAGGATAGGTTTAACTAAGGACGGGAAATTAAAAACTAACTAACCTAGGGATAAAAACTATAACTTCCGGATGATATTGATCTTCCGTAAGGATCGCTAAATAACTAAGATAACAAAAATTCCTAAAATCGGTCGTTGTAGTCCCCGGTAGCGTCGCCAAAAGCTTGTCGTGCCTCCCGGATGTCGGACGGGTTTTAATCCGGTCGTTGAACCAACCAACCAGGACGCGCGGATAGGGTTTTTATTTATAGAGAAGGGGAATCCTAAGCTGTATACTACTGACAGACCTAAAAGGGGCAGTAAGCGGTATGTATGACTCAGGTGTCGTTCTTCACACTACAACAGGCATGGGAGTCTAAGAAGTTTTATTATCTTTGGGAATCTAGCTAAGGTTTTTAAAAGCTTTTGGATAGGTTTGGTTTTTATCACTAAATTCTAATTTAAATAAAGAAAATAAAACAAAAGAGGTTTGTACGGAGACTCGGTCAACAGAGGATAAGCGAGTGTTTACTATGATTTCGTTATATGTTATTGATGAATAGTCAAGGGTAAGGCTACTAGATGTGATGACTAATCCGGAGAGGATAGAAACATAATTAATGCAAAGTATTGTACCTACGACCGTTCCGCGGCTTCCATACGTTTGTACTTCACCAATTGGTGTTTCCAGCACTATACCGAGTAGTAGGGTGTTTTACGGTTTTTCCGTTACATTAATTAGGGTTCCACATTACTCTCGCAGATTTCCTATATCCTAATGAGCTACAACTACGAGCCTATTAGATATCTAACGTAGAGTTGTCCGCAATCAGATAAATAACATGTCACGTGGATAGCAGTTATAGAAGTTAAATACACCGGAAGTTCTCCCAAATGTACAGACCAATTTAACCGACGACTATCCCCGAATTCTGGTCCCCAGTCACAGTCATCAGAGACGTCTGTATCGTAGTGTGAATTGTTGATTGAACAAGAACACGAATGGGAATAATCCCGCGGACCAAGTTGGGATAATCGAACTAACGATCAGTTAAATTGTTCAGCATTACAGATATAAATTATCACAACTATTCCATGCATGTTAATCTACTGTGTAAACCAATATTTTGTGTCTGAAAACCTAATCATACAGTTACTGATATGAACCAGGAGGATAACTCTAGCATGCATCATTCCTAAGGCAACAATCAAACAAGAACATGCAATAGGGTGACACATAACAGAGCACCATAATCCTAAGCATAGCAGATAACCAATAATCAGATCATAGATATCCTGAAAGTTCTCTCAAAGATATATAACAGATAAACATGAATCTAACCTATCTCTAATCCTACGCTCCGTGTCTCTTATGATTTGTTTCAATCTAGAGAACACAGCCATACCAAGTTCATTGATCATCAAGTATAGAATAGGTAGAGAACGTACCACTAGTAATTGGCCAAGTTCTAGCAGGAAGCTTCTAACCACAGCATAAGTTGGATAGATAAACATTCGAGATTCAATTTATGAGTTCATACATAGTTTAAAGTAACACGGGCAGAGTAACAGCATGGCATAAACATATTAAACATAGAAAGTAAGAGATATATAAATAGAACCTGATATGAATTTATTACAGACAGATCTTCGCGAATACAATGTCTTGGAGTGACTCCGTACAAAAGCTAAAAGCTACCTCTACCTAACTAGCTCTCTAACTAGCCCAATTCTAGAGAAAGAAAATCTCTAGAGAGAGAAACTAGAGAGAGAGTGATGTGTGTGAGAGAGAAAGTGTAAGGAAGAAATGAAATGAGAAAATGGTGTCTTTTGAAGTGTTGGGGTTGTCCACTATTTATAGGCAAACCCTAAAATCGCACGTACAACTCACAAAGCAGCACGTACAAGCAAACGAAGCACGACACGGGGTAGCAGGGGCCGTATACGGACTTGTAAGAGCCGTATACGGTGTATTATGGGCAGTATACGGTCTCACAAGGGCCGTATACGGTGTGTGGGGCCGTATACGGGCTCTGTCTGATTTCGTTCGTTGCTTAAAACGTCCGTATCTCCTTCGTTATGCGTCCGTTTGACTTGATTCTTTCGCCTGTGGTTTCGTAATTCCGTTATGCTTCTAATGATGCCAATATCATAGAAATTGGGTATGTAGAACTCAGGCGTAGCCGAAATGACTTTTAGTGGCTCTGAAAGTGCAGTGTCTTCTCCGTCCTTTGGCCGTTTCACTTGATTCCAGATTTTTCCATCTCGATTTTACCTATACAACAGATGGTAGAAGTTAGGAGGTGTGTCTTGATAGGAAAATAAGGTCGGAGGAATCGGCTTGTATTAAAATGCTGTGTTTTGTGCGGTTTCAGAGTGTTTTCAGTGATTTTTGCCACAACGTCTACTTTTGAACCACTTTAGTGAATTTTAATAAATAATCAATGTTTTGAAATGATTTTACTAAAGAAAGGTCCAAAATGTGAGGAATAAAGCTTCTAAAAACATGACTTTTTACGTCACATCAGTGACCGGCACTTACGACCGTACAGTGCCTCAAAAGGTGCAGCTCCAATACTGGTATGGTAGCTATTGTTGTATGAGAATTCACACAATGGAAAATGATGTTCCCAATTAGTACCGAAGTCAACTACGCAGGCTCGTAGGATATCCTCCAGTGTTTGTATGGTTCGTTCACTTTGGCCGTCGGTTTGTGGATGGTATGCAGTACTCATATCCAGACGAGTACCTAATGATTTCTGAAGTGACTACCAAGAGCGGGATGTGAAACGACTATCTCTGTCTGAGATAATCGAGATGGGAATGCCATGTCGGGATACGATTTCCTTGAGGTAGATTCGTGTGAGGCGTTCCATTTTATCGGTTTCTTTGATGGCTAGGAAATGAGCAGATTTGGTGAGAAGATCAACAATCACCCAAATGGTATCGCAACCGCTCGATGTTTTTGGAAGTTTGGTGATGAAGTCCAAAGTGATCTGCTCCCATTTCCATTGGGGAATGTCCTGTTGTTGCAGTAAACCGGAGGGTTTCTGATATTCTGCTTTGACTTTAGAGCATGTGAGGCATTTACCGACATATGTGGCGATGTCAGCTTTCATGTTTGGCCACCAATACAACTCTTTGATGCCATGATACATCTTATCAGATCCAGGATGTATAGAGTATTTGGACTTGTGAGCTTCATCCATCACCAAGTCTCGTAGGTTCCCGAAATAGGGCAACCAGATTCGGTTTGAGAAGTATTTGGCCCCGTTGGGTTTGGTTTCAAATTGTTTCTCCATGTTTTGCAAGGCCTCGTTTTTGATGTTCTCAGGTTTGAGTGCTTCGAGTTGAGTGGTGAGAATCTGAGAAATTAGATCATTGTGTATAGTCATACTGAGTGCTCGGACTCGAAGTGGTTTGGTGCGTTCTTTTCGACTGAGGGCATCGGCAACAACATTTGATTTGCCCGGATGATACCGGATCTCACAATCGTAATCGGTAAGCAACTCGACCCAACGACGTTGCCTCATGTTGAGATCCTTTTGATCGAATATGTGCTGGAGACTTTTATTATCCGTGAAAATTGTACATTTAGTGCCGTACAGATAGTGTCTCCAGATTTTGAGTGCAAACACTACGGCTCCCAATTCGAGATCATGAGTGGTGTAATTCTTTTCATGGATTTTGAGCTGTCGGGAGGCGTAGGCAATGAATTTGTCTCATTGCATCAACACGCAACCGAGACCCTGGTGAGAAGCATCGCAGTATACCACGAAGTCATCGGTGCCTTCGGGTAGTGATAGAATAGGTGCGCTGCAAAGCTTTTGTTTCAACAGTTGAAATGATGACTCTTGTTTATCAGTCCAATCGAACTTCTTTTCCTTCTGAGTTAGTGTTGTGAGTGGTTGGGCTATTTTGGAGAAATTTTCAATGAAGCGCCGATAGTAGCCTGCAAGTCCTAAGAATTGACGTACTTCGGTCGGCGTTGTAGGTGCTTGCCAGTACTTGATAGCCTCGATTTTAGATGGATCTACATGAATTCCTTGACTATCAATCACGTGTCCAAGGAATTGAACGGTTTTCATCCAGAACTCACACTTGGAGAATTTGGCATATAACTCCTCGTGCTTGAGTAAATCTAGAATGGTTTTCAGGTGTTGCGCATGTTCTTGCTCGTTGCGTGAGTAGATCAAGCTGTCATCAATAATTACAATGACAAACTTGTCACGATATGGTTTGCACACTCGGTTCATAATGTCCATGAATAAAGCCGGTGCGTTTGTTAAACCGAATGGCATGACTTGGAACTCATAATGCCCGTAACGAGTTTGGAAAGCAGTTTTCGGAATGTCAACATCGCGAACTCGTAATTGATGATATCCAGATCGCAGATCAATCTTGGAATAGAAGCTTGATCCCTGAAGTTGGTCGAATAGATCATCGATGCGTGGGAGTGGATAACGGTTCTTGACAGTTAACTTGTTCAGTTCTCTGTAATCGATACACATGCGGAAAGAACCGTCTTTCTTTTTGACAAATAAGACCGGAGCTCCCCAGGGTGAGGAACTTGGCTTAATGAATCCTTTGTCCAGGAGCTCCTGTAACCGAGTGGACAACTCCTGAAGTTCGGATGGGGCTAGTCGATATGGTGCTCGTGCCACGGGTGCTGCTCCGGGCACAAGGTCGATTGAGAACTCAACCTGTCTCGTTGGTGGAAGACCAGGCAGTTCTTCGGGAAAGACTTTCGGGAAGTCTCGAACAATTGGCACATCCTCAAGTCGCTTCTCCTCCGACTTTTTCTCTATGACATGTGCGAGGATTGCCTGATAACCCTTTCTTAAATACTTACGGGTTTTCATGCAGGATATGATGTTTAATCTCGTCCCACCGGTCTCCCCTTGTATGACTAGAGTACTACCGGAGGCGAGAGGTATGCGGACAATCTTATCAAAACAGATGATCTCGGCACGATGCTTAGACAACCAATCCATGCCGATGATGATGTCAAAACTTCCGATCTCGACAGGTATAAGGTCAATGGTGAAAAGTTGGTCGGCTAGATTTAAAGTGCAATTGGGTATCACACTATCAGTTTCTATGAGTTTGCCATTTGCTAATTCTACAATATACTTAGCATCTAAGGCAACAGGCGTGATGTCAAGTATTGGACAGAATTCATCAGATATAAAACTTCTATCAGCACCAGTATCAAATAGAACAGATGCAGTTATGTTGTTGAGAAGAAACGTACCCGAGACCACATTCGGGTCTTGGCGGGCTTCCCCTGAGTTCAGAACAAAGGCTCTACCTTTTGCAGTGTTGTTGTTGTTGCCTTTGCTCTTCATCTTTGGGCAATCATTCCTGAAGTGCCCAGTGTCCCCACATTCGAAGCAGGCTCTTGATGGCCTGGCGTTGTTGTTGTTGGAAGTGTTGTTGTTGGATTTGGGAGTTCGGCAATCCTTGGTCGAATGTCCGTACCTCCTGCAGTTGTTGCAAGGGGTAGTACACTGACAGTCATGGTGGTGGTTACACTTAGAGCAGTAGGGTTTGCTCCCGGTGTACCCACGTTTGGGTTCAGAGTTGGTGTTTTAAGCTTTGATGGTGTTGGGTTTCTTTTCTGGCGGGTTGTGGTGCTCAGCAGGTTTGCGTTTGTTGTTGGAGGATGAATTGGATGTCTCACGGCTGACGACCATTGCCATGAGTTCATGAGCTAATCGGATTGTACTTTCAATAGTGGTTGGTTTAGATGAGGCGAGTTCCCCTGGATGTCCTCCGGGAGGCCGCGGATGTATCTCTTGATGCATTTCTCCTCCGGATCAACCAAACCCGGGCATAACAAGGCAAATTGCTGGAATTTGGTAGTATACCCAGCAATATCAGTTCCCTGCATAGTCAGGTGCCAGAACTCTTCCTCCAAATGGTGCAGTTCTTCTTCGGGACAGTATTTTTCCTTAAGCTTTTTCTTCAGTTCAGCCCAAGGAAGTTGGTTTGCTATCTCGATGCCCACAGAGTTGGCGTGGGTATTCCACCACGTAAGTGCACCTTCCTGAAAGGTGTAAGCAGCGAATTTAACTTTGTTATCCTCAGTACAGTTGCAGAGACTGAAGACAGATTCCATACGTTCCATCCACCGGGTCAGACCAATAGCACCTTCCGTACCTTTGAAGTATATCGGTTTGCAGCTGAGAAAGTCCTTGTAGGAACAAGGTTTGGTAACCGGGGTGGTATTAACGGTTTGATCGCTAGATTGTTAGGAGTTTCGAGCAGCCAAAGCATCGGCTATGGCTCAGGAAACAATAGCATTGATTTCAGCATCACTGTAACTTTTCTTCTTCGGGGGCATGATTCTGAGACAAAGTGTTAGGAAGGATGATGCCTATATCCATATAATATACAATATAGCCTAAGATATCGAGTGAGAGCGAGGCCTATCTATGTATATATATCACATAATAGCCTAGGGTGTCTAACACAGACATGTTTGAGTCCCGGTTTCTCTCGAGGTCAGAGTCAACTAGTGTATCCTGTTCAGCCATAACTCCTTTCAGATCTTACATCATCTTTATTTAATTGTACATAGTTGATCAAACTATGTTAAATTAAACTCATATGATGTAATCACTAAACCAGTTATACCTAATAGGGAATACTGCCTAACGGTCATAGTCTAGGCCCACTAAATGCAACCTAGTTCACTATAACCTTAGGCTCTGATACCAATCTGTCGCACACCCAAATTCGGGTTGCGGAAGCGAATCGGGTCGGGGCGCGACTAATCAATAATCAAAGCACAAAGATATATAATGAACGACTACTACATGCGTCGTTTTACAACTGGTATTGATTAAACGAAAGTTTACACCAAAAGTATAGTTTACATTAGCTCGTTTGAAATTGAGAGATTTGAATACATAATTAATTTATACAAAATATAATAATGCAGCTAAATTTCTGATAGTTTGCATGATGACTCGAGCTAAGTGTCCTATCGGGCAGTCCAACTCCTGCTGGGTACCTGTGATACATGCTAAAATGGGTCAGCGAAATGCTGGTGAGCTCACAGGTTTGTATGTCAACACATATTTGTATGAACCGCAAGATTTAATTGAATTTAAAATGCAATTAAGCAAAATAAAAGTTATACAGCCATGAGCACATAGTCTAAGCTTAACTTGAGGGTCGGGTCCAATTAAGGAATTCCGATCGAGGTGCCTCCTACGAGTGCCTAATCCACACTCGTCTACCCAAATGCTAATACGTCCGTTTGACCAGTTAGTGCTTGCTAACCCGGACGAGGATTGTCAATCCTATATGATATCATATACTAACATTCACGCTACAGATGTATTACCAAACTTTCTTGTGGAGAGCTTTAAATTGATTAGTAAAAACAACTCATGTAGTATTTGATTTCGAATGGTACTTGCGTTCATATTGTAAAATAAAACGAGCAATAATATCACACCCCTGAGTAAAACATTAAAAGAGGGGCCATGAGACTCACCTGAGTTTTGAGAGTTTAAATTAATAAACTTGGTTTGATTAGCCGAGTAGTGATGTCCGAAGACTTGTAACCTCCGGGCGTCTAAGACGCACGATGATTAATACGAGTAGGTATCTTAAAAGATCACCTATGTTAGTTGATCACACAACTAGTAATGTCCAAATACATTTGGTTTGTTTGTTTGTTTGCGTTTTGAAAACATGTACGGCCCGTTGGTGACGGTTTGTAATAATAATCTCAAAGCATTATTATTATATGTTTCGTGGTATCGTATATTTATCAAAGTATAGGTTATGTGTTCCAAGGCTTTCCAACAATGACGTGTACTATTCATGAGACAATAAGGTTGTCGGGACTTACTATTCATGAGACAATAAAGATTATGAGACGGTTTCAAGTATGAAAGTGTTAGTTTTTGCGATAATAGTGATGCGACAATAGTGCAATGCGACAATAGGATTCTCGGCTTACTGTTTATACGACAATGAGGTATTGTCGGACACTGTTCATGCGACAATGAATTCACGGATCACTGTTCATGCGACAATGGTATTGTCGCAGGAGTGATCTCCGATTTTGTTTATATGTTCGTTTTCGTTTACTTGGTCAAATGTATTCGGTTCGACCCGAAACTTTTAGGTTAGTCTTAAATATGTTAAATAAGCATTATAAAGTTGTCGTTACGTTTTATGGTTGACCTGAAATATCATTTTTTTTTGTAAAATGACCAAAACAGTCCTCAAGTTCATTTTTCGGTCTAGTCGGTTTGCTTCGTCATTTATTTTGACTCATTTCTACTTCGATTTAAGTTCCGCAAAAATTACCACATGTTCTAGTAGATCTCTAGTACCCTACATAATTTTCCCAAGAACTATGGGAGTCTCTAAGTTAGCTAAATAAAATCGAGAAGGTGTTGGGTCCGAAATCCGACCAAAACAGTGATAGTCCAAAATCGGTTTTTCTAGTAGAATGGGTGTATTTCTAAGCTTCGAGCAAAACACGAAAGTTGTAGACAACGAAAATACAAAAATTTTGGCTTTGGTTCCATGCATTTTCGTTGTGTTTTCGATTTTTTATGATTTTTACCGTGAGGCTGTTTTCTGAGACAGATTCTGTCTCGTTCTATATGTTTGGAAAAACGAGTTTTAAGTTTATATTTGGACATTTCTAAGTTAGTTAAACATACTAACATGTAAATAAACATTATATAAGTAAAGTTGAAGAGTTTGAAGTCTCACAAAGGTGTATGAAGAAACGGAAAAGATGGAAACGTAGCTCACGTTGTGGTGACCGTTTTTGCTTCAATCGTCTTGATGATCCAAAGTGGGTTGATGGTGGTTTTTGGTGGTGGAATGGTGGCGGTTTGGAGCAGATTTTAGAGAGGGAAAGGTGAGAGAGAATTGAGTGCTAGAGAGAGAGAGATGGGGTGCAAGAATGAGTGAAATGGGGGGGTTTGTTTGGCGTTAGTCAACAAAGCAAGATCCACATTTTTTGGAATGTGTTGGCCGAAATTTTTGGTGAAAAAGGATGGTGCAAAATGTTAAATCTTGTCTCCAATTGTTGGTATTATATCCGTGTTCATTTACCCGATCGTTTAAACGTTTTATTAGACGCGTATCATTATTTAGATACGTTTTCGTTTTCAATTTAAATCTCGATATTTTTAATGGATGTATTTTATCAAAATACTTTGTTTTGAGTTATAAATATATAACTTGAGGTTGTTTGATTTGTCGGGCGCGTCTCGCACGTATAATTCGTGTCAGTTACGTTTTAAATAAAACGTACATTGTTTCATATATTATTAATTCATAATAATATGATGTAAATAACTACTATTTAAATATCAAATAGATTTATGTTATTTCTTAAAAAAAGTTTTTACCAACGTCCGTATGTGTCGGGTTCCATCCGACAGTAAAATGTACGATTTAAACAAATCACATACATGTGTATATAATCCCATATACATAATGATACACATAATTAGCCCTAAACATAACTAATTACATGTATTAACAAAGTGATTAGGACCTAATTACTAGCCCTAATTTGTCGGGTGTCACACACACATTCCTAGAATACTTTCACTCTCTAAAAAATCAGTCTACTTTCTCTCTCTATTTTCTCACTCTAAATTAGTTTTAGACTAGTTTTAGGAGCGTTTTTTGGAATAGAACGAAAGCACGGAACGTGTTGTAATCTTGTGGATGTAAGCTTTGGAATATTATATAAAATTCAAGTCTTCTCCTTCTCGCATTTAATCCCGGTTATTTCTATCCTAATCTATCTTAATTAAAAATGTATTCTTTAATTATGCTAGATATAGTTATTGCCATGCTTAGCGAGCAGATTACTTTTGTATTTGTTGTGATGTAATTAGCATAAACAATTATGGTATGACTTTAATTTGTCGTGAAGTAATATGACGGCCCCGATTCGACTGTTCTTAGATATGGTGCTGGAAATGCTTTATGCAGAGTACAAATGTACGGAAGTCTGGAACGACTGAAGGTAGTTATATTACGAATCGATATCATAAAAAATGGAAACTTGTTGTTCGAATTTACTTTATCTTTACAATTCTAAACTAAAAACTATTTAATCGCCTTTCGGTCAACAAACGTGATTGTAACTTTGTAACGAGGAGTCGCGAACCTCAATACTTAGTCAATAATTATCTGCGTCAAAACTATGGTTTAATTACAATGCCATGTAAACATCGTAAAACTCAATGTAATTGTGTTGGAATCACCATGAGTGTAGTACACTTCTGATTACAATGTAATTTCCATGTAAACATTACGAAGTAATTAAAATCCGCAAATGGAAATGTCGGTTAACGACAGATTACAATGCGGAATACCATAGCTTTTTTTGACAAGGTCTGGGTTTTACTTTATGACAAACGCTGCCAGCATTTTAGATTAGAGTAGGTAGGCTACAGCCTAAATAACCGTTTACGAAAACCTAGGGATTTGTTGATTATGTTTAGCAAGGCACGTTTAAAATCCTACTTAAAGAAACGTTTCTCTTTTAACTCAGCTTTCAAAAGCAAGATATGTGAAACAATTAAACGTTTCTCCCGCTTATCAAGTCTTAACTTTCACTGAGAGGAAACACTCAAGTAATCCGAACAAAACAATCTAAGTTAATGGTTTATCGAATCTGTAATCCCTATGGTATTAAGAACGATCAGACCTTTATGTGGACCTGCTACTCTGTTCCTTCGCCCATGAATAATCATAAGAGTCACTGACTCCCTCACAGGAGAGTGTGGAGAGTTGAGCATCGTTTGTCCGATCAGAATCGTTACACCTGAGTTCCTCGAGACATATTAGTTGATAACCGACTAATAGGGAACCTAACGGTTATACCATTGGATAACAGATTTAACAAACTCATTTAATTTAGACCCATGTTTCCTTAAAACTCGAAGTCGTCATCCCATAATTATCAGCTAATGAAGTCACAACAAATACAGCTTTCCACATCTGATTTATTATTATCTTTCTATCGCTTTATTTATTTTACTTAGTAAACTGAACCAAAACCCCCATCACTTTTATAAACCCCTTTTGCTAGAAAACCTTTGATTGATTGGAACTTCCTTTGCTTCAATTCAGTTTCTCTTTAAGAACGACTCTAGGTCATACTTACTACTTACTAACCATTGGTTCAGTAATCGTAAGTCACACTTAGACCCCAACATTTATAAATTTAAAACCACCGATCGCGGCTGTTGCGTAACGACCGTAGCGGACGCGATCACTCACGCTCGGGCTGGGAATTCTTCCTTGAAGCCAAGGAAGCGCATATGTATGTTTTCATGGTCTGCAGTGTATGTTTTCATGGTCTGCAGTGCTGAGAATTCTTCCTTGTTCACGGATGGATTCATGAATACCTTGGAGGAGTTGGTTTTGGTGATCGGAATATGTGAGGATTGAATTACGGAATATGTTCATCATTCTGTAGTAAACTTCACGTAGACCATCATGAAATAACTGCCAGGGCTCTTCTAGGGAAACTGTACCGAAGATTTTTGTGTGTCGGTCCGTGATAAAGTTCGCGGTGTTAATCATCGAACCTTCTGCTATAGTTACTGAACCAAAGGGTTAGCAAGTAGTAAGTTTGACCTAGAGTCGTTCTTAAAGATAAACTGAATTGAAACAAAGGTGTTCCAAACAATCAATCATTTTCTAGTAAAAGGGGTTTATAAAAGTGGTTTGGGGTTTTGGTTTAGTTTGCTAAGTAAAATAAATAAAGCGATAAAAGATAATAATAAATCATATGATGGAAAGTAGTATTTGTTGTGATTTCATTAGCTAATAATATGGGATGATGACTTTAGATATAAAAGAAATGGTGGTCTAAATTGGTTATGTTTACCGAATCTCATATCTCATGGTATAACCGTTAGATTCCTTATTAGTTGGTTATCAACTAATATGTCACGAGGAATTAAGGTATCGTGATTCTGATCAGACGAACGATGCTCAACTCTCTACACTCTCCTGTTAAGGAGTCAATCGCTCTTATTATTAAACGCATTCATTCGTGAGCGAAGGAATAGAGTAGCAGGCCCATTTAAAGTCCGACCGTTTTTAATACCATGCAGATTACATATTCAATAAATAACTAACTTAGTATATTTGTTTGGACGACATAATTATTTCCCATCAGTGAAATTTAAGAATGATAGGCGAGTGAAACGTTTAATTGTTTCACGCGTATCTTACTTTAGAATACTGAGTTATAAAAAACGTTGTTTAAATTGGATTTTAAACATGCCTTTCTTAATTGAATCAGCAAATCTCTAGGTTTTTGTAAATATTTATTTAGCCTGTAGCCTAACTACTCTAATCTAAATTGCTAGCGGCGTTTTTCATAGAGTCAAACCCAGACCATGTCGGAAAATACTATGGCGATCCGTAGTGTAATTTATCGCTATCCGATGTTTTCATTGCGGATTTAATTACTTCGTAATGATTACATAGTAATTACATTGTGATCTGAAGTGTACTACACCGATGGTGGTTCCAACGTGATCACATTGCATTTTACGATGTTTACATGACCTTATAATTAAACCATAGTTTTGACGCAGATAATTATTGACCAAGTATTAAGGTTCGCAACTCCTCTTTTCAAAGTTACAATCACGTTTGTTGACCGAAAGGCGATTATATAGTTTTAGGTTTAAAATCGTAAAAATAAAGTAAGTCCGAACATAAAGTTTCCATTTTTATAATATCGATCCGTAATATAACTAAATTTGGTCGTGTCAGACTTCCGTACGTTTTTACTCCGCATAAAGCGTTTCCAGTACTATATCCGAGAACAGTCGAATCGGGGCCGTCATATTACTTCACGATAATTAAAAGTCATCCCATAAATATTTACGCTAACTACATCACAACAAATACAAAAGTAATCTACTCGCTAAGCATGGTAATAACCATGTCTAGCATAATTAAAGAATACATTTAATTAAAATAGAAATAATCGAGATTAAATGTGAGAAAGAATAGACTTGAATCAAGTATCGTAACTCCAAGTATACACCAAAAGATTACAACACGTTCGGCGCTTTCATTCTATTACGCTCCTAGACTAATCCTAAAACTAATCTAGAGTAAGAATATAGAGAGAGAAAGTAAAACTGATTTTTAGAGTGCGAAACTATGCTAGGAAGGTGTGTTATATGAATCCAACGATATATTTATAGTTGAAATACGGCTCACGATAGCGAAATTAGGCTCATTTTACCGGAAAACGGATGCATGTACGAAAAAGGAACCAACGCCGGACGGATCGGGCCGGCCGGGTACGGTACGACGCAAAAAGGAACCGGCACTGGGCTCCGTGGGAACTAATTCTTTTGTTAAGCTTAGCATTTCGATATGTCTTATGGTTTATAGATATGTCACACATTCTTTTGTGAGTGCAAAATGGGCAGGTCATGTGGCTTGTGTCACACATTCCGTGACTTTTTATTTGATCTACTTTAATTCATACAATCAATTTCTTAGTATTAGTTTTCCTTCTCATGATATTGTTAATTTTCCTTAAAGGTCATGTCACATTTTTGTAGTCCAATTTCTTTTTTTTTTTGTTTCTCTATGTTACTGGAAGAATGGAGATCATAGTGTCGCTGAAAGAAGTTTGTAGGCCATTATGAGTCTTAGAGAAACTTCATTGTTTAGGGTCTTATATAATTGCATTAAAGAACATTGCAGCAGCATGAAAATTCCATCAGCCGGTTGAAACGAATCCCTCGTTGGTCTAACCAATCCAACCGGCGGATAGAAATTCGATCCGGAGGTTGGATGATAAAAGCAAAATACTTTAAAAGTTTGTTTTTAGACCAAACAAGGATTGAATTGTTTCAACCAATTTAACGACATCAATTTAAATTAAACCTTAACTAACTTATGCAAACAATTTAACAACAATTGATTAATAAAATTTAAATAAAACTTTTAACAACTAAAACTTCCTATTTAAATAAACAAAACGCAACCGTTCTCCGGCAGCGGCGCCAAAAAACTTGATGCGTGTGAAAGCGTCTAATTTTATTATTTATAAATGGAAAATACCTTATTAATACTGTCACACAACCAGGCAAGAATACCCAATCAAATGTTAGTATAGACTTGGTAATTCCGAGTTGAACACAAGGAACGGTGGTTTATTTATAAAAATAGAAAATTAAGAAAACAGTAAATGAGGGGGCGTTTTAGTTCCGATCGAACATTTAATATAGAAATAATAATAAAACAATCAAAATTTAAATTAAATAACAAATAGGAAACAATAGGAAGGAACAAGTAATTGTGTAGATAATTCCTCTCAGATTCATATATTCCGATTCATTGCACGTTAATTGTCTGATTGTGATTTCTTTTATATTAACTTAGATACTAATCAAAGAATCCAAGTTAAACGTAAATTAGCCTCCGGTTCTGGTTAACTAATATCTACAACCTAAGGTCCCACATTAAACATCTATCCGACGTCGCAAGAATGTTGCTCTATTGCGTGCTTTTCCCTAGATTATGCATTAAGTGTTCACGATTAGTTATGATTGATCCTCGCGGTATGACTCAACAATACCTATTAATATTCACTTATTAACTTATTCACTTTAGATTATTTAATTATTAGTCTCTTAACCTATCAAACTCAATATATTTAGCAATGATCAAAACCCAGATTCTAACCATCAATAATCAACAATATCAAAGGAAATCAATCTCAATGACACTATTAATCACATTAAGTAATAAATAATAACCACCAATAAATAAGGATTCATGGGTAACATAACAATCTTCAATCAAACAACTTATTAAACGTGCAATTATAATCGTTCAACAATCATTATCCAAGATTTATTACTACACAACTACTAAAGTATCAATTCATCATCGAATATTGTAAAAAAAGAATTATTGATCTCAAAAACATAGCGTAATCAAAATAAATAAGTGTAAATAAAAACCGAAAAGATGAATCACTAAAAGCTAAGATGAAATAACTTCAAACTTCACTTCTTGTGCTTCCAAATTGCTCCAAAAACTCAAATTCAGTCGAAACCAATCGAAAATAATAAACCCTAGCCGAATGTCTCTCCGTTTTAGCGTTTAAAATCGTGTTTTTATAGTTCCTGGAAAACTGATCCATCCGGCGGATGGAAGTTCCATCCGGCGGATGGATTACTTTTGAGCCCAGCCCAGCTCCGCGTAACCTGGGCCTCCACCGACTTGATCCATCCGGCGGATGGATAATCCATCCGGCGGATGGATAGAATTTCCATAATTTTTTCAACTTTTCTTCATTTAAAAATCCGGCTTCGATCGACTCTTCCAAATTGCATCGTTCAACTTATTTCTTGACTGTTTTCCGTTCTTCTCTCCAAAAAGCTTCATTTCCATTTCTGATTGCAAATATAAACGAAATAAGTACCAAAACTTAATTAATTGCAATAGAAACATACAAGAAAATGGGTAAAATACTACTTAAATATAGTACTTATACGCGTTTATCAAACATCCCCCACTAGAATCCTACTTGTCCTCAAGTAGACCATCGATTCAAAAATCAATTTTAAAAGAAAACAGTCATCTCCATTAACCTAAATAACTAACAAAGGAATTACACAACATCACCCTTTTCAACTCAAACTTTTATGTTTAAAAATCCTGTTAATGCTAAAAACAAGTATTAAGAAACTATGAGGTTGCAAAAATAATCTACACATAAACTTATTATTCTTAAAACATTAAATAGTTCATGATGATTACTGATATTGTTGTCCACTTAAACAATCTATATTCAAATAGTTGAGCTCATACTCATAACGTGCCTATATTACATTTTATGGATTTCTAATCAAAACAATCATTTTTCAAATCAAGACATAGGTGACAGGTCTGTGCCTCAACACAACAAAGCGACATAACTTGATTTTAGTTTAGCAATAATAAATTTTTAGTGAAACCATAGGTGACAGGTCTATACCTTAATACAACAAAGCGACATAATTTGACTAATTTTAAATTATGAGTTGTTAAACTCTTTTCCTCTTTTTAATTAGATATGCTGACGGAGACCAGGTCTGTACTTTCGTACAACAGAGGAAACAACACCCAGTATATCCCCAAATGATGTTAATTAAATTTCCAAAAATATGACATATCGCACGTCATTAATATGAAAATTAAGACAACCGTCATACACAACTAAAGTTCATCTAAAAGCAAGATCTACTCCTTTATTTCATTTCTTAAAAGCTCAAAAACTCTTATACAGATTGCCTAACAATACATCATATAATAAAACTAAATAACGTTTTTCATGGTTTAAACTTTCATTAAAAGTGTAGAAAATTTTAAAATTTAACCTACATTGTTACAAAATAAATTATCTCTAGAAAAACATAATTTTAAAATGAAAAATTTGGTTGAAAAATGGGTAACTTATAACCTCCTCGTTACGTATTTTAAAGGGATGAAAATTATCCTAATTACAACATCATCTACTTATTTTTACGGGACAAGTATGTGGAAATCTAGTTCTCTTTTCTCTCTCATCCCCCACTTAAAGATGTACAATGCCCTTATTGTACAAAAAATGAAATACTAAAAACGGGTAAAAGAGAAAAGAACTTAGACAGACAAACTCCCCTGGAATAGTGTGTAAGTAATGGGCAATACAAGGCCGATATGAAACTCTCATAATTCCTTGCTTCCCATTCGCTGAACTTACTGCCAGTGATGTGCTACGATCAGGTTATAAAATTTAAATAGAAAATACCAAAGATCTAGACTAAAACACAACTAGGCAAGTGTACCTAATCGCACAATAGTATAGTAAAGGTAAACTCCGGTTAAGTTCGTCTCCTCAGGGAACAGTGTAATGATTATTTTAAGCAATTAATTTATCTAATAATTAAACTAACAAAGCAAGTAAAGATTGGAAGTTTTTGTGTCTTTTAACGACCTACAGTCAAAGAAAATTATTTAACTAATAATTGAATAATAAAATCAATTAAAAGATAGTTGTACTTAAATATAGAAAATATACTTGTTTAGACCTTTTGACATCTAGTTTGTTGGATATTTTGGATTAAGAACTGGATCAGATTTAGTCCACCTAGAAAACACAATTCGGATTACAAGTTGTCACTTAATAACCATCTAGTCAAGATTATACAATCCAAGTGTCCTTGAAATTTAAAACCTCTTAACTATGGATTATGTAATCAATGAAATCACAAATTAACTTATAGTCTTACTTTCATAAAAACTATTAGCCATACAAGATATCTCTAAATTATGGTCCACCAATATTATAAATCAATCAACCAATTCAAGTCTTCTAATCACGTCTAATCAGAATTCACAATCGATCTCTCAATTGACAAAGTAACAATATTACGCAAAAGCTATCACTAATTGCAAAGCAATAAAGTCACTACTTGAATTAATCAACCAATAAATAATATCAATCGTTCTTTCGTTACCGAGAAATCAAAGTATATAAATCCAATTACGAAAATATATCCAAACTAGATTGCAAAATCGGTCTAAACATGTACTAGAAACTTAGTCCATAAGCATGGGTTCAGCAAAACGATAAATCAAACACAAAGACATGTTCATAATCGAGTAAATAATGAAGATACTAATGTTTTCGATGAACGGAATCAATCTCCTAGCTTCGAATGGGTGGAAATGGAAAATTCGGACCCTAGGTATCCCTAAGAGTCACCCTCTGGCTTCTGAATTCGGCTGAATGAAGATTAGGGTTAAACAATGCATGAAAAGTCAAATTTATACCCATTTCTGGCCGAATCGATCCATCCGCCGGATGGATTAATCCATCTGCCGGATGGATGTTAAAGCCCAGATTCTGATTCCGCGTCTGATCCAGCTTGGCCAAACCAATCCATACGCCGGATGGATTAATGCATCCGCCGTATGGATTGAAAATTTTAACTTTTTCCTCAGCCGATCCCAACAATTCCTTTAGCTTCTAATTTTCATAATTTTCTTCAATAATAACTCGATTTCTGCTTCTTTTTGATCCAAGATCCAATAAATACCCTAAATGCAAATATGAACGAATCAAGTTGTAACACCCCCAAATTTAATGATTTGCGGAAGCATACTTGGGTGTTACTAATCAATATACAAAGCACAAGATATACAGTAAACGACCTCTAAATGAGACGTTGTATAACGATTTCATAGAAATAAATGTTTGAAAACTTAATGTTTTCGTATACAAAAGGTAGTTCCCTAGAGTCCACGATTATGGCGGGAGATTCTATTACATAATCAACATGTACAAAAGATAATGCTGAGAATCTCCGTTAATGCAATTTAGTTGAAATCATGCGACTCTAGCTATGTCCTGAAGTAATCCTACTCCGTCTGGGTACCTGAGAATACATGCTAAAAGGTCAACACAAATGTTGGTGAATCTCACAGGTTTGTAAGTAATATCAGTTTTGAACACAAGATTTCATCAGTAGTGCCCGCAGGCGTAAATCAAGTATTTGCAAATCCAGCAAATGTAAAGTAAGTAGGTTATACCATTGCCATGAGGCTCATAATCGAAGCTTAACCCGTAAGTAATAATTTGCTCCCGTGACATGCTCGTAACTGAGCAAGCATAAGTAACGAATAATAGTCGCCCGTTTATACAGAACGGTTCGTGGTAGCGCTACTACCCCGGGCGGGGAGGGTCATTTCCCTAATGGATCCATTAACTAGTGTTCGCGCTTAAGTCCATAACTAACGATATATGATGGAGAGACTTCTGTAAGTAGTAAATAACTCATGCAATTCCGTTTGGTATAGTAAGCAGTTTAGTACTTGTGTTCAAGAAAAATCAGTAGCATGTATCTCCCCCAATAAGAAAAACAGTAAAAGTGGGGCCGTAAGACTCACCTGAGTCGAGTAGTAAGCAGTACCAAACAGCAAGTAGTATGTAGGTTCTCCGAACCCGTTACCTCCTAGTGCCTAAACACGTAAGGTTTTGTAAGTAGATGTCTCGCAAGACCATCTCGGCTAGTTGTCCACACAACTTGTTATGTCCAAAGTTGGTTTGTTATCGTTTTTTTTTAGAAAGCATGTTTGGTCCATTGGTGACGGTTGGTATTTGAAATTTCAAAGTATTATCATTGTAATTGAAACGTTTTGTACTGGAACGACGGGGGTCCGGGGGTAGCGCGCCTGGTTGCGGGGTTCCAAGGGGTGGCAACCCCTTGGCGGGGTCCAAGGGGCAGAGCCCCTGGTCGGGGTCGAGCTGCCGAGTCAGCTCGGAGGGAAAAATGCACACTTTCTACATTGTTTAAGTGAAAATCTCTTTAAAAATTCTGATTTCTGCGACGTTGGGTGCGACGTCGCAGGTAAGGATTGCGACGTTGAGTACGACGTCGCTAAGTGTGACATTTTCAAATTAATGCGACGTAATACGGGTCGTCGCTAAGTGCGACGTTGTTTGAGTCTGCGACGTTAGAGTCTGCGTCGCTATATGCGACGTTGAGTATTTGTGCGACGTCGCCCACGACGTCGCAATGATGAACACCAACCCAGAAACCCAGCGACTGACGCGTTTTTCCGATTCAAATCACAAATCTAACATATTTTTAGGCTGTAAAATCGTGTTTTCTTCATACATATGGACAATACTAAGTCGTGTAAACATTATAACACCGAAATATTACACCAAAATGAGTAGATCTAAATTCTTAGAAATTTCTTACAATTGCAAATTGAAGCCAAACGAGGAAGAAAACAAGTATGGTGCCTTTGTTAATCTTGTTCCTCTATAGATGGTGATTCCGAAAATGTAACTATTGTGGCTCGGTTTGAAGATCCGAATTTTGGTGAAGATTTAGAGAGAGTTTAATGGTGTGTGTGTGTGTGTTTTGTTTTGAAGAAAATGAAAGAGAGAGGTGGGGGTGAGGTGGTGGTGTTGGCTGGTGGGAAGGGAAGAGGAGGGGAAAACATCCCTCAAAACATGGTGTTTACTCCGTGTCCTAATCGATTAATCATTTGTTTTTAGCATTTGGTTAAATGGTTACATTTTAAAATGTTATCGAAGTATTTAATAAAAGACTTTGTAAATATTTATTAAAACTGTGTGTCGAGTTATTTAACATGTTTGGTTCGCGTTTTATACATTTTTGCTAAAATTTCATAATGTTGTCGAGCTAATATAATTAATGTTCATTCAACTTTGTATTTTATATAATAAAATACGTTCTCATTATCTTAAGTAAATTTATGTCACCAACGTTCGAGTAAAGTGTATCGGACTCCTTCCGGTTGATTCGTACGATTTATCCAAATCGCGTGCGTACATATATATAAATCACGTTATATATATATACAAATAGAGTCTGGAATTAGTCCTATTACATACTAATTACAATTAGTCACAAACAATTAGGCAAAATTAATTATCCTAATTTGGCAGGTATTACATAAGTACCTAAAATATCATAAATACAATAAAAGTATATAAAATTATGGGAATATTAATATATAAATATAATACTAATTTGATGCTATCAAATATCCCCACACTTAAGTTCTGCTTGTCCTCAAGTAGATATATTTTCATCATAAAAACTTGATAAGCATCAAACTAATATTTAATAATCAAAATACTCAAATTAAAAATCTGTTTCATACTTTAAAACTTTAAAAAATTTAATTAATATGGATAACTATAATGTACAAATAAAAATTATTATTATTATTGCAATATATAGCTCATGAATGATTACTAATATATTTATCCACATTAAACAATCTATACTCATAACTCTGAATACACCTTTATTGTTAGTATGTATATTACTTATGATTTCCACATATGATATACTCTTACACTTAATCATGCATTTTCCTTTTATATTCAAAATAAATATATGAAATTCATTTTTAAGAATCAAGACATTGGTGACAGGTCTGCATTTTCATGCAACAAAGCGACATAACTTGATTCAAGTAAAGCAAAACCTTTTAAATCAAACCAGCGGTGACAGGTCTATACCTTAGTATAACAAAGCGGCATAGTTTGATTAATTTGAATTTAGTTTGAAAGATTTTTCTTTCTTTTGCTTTATTTTTAAGAATACTAATTAGAGACCAAGTCTGTACTTTCGTACAACAAAGGAAACAATTAGTAGACTCCAAAATGGTTGCATATATGTATCAAAAATATAAAATTAATTGCATGATAAATCTAAGAATTAAGACTTTTATGTCATACATCATATTGCTTCTTTCATAAAATAACTAGTCGATAACCCGCGCAATGCGGCGGGAATATATTTGAAATTCGTGAAAAAAGGTGGTGAAAGAGCAGTTGAAAGATTGATATAAAATATATAGCTTAAGTCAAACAAATAATAATAATACGATGTAATATGATGAACAACACTATAACAAATTAAAAAAACACTGCATATCTAAGATATGTGCATTATAAATGTCATATTCATATGATTACGTGAAAAATTATATAACAGATAGTTGAAAATAAATTTAAATTTCAAATAGCAAAATCCAAACGCACATGAATAGATTGGTATTTTTTTCATGAGTACAAGTGTGTTTATATAGTGTTAATTTTGCTATGTTTCTTTTTGTGTAGTGATTTTGTAATTGATTGAGTAGTGAATGTTTTGATGTAATTGATTTTGTAGAGTTATTGTATAGTTGATGTAACACCCCCGAAATTCACTGTTTTGCGGAAGCATAGTTTGGGGTGTTACTAATCAAATATCACAGCACAAAGATAAAGTAAACGACATCTATATGCAACGTTTGTAAATTAGTTTCATTCCATAGATATATTGTTTGAAAACTTAGTGTTTTCGTATACAAAAATGTAGTTTCCCTAGAGTCCGCGCGTGTAGCGGGAGATTCTATTACATAATCAAAATATACAAAAGATAATGCTAAGAATCTCCGTTAATGCAGTTGTGTTGAAATCATGCGACTCTAGCTAAAATCCTGGAGTAATCCTACTCCATCCGGGTACCTGAGAAAACATGCTAAAAAGTGTCAACCAAAAGGTTGGTGAATCTCACAGGTTTGTAAGTAATATCGGCTTTGAACACGGGATTTCATTAGTAATGCCCGTAGGCGTAAAATCAGCCATTGCAATCCAGCAATCGTAAAATCAGTATTTGCAATCCAGCAAATGTAAATAAGTAAGTTTATACCGTTGCCATGAGGCTCATAATCGAAGCTTAACCCGTAAATAATATGTTTGCTCCCGTGACATGCTCGTAAGTGAGCAAGCATCAGTAACGAATAAGTAGTCACCCATTTGTACGTGTAAATCAGTACGTGGCAGCGCTACTGCCCCGGGTGGGGAGGGTCATTTCCCTAATGGATCCATTAACTAGTGTTCGCGCTTAAGTCCATAACTAACGATATATGATGGAGAGACTTCTGTTTGTAAGTAAACTCATGCAATTCCGTTTGGTATAGTAAACAGTTTAGTACTTGTGTTCAAGGAAAAGTAGTAGCATGTTTCTCCCCCAATAAGATAAAACAGTAAAAGTGGGGCCGTAAGACTCACCTGAGTCTGGTAATAAGCCGTAGCAAATAGCAAGTAGTAAATATAGCAAGTAGGTTCTCCGAACCCGTAACCTTCAAATGCCTATTCATATGAAGTTATGTAAGTATGCGTCTCGCGAGACGTTTCGTTTAGTTGTACACAACTAGTATAGCCGATGTTTGTCTGTATGTTTGTAATTGTTCGTTTGTTGGAAAACATGTTTGGGCCCGTTGGTGACTTAGTTGAAATGTTAATCTCGACATTTATGTATTTGTTTTGAAGTGTTATGCTTGAAAATAGGTTTCAATATCCCTTAGATATCATTTCGTATAGTCGTTTGAAGTCCAAAAGGTATAACACTTAACTTGGAATTTAATTTGTAAATCTGCTGTGTTTTGCGACACAAAATGCGACACTAAGGTTGTCATGCGACACAAGGATTGTGTCGCATGAAGGATGCGACACAAGGGCCCTGCGACACAGTGGTTGTGTCGCAAAAAGCTTGCGATGCTAATTCAATAGCGACATAACGGTTGTGTCGTATAAAGTACGACATAGTATGCGACATAGAGTGCGACACAATATTGTGTCGCAAAGATTACGACACTAAAGGATCAGTACGACACCAAATGCGACACTATTGGTTTTATGCGACACAGTGTGCGACACAAGGCTTGTGTCGCACGTATGAACACCAGCCCAGAAACTTACGGGCTTCAAGAATTTTTGACCAAAAACGCAATTCTAACCCATTTTTGAGCTATAAAATCGTGTATTATTCATGTATTAGGTTATATCTAAGTTGTGTACACATCAAAACATCAAAACATTACACCAAATTGAATAGATCTAAGATTTTAGAAATTTCTTACTTTTGCAAATCGAGCTAAACGGAGGATGAAATGGTGAAAACGATCTTGATATTCTTGCTCCACTCGTGATGGTGATTCCGAATATGTAATTTTTGTGGTCGGGATTTGATTCCGAAAATTTGGTGTAGTTTGGAGTTGAGAGAGTTTGGTTGGTGTGTGTTTTTGTGATAATGAAAAATGAAAGAGAGAAGTGAGGATGGGGTGGGGTTTGGCTGATCCAAGGAAAAAGGAGGGGCAAACGCTCCCTAAAACTCAGTATTTACTCCGTGTCCTAATCGTTTAATCCTTTGTTTATAGTATTTAACCCAACCGTTATATTTTAAAAATGTAACTGGAATATTTAAATAAAAATACTTTGAAATAAATAATAAAAACATTTGTCGCAATATTTAAATTATTAATTCGCGTTTATTACGTTTTGTTGCGCTAGTTAAAATGTCGTCACAAAATATATAAATAATGCTCGTTCGGTTGCGTATTTTATATAACAAAATACGTTTTCATTATTTAAGTAACTTTTTGTCACCAACGTCCAAGTAAACTGTGTCGGACTCTGTCCGGTTAATTCGCACGATTTATCCAAATCGCGTAAGTACACACACATATATATAATTCACCTTATATATACATACAAATAGAGCCTGTAATTAGTCCTATTACATACTAATTACAACTAGTTACAAACAATTAGGCATAATTAATTACCCTAATTATGCAGGTGTTACATTCTCCCCTTGTTAAAGAAATTTCGTCCCGAAATTAGCTTGAGTGCACGGACGGTGCGTTATCTGGGAAGAGATGTGGGTATTTCTGTCATATTTGGTCTTCCCGTTCCCAGGTGAACTCAGGACCGCGCCTAGAATTCCACCTGACCTTTACGATGGGAATACGACTCTGTTTCAATCGCTTGACCTCACGGTCCATGATTTCCATAGGTTCCTCGACAAAATGAAGTTTATCATCGATTTGAATTTCGTCGAGTGGTATAATCAGCGTCTCGTCAGACAAACATTTCTTCAAGTTAGAAATGTGGAATGTGTTGTGTACGCTGCTAAGTTCAGCAGGAAGTTGCAGGCGATATGCCACTGGACCAATCCTTTCAAGGATTTCGAATGGTCCGATATATCTAGGATTTAGTTTGCCTCGTTTTCCGAATCGAATAACACCTTTCCACGGTGCCACTTTGAGAAGTACCTTGTCTCCTACCTGGAACTCAAGGTGTTTGCGTCTCACGTCAGCATAGCTTTTCTGACGATCACGTGCGGCTTTCAACCGGTTTTGAATACCAACGATTTTCTCAGTAGTTTCTTGAATGATTTCTGGACCCGTGAGTTGGGAATCTCCTAACTCAGTCCAACAGATAGGTGATCGGCACTTACGCCCATAAAGTGCCTCGAAGGGTGCAGCCTTTATGCTGGTATGGTAACTGTTGTTGTACGAGAATTCGCACAACGGTAAATGATTTTCCCAAGAAGTACCGAAGTCAACTACGCAGGCTCGTAGCATATCCTCCAGTGTTTGAATAGTTCGCTCGCTTTGGCCATCGGTTTGCGGGTGATAAGCAGTACTCATATCCAGACGAGTACCAAGAGGTTTCTGTAGCGATTGCCAAAAGTTAGAAGTAAAACGGCTGTCCCTATCCGAGATGATCGAGGTAGGTACACCGTGTCGCGAGATGATTTCTTTGACATAGATGCGAGTCAGACGCTCCATCTTGTCGGTTTCCTTGATGGCCAGAAAATGAGCAGATTTCGTGAGACGGTCCACGATCACCCAAATGGTATCGCAACCACTCGAAGTTTTCGGTAGTTTAGTAATGAAGTCCATGGAAATCTGTTCCCATTTCCATTGATGAATTTCAGGTTGTTGGAGCAACCCAGAGGGTCTTTGGTGTTCGGTCTTTACTTTGGAACAGGTTAGGCATTTACTGACGTATAAAGCGATGTCAGCTTTCATGTTAGGCCACCAATACAACCCTTTGACGTCATGATACATCTTGTCAGATCCAGGATGTATAGAGTATCGAGATTTGTGAGCTTCAGCCATCACCAAATCTCGCAAGTTTCCGAATTTGGGTAACCACACCCGGTTAGAGAAATATCGAGTTCCATCGGGTTTGATTTCGAATTGTTTATCCAAGCCTCGCAAGGCTTCATTTTTCAAGTTTTCATCGTTGAGTGCTTCAAGTTGAGCGGTAAGGATTTGAGCAGGAAGCTCGTTACGAATTGTCATAGAAAGCGCTCGGACTCGAAGGGGTTTCACTCGTTCTTTTCGGCTTAAGGCATCGGCAACTACGTTAGCCTTGCCTGGATGGTATTTGATCTCGCAGTCGTAGTCACTAAGTAACTCAACCCAGCGACGTTGCCTCATGTTTAGATCTTTCTGATCGAATATGTGTTGGAGACTTTTGTGATCGGTAAAGATAGTGCTTTTCGTACCGTAGAGATAATGTCTCCAGATTTTCAATGCGAAAACCACGGCACCTAACTCGAGGTCGTGGGTCGTATAGTTTTTCTCGTGGATTTTCAGTTGTCATGAGGCATAGGCAATGACTTTTTCCCGTTGCATCAACACACAACCAAGTCCTTGGTGCGAGGCGTCGCAGTAAACTACGAAATCGTCGGTGCCCTCGGGTAAGGACAAGATTGGTGCACTGCAAAGTTTGTTTTTCAATAGCTGGAAGGCTGACTCTTGTTTATCAGTCCAATCGAACTTCTTATCTTTCTGAGTCAGTGTGGTTAGTGGAATAGCTATTCTTGAAAAGTTTTCGATGAATCGGCGGTAATAACCAGCAAGACCTAAGAATTGTCTCACTTCGGTTGGAGTGATCGGTGACTCCCAGCCCTTGATTGCTTCAATCTTGGCGGGATCAACATGAATTCCTTGGCTGTCAATCACGTGCCCGAGGAATTGAACGGTTCGAATCCAGAACTCACACTTAGAGAATTTGGCATATAACTCTTCGTGTTTCAGAAGTCCAAGAATGGTTTTCAGATGTTGAGCATGTTCCTGCTCGTTGCGCGAGTAAATCAGTATATCGTCGATGAACACAATGACGAATTTGTCAAGATATGGTTTGCACACCCGATTCATAAGGTCCATGAATACGGCCGGTGCGTTGGTCAACCCGAATGGCATCACTTGGAATTCGTAATGCCCATAACGAGTTCGGAAGGCTGTCTTTGGGATATCATTGTCACGGACTCGGAGTTGATGATAACCCGACCGTAGATCAATCTTTGAGTAAACACTCGATCCCTGGAGTTGGTCAAACAGATCATCAATTCTAGGAAGTGGGTACCGATTCTTTATGGTTAGCTTATTCAGCTCTCGGTAGTCGATACACATGCGGAAAGATCCATCTTTCTTTTTCACGAATAAGACCGGAGCTCCCCAAGGTGAGGAACTTGGTCGAATGAATCCTCTGTCCAGGAGTTCCTGTAGTTGGTTAGACAACTCCTGCATTTCGGATGGTGCTAAACGGTAAGGGGCTCGTGCCACGGGTGCAGCTCCGGGCACAAGTTCGATTTGAAATTCAACTTGTCTAGGTGGCGGAAGTCCGGGCAAGTCTTCAGGAAAGACTTCCGGGAAATCCCGCACGATCGGAACATCCTCAAGTCGCTTCTCCTCCGACTTCTTCTCCGTTACATGTGCAAGGATGGCTTGATACCCTTTTCGTAGATATTTTCTCGTTTTTAGACAAGATACAATATTCAGATTCCGTCTGTCGGTCTCCCCTTGTAGGACTAAGGTTCCACCGGAGACAAGAGGTATGCGAACGAGTTTGTCATGACAGATGATTTCGGCTCGGTGCTTGGACAACCAATCCATACCGACAATAATATCGAAGCTGCCGATCTCGACAGGAATTAAATCAATGGGAAACATTTCGTTCGTGAGGTTAAGTGTACAGTTGTGTATGATCCTATCAGTCTCAATCAGTTTTCCGTTAGCTAATTCAACAATGTATTTAGCATCTAAGGCAGTAGGAGTAATATCAAGTAAAGGGCTAAATTTCTCAGATATGAAGCTTCTATCGGCACCGGTATCAAATAACACAGAAGCAGTAAGGTCGTTGAGAAGGAACGTACCCGTTACGACGTTCGGGTCTTGTCTGGCTTCCCCAGCCTTGATAACGAATGATCTGCCGCGAGCAGGGTTGTTGTTGTTTTTCAGCTTTGGGCAATCTTTCTTGAAATGCCCTGTATTTCCGCACCCAAAGCAGGCCTTTGTTGCATTGATGTTGGGGGTAGGAATGTTGGTCCGGCAATCCTTGGCTAGATGCCCGAACCGTTTGCAGTTGGAGCAAGGGCAAGAACCGTCATGATGGCGGCTGCATTTGGAACAGTAAGGCTTGTTCCCGTTGTACCCTTTCTTCTCCGAAGTTGCAGATGTATAAGCCTTAATGTACTCAGGCTTTTTGTTGGAGGTTTGGTTGGATGAGTTGGGGTTTCCTTCCCACTTTCGTTTGTTGTTTGCAGATGGGGTTGAAGTGGTGCCACGGCGGACAGAATTTGCCGTTAGTTCATGGGCCATACGGATGGCGCTCTGAATAGTACCCGGTTTGGAAGAAGTTACCAGGTCTTGGAGTCTCTCAGGAAGACCATCAACAAATTTCTCGATCCTCTTGTACTCAGGATCGACCATGGTTGGGCACAGAAGTGCCAGTTGGTGGAAACGGTTGGTGTATCCGGTGATGTCATCACCCTGCATCTTGTGGTTCCAGAATTCCACCTCTAGTTGTTTCAATTCATCCCTGGGGCAATACTCGCCCCTCAACATCTTCTTCAACTCCTCCCACGGGAGTTGGTAAGCAGTAGCAACACTCACAGTCTGGGCATAAGTGTTCCACCAGGTGAGTGCGGTGTCAGTAAAAGTACTAACGGAGAACTTAACCTTATCTCCCTCCGCACAGTTGCAGATAAGAAATACAGACTCAACTTTCTCGATCCAGCGTACTAGACCGATAGCTCCCTCAGTACCTGCAAAGTTTAGAGGTTTGCAGTTCTGAAAGTCTTTGTATGAACAGGGTTTAGCAGTAGTGGTTTCAGCGGCATCGCTGTTCCTCGAGGAATTTGGTGGAGTATTCCGAGCCAAGGCTTCAGTAACAGCCTGGGTTATAAGGGAGGTAATCTGGGCATCGGTGTATGGTCTTGTCTTTGGCGGCATGATTCTTCAATAAAAGAAATGAAGATACATGAGATTTTGTAGGAACTTGTAATTGTCACAGATGTACATGTATAAAAGCAGTAATACATAACATCAACATGGAAAAATGACAATTATTATGAGTTGAAATATCAAGGAATATTTGGTGGATAATGCGAGTTCAAAGGTTACATCCTACAGAGATATTACAAAAGGTGTCGGGAATTGTTACATCCGACTAGTTTATAGAGTAGCGCTAGATAGTCAAGAGATTACGAGATAGATTACAAGACAAAGACTACACTAGTCTTCATATAGATTAATTTGTTCCATCAGCGCGACAAGGCGGTCCACGGTTTCTGCCAGCCTGTTGGTTTGCCTGGCATTGTCTTCAACTAAGGCCAGTCGTTGTGCTAGTACACGAGAGCGATCCTCAGTCTCCTGTGAACGCTGTTCACATTCCTCTAGTCGGTTTCGTACAAGTTCATCCGCACCTAATTCGGCGGTCATTGAATCCTGAATTATGCTTACAGAGAGGTTGGTATCTTCTTGTTCTCGCTGGAGTTAGGATATGTGATCAAGTGCTTGGCGAAGCAGGTAGGTCATTCGGTGTTGTTCCCGTTCAAGACTTTCGAGTCTTTGCTCTTGACGGCGGAATTGGGTAGCCACTACTGGCAACGTGAGATGTGCCGATTCCTGAGAGTTATGTACAGAATAAGGGCTGTTTCGAGGCGACCTTGTGTTCCTTCTGGCTACTCGTGGGTTTCGTGACCCATGTGAGTGAGAGTGTGACGGATTAGGTGGTGTGTTTGCCATTCCTGTGGCAGAATGTAAGTAAGACGAGGCTAATATATATACATATATCATATCCAGCCTATTGTCTAGCACGTATCAAGTAATGGTCCGGTTCTCTCGTGGTTAGAGTCAACTAACGTATCCCCGTTCAACACAATTGTTTCAGACCTTACATCATTTTTCCTTAATTGTACATAGTTGATCAGGCTATGTTAAATTAAAGTCGTATGTTGTAATTTCTGAACCAGTCATGACTAATAAGAGAATACTGCCTAACGGTCATAGTCTAGGCCCACTAAATGCAACCTAGTTCACTATAACCTTAGGCTCTGATACCAATCTGTAACACCCCCGAAATTCACTGTTTTGCGGAAGCATAGTTTGGGATGTTACTAATCAAATATCACAGCACAAAGATAAAGTAAACGACATCTATATGCAACGTTTGTAAATTAGTTTCATTCCATAGATATATTGTTTGAAAACTTAGTGTTTTTGTATACAAAAATGTAGTTTCCCTAGAGTCCGCGCGTGTAGCGGGAGATTCTATTACATAATCAAAATATACAAAAGATAATGCTAAGAATCTCCGTTAATGCAGTTGTGTTGAAATCATGCGACTCTAGCTAAAATCCTGGAGTAATCCTACTCCATCCGGGTACCTGAGAAAACATGCTAAAAAGTGTCAACCAAAAGGTTGGTGAATCTCACAGGTTTGTAAGTAATATCGGCTTTGAACACGAGATTTCATTAGTAATGCCCGTAGGCGTAAAATCAGCCATTGCAATCCAGCAATCGTAAAATCAGTATTTGCAATCCAGCAAATGTAAATAAGTAAGTTTATACCGTTGCCATGAGGCTCATAATCGAAGCTTAACCCGTAAATAATATGTTTGCTCCCGTGACATGCTCGTAAGTGAGCAAGCATCAGTAACGAATAAGTAGTCACCCATTTGTACGTGTAAATCAGTACGTGGCAGCGCTACTGCCCCGGGTGGGGAGGGTCATTTCCCTAATGGATCCATTAACTAGTGTTCGCGCTTAAGTCCATAACTAACGATATATGATGGAGAGACTTCTGTTTGTAAGTAAACTCATGCAATTCCGTTTGGTATAGTAAACAGTTTAGTACTTGTGTTCAAGGAAAAGTAGTAGCATGTTTCTCCCCCAATAAGATAAAACAGTAAAAGTGGGGCCGTAAGACTCACCTGAGTCTGGTAATAAGCCGTAGCAAATAGCAAGTAGTAAATATAGCAAGTAGGTTCTCCGAACCCGTAACCTTCAAATGCCTATTCATATGAAGTTATGTAAGTATGCGTCTCGCGAGACGTTTCGTTTAGTTGTACACAACTAGTATAGCCGATGTTTGTCTGTATGTTTGTAATTGTTCGTTTGTTGGAAAACATGTTTGGGCCCGTTGGTGACTTAGTTGAAATGTTAATCTCGACATTTATGTATTTGTTTTGAAGTGTTATGCTTGAAAATAGGTTTCAATATCCCTTAGATATCATTTCGTATAGTCGTTTGAAGTCCAAAAGGTATAACACTTAACTTGGAATTTAATTTGTAAATCTGCTGTGTTTTGCGACACAAAATGCGACACTAAGGTTGTCATGCGACACAAGGATTGTGTCGCATGAAGGATACGACACAAGGGCCCTGCGACACAGTGGTTGTGTCGCAAAAAGCTTGCGATGCTAATTCAATAGCGACATAACGGTTGTGTCGTATAAAGTACGACATAGTATGCGACATAGAGTGCGACACAATATTGTGTCGCAAAGATTACGACACTAAAGGATCAGTACGACACCAAATGCGACACTATTGGTTTTATGCGACACAGTGTGCGACACAAGGCTTGTGTCGCACGTATGAACACCAGCCCAGAAACTTACGGGCTTCGAGAATTTTCGACCAAAAACGCAATTCTAACCCATTTTTGAGCTATAAAATCGTGTATTATTCATGTATTAGGTTATATCTAAGTTGTGTATTGAATAGATCTAAGATTTTAGAAATTTCTTACTTTTGCAAATCGAGCTAAACGGAGGATGAAATGGTGAAAACGATCTTGATATTCTTGCTCCACTCGTGATGGTGATTCCGAATATGTAATTTTTGTGGTCGGGATTTGATTCCGAAAATTTGGTGTAGTTTGGAGTTGAGAGAGTTTGGTTGGTGTGTGTTTTTGTGATAATGAAAAATGAAAGAGAGAAGTGAGGATGGGGTGGGGTTTGGCTGATCCAAGGAAAAAGGAGGGGCAAACGCTCCCTAAAACTCAGTATTTACTCCGTGTCCTAATCGTTTAATCATTTGTTTATAGTATTTAACCCAACCGTTATATTTTAAAAATGTAACTGGAATATTTAAATAAAAATACTTTGAAATAAATAATAAAAACATTTGTCGCAATATTTAAATTATTAATTCGCGTTTATTACGTTTTGTTGCGCTAGTTAAAATGTCGTCACAAAATATATAAATAATGCTCGTTCGGTTGCGTATTTTATATAACAAAATACGTTTTCATTATTTAAGTAACTTTTTGTCACCAACGTCCAAGTAAACTGTGTCGGACTCTGTCCGGTTAATTCGCACGATTTATCCAAATCGCGTAAGTACACACACATATATATAATTCACCTTATATATACATACAAATAGAGCATGTAATTAGTCCTATTACATACTAATTACAACTAGTTACAAACAATTAGGCATAATTAATTACCCTAATTATGCAGGTGTTACAGTTGACTTGCCAAAATAGGTTGACATGTTAGGTGATAGCGAGTGACAAAAGTTAGTAACAGAAAGAGTTATTTGTGTTAACATAATTTTTTTATTTAAGATTAAATAGAAGGGCATTATGGGGATTTCCCATATTACATAAGGTCAACACATGGGAATGCTTAATAAAGGGGTAGAGATATACAAGTTATTTTATCAATTCCTTAAAATTCAGAAATCCTCATATAGATTACCTATTAGTACATCATATCATGTAACTATATATCACTTATTATTATTTTGCTTACGTTATATGTACAAAACACTTAAACCATGCTAAAGTCTAAATCTTTAAATATAAAATAAAACTTTTAACAAAAGTATTCTAACTAATAAATACTTAGTTTTTAACTCAAAAATTTTAAATTTGATGAAAATTTAAGAAAAATTATAATATAAGGACAAGTAAACATTTAAGTAATAGTTAAATACAAAAGTTTCTTTTCTACCCCTATCCCCACACTTAAATTATACAATGTCCTCATTGTATATAAATATATAAAAATAAAGTGAGAAAAGGAAGAAAAGAAATTAGAACGAAACACTCCCCTGACTTAGAAGCGATTATCTTGATCGGTTCAGCGTAATTAAGCTATCTTGCGATCTGTATTCAATAATATACAACAGCACACTTTCGTAGGCATCACGATTGCATTTAGCGTATGCAATAAGCCTTTAAACCCCTTAGTATCCCGAGTGGATGAGTTATAGTCTCGTGAGGGTTTACAGGGAACACACCCACAAAGTTCAAAAGTACCTGCATTGTTAATAAACAAAACAAAACAACAAAAATGAAAATAATATACAATTTACAAAGCTTAATTATTAAAGTCTTAAGCTTGACTCAACTCCGAATTTCAACGTTGTGTGGGGTGAAAGTTGAGGTCAACTTCATCCTCAAATTCTAACGGTCCATCCACATAGTGCTTAATCCTGTGATCATTCACTTTGAACAAAACACCATCTAAATTCTCTAGCTCAACTGTACCGTACGGAAAAATTTGTTTCACAATGTAAGGACCAGACCACCAAGATTTCAACTTTCCAGGAAAAAATTTAAACCGAGAGTAAAAGAGAAGGACCCGATCCGCCACTTTAAACTCTTTTTTACCCCTTAATCTTTGGTCATGCCATTTCTTGGTCTTTTCCTTATAAATGAGTGAATTTTCATAAGCATCGTGCCTAAGCTCATCTAACTCATTTAACTGCATCAATCTAAGGCTACCCGCTTCTTTGATATCAAGATTACATGTCTTAAGAGCCCAATAGGCTTTGTGCTCAATCTCCACCGGGAGATGACATGCTTTCCCATAAACAAGTTGGAAAGGTGTAGTCCCTAAAGGTGTCTTATAGGCCGTTCGGAAGGCCCAAAGAGCATCATCAAGCTTGGTAGACCACTCCTTCGGATTTGAACCTACGGTCTTTTCTAAGATTCTTTTTAAACCACGGTTTGTATTCTCAACTTGGCCACTTGTTTGGGGGTGGTAAGGTATAGAAATTCTATGAGTCACCCCATATCGTTTCAATGCCTTTTCAAGTTGAGCGTTACAAAAGTGAGTACCCCGATCGCTTATGAGAGCCTTTGGAGTACCAAAACGGGCAAAAAGACGTTTCAAGAAGTTAAGAACTATTCGTGCATCGTTAGTAGGGAGAGCTTGCGCTTCTGCCCATTTAGAGACATAATCGAGCGCAACGAGTATATAGAGGTTCTTATGAGAATTAGGAAACGGACCCATGAAATCTATCCCCCAAATATCGAAAACCTCACAAACTTGGATGAAATTTTGGGGCATTTCATCCCGTGATGAAATTTTTCCGGCCCTCTGACAAGCATCACAAGATGTAACTACGTACTAGGCATCTTTGAAAATGGACAGCCAATAGAAACCCGCCTCATAAACCTTTCGGCCCGTGAGTTGTGGTCCGTAATGACCTCCGGCGGGACCTAGGTGACAATGAAATAAAATCTTCCTAGCTTCATTTCCAAACACATATCTACGAATCACACTATCCGGACAACTTCTAAAGAGATGTGGCTCTTCCCAAAAATAGTATTTGATGTCCCTAAATAATTTTTTCTTTTGTTGGTGTGACATACCCTTTTAGAGGACACCACCGGCTAAGTAGTTTGCGATGTCCGCAAACCAAGGGACTTCATTACTCTCGACTTTCATGAGAGATTCATCAGGAAAGTCATCATCAATAGTAGATTCATTTAGTACCTCCAACTCGGGATTCTCAAGTCGAGAGAGATGATCGGCGGCAAGATTTTCCGCTCCTTTCTTGTCCTGTATCTCAATGTCAAACTCTTTCAAAAGCAATTTCCAATGAATCAATCGGGGTTTGGCATCTTGTTTAGAGAACAAGTACCGAAGGGCGGAACGATCAGTATAGACAACCGTTTTGGCTAGTACAAGATATGAACGAAACTTATCAAAGGCAAAGACAATAGCTAGGAGTTCTTTTTCAGTGGTCGTGTAATTCAATTGGGCTCCTTGTAAAGTCTTACTAGCATAATAAATGGGCTGAAATCGCTTTTCTATTCGTTGCCCTAAAATGGCTCCTATGGCAAAGTCACTCGCGTCACACATGAGCTCAAAAGGAAGGGTCCAATTGGGAGTTATCATGATGGGCGCATTTGTAACACCCGCCAAATTAGGACTAGTAATTAGTGCCTAATCATACGTTAATACATGTAATTAGTTCTGTGTTAGGCTAATTAATGTATCGAATTATATATATTGTTGAATATATACGGAAATGCGATTTGATTAAATCGTACGCAATTTAAATCGAATGTATTTCGGTTCCATAAAATACGGACGTTGGTGACCAATTTTATTAAGTAACACTGTTATGTTAAGAATAGCATTTTAATAATGCTCGAATTACAATTCGTATCGTACAAACAGAACTTGCACAATTTAAAATATTTAACGCGCAAACTAACTTACATTTTATAACTCAAATATAAATTGATTAGTAAAATATCTAAATAAAATATCGCGTAATAATTTGTATTTTAAAACGTACCAACTAATATGTAAAATAATTATTTAACGTTTGATCGACGGAGAAAACGAACACCGCACGGAGCGGAAACGCGGGGCGAAAAATGGGAGCTTAACCTCCCATTCCCCTCCCTTTTCCTCATTTCTTTCTCAACTCTCTCTCTCTCTTCTTTTCCTCTTTCCTTTTCTCTCAAACAAATCACCACCTCCATCCATCCAAATCGCAAAATAAACATATCAAACGACTTCGGATCTTCAAGATTTTTAGAGATTCACGACCACCACGCAACGATCTATCTTCCTATCTTTCCGAAATTTCATTTCGGCGATTTGTAAGTTTCCGACACAACTCCGAAAACTCTCGTTTCTAAGTATTATCACTTGCTAGTTGTTTGTATAACCTTATAATGTCCTAAAATGGGTTGGGTAAAAATATTAGGCTGATCGATGGCCGGAAAATGCGTTTTTGAAGTTGAAACTCCGATCAGATCCCGTACGTCGCATTTGGCCTGGAGCAAATGCGACGCAGCGACTTACGTCGCACGAATCCTCGACGTCGCATATAGCGACGCAGCCTATTACGTCGCATTGACTTGCGAATGTCGCACATAGCGACGCAGACCTTAACGTCGCCAACTTAACCAACGTCGCATTAGCGACGCAGAACCCTACGTCGCATTGAATTGCGAACGTCGCAAAATGCGACGCAAGCACTCACGTCGCACCCAACGTCGCACAAACCAGAAAACTCAGATTTTTACTAAGTGTCGAGACCTAAAATTTTAACACCTGATTTTACCCAAATTCGGATCCAGATGCGTTTTTCGTCAAAGCAATATAGTAGAAATAAAAATTTTCCAAGCTGACCTGGCAGCTCGACCCCAGCCAGGGGCTCTGCCCCTTGGACCCCGCTACCAGGGGCGCTGCCCCCGGACCCCCGTACTTAGATTCCATAACGGCTTCTAAAACACAATCAAAACACATTTTTCAAGTAAAACGCCACGAAATCAAAATAATAATAGTTGAGATTATTATTACAAATCCGTCACCAACGGGCCGTACACTTTTCAAACACTTAAACGTATCAACCAAATAGTGGATATTTGGACATTATAGTTTAATGAACAACTACAAGGGTGATCTTTTGAGATACCCAATCATGATTATAACCATCGCGTGTCGTGGACACCCTCAGGTTACAAGTCTTTGGACTTCATACTCGGCTAATCAACTTATGTTTGTTTAAACGCTTTCAGACTCAGGTGAGTCTCATAGCCCCTCTTTTACTGTTTTACTCAGGGGTGTGATATATTGCTCAACTTTTAACATGTGAACGCAAGTACCAACTTTTCATATACTACATGAGTTTTTCGAAACTAATCATTTTAAAGTCCTCCGTCAGCATAGTTGTTAATACGTTGTAGCGTGAATATTAGTATATGGTACCATATAGGATTGACCCACCTCGTCCGGGTTAGCAAGCACTAACCGGGTAAACGGACGTACTAATATTTGGGAAGACGAATGTGGATTTGGCATTCGTGGAGGCACCTCGCCCGGAATTCTCTATAGGGGACCCGGCCCTCGAGTTAAGCTCAACTATGTGCTCATGGCTGTATACATGATGACTATCATTTAATTGCTGGATGCAATTCATTATTTAATTGCTGGATGCAATTCATTATTTAAATCTTGCGGTTCATACTATATTAACTGATTTCAAACCTGTGAGCTCACCAGCTTTTAGCTGACCTTTTAGCATATATCGCAGGTACCAAGCAGTAGGATGTTTCTGCTTCAGGATTTTAGCTCGAGTCAGCATACAGACGATCGAGATTTTCTTGCATTAGTATATTTTGTTCAAGTACTTATGTACTGAAATCTCATTTTATTTAAACTCGAGCTATGTAAAGCTTTAAATGTTGTAAACATTTCAGTTATCAATATATTTTGTTAAAATGATGCATATAGAGTCGTTTACTATATATCTTTGTGCTTTGTTATTGATTAGTAACACCCAAATCAAGCTTCCGCAAATCATTAAATTTGGGGGTGTTACAGATTGGTATCAGAGCCTAAGGTTATAGTGAACTAGGTTGCATTTAGTGGACCTAGACTATGACCATTAGGCGGTATTCCTTATTAGGTATAACTGGTTCAGTGATTACGTCATACGAGTTTAATTTAACATAGCCTGATCAACTATGTACAATTAAGCAAAGATGATGTAAGATCTGAAAGTAGTTATGGCTGAACAGGGTACAATAGAAGACTCTGACCTCGAGAGAACCGAGACTTAAACATGTTTATGCTAGACACTCAATAGGCTATATTATATAGGAACTATATGAATATAGGTCTCAATCTTACTAATGCTTTATCTCAGAAATGGCAAACACACCATCAAATTCATCTCGCTCTCAATCCGGGTCGCAGAACCCAAGGGTAGCTAGGAGGAACGCCAGGTTGCCTCGAGCTGGCCCGTACCCCACTCACTTCACCTTGCCGGCCCTAGCCGCTAGGGTGAACCAACACGAGCAGCAACTTCGCACCATGGATGTCGTGCTGCAGGAAACGAACGAAAACTGGAGACTTACATCCCTTGAAGGCATCGAACAAGTCTCAGACGACCTTGAAACCACAAACAACAACATGGATGTCCTTCGCAACCAAGTAATAGAAATAAGCATGGAAAATGCCCTTCTACGTCAAAGGATGGAAGAATGTGAACAACGTTCACATGAAGCAGAAGAGTATGCCCGTGGACGAACACAACGACTGGCACTAGCAGAAGATAACGCCCGTCAAGCTAGCAGTCTTGCAAACACTGTGGACCATCTTGTCACTATGATGGAACAAATTAATCTACGTTAAGACTAGTGTAGTCTTTGTCTTGAAATTTATCCTGTAATCTAGTAACTATCTAAGCGCTACTCTATAATTAGTCGGATGTAACAATTCCCGACACCTTTTGTAATACATCCGTAGGATGTAACCTTTGAACTCGTATTATCTATCAAATGTTCCTTGTTGTTTCTACTTATACCAATTGCCATAATTCTTTTTCATATTGATGTTATGTGTTACTGCTTTTATACATGTACATCTATAACAAATACAACTGTCCTACGAAATCTCATGTATCTTCATTTCTTTTATTGAAGAATCATGCCGCCAAAGTCAAGACCATACACCGATGCTCAGCTTACATCGCTTATAACCCAGGCTGTTACTGAAGCCTTGGCTCGAAATACTCCTCAAAACTCCACGAGAAACAACGATGCCGCTGAAACCCCTGCTGCTAAACCTTGTTCTTACAAGGACTTTCAAAGTTGCAAACCCTCAAGCTTCAAGGGTTCTGAAGGAGCCATCGGACTGATCAGATGGTTCGAAAAGATGGAAACTGTTTTCCGTGTCAGCAAATGCGTGGAGAACGACAAAGTAAACTTCGCCACCTGCTCTCTCGAAGATGATGCCCACTCTTGGTGGAATTCATATACCCAATCAGTGGGTGCTGACATTGCCTACCAACTAACTTGGGAGGACTTGAAAGCAAAACTCACTGCCAAATACTGCTCAATCGCTAAACTCCAAAAGCTGGACGAGGAGTTCTGGAACCTAAAGGTTCAGGGTGGTGACATTGATGGTTATACCACCAGATTTCAACAACTTGCCACCCTTCGCCCAGCCATGGTGAGCACCGAACCTGATAAAATCAGGAAGTACATCCTTGGCCTTCCTGAGCCTGTTCGGGGGCATGTTGCCTCTTCCAACCAAACCACCATTGACGGTGCAATCCTGTTGGCCCAAGACCTGATGTCCATGAGCCAAGATTCTGAACCACCGACTTCATCCTCCCAAAACAACAAACGAAAGTGGTCGGACTACCACAATAACCACTCCAGCCAACAAAACAAGAAACCCGACACCATCAAAGCCTACAACACCACCACATACATCACACGGGGCTACACTGGGAACAAACCCTATTGTTCCAAGTGCAGTCGTCACCATGAAGGTTCCTGTGGTCCCTTTTGCAACAACTGCAAGAGGTACGGCCACCTCACCAAAGATTGCAATTCTCCTGCCAACAACAATTCCAACAACAACACCAGACCACCCAAAGTCTGCTTTGAGTGTGGGAAACCAGGGCACTTCAGGGACACGTGCCCAAAGCTGAAGAATAACAACAACAACAACAACCGCAACAGCAACAACAACAACAACACCCGAAGCAGAGCCTTCGTCATCAAATCTGGGGACGCCCGCCAAGACCCGAATGTGGTCTCGGGTATGTTCCTCCTCAACAACTTAAATGCTTCTGTTCTATTTGATACTGGTGCTGATAGAAGCTTTATCTCTGATGACTTTTGCCCACTACTTGACATCAATCCTGTTGCCTTAGATGTTAAGTACACTGTAGAGCTAGCAAATGGGGAACTTATAGAAACCGATAGTGTGATACCTAATTGCACTTTAAATCTAGCTGACGAAACCTTTTCAACCGATCTTGTACCCGTTGAAATTGGAAGTTTCGACGTCATCATTGGAATGGACTGGTTGTCCAAACACCGAGCTGAAATCATTTGTTACGATAAGATCGTCCGCATTCCACTCGCTGCCGGTGGAACCTTGATCATACAGGGGGAGACCGGTGGGACGGGACTCAATATCATCTCTTGCTTACAAACCCGAAAATTTCTGAGAAAGGGTTACCCCGCAATACTTGCACACATCACAGAGAAGAAGTCGGGGGAGAAGCGACTTGAGGATGTGCCAATTGTTAGAGACTTTCCCGAAGTCTTTCCGGAAGAACTACCTGGTTTACCTCCACCTAGACAGGTTGAGTTCTCAATTGATCTCGTGCCGGGTGCCGCACCGGTGGCCCGTGCACCGTACCGTTTAGCCCAATCCGAACTTCAGGAGTTGTCTTCTCAGTTACAGGAACTTCTGGATAGAGGATTCATCAGGCCGAGTTCTTCACCTTGGGGAGCTCCAGTCTTATTTGTTAAAAAGAAGGACGGTTCATTCCGAATGTGCATCGACTACCGAGAGCTGAACAAATTGACCGTCAAGAACCATGATCCACTTCCTCGCATTGATGATCTATTCGACCAACTTCAGGGTTCAAGTTTCTACTCAAAAATCGACCTGCGATCAGGATATCACCAATTACGAGTTCGCGACACCGATATTCCAAAAACTGCTTTCAGGACTCGCTACGGGCACTACGAATTCCAAGTGATGCCCTTTGGTCTAACAAACGCACTGGCTGTATTCATGGACCTTATGAATCGGGTGTGCAAACCTTACCTCGACAAGTTTGTCATTGTTTTTATCGATGACATACTCATTTACTCGCGCAACGAGCAAGAACATGCGCAACACCTCAAAACCATCCTTGAACTACTTAGACACGAGGAGCTGTATGCAAAATTCTCTAAGTGTGAGTTCTGGATCCAAACTGTTCAATTCCTTGGTCACGTGATCAACAGTCAGGGAATTCACGTTGACCCATCAAAAATCGAGGCTATCAAAGACTGGCAAGCACCCACCTCTGCAACTGAAGTACGACAATTCTTGGGTCTTGCTGGGTACTATCGGCGATTTATCGAAAACTTCTCTAAAATAGCTCAACCACTCACGGTACTGACTCAGAAGGACAAAAGGTTCGATTGGACCGATAAACAAGAGTCAGCGTTCCAACTTCTGAAACAAAAGCTTTGCAGTGCTCCAATTCTATCCTTACCCGAAGGCACCGATGACTTCGTGGTATACTGCGATGCTTCTCACCAAGGTCTCGGTTGCGTATTGATGCAACGAGATAAAGTCATTCCTTATGCCTCACGACAGCTGAAAATTCACGAAAAGAACTACACCACTCATGATCTCGAACTTGGAGCTGTCGTTTTTGCTCTCAAAATCTGGAGACATTATCTCTACGGCACTAAGTGCACCATCTTTACCGACCACAAAAGTCTCCAACATATATTCGATCAGAAGGATCTCAACATGAGGCAACGTCGATGGGTCGAGTTGCTTACCGATTACGATTGCGTGATCAAGTATCATCCAGGGAAGGCTAATGTTGTAGCCGATGCCCTCAGTCGAAAGGAACGATTAAAACCTCTTCGAGTCCGAGCCCTCAGTATGACCATTCACAACGATCTTACCATTCAAATTCATACCGCTCAGATCGAAGCCCTGAAACATGAAAACATCAAAAATGAAGCCTTACGGGGTATTGACAAACAATTCGAAATCAGACCTAACGGGATTAGGTATTTCTCAAACTTAATTTGGTTGCCTAGTTTTGGGAACCTACGAGACTTGGTGATGGATGAAGCTCACAAGTCTAAATATTCTATCCATCCGGGATCCGATAAGATGTACCACGGCATCAAGGAATTTTATTGGTGGCCGAACATGAAAGCCGAAATCGCTACTTACGTCAGCAAGTGCCTTACTTGCTCAAAAGTCAAAACCGAACATCAAAAGCCTTCCGGCTTACTTCAACAACCCGATATCCCTGAATGGAAATGGGAACAAATTGCCATGGATTTCATAACCAAACTACCCAAGTCGTCGAACGGTTGCGATACCATTTGGGTGATCGTTGACCGCCTCACCAAATCTGCTCATTTCCTGGCAATCAAGGAAAACGATAAAATGGAACGCCTTGCACAAATCTACATCAAGGAAATCGTTTCTCAACACGGTGTTCCAATCTCGATCATCTCTGACAGAGATGCCCGCTTCACTTCACACTTTTGGCAGTCACTTCAAAAAGCATTGGGTACTCGCCTCGATATGAGCACCGCGTACCATCCTCAAACCGATGGCCAAAGTGAACGAACCATTCAGACACTGGAAGATATGCTACGCGCCTGCGTAGTTGATTTCGGTACAAACTGGGAAAGACATCTACCGTTGTGCGAATTCTAGTACAATAACAGCTATCACGCTAGCATTAAGGCTGCACCTTTTGAGGCACTGTACGGTCGTAAGTGCCGATCACCGATCTGTTGGACTGAAGTGGGAGATAGTCAACTCACTGGTCCTGAACTCATACACGCCACCACTGAGAAAATAGTGGAAATCCAAAATCGACTCAAAGCCGCACGTGATCGTCAGAAAAGTTATGCTGACGTGAGACGCAAACCACTCGAGTTCCAAGTTGGGGATCGAGTACTCTTAAAAGTATCGCCCTGGAAAGGCGTCATCCGTTTTGGCAAACGCGGGAAGTTAAATCCCAGGTACATCGGGCCTTTTGAGATCCTCGAACGGATTGGGCCAGTAGCTTATCGATTGCAGCTGCCATCCGAACTCAGCAGCGTGTACCCCACTTTTCATATTTCAAATTTGAAGAAGTGTCTGTCTGATGAGACACTTATCATTCCACTAGATGAAATTCGTGTTGACGATAAACTTCACTTCGTTGAGGAACCCGCTGAAATTATGGACCGTGAGGTCAAACAACTGAAACAAAGTCGTATTCCCATCGTCAAGGTCAGATGGAATTCGCGGCGTGGTCCGGAATTCACCTGGGAACGGGAAGACCAAATGCGACTCAAATATCCTCAACTATTCACTGATTCTACCTCAAACACGACTTCGAACTAAATTTCGGGACGAAATTCTTCTAACAGTGGGAGAATGTAACACCCGCCAAATTAGGACTAGTAATTAGTGCCTAATCATACGTTAATACATGTAATTAGTTCTGTGTTAGGCTAATTAATGTATCGAATTATATATATTGTTGAATATATACGGAAATGCGATTTGATTAAATCGTACAAAATTTAAATCGAATGTATTTCGGTTCCATAAAATACGGACGTTGGTGACCAATTTTATTAAGTAACACTGTTATGCTAAGAATATCATTTTAATAATGCTCGAATTACAATTCGTATCGTACAAACAGAACTTGCACAATTTAAAATATTTAACGCGCAAACTAACTTACATTTTATAACTCAAATATAAATTGATTAGTAAAATATCTAAATAAAATATCGCGTAATAATTTGTATTTTAAAACGTACCAACTAATATGTAAAATAATTATTTAACGTTTGATCGACGGAGAAAACGAACACCGCACGGAGCGGAAACGCGGGGCGAAAAATGGGAGCTTAACCTCCCATTCCCCTCCCTTTTCCTCATTTCTTTCTCAACTCTCTCTCTCTCTTCTTTTCCTCTTTCCTTTTCTCTCAAACAAATCACCACCTCCATCCATCCAAATCGCAAAATAAACATATCAAACGACTTCGGATCTTCAAGATTTTTAGAGATTCACGACCACCACGCAACGATCTATCTTCCTATCTTTCCGAAATTTCATTTCGGCGATTTGTAAGTTTCCGACACAACTCCAAAAACTCTCGTTTCTAAGTATTATCACTTGCTAGTTGTTTGTATAACCTTATAATGTCCTAAAATGGGTTGGGTAAAAATATTAGGCTGATCGATGGCCGGAAAATGCGTTTTTGAAGTTGAAACTCCGATCAGATCCCGTACGTCGCATTTGGCCTGGAGCAAATGCGACGCAGCGACTTACGTCGCACGAATCCTCGACGTCGCATATAGCGACGCAGCCTATTACGTCGCATTGACTTGCGAATGTCACACATAGCGACGCAGACCTTAACGTCGCCAACTTAACCAACGTCGCATTAGCGACGCAAACCCTACGTCGCATTGAATTTCGAACGTCGCAAAATGTGACGCAAGCACTCACGTCGCACCCAACGTCGCACCCAACGTCGCACAAACCAGAAAACTCAGATTTTTACTAAGTGTCGAGACCTAAAATTTTAACACCTGATTTTACCCAAATTCGGATCCAGATGCGTTTTTCGTCAAAGCAATATAGTAGAAATAAAAATTTTCCAAGCTGACCTGGCAGCTCGACCCCAGCCAGGGGCTCTGCCCCTTGGACCCCGCTACCAGGGGCGCTCAGGTACATCGGGCCTTTTGAGATCCTCGAACGGATTGGCCCAGTAGCTTATCGATTGCAGCTGCCATCCGAACTCAGCAGCGTGCACCCCACTTTTCATATTTCATATTTGAAGAAGTGTCTGTCTGATGAGACACTTATCATTCCACTAGATGAAATTCGTGTTGACGATAAACTTCACTTCGTTGAGGAACCCACTGAAATTATGGACCGTGAGGTCAAACAACTGAAACAAAGTCGAATTCCCATCGTCAAGGTCAGATGGAATTCGCCGCATGGTCCGGAATTCACCTGGGAACGGGAAGACCAAATGCGACTCAAATATCCTCAACTATTCACTGATTCTACCTCAAACACGACTTCGAACTAAATTTCGGGACGAAATTCTTCTAACAGGGGGAGAATGTAACACCCGCCAAATTATGACTAGTAATTAGTGCCTAATCATACGTTAATACATGTAATTAGTTCTGTGTTAGGCTAATTAATGTATCGAATTATATATATTGTTGAATATATACGGAAATGCGATTTGATTAAATCGTACACAATTTAAATCGAATGTATTTCGGTTCCATAAAATACGGACGTTGGTGACCAATTTTATTAAGCAACACTGTTATGTTAAGAATATCATTTTAATAATGCTCGAATTACAATTCGTATCGTACAAACAGAACTTGCACAATTTAAAATATTTAACGCGCAAACTAACTTACATTTTATAACTCAAATATAAATTGATTAGTAAAATATCTAAATAAAATATCGCGTAATAATTTGTATTTTAAAACGTACCAACTAATATGTAAAATAATTATTTAACGTTTGATCGACGGAGAAAACGAACACCGCACGGAGCGGAAACGCGGGGCGAAAAATGGGAGCTTAACCTCCCATTCCCCTCCCTTTTCCTCATTTCTTTCTCAACTATCTCTCTCTCTTCTTTTCCTCTTTCCTTTTCTCTCAAACAAATCACCACCTCCATCCATCCAAATCGCAAAATAAACATATCAAACGACTTCGGATCTTCAAGATTTTTAGAGATTCACGACCACCACGCAACGATCTATCTTCCTATCTTTCCGAAATTTCATTTCGGCTATTTGTAAGTTTCCGACACAACTCCGAAAACTCTCGTTTCTAAGTATTATCACTTGCTAGTTGTTTGTATAACCTTATAATGTCCTAAAATGGGTTGGGTAAAAATATTAGGCTGATCGATGGCCGGAAAATGCGTTTTTGAAGTTGAAACTCCGATCAGATCCCGTACGTCGCATTTGGCCTGGAGCAAATGCGACGCAGCGACTTACGTCGCACGAATCCTCGACGTCGCATATAGCGACGCAGCCTATTACGTCGCATTGACTTGCGAATGTCGCACATAGCGACGCAGACCTTAACGTCGCCAACTTAACCAACGTCGCATTAGCGACGCAGAACCCTACATCGCATTGAATTGCGAACGTCGCAAAATGCGACGCAAGCACTCACGTCGCACCCAACGTCGCACCCAACGTCGCACAAACAAGAAAACTCAGATTTTTACTAAGTGTCGAGACCTAAAATTTTAACACCTGATTTTACCCAAATTCGGATCCAGATGCGTTTTTCGTCAAAGCAATATAGTAGAAATAAAAATTTTCCAAGCTGACCTGGCAGCTCGACCCCAGTCAGGGGCTCTGCCCCTTGGACCCCGCTACCAGGGGCGCTGCCCCCGGACCCCAGTACTTAGATTCCATAACGGCTTCTAAAACACAATCAAAACACATTTTTCAAGTAAAACGCCACGAAATCAAAATAATAATAGTTGAGATTATTATTACAAATCCGTCACCAACGGGCCGTACACTTTTCCAACACTTAAACGTATCAACCAAATAGTGGAGATTTGGACATTATAGTTTAATGAACAACTACAAGGGTGATCTTTTGAGATACCCAATCATGATTATAACCATCGCGTGTCGTGGACACCCTCAGGTTACAAGTCTTTGGACTTCATACTCGGCTAATCAACTTACGTTTGTTTAAACGCTTTCAGACTCAGGTGAGTCTCATAGCCCCTCTTTTACTGTTTTAATCAGGGGTGTGATATATTGCTCAACTTTTAACATGTGAACGCAAGTACCAACTTTTCATATACTACATGAGTTTTTCGAAACTAATCATTTTAAAGTCCTCCGTCAGCATAGTTGTTAATACGTTGTAGCGTGAATATTAGTATATGGTACCATATAGGATTGACCCACCTCGTCCGGGTTAGCAAGCACTAACTGGGTAAACGGACGTACTAATATTTGGGAAGACGAATGTGGATTAGGCATTCGTGGAGGAACCTCGCCCGGAATTCTCTATAGGGGACCCGGCCCTCGAGTTAAGCTCAACTACGTGCTCATGGCTGTATACACGATGACTATCATTTAATTGCTAGATGCAATTCATTATTTAATTGCTGGATGCAATTCATTATTTAAATCTTGCGGTTCATACTATATTAACTGATTTCAAACCTGTGAGCTCACCAGCTTTTAGCTGACCTTTTAGCATATATCGCAGGTACCAAGCAGTAGGATGTTTCTGCTTCAGGATTTTAGCTCGAGTCAGCATACAGACGATCGAGATTTTCTTGCATTAGTATATTTTGTTCAAGTACTTATGTACTGAAATCTCATTTTATTTAAACTCGAGCTATGTAAAGCTTTAAATGTTGTAAACATTTCAGTTATCAATATATTTTGTTAAAATGACGCATATAGAGTCGTTTACTATATATCTTTGTGCTTTGTTATTGATTAGTAACACCCAAATCAAGCTTCCGCAAATCATTAAATTTGGGGGTGTTACAGCATTGGTCAATTTCTCTTTAAGGAGATTGAAGGCCTTCAGACACTCATCAGTGAAGACAAATGGTGCATCCTTCTCAAGGAGTTTATTCATATGGATGGCGACTTTAGAGAAGTCTTTAATGAACCGCCGATAGAAACCAGCATGGCCTAGAAAACTTCTAACTCCTTTGACATTAGTGGGAGGTGGAAGATTGGCAATAACATCCACTTTGCCTCGGTCTACCTCTATGCCTACACTCAAAATCTTGTGCCCGAGAACAATACCTTCTCGAACCATGAAATGGCATTTTTCCCAGTTAAGCACAAGATTGGCTTTCTCACATCTAACAAGCATTTTCTCAAGATTAAGAAGACATGCATCAAAGGTGTTACCGAAGACGGAGAAGTCATCCATAAACACCTCCATACATTCTTCTATCGTATCATGGAAGATCGCCATCATGCACCTTTGGAAGGTAGCAGGGGCGTTGCAAAGACCAAATGGCATGCGTTTATATGAGAAAGTACCATAGGGACACGTGAAGGTGGTTTTCTCTTGTTCTTCGGGCGCAATTGGGATTTGGAAGTAGCCCGAGAAACCATCAAGAAAACAATAGAAACTATTTCCCGACAACCTTTCCAACATTTGGTCGATGAAAGGTAGGGGAAAGTGGTCCTTCCTAGTGGCATCGTTTAACTTCCTATAGTCTATGCAAACCCTCCAACCCGTAACAGTCCTCGTGGGGATAAGCTCCTATTTTCATTGGTGATCACAGTGATACCCCCCTTTTTGGGTACCACTTGAACGGGGCTTACCCATGGACTATCGGAAATAAGGTAGATCAAACCCGCATCAAGCAACTTAATCACTTCTTTCTTAACGACATCTTTCATGTTAGGATTTAATCTCCTTTGTCTTTGCACCACAGGTTTAAAATTATCTTCCATTAAAATTTTGTGAGTGCAATACGAAGGACTTATACCCTTAATGTCATTAATTTTCCATGCTATGGCCGGTTTATGGGCTTTTAGCACAGAAATGAGTTGAGATTTTTCACTTACAGTGAGAGATGAGGAGATTATAACAGGCAATTGAGATTCGCCTTGTAAGTAAGCATATTCCAAATGACTTGGAAGTGGCTTAAGCTCCAAAACTGGTGGTTCCTCAATTGAAGACTTGTAACGATATCGATCCTCTTTCTTCAACTCTTCAAACTCTTCAGTTGTGGGCTCATAGCCTTCCGCCATGAGAGCGGTTAACTCCCCCACAATGTCTTCCAACAACTCGTCATCCTGCTCTCCAAGTGGACAAACACCTGTACCCTGCAATTCTGGAAATTCTTGCAACAACTCCAAATGCGTGTCTACAGTTTGTATATAATAACACGAATCATCAGTAGAATTGGAATATTGCATGGAACGATCAACAGAAAAAGTAACACTCTCATCTTCTATGCTTAAGGTTAGTTTTCGGTTAAAAACATCTATTATAGCCCTAGCCGTATTTAAGAATGGTCGGCCTAAGATGAGAGGTACCTGATTGTCCTCTTCCATATCAAAGATCACAAAATCAGCAGGAAAAACTAAAGTACCAACTTTAACTAGCATGTTTTTAATTATACCCTTAGGATATTTAATTGATCTATCTACTAGTTGTATGCTCATTCGTGTTGGCTTTAATCACCTATGTCTAGTTTAACAAACAAACAATATGGCAATAAGTTAATACTAGAACCTAAGTCCGCTAATGCACGCATTGAACTAAGACTACCAAGAAAACATGGAATGGTAAAACTTCCCGGATCTGATAGCTTTTCGGGTAGCTTGTTCAATAAAACCGCCGAGCATGTAGCATTCATGGTCACCGCTGGAAGCTCCTCCATCTTCCGCCTGTTGGTGAGTAAGTCCTTCAGAAACTTCGCATACTTTGGCATACCTGAAATCACATCAATAAACGGAAGATTAACATTAATTTGTTTGAACATATCCAAAAATTTAGACTGTTCAGCCGCAAGCTTCTCCTTCTTCAGCTGGTTCGGGTAAGGAATGGGTGGTTGGTGCGGCTTCACTACTGGTTTGACTGGAACTTTACTTTGTGGCCTTTTGATGTTCCCTTGGTCTTCATCAACCACCGGTGTTGGTTCCTTATCCTTCTCCTTCTCCTTCTCCTTAGCAGGCACGTGTGACAATGGAATAGAATCATTGGAGATGTTAGGCATAACAGGTGGCTCGAGCACCGTTCCACTCCTGAGGGTGATCGCCTTTGCTTGCTCGTTCCGAGGGTTAACTTTTGTATCACTCGGCAGGGTACCAGGTTGCCTCTTAGCTAACATCCTTGAGATGTTACTAACCTCCTGTTCCAAAGTATGAATAGAAGCCTGTTGGTTTCTCAATGACTGAGAAGTTGCTTCATTTGTTTGACTTTGAGTTGCGACAAACTTGTTAACATTTCCAAGCTTGGCTTCTTCACTTCTTGCTGTGGTTGTGGTTGCTGTAGTTGGTAATAACCGGAACCTGACCGTTGATAAGGCGTGTTATAATTCCTGTTGAAGTTGTTCCTCTGAAAGTTATTCGATCTCTGATTCAAGAACGAAACATTCTCCAACTGTTCCATTGGTTTATCCGCATCACAATCCTTGGTCAAATGCATACCCCCACACGTCTCACAACCAACTTTAATCGCGTGAATATCCTTAGTCATCTTCTCCATTTTCCTACCAAATGTTGCCATTTGAACAGTTAAGGCAGCAATACTATCACTGGCTTCAGCACTAGCTACTTTGGATCTAGACTTTTCCTTCTTTTGATGCCACTCATGAGTGTGAGCGGCCAATTCAGCAATGACAGTATGAGCTTGGGTAGCTGTCTTCTTCATTATAGAACCCCCTGCTGCAGTATCTATAGCCTTTCTGGTATCCACATCGGCTCCCTTGTAGAATATCTGCACCTTTTGGAAGGTGTTCAAACCATGTTGCGGACAACTTCGAAGCATCTTCCCAAACCAAGTCCATGCTTCATACATAGTTTCTGAAGGTTTCTGTTCAAATTGGGTAATATCTCCCTGTAGCTCAGCTGCTTTTGAAGCAGGGAAAAATCTCTAAAGAAACATGTCAACCATGCCTTCCCAAGTTGTGATCTCTCCTTCTGGCAAAGAATCCAGCCAGTCTTTAGTCTCTCCCGTGAGAGTCCAAGGAAAAACTCTGAGGTAAATCACCTCATTATCAACAGCTCGCAATTTGAATAGAGTGCAAATCCCCAAAAAATTTCTCATATGTTCATTTGGGTCTTCTTTTTCAGCTCCACTAAACTGGCATTGGTTACTGATCATATGCAGAAATTGCCCCTTGATCTCAAAGTCATCCGTAATCGCGAGCTGAGTAATAGCTGAACCCTGACCATCCCGAGTGGCCTGCATCCGAGTTTCCATGGTCTGAGTTTCTGGGTCAGCCATTTCAGATTTTGGTGTTTCTTCCTGTTCGGTGTTTGGTTCTAACTGAAAATTAGTAGGTGTGATGTTTTTCCGCGCTAGCCTCCTAAACTCTCTTTCTGGGTCGAAGAACGGCTAAAGAAGTGGTGATTTGGAGGTACGGGTCATAAACTACCTGAAATTTGTCAACACAAACCAACAAACAGATTAAAAGCACCGACACTATAAAATAAAATAATAAAATAACAATAAAAATGAAAACAACTAAATTACTAGAATAAAATTAAAAACTTAAAATAACGCAACTGGTCCCCGGTAGCGGCGCCAAAAACTTGATGTGCTACGATCAGGTTATAAAATTTAAATAGAAAATACCAAAGATCTAGACTAAAACACAACTAGGCAAGTGTACCTAGTCGCACAATAGTATAGTAAAGGTAAACTCCGGTTAAGTTCGTCTCCTCAGGGAACAGTGTAATGATTATTTTAAGCAATTAATTTATCTAATAATTAAACTAACAAAGTAAGTAAAAATTGGGAGTTTTTGTGTCTTTTAACGACAGACAGTCAAAGAAAATTATTTAACTAATAATTGAATAATAAAAGCAATTAAAAGATAGTTGTACTCAAATATAGAAAATATACTTGTTTAGACCTTTTGACATATAGTTTATTGGATATTTTGGTTTAAGAACTGGATCAGATTTAGTCCACCTAGAAAACACAATTCGGATTACAAGTTGTCACATAATAACCACCTAGTCAAGATTATACAATCCAAGTGTCCTTGAAATTTAAAACCTCTTAACTATGGATTATGTAATCAATGAAATCACAAATTAACTTATAGTCTTACTTTCATAAAAACTATTAACCATACAAGATATCTCTAAATTATGGTCCACCAATATTATAAATCAATCAAACAATTCAAGTCTTCTAATCACGTCTAATCAGAATTCACAATCGATCACTCAATTGACAAAGTAACAATATTATGCAAAAGCTATCACTAATTGCAAAGCAATAAAGTCACTACTTGAATTAATCAACCAATAAATAATATCAATCGTTCTTTCGTTATCGAGAAATCAAAGTATATAAATCCAATCACGAAAATATATCCAAACTAGATTGCAAAATCGGTCTAAACAAGTACTAGAAACTTAGCCCATAAGCATGGGTTCAGCAAAACGATAAATCAAACACAAAGACATGTTCATAATCGAGTAAATAATGAAGATACCAATGTTGTCGATGAACAGAATCAATCTCCTAGCTTCGAACGGGTGGAAACGGAAGATTCGGACCCTAGGTATCCCTAAGAGTCACCCTTTGGCTTCTGAATTCGGCTGAATGAAGATTAGGGTTAAACAATGCATGAAAAGTCGAATTTATACCCATTTCTGGCCGAATCGATCCATCCTCCGGATGGATGTTAAAGCCCATATTCTGATTCCGCGTCTGATCCAGCTTGGCCCAACCAATCCATACGCCGGATGGATTAATCCATCCGCCGTATGGAATGAAACTTTTAACCTTTTCCTCAGCCGATCCCAACAATTCCTTTAGCTTCTAATTTTCATAATTTTCTTCAATAATAACTCAATTTCTGCTTCTTTTTGATCCAAGATCCAATAAATACCCTAAATGCAAATATAAACGAATTAAGTACCTAAAATATCATAAATACAATAAAAGTATATAAAATTATGGGAATATTAATATATAAATATAATACTTATTTGATGCTATCAAATATCCCCACACTTAAGTTCTGTTTGTCCTCAAGTAGATATATTTTCATCATAAAAACTTGATAAGCATCAAACTAATATTTAATAATCAAAATACTCAAATTAAAAATCTGTTTCATACTTTAAAACTTTAAACAATTTAATTAACATGGATAATAATAATGTACAAATAAAAATTATTATTATTATTATTGCAATATATAGCTCATGAATGATTACTAATATATTTATCCACATTAAACAATCTATACTCATATCTCTGAATACACCTTTATTGTTAGTATGTATATTACTTATGATTTCTACATATGATATACTCTTACACTTAATCATGCATTTTCCTTTTATATTCAAAATAAATATATGAAATTCATTTTTAAGAATCAAGACATTGGTGACAGGTCTGCATTTTCATGCAACAAAGCGACATAACTTGATTCAAGTAAAGCAAAACCTTTTAAATCAAGGGAGATGATACTTCCACAGGCATCTTTTATTTTTACACAGGCAAATCAATATGCAAAGACAATTATACCCCTCATATTACCTGGTTTTTCCCTTTTAACAGTTTTCACGAACCCAACACTACTACATACTTTAATTATATTTCATTTCCGGCTGCCTCTCATCCATCGACGACAGACCATATTCCGGTAACGTTTCTCGATCTCCCCCTCATATTAAACTCATATGCTAAGAATCGATGCCAACACATATCGATTCTCTTTTTCTTTAGTTGGACACAAACATCTCAAAAAAACATTCAATAAACAATAACAATAATACATTAATACTCCGTCAAAATCAAATTCAGGCAACGAGAAAGTTGTTACACCCAATTGAAGATTGAAGAAACAAAGTTCAGGATAATGATTTAACAAAGATATTTCCTTTTAGTTGGGCTGTATAAAACCCTAATCCTTTTCTAAAAAAAATAAATATATAACCCCAGTAATAAGTGGCATATCTTTTAGTGTGAATCTTACGGTGGAAGTAAGCCGGATACATCCGAGCTGACGGAAGTGAGTTTGACAAAAATGAACCACCGTGTAAATGCGAAAAAAACATAAATGAAATAAAGAGTAAAATTGTTAGATAAATACAAGGGTATATATGTCTTTATACATTGATTTGCCTGTGCACACATAAAAGGTTCCTGTGGAAATATCAGCTGCCTTAAATCAAACCAACGGTGACAGGTCTATACCTTAGTATAACAAAGCGACATAGTTTGATTAATTTGAATTTAGTTTGAAAGATTTTTCTTTCTTTTGCTTTATTTTTAAGAATACTAATTAGAGACCAGGTCTGTACTTTCGTACAACAGAGGAAACAATTAGTAGACTCCCAAATGGTTGCATATATGTATCAAAAATATAAAATTAATTGCATGATAAATCTAAGAATTAAGACTTTTATGTCATACATCATATTGCTTCTTTCATAAAATAATATACAAGTTATTTTATCAATTCCTTAAAATTCAGAAATCCTCATATAGATTACCTATTAGTACATCATATTATGTAACTATATATCACTTATTATTATTTTGCTTACGTTATATGTACAAAACAGTTAAACCATGCTAAAGTCTAAATCTTTAAATATAAAACAAAACTTTTAACAAAAATATTCTAACTAATAAATATTTAGTTTTTAACTCAAAAATTTTAAATTTGATGAAAATTTAAGAAAAAATATAATATAAGGACAAGTAAACATTTAAGTAATAGTTAAATACAAAAAATTCTTTTCTACCCCAATCCCCACATTTAAATTATACAATGTCCTCATTGTATATAAATATATAAAAATAAAGTGAGAAAAGGAAGAAAATAAATTAGAACGAAACACTCCCCTGACTTAGAAGCGATTATCTTGATCGGTTCAGCGTAATTAAGCTATCTTGCGATCTGTATTCAATAATATACAACAGCACACTTTCGTAGGCATCACGATTGCATTTAGCGTATGCAATAAGCCTTTAAACCCCTTAGTATCCCGAGTGGATGAGTTATAGTCTCGTGAGGGTTTACAGGGAACACACCCACAAAGTTCAAAAGTACCTGCATTGTTAATAAACAAAATAAAACAACAAAAATGAAAATAATATACAATTTACAAAGCTTAATTATTAAAGTCTTAAGCTTGACTCAACCCCGAATTTCAACGTTGTGTGGGGTGAAAGTTGAGGTCAACTTCATCCTCAACTTCTAACGGTCCATCCACATAGTGCTTAATCCTGTGACCATTCACTTTGAACAAAACACCATCTAAATTCTCTAGCTCAACTGTACCGTACGGAAAAACTTGTTTCACAAAGTAAGGACCAGACCACCTAGATTTCAACTTTCCAGGAAAAATTTTAAACCGAGAGTTAAAGAGAAGGACCCGATCCCCCACTTTAAACTCTTTTTTACCCCTTAATCTTTGGTCATGCCATTTCTTGGTCTTTTCCTTATAAATGAGTGAATTTTCATAAGCATCGTGCCTAAGCTCATCTAACTCATTTAACTGCATCAATCTAAGGCGACCCGCTTCTTTGATATCAAGATTACATGTCTTAAGAGCCCAATAGGCTTTGTGCTCAATCTCCACCGGGAGATGACATGCTTTCCCATAAACAAGTCGGAAAGGTGTAGTCCCTAAAGGTGTCTTATAGGCCGTTCGGAAGGCCCAAAGAGCATCATCAAGCTTGGTAGACCACTCCTTCGGATTTGAACCTACGGTCTTTTCTAAGATTCTTTTTAAACCACGGTTTGTATTCTCAACTTGGCCACTTGTTTGGGGGTGGTAAGGTGTAGAAATTCTATGAGTCACCCCATATCGTTTCAATGCCTTTTCAAGTTGAGCGTTACAAAAGTGAGTCCCCCGATCGCTTATGAGAGCCTTTGGAGTACCAAAACGGGCAAAAAGACGTTTCAAGAAGTTAAGAACTACTCGTGCATCGTTATTAGGGAGAGCTTGCGCTTCCGCCCATTTAGAGACATAATCGAGCGCAACGAGTATATAGAGGTTCTTATGAGAATTAGGAAACGGACCCATGAAATCTATCCCCCAAATATCGAAAACCTCACAAACTTGGATGAAATTTTGGGGCATTTCATCCCGTGATGAAATTTTTCCGGCCCTCTGACAAGCGTCACAAGATTTAACTAGGTTCAAGGCATCTTTGAAAATGGACGGCCAATAGAAATCCGCCTCATAAACCTTTCGGCCCGTGAGTTGTGGTCCGTAATGACCTCCGGCGGGACCTAGGTGACAATGAAGTAAAATCTTCCCAGCTTCATTTCCAAACACATATCTACGAATCACACTATCCGGACAACTTCTAAAGAGATGTGGGTCTTCCCAAAAATAGTATTTGATGTCACTAAATAATTTCTTCTTTTGTTGGTGTGACATACCCTTTTGGAGGACACCACCGGCTAAGTAGTTTGCGATGTCCGCAAACCAAGGGACTTCATTACTCTCGACTTTCATGAGAGATTCATTAGGAAAGTCGTCATCAATAGTAGATTCATTTAGAACCTCCAACTCGGGATTCTCAAGTCGAGAGAGATGATCGGCCGCAAGATTTTCCGCTCCTTTCTTCTCCCGTATCTCAATGTCAAACTCTTTCAAAAGCAAGATCCAACGAATCAATCGGGGTTTGGCATCTTGTTTAGAGAACAAGTACCGAAGGGCGGAACGATCAGTATAGACAACCGTTTTGGCTAGTACAAGATATGAACGAAACTTATCAAAGGCAAAGACAATAGCTAGGAGTTCTTTTTCAGTGGTCGTGTAATTCAATTGGGCTCCTTGTAAAGTCTTACTAGCATAATAAATGGGCTGAAATCGCTTTTCTATTCGTTGCCCTAAAATGGCTCCTATGGCAAAGTCACTCGCGTCACACATGAGCTCAAAAGGAAGGGTCCAATTGGGAGTTATCATGATGGGCGCATTGGTCAATTTCTCTTTAAGGAGATTGAAGGCCTTCAGACACTCATCAGTGAAGACAAATGGTGCATCCTTCTCAACGAGTTTATTCATAGGGATGGCAACTTTAGAGAAGTCTTTAATGAACCGCCGATAGAAACCAACATGGCCAAGAAAACTCCTAACTCCTTTGACATTAGTGGGAGGTGGAAGATTGGCAATAACATCCACTTTGGCTCGGTCTACCTCTATGCCTACACTCGAAATCTTGTGCCCGAGAACAATACCTTCTCGAACCATGAAATGGCATTTTTCCCAGTTGAGCACAAGATTGGCTTTCTCACATGTAACAAGCATTTTCTCAAGATTAAGAAGACATGCATCAAAGGTGTTACCGAAGACGGAGAAGTCATCCATAAACACCTCCGTACATTCTTCTATCGTATCATGGAAGATCGCCATCATGCATCTTTGGAAGGTAGCAGGGGCGTTGCAAAGACCAAATGGCATGCGTTTATATGAGAAAGTACCATAGGGACACGTGAAGGTGGTTTTCTCTTGGTCTTCGGGCGCAATTGGGATTTGGAAGTAGCCCGAGAAACCATCAAGAAAACAATAGAAACTATTTCCCGACAACCTTTCCAACATTTGGTCGATGAAAGGTAGGGGAAAGTGGTCCTTCCTAGTGGCATCGTTTAACTTCCTATAGTCTATGCAAACCCTCCAACCCGTAACAGTCCTCGTGGGGATAAGCTCGTTATTATCATTGGTGATCACAGTGATACCCCCCTTTTTAGGTACCACTTGAACGGGGCTTACCCATGGACTATCGGAAATAAGTTAAATCAAACCCGCATCAAGCAACTTAATCACTTCTTTCTTAACGACATCTTTCATGTTAGGATTTAATCTCCTTTGTCTTTGCACCACAGGTTTAAAATTATCTTCCATTAAAATTTTGTGAGTGCAATACAAAGGACTTATACCCTTAATGTCATTAATTTTCCATGCTATGGCCGGTTTATGGGCTTTTAGCACATAAATGAGTTGAGATTTTTCACTTACAGTGAGAGATGAGGAGATTATAACAGGCAATTGAGATTCGCCTTGTAAGTAAGCATATTCCAAATGACTTGGAAGTGGCTTTAGCTCCAAAACTGGTGGTTCCTCAATTGAAGACTTGTAACGATATCGATCCTCTTTCTTCAACTCTTCAAACTCTTCAGTTGTGGGCTCATAGCCTTCCGCCATGAGAGCGGTTAACTCCCCCACACTGTCTTCCAATTCTGGAAATTCTTGCAACAACTCCAAATGCGTGTCAACAGTTTGTATATAATAACATGAATCATCCGTAGAATTGGAATATTGCATGGAACGATCAACAGAAAAAGTAACACTCTCATCTTCTATGCTTAAGGTTAGTTTTCGGTTAAAAACATCTATTATAGCCCTAGCCGTATTTAAGAATGGTCGGCCTAAGATGAGAGGTACCTGATTGTCCTCTTCCATATCCAAGATCACAAAATCAGCAGGAAAAACTAAAGTACCAACTTTAACTAGCATATTTTTAATTATACCCTTAGGATATTTAATTGATCTATCTGCTACTTGTATGCTCATTCGTGTTGGCTTTCAATCACCTAGGTCTAGTTTAACAAACAAAGAATATGGCAATAAGTTAATACTAGCACCTAAGTCCGCTAATACACGCATTGAACTAAGACTACCAAGAAAACATGGAATGGTAAAACTTCCCAGATCTGATAGCTTTTCGGGTAGCTTGTTCAATAAAACCGCCGAGCATGTAGCATTCATGGTCACCGCTGGAAGCTCCTCCATCTTCCGCCTGTTGGTGAGTAAGTCCTTCAGAAACTTCGCATACTTTGGCATACCTGAAATGACATCAATAAACGGAAGATTAACATTAATTTGTTTGAACATATCCAAAAATTTGGACTGTTCAGCCGCAAGCTTCTCCTTCTTCAGCTGGTTCGGGTAAGGAATGGGTGGTTGGTGCGGCTTCACTACTGGTTTGACCGGAACTTTACTTTGTGGCCTTTTGATGTTCCCTTGGTCTTCATCAACCACCGGTGTTGGTTCCTTATCCTTCTCCTTCTCTTTCTCCTTAGCAGGAACGTGTGACAATGGAATAGAATCATCGGAGATGTTAGGCATAACAGGTGGCTCGAGCACCGTTCCACTCCTGAGGGTGATCGCCTTTGCTTGCTCGTTCCGAGGGTTAACTTTTGTATCACTCGGCAGGGTACCAGGTTGCCTCTCAGCTAACATCCTTGAGATGTTACTAACCTCCTGTTCCAAAGTATGAATAGAAGCCTGTTGGTTTCTCAATGACTAAGAAGTTGCTTCATTTGTTTGACTTTGAGTTGCGACAAACTTGTTAACATTTCCAAGTTTGGCTTCTTCACTTCTTGCTGTGGTTGTGGTTGCTGTAGTTGGTAATAACCGGAACCTGACCGTTGATAAGGCGTGTTATAATTTCTGTTGAAGTTGTTCCTCTGAAAGTTATTCGGTCTTTGATTCAAGAACGAAACATTCTCCAACTGTTCCATTGGTTTATCCGCATCACAATCCTTGGTCAAATGCATACCCCCACACATCTCACAACCAACTTTAATCGCGTGAATATCCTTTGTCATCTTCTCCATTTGCCTACCAAATGTTGCCATTTGAACAGTTAAGGCATCAATACTATCATTGGCTTCAGCACTAGCTACTTTGGATCTAGACTTTTCCTTCTTTTGATGCCACTCATGAGTGTGAGCGGCCAATTCAGCAATGACAGTATGAGCTTGGGTAGCTGTCTTCTTCATTATAGAACCCCCTGCTGCAGTATCTATAGCCTTTCTGGTATCCACATCGGCTCCCTTGTAGAATATCTGCACCTTTTGGAAGGTGTTCAAACCATGTTGCGGACAACTTCGAAGCATCTTCCCAAACCTAGTCCATGCTTCATACAGAGTTTCAGAAGGTTTCTGTTCAAATTGGGAAATATCTCCCTGTAGCTCAGCTGCTTTTGAAGCAGGGAAAAATCTCTAAAGAAACATGTCAACCATGCCTTCCCAAGTTGTGATCTCTCCTTCTGGCAAAGAATCCAGCCAAACTTTAGCCTCTCCCGTGAGAGTCCAAGGAAAAACTCTGAGGTAAATCACCTCATTATCAACAGCTCGCAATTTGAATAGAGTGCAAATCCCCAAAATTTTTCTCATATGTTCATTTGGGTCTTCTTTTTCAGCTCCACTAAACTGGCATTGGTTACTGATCATATGCAGAAATTGCCCCTTGATCTCAAAGTCATCCGTAATCGCGAGCTGAGTAATAGCTGAACCCTGACCATCCCGAGTGGCCTTCATCCGAGTTTCCATGGTCTGAGTTTCTGAGTCAGCCATTTCAGATTTTGGTGTTTCTTCCTGTTCGGTGTTTGGTTCTAACTGAAAATTAGTAGGTGTGATGTTTTTCCGCGCTAGCCTCCTAAACTCTCTTTCTGGGTCGAAGAACGGCTAAAGAAGTGGTGATTTGGAGGTACGGGTCATAAACTACCTGAAATTTGTCAACACAAACCAACAAACAGATTAAAAGCACCGACACTATAAAATAAAATAATAAAATAACAATAAAAATGAAAACAACTAAATTACTAGAATAAAATTAAAAACTTAAAATAACGCAACTGGTCCCCGGTAGCGGCGCCAAAAACTTGATGTGCTACGATCAGGTTATAAAATTTAAATAGAAAATACCAAAGATCTAGACTAAAATACAACTAGGCAAGTGTACCTAGTCGCACAATAGTATAGTAAAGGTAAACTCCGGTTAAGTTCGTCTCCTCAGGGAACAGTGTAATGATTATTTTAAGCAATTAATTTATCTAATAATTAAACTAACAAAGTAAGTAAAAATTGGGAGTTTTTGTGTCTTTTAACGACAGACAGTCAAAGAAAATTATTTAACTAATAATTGAATAATAAAAGCAATTAAAAGATAGTTGTACTTAAATATAGAAAATATACTTGTTTAGACCTTTTGACATCTAGTTTATTGGATATTTTAAATAAAGAACTGGATCAGATTTAGTCCACCTAGAAAACACAATTCGGATTACAAGTTGTCACTTAATAACCATCTAGTCAAGATTATACAATCCAAGTGTCCTTAAAATTTAAAACCTCTTAACTATGGATTATGTAATCAATGAAATCACAAATTAACTTATAGTCTTACTTTCATAAAAACTATTAACCATACAAGATATCTCTAAATTATGGTCCACCAATACTATAAATCAATCAACCAATTCAAGTCTTCTAATCACGTCTAATCAGAATTCACAATCGATCACTTATATGACAAAGTAACAATATTATGCAAAAGCTATCACTAATTGCAAAACAATAAAGTCACTACTTGAATTAATCAACCAAAAAATAATATCAATCGTTCTTTCATTACCAAGAAATCAAAGTATATAAATCCAATCACGAAAATATATCCAAACTAGATTGCAAAATCGGTCTAAACAAGTACTAGAAACTTAGCCCATAAGCATGGGTTCAGCAAAACGATAAATCAAACACAAAGACATGTTCATAATCAAGTAAATAATGAAGATACCAATGTTGTCGATGAACAGAATCAATCTCCTAGCTTCGAACGGGTGGAAATGGAAGATTCAGACCCTAGGTATCCCTAAGAGTCACCCTCTGGCTTCTGAATTCGGCTGAATGAAGATTGGGGTTAAACAATGCATGAAAAGTCGAATTTATACCCATTTATAGCCGAATCGATCCATCCTCCGGATGGATGTTAAAGCCCAGATTCTGATTCCGCGTCTGATCCAGCTTGGCCCAACCAATCCATACGCCGGATGGATTAATCCATCCGCCGTATGGAATGAAAATTTTAACTTTTTCCTCAGCCGATCCCAACAATTCCTTTAGCTTCTAATTTTCATAATTTTCTTCAATAATAACTCAATTTCTGCTTCTTTTTGATCCAAGATCCAATAAATACCCTAAATGCAAATATAAACGAATTAAGTACCTAAAATATCATAAATACAATAAAAGTATATAAAATTATGGGAATATTAATATATAAATATAATACTTATTTGATGCTATCAAATATCCCCACACTTAAGTTCTGTTTGTCCTCAAGTAGATATATTTTCATCATAAAAACTTGATAAGCATCAAACTAATATTTAATAATCAAAATACTCAAATTAAAAATCTGTTTCATACTTTAAAACTTTAAACAATTTAATTAACATGGATAATAATAGTGTACAAATAAAAATTATTATTATTATTATTGCAATATATAGCTCATGAATGATTACTAATATATTTATCCACATTAAACAATCTATACTCATACCTCTGAATACACCTTTATTGTTATTATGTATATTACTTATGATTTCCACATATGATATACTCTTACACTTAATCATGCATTTTCCTTTTATATTCAAAATAAATATATGAAATTCATTTTTAAGAATCAATACATTGGTGACAGGTCTGCATTTTCATGCAACAAAGCGACATAACTTGATTCAAGTAAAGCAAAACCTTTTAAATCAAACCAGCGGTGACATGTCTATACCTTAGTATAACAAAGCGACATAGTTTGATTAATTTTAATTTAGTTTGAAAGATTTTTCTTTCTTTTGCTTTATTTTTATGAATACTAATTAGAGACCAGGTCTGTACTTTCGTACAACAGAGGAAACAATTAGTAGACTCCCAAATGGTTGCATATATGTATCAAAAATATAAAATTAATTGCATGATAAATCTAAGAATTAAGACTTTTATGTTGTACATCATATTGCTTCTTTCATAAAATAATATACAAGTTATTTTATCAATTCCTTAAAATTCAGAAATCCTCATATAGATTACCTATTAGTACGTCATATTATGTAACTATATATCACTTATTATTATTTTGCTTACGTTATATGTACAAAACAGTTAAACCATGCTAAAGTCTAAGTCTTTAAATATAAAACAAAACTTTTAACAAAAATATTCTAACTAATAAATACCTAGTTTTTAACTCAAAAATTTTAAATTTGATGAAAATTTAAGAAAAATTATAATATAAGGACAAGTAAACATTTAAGTAATAGTTAAATACAAAAATTTCTTTTCTACCCCTATCCCCACACTTAAATTATACAATGTCCTCATTGTATATAAATATATAAAAATAAAGTGAGAAAAGGAAGAAAAGAAATTAGAACGAAACACTCCCCTGACTTAGAAGCGATTATGTTGATCGGTTCGGCGTAATTAAGCTATCTTGCGATCTGTATTCAATAATATACAACAGCACACTTCCGTAGGCATCACGATTGCATTTAGCGTATGCAATAAGCCTTTAAACCCCTTAGTATCTCGAGTGGATGAGTTATAGTCTCGTGAGGGTTTACAGGGAACACACCCACAAAGTTCAAAAGTACCTGCATTGTTAATAAACAAAACAAAACAACGAAAATGAAAATAATATACAATTTACAAAGCTTAATTATTAACGAGTCTTAAGCTTGACTCAACCCCGAATTTCAACGTTGTGTGGGGTGAAAGTTGTCAACTTCATCCTCAACTTCTAACGGTCCATCCACATAGTGCTTAATACTGTGACCATTCACTTTGAACAAAACACCATCTAAATTCTCTAGCTCAACTGTACCGTACGGAAAAACTTGTTTCACAATGTAAGGACCAGACTACCTAGATTTCAACTTTCCAGGAAAATTTTTAAACCGAGAGTTAAAGAGAAGGACCCGATCCCCCACTTTAAACTCTTTTTTACCCCTTAATCTTTGGTCATGCCATTTCTTGGTCTTTTCCTTATAAATGAGTGAATTTTCATAAGCATCGTGCCTAAGCTCATCTAACTCATTTAACTGTATCAATCTAAGGCGACCCGCTTCTTTGATATCAAGATTACATGTCTTAAGAGCCCAATAGGCTTTGTGCTCAATCTCCACCGGGAGATGACATGCTTTCCCATAAACAAGTCGGAAAGGTGTAGTCCCTAAAGGTGTCTTATAGGCCGTTCGGAAGGCCCAAAGAGCATCATCAAGCTTAGTAGACCACTCCTTCGGATTTGAACCTACGGTCTTTTCTAAGATACTTTTTAAACCACGGTTTGTATTCTCAACTTGGCCACTTGTTTGGGGGTGGTAAGGTGTAGAAATTCTATGAGTCACCCCATATCGTTTCAATGCCTTTTCAAGTTGAGCGTTACAAAAGTGAGTACCCCGATCGCTTATGAGAGCCTTTGGAGTACCAAAACGGGCAAAAAGACGTTTCAAGAAGTTAAGAACTACTCGTGCATCGTTAGTAGGGAGAGCTTGCGCTTCCGCCCATTTAGAGACATAATCGAGCGCAACGAGTATATAGAGGTTTTTATGAGAATTAGGAAACGGACCCATGAAATCTATCCCCCAAATATCGAAAACCTCACAAACTTGGATGAAATTTTGGGGCATTTCATCCCGTGATGAAATTTTTCCGGCCCTCTGACAAGCGTCACAAGATTTAACTAGGTTCAAGGCATCTTTGAAAATGGACGGCCAATAGAAACCCGCCTCATAAACCTTTCGGCCCGTGAGTTGTGGTCCGTAATGACCTCCGGTGGGACCTAGGTGACAATGAAGTAAAATCTTCCCAGCTTCATTTCCAAACACATATCTACGAATCACACTATCCGGACAACTTCTAAAAAGATGTGGGTCTTCCCAAAAATAGTATTTGATGTCACTAAAGAATTTCTTCTATTGTTGGTGTGACATACCCTATTGGAGGACACCACCGGCTAAGTAGTTTGCGATGTCCGCAAACCAAGGGACTTCATTACTCTCGACTTTCATGAGAGATTCATCAGGAAAGTCGTCATTAATAGTAGATTCATTTAGAACCTCCAACTCGGGATTCTCAATTCGAGAGAGATGATCGGCGGCAAGATTTTCGGCTCCTTTCTTGTCCCGTATCTCAATGTCAAACTCTTGCAAAAGCAAGATCCAACGAATCAATCGGGGTTTGGCATCTTGTTTAGAGAACAAGTACCGAAGGGCGGAATGATCAGTATAGACAACCGTTTTGGCTAGTACAAGATATGAACGAAACTTATCAAAGGCAAAGACAATAGCTAGGAATTCTTTCCAGTGGTCGTGTAATTTAATTGGGCTCCTTGTAAAGTCTTACTAGCATAATAAATGGGCTGAATTCGCTTTTCTATTCGTTGCCCTAAAATGGCTCCTATGGCAAAGTCACTCGCGTCACACATGAGCTCAAAAGGAAGGGTCCAATTGGGAGTTATCATGATGGGCGCATTGGTCAATTTCTCTTTAAGGAGATTGAAGGCCTTCAGACACGCATCAGTGAAGACAAATGGTGCATCCTTCTCAAGGAGTTTATTCATAGGGATGGCGATTTTAGAGAAGTCTTTAATGAACCACCGATAGAAACCAGCATGGCCTAGAAAACTCCTAACTCCTTTGACATTAGTGGGAGGTGGAAGATTGGCAATAACATCCACTTTGGCTTGGTCTACCTCTATGCCTACACTCAAAATCTTGTGCCCGAGAACAATATCTCATCGAACCATGAAATGGCATTTTTCCCAGTTGAGCACAAGATTGGATTTCTCACATCTAACAAGCATTTTCTCAAGATTAAGAAGACATGCATCAAAGGTTTTACCGAAGACGGAGAAGTCATCCATAAACACCTCCATACATTCTTCTATCATATCATGGAAGATCGCCATCATGCACCTTTGGAAAGTAGCAGGGGCGTTGCAAAGACCAAATGGCATGCGTTTATATGAGAAAGTACCATAGGGACACGTGAAGGTGGTTTTCTCTTGGTCTTCGGGCGCAATTGGGATTTGGAAGTAGCCCGAGAAACCATCAAGAAAACAATAGAAACTATTTCCCGACAACCTTTCCAACATTTGGTCGATGAAAGGTAGGGGAAAGTGGTCCTTCCTAGTGGCATTGTTTAACTTCCTATAGTCTATGCAAACCCTCCAACCCGTAACAGTCCTCGTGGGGATAAGCTCGTTATTTTCATTGGTGATGACAGTGATACCCCCCTTTTTGGGTACCACTTGAACGGGGCTTACCCATGGACTATCGGAAATGGGGTAAATCAAACCCGCTTCAAGCAACTTAATCACTTCTTTCTTAACGACATCTTTCATGTTAAGATTTAATCTCCTTTGTCTTTGCACCACAGGTTTAAAATTATCTTCCATTAAAATTTTATGAGTGCAATACGAAGGACTTATACCCTTAATGTCATTAATTTTCCATGCTATGGCCGGTTTATGGGCTTTTAGCACAGAAATGAGTTGAGATTTTTCACTTACCGTGAGAGATGAGGTGATTATAACAGGCAATTGAGATTCGCCTTGTAAGTAAGCATATTCCAAATGATTTGGAAGTGGCTTAAGCTCCAAAACTGGTGGTTCCTCATTTGAAGACTTGTAACGATATCGATCCTCTTTCTTCAACTCTTCAAACTCTTCGGTTGTGGGTTCATAGCCTTCCGCCATGAGAGCGGTTAACTCCCCCACACTGTCTTCCAACAGCTCGTCATCCTGCTCTCCAAGTGGACAAACACCTGTACCCTGCAATTCTATAAATTCTTGCAACAACTCCAAATGCGTGTCTACAGTTTGTATATAATAACACGAATCATCAGTAGAATTGGAATATTGCATGGAACGATCAACAGAAAAAGTAACACTCTCATCTTCTATGCTTAAGGTTAGTTTTCGGTTAAAAACATCTATTATAGACCTAGCCGTATTTAAGAATGGTCGGCCTAAGATGAGAGGTACCTGATTGTCATCTTCCATATCCAAGATCACAAAATCAGCAGGAAAAACTAAAGTACCAACTTTAACTAGCATGTTTTTAATTATACCCTTAGGATATTTAATTGATCTATCTGCTAGTTGTATGCTCATTCGTGTTGGCTTTCAATCACCTAGGTCTAGTTTAACAAACAAAGAATATGGCAATAAGTTAATACTAGCACCTAAGTCCGCTAATGCACGCATTGAACTAAGACTACCAAGAAAACATGGAATGGTAAAACTTCCCGGATCTGATAGCTTTTCGGGTAGCTTGTTCAATAAAACCAAAGCTTGTTCAATAAAACCGTCGAGCATGTAGCATTCATGGTCACCGCTGGAAGCTCCTCCATCTTCCGCCTGTTGGTGAGTAAGTCCTTCAGAAACTTCGCATACTTTGGCATACCTGAAATCACATCAGTAAACGAAAGATTAACATTAATTTGTTTGAACATATTCAAAAATTTGGATTGTTCAGCCGCAAGCTTCTCCTTCTTCAGCTGGTTCGGGTAAGGAATGGGTGGTTGGTGCTGTTTCACTACTGGTTTGACCGGAACTTTACTTTGTGGCCTTTTGATGTTCCCTTGGTCTTCATCAACCACCGGTGTTGGTTCCTTATCCTTCTCATTCTCCTTCTCCTTAGCAGGCACGTGTGACAATGGAACAGAATCATCGGAGATGTTAGGCATAACAGGTGGCTCGAGCACCGTTCCACTCCTGAGGGTGATCGCCTTTGCTTGCTCGTTCCGAGGGTTAACTTTTGTATCACTCGGCAGGGTACCAGGTTGCCTCTCAGCTAACATCCTTGAGATGTTACTAACCTCCTGTTCCAAAGTCTGAATAGAAGCCTGTTGGTTTCTCAATGACTGAGAAATTGCTTCATTTGTTTGACTTTGAGTTGCGACAAACTTGTTAACATTTCCAAGCTTGGCTTCTTCACTTCTTGTTGTGGTTGTGGTTACTGTTGTTGGTAATAACCGGAACCTGACTATTGGTAAGGTGTGTTATAATTCCTGTTGAAGTTATTCCTCTGAAAGTTATTCGGTCTCTGATTCAAGAACGAAACATTCTCAAACTGTTCCATTGGTTTATCTGCATCACAATCCTTGGTCAAATGCATACCCCCACACGTCTCACAACCAACTTTAATCGCGTGAATATCCTTAGTCATCTTCTCCATTTGCCTACCAAATGTTGCCATTTGAACAGTTAAGGCAGCAATACTATCACTGGCTTCAGCACTAGCTACTTTGGATCTAGACTTTTCCTTCTTTTGATGCCACTCATGAGTGTGAGCGGCCAATTCAGCAATGACAATATGAGCTTGGGTAGCTGTCTTCTTCATTATAGAACCCCCTGCTGAGGTATCTATAGCCTTTCTGGTATCCACATCGGCTCCCTTGTAGAATATCTGCACCTTTTGGAAGGTGTTCAAACCATGTTGCAGACAACTTCGAAGCATCTTACCAAACCTAGTCCATGCTTCATACAGAGTTTCTGAAGGTTTCTGTTCAAATTGGGAAATATCTCCCTTTAGCTCAGCTGCTTTTGAAGCAGGGAAAAATCTCTGAAGAAACCTGTCAACCATGCCTTCCCAAGTTGTGATCTCTCCTTCTGGCAAAGAATCCAGCCAGTCTTTAGCCTCTCCCATGAGAGTCTAAGGAAAAACTCTGAGGTAAATCACCTCATTCTCAATAGCTCGCAATTTGAATAGAGTGCAAATCCCCAAAAAATTTCTCATATGTTCATTTGGGTCTTCTCTTTCAGCTTCACTAAACTGGCATTGGTTACTGATCATATGCAGAAATTGCCCCTTGATCTCAAAGTCATCCGTAATCACGGGCTGAGTAATAGCTGAACCCTGACCATCCCGAGTGGCCTTCATCCGAGTTTCCATGGTCTGAGTTTCTGGGTCAGCCATTTCAGATTTTGGTGTTTCTTCCTATTTGGTGTTTGGTTCTAACTGAAAATTAGTAGGTGTGATGTTTTTCCGCGCTAGCCTCCTAAACTCTCTTTCTGGGTCGAAGAACGGCTAAAGAAGTGGTGATTTGGAGGTACGGGTCATAAACTACCTGAAATCTGTCAACACAAACCAACAAACAGATTAAAAGCACCGACACTATAAAATAAAATAATAAAATAACAATAAAAATAAAAACAACTAAATTACTAGAATAAAATTAAAAACTTAAAATAACGCAACTGGTCCCCGGCAGCGGCGCCAAAAACTTGATGTGCTACGATCAGGTTATAAAATTTAAATAGAAAATACCAAAGATCTAGACTAAAACACAACTAGGCAATTGTAGTTAATCACACAATAGTATAGTAAAGGTAAACTCCGGTTAAGTTCGTCTCCTCAGGGAACAGTGTAATGATTATTTTAAGCAATTAATTTATCTAATAATTAAACTAACAAAGCAAGTAAAGATTGGGAGTTTTTGTGTCTTTTGACGACAGACAGTCAAAGAAAATTATTTAACTAATAATTGAATAATAAAAGCTATTAAAAGATAGTTGTACTCAAATATAGAAATAATACTTGTTTAGACCTTTTGACATCTAGTTTATTGGATATTTTGGATAAAGAACTGGATCAGATTTAGTCCACCTAGAAAACACAATTCGGATTACAAGTTGTCACTTAATAACCATCTAGTCAAGATTATACAATCCAAGTGTCCTTGAAATTTAAAACCTCTTAACTATGGATTATGTAATCAATGAAATCACAAATTAACTTATAGTCTTACTTTCATAAAAACTATTAACCATACAAGATATCTCAAAATTATGGTCCACCAATATTATAAATCAATCAACCAATTCAAGTCTTCTAATCACGTCTAATCAGAATTCACAATCGATCACTCAATTGACAAAGTAACAATATTACGCAAAAGCTATCACTAATTGCAAAGCAATAAAGTCACTATTCGAATTAATCAACCAATAAATAATATCAATCGTTCTTTCGTTACCGAGAAATCAAAGTATATAAATCCAATCACGAAAATATATCCAAACTAGATTGCAAAATCGGTCTAAACAAGTACTAGAAACTTAGCCCATAAGCATGGGTTCAGCAAAACGATAAATCAAACACAAAGACATGTTCATAATCGAGTAAATAATGAAGATACCAATGTTGTTGATGAACAGAATCAATCTCCTAGCTTCGAACGGGTGGAAACGGAAGATTCGGACCCTAGGTATCCCTAAGAGTCACCCTCTGGTTTCTGAATTCGGCTGAATGAAGATTAGAGTTAAACAATGCATGAAAAGTCGAATTTATACCCATTTCTGGCCTAATCGATCCATCCGCCGGATGGATTAATCCATCCGCCGGATGGATGTTAAAGCCCAGATTCTGATTCCGCGTCTGATCCAACTTGGCCCAACCAATCCATACGCCAGATGGATTAATCCATCCGCCGTATGGAATGAAAATTACAACTTTTTCCTCAGCCGATCCCAACAATTCCTTTAGCTTCTAATTTTCATAATTTTCTTCAATAATAACTCGATTTCTGCTTCTTTTTGTTCCAAGCTCCAATAAATACCCTAAATGCAAATATGAACGAATTAAGTACCTAAAATATCATAAATACAATAAAAGTATATAAAATTATGGGAATATTAATATATAAATATAATACTTATTTGATGCTATCAGCCAGCATCTCACTTGCTCACAACAAAATTCTAGAGGGCAATCAACAAACAAAATTAAACGATACCAAATAAAAACTAAATATAAACACAAACATAACCAACCAAATGTAAAAACTACAAATATCCCCAACATAAATAAAGTATTAAAAACAAATATAGTGTCGGAAATCAAGAATCATAAAGGATGCATCTCATCCTAATCACTATCCTCCTCGTCGTCCATGCTGTGGTGCTGATGGGATGGTCCTGCCTAATCTGGCGATGGTGGCGGGAAAAACTCTGGTGGCATCTGGTACTGGAAAGGCTGGAAAGGTAACTGGGCTGGACCGAACAGCTGAGCAAACAGGCTATCCTGATAATCTATGTGAGCACTCGTCTGATGAAAGTGATGCCTCTGCATGAGCTTAAGCTGGTCAAATCTGCGAGTATGGATGAGGTCCATCTGAGTAAGCTGCTGCTGTAGCTGATCAAACTCAGCAGCATAACCTCTGTTGCGGCCACGAGCCGCTCCTCGATCTCTAGCATCATCTCCTCCAGCAGCAGTGATCCTGGCCTGTCGGGGCTGTAAAGTCTGCCCTACCGGAGTCGTGGCAACCCAAAAATACTGCTCCAGCTCACCACCATAAATACTGCAGCTCTCAATCATGTCGAGGGCCTCCAGCTTCCTCGCTGTCAACCAATCCATCCCAGGCTGTACAACCGTGCATGTCCCAACCTCATCCTGTGTCTCTAACCCAAAATGCCTAGCTAACCGGGTAACAAACTGACCACCACACAAACTACTCGTATCCCTAGTCCTAGTGGCTCTCTTTGACATCCATCTAGCCAATCTCCAAGGTACATTTACCAGCCTCTTCCGGACAATGGAACTAAGATAGAATAAATCAGGCTGGGTGACCTTGTCGTATCCCTCACGACGTCCAACAATGGTAAAAGTCAATAATCGATTAATGAGATGGTGACGGGGATCGCGAATCATCTAGTACGAAGGGGATCGAGAACCATAACTACCCTGAGCAAGAAACTGCCACGCCTCCTCTTTCTCTATATATGTGTAACACCCCCAAGTTTACGGATTTGCGGAAGCATGCTTTGGGGTGCTACTAATCAATAATCTCAGCACATAGGTACATAATGAACGACTCTAAATGAGACGTTTGAAAATACATTACATTAAAGTAATAAGTTTTACAAAATAGTTGGAGTTCGCAAAAGAGATGCTAGAGATTTTACTACATAACTAGTAATACAAAAATAATGTAAGAAAATCTCCAGTGAAAAGTATGCATGCGACTCGAGCTAGGATCCTGACGGGCCAATCCTACTATAGCAGGGTTGATGACAGGCAAAAAGTCAAGTTTTTATGTGTCATTATCTCACCTTTTTAGCCCGAATCATGATGAATACACCTAAAATTAATACTTTATTATTAAAACTCATCATATGGGCTAAAATATAGACAACGTTTCAAAAATCAACTTAAATGGTCAAAAAACACGATAAATCTAACGAATACGATCACGCTTTTAAGCACTTTTTGAGTTCCACTTGGAATTATGACCTCTAACTTATGTCATTTTCTTCCTTAGGAAAATACGATCACGTGGATAAAAAGAACGCTCAAAACTGATAAACGACGAAGAAGCTACGCACAAACGAAGAATCCAAGCAACCGAAGGCCAACAATACGGGCGAACCAATCCGTATACGGGCAAGCACAGCCATATACGACCTGGCCATGACCGTATACGGCCTGGCATGGGCGTATACGGCCTGTGCTCAGCCGTATATGGCATGTCTCCCCCATATACGACCTGGTCCCTCCCGTATTTGCCCATTCTCTCCCGTATACGGCCAATCTTGCCCGTATTCGATGTCTTGGCCGCACAAAATAGGATTTTGATACTGTTGGGAAATACAGATGAGATTTTGGAGGTGGGAATACGGTTGAGGAATACAGTTGAGCCAAGCCTATAAATACTCATCACCACCACCTCATTTTCATCATGTTTTCATTCTTTCTTTCATTTCTCTCTCCACTCTCTCTCTAGAAATAATTAGATTAGGTTAGTATAATTAAGCTAGTAGATTAGCTTCTAGCTTAGTTGTAACGGAGGTGCTCCGAGACTGCGATTGCGCAAGATTTGTAATAACGCTTTGTCAGGTTCTATTATAATCTCTATCTTGTTATTTTTAAATATGTTGTGCTGCTGCCATGATTATTTAAAAATGTTTTCTAGAATTATTGCCATGCTTAACTAAACAAATATGTGTTTGCTATGATAGTCGTTATGCTAGGGTAGTTATGCTTTAATCACGCCGTTACTCTGTCTGTATGCTGTTGATATATATTTGAATATGTGAATTGAATCTCCAATATTTATCTATGCAACTTATGCTGTGGTTTGTAACTTACTGCTAGAACTTAACTAGTGGTACACCGCTTATTATTCTGTGTCTGATGATCGTTGAACTCAACATGGCCGGTGTTCTCCTGATTGAAATACACCGGAGGGAGTCACGGAGCATAGGATTAGAGATAGATTAGATTCACTTCATATAAAAAATGTTTTAGAGAGAACTTTCAGAATATTTGTAACTTAACCATTTACCCAGGTACCCTGCACGAATAAACTGATCCCATGTTCTTGTCTGATTGTTGCTTTAGGGTTTGCATGCTAGTATCACTTGTGCTGTTGGATATATGATTAGGTTTTCGAATATAAATTAACTGCATACACCAGTTTAACATGCGTAGAATAGTTATGCTAATTTATATGAAATAATGATGAACAATTTAATCAGCCGTTAGACCAGACCATCCCAACTTGTTCCAGTGGGAAACCCCTGTTCATGTTTTTGTTTATTCAACAATTCATGCCATGATTCGGATATCCCAGATGTCCGAGATTGGGGAACAGGACTCGAGGATGGTTGTTGGTTAAATTGGTTGCTACATTTGGGAGAACTTTCAGAGTAGTTTACATTCCATAGCTGTTATCCACGTGACATATTATTTATCTGATTGCGGACAACTCTACATTAGATAGATAATAGGCTAGGAGATGTGGCTCATTAGGACATATATACCCAGTCCAGGATAGACAACAAGGACCTTTTAATGTAGCAACGAAAATACCGTATAAACAGCTGAATACATGGTATAGTGTTGGAAACACCATTGGTGTAGTACAAATACGTGGAAGCCATGGAAAAGCTGTAGGTAGATTACTTTGTATCATTGATTTTTCCAAGTGCGTCTGTTAAATCCTGATCCCGTCATCATACCTACTACTTTAACTAAAATAACTACACCTAAATAGCATATATGATTATCATAGTAAACAATCGCGTTAATCTGTAGTTCTCGTAGCCACCTCACCTCCATCACTTTAAGATTAATTTTAAATTAATTAGGTAGAACAGAAAAGAAACAAAACCCCCATCAAACTCTTGACAAACCAGCTAAATTACAAAGATAATTAGAAGTCTAGATCCCATGCCCTTTGTAGTTTGAAGAACGACGCTAGGTCATACATATCGCTGTACTCACCCATAGCTTTAGTATACTTAGGCCCCGCAAACATAAAATTTAAAAACCCGCTGATTGCAGCCCGATACGGTTCGGTCAGTCCTTCGACGACGAGGATGGTTCTGCCTTTCGTAGGAAAGGTGGAATTTCAAGCCTGACCCTTCGGCCCGCATCAGGTTTTTGGCGCCGCTGCCGGGGACTACAACGACCGATTTAGGATTTTAGTTATCTTAGTTATTTAGCGATCCTTTCGGAAGATCAATATCATCCGAAAGTTCCTTTTCCGTTCTTTCATTCTCCGTACCTTTCCTTTCCAAAACTCTTTTTTCTACCAAACCCAAACTTCCATCAGCCATGATGAATCGTATCACTCTCGCATCAACCTGCACACCACTACTGGAGGGAAGAGGAGGACCTATCGTATTACCACGTGACGAAAACTTTGAAATTAAGCCGACCATTATCAAATTACTTAAAACCTTCTGCCAATTTCACGGTTTTCCGCTTGATGATCCAAACCTACATTTGGACAGATTCATCAATCTTTCTGACTCCTATGAACAATTAGGAACTCCTAGAGACGTCATTCGACTCTATCTTTTCCCCTACTCTTTATCTTCACATGCTCGAGCATTGTTTGATGAACTCGAACCCAATTCGATTCATACTTGGGAAGAGTTGGCTACTAAGTTTATGGCTAAGTTTTTCCCTCCTTCCAAACAAACCAAGCTTAAAGATGAATCATCAACTTCCACCAAGGAAATGATGAGTCATTATCCGCCGCATGGGAACGATTTAAGAAATTACTTCATAGATGTCCGAATCATCAGATGGTTAAGACGAACCTTATTTGCATATTCTATAACGGTCTGAACCCTCACCACAAATCAACCCTCGATGCTGCTTCGCTGGGAAACTTCATGTCACACACTTCAGAAGAAGCATGGGAGCTAGTTGAGACGATAACGATGCATCAACGTGACTGGGAGTCTGGAACCACTTAGGAAGTAAGTACTTCCAATCCTACCCTAGAAGCTTTGCAAACTCAAATCGAAAATCTTACTAAAGTCTTCGAAGGTCTACAAGACTCTTCTAAACCTCAACGGAGAAACGATTCCCAAAGATCATCCATTCGTAAAGGTAAGGAAGAAATTCTTGTTACAACCATCAAAATCCCTGAACCAAACCTTCATTCTACATCTTTTGTTCAGTGGCCCACCCCTATTCAACCTCTGTCTACTTTATCCACCACTATATCCGATTCCTCTATTAACTCTCAACAACACTATAACGAAACTTTGACTAACTACATGATTGAACAAAATAACGTTAATAGACAAGTAATAGCTTTTCAAGATAAGATTGATGCTTTACTTAGAATTTCTGACGATTTAATCAAAAACCTGGAAGTTAGTCTTAAACAAATATTTTCAAAAGTTAAGGAGAGCCAAAGAGAAATCGCGATCAGTAACGATGTCTATCTCTCATCTTATGAGCATGACGATATCCTAGTTGTTACTAGAGGTGGTAAAGAAACCAGAGTTGAACAAACCTTAGATAATCCTTCAAACAAACCTTGTACTTCTACTGAACCATCCACTGACCCAGTGCCTAGTGACACCCCTGTCACTGCACCAGATCCAGTGTCCATTCAAGCTCCAAAAATCATTTCGCGTACTCGAATTCCATTTCCTGGTAGGCTTAAGAAGGAGAAGCAAGAATCACAGTTTGGGAAATATCTTGAGATGTTTAAAAGCCTGCACTTAAACGTTAGATTATTAGATGCTTTAGTAGAAATGCCTAGTTGTGCAAAATTCTTCAAAGAACTTCTTTCAAATAAAGAAAAATTAAGGCAAATAGTTAATATACCTTTAGATGCTGAATGCTCTTCAATCATGTTACATGGCCTTCCACCAAAACTAGGAGATACTGGCCGTTTCACTATTCCCTGTTACCTTCAAAATACCCAAGTTAGTAATGCCTTAGCTGACCTAGGAGCTAGTGTCAACCTTATGCCTTACTCACTATATAAGAAACTAGGATTAGGTGAACTGCTACCCACTCAGATGACCATCCAATTAGCTGATAGATCAGTTAAACTCCCTCGGGGGATTGCTGAAGATATCATGGTTCGAGTTGGTAAATTTATCTTCCCAATTGACTTTGTCATTATGGATATTGAGGAAGATGCCCACGTTCCCCTCATCCTTGACCTTTCCTAAACACTGCCAAGGCTGTTATTGACGTAAACGAAAAATCTTTAAAACTGAGGGTCGGAACGGAGGAAGTCACCTTTAATGTCAATAATTTGATGAAACCACCTGTCGGAGAAGATCTTGGTCTTGTGGATTCCATGCAGGAAATATATGACGAACATTTGGAGGAGATCCTAGCAGTTAACAGTCACAACCCTCTTCCCAACATAGTCATCACTACAAGAAGACTATGCCAGGATGATGTTGGACTCTGCTCAGCTATCTCTAACAAACCAGCACACTCTAAGGAGCTGCTATTTCCTTTATCTGAAATGAAGTATCCTCTTGCACCACCTGACAGCACTCGCACAAACAACTCTTTTGCTGCTGTTCCCTTAGGCGAGGGCATCCCTCTACCAATCTTACAAAGGGGTCGAACTGATTCATCTCCTTTAGTAGCCGAAATTCTCAAGTCCTTTGAGGAGATTGAATCAGAAATCTCAGTGATGAACGCCAAAATGTGCTATTTTATAGTACTAATTACCCCTTAGTTTGATTAATTTCTTATGCATTTTATTTGAATTCGATACTCATTTCGTTCATATTTGTATTTAGGTATTTTCTGGAGCTTGAATCGGAAAAGAAGCTGAAAACGCGTGAGAATTGAAGAAAAGAAGTTAAAAATGAGAAAAGTGAAGAAGTTGGTCGAAAGCTCAAAAAGCTGGGAAAGAGCATCCATACGGCGTATGGAAATCCATACGGCGTATGGATCAGTTGAGCCGGGCCGCCAGAAGACGCGGGTCAGACCCATGGGCTTTTCAATCCATACGGCGTATGGAATTCCATACGGCGTATGGATTGCCTCGGCTAAAACCCTAAAAACTTCATTTTGCTCTCATTTTGCATACGACTTCACCACTTTTCTCCAGACGAATTCTCTATTAAAAAACCCTTATTCCAGAGCATTTTGAAGGGATTGAAGCTTGAGGAATCAAAGACTTTCATTCGTTCAATCATTATCTCGTTATTTCGGTTCGAATACATTTTTCTTTTCATTCGATTATGAATTGTGATATGATATTGGTTCTGATTTTCTGTAAAAATATGATTGGCTAGTTCTATTATGTGTTTGCTTAGATGAGAATACTTAATTGATGGATTGATTGTTATAATTGCGAACGAATTGGATTTTATTTAATGTTTATATGTTTATTCGTTAATCCTTGGGTATTTAATGATTGTTGCTGATTACCTAGCGTGAGTTCATAATCAGTTGAGATTGATTTCCTGTTGGTTGTGAATTTATTGATAGTTGTTGATTTTGATTGATAATTATTGCCAAATATATTGAGTTTGACGGGCTAGGGTTAATAGTTAGTAATGATTATTAATGGACAAGATAACTTTAATCGGTTATAGACTTTGTTGATTCAAGTCAAAAGAATAAATCACATAGACGGTGTTGAATTAATTTAGAATACAGTTTTGTGGACAACATTAAATTGAACTGTTAATGTGTTGAAAACAACCTTGTGTCTTTCTTGATTGTATTGAATTCAGTTTATCTTGTAAGGAGGATTGATGTATTTGAAAGGGCACGATAAAATCCATACGTGAGCAATTGAATAAAATGATATCCGGATTTTAAGGAAAGTAATCTAAGCAAATGCATTTCTTTTACCATTTGAATTTAATCTTTTATTTTAATTAAGTTATTTTATTGTTTCTTTATTTTATAATTAAGTTTTATTTAATAAATCATTTTTTTTATAATTGTTACTCATTTATTCGATCGGAACTAAAACGTCCCACTTTTTACTGCTTTAATTAATTGTAGCTATTTCCAAATTGTTGATATTGACATCCGTTCCCTGTGTTCGACTCAGACTTACTAAACTATACTATATATGATCAGGTATTCTTGCCTGTGTTCTGTATAGTAAGTTAGGTATTCTCAATTTTAAAACTAAAGCCCCGTTTACACGACATCAAGTTTTTGGCGCCGTTGCCGGGGAGCGGTTTGTTTCAATTAAATAAATTGGAAGTTGTCTTTTGTTTATAATTTTTAGTTAATTTATTATTTATTTGTTACTTGATTAGTTGATTTCTTTTTCACTATTAGTTATAAGTTAGGGTAGTCAGGTAGCCTGTTCTGCTGAGTTTCCAGGTACGATACTGGAGTTTATGACCCGCTCAACTATTCCAAACCCAACTGACCCTTTTGAAGAACCTGAACGTATATTCCATCAAAGAAGACGCGCCGCTTCAGCACCACCAAACTCATCGTTAACCAATAACCTTTTTAACCCACAAACCAGGAACTACCGTTCGTATTTAGAAAGCGATTTTGGAGAGTGCCTACGATTTCTTTTTAACGATCAACCAGATAAAACAATGGCAGAAGATATCGCCAACATAACGCTCGAAGAGTATTCAAGTCGGATGCGTAATGACCGTGGCACTGGAGTAGTAAGGCCTGCGATTGCACAAGATGTGGAGTTTGAAATCAAGGGACAGTTCCTCAAGGAGCTTAGGGAGAATCCTTTCCGAGGAGAAGAAAGGGAGGATGCTAATGATCATGTGGAGAAAATCGTTGAGATAGCCGATATGTTCAACGTTCCTAACATCACACGCGATCAAGTTATGCTCAGGGTATTCCCAATCACGCTCAAGGGAGCTGCTAAGAGATGGATTCAAAATGATCCAACTGGATCCATAACCACATGGGAAGACCTTCGCACGAAGTTTCTGAAAATGTATTGTCCTCCTTCCAAAACTTCAAAGATGATTGACGAGATCAGAAATTTCAAGCAGGAAATGGATGAGTCACTACACCAAGCTTGGGAGAGATATAAGGACCTGATGCATAAGTGCCCGCAGCACGACCTGAACGATCAGCAAGTCGTGAGTATTTTCTATAAAGGAGTGGATCGCGCCATGAGATAGCAACTGGATTCCCAAGGGCCTATTCCCAAGAAGGTCCCTCGTGATGCTTTGACTGCCATTCGTGACCAAGCGAAACACTCTCAGTTATGGGATGATGGCACTTCTAGGCGAAAGAGGTCTGTGAATGATGACGATAGATGTGCAGCCATCACCGCTAAGCTAGACAACATGGGCAGAGATATCAAGAAGGTTACTGAGACTGTCCATGCTATCCAAGTGGGATGCGACAACTGTGGAGGAAGCCATTTAGTGAAGGATTGCCCCGAAATGCGAACGGGAGAACAGACTGAGGAAGTCAAGTATGGAGAAGCTCAAGCACCATATCGTCACGGCGGTGGAAACTGTAACAACCCCAAAATTAGGATCAATTTAAAATTTTCCTAATTACGTGATTATTACTTGTATATAATATGAAATAGGATTATATACGTTATTTACTTTATATATATATATATGGATGGAATATATATATATACGCGTATACGATTCGTACATATCGTATGAACTACAATTGTACAAACTTGCGGACATTGGTAAAACAACTATTAAATAATGTTAATTTATTTAATTACTTTAATTACCATTTTATATTATGTTTATAATATAACGGAAGAATGTACGTTTTAATTAAAACGTCACCGAACTCTCCGAAAACTCGACCAACCGACAAAACAAAACTAAGTTATGTTTTATAACTTGAAAACTAGTATTTTGATGAAATACTTCAACTAAATTATCGGGTATTATTTCGTATTTTCAAACGTATATTTAATCGCGTATAAAATTATTTTTACGTTTAAACGACCGGGGAAACGAGCACCGCACGGAGCGCGAACGCGAGGATACGAAAAGTGGTGAGATCCACACTTGGTGGACCCCACCAACCGGCTAACAAGGAGGGGACATCACCCCCCCTCCCTTCCTTTCTCACTTACACACTCAAACACCAACCCACTTCACCCCAAACTCTCTTCTCTCTCTCTCCATCGGTTTTCTCTCTCTCTCTCTAAAACCCACACTAAAACACCCTAAAAACACCGTTAAAACACCTCGGAGGCTAGGCTCGGTTTGGAGAAAAGTGATCACGAGGACGAGCTCTACAAACTCATCTTTTCGGATTTTCGTTTCGACAACTTTGTAAGTTTTCCGGCGACCCGAAACTTTTCCGATTACATTTATTTTGCTAGATTATTGTTTCCCTAACTTAGTAATGTCCGAATATATAATCTAAACTCGTTTTTGAACACGTTAACGTAAATGTCGGTTTTGGTCATTCTAAAGAAAACGACACCACAAACATTAAAAACGACTAACAATAGTTATTATGGACTTATTACAACATATTAAAGCTAGTATAAAAGTTCTAGACCCAACGGAAACCGGAAAATACGTTTTCGGAAACTAAATTTCCGAACAGACCTCTTGTGTCGCATCGGACCGAAATTTCATGCGACACAACGCTATGTCGCATGTTATGTCGCACGTTATGTCGCAATGTATGCGACACAACGCTTATGTTGCATTATATGTCGTACCATCTACGACACAAAGTTTACCTATCGCTTGATTGCGACACAACGACTATGTCGTATCGTTGTGTCGTACCCTTGTCTGCGACACAATCATTGTGTCGCATAAACACTAAATCAGAAACAAATCCATACGACACAGACCATATGTCGCATACGGTCTGCGACACAAGCCTTGTGTCGCAGAAAGCCCAGATCAGAAAACAAAATATATTCTAAGTGTGGGAATCACTTTTCAACTATTAAATCAAATACGATGCTACTTATACCTGAAAATACTATACTTTTGAAAGTATACAACAACACTTGAATACGTACAAGACTATACTAAATTAAACGTGAGATTTCACTCACACACGCGTACGGGATTACACTTGGAAATACTTAGGAGATTACACTCCAACGAACATACACTTGTACATTACACGGGATTACATCCGATACAAACTTACAAGTTCACTCACTAGTTACGTGCTGGATTACACGTTAACTGATACGAACATACATACGAATACTTACGAGGTTTCACTCGTACCCTTTGGGGTCTAAGCCTATTGGAACGTACACAAACGATACAGGTTGTAATACAAACAAACGATCATACGAGTATACTTTACAACTGTACCACTACTATGAATACATAATAATAATGGATGGAATTATTATTATACACCGATAACAAACGGACAGTACAACTTTTATACAAACTACGATTTACAAACGATTACAAACTTACAAACAAACTAATGGACATTAACTAGTTTGGGAACAACTAGCGTGGATACTTTACAAGTATTCCATATACTTACTAAACCTTATGCGTATTAGGACGCTAAGGGTTGCTAGTTCGGGATACTACTTGCTTACTTACTGCATTATCTGCCAGACTCAGGTGAGTCTCACAGCCCCTACTTTACTGTTTTATACTCAGGGGTGAGATGCATTACTGTTTTACATGAACACACAAAACTTACTTGCTGCCATGATTTACTTACTGTATGAGATTACGAATACGCCAACTGCATGAGTTTACGACTAATCCAATGAAATCCTCCTGAACCATAGTTGTTAGTTATGTGATAAGCGCGAGTTTTAGTATATGGATCCATATGGGACTGACAATCCCCGCCCGGGGTAGCAAGCACTACCACGAACCGTTCCTGTAGAAACGGGCGTTTCTTACTCGTTCCGTATGAATGTTTTGGATTACATTCATGAGGGGGTACCTATAATTACTGTACGTTAAGCTTCAACTATGGTGGCTCATGGCAATTGTATCAAACGGTTAGCATAACCTGCAACCACCACTTATTAAAACTTAAGTTAACGATGAGCATAACCTGTGATCGTTACTTACTGGCTGGCTATGATTTACAAATACTACTTGTGTGTTCAAACTGTTTACTTACTTACAAACCTGTGAGATTCACCAACCTTTTTGGTTGACCGTTTTAGTAATGCTTCTCAGGTACACAGCATCAGTAGGGATGCCCAGCAGGATAAGCTTACTTAGCTCGAGTCGCATGCATTTACAAGCTTGGAGATTTTATTACATTACTTTTGTACTAGTTGTTATGTATTAGAATCTCTAGGAATTTACTTGAACTCGAGCTTGTATTTTGAAACTACTTATGTATTAATGTAATAACTTTTCGAACGTCTCATTTAGAGTCGTTCACTGTATCCTTTGTGCTTGTGATTATTGATTAGTAACACCCAAATCGTCGCTTCCGCAAACTGTTAAATTTGGGGGTGTTACAGATTGGTATCAGAGCCTAAGGTTATAGTGAACTAGGTTGCATTTAGTGGGCCTAGACTATGACCGTTAGGCAGTATTCCTCATTAAGTATAACTGGTTCAGGAATTACAGCATACGAGTTTAATTTAACATAGCCTGATCAACTATGTACAATTAAATAAAGATGATGTGAGTTCTGAAAGGGGTTATGTTGAACCGGAATGCATTAGCTGACTCTGACCTCGAGAGAACCGGGAGTTTTACTTGATTGTGCTAGACACGAACTAGGCGGTTATGTGATATATATATATATGTACATAGGCCTCTTTCCCCGATACGATACTCTCTCTCGACTACTACGAAATTCACTTTCAAATTTTATCAAACAAACGACAACCCGACTCTCGTCGTTCCATCCTTATTCGATTTTTATAAATTCACGACTACCGACTTACGTCCGAAGACTTCCACACCGTTATAACTGACAACCATAGTTACTCGAACGTCCTTCGATATAAAGATCGAGACCTTGTTTTCATTTACTATTCATACCTAATTCGACGTTTATACCATTCTACAACGTACCCCACCGTACCGTTATATGTATCCCAATAAAATCATTTTCAACTCAAGTCTCCGTCAGACTTCAAATTATACAACCGATTTTTAACACCAAAATTTTATAACAAATGTATTTTTGTCAAACATGTTACAAAATTTCTTACAAAATGTTTCATAAAATTTTCAAAAATTTCGAAACTGTATAAACTTATTTATAACCCACAAACTTTGAACCAATTTCAACCGTTGACGAAATTTCTTTAAACGTACTAAATCATCACTGCCATAATTCTTATTCAAATCCTCACATGTTCTTTATTATTGTTTCAAGGAACATGCCTCCTCGACGTCAAATCATGCTTACTGAAGCCGAAGTAGCGGGTATAATTGCCCGTTGCGTGGCTCAAGCCCTAGCTACCCGAACATCAACCCCTGGTAGCGAAGATACAGCTACTAATGGACCACAACCCAAAACCTGCACCTACAAGGATTTCCATAACTGCAAGCTGCTGAACTTTGCAGGAACTGAAGGAGCAATCGGTCTGATTCGATGGACCGAGATTATTGAATCAGTGTTCCTCATCTGCAACTGCAAGGAAGAGGATAAAGTTAAATTCGCCGCCAGCACCTTTTCTGACACCGCCCTTACTTGGTGGAACACTTATGCGCAAACGGTGAGCATTGCCGATGCTTACAAACTACAGTGGGATGAACTAAAGAATATGCTGAGGGGCGAGTACTGCCCTAGAGATGAGCTGAAGCAACTAGAGTTAGAATTCTGGAATCACAAGATGCAGGGTGACGACATCACCGGATACACCAACCGTTTTCACCAACTGGCACTTCTGTGCCCATCCATGGTTGATCCTGAATACAAAAGGATCGAAAAGTACGTTGATGGACTTCCCGAACGACTACAAGATTTAGTGACTTCATCTAAACCGGGAACCATTCAGAGCGCCATTCGTATGGCACATGAGTTAACGGCCAATTCTGTCCGCCGTGGCTCGACTTCAACCCCGTCTGCGAATAACAAACGTAAATGGGAAGTAAGTCCCCACTCATCCAACCCGACTTCTGACAAAAAGCCTGCAACAGTCAATGCCAATGACTCAAGGGCTTACAAGGGGAGCAAGCCTTACTGCTCCAACTGTAGTCGTCATCATAACGGCTCCTGTCCCTGCACTAAGTGCAAGAAATTCGGGCACCTGGCCCAAGACTGCCGAACCAACCCTACTGGTACTGATACTTCTGCACCCAAAACCTGCTATGAGTGCAACGGTACCGGGCACTTCAGGAAGGATTGCCCTAAGCTGAAACCCCGAACCAACAATACAAGGAGTAGAGCTTATGTAATCAATGCTAGAGAGGATGACCCAAACCCGAGACTCTGTGATTTACTCAACCCGGGTACGCTTATTCTTTGACTACCCGAATCTGTTTTCTCATAAATCTCTCGCTTAATGACTTATGTATAACTGTATTTTATTCTGTGTGTTTTCTTTGATCCTAAGTACACAATAGGATTAGGAAACGACCGACCACTTAAATCCCGACAACACAATTTGCCTTACACTTCAGATACAGTAACCCAAACTCCCTTCCCAATTATCTCACACTGGTTGAGACCGGGAACTCGTATACTATTCGTTACTTTAAACAGATAAATTAATATAACTTCACTTACTTGAGGCAAATTCTTAAATAGAACACTTATTTCGTAGGAAATGACAACTCACTCCGTCAACAACCCTACACTGCAAAATGAACTGCTCAGTGAGGAACCAAAGATGTTTCCTTACCTCCTCGAACTCGAGTGTGATACAGAACACTCCGCTGAATCAGCAGCAGCACCTGCCCCTCCTGCTGCTCTAACTGCTGCAAAAGCATCAGTTGATGAAACCTTGACTGCTGAATCAGTCAGCCACCTTAACCAAACTATTGATTCGCTGCGAAAACAACTTACTGAAGCACGGGAAGACATTGATGACCTACGACGAATTACTTCCCAAAATGACATACGTATGCGTGAGTACGAGCTATGTTTGATAGCTCTAGAAAACCCTACTTCACCACCAATTTCACAAAGTACTCCTACTGAAGAGGATACCGATACTGACTGTACGCCACCTCCAGCAAAAAGGGTGAAGATTACTCCCTCCAAAACCACCGGAAACTACTTGGGAAAGAAACCTTTCTGTCCCCAATGCACTCGGCATCATGAAGGACCGTGTACCATACCCGTCGGTCGATGCAAGTCCTACCCTAAGAGTACGAACCCTCCTAAAGTGAAACTCTGCTTCAACTGTGGGAGTGCTGGCCATCTCAAGGCCCAATGCCCACTACCATCAGGCAACAAAATTTAGGGTACGTTACCACCTGACGATTACTTGATTTCAAATACTGTAGGACCTACCCTACTACTGTAGGCTACTAGTACACAATTGTAGCTACTTGACTAGTATAGAACTACCGATTACTACTTCGAACAAATTTCGGGACGAAATTTTATTAACAAGGGGAGAATGTAACAACCCCAAAATTAGGATCAATTTAAAATTTTCCTAATTACATGATTATTACTTGTATATAATATGAAATAGGATTATATACGTTATTTACTTTAAATATATATATATATATATATATATGGATGGAATATATATATATACGCGTATACGATTCGTACATATCGTATGAACTACAATTGTACAAACTTGCGGACATTGGTAAAACAACTATTAAATAATGTTAATTTATTTAATTACTTTAATTACCATTTTATATTATGTTTATAATATAACGGAAAAAATGTACGTTTTAATTAAAACGTCACCGAACTCTCTGAAAACTCGACCAACCGACAAAACAAAACTAAGTTATGTTTTATAACTTGAAAACTAGTATTTTGATGAAATACTTCAACTAAATTATCGGGTATTATTTCGTATTTTCAAACGTATATTTAATCGCGTATAAAATTATTTTTACGTTTAAACGACCGGGGAAACGAGCACCGCACGGAGCGCGAACGCGAGGATACGAAAAGTGGTGAGATCCACACTTGGTGGACCCCACCAACCGGCCAACAAGGAGGGGACATCACCCCCCCTCCCTTCCTTTCTCACTTACACACTCAAACACCAACCCACTTCACCCCAAACTCTCTTCTCTCTCTCTCCATCTGTTTTCTCTCTCTCTCTCTAAAACCCACACTAAAACACCCTAAAAACACCGTTAAAACACCTCGGAGGCTAGGCTCGGTTTGGAGAAAAGTGATCACGAGGACGAGCTCTACAAACTCATCTTTTCGGATTTTCGTTTCCACAACTTTGTAAGTTTTCCGGCGACCCGAAACTTTTCCGATTACATTTATTTTGCTAGATTATTGTTTCCCTAACTTAGTAATGTCCGAATATATAATCTAAACTCGTTTTTGAACACGTTAACGTAAATGTCGGTTTTGGTCATTTTAAAGAAAACGACACCACAAACATTAAAAACGACTAACAATAGTTATTATGGACTTATTACAACATATTAAAGCTAGTATAAAAGTTCTAGACCCAACGGAAACCGGAAAATACGTTTTCGGAAACTAAATTTCCGAACAGACCTCTTGTGTCGCATCGGACCGAAATTTCATGCGACACAACGCTATGTCGCATGTTATGTCGCACGTTATGTCGCAATGTATGCGACACAACGCTTATGTCGCATTATATGTCGTACCATCTACGACACAAAGTTTACCTATCGCTTGATTGCGACACAACGACTATGTCGTATCGTTGTGTCGTACCCTTGTCTGCGACACAATCATTGTGTCGCATAAACACTAAATCAGAAACAAATCCATACGACACAGACCATATGTCGCATACGGTCTGCGACACAAGCCTTGTGTCGCAGAAAGCCCAGATCAGAAAACAAAATATATTCTAAGTGTGGGAATCACTTTTCAACTATTAAATCAAATACGATGCTACTTATACCTGAAAATACTATACTTTTGAAAGTATACAACAACACTTGAATACGTACAAGACTATACTAAATTAAACGTGAGATTTCACTCACACACGCGTACGGGATTACACTTGGAAATACTTAGGAGATTACACTCCAACGAACATACACTTGTACATTACACGGGATTACATCCGATACAAACTTACAAGTTCACTCACTAGTTACGTGCTGGATTACACGTTAACTGATACGAACATACATACGAATACTTACGAGGTTTCACTCGTACCCTTTGGGGTCTAAGCCCATTGGAACGTACACAAACGATACAGGTTGTAATACAAACAAACGATCATACGAGTATACTTTACAACTGTACCACTACTATGAATACATAATAATAATGGATGGAATTATTATTATACACCGATAACAAACGGACAGTACAACTTTTATACAAACTACGATTTACAAACGATTACAAACTTACAAACAAACTAATGGACATTAACTAGTTTGGGAACAACTAGCGTGGATACTTTACAAGTATTCCATATACTTACTAAACCTTATGCGTATTAGGACGCTAAGGGTTGCTAGTTCGGGATACTACTTGCTTACTTACTGCATTATCTGCCAGACTCAGGTGAGTCTCACAGCCCCTACTTTACTGTTTTATACTCAGGGGTGAGATGCATTACTGTTTTACATGAACACACAAAACTTACTTGCTGCCATGATTTACTTACTGTATGAGATTACGAATACGCCAACTGCATGAGTTTACGACTAATCCAATGAAATCCTCCTGAACCATAGTTGTTAGTTATGTGATAAGCGCGAGTTTTAGTATATGGATCCATATGGGACTGACAATCCCCGCCCGGGGTAGCAAGCACTACCACGAACCGTTCCTGTAGAAACGGGCGTTTCTTACTCGTTCCGTATGAATGTTTTGGATTACATTCATGAGGGGGTACCTATAATTACTGTACGTTAAGCTTCAACTATGGTGGCTCATGGCAATTGTATCAAACGGTTAGCATAACCTGCAACCACCACTTATTAAAACTTAAGTTAACGATGAGCATAACCTGTGATCGTTACTTACTGGCTGGCTATGATTTACAAATACTACTTGTGTGTTCAAACTGTTTACTTACTTACAAACCTGTGAGATTCACCAACCTTTTTGGTTGACCGTTTTAGTAATGCTTCTCAGGTACACAGCATCAGTAGGGATGCCCAGCAGGATAAGCTTACTTAGCTCGAGTCGCATGCATTTACAAGCTTGGAGATTTTATTACATTACTTTTGTACTAGTTGTTATGTATTAGAATCTCTAGGAATTTACTTGAACTCGAGCTTGTATTTTGAAACTACTTATGTATTAATGTAATAACTTTTCGAACGTCTCATTTAGAGTCGTTCACTGTATCCTTTGTGCTTGTGATTATTGATTAGTAACACCCAAATCGTCGCTTCCGCAAACTGTTAAATTTGGGGGTGTTACAGAAACTTTTTCAGAAGACCGTACTAAGACGGAGGGCGACCGTTTCGCCAAAATCAACCTGGATTTTTCACAAAGGAGCAGCCAGGTGCATCATCTTCAGACAAGCAAGCTAAGTTAGAAGAAATGATGGGTAAGTTTCTCACTTCCAATGAGAAATTCATTCCGAGCTCTGGACAACGGATGGATGCTACAGACGCTACATTGAGAAACCAAGGAGCTGCGATTAAGCAGATTGAAGGGAATGTTTCCAACATAGCCAAAGTTCTTCAAGAGAGATTCCCTGGAACCCTACCTGGATACACCGAGACCAATCCACGGGATCAGGCGAAAGCTGTGATCACCCGAAGTGGAAGGGGTTTTGAAGACCCCATTCCAAAGAAGAAACCTGTTTCTCAACCCCTACCGCAAAAAGAGAAGGAAGTAGAAGTTGTGGAAAGTCCCAAGGTGGACACTGAGGCTGAACAAATTGCAAGAGATAAGCAATATGCTAAGGATCATGCACCGCCACCACCTTATCCAGCAGCTTTGAGAAGAGGGAAAGATGATGCTCAATACCACCAGTTCCTAGAGAATCTGAAGCAACTACACATTAACATCCCATTCGTGGAAGCCATTGCTCAAATGCCAAAGTATGCAAAGTATCTGAAGGAACTTTTAACTAATAAGAGCAAACTGATGGAGGCAACCACGGTGACAATGAACGAGAGATGTTCAGCAGTTATGCAAAATAAACTTCCACCGAAAGTGAAAGACCCTGGGAGTATTACCCCTCCTTGTCTGATTAGAAGTTTAGTCCTTACTCATGCATTGGCTGACTTGGGGGAAAGCATATCAATAATGCCTTATACTATGTATGCCAGACTTAAGTTAGGGGAACCAAAGCCAATTAGAATGTGCATTGAGTTAGCAGATCGTTCAGTTCAATATCCTAGGGGTATGGTAGAGAATGTGCTAGTTAAGGTGGATAGGTTTGTTTTTCCGTGTGATTTCATCATTCTGGATATGGTTGAAGATAAAAAGGTACCTATCATTTTAGGAAGACCTTTTCTAGCCACTGCAAGGGCATTGATTGATGTTCATGATAGAAAAATCACTCTGAGGTTAGGAGACGATGAAGTAGTGTTTGATGTCAACAAATCAATGCGATATCCTGCTACAGTTGATGATACTTGCTACTTTGTGAGTTCCAGAGAAATGACTGATGATGAGGAGTTCCTTCAAAGTCTCATGGAAGATGAAGATCTAGATCCCATGATTCTGGAGGGATGGACGGGAAGCATAGAAGCAATTAGAGATATTGAAGAATTCGATAAAATGCTTGAGTAGTTAGAGTTCGAGAGTGATGAGGAATTAGAAGGTGATCAGCCGACTGAGAATGAAGTCGGTTGAGACTGATGGTTTTTTAGTCAAGAAATAGACTCGCATCACTATGCATGGGATTCCCTGTTCACGAGAAGAGGTGTTGGCATGTAAATCTTCTTTTGAAGAACCACCAAGGTTAGAATTGAAAGATTTACCGACCCATTTGGAATATGCATACCTATAAGGAGAGTCGGATTTGCCAGTTATCATTTCATCCAAGCTATCAGCAAACGAGAAAGAAAGTCTGCTGAAAGTTCTGAAGGAACATAAGCATGCTATAGCATGGACGATTGGTGACATCAAGGGAATTAGCCCATCATATTGTACGCACAAGATCCTTATGGAATCTGACTTCAAACCAGTTGTGCAACCATTAAGACGATTAAATCCTAAGGTTACGGATGTTGTGAGGAAGGAAATCATAAAATTGCTTGACTCTGGATTGATATACCCGATTTCTGATAGTCCATGGGTCAGCCCCATTCATGTTGTGCCAAAAAAAGGAGGTATGACAGTGGTTGCGAATGAGAGGAATGAGTTAATTCCCACAAGAACTGTTACTGGATGGAGGGTCTGTATCGATTATAGAAAGCTGAATGATGCGACACGCAAGGATCACTTTCCTTTGCCATTCATTGATCAGATGCTCGAACGTCTAGCTGGAAAAGAGTATTATTGTTTTCTAGACGGATTCTCCGGGTACTTCCAAATCCCAATTGATGCAAATGATCAAGATAAGACTACTTTCACCTGCCCATTCGGAACTTTCGCTTATCGGAGAATGCCTTTTGGTCTATGTAACGCACCCGCCACATTTCAACGGTGCATGATGGCAATATTCCATGATATGGTAGAAGACAGCATGGAAATATTCATGGATGACTTCTCTGTGTTTGGAGATTCTTTTGATAAGTGTCTGATGAATCTGAAAAGGATGTTACAAAGGTGTGAGAGTTCCAATCTCGTTTTAAATTGGGAAAAGTGTCATTTCATGGTACGAGAAGGAGTTGTGTTGGGGCATAAAATTTCAAGAGCTGGTATTGAAGTTGATCAAGCGAAGATTGAGGCCATAGCAAAGCTACCCCATCCAACAAATGTTAAAGGAATACGAAGTTTCTTAGGACATGCAGGGTTCTATAGAAGATTCATCAAGGATTTTTCAAAGATAGCACGTCCTATGAACAAGTTGTTAGAAAAGGAAGCTAAGTTCGAGTTTTCAAAGGAATGCCAAGATGCGTTCAAGATTTTAAAGGGGAAATTGGTATCCGCACCAATTATGATAAGTCCGAATTGGGATCTCCCATTTGAATTGATGTGTGATGCCAGTGATTACGCTGTAGGATCAGTTTTAGGTTAGAGGGTTGATAAGAAGTTTCAACCTATTTATTATGCAAGCAAGACTTTGACGAGTGCACAAAAGAATTACACCACGACTGAAAAAGAATTGCTTGCTGTTGTCTTTGCGTTTGATAAGTTTTGCTCTTACCTGGTCCTATCAAAAACTGTTGTTTTTACCGATCACTCTGCATTAAGATACTTGTTTGGAAAACAAGATGCAAAACCAAGGTTGTTGCGATGGATTTTGTTATTACAGGAGTTTGACATTGAGATTCGTGATAAGAAGGGAGCAGAAAATCTGGCTGCAGATCATCTGTCAAGACTGGAAAATCCAGAATTAGATAAGTTGGATGAAATGGAAATTCGAGATAAGTTTCCTGATGAAAGCTTGTTGAAAGCAATTCTGAATGAATTTCCATGGTTCGCTGATATTGCAAACTTTTAAGTTACAAAGACTCTTCCATCCGGGTTGGACTTTAACCAAAGAAAGAGGTTTTTCTCATCTTTAAGTTATTACTTTTGGGAAGACCCATATCTGTTCAGACAGTGTGCCGATGGAATTGTCCGACGATGTGTCGCTGGAGAGGAATGTGATATTATCTTAGAGCACTGTCATGATGGTCCGGCTGGAGGACATCATGGTCCGAACTACACTGCAAGGAAAGTGTTTGAGGCAGGTTTTTATTGGCCAACAGTTTATAAGGATGCATTCAAGTATGTGAAGGAATGCGATGCCTGCCAATGTACTGGGAGAATCTCAAAGAAGGATGAAATGTTGCAAAATCCAATTATGGTAAGTGAGATTTTTGATGTCTGGGGGATAGACTTTATGGGCCCGTTTCCACCTAGCAATGGAAACAAATACATCATTGTGGCTATGGATTATGTTTCTACGTGGGCCGAAGCAAAGGCATTACCTACGAATGATGCTCGCGTTGTGGTAAATTTTCTTAAACAATTGTTTTCGCGCTTTGGAGCACCAAAAGCTTTAATTAGTGATCGAGGGACACATTTCACAAATCTGCAATTGGAAAAAGTGCTGTGAAAGTACGGAGTTAGACATAAGTTTTCAACTGCTTATCATCCACAGACGAGTGGTCAAGTGGAAGTGACTAATAGATGGTTGAAGCGTATTTTAGAACGTTCAGTTGAAGGAAACCCTAAGAATTGGTCATACAAGTTGGATGATGCATTATGGGCGGCACGAACAGCATTTAAGTCATCAGTTGGAACAACGCCTTATCGCCTTGTTTATGGAAAAGCTTGTCATTTGCCCTTTGAGTTAGAGCATAAAGCATATTGGGCTTTACAGAAGTGCAATCTTGAGGAAAAGTTAGCTGGAAAGGAAAGAATGGAACAGCTAAATGAGTTGGATGAATTACGAATAAATGCTTATGACAATTCGAGACTGTTCAAGGAGCGAACTAAGAAATGGCATGATGCTCGTCTTAAGTCGAACCATACATTCGAGAAAGGTGATAAAGTTTTGTTGTATAGTTCTAGATTACATTTGTTTCCAGGAAAGTTAAAGACACGCTGGACTGGCCCCTTTGTTGTTGACAAGGTTTATCCGTTTGGAGCTGTTGATTTGCAAGGATATTCTGGAAAAACTTTAAAGGTTAATAAAAGTAGAGTGAAGAAGTACTATGGTGATATAAGGGATTCCAAGCGTGATTTGGAGATGGATTTGAATTAAGTGGTGAAGCAAGATGTCGAGCTTACCGACGTGATAAACAAAAGCGCTTTCGGGAGACAACCCGTTATTTTGTTAATTTGTATTTTGTTTTATTGTTTTTGTTTGCAGGTTTGAACTTTGTGGGTGTGTCCTCTGGAAACCCTCACGAGACTACAACTCGTCCACTCGGGATACCGAGGGGTTTAAAGGCTTATTGCATGTGCTAAATGCAATCGTGTTGCCTACGGAAGTGTGCTGTTGTATTTTATTTCTGAATGAAGTCCTTCAAGCAAATCTGCCTTCAAATCAGGGGAGTTTTCTGTTTCACTTCTTTTCTATTCCCTTATTTTTATTTTCTTTTGCAATGAGGACATTGCATGTTTCTAAGTGGGGGATGGGGGAAAAGAAGTCTAATTGTCCTTAATTTATGAATGGTAGCTATTGAAAAATATTGAGGTTAAGAGGCATTCTACGTGTTAGTCATTTTTCAACCCAAATTTTTGTTTTAAAATTGTTTTCTATGTAAAGTTTAGCAATCTTGTAACACATTTTGGGAATGCAAGGAATGAAATAAATTTAATTTTTAAATATTAGATAGTTCATCTTATGATGTATCGATAGGCAATCTATATGAAGGTTTTTGAGCTATTAAGAAATTTAATGCATTAAGTAGGGATTTATCCTATGAGGATCTTTTAGCAAGGTATGACCTTAGTCTTAATTCTTGTATGATAGCGTGTTATAATCCATAATTTTGGGGTCCTAATAATCATCATTTGGGAATATACTGGGTGTTGTCTCCTCTGTTGTACGAAAGTACAGACCTGGTTTCCGTCAGTATATTTGGTATCAAAATAGATAAAAATAAATGAGTACAAAAGACTCATAAATTGAAAAACCAAAGCCAAGTTATGTCGCTCTGTTGTACTGAGGTACAGACCTGTCACCAATGTCTTGGTTTGAAAAATGATTGATTTATTTGGATGTTCATTACTTGGAGAATTGTGACACGTTACTTTTATGAGAGTATTTTGCTATAGAAAATCAGGGGTAAGGCCTGCTAGAATAATAATAAGTTGAGCTCAATTTCTGAAATTTAGATTTTTTAAGTGGACAACAATATCGGTAATCTAAGTGATCTATCTTTTATGTGTAATAATAATATGTTAGAATTGCTTTCCATGTAGAGTTTCTTGATTGCTGAGTTTTAAGGTAGAATCGATTTTAAGATAAAATTTGGTTTGTCGAATGATGTGTAGTTTGTAAGTCCTTTTATGCATTGTTTGCTGTTCATATTTAAAGTTTTGAATTTTTGAGTCACTAGTCTACTTGAGGACAAGTAGGATTCAAGTGGGGGATGTTTGATGAACGTCAAAATGTGCTATTTTATAGTACTAATTACCCCTTAGTTTGATTAATTTCTTATGCATTTTATTTGAATTCGATACTCATTTCATTCATATTTGTATTTAGGAATTTTCTGGAGCTTGAATCGGAAAAGAAGCTGAAAACGCGCGAGAATTGAAGAAAAGAAGTTAAAAATGAGAAAAGTGAAGAAGTTGGTCGAAAGCTCAAAAAGCTGGGAAAGAGCATCCATACGGCGTATGGAAATCCATACGGCGTATGGATCAGTTGAGCCGGGCCGCCAGAAGACACGGGTCAGACCCATGGGCTTTTCAATCCATACGGCGTATGGAATTCTATACGGCGTATGGATTGCCTCGGCAGAAACCCTAAAAACTTCATTTTGCTCTCATTTTGCATACGACTTCACCACTTTTCTCCAGACGAATTCTCTATTAAAAAACCCTTATTCCAGAGCATTTTGAAGGGATTGAAGCTTGAGGAATCAAAGACTTTCATTCGTTCAATCATTATCTCGTTATTTCGGTTCGAATACATTTTTCTTTTCATTCGATTATGAATTGTGATATGATATTGGTTCTGATTTTCTGTAAAAATATGATTGGCTAGTTCTATTATGTGTTTGCTTAGATGAGAATACTTAATTGATGGATTGATTGTTATAATTGCGAACGAATTGGATTTTATTTAATGTTTATGTGTTTATTCGTTAATCCGTGGGTATTTAATGATTGTTGCTGATTACCTAGCGTGAGTTCATAATCAGTTGAGATTGATTTCCTGTTGGTTGTGAATTTATTGATAGTTGTTGATTTTGATTGATAATTATTGCCGAATATATTGAGTTTGACGGGCTAGGGTTAATAGTTAGTAATGATTATTAATGGACAAGATAACTTTAATCGGTTATAGACTTTGTTGATTCAAGTCAAAAGAATAAATCACATAGACGGTGTTGAATTAATTTAGAATACAGTTTTGTGGACAACATTAAATTGAACTGTTAATGTATTGAAAACAACATTGTGTCTTTCTTAATTGTATTGAATTCAGTTTATCTTGTAAGGAGGATTGATGTATTTGAAAGGGCACGATAAAATCCATACGTGAGCAATTGAATAAAATGATATCCGGATTTTAAGGAAAGTAATCTAAGCAAATGCATTTCTTTTACCATTTGAATTTAATCTTTTATTTTAATTAAGTTATTTTATTATTTCTTTATTTTATAATTAAGTTTTATTTAATAAATCATTTCTTTTATAATTGTTACTCATTTGTTCGATCGGAACTAAAATGTCCCACTTTTTACTGCTTTAATTAATTGTAGCAATTTCCAAATTGTTGATATTGACATCTGTTCCCTGTGTTCGACTCGGACTTACTAAACTATACTATATATGATCAGGTATTCTTGCCTGTGTTGTGTATAGTAAGTTAGGTATTCTCCATTTTAAAACTAAAGCCCCGTTTACACGACATCACTCAGCTGAGCCACAACTATCTGAAGGTTGTGAGCTACAAAATCCTGAAATCACCATAAATACATCTTCAACACCTCAATTTCAGAGGTTTGCATTCACCGACAACAACGATATCATCTTTACTGAAGACAATGTAGCCTCCTCATCATCTATAAGCAAATACGAGCTGGAGAAGATTGCATTCTCTAATGAGACAGAATTAGTAGAATTAGCATCAGCCACCGCAACCGACTCACCTCCAAACGAATCAGAATTGCAAACGGAGTATGATGAATTACAAAGAGACGAGATCGCTCGAATGAAACCTTCCACTGAAGAACCACCAGAGTTGGAGCTGAAGGAACTACCCTCTCATCTGGAGTATGCCTTTCTCGAAGGAACCTCGCATTTACCTGTTATAATTGCAAAAGGTCTTACACCCGAAGAGAAAGCAAGACTCATCCAAGTGTTGAAGTCACATAAGAAGGCGATTGCATGGAAAATCTCTAATATCCAAGGGATCAGTCCCAACTACTGCACGCACAAGATACTCATGGAAGATGACTTCAAAACTTCTGTACAGAGACAGAGGAGAGTCAACCCAAAGATTCAAGATGTGGTCAAGAAGGAGGTTATCAAACTCTTGGATGCTGGCTTTATCTATCCTACTTCAGATTCCCCATGGGTCAGCCCAGTTCAGGTTGTCCCTAAGAAAGGAGGAATGACGGTTATCGCTAACGAAGATAATGAACTTATTTCAACACGGACCGTCACCGGTTGGAGGGTGTGTATCGACTATCGGAAGCTGAACGAAGCCACTCGAAAAGATCATTTCCCTCTGCCGTTCATCGATCAAATGTTGGAGAGATTGTCTGGGAATGAGTTCTACTGTTTCCTTGATGGTTTCTCTGGCTATTTTCAGATTCCTCTCGATCCTAAGGACTAGGAAAAGACGACCTTCACATGTCCTTACTGAACATTCGCTTACCGACGCATGCCTTTTGGGCTATGCAATGCACCTGCAACATTCCAGAGGTGTATGGTGGCGATATTCCACGATATGATTGAACAGTGTATGGAAGTATTCATGGACAACTTCTCAGTCTTTGGAGACTCCTTCACCTCTTGTCTTTCCAACCTCGAACGAATGTTAACCCGATGCGAAGAATCTAATCTTGTCTTAAACTAGGAAAAGTGCCACTTTATGGTGAAGGAAGGAATAGTTCTAGCACATCGAATATCAAAGTCTGGAATTGAAGTTGACAAAGCTAAAGTTGAGACCATTGCCAAACTTCCGCCACCTACTTCTGTTAGAGCCATTCGCACTTTTCTAGGTCACGCCGGATTCTACCGTCGCTTTATTAAGGATTTCTCCAAGATTTCTCGACCTATGAAACATCTTCTCGAGAAGGACACTCCGTTTGTCTTTTCAAATGACTGCCTGAAAGCTTTCAATATTCTAAAGGATCAGCTCACACATGCACCGATCATGGTTGCTCCTGACTGAAGTCTCCCGTTTGAGATCATGTGCGACGCCAGTAACTTTGCTGTTGGAGCTGTCTTAGGGCAAAGGAAGGATAAGCATTTTCAACCAATATACTACGCCAGCAAGACACTCACCGACGCTCAAGAGAATTACACTACTACAGAAAAGGAGCTGCTTGCGGTAGTATTTGCTTTTGATAAATTTCGTTCTTACTTAATCTTGTCCAAAACTATTGTCTATACAGATCACTCAGCCTTGAAGTATCTTTTCAAAAAGAAAGACGCTAAACCAAGACTACTTCGATGGATTTTGCTTCTCCAAGAATTCGACATAGAAATCAAGGATAAAAAGGGAGCAGAAAATGTCGCAGCAGATTATCTCAGTCGATTGGAAAACCCATCGATGGAAAAGCTTAATGAAAAAGAAATTCAAGATCAGTTTCCTGAAGAACAACTCATGAATGTCGGAGGCCACCAGAAGGGATCACAATTCACTTATAACCCTTGGTACGCAGACTACGCTAATTATCTGGTTGGAGGAATTGTGCCAAAAGGAATACCCACCTCTCGAAAGCAAAAATTCTTCAGAGACGTTAAAAATTACTATTGGGACGATCCATACTTATTCAAAGTATGCCCGGACCAAATCATTAAAAGATGCGCAGACGAGAGGGAAGCAAGGAACATCCTCCACCAGAGTCATCACGGACCCACTGGAGGTCATCATGGAGCAAGCATGACTGCAAAGAAGGTATACGTTTCCGGCTTTTATTGGCCGACCATTTTCAGAGACGCTCAAGACTTGGTAAAACGTTGTGATGCTTGCCAAAGGTTTGGAAGTATCTCACAGAGGAGTGAAATGCCACTTACTAAAATCCAGGCTTGCGAGATCTTTGACATATCGGGTTTGGATTTCATGGGACCATTCCCAAAATCCTTCGAAAAAGAATACATTCTAGTGGCTGTCGACTATGTCTCCATGTGGGCCGAGGCACAAGCATTTCCTACCAATGACTCACGAGTAGTGACCAAGTTCCTCAAGCAACTCTTTTCTCGTTTCGGAACTCCAAAGGTGATCATCAGTGGTTGGGGCATGCAATTCTGTAGTGCTCAGTTTATGAGGACATTACAGTATTATGGTGTCACCCATAAGACCTCTACGGCCTATTACCCGCAGACGAATGGGCAAGCCGAAGTGACGAACAGAGCGCTCAAAAGGATCTTAGAACGAACCGTTGTGAATCATAGGGAAAAATGGGCCGATAAATTAGACGATGCTCTTTGGGCATTCAGAACTGCATATAAGTCACCATTAGGGACCACGCCTTACAGACTAGTCTATGGGAAAGCATGTCATCTGCCAATAGAGTTGGAATACAAGGCTTACTGGGCGCTGAGAGATTGTAATCTAGACCCTTCCACAACAGGATTACATCGCAAGATGCAGCTGAACGAACTAGCCGAATTGAGAGACCAAGCCTATGATAGTTCTCTACATTTCAAGGAGCGAACCAAGAATACTCACGATGCTAAACTTAAGTATTTTAAGTTCAAACCTGGAGATAAAGTTCTTCTCTACAATTCGCGCTTCAAGAAATTCTCCGGCAAATTCAGATCAAGGTGGAGCGGACAATTAGTTTATTTTATTTGCTTTATGTTTTATTTATTTTAGACTTTTTATGATGCTGAAATGTTGAACTGGTGATTGTGACTGTATTTATGGTATTGCAGAACTTAGCTTCACAAGGAATGGATGAGCTTAAAATAGAGACTGGTCCACAAATCCAGCAGAACACTAGCACCACTCCTTTACGAATCTGGTCCTGATTCTAGTGCTCACTGACCGTAGGGAAGTACCTCTCCTAAACTCTTCTAGTTTCTACGTAACTTAAGATATGCTTATGCCCACTTAAATCTCTAAGTGTGGGATCCTCCGTACTATAAACTTTTAAATTCACATTTTTCCTAAGGCAAAACCCTAAGTGTGGGATTCTCCCAACTTAGTGCAGAAACATTGGGGACAATGTTTATTTTTAAGTGTGGGATAGCAGTATATCTCGTCTAAATATCCGTAAAGTTGATTTAGAAACATGCACATCCTCAAAATGATTTTCAATCCTTATTTTTGCCAAAATTTTCAAAAATTTTAAACTTCTTGAGTCACAAATGTAAGAAAGAGTATAGATTTTTTTACAAGTATTCAAAAGTTGGTAAAAAGAGGTCGAATCATGTCGGATTCCAAACAATTTAAGATGAGGATCTAAGAGGGGCATCGCACGACTGGACACATATAACCTATTTTTGCGGTGAGGAATTTTGAGCCTTATAAGCATTCATTTTAAATGCTTCACTGTTCATATGTGGTATGTGACCGGTGCACGCATTTCTTAATTAGAACTTGCCCCAGGTATACGTTTCGAGATCACATTGACGGGTGTCATACATGACATAGGTACAATTAGAGGACCTTGACATTCCCTAGGATTAAACCCCATTTCAACATATCTCTTTCAAGCCCAAAACCCTTCCAACACTCATTTTTAGTGTTGATGATCCGCCTAGAATACCATGTTGAGCCTTAGCCTTTCGTTTCTTTTAACCCACATTTTTAAACCCACTTACCCCATACCCACCAAAAACTTATCTTAGAATTTCTTTAAAATCTTTTTAAAAAATGCTATTTGGGTAATCTTTTTGTTTCTACCCCTAAATCACAAATTTCGTGTTTACTTAAAGCTTCTCGTGTGCGTTTCCATGATTAATATTCAAAAGAAATCGAGAGCCTTTTGGTGTGAAAAATTGACACCAAGTAAAATTCGAAAGTGACAAAGGATCAAGACAAAAATGAAAGAAGAAAGGATGTCTACAGGGCAAAAGAAAATAAAATAAAAATCCCTTAGAAGCTCCCTGGCCAAGAAATTCTAAGCCAGAAATAAAATAAAGCTAAGTGCTTAAATCTCCCGAAAACTCCGATTCTTAAAAATATAATATCTTCCGTGTGTTTTCAAAAGATAGAAGGAAAAAATAGCTATCCTCTTCCCTTATCATTATCCGTTTCCGTTTTCATTAAAAATAATATTTAAATAGAGTTTTTCATGATTTTTTAAAAGGTCCTGAGATAAGTAAAACCCTTAAACCCTTTTTACCCTTATTCATACCCTTTAACCCTCACCACACAATACAACCCACTTGAATGTCCTGGGATAATTAGTACCGTCCCCGTCTAAGTGATGGAGATACGATCCTTGGGCAAGCCTATGACGACGAATGCTGCACGACTGGTATTTGAGCGATTTATCATTTGGCTTAGGATAATAGGAAACCCGATATACTTGAGTGAATTGAGTGACCACCAGTGAGATCGTCCAGTCGTGTATATTCCACATCCCGAGAATTGAAAGTTTGCCTAAGTAAATCATCTTAAAAATCTTTGGATACTTCATGTGAACATCTCTTCTTTGTCTAACTAGCGAAATACTTGTTTTCACTCTGTATGACTTCTTCTTTGAGGCGCAAAAAGTTTAAAAACAGAAAGTTTCGGCGGGTAAGATTGAAGTTTGCTTGAGGACAAGCAAAAGTCTAAGTGTGGGATATTTGATGACACGCAAAAAGTCAAGTTTTTATGTGTTATTATCTCCCATTTTTAGCCCGAATCATGATGAATACACCTAAAATTAATACTTTATTATTAAAACTCATCATATGGGCTAAAATATAGAGAACGTTTCAAAAATCAACTTAAATGGTCGAAAAACACGATAAATCTAACGAATACGATCATAAGCATTCTCGTTCACGCTTTTAAGCACTTTTTGAGTTCCACTTGGAATTATGACCTCTAACTTATGTCATTTTCTTCGTTAGGAAAATATGATCGCGTGGATAAAAAGAACGCTCAAAACGGATAAACGACGAAGAAGTTAGGCCTAAACGAAGAATCCAAGCAACCGAAGTCCAACACTACAGGCGAACCAAGCCGTATACGGGCAAGCACAGCCGTATACGGCCTTGATATCGCGTAAAAAGTCACGTTTTTACCACCAATATCTCTCTCATTCTGGAGCAATACTTGGCATTTGGATTTAAACAATGCACAAATCAGTGATAATATGCTAAGAAGATCAAAACAAGGTTGCACGATGAAAATCAAGCAAAACGGATGAAAAACGAAGATCACACGCACGTTTGAAGATTCAAGGCATCAAAACGAGATTTTAAGACAAAAGTACCCATCACTAACATCCACCTCATCCAAGATGTTCGTTTTCAAATTATGAATCCAACAGAAGAAGAATTAACAAAAACGGACGAAGAATGAAGATTCTACGTACGCCGGAAGATCCAAACAATTCGTACGAGACATCCAAAGATGGGAGACATATTTTTGGGATATCTTTTCATCAAAGTCTTCGTTTTTGAAAAACGAATCCAATAAAAAAAAGAATCGCAAACGGACGCGTAACGAAGAAAACACGCACGAATCAAGAAACGAGGCAACAGGCGACGAACCGGGGCCGGGGTGTGCCAGCCGCCGCCGGCCTACCACCCACCGCCACCGGCCACCAGGTGGGCGGCTCCGGCCACCACCCCCTGTCCCGTTTCCACTTTTTGGTCCTTGCGTGTACCCGGTGCACCACCTTTACGCGCTTTTTCGTACCCGGTGCACCACCTTTTCCACCTTTTGCTAATGTGTGCTTCAAATTGCTAAAATGCACCAAGACTCAACTATAAATAGGGGTCTATGGGTTCATTTGAGAAGAGACCATACACCTTCCACACCTTGGAAAACACACATCTCTACACACTTTCTTTTATTTCTTTGTAATTGTAATTCTTCCTAGTTTATTAGACTAGCTAATTAACTAATCAAGGAAGATTTTTACGGAGGTACTCGGGGACGCATATTTTAGCTACGAGTTATTGTACTTCTCTCCAGGTGTTAATCTATCTTTCATATTTAAATATGTTTGTTCTTTCTTTAATAAATTTAAATATGCATGCTAGAATTGCCATGATTAATTAGATAACTCAATTGTCTGCTATGATAGTCGTTTAGAAGGTATTAAATATGTGATTATGCGGTATGTTATGAGATTGCGGATGGCATACAATACAAATAGATATAGGAATTAAATCTTTATCGTTTATATGCCCAACTCATGTTGTGACTAAAACCTTATCCAAAAATGAACGTAGCTAACTCATAGGGTATAGGTCACTTAGTTATACTATGTTAGATTGAATCATTGAGCTCGGCATGACCGGTGTTCTCTAGACCAAAGTCGGATCCAAGAGACACGGAATATGGGAATAGAGGTAGATTAAGATTAAATTCATATAGACGATATTTTTGAGACAACTTTCGGAATATCCTCAACTTAGATAATACTTTGGTATGCTTATGTTAAACTGTTGCTTTGATCGTCTTATTGCATGTTCTTGTTTGATTGTTGCCTTAGGATCATCATAATAGTGAAATATAAACGGCACTAATTATCGTGAAATAATATGAAGGCCCCTATTCGACTGTTCTTTGATATAGTAATGAAAACGCTTACGGCGGAGTACAAATGTATGGAAGTCAAGAACGACCGAAGGTAGTTATATTATGAATCGAATAACAAACGTATTACTTAAGTTTTCATTTATAGTATAAATCATCCCGGTTTTGTTGCATCCCTAAGTAATGTTGATAACTCGTACGAATAAGTGATGACACATTATCCGGCCGCCTAGACCGGTTGGCCCAACCTATTCCGGTGAGGATAACCCTCGTTCATAAGATTGTTTATTCAACAAACTATGCCATGATTCGGACATCTCTGACGACAGAGATTAGGGAATAGGATTCGAGGTTAACTGTCGGATAATGTGGGTGTACATTTGAGAGAACTTTCGGTGTATGCTTTAATATATTCTGCAATCCACGTGACATTCTATTTGCCTAATTGTGGACACCTCCGCGTTAGCCCGATAGGAGGATTGTAGTAATAGCTCACATTAACTTACGAACCTATCTTCATTAGAACTCTCCATATTTAACAACTCCTAAACCACATCATAGTAGACAATCGCTTTAATTGCTAAACGCCCGAAGTAACCTCCACCTTTTTAATTTAGTTTAGTTTAATTTAGGATAGAAAACCCAAAACCAAAACCAACCTTTTTAACCCTAGCTAAATACATAAAAGTTTCCAAACCTCCTAGTTTCAATTTGTCGCGCTTTGAAGAACGATCCTAGGTAATACTTGTCCTTTGCTAGCCTTTTGATTAGCATAACAGTAACCCTAGGCCCCAGCCTTATAATATTAAAACCCACTGCTGTGCCACGTCACCATTAGAAACTCCAACGACCGGTGCGTGGTGCAACAAGTTGTTGGCGCCGCTGCCGGGGAGCGTCGGCAACCGATTTTAGGAAATTAGTAACTTTAGTGTTTAGCGATCCTTTTGAAAGATTAACATCAATCAAAAGTTATCTTATTGCCTTTAGGATTAGTTTAGTTAACCACTTTTAGCCAATTATGACAACACCTTACTTTGATTATACCAACCCCACACCAAATGAGTCATTAACCCAACTTTTAGTTGTTTCCTCACCTACAAACCACTTACCTTCCTCGAAACAATCTTTGTCAGATTTTATGTTTGAACAAAACGTTATAAACAAAAGAGTAACCGGATTTCAAGATAACATTGACGCCATGATAAAAATTTCAGAAAAATTAATTTCTAACATGGAATCTATTTTGAAAAACTTAAGTTTTATTGAGGAAAGTACGTCGGTGATGACTAATGACACCACTCATCCAAGTGATGATGTGTTAATCGTGACTAGAGGAGGAAAAGTAACCAAAGTTGATCCACCACCACCAGATAATACCCCCGAAAACACTTCTTTGCCCACACCTACACCTAGTGAAAATGTGTCAATTGACATCCCTGTCACAATACCTGACCCATCACGAGACAAAACTCCAGATAACGTACCTCGAACAAGAATACCTTATCCTGGTAGACTTAAAAAGGAAAAGCAAGAAGCCCAATTCGGTAAATATCTGGAAATATTTAAAAGCCTACACTTAAATGTTAGATTATTAGATGCTTTAGTAGAAATGCCCTCGTGTGCTAAATTCTTTAAAGAACTCCTTTCAAACAAAGAAAAACTTAGGCAAATAGTTAGTTTACCCTTGAATGCTGAATGTTCATTAATTGTACAACATGGTTTCCCACCTAAATAAGGCGATACTGGACGTTTTACTATACCCTGTTTTCTCCAAGGAATTCAAATTAGTAACGCCTTAGCAGACCTAGGTGCTAGTGTTAATCTTATGCCTTATTCCCTCTACAAGAAATTAGGATTAGATGGCCTATTACCTACTCGTATGATTATCCAATTAGCTGACAGATCAGTTAAACTCCCTCGAGGGATTACTGAAGATGTCATGGTCAAAGTCGATAAGTTCTTTTTTCCAGTAGACTTCATTGTCATGGACATAGAGGAAGACACCCACATCCCGCTCATCCTTGGTAGACCTTTCTTAAATACTGCCAAGGCCGTAATTGATATTAACGAAAAATCTTTAAAATTGAGAGTTGGGAAAGAGGAGGTCACCTTTAATGTCGATCGATTAATGAAGCAACCTCTGGAAGAGGACCTTGGTTTGTGTGATAACATGCGGGACATTTTTGATGAACATCTCCACGAAGTACTAGCACTATCTAGCCAGGATCCGATTCCCAACACCATAATCACCGTTCGGAAGCTGTATAACGAGGACCCTGGGCTGCATTCCGCAATCACTTCACCAATAACATCCGATGAGCTACTCTTTCCCTTGTTTGAAAAGAAATCTCCTCACACTGATAGCAAAACAATCGCTGTTCCATTAGGATGCGGTACACCGATACCTTGGCTAAAAAGAGATAAACCCATATTCAATGAACCAAACCCGTTTCCCTCGATTAGAGAGATCCTAGATTCATTCAAATGAATGAGTATTGAACCACCATCGTTTGAGCTGCAATTAGCCAATCAACCCGTATCACTACCATTTTCAAACCCTGAAATCACCATAAACCAATCTTCATCCGTTCAATTCCAAGAATTCCGATTCACTGACGACGGAGAAATCATCATCACCAGAAATGACGAAGCATCCTCATCATCAGTCAACAAGTACGAGCTGAAGACGGACGAATTCTCGAATAAAACCGAGTGGGTTGAAATAGCATCAATCTCCACATCTGAACCCGAGACAGATGAAGCACCATTCCAAGCTGAATATGAAAAGCTGAATAGAGACGAGATAGCTAGAATGAAGCCGTCTATCGAAGAGCCACCAAACCTGGAATTAAAAGAACTACCACCTCACCTTGAGTACGCTTACCTCCATGGAACATCACAACTCTCGGTGATAATATCAAAAGAGTTCAAACCCGAGGAGAAAGCTCAACTCATTGATGTTCTGAAATCGCACAAGAAGGCAATTGCATGGAAAATTTCTGACAAAAAAGGAATTAGTCCAAACTATTGCACGCACAAGATCCTCATGGAGAACGATTTCAAACCATCCGTACAAAGGCAGAGAAGGGTAAATCCTAAGATTCAGGACGTGGTTAAGCAAGAAGTTATCAAACTCTTAGATGCTGGATTGATTTACCCAATTTCCGACTCACCTTGGGTTAGCCCTGTTCAAGTCGTACCAAAGAAAGGAGAAATGACGGTCATTACAAACGAAGAAAATGAGCTTATACCAACTCAGACGGTTACCGGTTGGAGGGTTTGCATCAATTACCAGAAGTTAAACGAAGCAACTCGCAAAGACCACTTCCCTCTTCCGTTTATTGACCAAATGCTCGAAAGGCTATCGGGGAACGAATTCTACTGTTTCCTTGACGGTTTTTCAGGATATTTCCAAATCCCGCTCGATCCGAAGGACCAGGAGAAGACAACATTCGCGTGCCCCTACGGAACATTCGCATACCGACAAATGCCGTTTGGATTATGCAACGCACCTGCAACATTTCAGAGATGCATGGTTGCAATTTTCCATGACATGATTGAACAATGCATGGAAGTCTTTATGGACGATTTCTATGTCTTTGGAGACTCTTTCGATCATGTCTGTCCAACCTCGATAGAATGCTCGATAAGTGTGAAGAATCAAATCTCGTGTTAAATTGGGAAAAATGTCACTTTATGGTGAAGGAATGAATAGTTTCAGGACATCGAATATCAAAGTCAGGAATCGAAGTAGACAAAGCAAAAGTCGAAACCATTTCCAAACTTCCACCACCAACCAACGTCAAGGCCATTAGAAGCTTTCTAGGACATGCTGGTTTCTACCGCCGTTTTATCAAGGACTTCTCCAAGATTTCTCGACCTATCACCCACCTTCTAAGAAAAGACATCAAGTTTGTTTTTGACGAGAACTGCATGAAGGCTTTCAACTACCTGAAGAAGGAGCTAACCAATGCACCAATCATGGTCGCTCTAGATTGGAGTCTACCATTTGAGATCATGTGCGACGCTAGTGACTTCGCAGTTGGGGCAGTTCTAGGTCAAAGGAAGGATAATCACTTTCGACCAATCTATTACGCTAGCAAAACACTTACTGATGCTCAAGAGAACTATACAACTACAGAAAAAGAGCTGCTAGACGTAGTATTTTCCTTTGACAAATTTAGATCCTACCTAATATTGCCCGAAACAATAGTATACACGGATCACTCAGCTCTAAAATACCTCTTCAAAAAGCAAGACGCAAAGACAAGATTGTTACGATGGATTTTACTCCTACAAGAATTCGACATCGAGATAAAAGATAAGAAAGGAGCAGAAAATGTCGCCGCAGACCATTTAAGTCGACTTGAAAATCCTTTAATGGAACAACTTGCAGAAAGAGATATTAAAGATCGATTTCCAGAAGAGCAGTTAATAAGTTTAGGAGAACAAATGCAAGGTTCGCAATTCACTGACGATCCTTGGTTTGCAGACACTACCAATTTCGTAGTTGGAGGGATCACAAGAAAAGGGATGATCTCATCGCGAAGACAAAAGTTCTTCCGCGACATCAAGCATTACTTTTGGGATGATCCATATTTGTTCAAGGTCTGTCCCGACCAAATAGTAAGAAGATGTGTAGATGGGAAGGAAGCCGAACACATACTCCACCAAAGCCATCACGGACCCACCGGAGGACATCATGCAGCTAATCTGATAGCAAAGAAAGTATATGACTCAGGATTCTGGTGGCCCACCTTTTTCAGAGATGCACAAGACTTGGTGAAACGCTGCGATATTTGCCAAAGGTTTGGAAATATCACAACGCGTAACGAAATGCCGCTGACGAATATCCAAGCATGGGAAATATTTGACATATGGGGATTAGATTTCATGGGACCATTTCCGAAATCTTACGGAAAAGAATACATTTTAGTGGCTGTCGATTACGTATCCAGATGGGCCGAAGCTCAAGCCTTTCCAACAAATGACTCAAGAGTCGTAACCAAGTTCTTAAAACATCTATTCTGTCGGTTTGGAACTCCTCGAGCGATCATCAGCGATCGAGGCACGCACTTTTGCAATACTCAGTTTATGAAACTATTGCAACAATATGGTTGATCGCACCCCGAACGGTCGGTACAGGAATCGCTTCCTGTCGTCGTCGGACCTCACGCTCGAGGCGGGTGATCAGAGGGTTTTAAATTTATATTTTGCTGGGAAGCCTAAGTTTTATTACTACCTACTGCTCTAAGGGTATTAGGGTAGTAAGCGGTAAGTCTGACTCAGGTGTCGTTATTAAAATCGGAGCGAATCGAAATGAATTAAATACCTAAGAGAATAGTAGCTAATAGGATGGGTTTAATAGAGCAGGTAGGGTTTGTTTTTGGTATTTTCTAATTTAACTAAAATGCAGGAAAGTAAATACTACACTACATATAGGGTAAGCAGATAGATAGAGTTGTGATTGCTGAAGTTTCGATATTCAGGTTTCGGGATGATGTTCATTATAAAAGATGATTGGAGACTTGCCTTAAATAAATCAATAGAGGTTTGGTGTAAACACTAGCACCCTACGATTTAAAGCGGAAACCCTAAGTCGTATGTCACTGAGTACTAGGCTATCATGATTCTGATCAGATCAGGCTGCTCAACCCCCAACACTGTCCGATGAGGACAAGTGACCCTTCTTGGGATTAACCCTGGGTGCATGAATAAGGTAACAGACCGATATTTAATTTCTGACCGTTCTTAACACCAAGTTCTAATTGATTTTATTAAGGTTTGTACTAATTGCTTGTTATTGTATGTTAAACTGTCGGTTATGTTGGATAAGGGGGTTTAAGCATCTTACACTACAGCTGAATGTTTGCTTTCTTTTCCAGATCCCTTAAACTTAGTTGAGGAGCACAAGTACTTCCGTCAAGGTGTAGACCCTCCTTTGCGATCAAACATTCATCCCTAGGTTTGTTTCATGGTGTATACTACGTTTTTCAGCAGTTCCACAGCTTTGTATATACCTAGACCATGTTCAGGAAGGGTGACTTCCAGGTATCCACGGTGTCATATGCTTACGAACGGTCCGTAGCTTCCACACATTTGTACTCCACCAGAGGTGTTTCCAGCGCTATACTAAGTACTGGGTCGTTTTACAGCATGTCCACAGCTTCAACAATAGCACAGATAACTATCTACCGATACTAGGGTTGATCATGTCCTAATACTAAAGTAATAGCCACGTGAAAGCTTGGAAAGGGTGTATATGGTGGTTTAGATCTACCGCTTGAAAACCTTAACCCGATACATAACATAGCAATTTCCAATCACATATTTAATTAAAGATTAATTTAACATCATCCCTAATATTATAATATTACGCATGGATAATTCAGACATAATAACAGTATGAGGGAATAGATATCACCGGATAATAGAGCAGCGTAACAGAGAGAAAATAATTACAATCCTTGAATCCCAGCTTGAACAGCAATACTCCTTTATTACAACGATTATCTCTCCTCTAATCTACTAGCTACCCTCTAATTTTCCTCTAACTCCTAAGAGTAGTGTTAGAGAGAGAAACTAGAGAGAGAAACTAACTAAGAAATAAAATTACAAGAGAAAGTGTGTGAAAGTGAATTGTGTTGTGAATGGTGAATTGTTTGAATGAGGAGGTGAGGGCCTCTATTTATAGGCATACAAGATACGATTTTACACTTAACACCCTCGCACCAATTTAATATTGAAATACACCCCCTAGCTATGAAATTCGACACCGTAAAGGGGGTATACCACCCTAAATAGGGCGTATTCGGTAGCAAATAGGGCGTATTCGGTAGCAAATAGGGCGTATCCGGCAGCGTAGAGGGGGTATACCACCCCTAGAAGGGGGTATAGCACCCCATAAAGGGGGTATATGGCCCTTAGAACGGGGTATACGGCCCCTTTACGGGGGTATACGGCCCTTAGAGGGGTGTATGCCCTTGGTCTGTGGTCTTGTGTGCTGGATCGTAAGTCTTGTGTACTGGATCGTACTCGTTTGGCTCTAACTTCTTCGTTCTTGATCCGTTTTCAGCGTTCTTTATGTCCACGCGTTCGTATTCTCCAGACCTACATTTTAAGATATTTATTAAGTCCCAGATCGGAGTTTTATGATAAAATAGCGTGTCGAACGAATTATGCCTATTTAAGTGTGTTTTTCGTCCATTTACCGTTGTTTTTGAAATATTTATAAAGTTAAGACCTTTTTAACAAAATGTGGTAAATGTGAACTTTATTGGCATGTTTTTGTTAATTAAGTGCTAAATATGAGATAAAAGATGCGTGTAAAACATGTCTTTTTATGTCAAATCAAATATCCCACACTTAGACTTTGCTTGTCCTCAAGCAAACCGTATCTCATTTTGCTCCAGGTTTTTAGAGAAGATAGACCATTTGACGAGAACGAATATTTCCTAAGAACATCAACTCCTCAAAAAAAGTAAATTATTAAAAAGTAAGCATCAGTAGAATAAGAAATCTTAAAACTGAACTGGTTGTCCCTTTAGCATACTTTTGCAACTCTCGAGATATAGAAGTACATGACTGGGCGATCCTCTCAGGTGGTCACTCAATTCACTCAAGAAGTGTATCGGGTTTCCTAACATTCTAAACAAACGAAATCGCTCAAAGCCAGTCATGCAGCTCTTATCATCATAGGCTTGGTCGAGAATCGCATCTCCACCACTCCAAATGAGGACGGTGCTAATTTTCCCAAGGCATTTTTGTTGGGTTATAATGTTTGGGTAAGGGTTAAATGGGTATGGAAAAGGGTCATTTTTAAAGTTTAAAAAGGGTTACGCTTATCTCAGGAATTTTCAAACTTCATGAAAAACTTTATTTAGATATGTTTTTTAAATGAAAACGGAAACGGATGACGGAAAGGAGGAAGATAGCTATTATGACTTCTATCTTCTTGAAAACACTCGGAAGATTTAAATATGTTTAGAGATCAAAGTTTTCGGAAGATTTTGAAGCACTTAGCTTTATTTAGATATATATATTTTTGGCTTAGAATTTCTTTGCCAAGGAATTTCAAAGGAATTTTATTTTCTTACTACCTTTTTGAGATCCTTTCATATTTTTTCATTTTTCACACTTTTTATCATTTCGAATTTTACTTGGTGCCAATTTTTCGAACCGCAAGATTCTCGATCTTTGGAGATTTAATTTCTGAATCGCACACGAGAAGTTTTGAGTAGAACACGAATTTTTTGATTTTTGGAGTGAAAGCAAAAAGGATATCTAAATAGCATTTTTCAAAAATTTAAAAATTCTAAAATAAGTTTTTGGTGGGTAGGGAACGGAATGGGTTTTAAAATATTTAGGTTTTTAAGAAATGAAAAGGTTAAGGCTCAACATGGTGTACTAAGCGGATCATCGATACTAAAATTGAGTATCGGAGGGTTAGGCTTGAAGAGATATGAGAAAAATGGGTTTAATCCTAATAAATGCCAAGATCCTCTAATTGCACCTATACCGCGTACGGTACTCTTTGGTATGGTCTCGAAGCGTATACCAGGAACAAGTTCTAATTCTAAGACACATGCATCGGCACACACACAGAAATGAATGGTGAAGCATTAAAAATGAATGCTTATTAAAGGCTCAAGTTCCTCACACAACAATATAGGGTGTATGCGCCAAGTCATGCGATGCTTCGAAGATGACCATCTCTTTTTTTAAGGGATTCTTATTCTGCCTTATCGTACTTTCCAAAGTAACTTATTTATTCTGAAAAAAATGATTATCCTTAAAAAGTATTATTCTTATCAAAAGATCAAAGAATTTTCAAAAGTTGACTAGAAATCAGTCGAGTTTTCGAAAAAATTTTGAGCAGAAAACGAGTTACAAGTTATCTTTAGAGGAAAAAAGGTCAGAAAACTTTACGGTATAACATACCGTGTATCCCACACTTAAAGGAACATTGTCCCTAATGTTCACTACTAAGGCGTAGATCTTTTTGGGGGATCCCACACTTAGAGTTTGATTATAGGGAATGCTCACTTTATTGTGTTTTTAAGATGGTGGAATTAAAAATCCCACACTTAGAGATTAGGCATAAAGGATATGGTATGAATATTTCAGGAAGACAACGGAAAAGAACGAAAAACTCCCCTCATGGATTCACGAGATGAAAATGATTTGGCTGAAGAAGATGTATTGGCTTGCTAGAGAATCCAGCATGCTTCCGTCTAAGAACAGCCGTCCGTTTTAGTGCGCGTCATCTAGTCGTGAATTGTTCCCATCATTCTCAACAATCAATTCAACCACATTTTATTCTACTAAAATAAACAAAGAAAACGTAAGCATAATAATAAAGATATATAGATAGATCATCCAGCTGAGTAGCAAACTGGATGGATGGTTCCAAAAAGTAAACAAGTTCACAAATCATCCCAAATAGTTAGTGTTAGTACAGACCAATAGTAATGATAATGATAAAGTACTGGAGATGAAAAAAATAAGTCTAAGGACGAGGAGACCCCTGATCAGTCACACGAGGATCAACAACAGAAGTGGACGGGGGTATGCCAGCAGCAGAGTGCTCCCCGCTTGCAGCTCTCCCAGAGACAGACTCTGATACAATAACTCTGTGCTGTCGGAGGATGGCCTGCATAACATGGATAGGCAAGTCCTCTGTGCTGTCGAATCCCCACTCCCGTAAACACTGCTGTGTCATGTGTGTCTCCTCAAGTAATATCTGGTATCCTCTCCTGATGTCGCTCTCATTTGGGATCTCAGAGTCAGGGATAGGCTCGAGGTTGGACATCCAAGAGAGTCCTGAGAGTGTGATGCCCTGAGCACTAGTGGTGATCATAGCTGGGCGATAGACATGTGGGTCATCAGGTCTCGGGATCTCATACGTCGGAGATAAGACATGGGTAGCTGGGGGTGGCTGTCGTGAAGTGGATGGAGCAGCTGAGGTGTGTACAGAGTATACCGGCTCGTGGTGAGATGTGGTGGGCATGGTGTATGGTGGAATAGTGGTGGTGACTGGTGGAATGGGAAAGACTGCTGGTGGTGTCTCACATCTGTACATCAGTGGCTCTGTTATCGGCAATCCAAACTTACGTGCTACATTGATATCATGAGCATGTCTAACCTGAAGTGCATGAAAAGTCCAATACTGAGAAAGTGGAGTCACTGGTGTAGTCCAGTCAACAACACTCTGAACCCTAGATGCAGAGCCAAATGCCCTAGTATCAACTTGTGGCGCTCTAACATCACTGTCATCATCCTGTATCTCAATCGGCTCATCATCCTCAACATCCCTGTCTCTCTTACTACCCTTCCTCTTTAGAACACAACCAGGAATAGCCTCTTTGGTAGCTTTCCAGAATGCCTGCCCGCTCGAATCAGTAGTGATCAACCAGATGGTCCGAAAATAATCCAAGGTGAGCTGGTATACTCACTCATGTGATCCTCTGTGAGCAAACCCATACGGCTACAAATCCTAGTAATGAAAGCTCCCATGTAGATATACTTTGTCATCTCAAATTTCGTCTCTTTCTGAATCCTCTCAGCTACTAAGAAGGCCACATTCACATTCTTCTTCTTAATCATGGCATTCATCACAAAGAGATCATCAGCTCCTACAGCTCCTCCTGTTTCTTTCTTCCCATGTAGTGATACAGCTAGTAGCTTGTGCAGAAGTCGATGCTCAACTTTGAAGAATGCAGAGGCTTTTACATTTGAATGAAAACTAGTACCCGTTAGATTATCCCAAATCAGCTCATGATCTTCATTACTCGGAATACCCCGTGAACTATCGAAGAATAACTGAGAATGTGTCTGCTCCTCAGTGTAGAAACCAAGATATACCGCTAGCTCAGCCAAAGACACATGCTGCTTCACCCCTCTGTAAATGAAACTAATCAACCGTTTGTCTGTAACATTGCTGATGCAGGGGTTGAATTCATAGGTCAACATGAACTTAATAATTAGCTCTCGATAAATGTCTTCATTGAGGGCGAACATTTGGTACCAAGCATTCATTTTCTCATGATTGATCTTGAACTTCACTAAATTTTTCAACTCTCTTTTATAACCAATCGCCTTCACATCTCTCCAAACGATAAATCTGTTTTTACCAAGTGGTCGGCTCATCCAATCCCTAATCAGTTTCTTCTTTTTGGCGGAAGTGGCCAAGTATTCCAAAGTAGGATGGATAGCTGTAGAATCAGACCTCATCTGTCAAGATAAAAAGGTAATTAGTGTGCATCATGATCATAGGTATATGAATTCATTAAGTCATTTCAAATTTTTAACAAAAATTCGAAATGTAGGCTTTAAAAATTGAATAATCCATAACCTAGAAAGATACATATTCAACCAAACCGCAATCACCAAACCTTAAATTTCACATCAATAAGTTTCTTAAGCTATGGTAATTGTCACAAGCATGTTTCTAGGAAAAAAGATCTTACTTTATAAATGAATCCTAGAAAAGGCTTAGAACATATGAAAATGCATTAGTAAGTAACTAAGTAAGCATTAAGATTTAAAAGAAATCTTGTAATTACCTTACTTTAATCAAAACTTTGCATTTTAACTTTAGAAAACTAGTGATGAAACTTTGACCATATTATGTATTTAAAAGATTTCAACATTAAGCGTTAGTCAAGTTTTCGCAAAATGATAAAATCAACCAACAACTTAATGCCTAATTTACAAATAACAAAATTTTGATATTGGTTTATTTAGAAACATGACTAGTCATTTTAAAAGATTTATGCATTTTATTTATTAAAATGATGCTTCTTTAAAAATTGAAACTAGTCGTTTAATACCATTAAAGCACGGTTTTTAAAAAATTCAAGCAACCATTTAAAGTTAATATTTGCATAAGTACCATTTAGTTTGAAAGGTTTTAATTAAAATAATAATACTCCACAAATATTCATAAAAATGCTTACTTTAATTTTCAAAAGTCATTAAACCAATCAATTAACTAATTCAAACTAATTTACTTATGTTTAACACATCATTATAAGCACATTTAATCAATACAAGTCAAACATAGGTAATTCTAGCTAAAAAGTCAACAAAAAGTCAAAGTTCATCACTTTGAAAATCCAAGTTTACAAATCTCACATGAAATCACTAGATTACTATCATATATCATCATTCAATCATCATAAGTAAGTAATAACACAAAAAGCCCTAATCTTTAGCCCTAAATTTCAAGTTTCAATTTGAAACCCTAACTTTTGGGGAAAATCATGAACTAGAGATTTTGAGTTAGTGATTTACCTTAGAAATGATGCAATGATGATAGATGAAGCACACAAGTAATAAAAATGGAGAATATAGAGCTTGAAATCTTCAAAAATGGTGGAAATTTGATGGTGGAATGGTGGTGTGGTGGTGTTCGGCCGAAAAAGAGAGAGAGAAGGAAGAAGATGAGTGAAAATGTTTTTCATTTTTGCTTTTTAACCTCCTTCCCATTTTTACTTTTTACCCTTTTACCCTTTTGAGGTAAATTAGTGAAAGTAAATGGTAAAAAATGGTAATTAGGTCAAAAAGGGTTTTATTAAAAACTTAAAATATTTTTGTGTTCTAAAAATTTAATCTCATTTAAAAGTTGCCAAATTTTGCCAATTGTTTAATTGAAGTTAAATAATTAAACAAAACCTAAGCATTTAGTGATAAATGGTGAGACAAAATTTGAAGAACGTTTTTAAAGATAATTTTAAAACATTAAAAATTTTAAAATCCTAACTTTTATGCAGAAAATAAATAAACTGAAAATTTAAACTACTACGCGATTAACTAAATTAACTACTTGATTAATTTATTAAAATTGGGTTGCCTCCCAATAAGCGATGTGTTTTAAAGTCAACGGCTCGACTTTTCCAAAAAGATTAATTCGGGGCCCGAGGCTGAGGAAAAGTGTAACGAGGAATAAATGAAAATCGGAGCACTTTAGTGATGTGATAGATTAGGTCGGCGGAGTTTAAGAAAAATAATTCAAATTCGTTTAGAAAACTTCTCTCCTCGTATCCTAATGTCATAAGTGCATCAATGAATTTATTAAATTCCCGTTTAACTTTCTTGGGATTTGAAATGCCATTTCGTGGTCCGTCGTCTAAAAAATTAAGATCATGAAGTAATCTTTCCAATATTTTTAAAAATTCCTTTTCTTCTTTTGAATCATGATTTCCGGTAGTAGCGTGAACTGTTACCGACAATTCTTTAACAAGTAATTTTTGTTGAAGCGTGAAAGGAAATTATGATGTTTGAAATAACTGAATCAGCTTAATGTGAATATCTTTCTGTTTTGCACAGAAAGATGTTTCAATAGCTGTCTCAGTTGCATTTGGAAAAATTTCTATCAGTTTATTGATTAAATAGACGGCAGGATCAACAAAAAATGGTATTTTCCCAGAAAGTAAGGTTGGAATTATAGGGTCACGCTCTATCCAAAATTCGAGTTCACTAACTAGATCCGCAATATACCGATTAATCCGTGTTGATGAAACAGGATGATAATCTGTATTAGCAAGTAAATTCATTAAAAGGTCTAGATCTTATTTTAGTAATAACTCATCTTTTCTAGTATAATTAGCGCGGAGTCCTAAAATTCTGTGTTCAATAATCACGAAGGTCTTTCTTTGGTCAACCGAAAAAGGGAAATCAGATATTTTAAGATATTTTAGAAAATTGGCACATATATCTATTCTCCTATCTGGTTTAAAAGAATTTCCAACATGACGCTCGGTTTCAGTCTCGGGTGGAATGTTTGTGATTTCAATGATGTCAGTGGGTGGTCCTTCCAATATAGTTTTAGCTATGGTGTACCTAAGTTGGACTGGACATCTTTGAACTGATTTAACTATGTTGGTGGCTCCTGATTTGAATGTATGATCATCCGAACATGAGGGATTCTTATCCTGTGTGGTAGGATAGGTTCTTAAAATGTCAGGAAGATCATATTCAAAGTATTCATCTAAGCTGTGAAGACGTTCATTTCTATGGTGGATAAAAGTAAACCTCAGTGCCGAATGGTACTTCTTTGGGAAGGTCAGGTGGCCTAACATAGTGTGGGTATTTGGCCAGAAGTGAAGAAATCTCAGGGTCAAGGGTAAGTTGACTACTTAAAGTGTGAGTAACAGAAGTTGATATCTTCTGCTGAGATTCCTCTAATTCTAGGTCAAAGTGTTTTTGCCTGATATCAATTTCTTGGACGCTTGAGACCTCTTTGACTTTAGGGAATGAAGAACAAGAGGAGTGACCCTCTAACTCTCTATCCAAGTAATCAAAGAATTCAGAATCATCCATTGCCATCATCTCATCTGCTGTCTTGTGAGATAATAGAGAAGCTGGGCTAGAAACGGAATCAGATGGTTTTTGATTTTTCATATTTTTATACTTTTTGTATTTAAACTATTCTATTCAAAGAAAGCAGTAACTTTCGAAAAAGATAGGCGTAAACGAAAGGTTCTCCTAAGGGCTTCTAATTCTAAGGTATGTTTATCAAATCACAACGCTCTGCGATCCCCGGCAGCGGCGCCAAAAACCTGATCGCACCCCGAACGGTCGGTACAGGAATCGCTTCCTGTATTCGTCGGACCTCACGCTCGAGGAGGGTGATCAAAGGGTTTTAAATTTATATTTTGCTGGGAAGCCTAAGTTTTATTACTACCTACTGCTCTAAGGGTATTAGGGTAGTAAGCGGTAAGTCTGACTCAGGTGTCGTTCTTAAAATCGGAGCGAATCGATTTAATAGAGCAGGTAGGGTTTGTTTTTGGTATTTTCTAATTTAACTAAAATGCAGGAAAGTAAATACTACACTACGTATAGGGTAAGTAGATAGATAGAGTTGTGATTGCTGAAGTTTCGATATTCAGGTTTCGGGATGATGTTCATTATAAAAGATGATTGGAGACTTGCCTTAAATAAATCAATAGAGGTTTGGTGTAAACACTAGCACCCTACGATTTAAAGCGGAAACCCTAAGTCGTATGTCACTGAGTACTAGGCTATCATGATTCTGATCAGATCAGGATGCTCAACCCCCAACACTGTCCGATGAGGACAAGTGACCCTTCTTGGGATTAACCCTGGGTGCATGAATAAGGTAACAGACCGATATTTAATTTCTGACCGTTCTTAACACCTAGTTCTAATTGATTTTATTAAGGTTTGTACTAATTGATTGTTATTGTATGTTAAACTGTCGGTTATGTTGGATAAGGGGGTTTAAGCATCTTACACTACAGCTGAATGTTTGCTTTCTTTTCCAGATCCCTTAAACTTAGTTGAGGAGCACAAGTACTTCCGTCAAGGAGTAGACCCTCCTTTGCGATCAATCATTCATCCCTAGGTTTGTTTCACGGTGTATACTACGTTTTTCAGCAGTTCCACAGCTTTGTATATACCTAGACCATGTTCAGGAAGGGTGACTTCCAGGTATCCACGGTGTCATATGCTTACGACCGGTCCGTAGCTTCCACACATTTGTACTCCACCAGGGGTGTTTCCAGCGCTATACTAAGTACTGGGCCGTTTTACAGCATGTCCACAGCTTCAACAATAACACATATAACTATCTACCGATACTAGGGTTGATCAGGTCCTAATACTTAAGTGATAGCCACGTGAAAGCTTGGAAAGGGTGTATATGGTGGTTTAGATCTACCGCTTGAAAAGCTTAACCCGATACATAACATAGCAATTTTCAATCACATATTTAATTAAAGATTAATTTAACATCATCCCTACTTCTAAATATCTACATTTCAGCAATCACAATATTACACTACTCAATAAACATGGCAACAAATAAAGCACATACCATAATATTACGCATGGATAATTCAGACATAATAACAGTATGAGGGAATAGATATCACCGGATAATAGAGCAGCGTAACAGAGAGAAAATAATTGCAATCCTTGAATACCAGCTTGAACAGCAATACTCCTTTATTACAACGATTATCTCTCCTCTAATCTACTAGCTACCCTCTAATTTCTCCTCTAACTCCTAAGAGTAGTGCTAGAGAGAGAAACTAACTAAGAATTAAAATTACAAAAGAAAGTGTGTGAAAGTGAATTGTGTTGTGAATGGTGAATTGTTTGAATGAGGAGGTGAGGGCCTCTATTTATAGGCATACAAGATACGATTTTACACTTAACACCCTCGCACCAATTTAATACTGAAATACACCCCCTAGCTATGAAATTCGACACTGTAAAGGGGGTATACCACCCTAAATAAGGTGTATTCGGTAGCAAATAGGGCGTATTCGGTAGCAAATAGGGCGTATCCGGCAACGTAGAGGGGGTATACCACCCCATAAAGGGGGTATACGGCCCTTAGAAGGGGGTATACGGCCCCTTTAGGGGGGGTATACGGCCCTTAGAGGGGTGTATGCCCTTGGTCTGTGGTCTTGTGTGCTGGATCATAAGTCTTGTGTGCTGGATCGTACTCGTTTGGCTCTAACTTCTTCGTTCTTGATCCGTTTTCAGCGTTCTTTATGTCCACGCGTTCGTATTCTCCAGACCTACATTTTAAGATATTTATTAAGTCACATATTGGAGTTTTGCGATAAAATAGCGTGTCGAACGAATTATGCCTATTTAAGTGTGTTTTTCGTCCATTTACCGTTGTTTTTGAAATATTTATAAAGTTAAGACCTTTTTAACAAAATGTGGTAAATGTGAACTTTATTGGCATGTTTTTGTTAATTAAGTGCTAAATATGAGATAAAAGATGCGTGTAAAATATGTCTTTTTATGTCAAATCAAATATCCCACACTTAGACTTTGCTTGTCCTCAAGTAAACCGTATCTCATTTTGCTCCAGGTTTTTAGAGAAGATAGACCATTTGACGAGAACGAATATTTCCTAAGAACATCAACTCCTCAAAAAAAGTAAATTATTAAAAAGTAAGCATCAGTAGAATAAGAAATCTTAAAACTGAACTGGTTGTCCCTTTAGCATACTTTTGCAACTCTCGAGATATAGAAGTACATGACTGGGCGATCCTCTCAGGTGGTCACTCAATTCACTCAAGAAGTGTATCGGGTTTCCTAACATTCTAAACAAACGAAATCGTTCAAAGCCAGTCATGCAGCGCTTATCATCATAGGCTTGGTCGAGAATCGCATCTCCACCACTCCAAATGAGGACGGTGCTAATTATCCCAAGGCATTTTTGTTGGGTTGTAATGTTTGGGTAAGGGTTAAATGGGTATGGAAAAGGGTCATTTTTAAAGTTTAAAAAGGGTTACGCTTATCTCAGGAATTTTCAAACTTCATGAAAAACTTTATTTAGATATGTTTTTTTAATGAAAACGGAAACGGATGACGGAAAGGAGGAAGATAGCTATTATGACTTCTATCTTCTTGAAAACACTCGGAAGATTTAAATCTTTTTAGAGATCAAAGTTTTCGGAAGATTTTGAAGCACTTAGCTTTATTTAGATACATATATTTTTGGCTTAGAATTTCTTTGCCAAGGAATTTCAAAGGAATTTTTTTTCTTACTACCTTTTTGAGATCCTTTCATATTTTTTCATTTTTCACACTTTTTATCATTTCGAATTTTACTTGGTGCCAATTTTTCGAACCGCAAGATTCTCGATCTTTGGAGATTTAATTTCTGAATCGCACACGAGAAGTTTTGAGTAGAACACGAATTTTTTGATTTTTGGAGTGAAAGCAAAAAGGATATCTAAATAGCATTTTTCAAAAATTTAAAAATTCTAAAATAAGTTTTTGGTGGGTAGGGAACGGAATGGGTTTTAAAATATTTAGGTTTTTAAGAAATGAAAAGGTTAAGGCTCAACATGGTGTACTAAGCGGATCATCGATACTAAAATTGAGTATCGGAGGGTTAGGCTTGAAGAGATATGAGAAAAATGGGTTTAATCCTAATAAATGCCAAGATCCTCTAATTGCACCTATACCGCGTACGGTACTCTTTGGTATGGTCTCGAAGCGTATACCAGGAACAAGTTCTAATTCTAAGACACATGCATCGGCACACACACAGAAATGAATGGTGAAGCATTAAAAATGAATGCTTATTAAAGGCTCAAGTTCCTCACACAACAATATAGGGTGTATGCGCCAAGTCATGCGATGCTTCGAAGATGACCATCTCTTTTTTTAAGGGATTCTTATTCTGCCTTATCGTACTTTCCAAAGTAACTTATTTATTCTGAAAAAAATGATTATCCTTAAAAAGTATTATTCTTATCAAAAGATCAAAGAATTTTCAAAAGTTGACTAGAAATCAGTCGAGTTTTCGAAAAAATTTTGAGCAGAAAACGAGTTACAAGTTATCTTTAGAGGAAAAAAGGTCAGAAAACTTTACGGTATAACATACCGTGTATCCCACACTTAAAGGAACATTGTCCCTAATGTTCACTACTAAGGCGTAGATCTTTTTGGGGGATCCCACACTTAGAGTTTGATTATAGGGAATGCTCACTTTATTGTGTTTTTAAGATGGTGGAATTAAAAATCCCACACTTAGAGATTAGGCATAAAGGATATGGTATGAATATTTCAGGAAGACAACGGAAAAGAACGAAAAACTCCCCTCATGGATTCACGAGATGAAAATGATTTGGCTGAAGAAGATGTATTGGCTTGCTAGAGAATCCAGCATGCTTCCGTCTAAGAACAGCCGTCCGTTTTAGTGCGCGTCATCTAGTCGTGAATTGTTCCCATCATTCTCAACAATCAATTCAACCACATTTTATTCTACTAAAATAAACAAAGAAAACGTAAGCATAATAATAAAGATATATAGATAGATCATCCAGCTGAGTAGCAAACTGGATGGATGGTTCCAAAAAGTAAACAAGTTCACAAATCATCCCAAATAGTTAGTGTTAGTACAGACCAATAGTAATGATAATGATAAAGTACTGGAGATGAAAAAAATAAGTCTAAGGACGAGGAGACCCCTGATCAGTCACACGAGGATCAACAACAGAAGTGGACGGGGGTATGCCAGCAGCAGAGTGCTCCCCGCTTGCAGCTCTCCCAGAGACAGACTCTGATACAATAACTCTGTGCTGTCGGAGGATGGCCTGCATAACATGGATAGGCAAGTCCTTTGTGCTGTCGAATCCCCACTCCCGTAAACACTGCTGTGTCATGTGTGTCTCCTCAAGTAATATCTGGTATCCTCTCCTGATGTCGCTCTCATTTGGGATCTCAGAGTCAGGGATAGGCTCGAGGTTGGACATCCAAGAGAGTCCTGAGAGTGTGATGCCCTGAGCACTAGTGGTGATCATAGCTGGGCTATAGACATGTGGGTCATCAGGTCTCGGGATCTCATACGTCGGAGATAAGACATGGGTAGCTGGGGGTGGCTGTCGTGAAGTGGATGGAGCAGCTGAGGTGTGTACAGAGTATACCGGCTCGTGGTGAGATGTGGTGGGCATGGTGTATGGTGGAATAGTGGTGGTGACTGGTGGAATGGGAAAGACTTCTGGTGGTGTCTCACATCTGTACATCAGTGGCTCTGGTATCGGCAATCCAAACTTACGTGCTACATTGATATCATGAGCATGTCTAACCTGAAGTGCATGAAAAGTCCAATACTGAGAAAGTGGAGTCACTGGTGTAGTCCAGTCAACAACACTCTGAACCCTAGATGCAGAGCCAAATGCCCTAGTATCAACTTGTGGCGCTCTAACATCACTGTCATCATCCTGTATCTCAATCGGCTCATCATCCTCAACATCCCTGTCTCTCTTACTACCCTTCCTCTTTAGAACACAACCAGGAATAGCCTCTTTGGTAGCTTTCCAGAATGCCTGCCCGCTCGAATCAGTAGTGATCAACCAGATGGTCCGAAAATAATCCAAGGTGAGCTGGTATACTCACTCATGTGATCCTCTGTGAGCAAACCCATACGGCTACAAATCCTAGTAATGAAAGCTCCCATGTAGATATACTTTGTCATCTCAAATTTCGTCTCTTTCTGAATCCTCTCAGCTACTAAGAAGGCCACATTCACATTCTTCTTCTTAATCATGGCATTCATCACAAAGAGATCATCAGCTCCTACAGCTCCTCCTGTTTCTTTCTTCCCATGTAGTGATACAGCTAGTAGCTTGTGCAGAAGTCGATGCTCAACTTTGAAGAATGCAGAGGCTTTTACATTTGAATGAAAACTAGTACCCGTTAGATTATCCCAAATCAGCCCATGATCTTCATTACTCGGAATACCCCGTGAACTATCGAAGAATAACTGAGAATGTGTCAGCTCCTCAGTGTAGAAACCAAGATATACCGCTAGCTCAGCCAAAGACACATGCTGCTTCACCCCTCTGTAAATGAAACTAATCAACCGCTTGTCTGTAACATTGCTGATGCAGGGGTTGAATTCATAGGTCAACATGAACTTAATAATTAGCTCTCGATAAATGTCTTCATTGAGGGCGAACATTTGGTACCAAGCATTCATTTTCTCATGATTGATCTTGAACTTCACTAAATTTTTCAACTCTCTTTTATAACCAATCGCCTTCACATCTCTCCAAACGATAAATCTGTTTTTACCAAGTGGTCGGCTCATCCAATCCCTAATCAGTTTCTTCTTTTTGGCGGAAGTGGCCAAGTATTCCAAAGTAGGATGGATAGCTGTAGAATCAGACCTCATCTGTCAAGATAAAAAGGTAATTAGTGTGCATCATGATCATAGGTATATGAATTCATTAAGTCATTTCAAATTTTTAACAAAAATTCGAAATGTAGGCTTTAAAAATCGAATAATCCATAACCTAGAAAGATACATATTCAACCAAACCGCAATCACCAAACCTTAAATTTCACATCAATAAGTTTCTTAAGCTATGGTAATTGTCACAAGCATGTTTCTAGGAAAAAAGATCTTACTTTATAAATGAATCCTAGAAAAGGCTTAGAACATATGAAAATGCATTAGTAAGTAACTAAGTAAGCATTAAGATTTAAAAGAAATCTTGTAATTACCTTACTTTAATCAAAATTTTGCATTTTAACGTTAGAAAACTAGTGATGAAACTTTGACCATATTATGTATTTAAAAGATTTCAACATTAAGCGTTAGTCAAGTTTTCGCAAAATGATAAAATCAACCAACAACTTAATGCCTAATCTACAAATAACAAAATTTTGATATTGGTTTATTTAGAAACATGACTAGTCATTTTAAAAGATTTATGCATTTTATTTATTAAAATGATGCTTCTTTAAAAATTGAAACTAGTCGTTTAATACCATTAAAGCACGGTTTTAAAAAATTCAAGCAACCATTTAAAGTTAATATTTGCATAAGTACCATTTAGTTTGAAAGGTTTTAATTAAAATAATGATACTCCACAAATATTCATAAAAATGCTTACTTTAATTTTCAAAAGTCATTAAACCAATCAATTAACTAATTCAAACTAATTTACTTATGTTTAACACATCATTATAAGCACATTTAATCAATACAAGTCAAACATAGGTAATTCTAGCTAAAAAGTCAACAAAAAGTCAAAGTTCATCACTTTGAAAATCCAAGTTTACAAATCTCACATGAAATCACTAGATTACTATCATATATCATCATTCAATCATCATAAGTAAGTAATAACACAAAAAGCCCTAATCTTTAGCCCTAAATTTCAAGTTTCAATTTGAAACCCTAACTTTTGGGGAAAATCATGAACTAGAGATTTTGAGTTAGTGATTTACCTTAGAAATGATGCAATGATGATAGATGAAGCACACAAGTAATAAAAATGGAGAATATAGAGCTTGAAATCTTCAAAATAGGTGGAAATTTGATGGTGGAATGGTGGTGTGGTGGTGTTCGGCCGAAAAAGAGAGAGAGGATGAAGAAGATGAGTGAAAATGTTTTTTATTTTTGCTTTTTAACCTCCTTCCCATTTTTACTTTTTACCCTTTTACCCTTTTGAGGTAAATTAGTGAAAGTAAATGGTAAAAAATGGTAATTAGGTCAAAAAGGGTTTTATTAAAAACTTAAAATATTTTTGTGTTCTAAAAATTTAATCTCATTTAAAAGTTGCCAAATTTTGCCAATTGTTTAATTGAAGTTAAATAATTAAACAAAACCTAAGCATTTAGTGATAAATGGTGAGACAAAATTTGAAGAACGTTTTTAAAGATAATTTTAAAACATTAAAAATTTTAAAATCCTAACTTTTATGCAGAAAATAAATAAACTGAAAATTTAAACTACTACGCAATTAACTAAATTAACTACTTGATTAATTTATTAAAATTGGGTTGCCTCCCAATAAGCGCTGTGTTTTAAAGTCAACGGCTCGACTTTTCCAAAAAGATTAATTCGGGGCCCGAGGCTGAGGAAAAGTGTAACGAGGAATAAATGAAAATCGGAGCACTTTAGTGATGTGATAGATTAGGTCGGCGGAGTTTAAGAAAAATAATTCAAATTCGTTTAGAAAACTTCTCTCCTCGTATCCTAATGTCATAAGTGCATCAACGAATTTATTAAATTCCCTTTTAACTTTCTTGGGATTTGAAATGCCATTTCGTGGTCCGTCGTCTAAAAAATTAAGATCATGAAGTAATCTTTCCAATATTTTTAAAAATTCCTTTTCTTCTTTTGAATCATGATTTCCGGTAGTAGCGTGAACTGTTACCGACAATTCTTTAACAAGTAATTTTTGTTGAAGCGTGAAAGGAAATTATGATGTTTGAAATAACTGAATCAGCTTGATGCGAATATCTTTCTGTTTTGCACAGAAAGATGTTTCAATAGCTGTCTCAGTTGCATTTGGAAAAATTTCTATCAGTTTATTGATTAAATAGAGGGCAGGATCAACAAAAAATGGTATTTTCCCAGGAAGTAAGGTTGGAATTATAGGGTCACGCTCTATCCAAAATTCGAGTTCACTAACTAGATCCGCAATATACCGATTAATCCGTGTTGATGAAACAGGATGATAATCTGTATTATCAAGTAAATTCATTAAAAGGTCTAGATCTGATTTTAGTAATAACTCGTCTTTTCTAGTATAATTAGCGCGGAGTCCTAAAATTCTGTGTTCAATAATCACGAAGGTCTTTCTTTGGTCAACCGAAAAAGGGAAATCAGATATTTTAAGATATTTTAGAAAATTGGCACATATATCTATTCTCCTATCTGGTTTAAAAGAATTTCCAACATGACGCTCGGTTTCAGTCTCGGGTGGAATGTTTGTGATTTCAATGATGTCAGTGGGTGGTCCTTCCAATATAGTTTTAGCTATGGTGTACCTAAGTTGGACTGGACATCTTTGAAATGATTTAACTATGTTGGTGGCTCCTGATTTGAATGTATGATCATCCGAACATGAGGGATTCTTATCGTGTGTGGTAGGATAGGTTCTTAAAATGTCAGGAAGATCATATTCAAAGTATTCATCTAAGCTGTGAAGACGTTCATTTCTATCTAATCCTAATATGGGTGGATAAAAGTAAACCTCAGTGCCGAATGGTACTTCTTTGGGAAGGTCAGGTGGCCTAACATAGTGTGGGTATTTGGCCAGAAGTGAAGAAATCTAAGGGTCAAGGGTAAGTTGACTACTTAAAGTGTGAGTAACAGAAGTTGATATCTTCTGCTGAGATTCCTCTAATTCTAGGTCAAAGTGTTTTTGCCTGATATCAATTTCTTGGACGCTTGAGACCTCTTTGACTTCAGGGAATGAAGAACAAGAGGAGTGACCCTCTAACTCTCTATCCAAGTAATCAAAGAATTCAGAATCATCCATTGCCATCATCTCATCTGCTGTCTTGTGAGATAACAGAGAAGCTGGGCTAGAAACGGAATCAGATGGTTTTTGATTTTTCATATTTTTATAGTTTTTGTATTTAAACTATTCTATTCTAAGAAAGCAGTAACTTTCGAAAAAGATAGGCGTAAACGAAAGGTTCTCCTAAGGGCTTCTAATTCTAAGGTATGTTTATCAAATCACAATGCTCTGCGATCCCCGGCAGCGGCGCCAAAAACCTGATCGCACCCCGAACGGTCGGTATAGGAATCGCTTCCTGTCGTCGTCGGACCTCACGCTCGAGGCGGGTGATCAGAGGGTTTTAAATTTATATTTTGCTGGGAAGCCTAAGTTTTATTACTACCTACTGCTCTAAGGGTATTAGGGTAGTAAGCGGTAAGTCTGACTCAGGTGTCGTTCTTAAAATCGGAGCGAATCGAAATGAATTAAATACCTAAGAGAATAGTAGCTAATAGGATGGGTTTAATAGAGCAGGTAGGGTTTGTTTTTGGTATTTTCTAATTTAACTAAAATGCAGGAAAGTAAATACTACACTACGTATAGGGTAAGCAGATAGATAGAGTTGTGATTGCTGAAGTTTCGATATTCAGGTTTCGGGATGATGTTCATTATAAAAGATGATTGGAGACTTGCCTTAAATAAATCAATAGAGGTTTGGTGTAAACACTAGCACCCTACGATTTAAAGCGGAAACCCTAAGTCGTATGTCACTGAGTACTAGGCTATCATGATTCTGATCAGATCAGGCTGCTCAACCCCCAACATTGTCCGATGAGGACAAGTGACCCTTCTTGGGATTAACCCTGGGTGCATGAATAAGGTAACAGATCGATGTTTAATTTCTGACCGTTCTTAACACCTAGTTCTAATTGATTTTATTAAGGTTTGTAATAATTGCTTGTTATTGTATGTTAAACTGTCGGTTATGTTGGATAAGGGGGTTTAAGCATCTTACACTACAGCTGAATGTTTGCTTTCTTTTCCAGATCCCTTAAACTTAATTGAGGAGCACAAGTACTTCCGTCAAGGTGTAGACCCTCCTTTGCGATCAAACATTCATCCCTAGGTTTGTTTCACGGTGTATACTACGTTTTTCAGCAGTTCCACAGCTTTGTATATACCTAGACCATGTTCAGGAAGGGTGACTTCCAGGTATCCACGGTGTCATATGCTTACGACCGGTCCGTAGCTTCCACACATTTGTACTCCACCAGAGGTGTTTCCAGCGCTATACTAAGTACTGGGCCGTTTTACAGCATGTCCACAGCTTCAACAATAACACATATAACTATCTACCGATACTAGGGTTGATCAGGTCCTAATACTAAAGTAATAGCCACGTGAAAGCTTGGAAAGGGTGTATATGGTGGTTTAGATCTACCGCTTTAAAAGCTTAACCCGATACATAACATAGCAATTTTCAATCACATATTTAATTAAAGATTAATTTAACATCATCCCTACTTCTAAATATCTACATTTCAACAATCACAATATTACACTACTCAATAAACATGGCAACAAATAAAGCACATACCATAATATTACGCATGGATAATTCAGACATAATAACAGTATGAGGGAATAGATATCACCGGATAATAGAGCAGCGTAACAGAGAGAAAATAATTGCAATCCTTGAATACCAGCTTGAACAGCAATACTCCTTTACTACAACGATTATCTCTCCTCTAATCTACTAGCTACCCTCTAATTTCTCCTCTAACTCCTAAGAGTAGTGCTAGAGAGAGAAACTAGAGAGAGAAACTAACTAAGAATTAAAATTACAAAAGAAAGTGTGTGAAAGTGAATTGTGTTGTGAATGGTGAATTGTTTGAATGAGGAGGTGAGGGCCTCTATTTATTGGCATACAAGATACGATTTTACACTTAACACCCTCGTACCAATTTAATACTGAAATACACCCCCTAGCTATGAAATTCGACACTGTAAAGGGGGTATACCACCCTAAATAAGGCGTATTCGGTAGCAAATAGGGCGTATTCGGTAGCAAATAGGGCGTCTCCGGCAACGTAGAGGGGGTATACCACCCCTAGAAGGGGGTATACCACCCCATAAAGGGGGTATACGGCCCTTAGAAGGGGGTATACGGCCCATTTAGGGGGGTATACGGCCCTTAGAGGGGTGTATGCCCTTGGTCTGTGGTCTTGTGTGCTGGATCGTAAGTCTTGTGTGCTGGATCATACTCGTTTGGCTCTAACTTCTTCGTTCTTGATCCGTTTTCAGCGTTCTTTATGTCCACGCGTTCGTATTCTCCAGACCTACATTTTAAGATATTTATTAAGTCCCAGATCGGAGTTTTACGATAAAATAGCGTGTTGAACGAATTATGCCTATTTAAGTGTGTTTTTCGTCCATTTACTGTTGTTTTTGAAATATTTATAAAGTTAAGACCTTTTTAACAAAATGTGGTAAATGTGAACTTTATTAGCATGTTTTTGTTAATTAAGTGCTAAATATGAGATAAAAGATGCGTGTAAAACATGTCTTTTTACGTCAAATCAAATATCCCACAGTTAGACTTTGCTTGTCCTCAAGCAAACCGTATCTCATTTTGCTCCAGGTTTTTAGAGAAGATAGACCATTTGACGAGAACGAATATTTCCTAAGAACATCAACTCCTCAAAAAAAGTAAATTATTAAAAAGTAAGCATCAGTAGAATAAGAAATCTTAAAACTGAACTGGTTGTCCCTTTAGCATACTTTCGCAACTCTCGAGATATAGAAGTACATGACTGGGCGATCCTCTCAGGTGGTCACTCAATTCACTCAAGAAGTGTATCGGGTTTCCTAACATTCTAAACAAACGAAATCGCTCAAAGCCAGTCATGCAGCACTTATCATCATAGGCTTGGTCGAGAATCGCATCTCCACCACTCCAAATGAGGACGGTGCTAATTATCCCAAGGCATTTTTGTTGGGTTGTAATGTTTGGGTAAGGGTTAAATGGGTATGGAAAAGGGTCATTTTTAAAGTTTAAAAAGGGTTACGCTTATCTCAGGAATTTTCAAACTTCATGAAAAACTTTATTTAGATATGTTTTTTTAATGAAAACGGAAACGGATGACGGAAAGGAGGAAGATAGCTATTATGACTTCTATCTTCTTGAAAACACTCGGAAGATTTAAATCTTTTTAGAGATCAAAGTTTTCGGAAGATTTTGAAGCACTTAGCTTTATTTAGATATATATATTTTTGGCTTAGAATTTCTTTGCCATGGAATTTCAAAGGAATTTTATTTTCTTACTACCTTTTTGAGATCCTTTCATATTTTTTCATTTTTCACACTTTTTATCATTTTGAATTTTACTTGGTGCCAATTTTTCGAACCACAAGATTCTCGATCTTTAGAGATTTAATTTCTGAAACGCACACGAGAAGTTTTGAGTAGAACACGAATTTTTTGATTTTTGGAGTGAAAGCAAAAAGGATATCTAAATAGCATTTTTCAAAAATTTAAAAATTTTAAAATAAGGTTTAGGTGGGTAGGGAACGGAATGGGTTTTAAAATATTTGGGTTTTTAAGAAATGAAAAGGTTAAGGCTCAACATGGTGTACTAAGCGGATCATCGATACTAAAATTGAGTATCGGAGGGTTAGGCTTGAAGAGATATGAGAAAAATGGGTTTAATCCTAATAAATGCCAAGATCCTCTAATTGCACCTATACCGCGTACGGTACTCTTTGGTATGGTCTCGAAGCGTATACCAGGAACAAGTTCTAATTCTAAGACACATGCATCGGCAAACACATAGAAATGAATGGTGAAGCATTAAAAATGAATGCTTATTAAAGGCTCAAGTTCCTCACACAACAATATAGGGTGTATGCGCCAAGTCATGCGATGCTTCGAAGATGACCATCTCTTTTTTTTAAGGGATTCTTATTCTGCCTTATCGTACTTTCCAAAGTAACTTATTTATTCTGAAAAAAATGATTATCCTTAAAAAGTATTATTCTTATCAAAAGATCAAAGAATTTTCAAAAGTTGACTAGAAATCAGTCGAGTTTTCGAAAAAATTTTGAAAAATTTTGAGCAGAAAACGAGTTACAAGTTATCTTTAGAGGACAAAAGGTCAGAAAACTTTACGGTATAACATACCGTGTATCCCACACTTAAAGGAACATTGTCCCTAATGTTCACTACTAAGGCGTAGATCTTTTTGGGGGATCCCACACTTAGAGTTTGATTATAGGGAATGCTCACTTTATTGTGTTTTTAAGATGGTGGAATTAAAAATCCCACACTTAGAGATTAGGCATAAAGGATATGGTATGAATATTTTGGGAAGACAAAGGAAAAGAACGAAAAACTCCCCTCATGGATTCATGAGATGAAAATGATTTGGCTGAAGAAGATGTATTGGCTTGCTAGAGAATCCAGCATGCTTCCGTCTAAGAACAGCCATCCGTTTTAGTGCGCGTCATCTAGTCGTGAATTGTTCCCATCATTCTCAACAATCAATTCAACTACATTTTATTCTACTAAAATAAACAAAGAAAACGTAAGCATAATAATAAAGATATAAAGATAGATCATCCAACTGAGTAGCAAACTGGATGGATGGTTCCAAAAAGTAAACAAGTCCATAAATCATCCCAAATAGTTAGTGTTAGTACAGACCAATAGTAATGATAATGATAAAGTACTGGAGATGAAAAAAATAAGTCTAAGGACGAGGAGACCCCTGATCAGTCACACGAGGATCAACAACAGAAGTGGACGGGGGTATGCCAGCAGCAGAGTGCTCCCCGCTAGCAGCTCTCCCAGAGACAGACTCTGATACAATAACTCGGTGCTGTCGGAGGATGGCCTGCATAACATGGATAGGCAAGTCCTCTGTGCTGTCGAATCCCCACTCCCGTAAACACTGCTCTGTCATGTGTGTCTCCTCAAGTAATATCTGGTATCCTCTCCTGATGTCGCTCTCATTTGGGATCTCAGAGTCAGGGATAGGCTCGAGGTTGGACATCCAAGAGAGTCCTGAGAGTGTGATGCCCTAAGCACTAGTGGTGATCATAGCTGGGCGATAGACATGTGGGTCATCAGGTCTCGGGATCTCATATGTCGGAGATAAGACATGGGTAGCTGGGGGTGGCTGTCGTGAAGTGGATGGAGCAGGTGAGGTGTGTACAGAGTATACCGGCTCATGGTGAGATGTGGTGGGCATGGTGTATGGTGGAATAGTGGTGGTGACTGGTGGAATGGGAAAGACTGCTGGTGGTGTCTCACATCTGTACATCAGTGGCTCTGGTATCGGCAATCCAAACTTACGTGCTACATTGATATCATGAGCATGTCTAACCTGAAGTGCATGAAAAGTCCAATACTGAGAAAGTGGAGTCACTGGTGTAGTCCAGTCAACAACACTCTGAACCCTAGATGCAGAGCCAGATGCCCTAGTATCAACTTGTGGCGCTCTAACATCACTATCATCATCCTGTATCTCAATCGGCTCATCATCCTCAACATCCCTGTCTCTCTTACTACCCTTCCTCTTCAGAACACAACCAGGAATAGCCTCTTTGGTAGCTTTCCAGAATGCATGCCCGCTCGAATCAGTAGTGATCAACCAGATGGTCCGAAAATAATCCAAGTCTTCAGAACCCTAGGTTTGTTTCACGGTGTATACTACGTTTTTCAGCAGTTCCACAGCTTTGTATATACCTAGACCATGTTCAGGAAGGGTGACTTCCAGGTATCCACGGTGTCATATGCTTACGACCGGTCCGTAGCTTCCACGCATTTGTACTCCACCAGAGGTGTTTCCAGCGCTATACTAAGTACTGGGCCGTTTTACAGCATGTCCACAGCTTCAACAATAACACAGATAACTATCTACCGATACTAGGGTTGATCAGGTCCTAATACTAAAGTAATAGCCACGTGAAAGCTTGGAAAGGGTGTATATGGTGGTTTAGATCTACCGCTTGAAAAGCTTAACCCGATACATAACCTAGCAATTTCCAATCACATATTTAATTAAAGATTAATTTAACATCATCCCTACTTCTAAATATCTACATTTCAACAATCACAATATTACACTACTCAATAAACATGACAACAAATAAAGCACATACCATAATATTACGCATGGATAATTCAGACATAATAACAGTATGAGGGAATAGATATCACCGGATAATAGATCAGCATAACAGAGAGAAAATAATTGCAATCCTTGAATACCAGCTTGAACAGCAATACTCCTTTATTACAACGATTATCTCTCCTCTAATCTACTAGCTACCCTCTAATTTCTCCTCTAACTCCTAAGAGTAGTGCTAGAGAGAGAAACTAGAGAGAGAAACTAACTAAGAAATAAAATTACAAGAGAAAGTGTGTGAAAGTGAATTGTGTTGTGAATGGTGAATTGTTTGAATGAGGAGGTGAGGGCCTCTATTTATAGGCATACAAGATACGATTTTACACTTAACACCCTCGCACCAATTTCATACTGAAATACACCCCCTAGCTATGAAATTCGACACCGTAAAGGGGGTATACCACCCTAAATAGGGTGTATTCGTAGCAAATAGGGCGTATTCGGTAGCAAATAGGGCGTATCCGGCAGCGTAGAGGGGGTATACCACCCCTAGAAGGGGTATACCACCCCATAAAGGGGGTATACCACCCCATAAAGGGGGTATACGGCCCTTAGAAGGGGGTATACAGCCCATTTAGGGGGGTATACGGCCCTTAGAGGGGTGTATGCCCTTGGTCTGTGGTCTTGTGTGATGGATCGTAAGTCTTGTGTGCTGGATCGTACTCGTTTGGCTCTAACTTCTTCGTTGTTGATCCGTTTTCAGCGTTCTTTGTGTCCACGCGTTCGTATTCTCCAGACCTACATTTTAAGATATTTATTAAGTCCCAGATTGGAGTTTTACGATAAAATAGCGTATCGAACGAATTATGCCTATTTAAGTGTGTTTTTCGTCCATTTACCGTCGTTTTTGAAATATTTATAAAGTTAAGACCTTTTTAACAAAATGTGGTAAATGTGAACTTTATTGGCATGTTTCTGTTAATTAAGTGCTAAATATGAGATAAAAGATGCGTGTAAAACATGTCTTTTTACGTCAAATCAATGGTGTTACCCACAGGACCTCTACGGTCTATCACCCGCAGACGAATGGGCAAGCAGAGATTACAAACCGTGCACTAAAAAGGATATTGGAACGAACAGTTGGTCAAAACAAGGAGAGATGGGTAGATAAGCTAGACGATGCTTTATGGGCATTCCGGACAGCTTATAAAACGCCATTAGGAACAACCCCTATAGGCTCGTTTATGGAAAGGCATGTCATCTACCGATTGAACTCGAATACAAAGCTTACTGGGCGCGGAAGAACTGTAATTTAGATCCTACAATAACAGGAACGCACCAGAAAATGCAATTAAATGAGCTAGCGGAGTTAAGTGATCAAGCTTACGAAAGTTCCTACAAATTCAAGGAAAGAACCAAGTTGATCCACGATTCGAAGCTCCGCCCCACACGCTTCAATCCAGGTGATAAAGTTCTACTCTTAACTCCCGATTTTAGAAGTTTTCTGGTAAGTTCAAAACACGATGGAGTGGTCCATTCACAATCTCTAAAGTATTTCCCTATGGTGCCGTCGAACTCGAGGCCCCAAACAGAAATTTCAAAGTAAATGGTCACCGTTTAAAACACTACGTAGAAGACTTTCCCTCAACCGAGGAAGTCTATAACTACGAATCACCCTAATAGAATAGTAGGTATGAAAGAGTCAAGCTACGAGACTCGATAAACAAAGCGCCCTTGGGAGGCATCCCAAGCCTATCTTATATTTTCAGCATTAGTTTTCTTTTACTTTTATGTTTGATCTAATCGATTTTTTTCTATGCAGTACCTCGCCTTATAAAAGACTAATGATTATATTTAGACCATTAACCTTTTGTATTTTGCAGGATGAGTTCGCAGTCAGCCAGAGCATGAGCCCCCAGTCAGAGACGCTCACGTGCCATGTATCACTCCCGAAGTTCATCACCGGGTAGTAGCATGAGGACCGTCAGGGGATCACAGTCACCGCCACCTCGATTGGATGAGATTTCGGCAGACTTGGTGGAGGTGCACATTCAGGAGACATACCTGTTACGTCCCGTCCATGCCAAGTTACCTTCATCTCACCGATCAAAGGGACAGACCGCAGGGACCTCCAGAGTACCCACCTTTCAGCATGGGGTGACTACTGCGGACCCTGCTGTCACTTGGTCGATACTGAGAGCCCTTGAGGTCCAGCACACTGCCATCTCTGAGATCCACACTACTTTAGGCCTTCCTTCTACCCCTGTGTGCCCCTTTCATATGGGACCTGATCCCGCTCCGCACATTCCACCGTGGGACTTGTTTCCACCTTGGAGCATGACTGCGCAGGACCACCCCACTTTTATAGACCCACTAGAGGAGGAGACTGCTGCACTAGATGCTTGGATTCAGGATCCAGAGGATGGCACTGCATCTCCAGTCTATACCATCGAGGAATCATCATCACCCACATCGGTCGTTGAAAACACGATCTTCGTGGATGATGACTTCACCGACTGGGAGACGCTCTCTGCTGACATAGATTAGCTTGTAGTAGTTATTTTTATTTGTGTTTAGTATTAATGTGTGTTGACATTTGTGCTTTCTGGAGGATGTTTATTATGCATAACTCGAAGTAGGATCTATGGAACAAGTTCATTTTAATGAGCCAGGTCCATTTCCAGCAATTTCACACACTTGAATCTGGTCCACAAAATCCAGTGGCAACGCACGCAGTACAAGGAAGTATCTCTTCTAACCTTGTTTTGCTTGATTAAACACAATAAAATTCTAAGTAAAACTCTAAGTGTGGGATTATTACTCACAAATAGAGAATGACTTCGAAAATATTGACCCTCATTCAAAAATCTAAGTGTGGGATTAACCTAACTTAGAAATAGAACATTATGGACAATGTTCTTTTAAGTGTGGGATAGCAGTAGTATTGACTACTTTAGTGCTACATAAAAAATTGATCAATCTTTTTAGCAAAACTCAGATTTTCAGCAAAATTTTCAAAATTTTTGAATCATGGAAAGTCCAAAAAGGGTATTTCTGGGCAACAAAAGTTCAAAAGGTTTGGGAAAGCGACTATGACGAGCAAAACTCTTTGATAACTTTCAAACTAAGTTTTAAAACAAGCAATCGCATGACTAGGCACAAAACCACCCAAAATGAGTGAGGAATCTTGAGCCATATAAAAGCATTCACCTTTAATGCTTCACTTTTCGATTGTGAGTGTGCCGATGTATGCCTTCTTAAGTTAGAACTTGTTCGAAGGATACATTTCAAAATTACAAAAATGAGCGTCATACGTGACGAAGGTGCAATTAGAGGATCTTGACATTCCCTAGGATAAAACCTTCTCGTAAAACCCCCGTTTTCAAGCCTGACCCTACCAATGCCCACTTTCGGCATTGAAGATCATTTAGAAAACCTATTGAGCCTTAGCCTTTTCGTTTCGAATACTCACTTCAAAACCAATCCTTCCTTTACATCTCTTGTCCATAGCCTAAGTTTCTGTTCTGTCAGAAAAATAACTGCAAGAAAAACACTTTTAGAAGGAATCCCCGAAGGGTAAAATCATTATCTACAAAGAAGGACTCCAAAGAAAGCATAAACAAAGCTGCCAAAGAAATCAAAGAGCTAAGAACCCAAGGATCATTTAAAGCCAAGGGAAAGGTTCTTCAAAGAAGAAAAAGCTACGAAAAGAAGGCTCTCAAAGAGAGAAATCCAAAAAGAGGTATCAACTAAAACGTCAAAGATAAGTCATCACAGACAAACTCTTAGGCTATATCAAAACCCCCAATCAAACCACCTACAAAACCCTTCTTCCATACACCATCTTCACCCTCTTGTGAATGTCTAGGGATAATTAGCACCGTTCTCATTTAAGTACTATAGATTTGATTTTCGACCAAGCTTATGACAACGGAAGAGCTACATGACCGGCCCCTGAGTGAATTAGAAGTTAGGAAACCCGATACACTTGAGTGAATTGAGTGACCACCTGTGAGGGCCCCAGTCATGTATATCTTACATCATGAAGATTGAGAAGAGAGCTTGTTAGAACCAGTAGTTTGGGAAAACATCAAAGGATAAAACCTCGTCTAGAATCTTTTTACCAAGCCTGCAGGAATCAAAGTTCTCCGGAATACAAAGACACCCTTCCAGATTTTCACAACAATTTTTCTGAAGGTTTGCTTGAGTACAAGCAAAACTCTAAGTGTGAGATACTTGATATCGCGTAAAAAGTCACGTTTTTACCACCAATATCTCTCTCATTCTGGAGCAATACTTGGCATTTGGATTCAAACAACGCACAAATCAGTGATAATATGCTAAGAAGATCAAAACAAGGTTGCACGATGAAAATCAAGCAAAACGGATGAAAAACGAAGATCCTACACACGTTTGAAGATTCAAGGCATCAAAACGAGATTTCAAGACAAAAGTGCCCATCACCAACATCCACATCATCTAAGATGTTTTTTTTCAAATTACGAATCCAACAGAAGAAGAATCAACAAAAACAGACGAAGAATGAAGATTCTATGTACGCCGGAAGATCCAAAGGATTCATACGAGACATCCAAAGATGGGAGACATATTTTTAGGATATCTTTTCATCAAAGTCTTCTTTTTTGAAAAACAAATCCAACAAAAAAAGAATCAATGCAAACGGACGCGTAACGAAGAAAACAAGCACGAATCAAGAAACGAGGCAACAGGTGACGAACCGGGGCGGGGGTGTGCCAGCCGCCGCCGGCCTACCACCCACCGCCACCGGCCACCAGGTGGGCGGCGCCGGCCACCACCCCCTGTCCCGTTTCCGCTTTTTGGTCCTTGCGTGTACCCGGTGCACCACCTTTACATGCTTTTTCATACCCGGTGCACCACCTTTACGCGCTTTTTCGTACCCGGTGCACCACCTTTTCCACCTTTTGCTAATGTGTGCTTCAAATTGCTAAAATGCACCAAGACTCAACTATAAATAGGGGTTTTGGGGTTCATTTGAGAAGAGACCATACACCTTCCACACCTTGGAAAACACACATATCTACACACTTTCTTTTATTTCTTTGTAATTGTAATTCTTCCTAGTTTATTAGACTAGTTAATTAACTAATCAAGGAAGATTTTTACGGAGGTACTCCGGGATGCATATTTTAGCTACGAGTTATTGTACTTCTCTCCAGGTGTTAATCTATCTTTCATATTTAAATATGTTTGTTCTTTCTTCAATAAATTTAAATATGCATGCTAGAATTGCCATGATTAATTAGATAACTCAATTGTCTGCTATGATAGTCGTTTAGAAAGTATTAAATATGTGATTATGCGGTATGTTATGAGATTGCGGATGGTTTACATTACAAATAGATATAGGAATTAAATCTTTATCGTTTATCTGCCCAACTCATGTTGTGAATAAAACCTTATCCAAAAATGAACGTAGCTAACTCATAGGGTATAGGTCACTTAGTTATACTATGTTAGATTGAATCATTGAGCTCGGCATGGCCAGTGTTCTATAGACCAAAGTAGGATCCAAGACGGAATATGGGAATAGAGGTAGATTAAGATTAAATTCATATAGGCAATATTTTTGAGACAACTTTCGGAATATCCTCAACTTAGATAATACTTTTGTATGCTTATGTTAAACTGTTGCTTTGATCGTCTTATTGCATGTTCTTGTTTGATTGTTGCCTTAGGATCATCATAATAGTGAAATATAAACGGCACTAATTATAGTGAAATAATATGACTGCCCCTATTTATCTATCCAACTTATGATGTGGTTTGTAACTTACTGCTAGAACTTAACTAGTGGTACGCCGCTTATTATTCTGTGTCTGATGATCGTTGAACTCGACATGGCCGGTGTTCTCCTGGTTGAAATACACCGGAGGGAGACACGGAGCATAGGATTAGAGATAGATTAGATTCACTTCATATAACAAATGTTTTAGAGAGAACTTTCAGAATATTTGTGACTTAACCATTTACCCAGTTACCCTGCACGAATAAACTGATCTCTGTATGCTGCTCTACTGCATGTTCTTGTCTGATTGTTGCTTTAGGGTTTGCATGCTAGTATCACTTGTGCTGTTAGATATATGATTAGGTTTTCGAATATAAATTAACTGCATACACCAGTTTAACATGCGTAGAATAGTTATGCTGATTTATATGAAATAATGATGAACAATTTAATCAGCCGTTAGACCAGACCATCCCAACTTGTTCCGGTGGGAAACCCCTGTTCATGTTTTTGTTTATTCAACAATTCATGCCATGATTCGGATATCCCAGATGTCCGAGATTGGGGAACAGGACTCGAGGATGGTTGTTGGTTAAATCGGTTGCTACATTTGGGACAACTTCCGGTGTAGTTTACATTCCATAGCTTTTATCCACGTGACATATTATTTATCTGATTGCGGACAACTCTACGTTAGATAGATAATAGGCTAGGAGCTGTGGCTCATTAGGACATATATACCCAGTCCAAGATAGACAACAAGGACCTTTTAATGTAGCAACGGAAATACCGTATAAACAGCTAAATACATGGTATAGCGTTGGAAACACCACTGGTGTAGTACAAATACGTGGAAGCCATGGAAAAGCTGTAGGTAGATTACTTTGTATCATTGATTGTTCCAAGTGTGTCTGTTAAATCCTGATCCCGTCATCATAACTAATACTTTAAATAAAATAATTCCCCTGAATAGCATATATGATTATCATAGTAAACACTCGCGTTAATCTGTAGTTCTCGTAGCCACCTCACCTCCATCACTTTAAGATTAATTTTAAATTAATTAGGTAGAACAGAAAAGAAACAAAACCCCCATCAAACTCTTGATAAACCAGCTAAATTACAAAGATAATTAGAAGTCTAGATCCCATGCCCGTTGTAGTTTGAAGAACGACCCTAGGTCATGCCTATCGCTGTACTCACCCATAGCTTTAGTATACTTAGGCCCCGCAAACAAAAATTTTAAAAACCCGCTGATTGCAACCCGATATGGTTCGGTCAGTCCTTCGACGATGAGGACGGTTCTGCCTTTCGCTGGAAAGGTGGAATTTCAAACCTGACCCTTCGGCCCGCATCAAGGGTACCTGAGAATGCACACTGAAAGGTCAGCTATAAAGCTGGTGAGTTCACAGGTTTTATCAGAAAATAGTAATGATGGTTTTACAAATCATTTCATGAAGTATAAAAGTTTGTACTTAGTAAAGTCAGTGTTTGAATGTGTGAAATCCTGTAAAAGTGTAACCCCGAATGAGTCTTGAAGTCTTAACTTCTAATCCCGTTTTATTTTGTTTTTACTTTCTTGAAATCTTAAGTCTAGGTTTCTCTAAGTAGTTCTTGATTATGATTATAAGTCAAATAATTACTTGTTAAACTAGTTCTAATCTCCTCAAGTCTTGATTCTTAAATTCTTAGAATTTCTAAGTTCTTAGAGTCTTGGCGTTCTAATTTCTATTTCTTGTAATTTTTAATTTCTTGACATTTCTTGCACATAAGTTCTTGACATTTCTTGATAGTTCTTGCAAATAAGTTTCTTGACATTTTTGACAATTTCTTACCATCACATAGGTTTCTTGACATAAGTTTCTTGATTCTTGAAATTCCGGGATTCTAAGTTTATTGTAATTTCTTGATTTTAAGTCTTGAAGTATTCTAGTTTTCTTGAAATCTTACATAAATATTCACAATGTCCCTAGAGCACATAATAATGAAACACAACAAGGAATTTGATTAACACATCATGGTTACACAATAACTAACTACACATAGAGAGCCTAAACCAAACACAATCACATAAGAATCAAACATCATGAAGAACTAAGACAACAATTATGTTATACACATAAGCGGGTTCACACAATGAACAGCTAGGATAATACACACCACATATAAGTTACCGAAATGTAATCCTAGCATAATAGTGATAAACAATTTCCAGTGATAAAAATGACGGTTATAATAAACAACAGTTTATAAAAACCAGGAGTATGCATTCTCACCCCGAAAATAGTAAAACGTTTAAAAGAGTGGGGCTATGAACTCACCTGAAGAGCTAGCGATGCTACAGCAAGTTTATCCGAATCTGAAATCACCTAGTGTCCTAAACACGTGAGATTATGATGAGTGATTGGACGTTTTAATAAACCATCCGTATTAATGTTTATTCGATTTAATTATGTCCAAGTATTCGATTTGTATTTATTTTTGAAGTTCATAAAAATTGTCGGTTCGTGTCGGGGTCATTTCGAGATGTCGGATTTTAAAACGCATGTTAAAACTTCAAAGTTTCATGATTTCGGTTTTGTCGGTTTGGTTCGCCATTTATTTTCCACCATTTCTAATCCACGTCAATTCTTACTAAAATTCTCAGATGATCTACTATATGTCTAGTCTATTACTTAAATTTTCCAGCAATTATAGAGTCCAAATCGATAGCCTAATAATTCCGCGAAACCACCGAACATATATTTCGACAAAAACAGAATGTTCTGTGAAGATCAGTTTATAGCTTAAAATCCGTACATTTCTGGAAGGAGCCATAGAAGAACTTTTTGTAGATCTTTTCAATACGCAACTTTAAAAAAAAAAATTCATTGTCTAACTCTTAGTAAAACTCAAGATATGATCGTTTTAGTGGACTGAGATTTTGAAGACAGATTCTGTCTTTTTATATATGTGTTATAAAAACGTGTTTTAACATAATATTTGGACATTATAGTGTTATATGAACAACTAGACACATAAATACACATCATTTAAGTATATTAATCAAGAGTTTATGTGATTCTTACAAAGGAGATGATGATTGAATGAAGGAGAAGTTCTTGAGTTAAATTCCTTTCTTAAAAGTGATGTTTTAATGTGGTGGTTGTATGGTGGTTTGTGGTAGTCAATAGGGTTTGTATGGTGGTCAATGGTGAAGAAGAAGGTGGTTAGAGGGCTGGTTCTCCAGAATATTAGAGAGAGAAAGAGGAAGTTAGAGAGAAGTAGGAGAGAATCTAGGTAAAAGGAAATGATGAAATGGGTTCATTTGCATGTATGCATGTGTTTTGTATGGAGTAAAGAAAGAAAGTATTTGCAAGAGATTTCATTGGGGAAGGAGGGTGGTGGCTGGCCATATGGGCCCCATGGGTGGGTCTTGTGATTAAATTTTCAGTTTCAGACTGTGTTTACGTATATTGGTCGTTTCCTCATTATTTTTGTTAAAACGTTAAATCGTCCAACGTTTTCTTGTGTCGTTTTTATTAACGGTATTTTTGGGATTATTTTTCATTGAAGTATTGTTAAAATACTTTATTTTGAGTTGTCAAAATATTATATGACTTTCGTTAGGTTGCCGAATTAAATTCGCGCGTTTCGTTGCGTTTGAGACGTTTTAATTTAAAACGTCTAGGTTTTTCGCGTATTATAATAACAAAATAATAAATAGTGATAAATAACTTCTGAAAATAGATTAAAGTTATTTATATAAATGTTTTCACTTAAAATATTTAATATAAATACTTGAAAACACTTATAAAAATGTTCCGTTTATCTATCGGCCTCGATTTGCGTGTTTGTTTTGAGTTTATGCGTTCTGTCGGATTTGTTTAGACGCGATTATTAAATAATCGTTTTATGTTATATATATATATATATATATATATATATATATATATATATATATATATATATATAGGTGAGTTCTTTTAAGAATGCTAAAAAAGTAGAGAATGGGAGAACCAATAGGATTCTTCCATTTCTCTACAAAACCCACTTCTACTTTTTACCCCCTTGGTTAATTATCTCACAAACCGTAAGTCCATAAATTATAAAAATTACATATTCGGAACCAGCGCGTTTTTCTCTTCGATTAGAGATGTTACAAGATATACTTTCGACGAATTTTTTTTCTTCGCTTTTTTACCGGATTTCACAATATAATATGATTTAGGATAAAAAAAAATTAAAATTTGTTCACGATTATTTATTCATGGTATTTGCTACTTAACACGTGATTATAACTTAATATTAACCCACATTAATAGTTATAAATAAAAAGTTAAAAATTGCAAGAGTTTTCATTAAAAATCACATGTGATTATTATTTGTACACTTAATCACAAGTGATTTGTTATATAATCACATATGATTTTGCATATAATCACATATGATTTTCATTTAAAAATTGATATTTGATGAGAAATTTACCGATATATGATAATTCATGTATCATTTCAACTTCATTTTTACTTGATTGTATAATTCTTAGTCAATGATTTGAAAATCCGTATTTTATTACTCTTTAAACACATGTGATTGATAGTTTGATATTCAATCGTATGTGATTACACCTTAGTTTTTCATGTCTTAATCTCTTTACATCATCAATGATTTGAATTTAAAGTTTAATCGGAAATATAAGCGGGTGTGATTATTTTTTAATGTTAAATCACATGTGATTTCATATTAAAAGTTTCTAAAACACAAAAAAATGGAAAAAAAAACTTTGTCGAAAGTATATCTTGTTGGATCTAGAATCGAAGAGAAAAAGACGCTGATTCCGAATATGTAATCTTTATGATTTATAGACTTACGGTTTGTGAGATATTTAGCTTTGAAAAAAAAAAAGGTGGAAATGAGTATTTGAAATGGAGCAATCCTATTGGTTCCCCCATTCTCCTTTTTTACCATTCTTTTTAGAACTTTCCTCTATATATATATATATATATATATATATATAAATACTTGAACACTTTGGTAATAATGCGTATACAATACGTGGAAATGGAAGTTAAATTGGGCGCGAATTTTGCCATTTTTGACCGGGTGTTACAATCTGTGATCTTTTTCACAGCTCCAGCTGAAAAATGATCCAAAAAATTAGGATTGTGGATCTCATAAGGCTCATACAACCCAACACCCAAAGCAAACTCAACTAGAGACATCTGTCTCGGCACACCCCCCAGCTGAAAAGAAATTGTCCTAGCAGTCTGTCGCGCACCCCAGCGGTCGGTCAGATTTTACTCCGGTCGTTGAACCTTCCAGCAAGGGCGCGCGGACAGTGTGTTTTATATTTATTATGCTGGGTATCCTAAGTTTTGATACAACCTAAAGACCTAAAGGGGAGTAAGCGGTATGTATGACTCAGGTGTCGTTCTTCAAACTACAACGGGCATGGGAATCTAGGAGGATTAATTATCTTTTGTAATTTAACTGGGATTTTTAAAACTTTTGATAGATTGGTTGGTTTTCTAAACTAATTACTAAAATTAAAAACTAATTTAAAGACAGGGGTTTGTACGGAGAACGCAGAGAAATCAAGATAAGGAATATGTTTGCTGTGACTTCGGCAATGTTATTTAGATGGATAGTTATGAGGGATAAGGTTACTAGGTGTGATGATTAATCCGGTGAGGTCATAGAAACTTAATTGGTAGATAAAGTATTATGCCTACGACCTTTACTCGGTTTCCCACGTATTTGTGTTAACGCTATACCGGATACTCGGGCGTTTTACAGCTTTTCCGTTATACCAATTAGGGTTCCAGATTACTCACTAGATATTCCTATATTTCTTAATGAGCTACAGCTACGATCCTACTATATACCTAACGTAGAGTTTTCCGCAATCAGATACACAATATGTCACATGGATAGCAGTTATAGAATGTCCAGTACACCGGAAGTTCTCCCAAATGCACAGACCAATTCAACTGACAACTATCCTCTAATCTAGGTCCCCATTTACAGACATCTGGAGGACGTTAGTATCATGGCATGAATTGTTCATTGAGCAATAACATGAACAGGGTTTAACCCGCGGAACCGGTTGGGATAATCTGTCTAACAGTCAGTTGAATTGTTCATCATTAATCATACAGTCATCACAACTATTACATGCATGTTAACCTATCTGTATTATGTTAATTATGTTTATGAAAATCTAATCAGCAAGGCAGTGATAATGTTTTCGTATGTCTATCATCCAGTACCTAAACAACAATCAAACAAGAACATGCAATAGGACGGAAAACCAGTCATCACATTAACTGACCTAATAATTAAATCATGGATATCCCGGAAGTTGTCCCAAAGATACACAACAAACAAGCGTGAACCTAATCTATCTCTAATCCTATGCTTCGTGTCCCTCGGATGTGTTTCAATCAAGGGAACAACGACCATGTTGAGTTCATTGATCATCATACACAGAATAGTTGGCAATCCTACTTCTAGCAATTGGCCAGGTTCTAGGGAGGAGGATACAAACCACAGCATAAGTTGGATAGATAAACAGGTAGAGGTTCAGCTTATAAGTTCGCAAACAGCTTAAAACCTATACAGACAGAGTAACAGCATGTTTACAATTGGGAATCATTATTTCCACAATGGATTGTGCCCACGACTTTCATAGCTTCCACGTTCCGTACTACACACATTCGTGATGATTCCGGCGCTATACAAATGAAAGCCGTATAACGTTACCTCCGTTGTTTCATAATGGTGTCATCCCCAATTGTATATTATATCATAACTATCCTAACATTGCATACATCACAACAAACATTGATTTGTCTAGCCTAGCATAATTCTAGCAAATATTCCTAAGCATGCATAATAAGAAAGCATAATTAAAAGAATAAATGCGAGAGATTGTATTAAACCTGAATAAGAGAGTAATACAGACAAATCTTCACAAATCTGAAGTCTCGGAGTAACTCCGTACAAAAGCTACTAAGAGCTTCTACCCTAACCTACTAATTATCCTCTAACTCCTAAGAGTAGTGCTAGAGAGAGAATGCTAACCTAATTCTAGAGAGAAGTTTTTAGAGAGAGAAAGAAATTGAGATGTAAGGTGTGTGAAAATGAGAAATGGAGGTTAGTATTTATAGGAGAATGGTGGAAGGCTTGGTACAAGTCTTGAAGCATAAGATACAAGCATCAAAGCAGCATACGGGGCAAGCGGACCAAGGGGGCAAACGGCACCTCACAAGCCAACCAACCCCGTATACGGCACCCTAAGGGCCGTATACGGCACCTAGGGTACCGTATATGGTACCTAGTTGGGCAGGGGGGTTGGTGCTCCATATGTTGTATACTGATTCCTCGGTTGCTTGGTTCGTCCGTATCTTCTTCGTTTGGACTCCGTTTTGCTTGATTCTTGCGACGTTGGGTTCGTTTTTCCGTTACGCTTCTAACGACACCGAGTTTGCCAAATTTGGAAGTGTTAGACTTTTGTGTGTTCCGGATGACGATCGGCGAGCTTTTAGACTGTGTATCTTCTCCGTCTTTTGTCCGTTTCTTCTGATTCTTTCACCTCTGGTCTTGGATTTTCCTATGGAATCATAAAATATGTATTAAGCTCTATTTCCATAAGAATATTAAGAACGGAAAATTTAAGGTGATTGTTTTACCTCGGTTTGCGTGCTAATTGGACGTTTTAACCGATTTTTGCAGCAACGTTTATATTTAGACTACCTTGGTGATTTTTGGTAAATAATGATGGTTTTAAAATGTTTTCACCAAAGAATAATCCACAAAGTGTGGAAATATGCCCTTAAAAACATGACTTTTTGGGTCACCTCAAGTATCCCACACTTAGATGTTGCTTGTCCTCAAGCAACACTCATCAACATCCCCTTTGAAAACATTTTTTTAAACAGGTTTTACAGGAGAGTTATGACATCCCTGTCGGTCACCGTTTTCTCATATGAGTAGATGTTTCAGAAAACCAAGGAGAAGTAAGATGATCCTTTCGGAAACAAGAAGCGATTCTCATGGGTATACTTCCAACCCTCGTGATCTTGGAGTATACATGACTAGGCGATCTCACATAAGGTGGTCACTCAATTCACTCAATAGTGTATCGGGTTTCCTATCAATCTAGTTCAAACAAAATCGCTCATAAAGCCAGTCATGCAGTACTCATCGTCATAGGCTTGATCGAGAATCGGATCTCCACCACTTAGGTGAGAACGGCGCTAATTATCCCAAGACATTCGGGGTTGTAATGTTTTGTGAGGGTTAAGGGGTATGGATAAGGGAATTTTTGGTTTGTAAGGGTGTTGCTTATCTTAGGCTTTCCAAGAATCATGAAAAACTTATTTGTAGAACGGATGAAGTAGCTACTCGTCTTCTATCGGATCTCCCTTTGATGGTTGATACTTTGAAGCCTCTTGAGCTTTATTTTCTTTTCTTTTTTTTCTTTTCTTTGCTTTCTTTTTCTGCTTTTTATTTTCTTTTTCTTCTTCAGAAATCCTTTCTCTTATCTTGATCAATTCGAGTCTTTCCTTCAGGTGCTAATTTTCCCGCACCGTTGTTCTCTTGTCTCTCTTGTGCTAATTTTCCCGCACTTTTAGAGAGGTTTGATTCTTTTTGGAGAACACGAACGAGTAGGATAATCGAGTTGGATATTCTTCAAGATGTTTTTCATAACCTCGGAAATTCTAAGATAAGATTTTGGGAATTTGGGAAAGTAGGTTTGTGATTAGGGTTTTTGAAGAAATGAAAAGGTTTAGGCTCAACAGGGTTTTCTAGGCGGATCATCGATACTAAAAATGAGTATCGGGAGGGTTTTGGGCTTGAAAGAGAAGGCTGAAAAAGGGGTTCAAATCCTAAGGAATGTCAAGGTCATCTAATTGCGCCTATACCGCGTACGGTACACACCAATGTGGTCTCGAAGCGTATGTCAAGAGCAAGTTCTAATTCAGAGATACATGCATCGGCACACACAAGAAATGAACAATGTAGCATTAAAAATGAATGCTTTTAAGGCTCAAGACCTCACTGCAAATTTGGGTTGTATGTGCCTAGTCATGCGATGCCCTTCTTAGATTGTCGTTTCTTGCTTAGAAAATTTCTACCTTAATTTCCTTAAGTTTTTGAAATATTTTCCTCATATTTTGAAAAGGATTTCTTTCAGGCATACCAAAACTCAAAAATTTAGAGTTAATCGCAAGATTTAGCTCATATTTTAGTTTTATTGAAAAATATTTTTTGAAAAATTTGAAAAATTTTTAGGGAACATTTTCTGAGATATGCCATAGACATAAAAATCGTTTATCTAAGGTATTCCATACCTACCATCCCACACTTAGGGGAACATTGTCCCTAATGTTCTCTTGAGTTGAGATTTTACGACTAAAATCCCACACTTAGAGTTTGAACATGTAAGAAAATGTTTCCTAAGTGTTGAATTGGGCTGGAATCCCACACTTAGTGATAAGTTAGGATGTGGCATAGATTATAACACATAAACTTAAGTAAACATAGAATCATCAAAAACGGAGAAAGGTTTAAAATACTCCCCATTCTGTTTACTGGACAGGACCAGATTAGTGTAGAAATGGTGCGTGTGATTTGTTGGATTGGAGGACCAGTCTCGTGTAAGATTATCCATTCCACAAAAAGCTAAGTTCTGCAATAAACATCAACACAACGTCATATCTCGAAAATAACAAAGAGTTATAACAATCTAAGTACTGAAATAAGACAAATAAAATAAACTAAATAAACTAAAAGTCATCAAGTAGATCATCGCTGTCAGGATCGAAGGCAACAATAGCCGCAGCAAGGACTGAGGTGGGTGATGGTGTAGGCTCCTCAATCGTATCCATGCTCGGATCAGTAATGCCAGCAGAAGCATGAGCGTGAGGCGGGCTAAAGACATCCAACACAGCCATCAACTGCTCAGTAAATGAAGGCTCTGCTGATGCACTCCCTGATGACATGGTATGATCAACAGCAGCAGGTGGAGCAGTGGAAGGTCCAGCAGCGAACGGTCCGGCAGGAGGGAAGAATGACCAGGGCGGGCGAGATGGTCCTAGGTCCGGACCAAGATGGAACGGACAGTCAGAAGGCCTCAGAAGCCCTACATGCACACAGAGGGTGGACATGATGTCATGCTGAATGTGGAGTGTCCGAAAGAGGGCCCAGGCTGCAACCGGGTCAGCTAGTGTAATCCCATACTCAATAGTGGGTAAGGAGCTGACTGACGGCCAGGTGATGGGGGTCTCTCAGCGGATGGCTCCTCATGAGTGATCGGGACATCAGTAAGGTCCTCCTCGCAAATAGTGGGCATGGTCCTGCGTGCTCTACATCCTCGTCTGCGATCTCTGCGATGTCTCGGTGGTATCTCAGCTATGATCTCTCTGGTATCACTGGATCTATCCATCCTGAAACAAACAAAATAAACAGGTAATGCATAAAATGATGAATACAAATGCACAGAGATCTGATGACAGTACGAAGATGTTTTATAAAGATTTCTGTTATCAGAGTTCTGGTATTTGCATTTTTTAAAACTTATCTCTGATAAATATTTGAATTTTGTAGTCTGATAAGTAGCAAATCCTGAAATTTCGTTAGAGATAATCATACTTAACAAAAATAAACTAAGAAGTAAAAATTTGACAGAAAAGTAAAGATAAGCTTGGGGTGCCTCCCAAGAGCGCTTGTTTTACGAGTCTCTAGCTTGACTCTTTGTACCTTTCTTGAAGACTCATGGAGGTTCAAAGATGAAGACGTCTTCCCTGATGGGAAAGTCTTCAACATAATGTTTTAAGCGATGACCATTAACCTTAAAATTACCTTCTGGAGCTTCGAGTTCGATTGCGCCATAGGGAAATGCCTTTGAGATTATGAATGGTCCGCTCCACCTACTTTTGAATTTACCGGAGAATTTCTTGAATCGCGAATTGAAGAGTAGCACTTTGTCTCCTTGTTTGAATCTGGAAGGCTTCAATTTAGCGCCGTGGACCCTTTTAGTTCTTTCCTTGAAGCTTAGCGAACTGTCATACGCTTGGTCCCATTAGCTCTGCTAACTCATTCAATTGCATTTTCCGTTGTTCTCCAGCTGCTGAAATTTCCAAGTTGCAGTGTTTTAATGCCCAGTACGCCCGATATTCCAACTCAATTGGAAGGTGACACGCCTTTCAGTAGACTAGCCGATACGATGTGGTTCCTAATGGTGTTTTGTAGGCAGTTCTGAATGCCCACAACGCATCGTCTAATTTTTCGACCCACCTATGCCCGTGATTTCCGACAGTTCGTTCCAATATCCTTTTCAAAGCCCGATTTGTCGCTTCAGCTTGCCCATTTGTTTGTGGATGGTAAGCCGTCGAAGTTTTGTGAGTGACACCATACTGCTGCAGCACTCGCATGAATTGAGTATTGCAGAAATGCGTGCCACGGTCACTGATTATAGCTCTAGGAGTTCCGAATCGACTGAACAGCTTTTTGAGGAACTGGGTTACTACTTTTGAATCGTTGGTCAGAAAAGCTTGAGCTTCAGCCCACCTGGAGACGTAGTCAACTGCAACTAAGATGTACTCTTTACCGTTAGATTTAGGGAATGGTCCCATAAAATCTAATCCCCAGATGTCAAAGATCTCCACGGCCTGGATATTAGTAAGTGGCATTTCGTTTCGGGCTGAGATATTTCCTTGCCTTTGGCAAATATCACAGCGCTTCACCAGGTCACAAGCGTCTCGGAATATGGTTGGCTGATGCTGTGTAGACAGATTTAAGTTTATAAATGGAAGTACCTGCTTACTATACACAACACAGAAAAGAATACCTGGTCGTAATATAATATAGCTTGATAAGTCCGAGTCGAACACGAGGAACGGATGTCAATATTAAATAAATTGGAAATTGATACAAGTAATGAAAACAGTAAATATTGGGGGGCGTTTTAGTTCCGATCGAACTATTAATTAACAATTATAAAAACTAATTTATTAAATAAAACTTAAAAGAAAATAACTAGTAAACAATTAATCAAATAAAATTACTTGATTCAAATGATAGATTAAATGCATTTGCTTGGATTACTTTCCTTAGAGTCCGAAAATCATTTTATTGAATTGCTAACATATGGATTTATTGGTGATTTGACAAATATTACCAATCTTCCTTAAAAGATAAATTGATATAAACACAATTAACAAAGACACAAAGTTGTTTTCAACACGCTAACAGTTCAATTTAACGTTGCCCACCAAATTGTATTCTAAATTAAACCAACACCGTCTATGTGATTTATTTTCTTGACTTGAATCAACAAAGTCTATAACTAATGAAAGTTATCTTGTTCATCAATGATAATTACCAATTATTTACCCTAACCCGTCAAACTCAATATATTCAGCAACAATCGTCAATTGAAATCAACAATCATCAATAATCTTACAATTAAGTGGAAATCAATATCAATTAATCATAAAACCACGTTAGGTAATTGCTATTAATCATTCAATAACCAAGGTTCATCAAATAAACACATAAACTTTCAATAAATCCAAACAAATTCGCAATTCAATAATCAATCCGTAATCTAAGTATCATCATCCAAGCAAATACATATAAGATTTAGCCAATCATAATATTACTAAAAATCAGAATCGAAAACGAAACCATAATCATAATCAAATGAAAGGAAGAAACGTATTCGAACCGAAATATCGAAATAATGATTGAACAATTGAAAGAACTTTGATTCATCTTGCTTTCTACCTTCAAAATGCTCCCCAAAATGGAAGAAAACTCCCTCTGGTCGGCTGGTATATGAACTAGGGTTTTGGGAATAAAATTATGAATTGAAAACCCTAAAATCGGATTTAAATAGCTGATTTTGCATTTTAGCCGCCGGCTAAATGCTTTAGCCGCCGGCTAAACTTGATCCGTAGCCGATTTAGCTGATTTTGATTTAGCCGCCGGCTAAATGCTTTAGCCGCCGGCTAAATCTTTCTCCAATAAAGCTGAATTTTTTACATGTTGTAGCCCCGTCTGTTAGCTAAATTCTCCAAGTTGAATCACCCCAATCGGAGTTCGTATGAAGAAGTTATGGCCAAAATACTAACAGCATATCCGAAAACTCAGCTTTTACACTTTTCTTCATTTTCAGCTCATCTTTCATTATTTTTACGATTCGAGCTTCATTTACACTTCGATCCAATCCAATCTTGTCTATCTTCACTTTCTTTGCAACTTTTCTTCCAAATAAGCTCGTTTTCCGTTCCTTTTTAATCCAAGCTCCGAATTAACTCCTAAATGCAAATATGAACGAAATAAGTATCTTATTCATATAAAATGCATTAAAAACCTATCAAACAAGGGGGTAATTAGTACTATAAAATAGCACATTTTGGCGTTCATCAAACATCCCCCACTTGAATCCTACTTGTCCTCAAGTAGACCATCAGTTGAAAATTCAAAACTTTAAATATGAACGACAAACAAAAGTGCAAAAGAACTTACATACTACACAACATTCGGCAAACCAAATTGCTAACTTAAAATCGATTCTACATTAAAGCTTAGCAATCAAGAAACTCTCTAGAGAAAACAACTTCTAATACATTATTATTATGCATAAAAGATAATTCACTTAGATTACCGATATTGTTGTCCACTTAAACAATCTAAACTTCAGAAATTGAGCTTAACTCATTATTATTCTAGCAGGTTTTACCATAGATTCACAGATAGCAAAATACTCTTATACCAATAACGTGTCACAATTCTCCAAATAATGAACAACCAAATAAATCAATCATTTTTCAAACCAAGACATTGGTGACAGGTCTGTACCTTAGTACAACAGAGCGACATAACTTGGCTTTGGTTTTTCAATTTATGAGTCCTTTGTACTCTTCTTTATTTTCTTTAATTTTCAAATATACTGACGGAAACCAGGTCTGTACTTTCGTACAACAGAGGAGACAACACCCAGTATATTCCCAAATGATGATAATTAGGATCCCAAAATTATGGATTATAACACGCTATCATATGAGAATTAAGATTATCATACCTTGCTAAAAGATCCTCATAGGATAAATCTTACTTTATTCATTAAATTTCTTAATAGCTCAACAACTTCCATAAAGATTGCCTATCGATACATCAAAAAATGAACTATCTAATATTTAAAATTAAATTTATTTCATTCTTTGCATTCCCAAAATATGTTACAAGATTCGCTAAACTTTAACGCAGAAAACAATTTTAAAAGAAAAATTTGGGCTGAAAAATGACTAACATGTAGAATGCCCTTTAGCTTTAAAATTTGCCAATATTTACCATTCATATCTTAAGGACAAATAGACTTACTTCTTTTCCCCCATCCCCCACTTAAAAGTATGCAATGTCCCCATTGCAAAAGAAAACAATAATATAGGGAATAGAAAAGAAGTGAAACAGAAAAACTCCCCTGATTAAGAAGAAAAATTCATGAATGAACTGGTTCTGAAATAAAATACAACGGCACACTTCCGTAGGCATCACGGTTGCATTTCGCGTATGTAACAAGCCTTTAAACCCCTCAGTATCCTGAGTGGACGAGTTGTAGTCTCGTGAGGGTTTCCAAGGAACACACCCACAAAGTTCAAACCTGCAAGCAAAAACAATAAAACAAAATAACGGGTTGTCTCCCGAAAGCGCTTTTGTTTATCACGTCGGTAAGCTCGACATCTTGCTTCACAACTTAACTAAAATTCATCTCCAAATCACGCTTGGAGTTCCTTTCATCACCATAGTATCTCTTCAAACGACTACCATTAACCTTGAAATTTTTTCCAGAATGACCTTGCAGATCAACAGCACCAAAAGGATAAACTTTCTCTACCACAAAAGGTCCTGTCCAGCGTGTCTTCAACTTACCAGGAAGCAAATGCATACGAGAACTGTATAGGAGAACCTTATCACCTTTTTCAAATAAACAATTTGATTTAAAGCGTGAATCATGCCATTTCTTGGTGCGCTCCATATATAGTCGAGCGTTAACATAATCATTCATCCCTAACACTTTTTCCGATTGTGCATTCGTAAAATGCGTTTCACTATCACTGATCAAAACCTTCGGCGTTCCAAATCGTGAAAACAGTCTCTTACGGAACTTCACCACAACTCGTGCATCTTTTATAAGTAGTGGCTTCGGCTCAGACATCTTTCGTGATTTGTAATTAGGTCCCTTATGCCCTCTAGTAGGACCATTGTGACAATGACTTAGAGTTCGCGTCTCCGTTTTGATCGAGATTCCATTTGTCAAGATTTACCATTTACTCTCCTTTAGCTTGATTCCCTCGTTCTCTAACTCCTCATCGCAAGTTGTCTCTATCTCCTCGAGCAATTTATCGAATTCTTCGATGTCACGGATTTCCTCGAGGTTTCCCGTCCATCCTTCAAGAATCATTGGGTCTAAATCTACGTCACCCTTCAAACTTTTCAAACTCTCATCATCCTCACATAATTCTCTCATGCTAGCAAAGTAACAAGTCTCATCCACTGGTTTCGGATATTGCATAGATTCATTCACATTGAATTCAACCTTCTCATCCCCTAATCTCATGGTTATTTTCCTATCAAAAACATCAATCAATGCTCTGGAAGTGGCTAGGGAGGGTCTACCTAAAATTATAGGCACATTAGGGTCTTCCGCCATGTCTAGAATCACGAAATCACATGGAAACACAAACTTATCCACCTTTACTAAGACGTTCTCAACCATTCCCCTAGGGTATTGAACTGAGCGATCAGCTAACTCTATGCACATCCGGATAGACTTAGGCTCTCCTAACCCAAGTCTAGCATACATAGTATAAGGCATAATGGATATGCTAGCTCCAAGATCCGCCAGTGCATTCGCGATGTCTAACTTACCAATAAGACAGGGAATAGTGATTCTCCCCGGATCTTTCATTTTTGGTGGTAACTTGTTTTGCATCACGGCCGAGCATCGCTCATTCATCATTACTGTGGTTGCTTCTACCAACTTACTTTTATTAGTCAAGAGCTGCTTCAAGTATCTCACATACTTAGGCATTTGGGCAATGGCTTCCACAAACGGAATGTTAATATGAAGCTGCTTCAGATTCTCTAAAAATTGGTGATAATGAGCTTCATCTTTTCCTCGCCACAAAGTTGCTGGGTAAGGTGGGGGTGGTGCATGATCCTTCGCATATTGTTTATCCTTAGCAATTTGATAAGCTTTTGTATCCCCCCTTGAATTTTTGGCAACCTCAGCTTCCTTCTCCTTTTCAGGCAAAAGCTTCGACACATGATTCTTTTGAAACTTAGGGTTTTCACGAACCTTTCCACTTCTGGTAGTCACAACCTTTGCGTGATCTCGTGGGTTGGTTTCGGTGCATCCTGGTAAAGTTCCCGGGACTCTCTGTTGGAGAACCTTAGCTATGTTGGAAATGGTTCCCTCAATTTGCTTGATCGCCGCTCCTTGATTCCGAACTAATGCTTCAATGGTGTCCATCCACTGTCCAGATGTAACATCCTCGAAATGGACCTAGTTATTTGTATAGTATTATTTCTTGATTTAAATATGTATTTAAATGTGTTTGGAAATAATATTGTTTGAAATAGTTGAAATAATTGGAATAGGATCCGAATATTCCAATGTGATAAGTGAAATATTAATTGTTGTAAATTAATATAGTTGACGGTGCAATAAAATGTTTGGACTCGCAAATGGTTTTCGGGTTCCGGACAATAAATTGAGATGGGGTATTAAATTATACCCGTATATTGAAGGCGGTTCGTGAGGCCGACTTATATATATCCTTTCCTATTTAGGAAAGTTATTCATTTTTATTCCAAAACTCACAGAAACTCTCTGAAAACCTCCAAATCAATCCAGAAATCAAATCAGGAAGTTGTGATTCTCGTGAAACTTCCTAATCATCAGATTACCATTGTTAGATTCTTCAATCAGTAAGTATTCTTGAGTATTTAAGAATTTGATTTTGATTTAAATTTGGGTAAATTGATGATTTGAGAGATTTGGATGTTAGAAATCATGTTATAAGTGTTACATATTGATTATGTGATAATAATTGTGGTTTTAAACAGTTAGAAACCTTGTTTTGAGGTTTTGGATTATAAACCCGTGGGTTAGGGTTTGAACAGTTCGAACTGGGCTGGAACGACGGGGGAATCCGGCGGATTCAAGGGAATCCGGCGGATTCCGGCAGAAATGAGGGAATCCGGTCGGATTCGCGGGAATCCGGCGGATTCAGTAAAAGTTGGGGAATCCGGTCGGATTCAGGGAATCCGGCGGATTCAGGTTGTTTTGTGGGAAGCCGGCGGCTTCTTAGGAAATCCGGCGGCTTGATAGGCTGATATCACATTTTGTTTGATTGTTAATCGTAATGTGATTGATATCTGTTGTAGGTTAATATATGATAATGATTATATTGTAAATCATTGGTACAGGATTAGGAACTAGTAATATTAATATGTATCATGTTAAGTTCCTAATATTATTAATTGATATAAGTTATGTATTGATACGGATTACTAACTTATATTTGAATTATTGATTCTCAGATGTGGAGAAGGCTCAGTGATATTAGACTACTGAGTGGAGGCCTGAGGTAGTCGGTGAGTGGATCTGTAACCTCAGTGTGATTTAGTTGTAATGATTTGATTTACAACAAGTAATTTATAGTATTATTTTGATATGATGCATCTGTTGAGATATCTTGCCATGATAGTTTGACTAGTTACTTACTTGGCTGTTTGAGCTAGTATGTAAGATTCTGAGGTCAACTTGACTTGACAGTTGGACTTGGTTGTTATTGTAGACGACAGGAGATCTTGAAACTTGAAATGTTGGTTTGGAGATCTAGGTCGTGTGTGATTAACAACTGGTTACCGGTAATTCTGTATAGGCCAATACAGATGATTGATAAGGGTTCCCTGAGTACCAAACCGGTATTAGGGTATCTTAGGAGCCACCGGTCCTCATGACGATTGATAATGTTTGATGTGAGTAGCTTGACATTGATTGGATGTTGAGTGATTGATTGGTTTTCTGTTTATTGTTATTTGATGTAAACAGATTGTTATGCTAGGTTGTACTGTTGCTTATAGTTTCATTCACTTAGCTTTATGCTAACCCCACCACAGTTCTTCCTGCAGGTTAAAATAGATGGGACATATTGGGCAGGGCAGGAAATGTTTGACTGGATGGAATGTTTGACAGGCTGCTACTCTGATGTTATTGTGATAATTATAGAAATGTTTTTAATAACACCCAGTGTGTTGAAATGTCTAGTACTTTGAATTGAAAAAGTTTATTGACATTTTGAGTACATTGACAGTATGTTTTAAAAATACGCTTCCGTGTCGCTATTATTATATTGATTGTTTATAAAGAAACGAGGGGTGTTTTAAGTTGGTATCAGAGCAATAGTTTTGGGTGAATTGAACTTGATAGAAGGTTCAATCCTAAACTTTGATTGAGTTGAGTCAAACATTCCAGAAGGTGTGGGTTTAGTTGATTAGTGAATGTGTGAGAAAGTAGTTAGTTGAATATGTACTAACCTTTAACAAGTTGTGAAGTGTTGTTTGATTGCAGAGACGGAGGAACATGAGTATCTGATTAGTATATTTCATGTTTCCTCAACGCTTGTGGGCTTAAGATTGTCAGGTAATCTTCGATAAGCCTGTGTTAATTTAAATTAACTTGAATTGTTTACTCTGTTATGTTGAGTAAGCCTTGTTATGAAGTTAATTGAGTCAGACTGATATGATTCCCCAGTGTTGAGTCAACTATTGATTGCTATAGGTTGACATGAGGATAGAGGTATTGAATGAGATGCTCATTGTTGTTCATTGTTGTGATAATTTCTGATTGAATTGTAAATGCAGAAATATGTTTAAGTAGACAGAGAGTTGATTAAGGTTTTAGCAAGATTGATGTTAGAACCTAAGGAGTGTCTTTATTGGTAAGACGAGATAATTGATAGTATTATGCTAATGGATTAATCACAATGTGTGATCTAAATCCTTGCTAAGGAAGGTCGTGTCATTGAATTGATAATGACTGCTATTTGAGAAAATATGTGTTTATGTGACTATATGATATGTGTTGACTATAGTTAAACACTTGATATAAACCATGACTGATAGGTTTAAGAGAAATGTAGAGTGTAATAATGTGAAATTGATTGGGAAGTGATAGATCTTTCTGGTCAATTGTGAAATTAATAAATGAAATGTTTGATAGTAACATGATTAAGTAGACTTGTTGTGACAGTGATGCTTGATATGATAGCATATGTCAAAGTGATGATAGTTGATTAAGATGTGTCCTGAATTTTGAGGAAAATATGGACATTGATTAATGTTAAGTATTGAAACTATGATGATAAGTTATCATATGTTTGAGGTTTCAGATAAGTGAAATACTGAGTAATTCAGTTGCTGAAAATTAGAACATTGTGTGTATGTGAGATGACTTGCATATGTAAGGTTGAATATGTAAAGTAGTAAGCTGATTTTGAGTATGTATCAGCTGTTAGAAACTATTAAATAGATGTTGATTGATTTGAAATCATAAAGTATTTAATATATATGAGATAAGAGTAGATCACATTGATAATTATAATGTAGAGTAGCCTGAGAATGGATTGTGAAGAACATAATCTTGCAACGCCTGATCACCGTTGTTATATTATGTTGTGTCACATGAACTTGTTGAGGCTACTTGGTATAAAAGAAATGTAATGTGATTTAGAAAACTGAGCATGAAAGTATGCTAAGTGGTTTAATAGTTGTTTTAATAAGAAAACAATTGGTTGATAGAACTATAACATCTAGAATGTAAATGTGAGAGTGTAAATAATGTTTGTCATTGATAGTTGTTTTGTTGATGAACATAAATGACAAATTGGATTCTGTTAAATAGGTAACTGTGATTGATAATGATAGATTACCTGTAGGTGGATTTGTATAGTGTTTAAATGAATCACTATGTTGTAGCTGGCTTGTATGAAGCCAAAGTTGAGATAGGTTGATATTGTTTTGCTTGAGAAACTACTAGTAATTATTGAATGTAATAATTTGAAGTTTATGTTCGATAGTAAACATATTATATGAAATGGCTTGTATGGAGCCAAGATTGATATAGGTTGACCTTGTTCTAGTAAAGGATTGATGAAATTATTGAAAGTAATAACTTGAAATATATGTGAAAGTGAACATATAAGATGAAATGGTTTGTTGGGAGTTAACTTGATAGTATGTTAACTTTGAAGGTCAAACCATGAATAGAGAGTTGTGTATAAAATTAATTGCTTGTGATTGGTTTGAGTTTGGGTCAAACTTGAAGAAAGCAATTAGAGAATTTTATTGATTGATTGATTGAAATTAAAGTTGACATGTAGTCAACTGTGTGTGTTGAAATAGTCTAACATAGATTGTAATGTTATGATTGTGAGGAATATGATTGGATTCCTAGATTAGTCATGTTATGTTGAAAGGGGTCGTGTAAGATCCAAAGGAGATAGATGAATTGTATAAGTTTATGAAACTTGAGTTATTACTTAAAGCGAGTATTAAGTAATTGAAATAGTGTTAAGTATAATTGAACTGAATATGTGTTAAGGAATTATACAGATGTGAAGTTATGTTATGATATGACAGTTATAATTTGTTGAAAGGTGCAAATTAAGTTACATTGGTTAGGATTGTGATAAGAAAGTCTTACCAGTGTATGAGGCTTGTGATAATAGCTTTGATTGGGTAAGAAGGTGAGATAAGAAATAATTGAAAGTTATTATTAATGGTTGCCTAGATTGACTGGTACCTCATGGTGAATTACTTAGGTATGGAAAGAATTGAATGGATTCTTTTGTTATTTGTTGATAGTATACAAATGAAATAAGTAATAAAGTGATAAATTGGGATTAGATCCAAGTAAGAAAAGATATGAAGGTATATCTGGAAATGAATTATATTAAAGGTTTAGCTTAACCTTGGTTAATAATTGAGGAAATATGAATTGAATAGTTGGTCATATTTTAAGAAATCAGGTATGAAATTAAGTGTAATGATCATTATTTTGATAGTTTAAGAATAATGATTGCTTGACATTTGGAGCTGAAAACCTGATGTGTATAATTGTAAGTGTTAGAAAGTAAGAGAAACCTTGAGATTGATAGGTGATGATTGTATTCACCAAACTTTTCTTGAAAGTTTAGAATGAAATGTTTAAGTTATATGCTAGTTGATAAGTATATAAGTGAAACATAGAGTTATTGATTATTCCATGTCCTGTGGTATGGATATGTGATGATTAGTAGTATTGAGAAGGCTTGATAAAGACTTTAACAGTCTGAATGGCCTAGTATATAGAATGAAATGAAATTGTTGTGTATGTGTCCATTTTAGAGAATATCTGAAATTGTGTAAGTATATATGTGTAGTATACATGATAATAAATGGCATGATAAGTTTTAATAGATTGAATTAAAATATGCCATCAGTTGTGTGGAGGTCAGTTAACTGTGAATAACTTGATGTGGACTTTGTTAGAAATGTGTTGAATAGTGGCACATTTTAATAATGGGGATATTGTGATACTTGATTGTAGTATCATGATATGTTGATTAAAACCGACTTAGTTGCTAGATTAATGGGATCTAGTGTTGAATGACTAAGCGGTTGTGTGATTATAGTTGTATAACTTCTAATTGTTTGTGATTAGTAGTTTAAGATCTTAAAGTTAAAAGGTGAATTAACTGGTTGCTAAGATAAGATTATTGATGTCTTACCAGTTTAAGTAATAAATAAGTTTTAACTTGATGGTTAGTTAGACTTTGGAGATACATAATAAGTATTGATGGGTACACTGTAGTGTATAATCATTAGTGTTGTGATTATTGGTTGTGTAAATTGTTGTTGTTAACAATTGATAGATTGTAATGAAAGGAGTTACAAGCAGAAATAAGTCAATGTAGAGGTTGGTTGAATGTAGGTAATATTTGATTGTGGTACTATTGTTGATTTAGCAAAGTACTTGTTGATTGGGGTTTTACCTACTGAGTTGACCTCTGCAGTACTTATTAAGGTGATAAGAATCTGGATTATTTTAAGTAAAAGGTTTCATATGATTGAAATGACATGTGAATATGATAGAGTATTCAAAAGAAAGTAGGTATGGAACTTTTGGATGAAAAGTTGACATAGATTTGAATTTCAGATCTTTGATGGTAGAGATTTAAAATTGTGATCTATATATTAGACTGATTGTTGGTCGTGAGCTGAATTATATTTCAGTGTTGCTAGGTACATTGTGGTTTAATAAACACTGTTGTTGTGATATTGTTACCGCTGTTTTATTGTTACCAGTGATGAACAGTGAGAATAGGTTAAAGATTTTAGCATGTTGCTAATTTCTGGTTGTAAAGACCTATTAAGTAATGTGAAGTCTTACTTGTTGATTAAGTGATTGTAGATTTCACTTGTTGAAGCAAGTGTTTGTCTGTAAGATATATCTAATTGATGATATTGATTAGATGCACTGTATGTGTGCATAGGAAAAGATAGAAGCATGTACATTTGGATATGTGCATGTGGAAAGAATTCAAACAGTCTAAGTATAGTTGTAAGTTGCTATTGAGGACAAATGTATGTTAAGATATATGTGATTATATCACATTAGTTAGATTGATTGAGGTTAGATTTCGGGGACGAAATCTCTTTAAGGGGGGGAGAGTTGTAACATCCTCGAAATGGACCTAGTTATTTGTATTTAAATATGTATTTAAATGTGTTTGGAAATAATATTGTTTGAAATAGTTGAAATAATTGGAATAGGATCCGAATATTCCAATGTGATAAGTGAAATATTAATTGTTGTAAATTAATATAGTTGACGGTGCAATAAAATGTTTGGACTCGCAAATGGTTTTCGGGTTCCAGACAATAAATTGAGATGGGGTATTAAATTATACCCGTATATTGAAGGCGGTTCGTGAGGCCGACTTATATATATCCTTTCCTATTTAGGAAAGTTATTCATTTTTATTCCAAAAATCACAGAAACTCTCTGAAAACCTCCAAATCAATCCAGAAATCAAATCAAGAAGTTGTGATTCTCGTGAAACTTCCTAATCATCAGATTACCATTGTTAGATTCTTCAATCAGTAAGTATTCTTGAGTATTTAAGAATTTGATTTTGATTTAAATTTGGGTAAATTGATGATTTGAGAGATTTGGATGTTAGAAATCATGTTATAAGTGTTACATATTGATTATGTGATAATAATTGTGGTTTTAAACAGTTAGAAACCTTGTTTTGAGGTTTTGGATTATAAACCCGTGGGTTAGGGTTTGAACAGTTCGAACTGGGCTGGAACGACGGGGGAATCCGGCGGATTCAAGGGAATCCGGCGGATTCCGGCAGAAATGAGGGAATCCGGTCGGATTCGCGGGAATCCGGCGGATTCAGTAAAAGTTGGGGAATCCGGTCGGATTCAGGGAATCCGGCGGATTCAGGTTGTTTTGTGGGAAGCCGGCGGCTTCTTAGGAAATCCGGCGGCTTGATAGGCTGATATCACATTTTGTTTGATTGTTAATCGTAATGTGATTGATATCTGTTGTAGGTTAATATATGATAATGATTATATTGTAAATCATTGGTACAGGATTAGGAACTAGTAATATTAATATGTATCATGTTAAGTTCCTAATATTATTAATTGATATAAGTTATGTATTGATACGGATTACTAACTTATATTTGAATTATTGATTCTCAGATGTGGAGAAGGCTCAGTGATATTAGACTACTGAGTGGAGGCCTGAGGTAGTCGGTGAGTGGATCTGTAACCTCAGTGTGATTTAGTTGTAATGATTTGATTTACAACAAGTAATTTATAGTATTATTTTGATATGATGCATCTGTTGAGATATCTTGCCATGATAGTTTGACTAGTTACTTACTTGGCTGTTTGAGCTAGTATGTAAGATTCTGAGGTCAACTTGACTTGACAGTTGGACTTGGTTGTTATTGTAGACGACAGGAGATCTTGAAACTTGAAATGTTGGTTTGGAGATCTAGGTCGTGTGTGATTAACAACTGGTTACCGGTAATTCTGTATAGGCCAATACAGATGATTGATAAGGGTTCCCTGAGTACCAAACCGGTATTAGGGTATCTCAGGAGCCACCGGTCCTCATGACGATTGATAATGTTTGATGTGAGTAGCTTGACATTGATTGGATGTTGAGTGATTGATTGGTTTTCTGTTTATTGTTATTTGATGTAAACAGATTGTTATGCTAGGTTGTACTGTTGCTTATAGTTTCATTCACTTAGCTTTATGCTAACCCCACCACAGTTCTTCCTGCAGGTTAAAATAGATGGGACATATTGGGCAGGGCAGGAAATGTTTGACTGGATGGAATGTTTGACAGGCTGCTACTCTGATGTTATTGTGATAATTATAGAAATGTTTTTAATAACACCCAGTGTGTTGAAATGTCTAGTACTTTGAATTGAAAAAGTTTATTGACATTTTGAGTACATTGACAGTATGTTTTAAAAATACGCTTCCGTGTCGCTATTATTATATTGATTGTTTATAAAGAAACGAGGGGTGTTTTACCAGACCTAGCAATAAATTTCTCGTTAGCGATCAAAAACTTTCCCATCATTTCTTCCAAATTGGGTTTCTTGTCAGGGAAGGTTGCCGAGGGTTGTTCCCTAGTGAAAAACTCTGGCTGAGCCTGGCTGAACTGGCGACCTCCTTCCTGGTATGGTCTTAGGAAAAATTCCCCTCTGTCTTGGCAGTAGGTTCCATGAGTTTCAACACATTTAACTTCCTCTCTCACTCCTCCAGAATTCATTTCGGGACAATCCTTGACTAAATGCGTTCCTCCACAATTGTCACACCCTACTTGGATTGCATGGACAGTCTCAGTCACCTTTTTTATGTCTCTTCCCATGCTGTCCAGCTTGGCAGTTATGACGGCGACTCCATCATCATCGCTAAATGTCCTCTTTCTCCTAGAGGTATCATCATCCTATAACCGAGAATGCTTTGCTTGGTCGCGAATAGCTGCTAAGGCATCCCTAGGAATCTTCTTTGGGATAAGCCTTTGAGCATCTAATTGCTGTCTTGTAGCACGATCCACTCCCCTGTAGAATACCATTATAATTTGCTGGTCATTTAGGTCGTGCTGTGGACATTTATGCATCAAGTCCTGGTACCTTTCCCACGCTTGGTGCAGTGACTCGTCAAAGTCTTGCTTGAAGTTTCGAATCTCGTTGATCATCTTTAACGTTTTGGATGGCGGGCAGTACATCATTAGAAACTTTGTGCGGAGATCTTCCCACGTGGTGATGGATCCAGCTGGTTCATTAGTAATCCATCTTTTCGCGGCTCCCTTGAGTGTTCTTGGAAACACTCGGTGCATGACTTGATCGCATGTAACGTTAGGGATGCTGAACATATCGGCGATCTCCACTATTCTCTCCACGTGCTCGTTAGCATCTTCATTCTCATCTCCTCGAAACGGGTTTTCCCTAAGCTCCTTTAGGAATTGTCCCTTTATCTCGAACTCAACATTTTCTGCAATCGCAGGCCTCACTACTCCTGAGCCAAGGTCGCTACGCCTTCTGCTCGAATATTCCTCGAGAGTCATGTTGGCGATGTCGTCCGCCATTTCTAAATCTGGTTCCGATTGATCGATGGGTGGTTCAAGGAGAGATCGTAAATATTCTCTAAAATCGTCCTCCAAATACGAATTGTAGAACAAGACTCTTAAATACAAAATAACTAAACAATTAATCCCTAAACACAAAATAATACGAATAGATAGGTAAACAAAATTAAAGTAAAACTAATAATTTACAGAAAACAAATTCCAATTTATCAAATTGAATCAAACCGTTCCCCGGCAGCGGCGCCAAAAACTTGATGCTGTGTAGACAGATTTAAGTTTATAAATGGAAGTACCTGCTTACTATACACAACACAGGCAAGAATACCTGGTCGTAATATAATATAGCTTGATAAGTCCGAGTCGAACACGAGGAACGGATGTCAATATTAAATAAATTGGAAATTGATACAAGTAATGAAAACAGTAAATATTGGGGGGCGTTTTAGTTCCGATCGAACTATTAATTAACAATTATAAAAACTAATTTATTAAATAAAACTTAAAAGAAAATAACTAGTAAACAATTAATCAAATAAAATTACTTGATTCAAATGATAGATTAAATGCATTTGCTTGGATTACTTTCCTTAGAGTCCGAAAATCATTTTATTGAATTGCTAACATATGGATTTATTGGTGATTTGACAAATATTACCAATCTTCCTTAAAAGATAAATTGATATAAACACAATTAACAAAGACACAAAGTTGTTTTCAACACGCTAACAGTTCAATTTAACGTTGCCCACCAAATTGTATTCTAAATTAAACCAACACCGTCTATGTGATTTATTTTCTTGACTTGAATCAACAAAGTCTATAACTAATGAAAGTTATCTTGTTCATCAATGATAATTACCAATTATTTACCCTAACCCGTCAAACTCAATATATTCAGCAACAATCGTCAATTGAAATCAACAATCATCAATAATCTTACAATTAAGTGGAAATCAATCTCAATTAATCATAAAACCACGTTAGGTAATTTCTATTAATCATTCAATAACCAAGGTTCATCAAATAAACACATAAACTTTCAATAAATCCAATCAAATTCGCAATTCAATAATCAATCCGTAATCTAAGTATCATCATCCAAGCAAATACATATAAGATTTAGCCAATCATAATATTACTAAAAATCAGAATCGAAAACGAAACCATAATCATAATCAAATGAAAGGAAGAAACGTATTCGAACCGAAATATCGAAATAATGATTGAACAATTGAAAGAACTTTGATTCCTCTTGCTTTCTACCTTCAAAATGCGCCCCAAAATGGAAGAAAACTCCCTCTGGTCGGCTGGTATATGAACTAGGGTTTTGGGAATAAAATTATGAATTGAAAACCCTAAAATCGGATATAAATAGCTGATTTTGCATTTTAGCCGCCGGCTAAATGCTTTAGCCGCCGGCTAAACTTGATCCGTAGCCGATTTAGCTGATTTTGATTTAGCCGCCGGCTAAATGCTTTAGCCTCCGGCTAAATCTTTCTCCAATAAAGCTGAATTTTTTACATGTTGTAGCCCCGTCTGTTAGCTAAATTCCCCAAGTTGAATCACCCCAATCGGAGTTCGTATGAAGAAGTTATGGCCAAAATACTAACAGCATATCCGAAAACTCAGCTTTTACACTTTTCTTCATTTTCAGCTCATCTTTCATTATTTTTACGATTCGAGCTTCATTTACACTTCGATCCAATCCAATCTTGTCTATCTTCACTTTCTTTGCAACTTTTCTTCCAAATAAGCTCGTTTTTCGTTCCTTTTTAATCCAAGCTCCGAATTAACTCCTAAATGCAAATATGAACGAAATAAGTATCTTATTCATATAAAATGCATTAAAAACCTATCAAACAAGGGGGTAATTAGTACTATAAAATAGCATATTTTGGCGTTCATCATTGACCAATAAAAGCCGGCATCGTAAACCTTTCGTGCAGTCATTTTGTTTCCATGGTGTCCTCCAGTAGGTCCGTGGTGGCTCTGGTGTAGAATTTGTTCTGCCTCCTTCCCATTGACGCATCTTCGAATAAGTTGATCGGGACAAACCTTAAAGAGATAAGGATCGTTCCAATAATAGTTCTTGACATCTCGGAAGAATTTTCGTTTCTTTCCTACCAGATAATTGGCGAAGTCGGCATACCAAGGGTCGTGTGTGAACTGTGATCCTTGTTGGTAGCCTCCTATAGTCATGAGTTGTTCTTCGGGGAACTGATCTTGAATATCTTTCTCGTGCAACTTCTCCATTGATGGATTTTCCAATCGGCTAAGATGATCGGCCACGACGTTTTCTGCTCCTTTCTTATCTTTAATCTCAATATCAAATTCTTGTAGGAGTAGAATCCATCGTAGAAGGCGCGGTTTAGCATCTTGCTTCTTGAAAAGGTATTTCAAAGCGGAGTGATCTGTATAGACAATAGTTTTGGACAAGATTAGATAAGAACGAAATTTATCAAAAGCAAATACTACCGCAAGCAGCTCCTTTTCTGTAGTGGTGTAGTTTTCTTGAGCATCTGTAAGCGTTTTGCTGGCGTAGTATATTGGTTGAAAATGTTTCTCCTTCCGCTGTCCCAGTACAGCTCCAACAGCGAAATCACTGGTGTCGCACATGATTTCAAATGGAAGACTCCAATTGGGGGCAACCATGATCGGTGCATGTACAAGCTGATCCTTCAGGTAGTTAAAAGCTTTGAGACATTCATCTGTAAAGTCAAACGGAGTATCATTTTCGAGAAGATGAGTCATAGGTCGAGAGATCTTAGAGAAATCCTTAATAAAGCGACGGTAGAATCCGGCGTGACCTAGAAAACTTCGGATGGCTTTCACAGAAGTAGGGGGTGGAAGCTTCGAGATAGTCTCAACTTTTACTTTGTCAACTTCAATTCCAGATTTTGAAATGCGGTGTCCAAGAACTATGCCTTCTTTCACCATGAAGTGACATTTCTCCCAATTCAGAACTAGGTTTGATTCTTTACATCGAGCAAGCATCCTATCCAAGTTAGAAAGACAAGTGGTGAACGAATCCCCAAAAACTGAGAAATCGTCCATGAACACTTCCATGCATTGTTTAATCATGTCGTGGAAGATTGCTACCATGCACCTTTGAAAAGTCGCAGGTGCATTACATAAACCAAAAGGCATACGTCGGTAAGCAAATGTTCCATAGGGACAAGTGAACGTCGTCTTTTCTTGGTCCTTCGGATCGAGAGGTATCTGAAAATAGCCTGAGAAGCCATCAAGGAAGCAATAGAATTCGTTTCCTGATAACCTTTCGAGCATCTGATCAATGAATGGTAGAGGGAAATGATCTTTGCGTGTAGCTTCATTCAGTTTCCGATAGTCGATACACACCCTCCAACCATTGATGGTTCGTGTTGGAATCAATTCATTGTTTTCGTTAGCAATGACCGTCATGCCTCCTTTCTTTGGAACGACTTGAACTGGGCTAACCCATGGGGAATCTGAGATAGGGTAGATCAGACCGGCATCCATGAGTTTGATAACCTCCTTTTTCACCACGTCTTGAATCTTCGGGTTGACTCTCCTTTGCCTTTGAACTGATGGTCTGAAGTCGTTTTCCATTAAGATCTTACGCGTGCAGTAGTTTGGACTAATCCCTTGTATGTCAGAGATCTTCCAGGCAATCGCCTTCTTGTGTGACTTTAGAACCTGTACCAGCCTTGCTTTCTCTTCGGGCTTCAATTCTTTAGATATGATAACTGGTAAGTGTGAAGTTCCTTCAAGAAAAGCATATTCAAAGTGTGGGCGAAGTTCCTTTAGTTCCAATTCGGGTGGTTCTTCAGTAGATGGTTTCATCATGGCAATCTCGTCTCTTTTAAGCTCGTCGTACGTTGTTTGATAGTCTGACTCCATTGCAGGTGATTCCGGAATGTCAGCTGACGCTATCTCAACCCTTTCTGTATTGTTGGATAGCTCATCTTTTCTCAGCTCATATTTTACTTGGGAAGATTGAGAGATTGCATTTTCTTCAGTGATAATTTCTTTTCCTTTGTCAGTTGTTGCAAATCTCCGAAATTGAGCTGATGAAGACTCGCTGATGAACGCCAAAATGTGCTATTTTATAGTACTAATTACCCCTTAGTTTGATTAATTTCTTATGCATTTTATTTGAATTCGATACTCATTTCGTTCATATTTGCATTTAGGATTTAATTGGAGCTTGAATTATAAAAGAAGCGGAAATCGAGCGAATATCGAAGAAAAGTGGTGAAAAGTTTAAAGTTTGAAGATTGGAGGTCGTGGAGCTGAAAAGTTACATTTTCTAATCCATACGGCGTATGGAATCCATACGGCGTATGGATTGAGTGAGCCGGGCCGCCAGAAGTCGCGGGTCAGATCCTTGGGCTTTGCAATCCATACGGCGTATGGAAATCCATACGGCGTATGGATCGTTTCGGCAGAAAACCTAAAAACCTCATTTTGCCTCATTTTTAGCACACACTTTACCACTTTGTTCCAGACGATTTTCTTCCATTCCAAACCCTAATTCCAGAGTTTTAGAAGGAGGAATTGCAAGAAGATTGAAGGGTTTTTCGTTCGTTCATTCATTGTTTCACTATTTCGGTTCGAATTCATTCATTTCTTTCATTCGATTATGATTATGATGTTGAGTTTGAACCTGGATTTTTGTTATAATATGATTGGCTAAGTTTTTATTGTATTTGCTTAGATGATAATACTTATTTGATGGATTGATTGTTATAATTGCGAACGTATCGGATTTTATTCAATGTTTATGTGTTTATTCGTTAATCCTCGGGTATTTAATGATTGTTGCTGATTACCTAGCGTGAGTTCATAATCAGTTGAGATTGATTTCCTATTGGTTGTGGATTTATTGATAGTTGTTGATTTTGATTGATAATTATTGCCGAATATATTGAGTTTGACGGGCTAGGGATAATAGTTAGTAATGATTATTAATGGACGAGATAACCTTAATCGGTTATAGACTTTGTTGATTCAAGTCAAAAGAATAAATCACATAAACGGTGTTGAATTAATTTAGAATACAGTTTTGTGGACAACGTTAAATTGAACTGTTAATGTGTTGAAAATAACCTTGTGTCTTTCTTAATTGTATTGAATTCAGTTTATCTTGTAAGGAGGATTGATATATTTGAACGGGCACGATAGAATCCATACGTGAGCAATTGAATGAAATGATATCCAGATTTTAAGGAAACTAGTCTAAGCAAATGCATTTCTTTTATCATTTGAATCCAATCTTTTCTTTAATTAAGTTATTTTACTATTTCTTTATTTTCTAATTAAGTTTTAGTTAATAAATCATTTCTTTTATAATTGTTTATCAATTGTTCGATCGGAACTAAAACGTCCCCATTTTTTTACTGCTTTAATTATTCGTATTGATTTCCAATTTGTTAATATTGGCATCCGTTCCCTGTGTTCGACTCGGACTTACTGAGCTATACTATATATGATCAGGTATTCTTGCCTGTGTTATGTATAGTAAGTTAGGTATTTTCCATTTTAAAATAAAACCCCGTTTACACGACATCACTCGCTGATAGTGATTTCTGGATTTTCACAACCTGCAGATGGTTGCGAAGCAGGTGTTTTAAGCATTGACTCCCTGTTTTTAAGAGTCTTTAGAATTTCTTCCCTTGAGAGAGATGAATGATCTACTTCAGAAGTCGGGTTTCTTCGTAGTAGAGTGACATGAGTGCCATATCCAAGAGGAGCAGTCAAGATGGAGTTGAGCTACGGCTCGGAATTCTTTAAAGGAAATAGTAACTCTCCAGATGCGTTGGAAGAATCCGAGATAGTTGAGCATAGACCCGCACCTTCTTCACAAAGTATTCTTGAAGTGATGATAGTATTGGGAAGGGGGTTAATGCTGCTTACTGCGAGGATCTCTTCCAAGTGTTCTTCAATTATTTCCTGCATAGAATCTACAAGACCAAGATCTTCTCCCATAGGTTGTTTCATTAGTTTATCAACATTGAAGGTGAACTCTTCAGTTCCAACTCGGAGTTTTAAAGATTTTTCATTTACGTCAATGACGGCCTTGGCAGTGTTTAGGAAAGGTCTGCTAAGGATGAGTGGAACTTGGGTGTCCTCTTCAATATCCATAACAACAAAATCAACTGGAAAGACGAATTTGTCGACACGGACCATAATATCTTCAGCAATTCCTCGGGGGAGTTTAACTGATCTATCTGCTAATTGGATGGTCATACGGGTAGGCAAGAGTTCGTTTAATCCTAGTTTCCTATAAAGTGAGAATGGCATGAGGTTTACACTAGCTCCTAGGTCAGCTAAGGCGTTACTTATTTGAACATCCTGAAGATAACAAGGAATAGTGAAACGGCCAGTATCTCCAAGCTTAGGGGGTAGTCCTTGTTGCATAATTAGAGAGCACTCCGCATCTAGGGGTAAGTTAACTATCTGTCTAAGTTTTTCTTTGTTGGATATCAGTTCCTTAAAGAATTTAGCACAACTGGGCATTTTTACTAAAGCATCTAATAATCTGACGTTTAAGTGTAGGCTTTTAAACATTTCTAGATATTTTCCAAATTGAGCTTCTTGTTTCTCTTTCTTAAGCCTACCAGGGAAAGGTATTCGAACAGGTTTAGAAACTTCTGGGGCTTTAGAAGGTTCTGGCTCAGGAGAAGTGACAGAGGTGTCAACTTGTACCGAGTCAGTAGGTAGAGAAGTAGAAGGTTCATTCGAAGGAATATCTATGGTTTTCTCGTTCTTAGTCTCTTTTCCTCCCCTAGTGACCACAAGCATGTCATCGTGCTCATAGGATGAGTGAAAGACAGAATTGTAGATCGCTTCCTCCATTTGCTTCTCCTCAACTTTTAAAAACAATCTTTTAACATTATCCTCCATGTTTTTAATTAAATCATTTGAAATCCTGAGCAAATAGTCATTTTGATTTTGAAAATCAAGAATTCGTTTGTTTGTATTATTTTGCTCAACCATGAAGTTATTGAAAATCGTATTGTTTAGACGAGAATTCAACTGGGTAGGAGTAGAGAGAACTAAAGATTGAGACGGGGGTAGTGTGGTTAACCGCTGAACGAATGGTTTAGAGTGAAAGGATTGGTTAAGGTTTCTACCCGTGGTGTCAATAATTTCTTCGTTGGCCCGTATGTTTGGGAAGAACTTTGGGGGTTTCTTCTTTTGCATGGGTTTAGAAGATTCTTGCAAGTCCTTGACAACTTTAGAGATGGCTTCGAGTTGAGTTTTCAAGGTGTCCAAGGCTTGATCTGAAGTATTCCTTTCCTCTGAAGTGGATTCATCTGGCTCCGAGTCATGATGGTGTATCGTTATCGTCTCAATCAATTGCCAAGCTTCGTATGAAGTATGTTGCATGAAGTTTCCGGATGAAGCAGCATCGAGGGTTTGTTGGTGCTGCGGATTTAAGCTGTTATAGAATGTGCAGACCAGATTCGTTTCAGCCAACTGATGGTTTTGGCATCTTCCGATAAGATTCTTAAATCGTTCCCAAGCCTTGCTTAATGATTCGTTAGTTTCCTGGCGGAAGTTGGCAATGTCGGTCTTAAGCTTGGTTTGCATGGAAGGAGGAAGGTACTTAGCTAGAAACTTAGTAGCTATCTCTTCCCATGTATGAATCGAATTGGGTTCGAAATCATAAAACCAGGTTAAGGCTCGAGAAGATAGAGAATAAGGAAACAGATGGAATCGAAGAAGGTCTCTATTGGTTCCTATTATATCGAACGAGTCGGTAAGGTTGATGAACTTGTTGAGATAGGCGTTTGAGTTTTCAACCGAAATACCATGAAACTGACACTCAGATTTAATCATTTTTATGTAGTGAGGCTTAATTTCAAGGGTTTCGTCGGTTGGTGCTACGATCGGTCCTCCTCGTCCCTCTAGCAGTGGCTTGATTGATGAGGCGAGCGTGATACGGTTCGTCATAACTCGTAAGGTAGAAATTAGGGTTAAGGAAAGGAAAAACTAATTTAATCTAATTAATCTAATTAAACTAATTAACCTAAGAATAAAGCAGGTAACTTCCGGATGATATTGATCTCCCGAAAGGGTCGCTAAATAACTAAGATAACTAAATTCCTAAAGTCGGTCGTTGTAGTCCCCGGCAGCGGCGCCAAAAACTTGTCGCGCACCCCAGCGGTCGGTCGGATTTTACTCCGGTCTTTGAACCTTCCGGCAAGGGCGCGCGGACAGTGTGTTTTATATTTATTATGCTGGGTATCCTAAGTTTTGATACAACCTAAAGACCTAAAGGGCAGTAAGCGGTATGTATGACTCAGGTGTCGTTCTTCAAACTACAACGGGCATGGGAATCTAGGAGGATTAATTATCTTTTGTAATTTAGATGGGATTTTTAAAACTTTTGATAGATTGGTTGGTTTTCTAAACTAATTACTAAAATTAAAAACTAATTTAAAGACAGGGGTTTGTACGGAGAACGCAGAGAAATCAAGATAAGGAATATGTTTGCTGTGACTTCGGCAATGTTATTTAGATGGATAGTTATGAGGGATAAGGTTACTAGGTGTGATGATTAATCCGGTGAGGTCAAAGAAACTTAATTGGTAGATAAGGTATTATGCCTACGACCTTTACTTGGTTTCCCATGTATTTGTGTTAACGCTATACCGGATACTCGGGCGTTTTACAGCTTTTCCATTATACCAATTAGGGTTCCAGATTACTCACTAGATATTCCTATATTTCTTAATGAGCTACAGCTACGATCCTACTATATACCTAACGTAGAGTTTTCCGCAATCAGATACACAATATGTCACATGGATAGCAGTTATAGAATGTCCAGTACACCGGAAGTTCTCCCAAATGCACAGACCAATTCAACTGACAACTATCCTCTAATCCAGGTTTCCATTTACAGACATCCGGAGGACGTTAGTATCATGGCATGAATTTGTCATTGAGCAATAACATGAATAGGGTTTAACCCGCGGAACCGGTTGGGATAATCTGTCTAACGGTCAGTTGAATTGTTCATCATTAATCATACAGTCATCACAACTATTACATGCATGTTAACCTATCTGTATTATGTTAATTATGTTTATGAAAATCTAATCAGCAAGGCAGTGATAATGTTTTCGTATGTCTAGCATGCAGTACCTAAGCAACAATCAAACAAGAACATTCAATAGGACAGAAAACTAGTCATCACATTAACTGACCTAATAATTAAATCATGGATATCCCGGAAGTTGTCCCAAAGATACAAAACAAACAAGCGTGAACCTAATCTATCTTTAATCCTATGCTTCGTGTCCCTTTGATGTGTTTCAATCAAGGGAACAACGACCATGTTGAGTTCATTGATCATCATACACAGAATAGTTGGCAATCCTACTTCTAGCAATTGGCCAGGTTTTAGGGAGGAGGATACAAACCACAGCATAAGTTGGATAGATAAACAGGCAGAGGTTCAGCTTATAAGTTCGCAAACAGTTTTAAACCTATACAGACAGAGTAACAGCATGTTTACAATTGGGAATCATTATTTCCACAACGGATTGTGCCCACGACTTTCATAGCTTCCACGTTCCGTACTACACACATTCGTGATGATTCCGGCGCTATACAAATGAAAGCCGTATAACGTTACCTCCGTTGTTTCATAATGGTGTCATCCCCAATTGTATATTATATCATAACTATCCTAACATTGCATACATCACAACAAACATTGATTTGTCTAGCCTAGCATAATTCTAGCAAATATTCCTAAGCATGCATAATAAGAAAGCATAATTAAAAGAATAAATGCGAGAGATTGTATTAAACCTGAATAAGAGAGTAATACAGACAAATCTTCACAAATCTGAAGTCTCGGAGTAACTCCGTACAAAAGCTACTAAGAGCTTCTACTCTAACCTACTAATTCTCCTCTAACTCCTAAGAGTAGTGCTAGAGAGAGAATCCTAACCTAATTCTAGAGAGAAGTTTTTAGAGAGAGAAAGAAATTGAGATGTAAGGTGTGTGAAAATGAGAAATGGAGGTTAGTATTGATAGGAGAATGGTGGAAGGCTTGGTACAAGTCTTGAAGCATAAGATACAAGCATCAAAGCAGCATACGGGGCAAGCGGACAAGGGGCAAACTGCACCTCACAAGACAACCAACCCCGTATACGGCACCCTAAGGGCCGTATACGGCACCTAGGGTACCGTATATGGTACCTAGGTGGGCGGGGGGGGGGGGGGGGGGGGGAGGGTTGGTGCCAGTGGCGGAGCTACGTTGGACCCAAGAAGGGCCAAGGCCCACCCTAAAATCCTTACTGCACTAATAAGTAGATACTATTTGATAAAAGATTTGTTGATATATATCATTTTGGCCCACCATAAATTTTAAGAAATGTAAATATAGTGGCCCATCTAAAATGAAGAATTGGTTTATAGCCGTCAACAACTATCCTTTTTTTATTCCAAGATTCTCATCGAGCTTGTGTGTTGAGCGTGCTAGCCACCTCACTCCTAGATTTATGACAGAAAATGTCCATTATGTTTTTTTATTCCAAGATCCTCATCAGTCATCAATCATTTAACATTATCATTTTTTAAGTGGCATTCTATTTTTGATATTGGGTCTCATTTACTTGAAGTCTGCGACTGCCTACCGATTGGTTTAAATGTTCAATGGTATAATTTTGCCTTGACTGCTGATCCAGGCTACAAAATTTCCACATCGAAATTTCAGTTTTCTGATCGATTGCTTTGAGTGGCCGGAGCAAGGGAAGCGTTCGCAGATCTAGCTTCTGTGTACACGGATCTCTCAATTGTGACTACGATTAGCAGTTAGCAATATCCGGATAGAAGGTCACCGGCGCCGGTGAGCTTGTTGGTTTATTTCTCATTTTCAAGTTTTAAATTTTTTATTCTTGTTATTCTTAACTGAGTTTGCAAGCATCGTCCTCCATAGCCAACAAACTTCACCGGCGACGGACGCTCCACTCACTGCCCAGCTTACCGATCAAAAATTAATTTTTACGGTCAAATTTCGGGACATGTGCTTCTACTTCCTCCGGCAAGTGAATAGTATAAATTTGGCCCCCCTTAATGTGAAATCCTAGCTCCGCCACTGGTTAGTGCTCCATATGCTGTATACTGATTCCTCGGTTGCTTGGTTCGTCCGTATCTTCTTCGTTTGGACTCCGTTTTGCTTGATTCTAGCGCCGTTGGGTTCGTTTTTCCGTTACGCTTCTAATGACACTGAGTTTGCCAAATTTGGAAGTGTTAGACTTTTATGTGTTCCAGATGACGATCGGCGAGCTTTTAGACTGTGTATCTTCTCCGTCTTTTGTCCGTTTCTTCTGATTCTTTCACCTCCGGTCTTGGATTTTCCTATGGAATCATAAAATATGTATTAAGCTCTATTTCCATAAGAATATTAAGAACGGAAAATTTAAGGTGATTGTTTTGCCTCGGTTTGCGTGCTAATTGGACATTTTAACCGATTTTTGCAGCAACGTCTATATTTAGACTGCCTTGTTGATTTTTGGTAAATAATGATGGTTTTAAAATGTTTTCACCAAAGAATAGTCCACAAAGTGTGGAAATATGTCCTAAAAAACATGACTTTTTGGGTCACATCACAGTCCAGTCAGTCGACTTGTGGTTGAAATGAAAAGTACTATAGAATTCAACCACCAACTCTCGATAAATATGCTCCCTGATACCGAACATCCTATACCAAGCATGAGAAACAAACCCAATGTCACCACTAGCTAAAACATACGGGGCAGCAAGTAAATTCCTCATAATCTCGTGCCCCGTGGAAAATCCATTTCTCTCAATCACCTGCTCAAAAACATGCCAATTAGCCGCTTCGAATGCTTCGAATGCCTCGATTGGCTGGTCGATATTTGCAACCAATCGTTCTCTGAACTGATGCCTGGTGGAACTGGAGTATGACGCATGAAAAGTAAGATATCTGTGAGTTGGAATCAGAGGGTTGTTCAGTGTTTGGCCTCCTCTGGATCTCCTGCTTACCATTTAGCTGCTAAGAAAAACAACCATTAATACCTTAAATAAACAGGAAATGCAAAAAGGTGCTGAAAAATTCGGCAGCATTTCGACTGCCGGGTGAATAATCCACCATTTTGGCTGAGCCTAAACTACCGCAACAAACACAATTTCATACACCATAATGCTTATATACCAGAATTTACCCGAATTGCTAGATTACATACTTATTCAATTTTCATCACAATTGCCAATTCAAATGCAATATAACAACTTGGTACCAATATGAACATATGAACAAATTACTTCTCACAATTACTAAACTCAAGTATTAGTAACTAGCAATTATTCATAATATTCAACATGAATTATTATAACTACATTATTGCAAAATGACAATTCATCACACAAACCATAATCACAAACACTTACGTACCAAATAAACATTCGCAAAAATAATTATGTGACCAGAAAATTAACAAGTTCAACTCAAAATCATAACAATTGAGTAAACATAACAACCACTTTATATAAATATGAACGAATAATTCGAATAATGCATAAAATTCAACACATTGCAAAATTGAGCATGACATTTCATTACATAGTTCATAACAAACATAATCCAACTAATACATTCCTAAAAACATGCTCAAATTCGAAATTCCCAATTCGCAATCATAAACCCTAATTAACAAACACACAATTTATCCAATGAAATCGAAAAATACGAGTCATACCTTGTAAAGGGAGTTGCGACTAACAAGAAAACACAAAAATGGGGTTGAGAGAGTGGCCGGAGATGGTGGTCGTGGTGGTAGCAGCGCCGCAGTGGTGGTGGTGGTTAAAATGTTGGAGTAAAAGTGAAATGAGGGCTATCAATCGGGTTATGCAGATTTTTGATCCATCCAGCGGATGGATGAAAGCCCAAGTCAAACTTTTAAATTAGCCCAGTCAACTCGGCCCGGTAGCCCAATTCAATCCATCCGGCGGATGAATGTTTCATCCGGCGGATGGAATTCAAAAATAGTGACTTTTAAAAAATAATTACCACCACACTCGCGCAACTTCCACGACACTAACTTTAGAACTAAATAACATACCTGGAGGTGTATAATGAATTCTTAGCTCTTTAATTCCAAACTATACACATAAACAATAAAAATTCAAAATTTCAAATAAAACCACACAATAAAAACTTCACATTCACACACTAATAAAAAGTTCAACATTCAAATCACACAATAAATAAATAAAATCCAAGAGAAACAAGAATGTCAGAAATCCAATGAAATAAAAGTTATAGAAAATGGGGATTAGTGCATGGGGTAAAGAGCTAAGAAGTGCTCCGTGACTTGTACGATAACATTAACCACGCCATTACCAAAGCATGAGAAATTAGCCAAATGCTCGCTAGCGACAGGCTGAAGATAAACCAAACACCAGCTGATTTCCCTTACCGCCTTATTTACCGCTCCATCAGTAGCCCAAACCACTGTATCACCTTCTAAAGTTACCTCACGGTCCGGATTGTTCTCTTCTAGCTCACTATGAATTCCAAACAAGCATCTACTATCCCATGGTGTTTTTCTACCAGCGGATCCTTCCTTAAGTCCCTCACCCTTCTCTCAACTTTTTGAATGACTACCTCCTGTATATTGCTAAACTCCAATCCCGAATTCTTGAATATTTCAACAAACTTGGTGTAGATTTCTACCATCCCATAGTGGAAATGTTCTCTCAGAGTGAGAACCTTACCTAAATCAACCAAGGCACCCAAATTTACCACCAAATAAATAGCCAAGTCAATCATGCTGTCCGGGTAAATAAAGTCAGGGTGACTTCTTCCTCCTTCCTATTTAGCTAGACGATCCAACTGTGTCACCATCTTCTGAAGGTAGTAATGTAAGGTGTTAGTCACCATTACTCTATGAGGTGTCGGATCTCTAAGATGGTCATCCAACTGCAACAATCGGACCAATTCTCTCAAACCAGTCACAAATACCTTATCTGCTTCATAACTTGGATGTCCGGTAACTTCATATAACGCTCTGACCATACGATTTAGACATGCTGCTTGATTAGCGAGTATGGAAACGAAGATTGCCTCAAAATCTCATAAATCTCGGTATACCGCATTTTCAGCTGAGTGAAAAATGCATTCTCATCTTCAATCCTCAAATTCAATGATTCCTCGAAAACCTTGAGCGTATCATAAAACACCAAGTCAGATCCATACTTTCTCTCCAACTCTGCACCCTCTAACACATCTTGGATCCAAACCACCTGATTATCAGTAAAGGCAACCGCAGATTTCCTTATAATTTCAGCAGTAAACTGAATGTCTCCTCTAAACTTTTCAATGGCATGTAGCAGCCCCTGACAAGATGAAGTGACAGGAACTGGCTTACGGCCTAAGTATGTGATAGACGGCACAGTTTTGGTTAAACTGGACCCAGAACTAGCCGAACTTTTCTCTTTGACCAAGTTGTTGTAGTTAGCATCACTTTCATAACTCCTCGCCATTGGATTACAACCTGAATAACAATTAAATCTGGAATACAAAACAAAGCTAACGGAAAACAAGTTAGTTAAAACAAATCATATGAAAAATTAACAAAACACAAAAATTTTACAAACAGAAGTCCAAGTGGCGGATGGAAACCATCCGCCGGTTGAAACGAATCCCTCGTTGGTCTAACCAATCCAACCGGCGGATAGAAATTCGATCCGGCGGTTGGATGATAAAGGCAGAATACTTTAAAAGTTTGTTTTTAGACCAAACAAGGATTGAATTGTTTCAACCAATTTAACGACAACAATTTAAATTAAACCTTAACTAACTTATGCAAACAATTTAACAACAATTAATTAATAAAATTTAAATAAAACTTTTAACAACTAAAACTTCCTATTTAAATAAACAAAACGCAACCGTTCCCCGGAAGTGGCGCCAAAAACTTGATGCGTGTGAAAGCGTCTCGTTTTATTATTTATAAATGGAAAATACCTTATTAATACTATCACACAACCAGGCAAGAATACCCAATCAAATGTTAGTATAGACTTGATAAACGCTCAAAAGTACTATATTTAAGTAGTATTTTACCCCGATTCTTGGATGTTTCTATTGCATTTATTTAAGAATAGATATTGATTTCATTCATATTTGCAATTAGATGTGGAAATGAAGCGTTATGAAGAAAGGAACGGAAAACAGTCAATAAACGAGTTAAATGATGCATTTTTTAAGAATAAAGCGAAGCCTAAGTGAAGAAAAGATTAAAAGAAGAAAAACATGAAAACCGGCTGGAAAGCGCATCCATACGCCGTATGGATCATCCATACGCCGTATGGATGTGGCGGTGGAGGTCCAGGTTTACGCGGACTTGGGCTGGGCTTGTTTTGCATCCATACGCCGTATGGATTTCCATACGCCGTATGAATGGCTTTTCACAGGAAGTATAAAACGCGATAAAAACCCTAAAAATAGAGAATTCGGCTGTGATTTTGAAGTTTTCGATTCCAGACGACCTTGTACGAATATTAGGGTTATTTTGGAGGCATAAAGAGCTAAGGTTGAGGGTAATTCACTTTATTCTCTTTATGATTCGTTATTTCGGTTTGTAATTACTTTGATTATTTCGATTTCATTGATGAATTTGGAATTAAATGATCTGAGTTCTATGTTTCTGATGATGAATTGAATATCCAAAGTGATTGTGTAGTTAATGAAACTCAGATTATGATTATTGATTAATTTTAATTGCGTATTGAATAAGTTATTTAATTGAAGACGATTATATTATTCGTGGATCCTTGTTTATTGGTAACTAGTAGTTATTGTTGCTCAACGTGGTTAATAAGATTGATGAGATTGATTTCCTTTAATGTTATTAATTATTGATGGTTATAATTTTAGGGTTTTGACCATTGCTAAATATGTTGAGTCTGATAGGTTAAGTAAATGATAATTATCTTTACTCCTTTATAATGCATACACCCCCTCCTCATTTTAAGAGTTTCAGTTTTAACCAATATTTGATCCTAGCCGTTCGTTTCAGTCAAGCTAATCTCCACCGTCTATCCTAAATTCACAAAAATATGGGGACATATATAAACACCTGTAACCCTAAATTAACACACACTCTAACACCACAAAACACATACTACTGTCTCTCTCTCCCGCTCCCTCAAAACTCTCCATTCTACATTTCTATATTTTCTCCCTCGAAAAACAGTAGCTCCAAAAAAACGTCTACAACCTAATTTCAGCCATCAACATCATAAGTCACCATCTCTTTTTTCGTCGAAAATCACTGCACCACACGGTAACTTTCGGTCTTTCTTTGCGTCCAAATTGATCGACCAAGAACATGGGTTTCCACCTTTCGGTGTTGAGACCCAGCGAGTTTTTTCGATACTCATCGTTTTAAGCCGATTTATGTCGGTAGTTCTTTAGATCCGTGGGTTTCTACCGTTTGGTGGTGAGACCCAACGGGATCTGTCGAGATTCATCATTTTTAAGGCCATTTATGTCGGTAATTTTTTAGATCCGTGGGTTTTCACCATTTGGTGTTGAGACCCGACGGGATCTAGCGAGATGCATGATTTTTAAGGCCATTTATGTCGGTCTTTGTTTACATCTGTCTTGAATTTTCGAAATCCATGTGTTTTAGTGTGAAATTTATAGTTATTTTAGTGGTTTGTGTTAAATTGGTGAGTAAATGGAGTTGGTCGTGATTTTAGATATTTGGTTTTGAGTTTGTGGTTTTCAGGTACGTCATGTGTCTGGTTTTTGCTTCATGATATTAGCAAAATGATCAAACCCTAAAATATTCAACATAATAAATGACATAATTTGAGAGACTTTGGCATTTGTTTTGATACGTTTAGCGTCGGCGTTTAATGTGGGGTTCATATGTTCCAATCTGTTTATGTGATAATTATCAATTTTTGGTCTTTTATAATGGCTGAGTTCAACTGCAGATTTGCAAGGCTACCGGGTTCACATACCAAAAGCTTATGATAAAAATAAAATGGTTTGGGACTATATAATTTTTTTATTATTATTTATATTTCGGTCCAACATCTGAAGATTAAAAAATGCAAGAGTCTCCTTAAAAAAATTTAAATTTGGTTTTTAATTTGTAAGTTTAAAAATACAAGACAAATTACTAAGAAGTTCATTTTACGGAGTATCTTTTTCACTTGAATATATGAGTAGTAGCAATTAACGTTGCATACTTGCATATGGTACAAAGATATATTTAGTGAAAATTAAAAGTTCTGCCCTTTTAATTTAGTATGTTTTCTTTTTTTTTTTTATGTTTCTGTACTACGTAGTAGTATATACTAATTTTAAATCATAAGCTCTTGCAATAAGCTTTTGTATTTGGAAAAAATATCCAACTCCATTCTTTGTTATTTGCTGTGATATTAGTAGTCATGTGAAAGTAATAGTGTGCAAGTGACTTGGTTGTAAGAGCGTAACTTGCCCTTTATGATATGTGTTGCCTTAACATCGCAAAGTTATGAAAATTATAGTATAATAGAATGGTTACAAGACTAATAGCAAATTCTGGATGATGTAAAACAAACCCCAACCTTTATGAGATAAATTACCAATAGTTAAGAAAAACATTTTAACAGTTTCATATTTAGCTGACAATAAAGAAAATCAACAATCGATTATAGTAATTTAGTATAGAATCCTGTTAATAGTGTTTAACATATAGTTTGTTTGATTTGCTTGATTATATGAAATATATATGATTCAAATGTCCGACTGAAATCTAACATATACTAATCGGACCAAAAAAAAAAAAAACCTTTTCCTTCACAGCTAAGTAAAAACCCACGTATGGATTGACAAAAGCCGCAACTACCGAACACCTACGAATTTCCTGGATCAATCGATGTTTTTTGAACTAAAGCGGATGATAAAATCAAATTTTCCAGTCAAATATCATTTTTGTATATCACTTATTTTAAGATATACTATAATACTATATATTTTCTGTTTTCAATCTTCTCTATTTTTCAAGGTATGCATCCTTTGCAAATCACTTGACAAATTTCTCTTGAATACTATTTTTAAAATTATATAAAGGATTCATAGGGTATGGAAATTCATATCGATTGCTGTCTGAGCAATTCTATGCATGCAAACAAATGCATACAAATATTTACAAAATGATTTGGCAAAATCACATAGGTTCATTCGTTCTCTTTCTTATTTTTCTCTCTTCATTTTAATGGTGCCACATCATTTTATAGGGTGTGCACGGTTCGATTTGGGGCGGTTATGGATACTAACCATAACCGAATATGGCTGTTAATTGATATTAGTAACCGTTGGGTTCGGTTAATTGGCGGATCGGTTAAACGGTTAATTTTGACGGTTCCGTTAATCTTTTCGGTTAAAGCGGTTAACCAAATGTTAGTTTTGAAAATTAAAGGTATGTAAAATAAAGTAGGAGTTTACTTTTTATATTCAAAAGGGCAAAAGACATATGAATGTGTTGAATAGCAGGCTGGGATATAAACGAATTGTTGGTGCAGTGTGTAATAGTATTAAATTGAGGCGGGACGGTTAATGGTGGATCGGTTATGGACATTAACCGTAATAGAACCATCACAGGCGGTTATTTTCATTTTACATAACCGAATCATCGGTTTGTGTGGTTAAGCGGTTAAAACGGATCGGTTTAGCAGTTAATTTGGTTACGGTTTGGTTAAATGGTTTTTGTGCTCGCCCCTAACATTTTAGATTCAAAATTTTGTAAAACTTTTGTAACCAAAACATTTCTCTTGCTATAACTCCACCAATGATAACGACACATGTACATCCTCTAATAACCAACACAATATGAATAAACAGGACCATGCATGTTCACATGACATTAGTGATCGCAAGAAACTACCGATAACCGTTAAAAACCATCATAGCCAACCAAAAAACTTGCAAAATTGACATAAACTATTGGCCGGCCGCCGCTTTGCGCGGGTACAAGGCTAGTCTACTTTAAAATGAACAAGACAATAAGTAATTATTGGGTATTATTGAGTCATGCCACTAGAGTTAATTATAATGAGTTGTGAATGTTTAATGCATAATTTAGGTAAAAGCACACAATTGACTGATCATCTTGTGACATTGGACCGATGTTTCATGTTGGACCCTAGATTGTAGGAATTAGTTGGACCAGGAAAGTTGGCTAGTTCACATTCAACTTAATATCATTGAAGAATTTGGCATTAAGTTGATATAAAAGAAATCACAATTAGATCATCAATACGTAATAAACCATGATATATGAATCTGAGTGAAATTAATTATACAATTACTTATTCCTTCCTATTAGTATTTATTATTATTTATTTATAATTTTAATTTAAGTTTTTATCTCGTTTGTTTATTTAAATTTAATATTTTATAAACAATTGTTCGAACGGAACTAAAACGCCCCCTATTTACTGCTTTCTTAGTTGATTAGTATTTTCTATTTTTATAAATACCACCGTTCCCTGTGATCGACTCGGTCTTACCAAGTCTATATTTACATTCGATCGGGTATTCTTGCCTGGTTGTGTGAAAGGTATAAATAAGGTATTTCCATTTCTAAATAAATAATAAAATGAGACATTTCACAACACATCAAGTTTTTGGCGCCGCTGCCGGGGAACGGTTGCGTTGTTTATTTAAATAGGAATTAGTTATTGTAAACTTTTATATTTAAATTTTTGTTAAATAAATTTTTGGTAAATTTGTTAAATTAGTTTATTAAATTATAATAATAAGTTTTGTTAATAATTTGGTTGAAACGAATTACCTTAATTTGGTTTAACTTGTTGGTAATTAGTTTCAAACGGCGGATGAAAATCCATCCGCCGGTTGGAGTTTTCATGTAAAATCTGTATATTTTAATTTTTATTTATTTTGTGTGAACTAACTTACTTTTCGTTAACAGTGTTTGTGTTTCAGAGTTAATTTTTATTCAGGTATTCATCCAATGTCGAGGAGTTACGAAAGTGATGCAAACAATAACAATGTGGTTAGGGAAAGATTTGGTTCGAGTTCGGGAAACGTTGCCCCATCGTTTACACATCTAGGACGTAGGGCATTGCCCCTTACTTTATCTTGTCAGGAAGTGTTGGATGCTATTGAGAAATTCAGTTGGGATGTTCCGTTCACCGCTGAACTGATTAGGAAATCTTCTGTTTACTTTTCTGATCATCAGTTAGTCCTAATTCAGAACGTGTTAGATAGTGCAGAAGTAGCAAGGGAGTTTGGATTTGAAGAACAATTCTATGAGGATCTTTCTGATTTTAGGAAATCTTTGGTCATTAGGATTCAAGAAGAGGGGATCTTTTTCGCTACTCAGAAAAAGTGATACATGAAGATCTATGAAGCATTGGTACAATATTCGTTTCCTTTTCTTCTAATCAGGCAGCATGTCTGCATAGAATGTTGAGAGTATTGAGCATGGCAACTGGAAATCCTGATTCTGAGGTGGATAAAGAAATTGTAGCTAATTTGAGAGAGTTGGTGCGGTTGTTGCAACTAGATGATCATTTGAGAGATGTTACTCCGCATAGAGTTATTGTGCATAATACCATTCCCTACTACTTAAGGAATATGATACAGAAGTTGGAAATATTGGCTAAGGAGGAAGGGAAGAGGGCTAATCCTAGTTTCATTCACCCGAGTGTTACTATTGATTTAGCTATTTTTCTTGTAGTTAATCTGGATGCTTTGGTAGTTTTGGATAGGTTGCTCACACCAGTTGAACATTTTTATTATGGAATAGTAGAGTTATATACAAAGCTGGTAAGCATTTTCAAGGAGTCTGAATTAGAATTTACAACTCATCAAGAGAAAGCACTTGAGAAAATTGAAAGAAGTGTAAGTGATTTGAAACTGAGTCAGGTGTTGTTTGGACATGAGAGTGTTAGAGAAGCATTTTATGAGTTTATGAGTGAGATAGAAGAAGCTAGTCCAGACCGTGAAGTAACTTTAGATGAGAATGATAAGATTGTGTTGGCACCTGAGGGAGTAAATAATAGGGCCATAAATGAAATAAGTTTGGACTTGGTTTATCTTCAACCTGCAGCTAGTGCTCACTTGATTAATTTTCAGCTATTGGGACATGAAGTGAATAATGTGTTTGCAAATGTCACTGAGCGTTTTCTTGCTCTCTATCCTATGCATTGATTTCATCTTTCGCATCATTTTATCATTGCTTTGAACTTCTGACATTTTGATTATTTCTGACTTTATTGTTTCTTTTGGATTTTAGTATTGTTGGTGTGATTGAATTTTGAACATTTATTTAGTATGCGTGTTTGGTTTAAATTTTATTTATTTCATTTAAAGTTGTTAATTTTTGTTATTTATTTATATAGTTTGGAATTGAGAAGAATCCAAGTTATTGTACTCCTCCAGGTATGTGGCTTAATCATAAAAATGGTGTCGAGTTTGTAGCTGGTGGTGAAAAACGTTTTTTGTAAAAGTTCCGTTTTTCAATCCATACGCCGTATGGATATCTATACGCCGTATGGATTCAAATGGGCTTGCGGGCCGCGCATTTGACTGGGTTTAATGAGTTGACATGGGCCTTTTAATCCATACGCCGTATGGAAATCCATACGCCGTATGGATCAAAAAGGCATAAACCGGCCAACAGCCTTCTTCTTCCCCATTTTCAAAACCTAAAACCACCATCACCACCTACGGCTGCAAACTGCCACCACCCAACCACCAATTCCGGCCACACATTCCCTCTCATTTTTATATTTTCGTGTTCCACGCATTTTTCTCTACAAGGTATAACTTCCGATTTTCATTTTCGTTGGTTAAATTTCATGTTTGGAAGTTAGGGTTTTTGAATGTGCTTTGGGTATTTCGAATTTGAGTATGATTATAGGCATTTACTGATTGAATTATGTTCTTGTTAACATATATTATGCATTGCCATGCTCGTTTTTATAATGTATTACATATATTGTGTTATTCGATTTATCCGTTAGTGTTTAAAGAATGTGGCTATGATATGTATTCAATTTTGCTATGTTTTGATTTAATACTTGTTAATTTTCTGGATACATGATGATTAATGCAAATGTTTGTTTGTTACACGAATGTTTGTGATTACGGTTATGTAATAAAATTGTCGTTGTTCTATTTTGTGATTGTGATAATTCAAGTTGAATATTATGAATGATTGCTAGTCACTGAGACTAAAATATTAGTGATGGTAAAAAGTGATTATTTTTATGTTCATTTTGGTACCAAATTATTATAGTTCACTTTGAATCGATAATTGCCATGATTATTAATTAAGTTTATATATTTTTAGCAATTTGAGTAATTTTGTTTCTAGATGCAAATTAGGATTATGAAATTGATTGTTGCGGTAGTTTTTAGGTTAAACCTTTATGGTGGATTATTCCATTTTTAGCAGAAATGCTGCCGAAATTTTTAGTGACCTTTTTGCATTAACTATTTATTTGAGTTATTAACAATTGTTTTGTTTAGCAGTTACAATGTCTAGCAGGAGAGCTCGAGGAGGTCAGACTCTGGGGAATCCAATGATCAGACCCCATAGATATCTTAATTTTCATGATTCATACTCTGAGATCAGAAATCAGTTTAGAGAGCGTCTGACAGCTAATGTTGGACAGTCGATTGAGGTTTTTGATGCTATTAATTGGAACGTTTTAGAGCATGTAATTGCTAGAGATGGGTTTACTAATGGTGTTGAGGCTATTAGGAATTTGCTTGCCACCCCATACGTACTTGCGGATGGCAACATTGGGTTTGTTTCATACGCTTGGTCTCGGTTGTTCAGTATCAGGGAGGATATCTATAGAGAGTTGGTTGTTGAGTTTTATAGTACATTCAGGTTTGAGCACAGGTCGACTCAGTGGACTGAGGATTCTATTTACTTTCAGTTTGGTGGGATACCTAGACGGATGTCATTGATTCAGTTTGCTCTTGGGATTGGGTTATATGAGCCGAAGGAGCTTAATAATCCCCACTTTCTAGATCATATTTCTGCAGGTGCTGTGAAGAAGCTCACTGATTTGGAGGTTGCACAGGAGTGGCAGTTTATTGCGCAGGGTCATTATGGTAGTTCGACGCCTTCTTATAGAGCTATTCGAGATCCCCGTCATCGACTCATCCATAGATTGTTGACTTACACCATCGTTGGTCGTAAGGAGGGGCCTGAGAAAGTTTCTAGGCCTGACTTTTTTTATTTGAGCTCGATTATCAGGAAGCGGTTAGTGAATGTGCCCTGGAGATTAGCGAAGTGGATGTCCAAAAGAGCCACTGGTACTAGAGATGGGAGCAGTTTGTGTGGAGGTCATTTTGTTACTAGGTTGGCTAGACATTTTGGGCTAGCGACTCAGGATGAGATGGGCTCGTGTACGATTGTTCAGCCTGGCATGGGTTGGTTGACTGCACGACGGTTGGAGGCTTTTGTTCTTATTGAGCTGTGTAGTAATTATGGTGGTGCTGCGGATATGTATTATTGGGTTCCTTCCACTGCTGTGGGGCAGACTTTGCAGTCCAAGCAGGGTAGAGGCAGAGGAGATACTAGTGGTAGTGATAGACGTAGAGGTATGGCTGGTAGCCATGACAGAGGTTATGCTGTTGAGTTTGATCAGTTGCAGCAGTAGCTTGCGCAGATGGATCTCCGCCATACCCAGAGATTTGACCAGATTGAGTTTATGCAGAGACAGCATTTCCATCAGACCAGTGCTCATTTGGATTATCAGGATGGCCTGTTTCAGCAGCTGTTTGGTCAGTATCCTGCTGAGCTTACTTATCAGCATTTCCAGTACCATATGCCGTAGGATTTTATGAGACCACCACCACCACAGCCAGATCAGGCAGGCCCATCTTATACATATCAGCAGCCGGAGCCATCCCATCAGTACCGGAGCCAGGAGGATGATAGTGATTAGGATGTTGATCATCCTATGTGGTTTATGATTCCAGACACTATTTCTATTTTTATTATTATTATTATGACTGATTTTATTTGTAGTATTTTTAATTATGTTGGATTGATAGCTTTAAGTTTGGTTGTTTTTATTTTAGATATTTATATTTGGTATTGTTTAATCTTGTGTGTTGATTGATCCCTCAGAATTGTGTTGTGAGTACGTGTTATGCTGGCAGTAAGTTCAGCGCAACAAATTGAATCGAGAGGATGTGGGAATTTCATATCATCCTTGTCATGACCATTAAGCACACTATTCCAGGGGAGTTTTTCTGTTTTATTTCTTTTCTCTTTTTCCCGTTTTAGCAATTCATTATTTGTACAATGAGGGCATTGTACAGCTTTAAGTGGGGGATGGGAGAGAAAAGAGTTGAGTTTCCACATAATTGTCCTGTTAAGCAAGTAGAGAATGTGTAATTTGGATTAACTGTTATCTCATTAAGATACGTAACTAGGAGGTTATAAGTTGCCCATTGTTCAACCAAATTTTTTAATTTAAATTTTTGTTGTTTTAGAGATAATTATTTTGTAACAATGTAGGTTAATTTAAAAATTTTCAACATTATAAATTAAATATTAAATTGTGAAAAATGTTATTTAGTTTCATTATATGATGTATTGATAGGCGATTTATGTGAGAATTCTTGAGTTTTTAAGAAATGAAAAGTAAAGGAGTGGATGTTACTTTTAGATGAACTTTAGTTATGTATGACGTATGTCTTAATTTTCATATTAATAACGTGCGATATGCCATATTTTTGGAATTTTAATTAACATCATTTGGGGATATACTGGGTGTTGTTTCCTTTGTTGTACGAAAGTACAGACCTGGTCTCCGTCAGTATATTTAATGAAAAAGAGCAAAAGAGTTTAATAACTCATGATTTTAAAATGTAGTCAAATTAAGTTGCTTTGTTGTACTAAGGTACAGACATGCCACCAATGGTTTGACTAAAAGTTTATATTGCTAAACCAAAATCAAGTTATGTTGCTTTGTTGTGTTGAGGCACAGACCTGTCACCTCTGTCTTGATTTGAAAAATGATTGTTTTGATTAATATTTTTTAAAAAAAATATATGTAATATTGGCATGTTATGAGTATGAGAGTATATAGCTTTTGAGAGTTTAAGGGAACATCTACGTGAATAATAATAAGTTGAGCTCAATTATTTAAATATAGATTGTTTAAGTGGATAACAATATCAGTAATCATCGTGAACTATTTAATATTTTGAGAATAATAACTTTATGTGTAGATTATTTTTGTAACCTCATAGTTTCTTAATAATTGTTTTTAGAATTAACAGATTTTTAAATTTAAATGTTTGAGTTGAAGAAGGGTAATGTTGTGTAATTCCTTTGTTAGTTATTTAGATTAATAGAGATGACTGTTTTCTTAAGAATTTGATTTTTGAATCCGGTAGTCTACTTGAGGACAAGTAGGATTCAAGTGGGGGATGTTTGGTAAACGCTCAAAAGTACTATATTAAGTAGTATTTTACCCCGATTCTTGGATGTTTCTATTGCATTTATTTAAGAATAGATATTGATTTCGTTCATATTTGCAATTAGATGTGGAAATGGAGCGTTATGAAGAAAGGAACGGAAAACAGTCAATAAACGAGTAAATGATGCATTTTTGAAGAATAAAGCGAAGCCTAAGTGAAGAAAAGATTAAAAGAAGAAAAACATGAAAACCGGCTGGAAAACGCATCCATACGCCGTATGGATCATCCATACGCCGTATGGATGTGGCGGTGGAGGCCCAGGTTTACGCGGACTTGGGCTGGGCTTGTTTTGCATCCATACGCCGTATGGATTTCCATACGCCATATGGATGGCTTTTCACAGGAAGTATAAAACACGATAAAAACCCTAAAAATAGAGAATTCGGCTGTGATTTTGAAGTTTTCGATTCCAGACGACCTTGTACGAATATTAGGGTTATTTTGGAGGCATAAAGAGCTAAGGTTGAGGGTAATTCACTTTATTCTCTTTATGATTCGTTATTTCGGTTTGTAATTACTTTGATTATTTCGATTTCATTGATGAATTTGGAATTGAATGATCTGAGTTCTATGTTTCTTATGATGAATTGAATATCCAAAGTGATTGTGTAGTTAATGAAACTCAGATTATGATTATTGATTGATTTTAATTGCGTATTGAATAAGTTATTTAATTGAAAACGATTATATTATTCGTGGATCCTTGTTTATTGGTAACTAGTAGTTATTGTTGCTCAACGTGGTTAATAAGATTGATGAGATTGATTTCCTTTAATGTTATTAATTATTGATTGTTATAATTTTAGGGTTTTGACCATTGCTAAATATGTTGAGTTTGATAGGTTGAGTAAATGATAATTATCTACTTTAAAATGAACAAGATAATAAGTAATTATTGGGTATTGTTGAGTCATGCCACTACAGTTAATTATAATGAGTTGTGAATGTTTAATGCATAATTTAGGGAAAAGCACACAATTGACTGATCATCTTGTGATATTGGACCGATGTTTCATGTTGGACCCTAGATTGTAGGAATTAGTTGGACCAGGAAAGTTGGCTAGTTCACATTCAACTTAATATCATTGAAGAATTTGGCATTAAGTTGATATAAAAGAAATCACAATTAGATAATCAATACGTAATAAACCATGATATATGAATCTGAGTGAAATTAATTATACAATTACTTATTCCTTCCTATTACTATTTATTATTATTTATTTATAATTTTAATTTAAGTTTTTATCTCGTTTGTTTATTTAAATTTAATATTTTATAAACAATTGTTCGAACGGAACTAAAACGCCCCCTATTTACTGCTTTCTTAGTTAATTAGTATTTTCTATTTTTATAAATACCACCGTTCCCTGTGATCGACTCGGTCTTACTAAGTCTATATTTACATTCGATCGTGTATTCTTGCCTGGTTGTGTGAAAGGTATAAATAAGGTATTTCCATTTCTAAATAAATTATAAAACGAGACGTTTCACAACACATCAAGACTTGGTAAGTCCGTGTTGAACACAAGGAACGGTGGTTTATTTATAAAAATAGAAAATTAAGAAAACAGTAAATGAGGGGGCGTTTTAGTTCCGATCGAACATTTAATATAGAAATAATAATAAAACAATCAAAATTTAAATTAAATAACAAATAGGAAACAATAGGAAGGAACAAGTAATTGTGTAGATAATTTCTCTCAGATTCATATATTCCGATTCATTGCACGTTAATTGTCTGATTGTGATTTCTTTTATATTAACTTAGTTACTAATCAAAGAAACCAAGTTAAACGTAAATTAGCCTCCGGTTCTGGTTAACTAATATCTACAACCTAAGGTCCCACATTAAACATCGATCCGACGTCGCAAGAATGTTGCTCTATTGCGTGCTTTTCCCTAGATTATGCATTAAGTGTTCACGATTAGTTATGATTGATCCTCGCGGTATGACTCAACAATACCTATTAATATTCACTTATTAACTTATTCACTTTAGATTATTTAATTATTAGTCTCTTAACCTATCAAACTCAATATATTTAGCAATTATCAAAACCTAGATTCTAACCATCAATAATCAACAATATCAAAGGAAATCAATATCAATGACACTATTAATCACGTTAAGTAATAACTAATAACCATCAATAAATAAGGATTCACGGATAACATAACAATCTTCAATCAAACAACTTATTAAACGTGCAATTATAATCGTTCAACAATCATTATCCAAGATTTATTACTACACAACTACTAAAGTATCAATTCATCATCGAATATTGTTAAAACATAATTATTGATCTCAAAAACATAGCGTAATCGAAATAAATAAGTGTAAATACAAACCGAAAAGACGAATCACTAAAAGCTAAGAAGAAATAACTTCAACCTTCACTTCTTGTGCTTCCAAATTGCTCCAAAAGCTCGAATTCAGTCGAAACCAATCGAAAATAATAAACCCTAGCCGAATGTCTCTCCGTTTTAGGGTTTAAAATCTCGTTTTTATAGTTCCTGGATAACTGATCCATCCGGCGGATGGAAGTTCCATCCGGCGGATGGAAGTTCCATCCGGCGGATGGATTGCTTTTGAGCCCAGCCCAGCTCCGCGTAACCTGGGCCTCCACCGACTTGATCCATCCGGCGGATGGATAGAATTTCCATAATTTTTTCAACTTTTCTTCATTTAAAAATCCGGCTTCGATCGACTCTTCCAAAATGCATCGTTCAACGTATTTCTTGACTGTTTTCCGTTCTTCTCTCCAAAAAGCTTCATTTCCACTTCTGATTGCAAATATAAACAAAATAAGTACCAAAACTTAATTAATTGCAATGGAAACATACAAGAAAAGGGGTAAAATACTACTTAAATATAGTACTTATACACGTTTATCAAAAATCCTCCACCATATTTTCGTATTTTATAAATCTAAATTTATGTAATTAGTACTTCCATAAACCTACATTGTCGAACTTTATGTGTTAGTAGATATAACCTTAAAATCAATACATCAAACCTTTTAATCAAACATCATTAATTGATATACATTTTTTTTCCTTATCTTGGTTTATTTTTCTTATCTTACATGTCCTTTCTTACTATAAAGAATACTATCCGGTAATAGTTTTGTATATGTTTTTGGTAGTGCAATCTTTTATTTTTAGTTCTAAATTATCGAATACCTTTAACAAAAGAAAAAACTAAAACCCACCTTTTTCATAAAATCAGAATCGGTAATTTGAACGTATCCCGTTTCCCATAACTTATGGCACTAACACTGTGTTCTTGAGTTGGTAATAGAGTGGAAAGGAAAGGAAGCAAAAGGAATTAAAAGTAAAATTGTGTTCTTGAGTTTTTTGTATGGAATGAAAAGAAAGGGAAGGTAAGGAAGAGGAGGGAAGCTCCCTTACAATTTTCTTCTAATTATTTCCTTCTAATTTTGGGGTGAAGAGGGAGAAACTCTCTACTTCCTTCCATCTCCTTCAAACTTAAGAACACATCTTCCTTTTCTTATCTTTTCTCTTCTCCTTTATTCCTTTCTTTTCTTTTCCACTTACTTTTAAACTCGAAAACGGAGCGTAAATACACACTTTTGAGGTACAATGATTGATATATATATATATATATATATATATATATATATATATATATATATATATAAAACGTTGCCATAATATATATAATTTAAAATAATCTACATACACAGAATTATTTATACATTCGAAATTTAGTTTTTAAATGAGGCAATTATGTAATTGTTTTTATTACAATATTTTTATAAATACAATATACATCCATTGCAGTTTCATTTTTTCTGTTGCCCTAATGTTCCGTAAGCTCATCTTTTAACTGTAATGGTTTCAGAGCTCTCCAATTGCATCTAATGGATTCAAACTCTCATGGTGTTAGTTCGGAAATACAAACTCTCATTGTGTTATAGAAGACAAATCCATCTTAGTAGACCAAAAGGTAAACATAAAATCGATATTTTTTTTGGAAACGTATATGGTTGTGCAAATACGTTAATAATACACTATAACTGACCCTTTTTTGAAAGAAAAAAAAAACATGCACAATTAGCTTCAGTTAAAAGATGCAATATTTTAATATTTGATCTATGAACTTCTACTTGCTTACATTAAATTGTTATATGCTATTGATAACTTCAATTGTAAGTAAACAAAGTTTGACAATATTTTTCTTAATTATATTAATTTTATTATAAAATGTTAATGGCCCGTATACATTCGTAGCTTATAAACTTTGTTTTTCAAGCATTTGTAGGAATACTACAAAAATCTGGAACAATATCGACAAAAATATGAAGAACTAAAGAAGCAAGTAAATTAGGAGCAAAAGAAGGTCAATGTTACAATATTTGCATCAATGTTTCTTATTAGTCATTTTTATGCTTTATATTTGTAGCATTGACACAAACTATTTCAGGGTTATTTGATGAATGTAACTATTGAACCAGATCATCTTCAAAATTATAACGGTCTATCATTTCTTCGTCGTACAGTGTGTGTAATGTTAGTTATCACACGTTTGAGGAAACCTATAGTGTAAACCCCTGTTATACATTGGATCATTACTTTTTTTTCTGCTGACAATGTTGTAGTTCGTTGTTGTAAGTAGTAACTAATAGTAGTCTAATGTCATTACGTGATTTCTAAACAGTCTCGCCGGAGTTTTCGAAAAGCTATTGTCACTGGTTAACACATCATTTTATCCTAACGAGTGACCTTAAAAATGCAATTTACGCGGGACAAATGACACTCAGATTCAATACTCTTTCGAGAAACAGCTGTACAATTCAATGAAGTCTTTAACATAAAAAAATCAGTTGCTAAAGCTGATGTTTTCCATATCGTATATGGAACTTGGACTTCACTTGCCGAACGATGCATTATGTGGATTGGTGGCTTCCATCCATCTGAAATCATAAAGGTAAGACATTTCATTATCTTCATTATTAACTTACTTTAGTTGTTCTTATTTGCTTTTGGATTCAATTTGTTTGAACCCAAATTTAAGATACCCACACTTTCTATGTTGTGTTGGGCTATTATGTGATTGCTTATTTCTTACTTGCATAGTGTCTTGTATTGACTTTTACCCTTCACTTTCCTTAGTTTTTATCTTTATACTTTGCTATTTGTTAATCGAGAAACAAGTAGAAACTTCAGAGGCGCAACTGAAGAAAATACATAGTTTGCTATATAAAGTTAAAACTGATAGAAAATTGTTACTTGACGGAATCGAAAGATTGCAAGAGTCTATTGTAGAAACAATGATTTGGGAACCGTGACATCTTCCACCACTTCCCCAAAATTGTCCACATACATGTCTCAGATGTCCAAAGCAATGGGTAAGTTTGGAGCGGTAGAAGATTACCTATATCACATATTGTATAACTTAATCAAATACACTTCGAAGTTATCATCTTTGATTTCTCATAAAGTATCCTACTGTTATAAAATACTGTAATTTCTTATTCACAAATAGTAATGAGTACTTAATTTTTGTAACTTTCCAATGTGTAGGCTGATTCTCTTCGGGAGAAAACATTATTACAAATTCATGAGATATTGACAACACGAGAGTCTGCGTTGGCATGGCTAGCAATATCAGACTATTTTGCAAGGCTTCAGGTTGTCAGTACTTTATGGGTTGCAAGGCCACGAGAATCCCAGACAAAATGAAGCAATCACCTTTGTCATTAATATTTTCATGTTTTCCATTACAAAGCGAACAAGTTGTTATTATACTAAATGCCGAATTTTATATATGTTTTCATTTATGTACGTTCATGTAGTTTTCACCAATAAAAGAACAACTTTAAAATAATTAAACACAAATTAATGTATGTAAAGTTATAATAATATGAATACAATACAGTGATCTAGCCCGTAAATTTTGCGGGTTATGATCTAGTTTATATTACAAGTTTCACTATTGATTTACACAATGATGATAATTGTAAGTAACTTGGCTAGACAAGGATCAAACATAAGGGTTGAATTATGTGATCCTCCATTATTGATACAGAATTTATAACACAATATTGTATACAAATTACTAAATAAATATTTTCATCAATTCAAAAATTAATGGTTCGTTTTATACGTATAACCCAAATCGAATTGAAATATGTCAACTATTAAAGGTTTGGTTACTTAAGGTTCAGTTTTATCTTCGGTTTGATTTCTTGTAGGTTCCACTTATACGGACCAAATCGAGTAGTTTTACTTGTGTATTAAAGCGGAAATCAAACACACAAATATATGCAAGATTAACACACTAAAATAACCAAAACACAAAGTGTATGTTTATATATATGAAATGCTAGCAACAATACATACACTTGGACACAAACACACAAAGATCAAATAACACACCTAGAGAGTATTCTGTGATAATAAAAGTGTTATGTGTGTGTAAAGTGTCTTAGCAAAACAGAAGCTGGCGAGCTTCTATTTATAGCCATATCCAGACGTTATGCGACACAATCCTTGTGTCGCATGGAATGGCTCTGCGACACAATCCTTGTGTCGCATGGAATGGTTCTGCGACACAATGCTTGTGTCGCATGATTACAAAAATTGTAATTAAACTAAGTCTAAAACTATTTAGTACGAAATTACAATATCGACACGATTACAGACCGAGACCAACTGACAGACACACATAGATGTACCAATAAACTCCCCCGTGTCTTCAGCTTGGTCTTCAAGAATTCTTCGATTTGCTTGAGTCTTCAAAAACGCAGATCTTCAAACGTCTGAACTTCAAACCCATCCTGGTGGAAACTTTCTGCCAGCATGTATGCCAAAAGTGAAGCATATATCAACGATTTTATGAAATCGTTTCGCTAATACAGAGTTGAACTCGTTTCCTGGGTTGTAGCGAATTCGATTGTCGAATAGCTTCTTCATATCATTTCCTGACATATTTATCAAGCTCATTGGGTCAAATATTCTGAATTCAGCTTTACGTAGACCCCACAATGATCTAGTCTGAGGCTCTGAATCTGGCACATAAACAAGGACAGCTTCGCCAGTATGAACGTCCAGTTCCCAGTAGTGAAAACGCTTCAGCAAATTGAAAGGAACTGTTTCCAGAGCAATTTCATCCAGACATTCAGCAGGAGGATAGTGAATCTTTACGATTGGCTGCTTGGTATTTGGATCGATCTTTTTCTTGAATGTATACCTTGTACCAAGTGTTGGTTTGACATAATGATATTTCTTCAGTCGAATTTCTTCACGCATGACCTTTTTAAGAACATTTGCAAGTCCATCTTCGTAAGGATTTATCAACTGAAGCTGAGTGAGACGAACAATGTCATGCTTTGGCAACGTACTCAGTTTCTTCAGAGAACGTCGAAAATACTGAATACCATCAAGTCTCTTGATCATTAATCTTCCCTTGCTGACCTTCCAACTTTTTATAAGACCTGTATAGTCACCACCAACCCTGTATTTCTTGCACGTAACAAGAACAGGTTCAGGATTTTTTCCTTTGGGAAACCAGTTATCCCTTTCCCTGATGGGCATTTCCTTGTCAAAAGAGACACATTCGGATGTATCCTGAGGGAAAATGTCATTATAATTTGTCGATTCACGAACAGGGACAGGTTTTTCTTGTGATGAACCGGCAGGCACAGACGATTCTTGAGCAAGAGCAGGTTGAGAAGTAGATTCTGGTACGTAATTAAACGCTGGCCCTGACTCATCATCTGAAGAATCAGATGCGACAATACCCTCTTGTGGATAAGCTGGATAATCGGTATATTCTTCGTCTGGTTCAAGCTCTTCTTGTTCAACGTTAACATCATCATCATTATCAGCAGCTCCGAAATCAAAAGGTTCTTCAGGCGCATTACCGTCTTCGTTGACCGCAGATTGAAAGTATGACAAATTACAGTACGTGTAATCTACAGCTAGCGGTTTTGGTTGCCCTGGTTGCTCAATAATGTAATCCAAAACAAGAGTTGTTTCATTAATAGCAGAATTAGTTACATCATCGGGATTTACATATTCATCGCCCTCGGCGGAAACCCTAGGTGTTGATTCTAAGGCCGCTGGGCCTGTCTCCCCCGAAGCAATAGCTTGGGTTTCCAGCTGCAAAATCTTTGATCTCAACTCTTCATTTTCTTTTTCCAGACGAGAGATCCTGCCATCCTGAGCTTCAAAGATCGATGCTTGAGCTTCCATATCATGCTGCATCTTGTCAATCCGTGCCAGAAGTTCCTGAATGACTGTTGGATGAGGAGTGATCGGAGTTTCAGTTTTGGGGAGCTCAGAAGATGTAGAGGTGGAGGTACGAGAACGTCTAACTAGAGGATTCAGATCTGCAACATCAGAAGTGTCTCTAAACCTTTTTCCGCGGCTAGAGGATTCAGGACGTGGAGAAGGTGGCTGATAAGCATCGATCTCACGATCGAGATCCACCAACTCCGGATCCGCGAGATCTGGCTGAACTGGCGGTTGCTGAACCGGAGGTTGTTGAACTGGAGGCTGCTGTACTGGAGGCTGCGGGACTGGATGTTCAGGTGCTGGTGCATTGAATTGCTCACCAGGAAGAGGAACATAAGCAGGATCCACGATGTGACCGAAAAGAGCAACCTCACGTTCTGGTGCATGTCCCTGCCTGGCAAAGGTAGTACAAGTAGTGTATATCCTGGTGTTCATCGGTGTCTGCTTGAAAGTAAAGGACGCGACCACTGGAAGGTCGGGATGCAAATGATTTAGCAGCAACTGAGTAAACCGAGGATATAGAGCCCATTTTTCCCTTGCATCCAAGGCATTGTTGACAAAACCTCTGAAGATATAACCAGAGAAGTTGAAGGGTTTGTTGTAGATCAAGGCAAGAATAGCAGAGGCAGTCGAAAATTTCATTCCTTCAAGACCTGCCCTGCGACTGGATAAACAAACGATGACAATGTGAGCCAGATATCTCCAGACCTTCGTCATGTAGGTCTTCTTGTATTGATCAACTGGAATATCTTGATATCCAATCGATCTCATGCCTTGTGCAATTGCTCCAGGAGTGAACTGAGTGATCATGTCAGAATTATCATCAAACTCAAAGTAATCCCGAAGAAGCTGCTCGGAGAAGATAACTTGGCGGCCACAGACAGTAGAAATGATACGAGTATCCACTTCATCGTAGTTGACCACCGCGTTGTCCCAAAACTCAGTAATATGATTCGTCAAGATCCGAGTGTCAGCGGTGATAGCTTTGAGAATTCGAGAACGACGCAGAAACGCTATCATGGGTCGGTAAGGTCGTGAAGTCTCAACAGTTGTGTTCATGAACGCCACGATATTGTGACGTGGCTCCCAGAAATATTTGGTAACGTCGATCTCAGCGGATTGAGCAGCCGGAGCAGCTTGAGCAGGTTGTTGTTCAGCCATTTCTACAAAAGACAACAATAATACAACAAAACTCGAAATGCGTTAGCTTTAGTACCAAAAAATAACTCGTGTTTTGATTTTACAAGAGTTCTGCGACTTAACAGTTGTGTCGCAGAAAGACAATACGACATAATGAGTATGTCGTAAAAGGGCAATACGACACAAGTGTTGTGTCGTATGACACGTGTCACGCGGACAGCATTTCCCCTGCATTTAGCATTATTTGAGAAATTAATCTCAGATGCGACATAGTCACTGTGTCGTATGTTGTGTCGTATAAAAAGGGTACAACATAACTCATGTGTCGTATGTTGTGTCGTATATATATACGACGTAAACAGTTAGAATCAATACGACATAAAAAGGCCTAATCTATGCGACATAACGACTGTGTCGTATGTTATGTCGCAAAGATGAACATCAAACCCAAACCCAGATTCGATCGGTGACAAATTTTGGGGTTTTCAAAATCTATTCATACCCTAGGGTTCGCAATCAACAGGGGATCAATATTATGCAGTTTTCCAACCCTAGAAACCCCTTAACCTAAATAATTTGGGTTAAACCGTAACCCTAAAAACCGAAAACGGTACAATCAAATCTAAGGCCTAATAACAGTTAAAAACATGAATCGATCATACCTAAAGGTGTGCAAAGTGATGAGGAACAAGAATCATGCAACGAATCACGGTGAAAAGCCTTCAAAAAACGAATCCGAACGAAAAACGCTTGTGTCGCAAAATCGCCTTTGTGTCGTATGAGAATAGTTTTGAAAACGTAAATGGTTTATGTCATATGGATTGAATAGTTATACCAGACCCACATACGACATAATATACGACACAATGTACGACACAATTCTTGTGTCGTATAGATGGAATACGACACAATGCTTGTGTCGCACATAACACAAAGCAGATTTTGAAGACTTAAAAATTTGATTTCGAATCCGATTTCGATTTTGATTTTAGAATTTTCGCAAAGAAGATGATTTGTGACTTAAAAAAAATAAAATAAAAATAAAAATGAAAAAAAAATACAATTTAAATAATGTTAAAAAGATAAAACTAAATATAAACATAAAAGAAAAGAAACAAAGTCAACTAAAAGCGTAAAAGTCTTATAAAATCTTTTTGGTGATGGAGTTGAGATTCTGGTTAGGGATCATACCGAAATAACATGCAATTATTAGGAATAGTAAGTGTTATTTCGATTATCAGTATATTTGTCCACTTTAAATTTATGTGGCACATTTAAAACACCTTTTATAAAAATTATTTCAAGACGATTACCGATATTGTTTGTCCACTTAAGCATGTTACATCCGTGTCTGTGGAGTTAACCTTTTACTGTTAGTGTGAATAGTTCTCTGTGGCCCCCACCATTGATATACCCCTATAACCCAGACAATAACATAGTTTCCATATTTAGAAAGAATAAAGAAAGATCATTTTTAAGAATCAGGCTAGAGTTGACAGGTCAGTACGGAAGTACAGCAAAGCAACCTAACGTGATTCAAGTATAATCAAAACCAATCGCAGTCAAACTGAAGTTGGAGTTTCCCAAACAGCGACCTTGTTTAGTGTGATTTAGGATTAAGCAAAACCGATCGCAGTCAAACTGAATTTGGAGTTTCCCAAACAGCGACCTTATTCAGTATCTTCAAGTTTTTCAAGTACATTGACCTGTATTTGCTTAACCCCAAGTTTATACTAACTGTTACCAGTTATGTACTTACGTACAACAGAGACAACAACTAGCATAAACCCCCAAATGATTTCAGATAAAAGTTCCAAAGAAAGAAATATGTTAAGCTACGCTAAGGAATTAAGACATTTAGTCGTACATCACAAGGTGTTTACCACAAGATAGTAGACACGTATTTAAATGACTTCTTAATAACTCAGAGACCGGTGTGTATCATGCCTACCAGTACATCGCATGATGAAGACAATTTTCATAAAAACCGTTTTAAGTGTGTCAGATAAACCTACTGACACATCAAAGATAAACCTAAAATTCCATTTTGTGCATGTCACCCGATGTACTATCATATCCCAAGTTGTTTACAGACTCAACTTCAACGTCTAATTTTTTAAAAATGTAGCAACCATTGCATTTCTTTGATACTAACGAGTATAAAGAGTGGCGGTTGCCTTTTTTTTTTTTTTTCAACCAAAATAAAGCAAATAAACTGTACAGAAATTAAGTCACAAATTATTTCTTGAGATCAAGGGAAATCATCCCTATCATATCCACAAGTTCGTCGAAACGAGCACGCGAAAATGCTTTTGTGAATAAGTCGGCCTTTTGCTTAAGGGTATCTATGTGAATGAGGTCAATTAAGTGTTTCTCGTAGCAATCTCGTATGAAGTGAAACCTAATCTCTATGTGCTTGGTCTTAGAGTGTTGAACGGGATTGCGAACAATAGATATAGCAGCAGTATTATCAATATGAATAGGAGTCAAAGTAAGAAGTAACCCATAGTCACGCAATTGATGTTGAATCCACAAAATCTGTGAACAACAGCTTGCAGCAGCAATGTATTCAGCTTCCGCTGTTGAGGTGGAAACTGTGGTTTGCTTCTTACACTGCCAAGACACCAATCGAGAACCGAGATATTGGCATCCTCCTGTAGTTGACTTTTTATCCGAATTGCAGCCGCCATAATCAGAATCAGAATAGGTAGTGAGAGCGAAATTTTTCTCATTCGAGTACCATAGACCAAGTGATGGTCTATATTTGAGGTAACCAAAAATTCGCTTCACAGCCTTCATGTGAGAAACCTTGGGCTTTGCTTGATATCTGGAACAGATAGACACAGCAAACACAATATCTGGTCTGGATGCAGTGAGATACATCAGTGATCCTATCATAGAACGATAGTCCCGCTCCTTGCAATCTTCTTCGTGTTCAGCGGGTCCGAGTTTGTGATCAGTTTCAATGGGAGTACCATATGGCTTACAGTCATGGAGTTCATACCGAGTCAACATGTCATTGACATATTTGGACTGATGAATGTAGAAACCCTTGTCAGACTGCTCAACCTGTACACCTAGAAAGAACTTAAGTTCTCCCATGGCACTCATCTCAAACTCGGACTTCATAATCTTCTCGAAGTCTCTACACAAAGAATCATTTGTTTCCAAATATGATGTCGTCCACGTAAACCTGCACAAGTAACAAATCTTTTCCAACTCTTTTTATGAAGAGAGTGCTATCAATTTGGCCTCGTGAGAAGCCATTTCTCGTGAGATGATTTGCCAACCTCGCGTACCAAGCTCTTGGAGCTTGATGAAGACCATATAATGCCTTGCCTAACTTGCACACATAATCAGGATGGTTTTGATCTTCAAAACCAGGAGGTTGCAAGACATACACATCCTTCAGAACCTCTCCATACAGAAATGCGCTCTTGACATCGAGTTGATAAACCCGAAAACCTTTAAATGTCGCATAAGCCAGAAAAATGCGAATGGATTCCAATCTTGCAACTGGAGCAAACACATCATCATAGTCTAAACCCTCAATCTGAGTAGGACCTTGAACAACCAGCCGTGCCTTATTCCGAATAACTACGCCTCTGTTATCTTTCTTCACGCGATAAACCCAGCGAGTTCCAATTGGATCGACATCTTTGGGTAAAGGAACCAAATCCCAGACTTCAAGCTTCTTGAATTGATTCAGTTCTTCTTGCATAGCCTCAACCCAGTATGGATCTTTCAAAGCTTCAGCTATTTTCTTTGGTTCATGCTGAGACAAGAAGCATTCTTCCAATTCTTCTTCAACACAGGCAAAAGTGGCAGATGAAGATTCTTCACGGACTTCATTAGCAGCAGCTTGATGCCTAGTTAAAACACCTTGTTGAAGCTCACCAATGATATTTTCAGAGGGGTGAGAAGAATGAATTCTAAGCTGAGGAATCGGATCAGGCACAATGATCGAATCCAAATTTGACTGATCACCTCCTGGATTTTCAATTTCAACTGAGCTATCAGTGGCAGTACCCTCATTGTCAATTGGTATGACAATATCGGTTTCAGTTTGAGGATTAGATTCAGAAGCCACTTGATCAACATCGGAGGGATCGTCATCATTGACAATATTCTCAGGAGGTACTACTCTAGAATTGGAGATTGAGTCGTCAGAAGAAAGATCCAATCCATGAAGTAGAGACACCACCTGTTCTTCTTCACTAAATTTGGGAAGATTGAAAGAGTCCACCAACTTATCATACTCAAACAAGGACTCAGGTCCCTTGCCTTTTGGAGAATCAGTATATTTCATAAACCTTACTTCAAAATGTTCCTCTATTCTCCCAGTAGACTTGTTGAAAACTCTTTTATTCGGCGAGTTCATAGAATATCCCAAAAATAACCCATCGACTGCTTTTTCATCAAATTTGCCTACCGAGTCCTTAGTAATTAAGATTGTGCAAGGACACCCGAAAGGCTCAAGAAACTTCAAATTTGGTTTGCGATTATTCAGTAATTCATAACATGTTTTCTTTCGCTTTTTAACTATCGAAACCCTATTTAACACATAGCAGGCAGTGTTAACAGCTTCTGCCCAAAAAGTGGTAGGCAGATGCGCATCAGACAACATGGTTCTTGCTGTCTCAATGATTGTCCTATTCTTTCTTTCAGCTACTCCATTTTGCTGAGGAGTACGAGCAGCACTAAACTGATGAAAGATTCCCTTTCGAAGACAATACATTTCCAAGGTTCTGTTCTTGAATTCGGTTCCATTATCACTGCGCAGTTTCTTGATTTTCAGATTACACAGATTTTCCAGTCTGTCGAACAAGTAGGTTAAAGTATCAGCTGTTTCATCCTTTCCAGCCAAGAAATACACCCAAGAAAACCTTGAGTAATCATCAGTAACAACCAGACAGTATGATTTTCCTCTAATACTTTTCTTATTCACAGGACCGAACAAATCCATGTGAAGCAGTTCCAATGGAGATTCAATGGAGTTCACCTGCTTAGACTTATGGAACTTCTTGTGTTGTTTCCCTTTGAGACAGGAAACGCATTCATCATCTATTACGAATGTCTTTTTAGGCACACCTAACACAAGATCATTATTAACAAGATAATTCATTCTGCGAAAATGAATATGTCCCAATCGTCTGTGCCAAAGCAGTGAATCTTTAGAAGATGCTTTTGATAGCAAACAAGTATGCTCCTTGGTAACCACAGTTTGCATATCCAAAATGTACGAGTTGCGTACACGGGGTGTTCTCAGTAACACCCATTCCTCGGGAATAACAAATCCCATTTCAAAATTAAACATTCAACATCTGTAAATGCGGTAGTGAACTTCTTGTCGCATACTTGAGAAACACTGATCAGATTGTGTTGCAGTTCCTCGACATAGTTCACTTTATCAAAACTCACTTGCCCATTAGAAAGTGTACCCTGACCCGTTATGTTACCACCTGTATCTCCCGCAAAAGCAACATGTCCTCCGCGATATGGTTTAACATTTGACAGAAGAGACATGTCACCAGTCATGTGCCGTGAGCAGCCACTATCCACATACCATTTACTTCGTTGTATATGACCTGACTGCTACAGCACAACATAGAGAGAGAGTTAGTTAGAAATGGAGACCCAGGCCTTTACAGACTTGGGTACTCCAGAGACCTCATCAATAATAACTACATCAGTTAAAACTTTGTTTTTCAATAAATCAGGTGCAATTCCTGATGCAGTATTACTTGATGATGAGTCATTTAACGACTCTTTTGGTCTCCAAATTTTCACAGGAACAATAGTGGGTTGCTTGTTAACATTGTCAGGCTGTTTAACCAGAGGTTTACTAGGCCTAGCAGTATTAACTTTCGGGATAGAAGTATGAGAAAGTGAACCCTTCTTTGAAAATGATTTAACAGATGAATTTTTGTAAACAGAATTTCTGGGAACACCTTTTGAAAACTTCTTTCTCAAAAGCAACGGGCATTGATTAATCAAGTGACCTTGTTTCTTGCAGTAGAAACATGATCGTCTTTCCTTAAAGGTTCGGTCGTTACTGCCTAAAAATTGAGGTGAGACAGGTAACTTATGTGAGCATGTTGATGTGGATGCCTCAGAATGTGAAACAGAAGATTTGACAGAATTCTTGATTGATTTGTCATTAGTATTCTTTAAATCTTTCTTTTTAAGTTCAGCCTGAACCTTAGCATTCCTTTGAAAAGTTTCATCATCTATCTCAGGAGTAATAATGTGATGTTCAGGCTTAATGTTTTTCTTTTCACATTGAGACACAAACTTACTAGGAACATCCTCAACCTCAACCTCTTCTTCAATAGTTTTTAAGGGAGCAGGCTGAAAACTACCAAAGGGAGTGAACTTGACAGTTCCTAAGGGGGTAAACTTAACAGGTTCAAAAGGCTTCACTGGTTCAGCCTTAATTATCTTAGGTTTCTTCTTATCATGGTTTACCTCTATGTTAGCTTGATAGAATTCAGGCAACTTAAAAGTATTCAAACTAACAGGTTCATTTACAGGCATATCTACTTTCTTAACAACAGGTTCATTAACTGATATTTCAACGGGCTTTGCATCTACTAAAGAAGTAGGCACAAAATCTTTAATTTCATCCTTAGACGGTCTACACAAATTCACATCTAAAGACGGAGGCGGTTGATGATGATAACCATAACCGGACTTATCTTTAGAATTAGTTCTACCCGTCTGTAGGATCTCAGTAAAGACCATGGCTGAAGTGTTGATATTCTTGAGTTTCCGTTTGTAATCAACAGCTTTGGCTTGGGAGGCAGCCAATTCTTTTTTTAAATGAGAAATCATTTTTAAGTAACTGTCAATTTCATCCTGATTGCTGAAAATTAGAGCTTTCAGCTCCTTTTTATCTTCAATAAGTTGATTAATATTACTATCAAAGAGTTTCTCATTATTTTTCAAAACTTTGTTTGCCTCCATCAAATTCAAGATATCTGACTTCAAGTTGTCATTATGTTCCATAAGCCTATTTACTTTACCAGTTAAACTAATACATGAATTACAAGTAAATGGAGCAAATTGTACCTCATTGTTGATGGCCATGAAACATTGCTCGTGATCTTCAGATGCAGAAAAATCATAAGCATCTCCATCCTCAATCAACAATGCAGCCTTAGCAGTAGTATGCTCAATCTGTTTTGGAGCAACAGATGGTTTTGTGAAACCCGAAGCAGGCTGTCGTCCTTTCTCACATTCGTGGGCAAAGTGTCCAAGATTCTGACACTTATAACACTTGATTTTGCTTTTATCGAATCCCATAGGTGTTCGGTCAGCTGCATCTTCAAGAGATCTCTTTCCCGTTCTTCTTAGATAGTTTTTGGCTCTACGAGTGAGCATAGCCATATTCCATCTAATGTCATTCCTTTCTAACTCATCGGGATCAACCTGATTGAAGTCTTCATCAGTCAGCTCCAATGTACTGACTCTTTTAGAAAGAAAGTCTTCATATGATGACAAGAAAGCAGTAAACATGGCTGCATGTTCATCGGTGGTTGCTGAAGAAGGAACAGATGACGATGAACATGTTCTACTTGAAGAAGCATTATAAGCTGGTAGGGCTGAAAAAGTTCCTACAGTAGGATTACTGTAAGAAGAGGATCTCTGAGAATTTGGCTCAACTGAGATGAAAGCAGTTCCACCATTACTTGATTCTGATGCACGAGCAGTAGATCTTGTTTCTTTCTTTTGAATATCCAATGCACCAGCTTCAAGTTTTCCAATGAGATCATCCAGTGACAATTGCATTGTCTTTGGATCGCTTTCTAATAATAAAACTCGTGTTTCCCAACTTGGTGGTAGAGCAGCCAAAGCCTTTTTGTTAATCTCAGAATTTTTTAAATTATATCCTCCAGCTTGCAGTTCATTTACTGTGCGTGTAAATCTGCAAAGCATGTCTCTGACGGTTTCATTCTTCAGGATATAGAAATAATCAAATTGAGTTTTGACTAATTCCAATTTGCTCTCGATGTACTCAGTGTTACCACAAAATCTCTTCTCAATTGCAATCCAAAGATCATAAGCAATAGTTTGTGGAAACATATCCAAAACGTCAGTTGGAAGTGACATAGTAATAGCAGAATGAGTCTTGCGTTCAATTTCCCATGCTTTTCGTTCTTCGGGAGTGTATGAACGAACGGGTTTGGGTGGAGGAACACCCATATGTTCTCCAAGAGCAACAGGAGCAACATATCGTTCAAGAAGAGCCAACTCCATATCAGGATCAGTGAATAATACAAACGACCTAAAACGTTGTTTCCATGCTCGAAATTCCATACCCGGTGCAAAATAAGGAGGTTTATTTGCACTACCGATTGAAGCATTATGTTGTAAAACTGCATCAACGCTTTGAAGAGACATGTTTAAAATCTGCAAAAAGGATCAGAAAATACACAACAAACAAACTGATTTTTGTCTAAGTCTGAAATAATGCGACACAGTGTTGTGTCGCATATGGTCAATACGACACAGACGTTGTGTCGCAGACGGTCAATACGACACAGATGTTGTGTCGCTGAAGTTAATCAGACAGAAGACAAAAATGCGACACAACCGTTATGTCGTAGGTTATGTCGCAACTTGTGTCGCAGACCAGTCAAGGTCAAAATAAGTTGTGTCGTAGGCTTATGTCGCACGTTATGTCGCAGACAATTTAATGTCGTAAAGCTGTGTCGTATGAACAGTGTTTACGACACAAGTATTGTGTCGCAAAAATGCACGTGCAGACAGTCTTGAGCCCACAAAAATTTCAATTTTCAACACACATCATTACCTACTACACCATGCTTCATATCAGACTGAAAAACAACTTTTGAAGCAAAATAATCACCAACTTTTTTACCAACCAAATCTAAAAAGTTTGACAAACACCTTTTCTTTGAAGATCAAACACCAAAATGGATTAAACTAGTACTTTTTGACCAAGAACACCAAGAACACTAAGATTAAAAATATCACTTTTAAACCAAAATCTTGCAAAAACTAACTCGAAACCGCAACTCAAAAGTATGCGGCTCTGATACCAATTGTAGGTTCCACTTATACGGACCAAATCGAGTAGTTTTACTTGTGTATTAAAGCGGAAATCAAACACACAAATATATGCAAGATTAACACACTAAAATAACCAAAACACAAAGTGTATGTTTATATATATGAAATGCTAGCAACAATACATACACTTGGACACAAACACACAAAGATCAAATAACACAGAGAGTATTCTGTGATAATAAAAGTGTTATGTGTGTGTAAAATGTCTTAGCAAAACAGAAGCTGGCGAGCTTCTATTTATAGCCTTATCCAGACGTTATGCGACACAAGCCTTGTGTCGCATAGAATGTTTCTGCGACACAATCCTTGTGTCGCATGGAATGGCTCTGCGACACAATCCTTGTGTCGCATGGAATGGTTCTGCGACACAATGCTTGTGTCGCATGATTACAAAAATTGTAATTAAACTAAGTCTAAAACTATTTAGTACGTAATTACAATATCGACACGATTACAGACCGAGACCCACTGACAGACACACATAGATGTACCAACATTTCTTTTTGTCGGTTATTTCGTTTATTCAATTACAGTATAATTTTTTCGATTTATATGCTCACCCTGATTGATAACACCCATAAAAAGAAGGAAAATAGCTCAAAAAGGTAACGTAAGATTCAAAAATTTTCAAAAAAGGGAATATCACTTTTCCAATCGCCCAAAAAGGACCCTTAGTTTTAATTTTTACCCAAAAAGGATTATTTTGTCAAAAAAGTTAAATTAAAGGGGATATCAGCGTGTCGATTTTTTATTTTTTTAAAATTAAGGTCGGTTAAAGGTGATGTGCATCATTTATAAACACTTTATAACACCAATTAAAGTTTGAAACATTCGGGGATCATGAGCAAGCCGCCTAGGGTTCCAAAATTGAAGTGACAAATACGTATCCAAAATATGGCGATTCGTGAAATTAAAGGTTTCTTGTGTGTTGATGATGCAACGATGTCAACCTCTTAAACTCATAATAACTCATGCAAGTCGTTTCAAGAGTCAATTTTAAAAAAATAAAAAATCGAACGGCTGATATTCCCCTTAATTTAAGTTTTTTGACACAATAATCCTTTTGGGCACAAATTAAAACTAAGGGTCCTTTTTGGGGATGAAAAAAGTGATATCTCTTTATTGGAAAATTTTGAATCTTACATTACCTTTTTGGGCTATTTGTCAAAAAAAACTTAATATGATGTAATTTATGGATTTGTATGCATAACCCTTATAAGGGGGAATCTAAAGACACCCCCTGAAGTCTGGATCTACCCCCTGGCCCACCATTTCGGTATACTTTTATTTAAATTTGATCCAGTTCAGTACAGAATCAGTTTCAGTTTTAGACTAAACAGAAGGCTGAGATGGAGTATACCTAAAAAATAAAATAAAAAAGGATGGGCCAGGGGTAGGAGCAGGAAAAAAGGGTGGGCCAGGGGTAGTTTTAATAGCCCCCTTATAAACTTGCTTAATTACAATAATACCACAATCATCATCCAATTGAATCTCATCTCCATTTTTGCTTATAAGAGTACTCACTTTCCTCTTCCCCTAAAAACCGACTCTCCACAGATCCCTACTGCCATATATATACAGATAGATATATACACTCGAGAAGAGAGTGTTCGTTACGTAATGTTAGTTTAGAGAGAGATAAGACAAAAATCATCGTTGTTAATTCCATATCTTTCAATTTCTAGGGTTTCAAATTCAATCGCAGTTTACAAATTCAAACAAATGACCGAACAAGAAGAAAATCAAGATCTAGTAGGCACATATTTTTTGGAATTATGGAGATTAAAGTCCAAAAGATCATTACCTGCGAAAGATGAAAGTAATGATGTTGTTGAAATGATGAATTTAGATAAAAAAGAAGAAGATTTAAAAGATGAAGATGAAGATTTGGATTCAGATGAAATGGAATTGGAACCGAGTGAATTGGATACATTAAAAAGTTCGAGTGGGTTTTCAATTGTGTTACCAGATAAACTATCAGTTAAGTATCCAAGAGTGAATTTACATGGACATGATGTTGGTGTTGTTCAAGCTAATCATCCTGCACCTCTTAAACGTCTCGTTTATTACTTTGAGATTACTGTTAAAGATGCTGGTGCTAAAGGTCAAATTTCTATTGGCTTTACTCCCAATGCTGTCAATTTGCATAGGCAACCTGGGTACGTCGTTGTTTCTTATTCAATTTCATATACTTGATCATCATGTGCTAATTCTTTGTAACTGCTATGATTTTTGATGATTCTTGAAGTTCATATATGGTACTAGTATCGTTTTATTAGATTTTCGTGAACCCAGTTGATTAAAATTGTAATATAATAACGATACCTGGGTATAAACTCATCGTGTTATCTTTAGGGCAAATTTCAGATATAGGGAATGGATATTCCAAATGTTATCAATGTAGGTGATTAAAGATTGTGGATTGTAAGTTCAATATGTGTATATGTAAGATGTTTACAGGTTGTTATGGTTATAATATGTGATTCTCACTGAATAGTACAGTAATCTATACCGAAATGAGAATTCATTTTTCTGCCCCTTATTGATAATGTTGACAGGTGGGAAGCAAACACTTTTGGATATCACGGGGATGATGGGCTTCTTTATCATGGACAAGGGAGAGGAGAAGCATTTGGCCCAACTTTTACCACAGGTGATACGGTTGGTGCTGGTATTAACTACGCTTCACAGAAGATATTTTTCACGTAAGATTCTTTCTATATTTTCTTTTAGTCTGGTCTTTCTGTCATAAATTTTGTAAGGAATGTGTTTATTTTGTTGACGCCAGGAAAAATGGTCAACCGGTTGGATATCTAATAGATAAAGATGTCAAAGGTCGCTTATATCCTACAATTGGTGTTCACAGTCAAAATGAGGAGTAAGTTTCTGCTTCCTCCAAGTACCTAACTTTTTGACAAGTTTTGGATGTACCATAGATTTTTCCCTTGTTTAAAACAATTTGTTGTATCCTCAAAATCATTGATATTGATATTGCAGGGTGACTGTTAACTTCGGGAAAACTCAATTTATGTTTGACATCGAGGTAACAAATGATATTCAATATTTTTTTAGCTTTTACTGTTATGTTTGTGTGTCTAGTACAAATAGTTGTAGGGGTGTTATGGCCAGTTATCTTAGGCTTGATTATACTTTCTGTAACTAAACTTATGGCTGCATGCTTTCTTCAACATTCTTCCATGTCATCCTCGTTCTTCATGCCTCGATATCTATTTATAAGGAGAATTGTGAATCAGAGATGATGGAATTAGTCTAGAGCCAATGATATCTCATTTTAACAGAAGTACGATAATAGGTGGTCGTAGTAAATGGATATTATAAAATGAAAAAATAAATAACTTTTTTTTTTATTTCTAACAAATCTTGATACGTAAAAGTAAGTTAATTTCTACATTTCTTTATTGGGCATCACCCTTAGGGCTGTAAATCATTAATAACTTTTAGTTGTTTAGTAGTTCTATGTATGGGGAATGCTTGGTTGCTGCGCATGGTAGTCACGCATATCTGACTCCCCACCTCCTTTTATACTCCGATCTGAAAAATACCCCACATAAGAGTCCCTCATTAATATTTATATATATATAATAAAAAGAGTTGATGAAGCCCGGACACCTGATAAAGTGCGATGTTTGGCATATCAGCGAATATAATCCCTTACATGTAGACCAACAACGGGGGTTTACTATGTTCAAATAATAAAAATACAATGTATTGGTTAACTCTATAAATAGATCATGTTGTGATAGAAGTACTGCACATTAGTCATCCAGTTCCTTTAAATAATACCTTGCTCGAATAGTTCAGAAAGTCAAACTATGGAAACATATATCAGATGTATCTTGCTCACTTATCAAAGAAATCTTAAAATTTTATTTTGCATTATTTTTTGGGTCTTTAAACCATTTAGATATTCTAATTGTTCAATACTCTATCTTTAAATAACACCATACTACCAAAGTGGCAATTTCTTAATAATAAGATCAAGTGTGATAGCAGATAACCTTGCATGCTTACCGTGTATTTTTTACTTGCATTATTATTAAATAGCTGTATTTACGCTGTTGCTATAATATGTTCACCACATCTTTCTGTGTTTGTATTGGTGAACAGGCATATGAATCAACCGAAAGGGCAAAGCAACACGTGCATATTGAAAAAATAAGCATTCCACAAACATCCAGTTATGGGTATGTATCTTACAACGCTGTTTCTCCTCTGAATTAAGGTTGCTCCGTATAAATGTTTGGATTGGAACTTTTCTCTATTTTGTCCAACCTCAGTTCACACATGCTTCACTGTAAATCTTCTTCTCATACTGCATATCAGTTACATAGTTGCTGTTGATAGCCAGACTTGCTAGAAGACATTGCATTCTTTTAATCTTGTGTTTCTGTTCTTCAAATCTGGGATTCTGCCTTCTTCTTTTTTTGTATATATTTTCTCAATTTTTTCTCCATTGTATCAAGAAGTGAAGGGAGTCATTGGATGTAATTGATTTATTGAATTGTTTAAGGGCTACTTTGTCGATATGCTGTAAGGGTTTTAGTAGTCATACATTAATGTGCTAGGAGCTCATTGCAGAACCTTGTCATGATCTTTCCAACTGTTAGAAGTTCATTTGCACATTTGTCTGTTTTGATAAATGATGAAGGCTTGGATACTTATCGTATCTTTTAAACATTTATCTCTTCTCCTGCTTTGCTGTGCTCGTGTTCTTAGAATGTCAATTTCTGCCTCTATGTTGAGCATTTACATGCACTAGTTGGTAATCTGGTTCTAAAATGGTTATAACTATTTTGCTTGTATCAGAGTTGTTCGTTCCTACTTACAGCATTATGGTTATGCGGAAACTCTTGAGGTCTTTGATCAGGCTACGCAAGAATCTATTCCTCCTATTACCGGTTTTCATGCTAACGGCTTCAACGAGCATGATAAGTATCAATTAGACGAAAGAAAAACCCTTCGAAAGGTATGTCAATGTATTAAAAGAAAGTGTCTAATTTGTTTCAAGATTTTTATTGAATCTTGTAACGTTTGAGGGGAGAGGAAGATGTGCTTGTGGGTTTCGTTAGGTTGGTGTGAGAACCTCGCAACATGATGCCTAGGGTTAACATTTAAAATTTTTCATTTGCAGTCCTTTTTTTCAAAATGAGAAATCTTGTTAAGTGTCAGCAACCTTTTATAACACATTTTATGAACCCGATAAAAATCGTAAGTACTACAGATAGAGACTAAGACGACATCAAATGATACTGGAAATTAACCGACCCTAAGATTCTATGTGATATGTATTTTCATTTCATGCTTCCCAACTATGCTTCAAATAATATTTGAATCTTGAACAAAGAATAAAGGTTCTTTAGTCTTTACTTCTGTACTGTTTTCAGAGGGACACTTCGAATATTTGTACATCAGAAGTATTGTATAGTATTCTTTTTGCTCTTTAATGCCTTCTAATACTTGTAGATAGGGGTGAGCATAAAACCGATTTAACCAAACCATAACCGAATAACTGAACCGATATAACCGAACCATTTACTAAACCGACGGTTCGGTTTCTAAAATTTGAAATAACCGAAATTGGCGGTTCGGTTATGGTTATTAGTTAGAAACCGAATCGATTTAACCGAAATTAACCGAACCGCTAATATTTACCTATATATAATATTTACTGTTATATTAGTACTGAAACTTAATATATATGATTAATTAATATTTCAATTCTAATTTTAATAAAGTATATAAACAAGATTTTTCAATGTATGACATCAGGCATACATTTAGATATTTGGCATACTCGTAGATGGGCCAACTGGGCTAGACTAAGAAAATTAAAAATAAAATACATTACCAGACTATCAGTATTTCTATAGCAGGTTTTAATTGTATGTATAATGGGCTTTTAACCTTACTAGTAAATCATTTGTTTAGGGTTTGTTCACTTGTCTCTCCTCTGTAACAATAGCACACCCATCTCTCATTCTCTGTTCTTCTCCAACGTGAAAACTTTAAAACAGATGTTTAAGTTTAAGATATCAAGCCCTACTCAATTAAAGGTTCTCCAGTAAAAATCTTCCCTTAACACGATTTTAGTTTTGGGTTAACCGACGGTTAACCAATAACCGACCCACGATATGTCAAAAAACCGATTAACCATAACCGAATTAACTATTAACTGAGAGTTCGGTTTTGGGTTCGGTTTTAGGTCATAACCAACCCAAACTGACCCATACTCACCCCTACTTGTAGAGGATTCATATAGTGCTTTCCTTATTTAATTATTGCAGTATGCTTATAGTAGCTGATACTCTTGAGGTTATGTAATCAATCATATGTAGATGTGGCCATGTCGAGCCATTTACTTATGAATGGGTCGATTTGGGCATCATCTTATCTCAAACGGGTCAAAGTCGCTCAAAGTCTATATGTAATGCATACCAACTCCAATCATTTTATTTGAAGTTAGATTATCACTATAATATATCATTTATGTAATACTGTAGTAAATATCTCATTAAATATTTGTTAATAAATGAAACTATGGACAAAAAGTTTTTGCAGAACAACATAACATGGCCCAGCCGGCCAGCCCATTTTAAGCTGGTATTATAAACAACCTGTCTGACCAGCCCATCCTGCCACCTCTAATCATATGCTTTAGTCTTCTGGTCTTTATATATATACCATTATATATTACCTTCAGTAAGTTGTTTTTTGGAATTGCATGACTTAACTCATATATTGTGTTCGTCTTTGTCTTTTGAAGCTAATAAAGGATGGTCAAATTGATGACGCATTTGGTAATCTACGCAAGTTGTATCCACAGATTGTTCAGGTGAACAGCCTAATGCATTTAACACTGCTGTTTTTGTGTAGCTTAATTGTTTATACTGAAAAATTGAATGCAAGCAGCGGCTTACACACCCTTCCGTGTGCAGTGCACTAAATGACATTGTTTTGAATTTCTCGTTACAACACTGTAACATTGTGGCTCTTAAAAGACGTAACATTTTTCTTGTTTATTTAGGGTTTATATATAGTAGGCTTTACTTTTGGGTTACTTTTTTTATCACCTAGTTTTCTAAGATAGAAGGGATTACTACATTGACTGTGACCTTATTAACTGCAAAATGTTACTACATTGCCTGCAGTTTTCATTATAACATTTAGTTGCAGATATCCTCATAAGGATCTCTACTTCCTCCATTTGCAAATCTACTAATCAGATATACTATTTTAATTTTTTTTTGGTTCTTGTATTATGTAGAGCCTCATGATTTTCTTCTCCCTGCAGGATGATACATCAGCCATCTGTCTGATGCTACACTGTCAAAAGTTCATTGAACTAGTTCGGGTAAATGATTCCTTTCCCCTGTCAGTTATTTATAAGGTTTACAACACACATTTGTATTTTCTGTTACTTATATGTGAGGGCTGGTTCTGTTTTTATATGGTTATTCTGTATATTAAGATTCTGTTTCATTAAAATCGTGGAAGATTTGCTTGGAATGCTCAATCATTTAATCTGAGATGAATATGATACACATGTAACCGAATGTATCTGCTTGTGGATATATTATTTGTATTCAGGTTGGACATCTGGAGGAAGCTGTGAATTACGGGAGGGCTCATTTTCAGAAATTTCATAGCTTAAAAGGTTATGACGATCTTGTTATGGTAATCACCACACCTAAAACCTTAACTTCATCGATGATTTATTTAGCCATTCTATGTTTCTGAGTTGGTGTTAAACATGCATAAAACCGAGGTCCATGCCCCCAAGTTTGACAAGAGGGTCTAGTCTAAGCAATTTCTAGAGTTGGAAACTTCAACTTATTCATGTTTAAATAGGTCAAGAATTGATATAGCCATATACTTAATATAAAAAAAGCTAGGATTTAATTGTGTTGGCTAGAAGTTTATAGGTCCCAACTGGTTTAAAATTCACCTAATGACGTGCTTACAAAATTAGAACCTCTTAATTTTTTTATTTTATTTTTAATTGATAACTGTTCTAAGAATAGCGTATGTGATCATATCCGATGTATTAGCGAAATCAATTTTTCTATGAAATTAGACTGACACAAAAAGTTTCAGTGGTCACTTCAGTCTGTCTTTACTGATCACCAACCGAGACCCTCTTATCTTGTTGGTAGCAACCAGCTGTGGTATTTTACTACATTTACTTATGACTGAGTCCATTCTGGCTATGTTTCTATATGACATGTCAAACATGTAAATAAAATAGTGTAAAAGGAAACAACAGGTAAAATGTTGGTCTAAGTGTAAATCCTCGTAAATCATTTTCTTCTAAAGATACGAATATTGTTGAAATAATATGATTTTTGTGGGACTAGTTTAAAATTGGGCAAAATGTGTTTGAGTCAACAAGACCTGGGCTGGACCTTTTTGACATATACGAAAACATTTAATCTTTTTACCCTTCACTGAACGTTCCCATTTTGTCCACCCTAGTAGCAACTATCTGAGGAAAGACTCGTTTTTTAGTGGTTGAAAATGGGATAATTATCATGGATGATCTGATGTGTAGGACACTGCTGCTTTGTTGGCATACCAAGAGCCAAAGGGGTCATCAGTGGGATATCTATTGGAGGAGTCACAGAGAGAAAACGTTGCTGATGCAGTAAACGCCATGATATTATCAACAAATCCAAACCTGAAAGATAAAAGAAGTTGCTTGCATTCTTATCTGGAGAGGCTACTGAAGCAGCTAACTGCATGTTTTTTAGAGAAAAGGTTACTCAACGGAAATCAAGGGGAAGCTTTCCATCTGAAAAAACAACTTCTCGCTAAGAACGCTTAGTTGTTTTAGAGAACACAACTGATTCTTTCATTCTCACCCGCTGTCGATATCTCCTATTTTCTGTTATTTTCGCATGAAATGTTTCCTTTGTAAAACTAAATCAAAGCAGTAGCATGTACATTTTCTGATGGTTTTTACTGGTTCAAGTAATGCGTTTCTACTGAAAACAATTAAAGTTCGAAACCATATAAAACTTGTTAGGAAGCATTTGTGTTTTTTCTATTTTCATATTGAGCCATATGAAAGTATGATCGTCTCGAGGAGTGGTGACACCAATGATTAAAAAGTGGGGGAGTGGAAGCAGCGTTGTGCGCCGGATGCTGCTTAGAACGCCTTCCAGAATGCTTCCTAGGAGTGACAGAATGCCTTCCACTCCGTATGCTCTTAGTTAAGTACACAATTAGAATGGCTCTGAAGTAACCTCTTTCCCGATCATTTAGCCACATCATGTTCAAAGCTACGTTAGTGCTTTTATAAGTTCAACTAATGGATTATGGTTTTGAACCATCTTGAATTAAATTTCACAATGGTTGCGGCGTTGGTAAAATGGTTGAGAGCTAGAAGACATACTCCCTTGCTATCAATTTTGGAGGAGGTATGAATAGTGATTTTAGAACCTTCTACGTAGCTACTGTGTATATAGGTCTGAGTTTTTGACTTTTCGTGGTATTAGCCTCCTACTGTGTATATAGGTCTGAGTTTTTGACTTTTCGTTTGATGTGAGTTTGTTGACTTTTTATTAGACCAAAGATGTTTTTTTTTTTTTTTTTAATACGTGACTAGCAATTAAAGTATTACTTTTATAATAATAATGGGATGGGATGTAGCTTTATCAAAACATGAGTTTTCTTTAGGATAAAAGTAATGATAGTGTCAACCATGTTTTTAAGGACTGTTGTAGTATATTTATCTTTTCAAATTATAATTTAAAACATTAGAATGTATTGTTCAAATCAAATTAAGTGTTTTTTTACACATGTAACAAATTATAATGATTACACTTAATGAATAATCAAGAGTCTATTTTTTTTTTTTTAAATTGTGGATACATATAAAATAAGATAATATTGAAACTTTTAAACTAAATGAATCCGTGTTAGAATTATCCGTTGAAACAATTTTTGTAAAGCTTTTTTAAATTTGTTCGGAAGTAAGTACTTATATGGGACAAAATCTAAGATATGAAAATGAACACTAATATTGAGACGAACAAAAATAGATGATGACATCTTACGTAGTGTAGTAACTTAATCCCGACGCGAAGTGCGGGCAACTAAAATCCTAGTTGAGGTCAAAAGATATACAGCATTTACGCATGTTGAAACAGATCATATCAAGTTGGCCTGTAAATATTGTCGTTCATTTATAACAAAAAATACAGAGCAATAAGAGTTTGAAACTGCTGTATACATCGAAAAGAAAATACAACAGGTGCATTATATTAAAACGAACCACCCAGTACTATAAACGCCTCCAGTAACTTCAATTATCATATCTATATCTTGTAACATCTAACAAAGCAACCTCCAAATTTGTACTGATAAAAGATTATATGAACTCACATGCATTAAAGTACAGATCAGATGATTTTCAACCCGTTCGACACTTGTGATATGGTCCCTTTTCAGGTTTTGTTTTAGTTGGCTCATTATTCACTCTAAAAAGTTGATATTGCCACCTATACTTGTACTGCAGCAACCTGCAATAAGTTATAACAGGTAAAATTTTCCACCGCTAGTTTATTCCCATTTTGGAAAAAACATCAAAAGAAAAAAAAAATTGAGCAACAAATTACAGTTTCCAACCCAAAACAAGACACATCATGGTGATTGCTTGGCCAATGCTCAAAAACAGTTGTATGTCAATCTGAACACAAGAATTTCATACTGAATAACGTACTACAACGCATTCATAAGTCGTCTGCATTATTGAAATTTAACACAAGAAAAATAAAATTGCCGGCATCTTAATAGAAAGTTTAAGCAGATGCAGTCTTCTTTTGCTGGAAGATAACAGCATAGATTGGTACTCCAACACCGATGCTGAATGCAGTGAAAACACTAAGACTCATGGTCAATTTCTGGCTTTTCATCCTGTCCAAGTTGTACATGTGCTTTGAGTGCAAGTAGGCTGGTTCATCGTGACCATGTCCTCCCATTCTCTTTGCTCCAGTTGAATGAAACCCTCGTTGAGCTGAAATATCAACACTACTTAAGTTCCCATGACCATGACAGATACAAATGTGATGAATGCACTTTGCATGTTTGTACAGTCGTTATTATATAAACCAAATTTATTGATCTCAAAGAACTAGAAAGCAGAGTCAGAACACTGCATGGTAGGGCGGTTGAGCAAAGAGTCAAAACGAGTAATATTGGGGGCATCAGTGGTTGAGATGGATTGACCCGGAAAGCATCTTAACCAAATCTTTTATACTCTTTAAGATTACTATTAATTAATAATTTAATATGCTAACATAATTAAGGAAATTATATTGTTTCCAGAATAATCCAAATATTATAATAAGCATCAATTTACATGTTGATAATCAATCCCTTTGCCCTATTTTTACTGTCAACTTATTTTAAATTGCCCATTTTGACCCATTAAAAATGGTTAATAATCCAAATAGACTCTACTAAAAACCACCAATTATATTCGCTAAAATGCAAAAGAAAAATAGAAACGGAAGTGTATTCACTTAGCATACTTTAATGTGCGTTTTTTTCTTCTGAATTTTAGCAAGTATAGTAGTTAGTTTGTTACGGAACAACAAGTATGATGGCTAGAAAACTAATCATTACATCTAATCATCTACGTGAGTATATGTAATGTATGTACAAGTCTATGTGTATGTATATGTCCATGTAATCATGTAATATGTATATGTATATGTTACATAATTCACAGAGAAGTTAAGTGAGGTCGTTGATGCCTAAAGTAAGAGAGCAATACTGTAACCATTTGGGTAAGTGAAGATTCTATAAGAAGGAACAGCACATACATGATATTTAGGAAGATAGGATTGGATGTAGAGAGTATTAAACACTCACAAATCCCCGTACATAGCAGCAGAACCTTGGTTTAAAAAGGCGATAGGCGCTCCGAGGCGCCAAGGGCTCGAAAGCCAAGGCGCCAGGCGCCAGGCGCTAAGGCGAGAGCCTCACGTAAATACTATTATTATAATTTAAATTTATAAATATTATATATATGTGTTTATCACTTCATCTTGCAATTTAAAAATCATGTCATTTTCATTCTACTCTGTGCTAACCTCTGTTTGTTGTTCTTTATACTTGGTATTTCACAGGAAGATAGAACATATGTTGAAATAATGGCATCTAAACTCCAAGTTCATGTATGAGATAATGAAAATGGGCTAATACAACTTCTGAGATAACAAGAAGTCAAGAACCCATCAGTTTTTCCACTAGTTACACAAGGCGCCCAAGGTACCGCCTCACACCGCCTGGCGCCTAGGCACCGCCTAGCAGCGCCTCATGACCAAGAATCACCTAGAGTAGAAACAAGGCGCTATGCCTAGTGCCTCATGACCAAGTATCGCCTAGAGTAGAAACAAGGCGCTATGCCTAGGCACCGCCTAGGCGCGCTTATTTAAACCAAGAGCAGAACCAGTAGGTATTGCGCTTCAATTTCAAAATATAAGGCAATTATTTAAACGAAGTAGATCTCAGCCGGTTTAAATTTTAGGTTCTTCGGTTTGTGATGCTCGATTAGGGTTAGAAGTAGTTCCCTATTACTTTGAAACTCGGATATTGATATGACTGAATATTTTTTTTTAAATAGTATAATTTGATTATATCGTTCATCTTGTAAATGTTGAAATTATTGTGTAACTACTTTCTGTACTATTTATATACAGTAATTAAGCTACATTTACTGTTGCTCTTCATCTTCTTCCTCTTCTGGTCTGATTTCATCTCCATCATAGTCATTTTCTGACATAAATGAGTTTGTGAGTTGACTCGACTCAGTCCAAGTCAATCAATAACTCGCAAGTCAATTTATGAATCAAGTAAAAATATGAGTTGAGTTACAAGTCACTTCGTTTTAGGTGTAATTTGACTCCACTCATACTAGTTGACTTGTGGCTCGTATGAGTTCAACAACTATAATCCTAAAATAATAAAAATTCTCTAACCCTTCCATTTTGCAATTTTCATCTATCAAACACAAGTTCGTACATCAACATTGTTTCTTAGATCCAGCCTACTGAGCACTGATTTAAATTTCTATCAAATATAGTTGCTCTCATACCAATATAATTTATTGACAGGCACATGCATATGCATATGTTGAGCTTGACAAATAAATGTTATTATATACCAAGCAGAATCTATTAATTAACATAACAGTAGTCAAATTATACAGTTCTAATTTATATGTCTTCTTCCCATGTTTTCAACAACATTGAGGGCTCAGTAAGCAATCAGATTTTGTCATGCTATTTCAAGTCATTTTAATGAAATTGCCTACAAATATCAACTCCCTTATATCGGGAATATCACCGAAGAATTTGATTCATTCACCAAACATATGTTATAGCATACTTGTCCCATGAGCATTGGTTTTTGTATAGTGTGGTGTTTGAATCAAATTCTGGTGTATATATCAACTCCCTTATGGCCTTATCTAAATGATTTGAAACAACTAAAAGCAATTACGCCTATATATTCTGATATATTTACAAGAGATGATTATTACAGAGCCTTTTCTTTTTTTCATTATACAGCTTAAAGAGATATATAACATACCATATAGCATGCGTTTATGCGTATAAATCACAAAAACATGTATTAAAATCAGCTTCCTACATTTATTGTTCAGCTAGAAAAGCCTGCACCATCTCACTCTTAATCTAACTTAGTAGTTGACACATTTAATTGAGACATAAGAATGGCATACATGGGAGGAAAATCTTTATCACTTACATACTGTTCAGGATTGCATACTTACATGTTAACATCGATTTTAAACCTTTATTCAACCAACAAATCAGCAAGAATAGTAGAAACTGGATGAACACTGACCTTATAAACCAAAACTTCATGGATGAAAAATATGTACAAAAATGACATTTTCATAAACAATTAGAAACTTATAGCTAACATTAGTTGGGTGCTAGTTCATCATCATTTAATCATGTTTACAACTACTAAAAAAATACGTAGAAGCAAATTATATTTGTAAAAAAAGGATCAAATAAGAACATAAATTATCGATAAGAACCTTAAGAACTAATCTACCCAATCAAATTTTAATGCACAATTTGAATTTAAATGCATATTTATCCAAATTCTAACAGCTCAAATAAATTAGGTCATACGGTTCTTAAATTACCGCTATATTTTGTATAATAAATAATAATAGTTATAAATTATGATTTTTATTCAGCTAGATCCATGAGATAATACACTAAACATCGAATACATAGATCCATTATACAACAAGTGTAAACACAAGCATAAACATATGGATATAAAAGTCATATAGATTAAACCTAGAAGCTTACAAAGAAGAAAATTAGGTTAAGGAATTTTACCAGATTTGGTGGAAACAATCAACCTTGAAGCGAGTGATCTAACTCCGTTGTTCAACGCCATGAATGGATACTACGATCAAACAAGGATTGTGATTGTGATGCCGGAAATGGAGAGAAAATGGTATTAGGGGTAGAGAAAATGGGCCGTGGATCGGTGGGCTAAGAAACATAGTCGGCCCTTACAATTTGGACCATTTTATGGAATCACGCTTGACCCGTTTTTCATACCGGTTAGTATGGGTTAATACACGCTTAGGCCATTAAACTTTGCAAAAATGTTCGATTAGGGTAATCATCTTTATTTGCTAACAAAGCCATCACTCAACTATGGAAACCTGTTAAAAATTTGAGTCTTTCCGGTTTTACCGGTTATATCTGACATGGACTTAATTTGCTTATGTGTACACTTAAAAAAAAAACAAAAACCAAATTCGTGTCAACACGGGTTTGATGAAAAATCAAACTATCAAATTATTTGAGAATTTTTATGTCGCACCCCCAAATTAATGATGCGGAAGCGGTTCGGATCGGGGCGCGACTAATCAATAATCAAAGAACAAAGATATATAGCAAATGACCTCTACATGGGACGTTTAAAAAAAAAAACAGTAGTTACATTTCAAAATAAGTGAGTACAAAGTTGCGAGTTCGCAAATAGTTTCCATTGCATAATTTGAAGTACAAAAGTAATGTAGTGAAATCCCAAATGTTTGAAAATATGCGACTCGAGCTAGCATATCTTGTAGTAATCCTAATCCTGCTGGGCACCTGAGAACACATGCTAAAACGGGTCAACAATATTGTTGGTGAGTTCATAGGTTTTTAATAGTTGAAATCAAATGTATAAAACACAAAATGATTTAAATATTATCAGTTATACAGGTGTGTATATGAATAAACACTACGTGCCTAAGCAGCTATCATGTATACATATATACATCAGAAGAAGCACTACGTGCCTAAGTACCTGTCCGGTATATGTGTGTCTATCGGAGGAAGCACTACGTGCCTAAGTACCTATCAGGTATATGTACATCCATTGTAAGAGGTACTACATGCCTAAGTACCTATCAGGTATACGTATATCCATTTGAAGAGGCATGTGTTCACACGTTTTATGTTTATAAATATAGTTTAATAAACCAATTTCGTTTGTAAATCGTTGCCATAATAGTTAAAGAGCGTTTCGTGGAATGTTAACCAGTTACAAGTTTAGTTGGGATGTTACCCAAAATATAGTTTAGTTGGGATATCACCCAAAATATAATTCGTTGGGACGTTACCCAAAGTATATAGTTTGCGTTGGGACGTTACCCAAAATATATAGTTTTGTTGGGACCTCACCCAAAGTATATAGTTTGCGTTGAGGCGTTACCCAAAATATATAGTTTTGTTAGGACGTCACCCAATAACACAGATTCGTATATCAAGGTGTGCGAGTGGTGAACTCTCATTAGTATTTGATTTGTATCGTTTTACTGCGATATCGTTTTGTATCACTTAACCATGATATCGTTTTGTATCACTTGACCATGATATCGTTTTGTATCACTTGACCGTGATATCGTTTTGTATTGCTTTACCGCAATATCGTTTTGCATCACTCAACCGTGATATCGATTTGTATTTCATGTAAACATGTATGCATATCAATATACATAAGTAAAACGGTAACAGCACAAAGTGCCCAAACAGTATATATATACCTAATTAACAGGTACAATCCACGGGGTATTTCAAGTTTAACACCGAAGGGGTACAGGTACTCAATTTGTACCCACAGTGGTTACGTATTATTCCAAAGTAGTGAGATGTATCTAAGTATGTACTTAGATATCGGGTGTAGCATAATGCGTCTAAGTATGTATAATCATCACTTAGTTGTCGGGGGTAGTATAAGGTACTATACTAATGTATGCTACTATCGTATACTCATCCAAGTTTAGTTAGCAGGTTGGTGCCTCTAGTCGGCATTCATTCATGTACTAGTCTAGCCTAGTAATCATAGAATATTGGTATAGAGGGGCCTTAAGTCCCTAGAAGGTTATACCTGTACAAGTCTAGGTGTTTTCTAGCTCTAGAATACTTAATACCTTTAAGTATATTTGGAAAACTCATTGATGTTAAAACACAACATGTTTATCATAAAAGCCAGTTAAATGATTTACATATTCATTAACCAATGAAAAGAGTAAAACAAGCATGCATTCTCACCCCAAAATCAGTAAAATAGTTTGAAAGGTGGGGCTATGAACTCACATGTGGGTGCTAGCAATCCTAGGATACGCGCGTTGTCCCAATAGTATCCCCATAGTGTCCTAAACACGTGAGGTTATATAAGTAAGAGACTAATCAGTTTGACTAAACGTGTTGTGCAAGTATTTACTTGTTTGTTTGAGTTTAGAAATCGTGTGCGGCCCGTTGGTGAAGGTTTGTAATAATAATCTCCGAAAACATTATTATTATTTTTGTTTCATTGTACTTTTATATAATATGAAATTGTGTACGGGGGTCCGGGGGGCAGCGCCCCTGGTAGCGGGGTCCAAGGGGTAGAGCCCCTGGCTGGGGTCGAGCTTTGCTTTAGTAAAAACGCATTTGAACTTCGAATTCGGAGTAAAATCAGGTGGCAAAATCTTAGTTCCGACACTTAATAAAAATTGTGCCCGTTTGAAGTTAACACGCGGTCGGGTGAGCTCCGATACGCGATCGGGGGAGCTCCGATACGCGATCGGGTGAAGATGCATACCCGAGCGGGTGAGGTTTGACACACGACCGGGTGGGGTTGCTTACGCGACCGGGTGGGGATGTATACCCGATCGGGTATTGGTGTATCCGCGGATCCATGTGCGATCTCGGGTCTGTTCGTGCAATCAGTCCACAAAACAAGTTTCGATTCGATTTTTAGGTGTAATCTTGTTAATGAAATACTAAAATATGATGATATAAGCTTTTCAAACACAAAAATGAAGAGAAAAGTGGAGGGTTCTTACGGATGAAAAATGGAGCCGTGAGGTGACGGTGACGATGATGAAGAAGATGATGATGTTGTTAAAGATGATGATGATGAAAGTGGTGTTTTGCTGCTGTTGCTGTGTGCCAATTGTTGTTGTTGCTTCTGGTTGAAGATGAAACAGAGAGAGAGAGAGAGGAGATAAAATGGGGAGTGTAGGTGGTGAATTATTGGGGGGTATAAGTCTGCTTATAAGTCAAAAGGGAGTACGGGTTGGTAGCTCGTTGTCTCCCAATTTGCAGTGTTAAGCCCGTGTTTGTTTATCCAATCGTTTAATTGTATAATATTTTTAATGTTTAAAAATTTTCTTTACGTGCATTCGAAGTATTTTTAATTGAAGTATTTTATCAAAATACTTTATTTGAGTTATAAAATATAACTTTGTTTTAAACTTGTTAGTCGGATGCGTTTCGCATGGTTTCGTCGAGTACAATTTGTTTTTGAATTATTTAATATAGTCCGAGTGAATAATGTTTGTTTTTAATAGTAACACATTATTTAGTAAAGTTTTGTCACCATCGTCCGTATTATAAATTCTGATTCCTTTCCGAATTGTTGTTACGCGATTTTAAATTAATCGTGTTCACGTGTGTATATATATATATATATATATATATATATATATATATATATATATATATATATATATATATATATATCGTGTTCACGTGTATATATATATATATATATATATATAAAATATGTATATGTACTTAGTCCTATTTTTGACTAATACATATATTAATGATATAATTAGGCATAATAATGATGGCCTAAAATGCCGGGTGTCACATTTTAACTATAATAAATAAATGTTTATATAAGTTTTATAAAACATAGGTTTTGATAAAATGTTTAAATAACAAATGCTGAAATAACTTTCGTGTACATTTATGTAATTGCCTATAGAAGATAAGAAACTAACGGTCAATAATTTAGATCTGAATGTATAAGTATAAAATATCATGTTTAGTATTTCTATTAATATAAATAATAATACTAATACTAATACTAATACTAATGCATGAATACTAATTACAAAGAATAATCTATTTAGTCACTAATAAATAGGTGATTTCTTTCTCAGTTTTATTCGGAGGAGTTAGTGACCTGTGTTTACTAAAAACTTTTATTGACGTATAAGCTAAATTATTTTGCAAGTATCAATCAAGTAATTACATATTTACCATGGTCTCATATAGGTCCAACTATCAACAATTAAAATCAAGTAATGCATATGAAAACTTGAAATACCATGCACTCAATAATACAATATACATGGTTTAAAATAGTCTCAATAGTAATAGTAATTGAAAGTCCCTTAAGCCTCGGATCTAAACTGATTGAATCAACTGATTGAATGGCGGAAACACTCAATCACACAAATAATCCATAAACACAAACCGAAATCAATAATATAATCACAAACGAACTTTGTATTGATAATCGTAAGGTATTAGCTTGTTTTCAGAGTTGCAATTTCGACAAATGGTGCTAGGGTTTCGTCAACCCTAGCCTGAAACCCGTAGGTTTGTATTTATACTAAATCTGACTGACATAGCGACACTTAGCCAAGTGTCGCAAACATTGGCCATGCGACACTTCCTTAAGTGTCACATACTATTCTAAACACCTTCTTGGTGACACTTCATGAAGTGTCGCCCAAAACTAAAACGTAAGTGTCGCTAAAAATACTTTTTCAATCAAATAACGACACGTACAACTCGATAGACCAACTGACTGACACACAAAATGTACCAACAAACTCCCCCATGTCAGCAGCTTGGTCTTTAAAACTTCTTCAGCACTTCCAGTCTGCAGGGAACGTTCCTCCTGCATGAACGCCTTGAGCTAAACAAACTGATACAACCTTCTGAAACCGTAAAGCTTCCGTCTTGAACTCTGGATGATAAGTAATCGTATTCGCTTGTAGAGCTTCAAGATCTTTCTTGGTAAGGTTGATCAAGCTCAACTGATCATATACTCGAATCTTCATTGAATTGACGTTCCACAATTCTTGCGGCTCAGTATCTGGAATATATACAATTTCAGCTTCGCCTGTGCTGCCGTCATATATCCAATACTTCAATCTTCTCAAAAAATCAAATGGAAGTTTCTCCAAAGGATTGTACTTCAAAGTCTTAGGAGATCTGAAGGAAACCTTAACCCAGGGCCTATTGTTCGCATGATTGATCCTGTTTCTATAGATACGTCTTGTCCCCAAGTTAGGTGTGATAAAGCGGACATTCTTTGAATTTACTTCTTTCCTCAAAAGTTTTTGAACATCATTCGCAAGCTCATTATCAGTAGGATTGATAATATTCATTTGTGCTAATCGTAATAGTTCGCAATATGGCAAAGTACTCAGATGATTGAGACGTGTAATAAAGTACTGTAAGCCATCTAATCTCTTCACAATAATCACCCTATTCTCCACATCATACTTCCAGCTAATAATAAGACCTTTTAGCTTACGCTTTCCAGCTTTGTAGAACTTGCAGGTCTTCAACGTATCTGAATCAGTAGCTGAAGTAGATGGAATATCACAAGATCCAGGAGCTTCAGGAATAGAGGTATCAACTGTTGCAGCTTGGTCAATGTCAGGAATAGAGGTTGTTGACGGTTCAGGTTCCACCACTTCTTCCTTCTCAGAAACCTCTAGTTCTTCTCCCATGAACACCTCATCTGGATTAGCATCTGATTTTGCGAAATCATCGTTCACCGTTTCCTGTTCAACTTCAACATCTGCATCATCATCAAAAATAACCTCTTCTTCCTGCTCAGGTACCGAATGATCATCCTCGTATATAATACTCCGCAGAAAATCCAAATTGACTTGAGAATAGTCAATATTGAGCGGAATCGGTTGACCTGGAATAAAATCAGAAGAAGCAAAATAATCCAAAGCAATATTTTCATTAACATCAGAAGGATCTACATTTTCAGGCTGGGGGGGGGGGGGGGGGGGGAGTCGTAGTTGATGTTTCCAAGGTACGCAGGCCTGACTCCCCCGAAACAGTAGCTACAGACTCCAACTCAAGAAGCCTAGACTCTAGACCTGGAATCCGAGCAACCTGAACTTCCAACTCAGCAACTCGAGCAGTTTGATCTCCAAATCTTTTATCTGCGCAGCCTGAGCTTCAATAACTGCAGCTTGATCATCAAAGCGCTTGTTCACTAGCTCTATTTGAGCTAGAAGCTGCTGAAGATCTGCAGGCTGTGGATGTGGCTGTGACTGTTGCTGTGACTCAATTTCAATCTCGATACCTGACCCACGTCGGCGGCGAGTAAATGGACGATCTGTATCAGAATCAGAGTCCACCGAACGTGGTCTTTTGTCAGTCGCAGGGGGCATATGAACCCGCCCCTGGGACATCCTCCTCAAAATGCGTTTGAAACGCCGAGGATCTACAAGCTGAATTGCCGTAAGAGTATCAGTTGGCGGCACGTCTCCTTCAGAATCAGCTGGGGTGGGACCACCATCATCATCACCACCATCATCCACATTCTGGATGTTCTCAATTTCATCAAGCTGTTCCTGCACAGCAACATCAACAAAATCGTCATCATGCACCGGCTGCTCGGGAGCTGGTGCAACAATATCCAGATAACCATCATTTGGAGGCGGCTGATAGTTCTCATCAATGATATGCCCAAACAGATCAACGTCTGGTACTGTTGCTGACCCTTCGGCGGGGTCGCACAATCACTAAAAACCCTGACCATCATCGGTTGTGGTAATAGCTGTGAAAGCGGATCGGCTGGAATCCCTAGATTCAGGGAATTCAGAATCAGCTGTACAAACCGTGGATATAAATTCCACAAATCATCTCCAGAGTTGATGTTATCAATCATATTCTCAAAAATGTAGCCCGAAAAGTTGAACGGTTTGTTGTAAACCTGGGCTAATATAGTAGAAACCGTAGCGTAACTCATCCCGTCATAACCATTTTTCGGGGAGACATACAGACAATCACAATATGAGCAAGATATCTCCAAACCCTGCTTAGATGCTGTTTGCGATATTGATCAGTGGGTATGTCAGGATAACCCAAACGCAGCATAGCACTAGAGATGAAATCGTTCTCAAATTGCGTTGGCATCTGATGGTCATCCTCAAAATGTAAGACCTGTCGAATCGTGTCTTCAGTGACCACGATCTGATTACCAAGAACTGTCATCAAAATCCTACGCTGGTTATTTTCCGTATTGATAACCGCATTCGTCCAGAAAGCGCTAACTTGATTTAGATATACTGGAGGATTCTCAGTAATAGCAAAGTGAATCCTTGAGCGCTGGAGAAACTGAATCATAGGATGAAAGGGAACTGATTTGGCGTGCATAGCATTGAGAAAAGCTACGATGTTGTGACGGCGATTGGTACGAGCAACATATGCAACAAGGTCTGCCATCTGAAACTATAGAATAACTGAACATGGATAAACATATCGTTATAGAATAGGTTCAATTGTTAACGAATAACTATATCAAAAATCACTAAATCTGAATTATTGGCGACACTTAACGAAGTGTCGCTGGATACTATGCGACACTCACAATAGTGACGCATAAAATTCAGATACAAATAAGAATGCGTCACTTCTAAGAAGTGTCGCAGAGCAATTAAAATTTTGGCGGCACTTCGTTAAGTTTCGCATTAAAAATTAATTTTGTGCTATGTGGCACTTAAGGAAGTGACGCTGACGAACATAGCGGCACTTAATAAAATGACGCTGTCTTAGAGTGCGTCACTTAAAGAAGTGACGCAGACAAGCAGTGCGGCACTTAATGAAGTGACGTAGGTCAACTGTGCAGCACTTAATGAAGTGACGCAGGTCAACCTTGAGTCAAAGATGCGTCACTTAAGTAAGTGACGCTGGATCCTTCAAATTACCATTTATGCGTCACTCAACCAAGTGACGCATCAAGTGTCGCAATGAAGAACACGAGCCCAGAAACTCATCCCAACCCAGAAAATTTGAAAGCCAAAATTGGGGATTTTGCATATCGTTTAAACCAAAGGGTGCGACTTGTGTAAACAACCAAAACACACCCATAATTAACTCTTAAAACATACAAATCGATCGTGTATTTACCCATTATTACCGACACCCTAAACCTGTAACTTTGAATGATGATTAAACTAAATATATACGGTGAAATAAGGTAAAAATGGTACCAATCGATGCGGAATGAGGAGAGGAACAAAGATGTATGGTCCGATCACCAAGAAATCACGCGAGAATCAATGAAGAAATCGTAAAATCAACACAGCGCGAGTGTCGCAAAGATGAGAGAGTGACGCAGAAATTTGTGAAGTGACGCAATAACAATTTAAACAGTGAAAAGAGAAGTGTCGCGGTATGGGTGCTTATATACTCGAACCCTAATTTGCGTCACTTCATGCGTCACTTCATGCGGCACTCACTGAGTGTCGCTAACAGACACTTAGTGAAAATTTTTAGAACTTTTGTGATTCTTCACGTTTCAATGTCGGTAATTCGAATTGACGGTAATTTGCAACTTGGAGAAAATAACATAGAATTAAAAATCTTTTTGTAATTTTCTCAAATAATGCAGAAATAAAAAATAAATAAAAGAGAATTAAAAATACAGTAAAAACAAAATAAAGCATAACACATTAAATAAACATAATATTTTTGGTGACGGGATTGTTTTGGGTCTGGTTAGGGATCATATCAGTATAACATGCAGATATTAGGAAGTGATAAGTGTTATTTTGATCATCAGTATATTTGTCCACTTTAAATTTACTTGACATATTTAAAATACCTTTTATATAAAAAAGTTCAAGACGATCATCGGTATTGTTTGTCCATTTAAACATATTACATCCGTATCCGTGAGCTAACCTTTATTGTTAGTATGAATATTAATTTTGTGAAACCAATTATATGATATACTGATAAATTTTAGTAAAACTGACGCACCCCCGAAACACGTGGCAGCGGAAGTATGAGGTGTCACGGAGCTACGACCAAATCAAATATCATCACTCAAAGATTACAACAAACGACCTCTATATGAGACGTTGAAAATAGTTACATTACAATAATTAAGAAGTTTACAAAAGTATTTGGAGTTCGCATGATAAAAGTAGAATTACATAATTAAAACTACAAAATATAGTAAATGCAATTCTAATTCCTTGATGTTTGAAAACAATGCGACTCAAACTATGCTTTCTGATGTCGCTTATGAAAGCGCGTCTTGTTTTACAATTTATAAATAGAAATACCTAATAAATACTTTCAAGCAACCAGGCAAGAATACCCGATCAATTGTAAATATAGATTTGGTAAGTCGGATTCGAACACAGGGAAAATGGTGGAATATTTAAAATAGAAATTAACAATTAACTAGAAAACAGTAAATATGGGGGGCGTTTTAGTTCCGTACGAACATTTGTTTAGAAAACATTTAATTAAAATAAACAAACTTTAAATAAAACTTTAAATTAAAATAATAAATAAATAATAACAATAAATCCTAATTGGAAGGAATAAGTAATTGTATAGTTAATGTCACTTAGATTCATATTTCCCGATTTATTACGTATTGATTATCTAATTGTGATTCTTTTAGATCAACTTAATACCAAATTCTTCAATGAATACTAAGTCGAATATGAACTAGCCAACGTTTCGGGTCCAACTAATTCCTATAATCTAGGGTCCAACATGAAACACTGGTTCCAATGTCACAAGATGATCAGTCAATTGTGTGCCTTTCCCTAAATTATGCATTAAACATTCACAACTCGTTATAATTAACTCTATTGGTATGACTCAACAATACCCAATAATTAACTTATTGTCTTGCTCATTTTAAAGTAGATAATTATTGTATACTCGACCTATCAGATTCAACGTATTTAGTGATAGTCCAAAACCCTAAGGTAGTACTAGCAATAATCAATAATCTTAAAGGAACTCAATCTCATTAAAATTATCAATCACGTGAAGCAACAATAATAACTAGTTACCAATAAACAAGTATCCACGAGCAATATAACCGTTTTCAATTAAATAACTTATTCAATACGCAATTATAATCGTTCAATAATCATAATCTAAGTTAAATTAACTACACAATCACTTTAGATATTCAACTCATCATCAAAATAGAAATAATCAGATCATTCAATGACAACTTCTTCAATGAAATCGAATAAAAGAATTATACCGAATCGAAAACGATGAACTACGAAAGATTAGAGCGAATTATCCTCAATCTTCACCCTTCATACCTCCAAAATACCCCTAATATACGAATTACAGACCCTCAGGTCGTCTGGAAATAAGAAAATACGAAAAACTATCAAAAACTATCGAATTAGGGTTATTTTCGCGTTTTTATACTTCCTGTGATTTTGATCCATACGGCGTATGGATTTCCATACGGCGTATGGATTGATTTCAAGCCCAGCCCATGTCCGCGTAACCTGGGCCTCCACTGCAGCAATCCATACGGCGTATGGATTTCCATACGGCGTATGGATGACTTTTCCAGCCGGATTTTTGATTTTTCTTCTTTTATTCTTTTCTTCGACTTCAACTTTACTTATTTCTTCAAATATGTATCATTTAGCTTGACTATTGACTGTTTTCCGTTCATTTCTTCATAAACGCTCTATTTCCACATCTAATTGCAAATATGAACGAAATCAATATCTATTCTTAACAAAATGCAATAAAAACATTCAAGAATAGGGGTAAAATACTACTGAAATATAGTACTTTTGAGCGTTTATCAAACATCCCCCACTTGAATTCTACTTGTCCTCAAGTAGACTATCGATTCAAAAATCAAATTCTTAAGAAAACAGTCATCTCTATTAAACTAAATAACTAAAGTAGGAATTACACAACATCACCCATCTTCAACTCAAATGTTTAAATTTAAAAATTTGTTAATTCTAAAAACAATTATTAAGAAACTACGAGATTTACAAAAACTGATCTACACATAGAGTTATTATTCTTAAACATCAAATAGTTGACAATGATTACTGATATTGTTATCCACTTAAACAATCTATATTTGAATACTTGAGCTCAACTTATTATTATTCGTGTAAATATTAACTTAGACTCCCAATAACTATATACTTTCATACTCATAACATGCCAATATTACATATCTTGAAATTTAATCAAAAACAATCATTTTTCAAATCAAGACAGAGGTGACAGGTCTGTGCCTCAACACAACAAAATAACATAACTTGATTTTGGTTTAGCAATAATGTTTTTAGTCAAACCATTGGTGACAGGTCTGTACCTCAGTACAACAAAGCGACTTAATTTGACCACATTTTAAAATTATGAGTTATTAAACTCTTTTGCTCTTTTTCATTAGATATACTGATGGAGACCAGGTCTGTACTTTCGTACAATAGAGGAAACAACACCCAGTATATCCCTAAATGATATTAATTAAATTCTCAAAAATATGGCATATCACACATTATTAATATGAAAATTAAGACATAAGTCATACATAGCTAAAGTTCATCTAAAAGTAACATTCACTCCTTAATTATCATTTCTTAACAGCTCAAACATTCTCATATAAATCGCCTATCAATACATCATATAATGAAGCTAAATAATATTTTTAATAGCTTTAGTATTTAATTAAAAGTGTAGAGAATTTTAAATTTAACCTACATAGTTACAAAATAATTATCTCTAGAAAACAAAAATTTTAATGCAAAAATTTTGTTGAAAAATGGGCAACTCATAACCTCCTAGTTACTCATCTTAATAAGATAACAGTTAACCAAATTACAAAATCATCTACTTATTAACAGAACAATTATGTGGAAATTAAACTTCTTTTCTCTCCCATCCCCCACTTAAAGATGTACAATGCCCTCATTGTACAAATAATGAAATACTTAAAACGGGAAAAAGAGAAAAGAACTTAGAACAGAAAAACTCCCCTGGAATAGTGTGCAGTTTAATGACAAGGATGATACTAATTTCTCATATCCTCTCGATTCAATTTTTCGTTGCGCTGACCAAATCCTAAAACTACCAATCCAACACAATTAATAAATCCTACAAATAAAAACAGTCATAATAATAATAATAAAACAATAATAATAATAGTGTCTGGAATCATAAACCAAATAGGATGAACATCATCCTAGTCACTGTCATCATCCTGGCGGTACTGGTACTGGTGAGAAGGCGCTCCATACTCTGACTGTGGTGGTGGTGGTCGTGGCATGAACTCTGGTGGCATCTGGTACTGGAATGGCTGATACGCGGGTCCAGAAGGAAACTGACCAAACAACTGCTCAAACAAGCCATCCTGGTAGTCCAAGTGTGCACTGGTCTGATGGAAATGTTGTCTCTGCATAAGATCTATCTGATTAAAACCTCTGAGTCTGATGTAACTGCATCTGGTGCATCTGCTGAGACAACTGATCAAACTCCGTAGCATAACCTCTGTTACGGCCTCGTGCCGTACCTCGACCTCTATCACTGCCACTCGTATCTCCTCTAGCTCTAGCCTGCCTCGACTGCAAAGTCTGTCCTACCGGAGTAATCGGAACCCAGTAATACATCTCTGCAGGACCACTATATGTAATGCATGGCTCAATAAGGGCAAACGCCTCCAACCGGCGTGCCGTCAACCATCCCATGCTAGGCTGAACAATCGTGCATGACCCCATCTCATCCTGAGTAGCCAAACCAAAGTATCTAGCCAATCGAGTAACAAAGTGACCTCCACACAAACTACTACCATCTCTAGTACCAGTATCTCTCTTTGACATCCACTTTGCCAACCTCCAAGGTACATTCACTAACCTCTTCCTGATAATCGAGCTCAAATAAAACAAGTCAGGCCTCGAAACTTTCTCAGGCCCCTCCTTGCGACCAACAATGGTGTAAGTCAACAATCTGTGAATGAGTCGATGACGAGGATCTCGAATACGTGTGTAAGAAGGTGTCGAACTGCCATAACTACCCTGGGCAATAAACTGCCACTCCTGCTCAACTTCCAAGTCAGTGAGCTTCTTCACAGCACATGCAGAAATGTGGTTTAAAAAGTGAGGGTTATCCAGCTCATTGGGCTCATAAAGCCCCAATCCCAAAGCAAACTGAACCAAATTCATCTGTCTGGGCTGTCCCCCTAGCTGGAAGAAAATGGAGTTCTCAGTCCATTGAGTCGACCTGGTATCAAACCTAAAAGTGCTATAAAACTCAACAACCAGCTCTCGGTAGATATCCTCCCTGATACTGAATAACCGGGACCAAGCATAGGAAAAAAATCCAATGTTTCCATCCTCTAGTACATATGGAACAGCAAGTAAATTCCTAATGGCCTCAGCACCATTAGTAAACCCTTCTCTAGCAATCACATGCTCCAAAACATTCCAGTTAACAGCATCAAACACCTCAATTGACTGGCCAATATTAGAAGCCAGACGATCTCTAAACTGCACCCTAGCAGTCTCAGAATACGACCCATGAAAAGTGAGGTATCTATGGGCTCTAATCAACGGGTTTCCCAAAGTTTCACCTCCCCATGCTCTCCTGTTAGACATAATAACTGCTAAACAAAACAATTGTTAATAATACTAAATAAGCAGTTGATTGCAAGAAGGTTACTAAAAATTTCGGCAGCATTTCGGTTTAAAATTGAATAATCCACCATAACGGCTTAGCCTAAAACTACCACAACAACCAATTTCATGAACCTAAATTGCAATTTAAAAAAAAAAAAACACTCAAATTGCATACATGTATATACTTAATTAAATATTCATGACAATTGCCTAATCAAATGCATTATAATAACTTGGTACCATTATGAAAATACGAAATTGCACAATCACTAAACTCGAGTATTAGCAACTAGCAAACATCCATACAATCTCAAAATGAATTATCATAACACAATTAATCAAAATAACAACTTATCACATAACCGTAATCACAAACACTTGTGTACCAAACAAATATTTGCATTAATTATCATGTGGTCAGAAAATTAATAAGCACTAAATTAAAACATAGCACAATCGAGTTTCTCATATTCACATTTTATCATTACTAACGAATAATTCGAATAACACAAAATATGTAACATATTATAAAAACGAGCATGACATTGCAATGTATATGTCAATTGGAACATAAATCAATCAAAACTTGCTAATAATCATACCCATATCCGAAATACCCAAAATTCTATCATAAACCCTAACTTCCAAACGAGTGATTTAACCAACGAAAATGAAAACGGGAAGTTATACCTTGTAGAGGAAAGTGCGTGTAACACTAATACGCAAAAATGGCGATGAATGCGTGGCCGGAATTTCCGTTTGGGGGTTGTGGTGTTAACAGCCGTGGGTGTTTGAGAAGTGGGTTTTAGGTTTGAAAATGGAGAAGAAAGGGGACTGCTGGCGGTTTTCTGCATTTTTGATCCATACGGCGTATGGATTCCATACGGCGTATGGATTAAACAGGCCCAGGTCAACTCATTAAACCCAGTCAACGGCCCGGTCCAGCGGCCCAACCAATCCATACGGCGTATGGATTCCATACGGCGTACGGATTGAAAAATTAGAATTTTTTCAAAAACGATTTTCTAACCCATTTTTAACCCAAATTCATCACTAACTTTATATAATTAAATCTCAAACCTGGAGGATAATCACGACTTCAAAATCTTCACAATTCCACACTATAAAATAAATAACAATAATTAACAAAAATTAAAAAGAATAATATTCAAAATAATACTTAATATTCAAATCACACAATCAAAAACAAAAATCCAAAACAACCAAAAGTCTAACATAATCCAAAACAAACCAAAATGTTAGAAACAATCCAATAGCATAAGAAACAAAAGAAATGATTAGAATCACTGCTTAGGATAGAGAGCAAGGAAACACTCAGTGATTATGGGAATGACGTTAATGATCCCATGACCAAAACTTGGGAAATTTGCCAAGTGCTCATTAACCACCGGAAGCAGATAAATTAAATCCCAGCTAATCTTCATTACTGACTTAGTTACTTCTCCTTCTTCATCCCACACTTCATCATTACCAATTAACTTAACTTCTCGCTCCGGACTGTCATCCTCAAGCTCACCAATAAATTCTAAACATGACTCTCCAATCTGATGATGCTTGCTTATCAATGGAGTTTCCTTCAAACTTCTAACTAAGCTTTCAATCTCACCCAAAACTTGCTCTTGAAGTGTGTTGAAACCCAAACCTGAACTCCTGAATATCTCAACAAATCTCATGTAAATTTCCACCATTCCATAGTGGAAATGTTCCTTTGGGTACAGAATCTTAGTCTCATCCACTAACTCTCTCATATTCGCCACTAGATATGTTGCTAAATCAATTTCACCAATTGGGTGAATAAAATCCGGGCGTGGTCTTCCTTCTTCTTCCTTAGCAAGACGATCTAACTGTTCAACCATTCTATTCATGTGATAGTGAATAGTGTTACTCACTACAAAACAATGAGGTGTCTCATCCTTAAGATGATCATCTACTTTTAACAATTGAACCAGATCCTTTAAACCAGTTAAAAATTCCTTATCAGCTTCGGACGTTGGATGACCTGTTAACTCATACAAAGCTTTAATCAGACGACTAAGACAAGCGTCCTGTTTAGCCGAATAAGGAAACGAATGTTGTCTTAAAATTTCATAAATCTCAACATATCGCCTCTTTTGATTGGCGAAGAATACTTTCTCCTCTTCGATCCTTAAGGTTATTGATTCCTCAAAATCTAAAAGATCATCCAGAAACTGTTGAGAATCCCCAAATCGTCTTTCCACTTCTGTACTATCTAGTAAGTTCTGTACTAGTGCCAGTTGATAGTCGGAGAAATAAACATGGGATATCCTGATTAGTTCAGCTGTAAAAGGAATGTCCCATCTCACATTCGCAATTGCACCCAATAATTCTTCACATGACGATGTGATAGGCACAACCTTGCGGCCCAAATGAGTGAATGATGGAATTTCACTTTCTACTCTTGACTCCAAACTCTCTAAATCATAAATACCAACCAAATCGTAATTGTTTGCATCACTTTCGAAGCTCCTTGCCATTGGATAAACCTACTAAAAAATAAATCTGGAAATACAAAACACCACTAACGAAAAACAAGTTAGTTCACACAAAATAATAATTTTAAATAACATGTACAATAATAAATGGAATTCCAACCGGTAGACGGATTCCCATCCGCCGGTTGAAACTAAAACCCCAAAAGTTTAACCAATTAAAGGATAATTAGTTTCAACCAGTGATTTAATGAAAACTTGTTACACAATTGCTACTATTACTTTAAAACAACTTCACAAAATTATTCGTTTAATAAAATTATTTTAGAAATCAAAGTTTACAAATCACTAACTCCTATTTAAATAATCACAACCGCTCTTCCCCGGCAGCGGCGCCAAAAACTTGATGTCGCTTATGAAAGCGCGTCTTGTTTTACAATTTATAAATAGAAATACCTAATAAATACTTTCAAGCAACCAGGCAAGAATACCCGATCAATTGTAAATATAGATTTGGTAAGTCAGATTCGAACACAGGGAAAATGGTGGAATATTTAAAATAGAAATTAACAATTAACTAGAAAACAGTAAATATGGGGGGCGTTTTAGTTCCGTACGAACATTTGTTTAGAAAACATTTAATTAAAATAAACAAACTTTAAATAAAACTTTAAATTAAAATAATAAATAAATAATAACAATAAATCCTAATTGGAAGGAATAAGTAATTGTATAGTTAATGTCACTTAGATTCATATTTCCCGATTTATTACGTATTGATTATCTAATTGTGATTCTTTTAGATCAACTTAATACCAAATTCTTCAATGAATACTAAGTCGAATATGAACTAGCCAACGTTTCGGGTCCAACTAATTCCTATAATCTAGGGTCCAACATGAAACACTGGTTCCAATGTCACAAGATGATCAGTCAATTGTGTGCCTTTCCCTAAATTATGCATTAAACATTCACAACTCGTTATAATTAACTCTATTGGTATGACTCAACAATACCCAATAATTAACTTATTGTCTTGCTCATTTTAAAGTAGATAATTATTGTATACTCGACCTATCAGAGTCAACGTATTTAGTGATAGTCCAAAACCCTAAGGTAGTACTAGCAATAATCAATAATCTTAAAGGAACTCAATCTCATTAAAATTATCAATCACGTGAAGCAACAATAATAACTAGTTACCAATAAACAAGTATCCACGAGCAATATAACCGTTTTCAATTAAATAACTTATTCAATACGCAATTATAATCGTTCAATAATCATAACCTAAGTTAAATTAACTACACAATCACTTTAGATATTCAACTCATCATCAAAACAGAAATAATCAGATCATTCAATGACAAATTCTTCAATGAAATCGAATAAAAGAATTATACCGAATCGAAAACGATGAACTACGAAAGATTAGAGCGAATTATCCTCGATCTTCACCCTTCGTACCTCCAAAATACCCCTAATATACGAATTACAGACCCTCAGGTCGTCTGGAAATAAGAAAATACGAAAAACTATCAAAAATTATCGAATTAGGGTTATTTTCGCGTTTTTATACTTCCTGTGATTTTGATCCATACGGCGTATGGATTTCCATACGGCGTATGGATTGATTTCAAGCCCAGCCCATGTCCGCGTAACCTGGGCCTCCACTGCAGCAATCCATACGGCGTATGGATGACTTTTCCAGCCGGATTTTTGATTTTTCTTCTTTTATTCTTTTCTTCGACTTCAACTTTACTTATTTCTTCAAATATGTATCATTTAGCTTGACTATTGACTGTTTTCCGTTCATTTCTTCATAAACGCTCTATTTCCACATCTAATTGCAAATATGAACGAAATCAATATCTATTCTTAACAAAATGCAATAAAAACATTCAAGAATAGGGGTAAAATACTACTGAAATATAGTACTTTTGAGCGTTTATCACTTTCCAAAAGCATCCTACTGTCTTGTTTCATGTGGGTAGTCCTACAGCGTCTGCAAACCTGAGAATACATACTAAAAGGGTCAACATAAAGTTGGTGAGTTCATAGGTTTGCAAGCAGTTGTAAACATAAGTAAGAATATGAGATTTCCGTTGTGTTGCACGTATGCAAAAACTGTTGTAAAAATATCAGGTTATCATTTGTTATTCCTTGTTTTCCTTTGTTATCATTTGTTATCCTTTGCGCCATGAGCTCATAGTTCGAAGCTTAACCCTTGTTGTTGCCTCAGCAAGTGTCTAATCCGGAACACTCGTTTGTCAAGTATTATGCGTCCGTTTGACCAGTTAGAGCAACCTAACCCGGACGGGGGTGTCAATCCCCAATAGATCTATTCACAAATACTCACGCTTACAAATAATTAACGAACTACGATGTGCGAGGGCTTTGTTGGATTATGGTTTCACTCATGCGTTATCCTTTGCTTTCCCTTGTTTCCTTTGTTTTCATTGTTCTCTTTGTTATCCATTGTTTATAAAACAGTTGTATAAAAGCAGTTGCATAATGAAAGTTGTATAAAGCATGTACAAAGATAGTTGTATAAAACATGTGTGTATGTATTGTCACCCCAAAATAGTTAAAACGAGTAAAACGGGGGCTATGAAACTCAACTTAGATTAGCAAGTAGCAAGCAAATATCAAATAAGCAAGCAAGCCGATGTGCAACCTTCTAACGTCATAAACGTATAAGGTTGTGTAAGTAGATGTCTTGTAAGACCATCTATAGCGATTGTATAAGTGGGGGTTAATGTCCACTTAAGCCAATCGTGTAGGTGGAGGGTTAATATCCACCTAGAGCTAGTTCATCAACTAGTTATGTCCAAATAAGTTGTTCAAGTTCATTTATCAAAAACGTGCACGACCCGTTGGTGAAAGTTTGTAATAATAATTCATTTAGACATTATTATTAAGTTTGTTTTGTTGTATACTATTCAGTAGTACAAATCGTGTGTTGCAAATAGATTATTTTAGTTTGTATAAGCCTTAAACCGTAGGTCAAAGTTAGTCAACTCGTTGGTCAAAGCTGGTCAAACCTGGTCAAAGTTGGTCAAACTTAGTCAAACTTAGCATCAATAGCAAAATGTAGCAACACTAGTAATTGTGGCATCACTAGGTTAGTGTCTCTACTTGAGACTTAGGATATTTTCAGAAATTGTAGCATCACTAACAAAATGTAGCAACACTAGTAATTGTGGCATCACTAGGTTAGTGTCTCTACTTAAGACTTAGGATTTTTTCAGAAATTGTAGCATCACTAACAAAATGTAGCAACACTAGTAATTGTGGCATCACTAGGTTAGTGTCTCTACTTGAGACTTAGGATATTTTCAGAAATTGTAGCATCACTAACAAAATGTAGCAACACTAGTAATTGTGGCATCACTAGGTTAGTGTCTCTACTTGAGACTTAGAATATTTTCAGAAATTATAGCATCACTAACAAAATGTAGCAACACTAGTAATTGTGGCATCACTAGGTTAATGTCTCTACTTGAGACTTAGAATATTTTGTTCAAGTGTTCTAAGTGTCGGTTTCTAATTCGGGAAACTTTCTAAGTTTAGTTTTTGGTCCAAGTTACTAACTAAGTCACCCAAACCCATTTTTGTTACCACTTTCCAAAAATAGTAAGTTTTGTCGTTTTTAGAAACCGAGCCGTTTTTGTTGACTTGATCAAACTGACTCGGTTTGACCCGAAACTTTTACCCAACCCATATATCAGTTTATAGAGTCCAAATAATTTGTCGGTTCGTGTCGGAGTTCACCCAAGGTGTCGGTTTTAACATGCAACTTAAGATTTTCAATATTTCACATTTTCGACTTTTGTCGGTTTAGTTCGCCATTTAATTTCTACCACTTATGGTCCAAACTAGGGTTTGAGATTTTTACCAACTGATCATGTATGTATCTAGTCTAACATATAATTTTTACAGCAACCATAGTGTCCATTTACATATTTAAACAAATTCGCGTATGAACCGTACTCATTTTCCGGAAACTTCCAGACCAGGTTCAAAGATCCGATTATAGCCAAAAATACGTAGAGATCTGGAAAAAGTGTAAAACACGAAAGTTGTAGCTCTTTTCAATAAGAAACTTTTAAAAATTACTTGTCTAACTCTCAGTAAAACTCAAGATACGACCATTTTAGTACACTGACTTTTCTGGGACAGAATCTGTCTTCTTACATATATGTTACAAAAACGTATTTTGACATGGTATTTGGACATAATCAAGTTAGATGGACATTATAACATGTAAATAAAAATATATAAGAGTAGATATGAGCCCTCACAATGGTGGTTTTGGAGAAAGAAGGTTGAAATGATGGTGAGGAACTTGTGAGCTTGAATCTTCTTGAATAACTTTGCAAAATGATGGAGGATTAAAGTGGTGGTGCTTGGTGGTGATGTGGTGGTGATAGGGTGGTGTATGGAGGTGGTGGAGGACTGATTTAATTAAGTTTTTTCTTGAGAGGAAAAGTGAAGAAAGATAGAGAGAAAATGAGGAGTGTGAATGATAATGAAAGAGGGAATGCATGGAATATGAGTGGGGGTGTAAGGAATCTTAATCATGAGGTTGCATGAGGTATGAGAGGGTGGGTGGGAGGTGGTGAACGAATTTGGGGGCCCCATCAAGGGTATTTTGGTCATTTTCTTGGTCCCAAATTAATTGTTACGTTTCCCGTTCGTTTACCCGATTGTTTAGACGTTTATTTATACGTTAAAACGTTTAATACGCGTATTTAAATCACGAATTAAATTTCTATATTTTCACTTGAAATATTTTGTCTAGATACTTGAAAATATTTATAAAAATGTTCCGATAATTTATCGGCCTCGATTTGCGTGCACGTTTTACGGAGGTTTAATCGCGTAGCGTTTTAAATAGACGTTTTTCATTGACGAACTATTGTATGATGTTATCAATAATAAATTCATACAAAATAATATATTTAAATTATTAAAATATATTTTGACTTTCTTTCGATTGGCGGGCGCGTTCCGCGCGTTTCTATTGCGTTTGAGACGTTTTAGCCAAAACGCCTAAGTTTTTCGTATATTATTTTAATAAAATAATAAATAATGATAAATAACTTCTAAAAAAAGATTTAAGTTATTTATAGAAAGTTTTTCACCAACGTCCGTATTTATACTGTGTCGGACTCCATCCGGTTGTTTTGCACAATTTCACCAAATTGCGTAAGCGTAATTACAACTAATTACGTAAGCGTATATTCACAAAATATACAAGTAGTTACAAGCAATTACAAGTATTTAGCCTAATTCTAAACTAAACACACGTAATTAGGGTTTCAATTAGGATTATCAGTAACCCTAAATTGTCGGGTGTCACATTCTCCCCCTGTTAGGAGAATTTCGTCCTGAAATTTGCTCGTAGTCATAGTTTGTGTGGTATCTAGCGAAAGTGTGAGTAATTATGATGTTTAACTAAGTCCACTAAAGGAAAGTTCGTTGTTGTGATGCAACACATCCATTTGGAGAATTATCTCCGTGTACTATTAGTAGGACAAATATTCCTAGATAGTCATTCGTAGTAAGGTCATTTACTATAAGGTTCATAGTAGGAAAACATTCCTATGTGGTTCGTTGTAGGAATCGTAGTTGAAATCAAAGAAAAGGTCATAGTTGAGATCATAGTTCAAAGCATAGTTCTAAAATCGGAGTACAAGTCTCAAGTTTTCTAAGTTGTCAAAGTTTCCAAAGTTTAATCACAGATGTAATCGTAGTTGGAATCGTAGTTATTATCGTAGTGGGGCTCGTAGTTGCTATCGTAGTTCCCCCATAGTTGTTATCATAGTTGTTTCATAGTCGTATTATACAATACGTAAAAGTAATTTCACAAAAATAGTTCACAGTATAGTACAAAATCGTTCATAAAACAGAGTTCAAGTAGTTGGTAAATCAAAGTTCAAATAGTTTATAAATCAGAATTCAAATAGTTCCTAAAACGGAGTTCAGATGGTTCATAGTAAATCATAGAAAACGAGCATTAAATAGTTCACCAACAGTTCTTAAAACAGCTTCAGAGTAGTTCACAAAACAGAGATAAAGTAGTTCATAAAACAGAGACAAAGTAGTGATCAAATCTTGATAAAAGAAAAATGAAAGTAGTAATTGGATTCCAATAAATAGTTTGTTAAAACTGTCAATAAACCAGTTTGTAAACAATTCGCAAGTTATGAGTGATTCGTTGGATCACATCCAATATAAATCGTTGTAAACGTATTTCCAATATGTAAATCGTTAGAAGACCCGCAGGTGTTTCAAAGTAATAGTCGTTATCGTTCGTTAGAAAACATAGATCTTTGAGAAAATTAAGTGAAAATCAAGTGTTTGTTTATAGGTACGGTTTTTATTTGTTAAAAATGTCATCATAATATCTGTTGAAAACTTAATGTCAATCAAAATACATTGGAAACTCTTGTCAGCACGTTAAAAGACTCTGTATAACAAAAATTCGTCGAAAGCTCCGGTGATTGGAAAGTGTTGAAATATCTGTTTTGTCAAAAATCGGTTGAAAGTTTACGTCTAAGAAAAATCCATATCATCTATTCTATTCTCGTGGCGGCGTAGCCTAGCAGCTAGTAACCGAACAGTATGATGAGCGGGTTCCTATGCGTATGGAGGGGTATTCATGTCGGAAGATTCTCCGCGTCTCAAGAGTTGTAAATAGCCAAATCATAGTTTCAAAAAGTAGTCATGACAATGACCGAGTAGTGTTCTTAGAGTAGTCAATCATGACTATGTTATTGTTTCGAAATGAACGAATGTTTGATAAAGGTGTTCGGAGCAGTCAAAGTCGCGAATCAAGTTATGAGTAAATCGTTTAACGAACGTGTCGAAATAGTGACCAAACATGATCAAGTAGAAATAGTATGAATAGGATAAGGTCTAGTCCGAGGAGGTCTATCAGTCAGTCCTTCTATTGATGTAAAACACACGCGATTCATATGTCTAGGTCGAGAGCAGGTGGAGAAAGTAAACTGGCGGAAGTAGGTATAGTCCGTCTAAGTGACAAAGTATCGTACGGTTGAAGTTCTATACGTGTTCCCGAGTGATTTAGTTGCGAGCGGGAAAAAGAGAGTGAAGTAGGTGTCACTCATTTTGAGTGGCGAATCCTTAGGTGGATTCTCCTCAAGTGAGTCCTATTTGGTTATATCGTTGCCCGATTCGGTTGGGCGAGCGGGTACCATGGAAATCTCCACAGTAGCGAGTAAGGCTAGAGCCTCGTTTGTTTGTCCCTAACCTTGGATCTATACGGCACCGAGTCAATCTAATTGCTAGCGGAAATAACAATTAGATCACGAACAATCACACGAATAATCAAACACAATAGAATAAGAACAAAACGCTTGTATATTGATTATAACCGATCAGATTACAGGTGAATTCGACTAATTGCGTTTAGGGTTTCGTCAACCCTAAAACAGAAAACGTAAAACGATTATATACAAAATCTGGCACCTGCGACGTCGCATACGACGTCGCAGGCCCAAGCCCATGCGACGTTGACTACGTCGCAGGCCCAATACCTGACGTCGCACCTGCGACATTACAGCCAACGTCGCAAGAGTCAGGAAACTCAATTCTAATTACAAACTACGAGCTAGACCAACTGACAGACACAAACATGTACCAACAAACTCCCCCGTGTCTTCAGCTTGGTCTTCAAAAATCTTCTTTATACCCAGCCCGCAGGAAATTGACCGTCAGCATGAATTCCATTAGCCACACAAACAGTAACAACATTGTAAAACTGCTCGGCTAAACGTCTGTTGAACTCATTCTTCTGACCAACACGAATCCGATTATCTTAGAGTTTTCTTAAATCTTTTTCATGAAAATTAATCAAACTCATCGGATCATATAGTCTAAACGTTGCTTGCCTCAAATTCCATATACCTCCAACTTCTGGCCACGGTTCAGAATCTGGAACAAAAGTAATAACCGCTTCACCAGTCTGTGGATCAAGTTCCCATTTAACGAATCTTCGCAGAAAATAATAAGGAACTGGTTCCAGAGGTATCTCAGTCAAACATTTTGCAGGCGGATAGTGAACTTTAACCATAGGCTTCTTAGTGACTGGATCAATCTTCCTTTTCCATGTATACCGAGTGCCCAACGTCGGTTTCAATTTAGAATATGTCTTCGATAACACTTCCCGACGTAAATTTCTCTGAATGAACTCAGCATAATCATTTTCGAACGGATTAATCAATTTAAGCTGAGCTAATCGATTAATCTCTCCTTTTGGCAACGTACTTAATCTATCAAAACGCATTCTGAAGTACTGAACTCCATCTTCTCTCTTAATCATAAAAAGATTCCTCTGACACTTCCAGCTTTTAATAACTCCGGTATAATTTCGACTAACCCGGTACACTTGACATTTAACTGGAATAGGAACTGGATTTCGTCCCTTAGGCCACCATTTCTTATTTCTTTCTCTCTTTTCTTCAGCAGTTAATTTCTTCTTAGGAACATCAGAAGATTCAGTTTCAGGAACTGCTGAGTCCGGTGCCTGTGTCTCTGGAGCTGGAGTTGCAGCAGAACTAGATTCTCCATGTTGAGCTTTAGCAGGTCTCTCATCGTCATTTGAATCAGATTCTATAATAGGTGCACCATCATAAGCTTCCCCAGAATGTGCATCATCATATGTTTCATCTGAATTCAACTGTTCCTCTTCAATCGAAACATCCTCATTCATCTCAAAATCATTATCCGTTTCTTCCTCAGAGCCAACTCCACTGGCCATTCTTTGAATAAACGATAAGTCAGCAAATGAATAGTCAACAGCCAGCGGTCTCGGTTGCCCTGGAATATCATCAACACAAAAATAATCCAAAACAGAAATATTTTCATTAACAGTTTCAAGTACAGGGTTGGGATTTACAGACGCAGGTTCACTTGACTCTAAAGTGGGTATCCCAGACCCAGACTCCCCCGAGGCAAGTAACCTGCCTTCCAAAACATTAACCCTAATCTTCGTTTCCTCAAGCTCCTTAGATTGAACCTCGATTAGCGCAGCTTGTTCAGCAATCTTTTCGTCTTGAGCCTCCAGCTTTTGCTTCATCTTCTGCATATCATCCATAATCTTTTGCATGAATGCTGGAGTCGGTTGAATCTCAAAATCAGCTTGCGGCGATGGGTTGACTGGAGTTCTTGTAGACGAGGAACGACGAACACGACGACGAGGCTCAAAGTCTACATCCTTAGGATCATCACCGTCTCGAATACGTTTGCCAGTATTCTTTGGAACATACACACGCCCCTGTTTCAAACGACGCTGAATTCTTTTGTACCTCTGAGAAAACTGATGTCGAATTGTTTCCATCTGAGACGGGTGCGGGACCGCACCATCAGAATCCGAAGGCGTTGGCCCGCCATCATCAGGTTGTTGAACAGGATTTTCTTCAGAATCAGATCCTTCTACTATATGGTGAGAAGCTGAATCATCCGAATCAACATGTCCAAATTGCTCAATATTCTCCAAAAGAGCATTCACATGCTCCCCCGCAGCTTGAACAGGAACATGCACAAGCGGTTGCTGCAGTTGCTGTGGTACCGGAATGTCCATATATCGAGGTTCCGGAGGCGGCACGTAATTCTCATCAACAATAGCACCGAATAAGGGAACATCCCTTGGTGCCTGAACCCCTTTCTCAAAACCTGCACAAATGGTAAAGATCCGACTCATCATCGGTGAAATCTTTAATTGTTGATCAATATCACCCTGTGCCTGAAGGTCTGGATGATGGCGATTGATGTGCAGCTGAATAAACCTCGGATACAAGATCCATTTCTGATCCCCGGCATTTGCATTGTCAACCATAGCTTTGAATATAAAACCTGAGAAGTTGAACGGCTTGTTGTACACTAATGCTAACATAGCAGAAGCCAAACTTCGGCTCATACCATCCATTCCACCTTTCCTATTTCCCAAACAAACGATAATCACATGCATCAGATATCTCCAAACACGTGTGAGGTTCGCTTTCCTGTACTGATCAGTGGGAATCCCGGGATATCCAATCCTTTGCATAGCTCCCGAAACGAAAACATGATCAAAACCGACTGGCATATTCGGTTGATCGTTCAGCTGTAATAGTTCCCGAATACTCTGTTCTGTAATAGTGATTTCCGTATCAAGAACTGTAGAAACCAGTCTTCGAACGTTGTTATCAGTAACAACATTTGCGTTTCTCCAGAAAGGGTTGATCAGATTTCCAAAAGCCACAGTGTTATCCGAAATGGCGTGGAATACCCTTGAACGCCTAAAAAACGCAATCATCTGACGATACGGTGCAGCTTTATCAGAAGTATCATCAAGGTAAGCAGCAGTATTGTGACGCGCTTCGAAAACAAGAGCCATATCTGCAAAAACAGAAACATACAAGATATTCTCGAAAAGCGTTAGAACAAACAAAGTATTCCAAACTTATCACAAACAAAAGGTTTCATTGATATGTTAAATAAGTACAAAGTTACAAACACACATATCAAATCCTAAACCCTAAACCCTAAACCTAAACCTAGACCGAAGATCCTGGTTAAACGAATACAGCCAAAATCCAAGACAAGGTCAGGCTAAAATCCAAGACATGGATGGTATCCCACCAGACCAGAAGGCCGAGATCCAGGATAATAAAGGAATTCCTCCAGACCATAAAACCAAGATTCAGGACAAAGAGAGAATTCCACATAACGGTAAAGGGATTCCTCCAGACCAGAAAACCAAGATTCAGGACAAAGAGAGAATTCCACTGGATCATTAGCCAACTGAGACAAAAATGGTCATATCTAAGTGACCAGATAAAAGCTTTAAGGTGCTGGACCACCAGAAAGCGCAAAAGAATCCACGACCGGAAGAAGATCCTTCTAGCCGCGGACGGGCGAGTGGTGACACTCTTTTGGGCTGAAGCAGTAAGCACTATCTTTGTCGTTCAGCTAGGAACTGAAAGAAATCACTCGCCATTGCTGGACAGAATTTAAAAGTCAGAAAAACGTAACATTTGATTGTTAACAAAAAAATGTCATTTTTCTGTAATAAGCGACGTAGGCGATGACGTCGCATTTCAAATAGCGACGTAGGAAAGGACGTCGCAGAAAATCAGAATAATAACAATAGCGACGTAGACCGTGACGTCGCACAAAATTCGAGCGACGTAAAAGGGGACGTCGCATTTTGCTATTTATTGTGAATTTAAGCATAGTAATAAAAGTAGCGACGTAGTGAGGGACGTCGCGTAGGACGTCGCGGTAAAGGCGATGTAGGGAAGGGCGACGTAGACTATTAATATTAATTATGCAGAGCGACGTAGGCCACGACGTCGCAGCGTACGTCGCACCGACGAACAGTCATCCCCAACCCAGAAACCCTAACCATCAAATTTAGGGGTTTTCAAAATCAAACACACTAAAAGGTGCGGCTAACAATGGTGATCACAAAAATATAATTTATAACACGTAAATCTTACAATACACCATCGAATTTATCTCAAAACCCGTAACCCTTTAAACCGTAATATATACATAGCAATTATCGCATAATTACACGGTGAAAATAGGTTAGATTGGTACCTAAGTGTGCGGAATAACGAGTAGAAGAAAACTACGAGAGTGAATCGGAGTGAAAACGGCTACAAATCACGAAAATGCTCGAAGAATTGCTACGTCGCAAATCGCCAAATGGTACGTCGTAGGCTACGTCGCAGGTGAATATTGAATAGTGTGACGTGTTACGTCGCGGTTGAGACTATATATAGTCTAACCCTATGTGCGACGTAGGCTGGGACGTCGCAGGCGACGTTGAGTGGGACGTCGCATAAAGCAGTTAGGATGTGATTTGAGTCGATTTTGAATTTTTAAGAACCGTTTACTCGTTATTTTAGCAATTAATAACCAAATGACTCATGACTTGGGAAAAATAACTTAGAATAAAATAAAGCATAAAATGAAATAAGTAAACTAAAAAATCTTTTTGGTATTTTCTATAATATCACAAAAAGTAAAAGTATAACAAAATAAAATTACTTACACTCTATTTTTGGTGACGGAGTTGTTTTGTCTGATTAGGGATCATATCTGAATAACATGCATTTATTAGGAATAGTAAGTGTTATTTCGATCATCAGTATATTTGTCCACTTTAAATTTACGTGGCACATTTAAAACACCTTTTATAAAAATTATTTCAAGACGATTATTGGTATTGTTTGTCCACTTAAACATGTTACATCCGTATTTGTGAGCTAACCTTTATTGTTAGTATGAATATTAATTTTGTGAAACCTATTATATGATATACTGATAAACTTTAGTAAAACACAAAACACTGCATATTTACGCAAGGTAGAGATTACAAGACCAAGATTTCTCGGCTCTCTTGTAACATACACTTGCCCTTCAAATGTAGGCATACATCAAACCGACTATGAAGATACTAGTGGCCCCAGATCTGTACTTAGTACAACAGAGGGTCCCTTAGTATGAACATAACAAGTTTGAGACTATTTGCATAACTAATGGATTCAGGTCTGTACTAGAGTACAACAATAGTCATCATTAGTTAGGCGAATAGCCATATTATTACTATATGCCAATTTTACACTTACATAATAATTATGACAGTGTATGACAGTACTTCCATTTATCAATTAAGACTTATGTCATACATCATATAACAATTTTCACAAAATAATAGACAAGTTTTAATATTACTTCTTACTTACTCACAAACCGGTGTGTATCATGCCTACCATTACATCGTGTAATGAAGACAATTTAGATAGAAACTGTTTTAAGTGTGTCTCATAAACCTACTGACACATCCAAGATAAACCTTAAAATTCCATTTTGTGCATGTCACCCGATGTACTATCATATCCCAAGTTGTTTACAGACACAACTTCAACGTCTATTTTAAAAATGTTGCAACCTCGCGTTTTCTTTAATACTAAAGAGTATAAAGAGTGGCTGTTGCGATGTTTTTTTTTTTTTTTTTTAAATTGAATATAAAAACTTAAAAATCCAAGTCACAAATCATTTCTTTGACTGAAAGAACCTTAAACCTATCAGATTGACCAGTTCAATAAAACGTGATCGTAAAAAGGCTTTTGTGAAAAGGTCCGCACACTGCTTAAGGGTCTCTATATGTACGACATCTATAAGGTGTTTCTCAAAGCAATCCCGTATGAAGTGAAACCTAAGTTCAATATGTTTGGTCTTAGAGTGCTGTACGGGATTGTGTGTTATAGATATAGCAGCTGTATTATCAATGTAAATAGGAGTCATAGAGAGATTGAACCCGTAATCACGCAGCTGATGCTGAATCCAGAGAACTTGAGAACAGCAACTTGCAGCAGCAACATACTCGGCTTCATCTGTGGAAATAGCAACCGCAGTCTGCTTTTTGCACTGCCAAGAAACTAAGCGCGATCCAAGGAACTGACATCCTCCAGTAGTTGACTTCATATCTATCTTGCAGCCACCAAGATCCGAATCCAAATAGGTAGTTAACTCGAAGTTTTTCTCGTTTGAATACCATAGACCCAGAGATGGCCTAAAAGCGAGATATCCAAAAATGCGTTTTACTGCCTTCATATGAGACACCTTCGGATTTGCTTGAAATCGTGAGCAGAGTGAAACAGCAAACACTATATCTGGTCTTGAGGCAGTCAGGTACATGAGAGAGCCTATCATTGAGCGATAGTCTTTCTCCTTGCAATCTTCATCGTCCTCATTAGGTCCAAGATTGTGTCTTGCTTCAATTGGAGTGCCGTAGTGTTTACAGTTGAGCAATTCATACCGCTTTAACATGTCAGTGACATATTTTGACTGGTGGATATAAATTCCATTGTCAGATTGCTCAACCTGTAGTCCCAGAAAGAACGTGAGTTCCCCCATAGCACTCATTTCAAACTCAGATTTCATCAGTCTTTCAAAATCCTTGCACAACTGATCATTAGTTGATCCAAAAATTATGTCGTCCACATAGACCTGCACAAGTAACAAATCCGCTCCTTCCCGTTTGATGAAAAGCGTGCTATCAATCTGTCCTCTATCAAAACCATTCTTCAGCAAGTATTTGGCAAGTCTCTCATACCAAAGTCGAGGAGATTGATGAAGACCATACAAAGCTTTCTTCAGCTTACAAACATGATTAGGATGCTTTGGATCTTCAAAACCAGGAGGCTGACACACATAAATCACTGCGTCGACATCTCCATATAGAAAGGCACACTTCACGTCAAGTTGATACACACGGAATCCTTTAAAAGAAGCATAAGCTAGAAAAATTCTAATAGATTTCAAACGGGCGACAGGAGCGAAAACTTCATCATAGTCAATACCCTCCAGTTGACTATATCCTTGAACTACCAGACGGGCTTTATTTCGAATAACCGCCCCACGATCATCCATTTTGTTACGGTAAACCCAACGAGTACCCGTCAAGTGAGCACCCTTGGGTAGAGGAACAATTTTCCAAACATTCATCTTGTTTATTTGCTGTAGTTCCTCCTGCATAGCCTCGACCCAAGATGGATCCTTTAAGGCTTGTTCAACCTTTTTAGGTTCAATTTGAGACAAATGACATGAATCGATATGAGCAATAAGTCCCAAAAGCTGCTGAGCTGAGTTCTGCTTTGCTTGTTGTCGTGTTTGAACAGATGCATGAGGATCACCAATGATATTATCAATGGGGTGATCCTTATGTATACGAGTTTCTGGTATGACAGTTGGCACAACATCCACACCTAGATTGTTCAAATCTCCCTCAGTTTCAGGAGTAGCAGCAGACTCAGGAATGGCTAACTCTTCTTCTTCTCCTTCATCTTCAGGAGAAAATAAGTGAGAGTAGGTCATTGTTTCTTCCATTTCATCTTCTTCTTGAGGTTCCTCTAAAGGAGGCACGTTTGGATCATATGGAAGCTCCTTTGTGTAGTTGTAAACTGTTTTAGAAGGAGCAGCCGAAGATGGTGGAGTAGGAGATGGTGTAGTTGGTGGTGATTTGGTTGTTGATTGTGGTTGTGTGAGTGTTGTTTGTGAAGGTGTAGGTGTAGTTTGTGGAGGTGTAGAATTAGTCGGTGGAGGTGCGGGTGTTGCATTGGGAGATGGGTCGGATGGTTTATTATTAAAAGGTGTATCTTGAGTAAGATCAAGTTCATGAAGTATAGAAACCAATTCTTCCGTATCATCCTCTTCCGGTATATTGAAAGAGTTGAAGAGGTTTCCATAGTTGAAAAACCAATCCGGACCCGTTCCTTGAGGAGGTTCCGTATACCTTAAACATTTCACTTCAAAATGTTCCTCAATCTGATTCGTTGATTTGTTAAAGACTCTTTTGTTCGGAGAATTGACTGAATATCCAAGAAAAATCCCTTCAACAGCTTTATCACCAAACTTAGAGACCTTATCTTTTGTAATCATGATCAGGCATGGACACCCAAATGGTTCTAGGAACTGCAGATTTGGCTTACGGTTATTGAAAAGTTCCTAACACGTTTTGTTCTTTTTCTTAACAGTGAGTACTCTGTTGAGAACATAACAGGCAGTATTAACTGCCTCAGCCCAGAAGATGATTGGTAACTTGGAGTCAGCTAACATAGTCCGAGCTGTCTCGATGATTGTCCTGTTCTTCCTTTCTGCAACTCCATTCTGTTGTGGAGTCCTCGGAGCACTAAATTGATGCTCAATACCTCTTGCAGCACAAAACAATTCGAGAGTTGAGTTCTTGAATTCAGTTCCATTGTCGCTTCGTATCCTTTTCACCTTCAAGTTGCACAGATTTGCCAACTTGTCCAACAAATACACCAGTATCTCAGGAGTTTCCCCCTTTGTGGTCAAAAAGTAAACCCACGAAAACCTTGAGTAGTCATCAGTAACTACCAAGCAGTAAGACCGACCACCAATGCTCTTTGTAGAGACTGGACCGAAAAGATCCATATGCAGTAGTTCCAATGGAGCATTTATGGAATTCACCTGCTTAGACTTATGGGACTTCTTACGTAACTTTCCTTTTTGGCAAGAGATACAGTCATCCTTTAGAGCAAATGACTGTTTTGGAACTCCTAGCACAAGGTCATTTTTAGTCAAGAAATTCATTTTTCGGAAATGAATGTGTCCCATTCGTCTGTGCCAAAGCAGTGAATCCTTTTCAGAAGCCTTAGACAAGAGATACGTATACTCGTTCGAGGTCTCAACAGTTCTCATGTTCAGAATGTATGTGTCATTCTTTCTTGGTGCTCTCAGTAACACCCATTCTTCCGGAATGACATACCCAGGCTTCAGTATCACACACTCTGTCTTTGTGAACGCAGTGGTATAATCCTTATCACAGACCTGTGAAACACTTAGCAAGTTGTGCGTAGGCTGTTCCACATAGTTCACATTTTCAAAACTAACATTGCCGTTAGTTAGCGTTCCTCTTCCAGAAATGGTTCCTCCAGTATCTCCAGCAAAGGCAACATATCCTCCTGCGTATGGTTTAATATCCACAAGAAGAGATACATCGCCTGTCATATGTCGCGAGCAGCCGCTATCCAAATACCATTCACTATCTGTTCTGACTGCTGCAACACACAAACAAAAGGAGATTAGTGAGAAACGGTGACCCAAGCCTTTACAGACTTAGGTCGACCGTGGTCATCAACAATAAGCACGTCAGATAGGATTTTATCTTTAAACAAATTAGAGTTTTTATCTGATGTGTTATTGTTGACGACTGAAGAGTCAACATCAGACTCTTTTCGTTTCCAAACTTTAGAAGGTTCGGAATTGATATTAGAAGTAATGTTGGGCTTTTGAATTGGCAAAGATTTTTGCTCAACATTACTTGGCTTTAAAACAGGCTTGGGAGAGTTTGAGTGACGCCTAGGTGGAGATTTTGAAAAAGAATTTCTATTAACAGATGTCCTAGGCATCTCTCTCCCATAGCGCTGATTTGACAGCTTAGGGCATTCACGAATTAAATGTCCTCGTTTCTTGCAGTAGAAACAAGAACGAGTCTCAACAAACGGTTGAGGCTGAGGAATTACCACAGGAGATGGAGAAACATTTCTAGAACATGAACATTGCGTACACGTCTTAGAAAGTGTTTGTTTTGGTTGAGAGGTTGAAGTTGAAGGTTTATCATACGAAACTCTTTCATTTACTATTTTATGTTGCAAAATCTTTACAGGTGACTGTAAAGTTTGTTGTTTCGAATTTAAAACCTTGGCTTTTCCCTTATTTGATTGAACCTTAATTTCAGGTTCACCCTTTGAAATCACTTTTTCAGGTTTAACTGCAACTTTCTTAACCTCAGGATACTCCTGATCCGTAATGTCCTCAATCTCAACAATCTCCTCAACACTAACAGGAGATTCATTCTTTAGCTCAACACTCTCCTTAACACTAACAGGAGATTCATGCACAGACTTAACAAACGTTGGCAAGGGGTACTCTGGCCGCTTGGTTTTCTCCTTTGCCGGTTTGTTGTGTTTGGTCTCTTTAGCATCTTTAGCTTTTTTACCATAAAGCTTGGACCAATCAACTGGAATCTCTTCAAAGCCTTCCTTAACAGGCAGGGGACAGTGAGTAGTAGGAGGAGGGACTGAGTGGTATCCTAATCCCTCATTCTTTTTCCCACTAGTACCATGCTTGCTAATAATTTCATTAAAGACAACCGTTGAGGAATTTGAACCCAAGATTTTACTCTTATAATTCTCATACTCATTTTTTAAATCTGTAAGTTCTTTCTTTAGCAGCTCAATTTCAACAAGATAGCTTTTAATGGCATCTTCTTGACTAAAAACCTTAGATTTATATTTCTGAGTATCTAACCGATGAGCCTCTAGATGTTTTTCATAAAGTTTCTCATTAGCTTTTAAAAAATTATTTGATTCGGTTAGTTTTTCATTCTTTTTCCTCAACTCAGCGGTGTCTGTCTGATATGCCTTTAGAGATTTAGTTAACTTAATGCATGAAATACAATTTAATGGTTCATCAGGTACCTCATTCACAATGTGAGCCATCAGACACTGTTGGTATTGCTGGGAGACAGCCGTCCAATCCTGACTAGTGGGCTCGAAAACAATCAGGGCATTATCAGCAGGCCCTTTCTTAGTAACTTCCTTTTCTTTGGTCTTTTGAGGAGTAGAAGGTGTTGTGAATCCCGATGCTGGCATTTTGGGTTTCTCGCACTCCCTGGCGAAGTGACCCAAGTTTTGACAATTGTAACATCGGACCTTACTCTTGTTAAATCCAAAGCCAGTCTTTCCATCACCTTCCAAGCTTTTACGCCCTGTCCTCTGCAAGAACTTTTGAATTCTGCGGGTGATCATTGCCACATTCCAAGTTAGATCCATTTGCTCCAGATCATCTTCATCAAGCTAAGCATAGTCTTCCTTAGTCAATTCCAAAGTAAGATTCGGTTGAGTAACCAAATCCTTGTATGAGCTTAAGAAAGCTGTATAAATTGCAGCTTGCTCCTGAATAGCAGGTGAGACTTGAACCTGTTGTTGATTTGAAGAAGGTCCAGACATGAAAACAGAATGAATCCCATCGTAAGACGAAGAAGAGGTCGATGAAGCATTTGTATTTGTTACAAAGGCGACTCCAGATCCATAAGTCTTTCCAGAGTTAAGCTGAACACCATAGACACTAGGATTCTGAACAGCTGCACCAGACCTAGTTTCTTTCTTCTTAATCTCCATCGCGTGAGCTTGAAGATCCCCTATCAAAGTATCCAAAGACATGTTTGCAAGTTCTTCATTTTCTTTTAAAAATTGGACTTTAACATCCCAAGAACTCGGCAACACATCCAGTAGCTTCTTATTGACTTCAATTGCAGGAAAAGTATAACCCCCTTCAAACAACTCACCTACTAACCGTGAGTACCTAGTGAATAAAGAAGTTGAGTCTTCATCAGGAAGGATGTCAAAGATATCATACTGTTTCTTAATAAGTTCGAGTTTGGCTTCCTTATACTTATCATTTCCTCCACAACGAGTTTCAATTGCTTTCCATAAATCAAAAGCTGTTTCATGAGTTCTGAAAAGCCATAGAACATCCTTGGTTAAACACATTTTAATCATTGAAAAAGAATTTCTTTCAGTATCAAAATCTTTCTTCTCCTCGGGAGACATAGCTTTATAGGTCTTAGCAGGACGAATACCACGGTATTCCCCTTCAGCTAATGGAGGTACATAACGCTCGCGTAATGGTCCCCATAATTCTGGACAATGAAAATCAATGTATTGTTCAACTCGGTCTCTCCAATACACGTAATCCATGTCCGCAGTAAATAGTGGAGGTTTATTACTTGAACCTATGTCATTACTTTGTTTGATCATTTCTCTCAATCCTCTAATATCCTCTTTATCAGCTGCCATTGTAATTACTTAATCGAAAAAACAATCTTCTGATCTTAGCGACGTAGTTGATAACGTCGCACAAAGATTATGCGACGACGAGAGTGACGTCGCAAAAGGCAAAGGATTCAATTAAGAATCAGATGTAAGCGACGTAGAATACCACGTCGCAGATGACGTCGCAGAGGACGTCGCACAATTACACTACGTCGCAACAAGACGTCGCAACACAGGGTCGCAGAAGACTAATTAAAGTCAAAATAGCGACGTCGCGGATGACGTCGCAACAGTACGTCGCACAGACTAATTAAAGTCCAAATCACTTACGTCGCACGCGACGTAGCAGATGACGTCGCAGGTAACGTCGCAAAACGCGAAAACCTGCGGCCAAAAACCCTAAAAATGAATTTTTAACCCAAAAACCAAAACCACGAATGAAGATCGACGAAAACCTTCAATAATCCCAGTAATATCGATCGAACTCCTGTAAAAACACAAAAAACAAACGTAATAATCACAAAACAATATGAGAATCACGTCGCTTTATCCCGAACTCGATCCGTTAAGCCAAAAACGAGCACTTTCTGCTCTGATACCAGTTGTTTGTCCCTAACCTTGGATCTATACGGCACCGAGTCAATCTAATTGCTAGCGGAAATAACAATTAGATCATGAACAATCACACGAATAATCAAACACAATAGAATAAGAACAAAACGCTTGTATATTGATTATAACCGATCAGATTACAGGTGAATTCGACTAATTGCGTTTAGGGTTTCGTCAACCCTAAAATAGAAAACGTAAAACGATTATATACAAAATCTGGCACCTGCGACGTTGCATACGACGTCGCAGGCCCAAGCCCATGCGACGTTGACTACGTCGCAGGCCCAATACCTGACGTCGCACCTGCGACGTTACAGCCAACGTCGCAAGAGTCAGGAAACTCAATTCTAATTACAAACTACGAGCTAGACCAACTGACAGACACAAACATGTACCAACATCGTTTTCAGAGTTGGGTAACGTAGCTGTGGGAGTGGTTGCCGTGAAGGGTGGCAAATAAGTTTAGTGTACGTAAGGTTGTACATATACATACATACATATATATATATATATATATATATATATATATATATATATATATATATACACACACACATAAAAGCCTAGCACATAAGTACATATAAAAGTTGGTCCCGTTCTATCATCGGTCTATGTCTGCTACTGTATTCTCTTTCACTATAACCATTTCAGGTCTTGCATCGAATCTCCTTTAATTGTACATAGTTGATCAGGCTATGTTAAATTAAATTCAATTGATGCAATCGCTGAACCAGTCATACCAAACAAGAATACTAACCTAACGGTTATAGTCTAGGTCACTAATGCAATCCTAGTTCGCTATAACCTTAGGCTCTGTTACCAATCTGTCGCACCCTCGAAACACGTTGCAGCGGAAGTATGAGGTGTCACGGAGCTACGACCAAATCAAATATCATCACTCAAAGATTACAACAAACGACCTCTATATGAGACGTTGAAAATAGTTACATTACAATAATTCAGAAGTTTACAAAAGTATTTGGAGTTCGCATAATAAAAGTAGAATTACATAATTAAAACTACAAAATATAGTAAATGCAATTCTAATTCCTTGATGTTTGAAAACAATGCGACTCAAACTATGCTTTCCTAAAGCATCCTACTGTCTTGTTTCCTGTGGGTAGTCCTACAGCGTCTACAAACCTGAGAATACATACTAAAAGGGTCAACATAAAGTTGGTGAGTTCATAGGTTTGCAAGCAGTTGTAAACATAAGTAAGAATATGAGATTTCCGTTGCGTTGCACGTATGCAAAAACTGTTGTAAAAATATCAGGTTATCTGTCGCACCCCCAAAACACGTGGCAGCGAAAACATGAGGTGTCCTGGGGGCTACGACCAAATCAAATATCACAACACAAAGATTAAAGCAAACGACCTCTATATGAGACGTTTGAAAACGTTACATTTCATAAATAAAAGTTTACATAAGATTCTAAAGTTCGCAAACATAGTCTAGAGATTTATAATACATAATCGTTGATACAAAATGTCATAATGCAATTTAAATCTCCTGTTTTTGAAAATATGCGACTCGAGCTATGCTTTCCAAAAGCATCCTACTGTCCTGTTTCCTGTGGGTAGTCCTACTGCGTCTGTAAACCTGAGAATACATACTAAAATGGTCAACATAAAGTTGGTGAGTTCATAGGTTTAATCTGTAAAGGAATTCATGTAAACACAAGGTTTTCTGTTTGTAAAATAGAGTTTTGTAAAACAGAGTTTCCGTGTTAAATCAAGTTCTGCATAACAAAGTTTCTGTATAATAAATATTCTGTATACTATAGTATTGTATACTATAGTCCTGTTTAGTATTTCCATGAGCTCATGTATCCGAAGCTTTAACAAATTCTGCTGCCTCTATGTGTCTAATCCGGGACACATCCTGATTCAAATAATTATGCGCCCGTGGGTTAGCTGGAGCGACCAGCTCGGACGGGATTGTCAATCCCAATAGTACTATTCACAATTATTCGCGCTTTATGAAATTAACGAACCATGAAACTGAGGTCTTATTGGTGGATTAGTTCTGCTACTCATGCAATAAGTATATGTTTTGTTTCTGTTTAAGTTTCTGTTTCTGTTTCTAGCAATCATAAGTAAAATCTGTAAAAGTTTATGCTTCTGTTTAAGTACAAATATGTAAAAGCATGTGTATGTATTCTCCCCCAAAACAGTTCAAAAACAAGTAAAAAGGGGCTATGAAACTCACCTGAGATTAGCAAATAGCAAGCAAATATCAAATAAGCAAGCAAGGTCCAAAGCGCAACCTTCTAACGTCCTAAACGTATAAGGTTGTGTAAGTAGATGTCTTATAAGACCATCTATAGCGATTGTATAAGTGGGGGTCAATGTCCACTTAAGCCAATCGTGTAGGTGGAGGGTTAATGTCCACCTAGAGCTAGTTCATCAACTAGTATGTCCAAATTAGTTGTTCAAGTTTGTTTATTAAGAGCGTGTACGACCCGTTGGTGAAAGTTTGTAATAATAATTCATTTAGACATTATTATCAAGTTTGTTTTATTGTATGTTATTCAGTTAGTACAAATCGTGTGTTGCAAATAGATTATTTTAGCTTGTATAAGCCTTAAACCGTAGGTCAAAGTTGGTCAACTCGTTGATCAAAGCTGGTCAAACTGGTCAAAATTGGTCAAACCTAGTCAAACTGGTCAAGGTTGGTCAAACTTGGTCAAACTAGTCAAGGTTGGTCAAACTTGGTCAAACTAGTCAAGGTTGGTCAAACTTGGTCAAACTAGTCAAGGTTGGTCAAACCTAGTCAAACTAGTCAAGGTTGGTCAAACCTGGTAAAACTAGTCAAGGTTGGTCAAACCTGGTCAAACTAGTCAAGGTTGGTCAAACCTGGTCAAACTAGTCAAGGTTGGTCAAACCTGGTCAAACTAGTCAAGGTTGGTCAAACCTAGTCAAACTAGTCAAGGTTGGTCAAACCTGGTCAATATATGAGTCACTTCTCAATCTATGAGTCACTTATTGATTTTATGAGTCACTTACTGATTTTATGAGTCACTTCTCAATTTATGAGTCACTTACTGATTTTATGAGTCACTTACTGATTTTATGAGTCACTTCTCAATTTATGAGTCACTTACTGATTTTATGAGTCACTTCTCAATTTATGAGTCACTTACTGATTTTATGAGTCACTTACTGATTTTATGAGTCACTTCTCAATTTATGAGTCACTTACTGATTTATAGAGTCACTTACCAATTGATAGAGTCACTTACCAATTTATAGAGTCACTTACCGATTTATAGAGTCACTTACCAATTTATAGAGTCACTTACCGATTTATAGAGTCACTTACCAATTGATAGAGTCACTTACCGATTTATAGAGTCACTTACCAATTTATAGAGTCACTTACCAAATTAAGTGTCGGTTTCTAATTTGGGAAACTTTTCAAGTCTCGTTTCTGGTCAAGGACAATAATTAAGCCATCCTAACACATTTTTGTTACCACTTTCCAAAAATAGTAAGTTTGGTCGTTTTTAGCCACCGAGCCGTTTTTGTTGACTTAGTCAAACCTACTCGGTTTGACCCGAAACTTTTACCCAACCCATACATCAGTTTATAGAGTCAAAATAATTTATCGGTTCGTGTCGGAGTTCACCCAAAGTGTTGGTTCTTAACATGCAACCTAAGATTTCAAGATTTCATATTTTTCGACTTTTGTCGGTTTGGTTCGCCATTTTATTTCTACCACTTATGGTCCAAACTAGGGTCTTAGATTTTTACCAACTGATCATGTATGTATCTAGTCTAACATATAATTTTTACAGCAACCATAGTGTCCATTTACATATTAAACAAATTCGCGTATGAACCGTACTCATTTTCCGAAAACTTCCATACCAGACTCAAAGAACAGTTTATAGCCAAAAATACGTACGGATCTGGAAAAAGTGTAAAACACGAAAGTTGTAGATCTTTTCAATACGCAACTTTTAAAAAAACATTCGTTGTCTAATTCTTCCTACAACTCCAGATATGCTCGTTTTTGTAAACTGATTTTTCTGGGACAGATTCTGTGTTTTTGTATATGTTTGGTAAAAACGTATTTTAACAAGGATTTTGGACATAAACAAGTTAGATGAACTATAAAACATGTATATAAACCACATGGAATCAGTTTTAGGGAGAGAAAGTGTTGGTATCCTTACAATGAAGATTGTGAAAGTAGGAAGAAGATGAAGATGAACTTGCTTCCTTCCTCTTGGTTCTCCTTGCTAGATGATGATGATGATGATGTATGGTGGTTTTTGGGTGGTGGTATGGTGGTATTATGACTGATTTTTCAGTTGTAGAGAGAGAGAGAGTGAAGTGTTCTTAGAGAGATATTAGAGAGAAAATAGAAAAGAGTGAAGTGTGAAATGATCCCCTAGCATGTGCTTGCATGGGTTTTTAGTGGGGAAGGGGTCAAGTAGCATATGCTTGCACATGGGAAGGGGAAAAGGGGGCTGGCCATGGGGGGCCTACCCAGGGGTATTTTGGTCATTTTCTCATTTCCCATTTAATTCGTTGCGTTTTCCGTTCATTTACCCGATTGTTTGGACGTTTATTTATACGTTAAACGGTTAATACACACGTTTAAGTAACGGTTTAGATTCCAATATTTTCACTTGAAATATTTTATCTAGATCCTTGAAAACATTTATAAAAATGTTCCGTTAATTTATCGGCCTCGATTTGCGTGCACGTTTTACGGAGGTTTAATCGCGTAACGTTTTTATTAGACGTTTTTCATTATTAACATCAAATGAGATATTTTAAATGAAAGTTTTACTCTAAATGATATATTTTAAATTCTTAAAATATATTTTGGTTTTCGTTCGATTGTCGGGCGCGTTCCGCGCGTTTCTGTTGCGTTTGAGACGTTTTAGCCAAAACGCCTAGGTTTTTCGTATATTATTTTAAATAAAATAATAAATAATGATAATAACTTCTAAAAATAGATTTAAGTTATTTATAGAAAGTTTTTCACCAACGTCCGTATTTATACTGTGTCGGACTCCGTCCGGTTGTTTTGCACAATTTCACCAAATTGCGTAAGCATAATTACAACTAATCACGTAAGCGTAATGTAAAACAATTACGGGGGTGTATATTCACTTAAATATACAAATAGTTACAAATAATTACAAGTATTTAGCCTAATACTAAACTAAACACACGTAATTAGGGTTTCTAGCAGGTTAATCAGTAACCCTAAATCGCCGGGTGTCACATTCTCCCCCTGTTAGGAGAATTTCGTCCCGAAATTAGTTTTTAGTTACGGTCTATGTGGGGACTGTGAGTAAGTGGGTGGTTCTAGTGTATCTGAGTTTCTTATTTACAAGTGAATTCGGACCTCGTCTTGAGATTCACCGGGCCTGGTTGATGGGTAAGACATCAGGGTCTAAGTTCCTGGTTTTCTGTTGTAAGGTTTCTGTAAGTTTCTTAACGAAATAATTCTTGTTTTATCTTTTCTCCCCTCGTTAGATCGATGTTCTACTGGTAACAGTAAGAATACAATAGGTTTCTCATGGCAACTATTCGGCTGAGATCCTTAGACGGCATCGAGAAAGGAAATGGAATTCGAAATGAGGTTCTGAATTAAGATTTCACGGTTAAAATCAATCTATTATTTCTGCGTTATTCTTTGCTTCTAAGTCTGTGGGGCGTGATCACGTAATTTAGTACCGAATAAGATCAAAATAGACAAGTTATTGAGTGGTAACGTACCCGTAACAAAGTTATGGGTCCAGTCACGCGTTGTTGTTTCGGTTGTTATTTCTGTTTTTACGTTGTGGACAATCTCTCATGAAATGCCCTGTGTCGCCACACTCGAAACAAGCTCTTGGTGCATTAGAGTTGGTGGCTGTGGTGGGAAACTTGCAATCTTTAGCCTGATGTCCAACAATCTTGCATTTCCCACAAGGTGCACCACAGTGGCCCTCGTGATGACGATTACAGTTAGGGCAGTAGGGCCTGCGTCCTTCATAACTACTCTTTTCCTCAGATTCGGTAGCATAGGCCTTCACGGTATCGGCCTTTTTGTTTTGCTGCTGTTGCTGGGTGTTGTTGTTGCCAGACCATTTCCTTTTGTTGTCCCCGATGGCTTTCTCAGTGGTTGTCTCTCGGCGGACAATATGGGCCATGAGTTCATGTGCCATGCGGACAGCACTTTGGATGGTCCCGGGTTTGGAAGAGGTGACATTCCCTTCGATTGAGTCAGGTAGCCCCCAAATATATCTCTCGATACGTTTGTATTCGGGGTCCATCATGGATGGGCAAAGAAGAGCAAGCTGGTGGAACCTGGTTGTGTAGCTGGTGATGTCGTTTCCTTGAACTGTGAGGTTCCAGAATTCCTGTTCGAGCTGTTGGAGTTGCTCACGAGGACAGTATTCTTCCCTCAGCAGGTTTTTGAGTTCATCCCAGGATATTTGATAGGCAGCATCAATACCATGGGTTTGGGCGTATGAGTTCCAGAAAGTGAGTGCACCCTCAGCTAGTGTGCAGGTAGAGAATTTTACTTTGTTTTCCTCTTGGCAGTTACTTATTCGAAAAATGGACTCCATTTTCTCAATCCAGCGCATGAGACCGACGGCTCCTTCGGTTCCTTTGAAATTAAGGGGTTCACAATTTGTGAAATCTTTGTAGGTGCAGGGCTTTGGCACAGGTGGGTTGTTGCCTGCCCCTCCAGGGTTCCCTTGGTTTGGATTGGGATTGTTTCTGGCAGCTTCTAGGGCTGCTTGAACCCTTTGATTGACGAGTCTTTCGATATCAGCGGAGCTCATTTGACGTTTTGGTGCCATGATTCTAAAAGTAAGAAAATGAGAGGCACGTAAGATGATGTTGAGTAGGATTTAAGGTCATTGCAGGTGTATAAAGGAAAGTAAAACAGGTGTTTATGACACGTCGAAATAATTAAGTAAAACAAAGAAGCAAATTTCTATAACCACACTGAGGTGCACGTTCAAAATGATTACAAGGCTTGTGTCCAGAGTAGTTAAAGTCATAAACCGAGTCATAGCTAAGTCGTTGGAATCCATCCAAGTGTTGGAGATATTATTTCGAGTAGGTAGTGTGAATAGGATAAGGTCTAGTTCGAGGAGGTCTGCCCTTCTAGTCGTGTGTAGCACGCGCGCTCCATGGGTCTATGATAAAAGTGGGTATGAAGAGTATGAAGTGACGAAGCATCGTACGGTTGAAGTTCTTTACGTGTTCCCGAGCGATTTGGTTGTGAGCGGAAAGAAGAGGGTGAAGTAGGCGTCACTTATTTTGGGTGGCGAATCCTTAGGTGGATTCTCCTCAAGTGAGTCCTATTCGATTATATCGTTGCCTGAATCGGTTGGGCGAGCGGTACCGAGGAAGTCTCCTCAGTGGCATATAAGGGTTGAGTCTCGTTTTCTATGTCGGGTGACGTAGTTGTGGGAGTGGTTGCCGTAAAGGGTGGCAAGTAAGTTTAGTGTACGTAAGGTTATACATATATATACACATAAAAGCCTAGCACATAAGCACATATAAAGGTTGGTCCCATTCTATCCTCGGTCTACGTCTTCTACTGTACTCTCATTCACTATAACCATTTCAGGTCTTACATCGAATCTCCTTTAATTGTACATAGTTGATCAGGCTATGTTAAATTAAATTCAAATGATGCAATCGCTGAACCAGTCATACTAAACAAAGAATACTAACCTAACGGTTATAGTCTAGGTCACTAATGCAATCCTAGTTCGCTATAACCTTAGGCTCTGATAGCAATCTGTCGCACCCCCAAAACACGTGGCAGCGAAAACATGAGGTGTCCTGGGGGCTACGACCAAATCAAATATCACAACACAAAGATTAAAGCAAACGACCTCTATATGAGACGTTTGAAAATGTTACATTTCATAAATAAAAGTTTACATAAGATTCTAAAGTTTGCAAACATAGTCTAGAGATTTATAATACATAATCGTTGATACAAAATGTCATAATGCAATTTAAATCTCCTGTTTTTGAAAATATGCGACTCGAGCTATGCTTTCCAAAAGCATCCTACTGTCCTGTTTCCTGTGGGTAGTCCTACTGCGTCTGTAAACCTGAGAATACATACTAAAAGGGTCAACATAAAGTTGGTGAGTTCATAGGTTTAATCTGTAAAGGAATTCATGTAAACACAAGATTTTCTGTTTGTAAAATAGAGTTTTGTAAAACAGAGTTTCCGTGTTAAATCAAGTTCTGCATAACAAAGTTTCTGTATAATAAATATTCTGTATACTATAGTATTGTATACTATAGTCCTGTTTAGTATTGCCATGAGCTCATGTATCCGAAGCTTTAACAAATTCTGCTGCCTCTATGTGTCTAATCCGGGACACATCCTGATTCAAATAATTATGCGCCCGTGGGTTAGCTGGAGCGACCAGCTCGGACGGGATTGTCAATCCCAATAGTACTATTCACAATTATTCGCGCTTTATGAAATTAACGAACCATGAAACTGAGGTCTTATTGGTGGATTAGTTCTGCTACTCATGCAATAAGTATATGTTTTGTTTCTGTTTAAGTTTCTGTTTCTGTTTCTAGCAATCATAAGTAAAATCTGTAAAAGTTTATGCTTCTGTTTAAGTACAAATATGTAAAAGCATGTGTATGTATTCTCCCCCAAAACAGTTCAAAAACAAGTAAAAAGGGGCTATGAAACTCACCTGAGATTAGCAAATAGCAAGCAAATATCAAATAAGCAAGCAAGGTCCAAAGCGCAACCTTCTAACGTCCTAAACGTATAAGGTTGTGTAAGTAGATGTCTTATAAGACCATCTATAGCGATTGTATAAGTGGGGGTCAATGTCCACTTAAGCCAATCGTGTAGGTGGAGGGTTAATGTCCACCTAGAGCTAGTTCATCAACTAGTATGTCCAAATTAGTTGTTCAAGTTTGTTTATTAAGAGCGTGTACGACCCGTTGGTGAAAGTTTGTAATAATAATTCATTTAGACATTATTATCAAGTTTGTTTTATTGTATGTTATTCAGTTAGTACAAATCGTGTGTTGCAAATAGATTATTTTAGCTTGTATAAGCCTTAAACCGTAGGTCAAAGTTGGTCAACTCGTTGATCAAAGCTGGTCAAACTGGTCAAAATTGGTCAAACCTAGTTAAACTGGTCAAGGTTGGTCAAACTTGGTCAAACTAGTCAAGGTTGGTCAAACTTGGTCAAACTAGTCAAGGTTGGTCAAACTTGGTCAAACTAGTCAAGGTTGGTCAAACCTAGTCAAACTAGTCAAGGTTGGTCAAACCTGGTAAAACTAGTCAAGGTTGGTCAAACCTGGTCAAACTAGTCAAGGTTGGTCAAACCTGGTCAAACTAGTCAAGGTTGGTCAAACCTGGTCAAACTAGTCAAGGTTGGTCAAACCTAGTCAAACTAGTCAAGGTTGGTCAAACCTGGTCAATATATGAGTCACTTCTCAATCTATGAGTCACTTATTGATTTTATGAGTCACTTACTGATTTTATGAGTCACTTCTCAATTTATGAGTCACTTACTGATTTTATGAGTCACTTACTGATTTTATGAGTCACTTCTCAATTTATGAGTCACTTACTGATTTTATGAGTCACTTCTCAATTTATGAGTCACTTACTGATTTTATGAGTCACTTACTGATTTTATGAGTCACTTTTCAATTTATGAGTCACTTACTGATTTATAGAGTCACTTACCAATTGATAGAGTCACTTACCAATTTATAGAGTCACTTACCGATTTATAGAGTCACTTACCAATTTATAGAGTCACTTACCGATTTATAGAGTCACTTACCAATTGATAGAGTCACTTACCGATTTATAGAGTCACTTACCAATTTATAGAGTCACTTACCAAATTAAGTGTCGGTTTCTAATTTGGGAAACTTTTCAAGTCTCGTTTCTGGTCAAGGACAATAATTAAGCCATCCTAACACATTTTTGTTACCACTTTCCAAAAATAGTAAGTTTTGTCGTTTTTAGCCACCGAGCCGTTTTTGTTGACTTAGTCAAACCTACTCGGTTTGACCCGAAACTTTTACCCAACCCATACATCAGTTTATAGAGTCAAAATAATTTATCGGTTCGTGTCGGAGTTCACCCAAAGTGTTGGTTCTTAACATGCAACCTAAGATTTCAAGATTTCATATTTTTCGACTTTTGTCGGTTTGGTTCGCCATTTTATTTCTACCACTTATGGTCCAAACTAGGGTCTTAGATTTTTACCAACTGATCATGTATGTATCTAATCTAACATATAATTTTTACAGCAACCATAGTGTCCATTTACATATTAAACAAATTCGCGTATGAACCGTACTCATTTTCCGAAAACTTCCAGACCAGACTCAAAGAACAGTTTATAGCCAAAAATACGTACGGATCTGGAAAAAGTGTAAAACACGAAAGTTGTAGATCTTTTCAATACGCAACTTTTAAAAAAAAATTCGTTGTCTAATTCTTCCTACAACTCCAGATATGCTCGTTTTTGTAAACTGATTTTTCTGGGACAGATTCTGTGTTTTTGTATATGTTTGGTAAAAACGTATTTTAACAAGGATTTTGGACATAAACAAGTTAGATGAACTATAAAACATGTATATAAACCCCATGGAATCAGTTTTAGGGAGAGAAAGTGTTGGTATCCTTACAATGAAGATTGTGAAAGTAGGAAGAAGATGAAGATGAACTTGCTTCCTTCCTCTTGGTTCTCCTTGCTAGATGATGATGATGATGTATGGTGGTTTTTGGGTGGTGGTATGGTGGTATTATGACTGATTTTTCAGTTGTAGAGAGAGAGAGAGTGAAGTGTTCTTAGAGAGATATTAGAGAGAAAATAGAAAAGAGTGAAGTGTGAAATGATCCCCTAGCATGTGCTTGCATGGGTTTTTAGTGGGGAAGGGGTCAAGTAGCATGTGCTTGCACATGGGAAGGGGAAAAGGGGGCTGGCCATGGGGGGGCCTATCCAGGGGTATTTTGGTCATTTTCTCATTTCCCATTTAATTCGTTGCGTTTTCCGTTCGTTTACCCGATTGTTTGGACGTTTATTTATACGTTAAACGGTTAATACACACGTTTAAGTAACGGTTTAGATTCCAATATTTTCACTTGAAATATTTTATCTAGATCCTTGAAAACATTTATAAAAATGTTCCGTTAATTTATCGGCCTCGATTTGCGTGCACGTTTTACGGAGGTTTAATCGCGTAACGTTTTTATTAGACGTTTTTCATTATTAACATCAAATGAGATATTTTAAATGAAAGTTTTACTCTAAATGATATATTTTAAATTCTTAAAATATATTTTGGTTTTCGTTCGATTGTCGGGCGCGTTCCGCGCGTTTCTGTTGCGTTTGAGACGTTTTAGCCAAAACGCCTAGGTTTTTCGTATATTATTTTAAATAAAATAATAAATAATGATAATAACTTCTAAAAATAGATTTAAGTTATTTATAGAAAGTTTTTCACCAACGTCCGTATTTATACTGTGTCGGACTCCGTCCGGTTGTTTTGCACAATTTCACCAAATTGCGTAAGCATAATTACAACTAATCACGTAAGCGTAATGTAAAACAATTACGGGGGTGTATATTCACTTAAATATACAAATAGTTACAAATAATTACAAGTATTTAGCCTAATACTAAACTAAACACACGTAATTAGGGTTTCTAGCAGGTTAATCAGTAACCCTAAATCGCCGGGTGTCACATTATCATTTGTTATTCCGTGTTTTCCTTTGTTATCATTTGTTATCCTTTGCGCCATGAGCTCATAGTTCGAAGCTTAACCCTTGTTGTTGCCTCAGCAAGTGTCTAATCCGGAACACTCGTTTGTCAAGTATTATGCGTCCGTTTGACCAGTTAGAGCAACCTAACCCGGACGGGGGTGACAATCCCTAATAGATCTATTCACAAATACTCACGCTTACAAATAATTAACGAACTACGATGTGCGAGGGCTTTATTGGATTATGGTTTCACTCATGCGTTATCCTTTGCTTTCCCTTGTTTCCTTTGTTTTCATTGTTCCCTTTGTTATCCATTGTTTATAAAACAGTTGTATAAAAGCAGTTGCATAACGACAGTTGTATAAAGCATGTACAAAGATAGTTGTATAAAACATGTGTGTATGTATTCTCACCCCAAAATAGTTAAAACGAGTAAAACGGGGGCTATGAAACTCACCTTAGATTAGCAAGTAGCAAGCAAATATCAAATAAGCAAGCAAGCCGATGTGCAACCTTCTAATGTCCTAAACTTATAAGGTTGTGTAAGTAGATGTCTTGTAAGACCATCTATAGCGATTGTATAAGTGGGGGTTAATGTCCACTTAAGCCAATCGTGTAGGTGGAGGGTTAATATCCACCTAGAGCTAGTTCATCAACTAGTTATGTCCAAATAAGTTGTTCAAGTTCGTTTATCAAAAACGTGTACGACCCGTTGGTGAAAGTTTGTAATAATAATTCATTTAGACATTATTATAAAGTTTGTTTTGTTGTACACTATTCAGTAGTACAAATCGTGTGTTGCAAATAGATTATTTTAGTTTGTATAAGCCTTAAACCGTAGGTCAAAGTTGGTCAACTCGTTGGTCAAAGCTGGTCAAACCTGGTAAAAGTTGGTCAAACTTAGTCAAACTTAGCATCAATAGCAAAATGTAGCAACACTAGTAATTGTGGCATCACTAGGTTAGTGTCTCTACTTGAGACTTAGGATATTTTCAGAAATTGTAGCATCACTAACAAAATGTAGCAACACTAGTAATTGTGGCATCACTAGGTTAGTGTCTCTACTTGAGACTTAGGATATTTTCAGAAATTGTAGCATCACTAACAAAATGTATCAACACTAGTAATTGTGGCATCACTAGGTTAGTATCTTTACTTGAGACTTAAAATATTTTCAGAAATTGTAGCATCACTAACAAAATGTAGCAACACTAGTAATTGTGGCATCACTAGGTTAGTGTCTCTACTTGAGACTTAGGATATTTTCAAAAATTGTAGCATCACTAACAAAATGTAGCAACACTAGTAATTGTGGCATCACTAGGTTAGTGTCTTTACTTGAGACTTAGGATATTTTCAGAAATTGTAGCATCACTAACAAAATGTAGCAACTCTAGTAATTGTGGCATCACTAGGTTAGTGTCTCTACTTGAGACTTAGAATATTTTCAGAAATTGTAGCATCACTAACAAAATGTTGCAACACTAGTAATTGTGGCATCACTAGGTTAGTGTCTCTACTTGAGACTTAGAATATTTTGTTCAAGTGTTCTAAGTGTCGGTTTCTAATTCGGGAAACTTTCTAAGTTTAGTTTTTGGTCCAAGTTACTAACTAAGTCACCCAAACCCATTTTTGTTACCACTTTCCAAAAATAGTAAGTTTGTCGTTTTTAGAAACCGAGCCGTTTTTGTTGACTTGGTCAAACTGACTCAGTTTGACCCGAAACTTTTACCCAACCCATATATCAGTTTATAGAGTCCAAATAATTTGTCGGTTCATGTCGGAGTTCACCCAAGGTGTCGGTTTTAACATGCAACTTAAGATTTTCAATATTTCACATTTTCGACTTTTGTCGGTTTAGTTCGCCATTTAATTTCTACCACTTATGGTCCAAACTAGGGTTTGAGATTTTTATCAACTGATCATGTATGTATCTAGTCTAACATATAATTTTTACAGCAACCATAGTGTCCATTTACATATTTAAACAAATTCGCGTATGAACCGTACTCATTTTACGAAAACTTCCAGACCAGGTTCAAAGATCCGATTATAGCCAAAAATACGTAGAGATCTGGAAAAATTGTAAAACACGAAAGTTGTAGCTCTTTTCAATATGCAACTTTTAAAAAAGAATTGGTTGTCTAACTCTCAGTAAAACTCAAGATACGACCATTTTAGTACACTGACTTTTCTGGGACAGAATCTGTCTTCTTACACATATGTTACAAAAACGTATTTTGACATGGTATTTGGACATAATCAAGTTAGATGGACATTATAACATGTAAATAAACATATATAAGAGTAGATATGAGCCCTCACAATGGTGGTTTTGGAGAAAGAAGGTTGAAATGATGGTGAGGAACTTGTGAGCTTGAATCTTCTTGAATAACTTTGCAAAATGATGGAGGATTAAAGTGGTGGTGCTTGGTGGTGATGTGGTGGTGATAGGGTGGTGTATGGAGGTGGTGGAGGACTGATTTAATTCAGTTGTTTCTTGAGAGGAAAAGTGAAGAAAGATAGAGAGAAAATGAGGAGTGTGAATGATAATGAAAGAGGGAATGCATGGAATATGAGTGGGGGTGTAAGGAATCTTAATCATGAGGTTGCATGAGGTATGAGAGGGTGGGTGGGAGGTGGTGAACGAATTTGGGGGCCCGATCAAGGGTATTTTGGTCATTTTCTTGTTCCCAAATTAATTGTTACGTTTACCGTTCGTTTACCCGATTGTTTAGACGTTTATTTATACGTTAAAACGTTTAATACGCGTATTTAAATCACGAATTAAATTTCGATATTTTCACTTGAAATATTTTGTCTAGATACTTGAAAATATTTATAAAAATGTTCCGATAATTTATCGGCCTCGATTTGCGTGCACGTTTTTCGGAGGTTTAATCGTGTAGCGTTTTAAATAGACGTTTTTCATTGACGAACTATTATATGATGTTATCAATAATAAATTCATACAAAATAATATATTTTAAATTATTAAAATATATTTTGACTTTCGTTCGATTGTCGGGCGCGTTCCGCGCGTTTCTATTGCGTTTGAGACGTTTTAGCCAAAACGCCTAAGTTTTCGTATATTATTTTAATAAAATAATAAATAATGATAAATAACTTCTAAAAAAAGATTTAAGTTATTTATAGAAAGTTTTTCACCAACGTCCGTATTTATACTGTGTCGGACTCCGTCCGGTTGTTTTGCACAATTTCACCAAATTGCGTAAGCGTAATTACAACTAATTACGTAAGCGTATATTCACAAAATATACAAGTAGTTACAAGCAATTACAAGTATTTAGCCTAATTCTAAACTAAACACACGTAATTAGGGTTTCAAGTAGGATTATCAGTAACCCTAAATCGTCGGGTGTCACAAAAACTCATAACGCTGCATATTTTACAAACAAGGTAGAGATTACAAGACCAAGTTTTTCTCGGCTTTCTTATAACATACACTTGTCATTCAAATTTAGGCATACATCAAACCTATTATGAAAATACTAGTGGCCCCAGATCTGTACATAGTACAACAGAGGGTCCCTTCGTATCAACAAAATAAGTTTGAGACTATTTGCATAACTAATGGATTCAGGTCTGTACGTGAGTACAACAATAGTTACCAGTAGTTAAGCTAATAATCATATTATTACTATATGCCAATTTTGCACTTTCATAATGATATTGACAGCGTATGATAGTACCTTTATTTATCAATTAAGACTTATGTCATACATCATATAGCCGTTTTCACAAAGTAATAGACAAGTTTTAATATTACTTCTTATTCACTCACAGACCGGTGTGTATCATGCCTACCGATGCATCATATTATGAAGCTAATGTTTTTTTTAAAAGGTATGTTAAATATGCTAGATAAACCTACTGACACATCAAACATAAACCTTAAAATTTCCATTTTTATGCATGTTACCTGATGTACTATCATATCCCAAGTTGTTTACAGACACAACCCAATGTCCTTTTATAAATTTAGCAACCTTGCATTTTCTTTAGTACTAACAAGTATAAAGAGTGGCTGTTGCCATGTTTTTTTTTTTTTTTTATCACAAAGCAATGAATTATAAAACAAAAACAAAATTCCAAGTCACAAATTACTTATGAGTGGGATCTTTCATCCCAATCATTGAGACTAGCTCATCAAAACGAGACCTCGAAAAAGCTTTTGTGAAAATATCTGCATTTTGTTTAGAGGTATCTATGTGAATTAAATCTATTAGGTGTTTCTCATAGCAATCTCGTATGAAATGAAAACCTATTTCAATATGCTTTGTTTTTTAGTGTTATACGGGATTGCGAGTGATTGATATAGCAGCAGTGTTATCAATGTGTATAGGAGTAAGAGTAAGAAGGAACCCGTAATCTCGAAGTTGATGCTGAATCCAAAGGACTTGAGAGCAGTAACTGGCAGCAGCAATGTATTCGGCTTCTGCTATGGAAGTGGAAACCGTAGTCTGCTTCTTGCACTGCCATGAGACTAACCGATTTCCTAAAAACTGACATCCTCCCGTAGTTGACTTTTTATCAATATTACACCTGCCGTAATCAGAATCGGAGTAAGCAGTGTAACACCCGCCAAATTAGGACTAGTAATTAGTGCCTAATTCTCTGTTAATACATGTAATTAGTTCTGTGTTAGGCTAATTAATGTATCAAAATATATATTGATGAATATATACGATTATGCGATTTGATTAAATCGTATGCAAATTAAATCGAATGTATTTCGGTTCCATAAATACGGACTTTGGTGACCAATTTTATTAAATAACGCTATTATATCAAAAATATTATTATGATAATATTTCGTATTCATTTCGGATCATACAAACAAAACTTATATGATTTAAAAATGTAAAACGCGCACACAAACTAAGTTACATTTTATAATTTTCGGAACTTAAATAATTCAATTAAAACATTTAGTAATTTTCCGTATCTTAAAACTATATTTAAATGTATAAAAATCATTTAACGTTTGAACGACGGAGCGAACGAACACCACACGGAGCGGGATCGCGGGGCGAAAAATGGGAGTTTAACCTCCCACTTCCACCCTTTCTTTTTTTCATTTCTTTCTTTCTTTCTCTCTCTCTTCCATCTTTTTCTCTCAAAATTTCATCACCACCACCATCACTGTAACACCCCCAAATTTGATGATTTGCGGAAGCTTGATTTGGGTGTTACTAATCAATAACAAAGCACAAAGATATAGAGTAAACGACTCTATATGCGTCGTTTTTACAAAATATATTGATAATTGAAATGTTTACAACAATTGAAGCTTTACATAGCTCGAGTTTAAATGAAAGGAGATTTCAATACATAAGTACTTGTACAAAATATACTAATGCAAGAAAATCTCAATCGTCTGTATGCTGACTCGAGCTAAAGTCCTGAAGCAGAAACATCCTACTGCTTGGTACCTGCGATATATGCTAAATGGTCAGCTAAAAGCTGGTGAGCTCACAGGTTTGAAATCAATTAATATAGTATGAACCGCAAGATTTAAATAACGAATTGCATCCAGCAATTTAATGATAGTCATCGTGTATACAGCCATGAGCACATAGTTGAGCTTAACTCGAGGGCCGGGTCCCCTATAGAGAATTCCGGGCGAGGTGCCTCCACGAGTGCCTAATCAACACTCGTCTTCCAAAATATTACTACGTCCGTTTACCCGGTTAGTGCTTGCTAACCCGAACGAGGTGGGTCAATCCTATATGGTACCATATACTAATATTCACGCTATAACGTATTAACAACTATGCTGACGGAGGACTTTAAATGATTAGTTATGAAAACTCATGTAGTATATGAAATGTTTGTACTTACGTTCACATGTTAAAATGAGCAATATATCACACCCCTGAGTAAAACAGTAAAAAGAGGGGCTATGAGACTCACCTGAGTCTGAAAGCGTTTAAACAAATGTAAGTTGATTAGCCGAGTATGAAGTCCAAAGACTTGTAACCTGAGGGTGTCCACGACACGCGATGGTTATAAATATGATTGGGTATCTCAAAAGATCACCCTTGTAGTCGTTACACAACTAGATATATGTCCAAATTACTACGATTTGGTTGATTGGTTAAGTATTTGAAAACGTGTACGGCCCGTTGGTGACGGTTTGAAATAATAAACCTTAAGTATTATTATCCTGTTATTGGTGTTTTGTACTTACAAATGTGTCTCAATATGTTTTATAAATCGTATCGTATAAGTGTTTGAGGTTATATAGTTTCGACACTTAGTGAAATTGTAGTTTGAAAACCTGCTGTTTTATGCGACACAATCATGCGACACAAAAAACGTTATGCGACACAAGGGTTGTGTCGCATAGGAATGCGACACAATGTCTATGCGACACAAGGGTTGTGTCGCATAGGTGCGAGATGCTGATTCAACAGCGACATAATGATTGTGTCGTATGGAGTTTGCGACATAGTGGTTGTGTCGCAGGACTTGCGACACTAATTATCGGGTACGACACAAGGTATGACACAGAGGCTTTTATACGACACAACTGCTAAAATACGACACAACATGCGACACAAGGCTTGTGTCGCATGGATGAACATCAGCCCAGAAAGTCCGGCTGTCAAGGTTTTTCCGGCCAAAAATCCATTTTAAACTCGTTTTCAAGCTATAAATTCGTGTTCTATACATTGTAATGGACATATACAAGTTATAATAACAACTAGAAATCGAAAATACTAAGAATCGAGAGATTTCAGGATTTTGTCGGAAACTTACAAATTGCCAAAATGGAAATCCGGAAAGATAGCGTTGTAGATCGTCGCGAGGTGGTCGTGAATCTCTAAAAATATTGGTGATACGAGTGCGTTTGATAGTAGTATTTTGCGATTTTGGTAGTTGTGGTGATTTGGTTGTTTAGAGAGAAAAGAAAGAGAAAAAAAAGAGAGAGAGAGAGAAAGATGTGAAAAATGAGGAAAAAGGAGGGGAAAGGTGGAGGTTATCCTCCACTTCCTCAGTCTTCATCCCGCGCTCCGCGCGGTGTTCGTTTTCTCCGTCTTTTAACGTTTTATAATTATTTTACATATTAATTGGTAAGTTTTAAAATACAAATTATTACGCGATATCTTATTTAAATATTTTACAAATCAATTTATATTTGAGTTATAAAAAGTAAGTTTGTTTATTTAGTTTGCGCGTTTTAATGTCTTTAAATCGTATAAGTTTTGTTTGTATGGTCCGAATAAATACGAAATATTATCATAATAATATTGTTGATATAAAAACGTTATTTAATAAAATTGGTCACCAACGTCCGTATTAAATTGAATCGAAATACATTCGATTTAAATTGCGTACGATTTAATCAAATCGCATTTTCGTATATATTCATCAATATATATAATTCGATTCATTAATTAGCCTAACACAGAACTAATTACATGTATTAACATATGATTAGGCACTAATTTCTAGTCCTAATTTGGCGGGTGTTACATTCTCCCCCTGTTAGAAGAATTTCGTCCCGAAATTTAGTTCGAAGTCGTGTTTGATGAAGAATCAGTGAATAGTTGAGGATATTTGAGTCGCATTTGGTCTTCCCGTTCCCAGGTGAATTCCGGACCACGCCGCGAATTCCATCTGACCTTGACGATGGGAATACGACTTTGTTTTAGTTGTTTGACCTCACGGTCCATAATTTCAGCGGGTTCCTCAACGAAGTGAAGTTTATCGTCAACACGAATTTCATCTAGTGGGATAATAAGTGTCTCATCAGACAGACACTTCTTCAAATTTGAAATATGAAACGTAGGGTGCACGCTGCTGAGTTCGGATGGCATCTGCAATCGATAAGCTATGGGGGCCAATCCGTTCGAGGATCTCAAAAGGCCCGATGTACCTGGGATTTAACTTCCCGCGTTTGCCAAAACGGATGACGCCTTTCCAAGGCGATACTTTTAAGAGTACTCGATCCCCAACTTGGAACTCGAGTGGTTTGCGTCTCACGTCAGCATAACTTTTCTGACGATCACGTGCGGCTTTGAGTCGATTTTGGATTTCCACAATTTTCTCAGTGGTGGCGTGTATGAGTTCAGGACCAGTGAGTTGACTATCTCCCACTTCAGTCCAACAGATCGGTGACCGGCACTTACGACCGTACAGTGCCTCAAAAGGTGCAGCTTTGATGCTGGCGTGATAGCTGTTATTGTACGAGAATTCGCACAACGGTAGGTGCCTTTCCCAGTTTGTACCGAAATCAACTACGCAGGCACGTAGCATATCTTCCAGGGTTTGGATGGTTCGTTCACTTTGGCCATCGGTTTGAGGATGGTACGCGGTACTAATATCGAGACGGGTACCCATTGCTTTTTGAAGGGATTGCCAAAAGTGAGAGGTGAAACGGGCATCTCTGTCAGAGATGATCGAGATTGGAACACCGTGTTGAGAAACGATTTCTTTGATGTAGATTTGTGCAAGGCGCTCCATTTTATCGTTTTCCTTGATTGCCAGGAAATGAGCAGATTTGGTGAGACGATCGACGATCACCCAAATGGTATCGCAACCGCTCGACGACTTGGGTAGTTTGGTTATGAAATCCATGGCAATTTGTTCCCATTTCCATTCAGGGATTTCAGGTTGTTGGAGTAAACCAGGTGGTTTCTGATGTTCGGTTTTGACTTTTTAGCAAGTAAGGCACTTGCTGACATAAGTGGCGATTTCGGCTTTCATGTTTGGCCACCAATAAAATTCCTTGATGCCGTGGTACATCTTATCGGATCCCGGATGGATAGAATATTTGGACTTGTGAGCTTCATCCATCACCAAGTCTCGTAGGTTTCCGAAATTAGGCAACCAGATTCGGTTTGAGAAATACCTAATCCCGTTAGGTTTGGCTTCAAATTGTTTGTCTATACCCCGTAAGGCTTCGTTTTTGATGTTTTCAGGTTTCAGGGCTTCGATCTGAGCGGTATGAATCTGAACGGTAAGATCATTGTGAATGGTCATACTGAGGGCTCGGACTCGAAGTGGTTTCGGTCGTTCCTTTCGACTGAGGGCATCGGCTACAACATTAGCCTTCCCTGGATGGTACTTGATCTCGCAGTCGTAATCGGTAAGCAACTCGACCCATCGATGTTGCCTCATATTGAGATCCTTCTGATCGAATTTATGTTGGAGACTTTTATGATCGGTAAAGATGGTGCACTTTGTGCCGTAGAGATAATGTCTCCAGATTTTGAGAGCAAAAACGACAGCTCCAAGTTCGAGATCATGAGTGGTATAGTTCTTTTCGTGAATTTTCAGCTGTCGTGAGGCATAAGCAATGACCTTATCTCGTTGCATCAACACGCAACCGAGACCTTGGTGAGAAGCATCGTAGTATACCACGAAGTCATCGGTGCCTTCGGGTAAGGATAGAATTAGAGCACTGCAAAGCTTTTGTTTCAGATGTTGGAACGCTGACTCTTGTTTATCGGTCCAATCGAACCTCTTTTCCTTCTGAGTCAGTACCTTGAGGGGTTGAGCTATTTTAGAGAAGTTTTCGATGAATCGCCGATAGTACCCAGCAAGACCCAAGAATTGTCGTACTTCAGTTGCAGAGGTGGGTGCTTGCCAGTCTTTGATAGCCTCGATTTTTGATGGGTCAACGTGAATTCCCTGACTGTCGATCACGTGACCAAGGAACTGAACGGTTTGTATCCAGAACTCACACTTAGAGAATTTGGCATAAAGCTCCTCGTGTCTAAGTAGTTCAAGGATGGTTTTGAGGTGTTGAACATGTTCTTGCTCGTTGCGCGAGTAAATGAGTATGTCATCGATAAAAACGATGACAAACTTGTCGAGGTAAGGTTTGCACACCCGATTCATAAGGTCCATGAATACAGCCGGTGCGTTGGTTAGACCAAAGGGCATCACTTGAAATTCGTAGTGCCCGTAACGAGTTCTGAAAGCAGTTTTTGGAATATCGGTGTCGCGAACTCGTAACTGATAATAGCCTGATCGCAGGTCGATTTTTGAGTAGAAACTTGAACCCTGAAGTTGGTCGAATAGATCATCAATGCGAGGAAGTGGGTATCGGTTTTTGACGGTCAATTTGTTCAATTCTCGGTAGTCGATGCACATTCGGAAAGAACCGTCCTTCTTTTTAACAAATAAGACCGGAGCTCCCCAAGGTGAAGAACTCGGTCTAATGAATCCTCTATCCAGAAGTTCCTGTAACTGGGCGGACAACTCCTGAAGTTCGGATGGGGCTAAACGGTACGGTGCGCGGGCCACCGGTGTGGCACCCGGCACGAGATCGATTGAGAACTCAACCTGTCTAGGTGGAGGTAAACCAGGTAGTTCTTCCGGAAAGACTTCGGGAAAGTCTCTGACAATTGGCACATCTTCAAGTCGCTTCTCCTCCGACTTCTTCTCTGTGATGTGTGCGAGTATTGCAGGGTAACCCTTTCTCAGGAATTTTCGGGTTTTTAAGCAAGAGATGATATTGAGTCCCGTCCCACCGGTCTCCCCCTGTATGATCAAGGTTCCACCGGCAACGAGTGGAATGCGGACGATCTTATCGTAACAAACGATTTCAGCTCGGTGTTTGGACAACCAGTCCATTCCAATGATGACGTCGAAACTTCCGATTTCAACGGGTATAAGGTCGATGGAAAAGGTTTCGTCAGCAAGGTTTAAAGTGCAATTAGGTATCACACTATTGGTTTCTATAAGTTTCCCATTTGCTAGCTCTACAGTGTACTTAACATCTAAGGCAACAGGATTGATGTCAAGTAGTGGGCAAAAGTCATCAGAGATAAAGCTTCTATCAGCACCAGTATCAAATAGAACAGAAGCAGTTAAGTTGTTGAGGAGGAACATACCCGAGACCACATTCGGGTCTTGACGGGCGTCCCCAGATTTGATGACGAAGGCTCTGCTTCGGGTGTTGTTATTGTTGTTGTTGTTGTTGTGGTTGTTGTTATTCTTCAGCTTTAGGCACGTGTCCCTGAAGTGCCCGGGGTTTCCACACTCAAAGCAGACTTTAGGTGGCCTAGTGCTGTTGTTGGAGGTGTTGTTGGCAGGAGAAATGCAATCTTTGGTGAGGTGGCCGTACCTCTTGCAGTTGTTGCAAAAGGGACCACAGGAACCTTCATGGTGACGACTGCACTTGGAACAATAGGGTTTGTTCCCAGTGTAGCCCCGTGTGGTGTCTGTGGTGGTGTTGTAGGCTTTGATGGTGTCGGGTTTCTTGTTTTGTTGGCTGGAGTGGTTATTGTGGTAGTCGGACCACTTTCGTTTGTTGTTGTGGGAGGATGAAGTAGGTGGTTCAGAATCTTGGCTCATTGACATCAGGTCTTGGGCCAAAAGGATTGCACCGTCAATGGTGGTTTGGTTTGAAGAGGCGACGTGCCCCCGAACAGGCTCAGGAAGGCCAAGGATGTACTTCCTGATTTTATCAGGTTCTGTGCTTACCATGGCTGGGCGGAGGGCAGCGAGTTGCTGGAATCTGGTGGTATAACCATCGATATCACCACCCTGAACCTTCAAGTTCCAGAATTCCTCGTCCAGCTTTTGGAGTTTGGCGATTGAGCAGTATTTGGCAGTGAGTTTTGCTTTCAAGTCCTCCCAAGAGAGTTGGTAGGCAATGTCAGCACCCACTTATTGGGTATATGAGTTCCACCAAGAGTGGGCATCATCTTCGAGAGAGCAGGTGGCGAAGTTTACTTTGTCGTTCTCCGCGCATTTGCTGACACGGAAAACAATTTCCATCTTTTCGAACCATCTGATCAGTCCGATGGCTCCTTCAGAACCCTTGAAGCTTGAGGGTTTGCAGCTTTGAAAGTCCTTGTAAGAACAAGGTTTAGCAGCAGGGGTTTCAGCGGCATCGCTGTTTCTCGTGGAATTTTGTGGAGTATTCCGAGCCAAGGCTTCAGTAACAGCCTGGGTTATAAGGGATGTAAGCTGAGCATCGGTGTATGGTCTTGTCTTTGGCGGCATGATTCTTCAATAAAAGAAATGAAGATACATGAGATTTCGTAGGAAAGTTGTATTTGTTATAGATGTACATGTATAAAGGCAGTAATACATGACATCAACATGGAAAAATGACAATTAATATGAGTTGAAACAACAAGGAATATTTGATAGCTAATATGAGTTCAAAGGTTACATCCTATGGATGTCTTACAAAAGGCGTCGGGAATTGTTACATCCGACCGAATTACAGAGTAGCGCTTAGATAGTTACTAGATTATAGAATAGATTACAAGGCAAAGACTACACTAGTCTTAACGTAGATTAATTTGTTCCATCATCGTGACAAGACGGTCCACAGTGTTTGCAAGTCTGCTAGCTTGTCGGGCGTTATCTTCAGCTAGTGCTAGTCGTTGTGTTAGTCCACGGGCATACTCTTCTACTTCATGTGAACACTGTTCACATTCTTCCATCCTTTGACGCAGGAGGGCATTTTCCACGCTTATCTCTATTACTTGGTTGCGAAGGACATCTATGTTGTTGTTCGTGGTTTCCAGGTCGTCGGAGACTTGTTCGATGCGTTCAAGGGATGTAAGTCTCCAATTTTCGTTCGTTTCCTGCAGCACGACATCCATGGTGCGAAGTCGTTGCTCGTGTTGGTTCACCCTAGGGGCTAAGGCCGGCAAGGTGAAGTGAGTGGGGTACGGGCCAGCTCGAGGCAACCTGTTGTTCCTCCTTGCTACCCTTGGGTTCTGCGACCCGGATTGAGAGCGAGTTGAATTTGATGGTGTGTTTGCCATTTCTGAGACAAAGCGTTAGTAAGATTGAGGCCTACATTCATATAGTTCCTATATAATATAGCCTATTGGGTGTCTAGCATAAACATGTTTAAGTATCGGTTCTCTCGAGGTCAGAGTCTTCTATCGTACCCCGTTCAGCCATAACTACTTTCAGATCTTACATCATCTTTGCTTAATTGTACATAGTTGATCAGGCTATGTTAAATTAAACTCGTATGATGTAATCGCTGAACCAGTTATACCTAATAAGGAATACCACCTAATGGTCATAGTCTAGGCCCACTAAATGCAACCTAATTCACTATAACCTTAGGCTCTGATACCAATCTGTAACACCCCCAAATTTGATGATTTGCGGAAGCTTGATTTGGGTGTTACTAATCAATAACAAAGCACAAAGATATATAGTAAACGACTCTATATGCGTCATTTTAACAAAATATATTGATAATTGAAATATTTACAACAATTGAAGCTTTACATAGCTCGAGTTTAAATGAAAGGAGATTTCAATACATAAGTACTTGTACAAAATATACTAATGCAAGAAAATCTCAATCGTCTATATACTGACTCAAGCTAAAGTCCTGAAGCAGAAACATCCTACTGCTTGGTACCTGCGATATATGCTAAATGGTCAGCTAAAAGCTGGTGAGCTCACAGGTTTGAAATCAATTAATATAGTATGAACCGCAAGATTTAAATAACGAATTGCATACAGCAATTTAATGATAGTCATCGTGTATACAGCCATGAGCACATAGTTGAGCTTAACTCGAGGGCCGGGTCCCCTATAGAGAATTCCGGGCGAGGTGCCTCCACGAGTGCCTAATCAACACTCGTCTTCCCAAATATTAGTACGTCCGTTTACCCGGTTAGTGCTTGCTAACCCGAACGAGGTGGGTCAATCCTATATGGTACCATATACTAATATTCACGCTACAACGTATTAACAACTATGCTGACGGAGGACTTTAAATGATTAGTTATGAAAACTCATGTAGTATATGAAATGTTTGTACTTGCGTTCACATGTTAAAATGAGCAATATATCACACCCCTGAGTAAAACAATAAAAAGAGGGGCTATGAGACTCACCTGAGTCTGAAAGCGTTTAAACAAACGTAAGTTGATTAGCCGAGTATGAAGTCCAAAGACTTGTAACCTGAGGGTGTCCACGACATGCGATGGCTATAAATATGATTGGGTATCTCAAAAGATCACCCTTGTAGTCGTTACACAACTAGATATATGTCCAAATTACTACGATTTGGTTGATTTGTTAAGTGTTTGAAAACGTGTACGGCCCGTTGGTGATGGTTTGAAATAATAAACCTTAAGTATTATTATCTTGTTATTGGTGTTTTGTACTTACAAATGTGTCTCAATATGTTTTATAAATCGTATCGTATAAGTGTTTGAGGTTATATAGTTTCGACACTTAGTGAAATTGTAGTTTGAAAACCTGCTGTTTTATGCGACACAATCATGCGACATAAAAGACGTTATGCGACACAAGGGTTGTGTCGCATAGGAATGCGACACAATGTCTATGCGACACAAGGGTTGTGTCGCATAGGTGCGAGATGCTGATTCAACAGCGACATAATGATTGTGTCGTATGGAGTTTGCGACATAGTGGTTGTGTTACAGGACTTGCGACACTAATTATCGGGTACGACACAAGGTGTGGCACAGAGGCTTTTATACGACACAACTGCTAAAATACGACACAACATGCGACACAAGGCTTGTGTCGCATGGATGAACATCAGCCCAGAAAGTCCGACTGTCAAGGTTTTTCCGGCCAAAAATCCGTTTTAAACTCGTTTTCAAGCTATAAATTCGTGTTCTATACATTGTAATGGACATATACAAGTTATAATAACAACTAGAAATCGAAAATACTAAGAATAGAGAGATTTCGGGATTTTGTCGGAAACTTACAAATTGCCGAAATGAAAATCCGGAAAGATAGCGTTGTAGATCGTCGCGAGGTGGTCGTGAATCTCTAAAAATATTGGTGATACGAGTGCGTTTGATAGTAGTATTTTGCGATTTTGGTAGTTGTGGTGATTTGGTTGTTTAGAGAGAAAAGAAAGAGAAAAAAAAAAGAGAGAGAGAGAAAGATGTGAAAAATGAGGAAAAAGGAGGGGAAAGGTGGAGGTTATCCTCCGCTTCCTCAGTCTTCATCCCGCGCTCCGCGCGGTGTTCGTTTTCTCTGTCTTTTAACGTTTTATAATTATTTTACATATTAATTGGTAAGTTTTAAAATACAAATTATTACGCGATATCTTATTTAAATATTTTACAAATCAATTTATATTTGATTTATAAAAAGTAAGTTTGTTTATTTAGTTTGAGCGTTTTAATGTCTTTAAATCGTATAAGTTTTGTTTGTATGGTCCGAATAAATACGAAATATTATCATAATAATATTGTTGATATAAAAACGTTATTTAATAAAATTGGTCACCAACGTCCGTATTAAATTGAATCGAAATACATTCGATTTAAATTGCGTACGATTTAATCAAATCGCATTTTCGTATATATTCATCAATATATATAATTCGATTCATTAATTAGCCTAACACAGAACTAATTACATGTATTAACATATGATTAGGCACTAATTTCTAGTCCTAATTTGGCGGGTGTTACAATCACTAAATCGCAAAATACTACTATCAAACGCACTCGGATCATCAATATTTTTAGAGATTCACGACCACCTCGCGACGATCTACAACGCTATCTTTTCGGATTTTCAATCCGGCACTTTGTAAGTTTCCGACAAAATCCCGAAACCACTTGATTCTTAGTATTTTCACTTGTTAGTTGTTTATATAACTTGTATATGTCCATTACAAAGTGTAGAACACGATTTTATAGCTTAAAAACGGGTTTAAATTGGGTTTTTGGCCGGAAAAATCTCGACAGTCGGACTTCCTGGGCTGGTGTTCTTCAATGCGACACAAGCCTTGTGTCGCATGTACTGTCGTATTTTACCTGTTATGTCGCACCTAGTGTCGTATAAATCCTTTTGTGTCGTACCCTTTACGACACAACGTTGTGTCGCATCTTATGTCGCAAACTTCATATGACACAATCACTATGTCGCTGTTGAATCAGCATCTCGCATCTATGCGACACAACCCTTGTGTCGTATAGATATTGTGTCGCATTTCTATGCGACACAACCCTTGTGTCGCATAACTACCTTTGTGTCGCACGACTGTGTTGCATAAAACAGCAGGTTTTCAAACTAAAAATTTCACTAAGTGTCGAAACTATATAACCTCAAACACTTATACGATACGACTTATAAAACACATTGGAACACACTTGTAAGTGCAAAACACCAATAACATGATAATAATACTTAAAGTTATTATTTCAAATCCATCACCAACGGGCCGTACACGTTTTCAAACACTTAACAAATCAACCAAATCGTAGTAATTTGGACATATATATAGTTGTGTAACAACTACAAGGGTGATCTTTTGAGATACCCAATCATGTTTATAACCATCGCGTGTCGTGGACACCCTCAGGTTACAAGTCTTTGGACTTCATCACTCGGCTAATCAACTTACGTTTATTTAAACGCTTACAGACTCAGGTGAGTCTCATAGCCCCTCTTTTTACTGTTTTACTCAGGGGTGTGATATATTGCTCATTTTTAACATGTGAACACAAGTACAAACATTTCATATACTACATGAGTTTTTCACAACTAACCGTTTAAAGTCCTCCGTCAGCATAGTTGTTAATACGTTGTAGCGTGAATATTAGTATATGGTACCATATAGGATTGACCCTCCTCGTTCGGGTTAGCAAGCACTAACCGGGTAAACGGACGTATTAATATTTGGGAAGACGAATGTTGATTAGGCATTCGTGGAGGCACCTCGCTCGGAATTCTCTTTAGGGGACCCGGCCCTCGAGTTAAGCTCAACTATGTGCTCATGGCTGTATACATATACATTATCAATTGCTGGATGCAATTCAATCATTATTAAATCTTGCGGTTCATACTATATTACTTGATTTCAAACCTGTGAGCTCACCAGCCTTAGCTGACCCATTTAGCATGTATCGCAGGTACCAAGCAGTAGATTGCTTTGGCTTCAGGACTTTTAGCTCGAGTCAGCATACAGACGATTGAGATTTTCTTGCATTAGTATATTTTGTACAATTACTTATGTACTAAAATCTCCTTTCATTTAAACTCGAGCTATGTAAAGCTATAAATGTTGTAAACATTTTCAATATTAATATATTTTGTTAAAACGACGCATATAGAGTCGTTTACTATATATCTTTGTGCTTTGTTATTGATTAGTAACACCCAAATCGTGCTTCCGCAAATCATTAAAATTTGGGGGTGTTACAGATTGGTATCAGAGCCTAAGGTTATAGTGAACTAGGTTGCATTTAGTGGGCCTAGACTATGACCATTAGGCAGTATTCCTTATTAGGTACAACTGGTTCAGTGATTACGTCATACGAGTTTAATTTAACATAGCCTGATCAACTATGTACAATTAAGCAAAGATGATGTAAGATCTGAGACTAGTTATGGCTGAACAGGGTACACTAGAAGACTCTGACCTCGAGAGAACCGAGACTTAAACATGTTTGTGCTAGACACTCAATAGGCTATATTATATAGGAACTATATGAATATAGGCCTCACTCTTACTAACGCTTTGTCTCAGAAATGGCAAACATCCCTCCCAATTCATCGCGCTCTCTACCCGGGTCGCAGAACCCAAGGGTAGCTAGGAGGAACGCCAGGTTGCCTCGAGCTGGCCCGTACCCCACTCACTTCACCTTGCCGGCCTTAGCCGCTAGGGTGAAACAACACGAGCAGCGACTTCGCACCATGGATGTCGTGCTGCAGGAAACGAACGAAAACTGGAGACTTACATCCCTCGAACGCATCGAACAAGTCTCCGAGGATCACGAAACCACCGTTAATAGTGTAGACGTTCTTTTCAACAAGGTGGTGGAGATAAGCATAGAAACCGCCCTTTTGAAACACAGACTTGAAGAGTGTGAGCAACGCTCACGGGTATCAGAGGAATACGTTGGCAGTTTGGTTCAACGACTGGCCTTGGCTGAAGACAACGCCCGACAGGCTAGTAGACTTGCAAACACTGTGGATCGCCTCATTGAAATGATGGAACAGATTAATCTACGTTAAGACTAGTGTAGTCTTTGTCTTGTAATCTATCTTGTAGTCTAATAACTATCTAAGCGTTACTCTATAATTCGGTCGGATGTAATAATTCCCGACACCCTTTTGTAATACATCCGTGGGATGTAACCTTTGAACTCATATTATCTATCAAATATTCCTTGCTGTTTCAATTCATATTAATTGCCATTTTTCATATTGATGTTATGTATTACCGCTTTTATACATAAACATCTGTGACAATTACAAATTCCTACAAAATCTCATGTATCTTCATTTCTTTTATTGAAGAATCATGCCGCCAAAGACAAGACCATACACCGATGCTCAGCTTACGTCACTCATAACCCAGGCTGTGACTGAAGCCTTGGCTCGGAATACTCCACCGAATTCCGAAAGAAACAGCGATGCCGCTGAAACCCCCGCTACTAAACCTTGTTCTTACAAGGACTTTCAGAGTTGCAAACCCTCAAGCTTCAAGGGTACTGAAGGAGCCATCGGACTGATCAGATGGTTCGAGAAGATGGAAACTGTTTTCCGTGTCAGCAAATGCGCGGAGAACGACAAAGTAAACTTCGCCACCTGCTCTCTCGAAGATGATGCCCACTCTTGGTGGAACTCATATACCCAATCAGTGGGTGCTGACATTGCCTACCAACTCTCTTGGGAGGACTTGAAAGCAAAACTCACCGCCAAATACTGCTCAATCGCCAAACTCCAGAAGCTGGATGAGGAATTCTGGAACCTAAAGGTTCAGGGTGGTGATATTGATGGTTACACCACCAGATTCCAGCAACTCGCTGCCCTCCGCCCAGCTATGGTGAGCACGGAACCTGATAAAATCGGGAAGTACATCCTTGGTCTTCCTGAGCCTGTTCGGGGGCACGTTGCCTCTTCAAACCAAGCCACCATTGACGGTGCAATCCTACTAGCCCAAGACCTCATGGCTATGAGCCAAGATTCTGAACCACCCACTTCATCCTCCCACAACAACAAAAGAAAGTGGTCGGACTACCACAACAACCACCCAAACCAACAAAACAAGAAATCCGACACCATCAAAGCCTACAACACCACCACAGACATCAAACGGGGCTACACTGGGAGCAAACCCTATTGTTCCAAGTGCAGCCGCCACCACGAAGGTTCCTGTGGTTCCTTTTGCAGCAATTGCAAGAGGCACGGCCACCTCACCAAAGATTGCCACTCTCCTAACAACAACAACCCTAATAACACAAGGCCACCCAAGGCCTGTTTTGAGTGTGGGAACCCCGGGCACTTCAGGGACACGTGCCCAAAGCTGAAGAACAACAACAACAACAACCGCAACAGCAACAACAACAACACCCGAAGTAAAGCCTTCATCATCAAATCCGGGGACGCCCGCCAAGACCCGAATGTGGTCTCGGGTATGTTCCTCCTCAACAACTTAACTGCTTCTGTCCTATTTGATACTGGTGCTGATAGAAGCTTTATCTCCGATGACTTTTTCCCATTACTTGACATCACTCCTGTTGCCTTAGATGTTAAGTACACTGTAGAGCTAGCAAATGGAGAACTTATAGATACCAATAGTGTGATACCTAATTGCACTTTAAATCTAGCTGACGGAACCTTTTCAATCGATCTTGTACCCGTTGAAATCGGAAGTTTTGACGTCATTATTGGAATGGACTGGTTGTCCAAACACCGAGCAGAAATCATTTGTTACGATAAGATCGTCCGTATCCCACTCGCCGTCGGTAGAACCTTGATCATACAGGGGGAGACCGGTGGGACGAGACTCAATATTATCTCTTGCTTAAAAACCCGAAAATTTCTGAGAAAGGGTTACCCTGCAATACTCGCACACATCACAGAGAAGAAATTGGAGGAGAAGCGACTTGAGGATGTGCCAATTGTTAGAGACTTTCCCGAAGTTTTTCCGGAAGAACTACCTGGTCTACCTCCACCTAGACAGGTTGAGTTCTCAATCGATCTCGTGCCGGGTGCCGCACCGGTGGCCCGCGCACCGTACCGTTTAGCCCCATCCGAACTTCAGGAGTTATCCACCCAGTTACAGGAACTTCTGGATAGAGGATTCATTAGACCGAGTTCTTCACCTTGGGGAGCTCCGGTCTTATTTGTTAAAAAGAAGGACGGTTCATTCAGAATGTGCATCGACTACCGAGAGTTGAACAAATTGACCGTCAAAAACCGATACCCACTTCCTCGCATTGATGATCTGTTCGACCAACTTCAGGGTTCAAGTTTCTACTCAAAAATCGACCTGCAATCAGGATATCATCAGTTACGGGTTCGCGACACCGATATTCCAAAAACCGCTTTCAGAACTCGATACGGGCACTACGAATTCCAAGTGATGCCCTTTGGTCTAACCAACGCACCGGCTGTATTCATGGACCTTATGAATCGGGTGTGTAAACCTTACCTCGACAAGTTTGTCATTGTTTTTATCGATGACATCCTCATCTACTCGCGCAACGAGCAAGAACATGCGCAACACCTCAAAACCATCCTAGCACTACTTAGACACGAGGAGCTTTACGCCAAATTCTCTAAGTGTGAGTTCTGGATAAAAACCGTTCAATTCCTTGGTCACGTGATCGACAGTCAGGGAATTCACGTTGACCCATCAAAAATCGAGGCTATCAAAGACTGGCAAGCACCCACCACTGCAACTGAAGTACGTCAATTCTTGGGTCTTGCTGGGTACTATCGGCGATTTATCGAAAATTTCTCCAAAATAGCTCAGCCACTCACGGTACTGACTCAGAAGGACAAAAGGTTCGATTGGACCGATAAACAAGAGTCAGCGTTCCAACTTCTGAAACAAAAGCTTTGCAGTGCTCCAATTCTATCACTACCCGAAGGCACCGATGACTTCGTGGTATACTGCGATGCTTCCCACCAAGGTCTCGGTTGTGTACTGATGCAACGAGACAAGGTCATTGCCTATGCTTCACGACAGCTGAAAATTCATGAAAAGAACTACACCACTCATGATCTCGAACTTGGAGCTGTCGTTTTTGCTCTCAAAATCTGGAGACATTATCTCTACCGCACCAAGTGCACAATCTTTACCGATCATAAAAGTCTCCAACATATATTCGATCAGAAGGATCTCAATATGAGGCAACGTCGATGGGTCGAGTTGCTTACCGATTACGATTGCGAGATCAAGTACCATCCAGGGAAGGCTAATGTTGTAGCCGATGCCCTCAGCCGAAAGGAACGACCAAAACCACTTCGAGTCCCAGCCCTCAGTATGACCATTCATAACGATCTTACCATTCAGATTCATACCGCTCAAATCGAAGCCCTGAAACCTGAAAACATAAAAAACGAAGCCTTATGGAGTATTGACAAACAATTCGAAATCAGACCTAACGGAATTAGGTATTTCTCAAACCGAATCTGGTTGCCTAATTTCGGGAACCTAAGAGACTTGGTGATGGATGAAGCTCACAAGTCCAAATATTCTATCCATCCAGGATCCGATAAGATGTACCACGGCGTCAAGGAATTTTATTGGTGGCCAAATATGAAAGCCGAAATCGCCACTTATGTCAGCAAGTGTCTTACTTGCTCGAAAGTCAAAACCGAACATCAGAAACCTCCAGGTTTACTGCAACAACCTGAAATCCCTAAATGGAAATGGGAACAAATTGCCATGGATTTCATAACCAAACTACCCAAGTCATCGAGCGGTTGCGATACCATTTGGGTAATCGTTGATCGTCTCACCAAATCTGCTCATTTCCTGGCAATCAAGGAAAACGATAAAATGGAACGCCTCGCACAAATCTACATCAAGAAAATTGTTTCTCAACACGGTGTTCCAATCTCGATCATCTCTGACAGAGATGCCCGCTTTACCTCTCACTTTTGGCAGTTACTTCAAAAAGCATTGGGTACTCGTCTCGATATGAGCACCGCGTACCATCCTCAAACCGATGGCCAAAGTGAACGAACCATTCAGACACTGGAAGATATGCTACGCGCCTGCGTAGTTGATTTTGGTACAAACTGGGAAAGACATCTACCGTTGTGCGAATTCTCGTACAATAACAGCTATCATGCCAACATTAAGGCTGCACCTTTTGAGGCACTGTACGGTCGTAAGTGCCGATCACCGATCTGTTGGACTGAAGTGGGAGATAGTCAACTCACTGGTCCTGAACTCATACACGCCACCACTGAGAAAATTGTGGAAATCCAAAACAGACCCAAAGCCGCACGTGATCGTCAGAAAAGTTATGCTGACGTGAGACGCAAACCACTCGAGTTCCAAGTTGGGAATCGAGTACTCTTAAAAGTATCGCCTTGGAAAGGCGTCATCCATTTTGGCAAACGCGGGAAGTTAAATCCCAGGTACATCGGGCCTTTTGAGATCCTCGAACGGATTGGCCCCGTAGCTTATCGATTGCAGCTGCCATCCGAACTCAGCAACGTGCACCCTACTTTTCACATTTCTAACTTGAAGAAATGTCTGTCTGATGAGACGCTAATAATCCCACTCGATGAAATTCGTGTTGACGGCAAACTTCATTTCGTTGAGCAACCTGCCGAAATTATGGACCATGAGGTCAAACAACTAAAACAAAGTCGTATTCCCATCGTCAAGGTCAGATGGAATTCGCGGCGCGGTCCGGAATTCACCTGGGAACGGGAAGACCAAATGCGACTCAAATATCCTCAGCTATTCTCCGATTCTACATCAAACGAGACCTCGAACTAAATTTCGGGATGAAATTCTCCTAACAGGGGGAGAATGTAACACCCGCCAAATTAGGACTAGTAATTAGTGCCTAATTCTCTGTTAATACATGTAATTAGTTCTGTGTTAGGCTAATTAATGTATCAAAATATATATTGATGAATAAATACGATTATGCAATTTGATTAAATCGTACGCAAATTAAATCGAATGTATTTCGGTTCCATAAATACGGACGTTGGTGACCAATTTTATTAAATAACGCTATTATATCAAAAATATTATTATGATAATATTTCGTATTCATTTCGGATCATACAAACAAAACTTATATGATTTAAAAATGTAAAACGCGCACACAAACTAAGTTACATTTTATAATTTTCAGAACTTAAATAATTCAACTAAAACATTTAGTAATTTTCCGTATCTTAAAACTATATTTAAATGTATAAAAATCATTTAACGTTTGAACGACGGAGCGAACGAACACCACACGGAGCGGGATCGCGGGGCGAAAAATGGGAGTTTAACCTCCCACTTCCACCCTTTCTTTTTTTCATTTCTTTCTTTCTTTCTCTCTCTCTTCCATCTTTTTCTCTCAAAATTTCATCAACACCACCATCACTAAATCGCAAAATACTACTATCAAACGCACTCGGATCATCAATATTTTTAGAGATTCACGACCATCTCGCGACGATCTACAACGCTATCTTTTCGGATTTTCAATCCGGCACTTTGTAAGTTTCTGACAAAATCCCGAAACCACTTGATTCTTAGTATTTTCACTTGTTAGTTGTTTATATAACTTGTATATGTCCATTACAAAGTGTAGAACACGATTTTATAGCTTAAAAACGGGTTTAAATTGTGTTTTTGGCCGGAAAAATCTCGACAGTCGGACTTTCTGGGCTGGTGTTCTTTAATGCGACACAAGCCTTGTGTCGCATGTAGTGTCGTATTTTACCTGTTATGTCGCACCTAGTGTCGTATAAATCCTTTTGTGTCGTACCCTTTACGACACAACGTTGTGTCGCATCTTATGTCGCAAACTTTATACGACACAATCACTATGTCGCTGTTGAATCAGCATCTCGCATCTATGCGACACAACCCTTGTGTCGCATAACTACCTTTGTGTCGCACGACTGTGTCGCATAAAACATCAGGTTTTCAAACTAAAAATTTCACTAAGTGTCGAAACTATATAACCTCAAACACTTATACGATACGACTTATAAAACACATTGGAACACACTTGTAAGTGCAAAACACCAATAACATGATAATAATACTTAAAGTTATTATTTCAAATCCATCACCAATGGGCCGTACACGTTTTCAAACACTTAACAAATCAACCAAATCGTAGTAATTTGGACATATATATAGTTGTGTAACAACTACAAGGGTGATCTTTTGAGATACCCAATCATGTTTATAACCATCGCGTGTCATGGACACCCTCAGGTTACAAGTCTTTGGACTTCATCACTCGGCTAATCAACTTACGTTTATTTAAACGCTTACAGACTCAGGTGAGTCTCATAGCCCCTCTTTTTACTGTTTTACTCAGGGGTGTGATATATTGCTCATTTTTAACATGTGAACGCAAGTACAAACATTTCATATACATGAGTTTTTCACAACTAAGCGTTTAAAGTCCTCCGTCAGCATAGTTGTTAATACGTTGTAGCGTGAATATTAGTATATGGTACCATATAGGATTGACCCTCCTCGTTCGGGTTAGCAAGCACTAACCGGGTAAACGGACGTACTAATATTTGGGAAGACGAATGTTGATTAGGCATTCGTGGAGGCACCTCGCCCGGAATTCTCTTTAGGGGACCCGACCCTCGAGTTAAGCTCAACTATGTGCTCATGGCTGTATACATATACATTATCAATTGCTGGATGCAATTCAATCATTATTAAATCTTGCGGTTCATACTATATTACTTGATTTCAAACCTGTGAGCTCACCAGCCTTAGCTGACCCATTTAGCATGTATCGCAGGTACCAAGCAGTAGATTGCTTCGGCTTCAGGACTTTTATCTCGAGTCAACATACAGACGATTGAGATTTTCTTGCATTAGTATATTTTGTACAATTACTTATGTACTGAAATCTCCTTTCATTTAAACTCGAGCTATGTAAAGCTATAAATGTTGTAAACATTTTCAATATTAATATATTTTGTTAAAACGACGCATATAGAGTCGTTTACTATATATCTTTGTGCTTTGTTATTGATTAGTAACACCCAAATCGTGCTTCCGCAAATCATTAGAATTTGGGGGTGTTACAAGTAGTCAATTCAAAGTTGTCTTCATTAGAGTACCATAATCCAAGAGATGGTTTAAACTTCAGATAACTGATGATATGCTTGACCGCTTTCTCATGAGAAACCTTAGGTTTGCCTGGAAGCGAGAGCATATGGACACAGCAAACATAATATCGGGTCTTGAAGCTGTGAGGTACATCAAAGAGCCAATTATTGAGCGATAATCATGAAGATTTACATCGTCTTCATCCTCTGCTGGACCAAGCTTGTGATCTAACTCAATGGGAGTTCCAAAGGTTTTACAGTTGAGCATGTTGTATCCAGTCAAGATATCATTTACGTACTTGGTCTGATGAATAAAGATTCCATCATCAGATTGCTCAACTTGTAATCCTAAGAAAAAGGTAAGCTCCCCCATCGAACTCATTTTAAACTTGTCCTTCATAATACCTTCAAAATCTTTGCACAGAACTTCATTTGTAGACCCAAATATAATATCGTCCACATACACTTGAACTAGCAGCATGTCATTTCCAGACTTTTTAATGAAGAGAGTCCCGTCAATCTGTCCACGTTTAAACCCATTATTAAGCAGATGTGTTGTAAGAGTTTCATACCATTGACGTGGTTCCTGGTGAAGACCGTACATAGCTTTGTCTAACTTGTAGACATACTCAGGATGGTTTGGATCTTGAAAACCAGGTGGTTGATTAACGTACACAACTTCACGAAGCTTTCCATACAAAAATGCAGATTTCACATCCAGTTGAAATAGCCGAAATCCTTTATACGATGCATAAGCCAATAATAATCGAATGGATTCCAATCGAGCTACTGGAGCAAAAACTTCATCGTAGTCAAGACCTTCAATTTGTTTAAAACCTTGAACCACTAATCGCACTTTGTTCTTTACAACAACTCCTCTATCATCCTTCTTAACTCGAAATACCCATCTGGTACCAATAGGATGAGCATCCTTTGGTGCTTTTACTAACTCCCAAACTTGAAGCTTCTCGAATTGTTGAAGCTCTACCTGCATTGCTTCAACCCAATTAGAATCTCTTAAAGCTTCATCCACATTTTTGGGTTCTAACTGAGACAGAAAACAAGAACAAACCCTAGCCATAAGGCTAGTTTACTCAGTTGCAGTTTTACTTCGAGTTAAAATTCCAGCATTTGGATCACCAATGATATTATTAGTTGGGTGATTCTTATGCACCTGAGTTTGAGGAATGAGGTCAGGCACAATGACCGATTCTAAATTTGTATCATCTCCCCCTATCTCAGGAGCATCTTCTTTAGCAAGTATAATACTCGTTTCCGTTAAAGACAGTCTCCTTGGAGCATCATCATCGTCATCAAAATGCGTATAGAAGTGAGACCTTTCCAACTCTTCTTCTTCTTCTGATAACACAGGTAAGTCAGGAAGAATTGGAATTTCCGAAGAAGTAGGAACTGTTTTTGAAGTGGATGGAACATCAGTCGCCGGTACAGTAGTAGCATTAACAGGAGTGGGAACTGTAGCGGCTGGTATAGGTGAAGTAGCAGTTGCCGGATTTGGTATTGCAATAGGAGTAGGTGTAGGTGATGGAGTTGAACTATCAGAGGAGAGATCAATCCCATGAAGTAATGTCACTACTTCTTCAACCAGTCTTCTTCAGGAAGATTAAAAGAGTTGAACACATCATCGTATTTGAAAAACCACTCAGGACCTGTTCCTTGAGGAGGCTCAGTGTAACGCAAACACTTGACTTCAAAATGCTCCTCAATCCGTTTAGTTGATTAATTGTAGACTCTTTTGTTCGGAGAATTTACAGAAAAACCAAGAAAAATTCCCTCGGTAGCCTTATCACCAAACTTAGAGACTTTATCCTTCGTAACCATAATCAAGCACGAACACCCAAAAGGCTCTAGGAACTGTAGATTTGGTTTACGGTTGTTGAAAAGTTCATAACACGTCTTGTTCTTCTTTTTAACCGTTAATACCCGATTCAGAACATAACAGGCAGTGTTAACTGCCTCAACCCAGAAAATGATAGGTAATTTGGAATCCGCTAACATAGTTCGAGCTGTCTCGATGATGGTTCTATTCTTGCGTTCAGCAACCCCATTATGTTGTGGAGTTCTTGGAGCACTGGATTGATGTTCAATACCTTCGAGAGTTGAATTCTTGAATTCAGTTCCATTATCACTTCGCAATCTCTTCACCTGTAAGTTGCATAAATTAGCCAACTTATCAAACAAATACACTAAAATATCAGCAGCTTCATCCTTTGATGCTAGAAAATAAACCCAAGAAAATCTTGAGTAGTCATCCGTAACCACCAGACAGTACGACCTTCCACCTATACTCTTAGTAGAAATAGGACCAAACAAGTCCATATGCAACAATTCCAATGGTGTAGCAATGGAATTCACTAACTTAGACTTATGGGACTTCTTATGGAATTTTCCCTTGTGACATGAGACACAATCATCTTTTATTGAGAATGACTGCTTGAGAACTCCATTCACCAGATCATTTTTAACCAAGTAATTCATTTTGCGGAAATGAATATGTCCCATTCGTCTGTGCCAAAGTAGTGATTCCTTTTCCGAAGCTTTTGACAGAAGATAAGTATATTCGTTAGTTGTCTCAACAGTTCGCATATTCAAAATGTAAGTATCATTTTTCCTTGGTGCACGAATCAACACCAATTCTTCCGGAATTACGAACCCTGGCTTCAGAATTGCACATTCGGTATCTGTGAATGCTGCAGTGTATTTCTTATCACAAACTTGTGAAACACTCAGCAAATTATGCCGAAGCTATTCCACATAGTTGACTTTCTCAAAGCTTACTTTTCCATTTGTAAGCGTTCCTTGACCAGTAATTAACCCACCAGTATCTCCTGCAAATGCAACATATCCTCCATCCAACGGTTTAACATCAGTCAGAAGAGATACATTGCCAGTCATGTGTCGCGAGCAGCCACTGTCCATGTACCATTCCCTATCCTTAACACGCTCAGACTGCTGCAACACAAAATAAGAAGAAGATTAGTGAGAAACGGAGACCCAAGCTTTTACAGACTTAGGTCTACCGAGGTCATCAACAATAATCACATCAGACAGAATTTTATTTTTAAGCAAATCAAAATTTTCATCTGATGGGTTATTGTTGACGACAAAGGAGTCAACAGCAGACTCTTTTCTTTTCCAAACTTTAGATGGTTCGGAAGTTGGTTTGGGAGTAATGTCAGGCTTTTGTTTTGGCAAAGGTTTTTGCCCAACGTTACTTTGCTTCTAAACCGGCTTGGGAGAGTTAGAATAACGCCTAGGTGGGGATTGTGAAAATGAATTTCTGTAAAAAGATGTTCTAGGCATATCTCTCCCATAGCGCTGATTAGAAAGCTTGGGACAATCACGGATTAAATGTCCCTGTTTCTTGCAGAACGCTTCTCAACAAATGGTTGAGGCTGGATTTACTGGAGGAGATGGAGAAACATTTCTTGAACATGCACATTGTGTACAAGTTTTAAGTGGTGCTTGCTCAGGTTGAATGGTTGAAGTAGAAGGTTTGTTATGAGAAACTTTATCATTGTTAACATTCGAACTTCGTTTCAAAATCTTTACAGGTGTCTGTAAAGTTTGAGAGTTCTCATTTAAAACCTTTTCTTTTCCTTTTTGAACCTTAACCTCAGGTTCATTTTGCAAAATTGCCTTTTCAGTTTTAACTTCAACCTTTTTAACCTTAGGATATTCGTGTTCAGTAATATCCTCAATCTCAACAACCTCCAGATCACTAACTGGAGGTGCACTTTCAGACTTAACAAACTTAGGCAAAGGATACTCTGGCCTTTTCGTTTTCTCCTTTGCCTGCTTCTTAGCTTCTTTAGATTTTGTAGCTGGCCATGATGAGTAGTCAGCTACAAGTTCTTCGGTGCCTTCCTTAACAGGCAGAGGATAGTGGTTAGTAGGGGGTGGAACATTGTTATATCCCAGTCCCGCCTTACTACTTGTATCCGTCCTTTGCTTGTTAACGATTTCATCGAAGACGTCAAGAGAGTTTGAAAAACTTGAGATTTTTTGTGTTAAATTCTCAGACTTAGACTTTAGCTCAGTAAGTTCTTTATTCAACAAATCAATTTCTGTTAGATAGCTTTTAATAGCATCTTGTTGACTAAAAACTTTTGATTTGTAAGTCTGAGTGTCAAACTTATGAGCCTCGATTTGCTTATCATAAAGTTTTTCATTTGCTTTTAAAAACTTATTTGACTCAGTAAGTTTAACAACCTTTTCTCTCAAGTCTTCATTATCTATTCGAAAATATTTTAAAGAAGCTTCCAAAGTAATACATGAAACACAGTTCAACGGTTCCTCAGGTTCATTATGTACCTCATTTGTGATGTGAGCCATTAGACAATGTTGATACTGCTCAGCTTGAGCGGTCCAGTCAAGATTTGTAGGCTCGAACACAATTAGAGCATCAGAAACTCCAGTCTTTGGTACCTCCTTTTCCGGAGTCTTGGGTGGAGATGGTTTAGTGAGACCCGAAGGTGGCATCTTTGGTTTCTCACATTCTCGGGCGAAATGTCCCAAGTTTTGGAAATTGTAGCAATGAACCTTCCTCTTATCAAAACCAAATCCAGATTTACCAGCTCCTTCCAAACTCTTCCGTCCAGTTCTTTGCAAGAACTTCTGCACCCTTCTAGTAACCATAGCAATATTCCAATTAAGAGCCATTTGCTCAAGATCATCGTCATCTAATTGAGCATAATCCTCTTTGGTCATTTGCAGTGTAGTATTTGGTTGTGAAACCAAATCCTTATAGGAACTTAGAAAAGCTGTGTAAATAGCAGCTTGTTCCTCAATCGCCGGTGAAATAGGAGTTTGCTGAGATTGTGAATCTTGAGAAGTTCCATCTAAATAAACTGAAGGATAAGCTCCAGTGTAATTAGATGGTGCATTTGTATCGGAAACAAAAGCCATTCCTCCATATGACTTCCCAGTATTAACTTTACCCCCATAAAGAGATGGGTTTTGAACAAAACCACCCGACTTACACTCCTTTTTCTTTAACTCCATTGCATGAGCTTGAAGTATACCGATCAGATCATCTAACTTCATCGTGTCCAACTCTTGATTTTCCTTTAAGAATTGAACTTTGATTTTCCATTCTTTTGGTAGTGCATCCAAAAGCTTCTTGTTAACCTTACTTTCAATAAAGGTATAACCACCTTCAGTTAACTCACTGACCACCTGTGAGTATCGAGTAAACAACCCAGAAGCATTCTCATTTGGAAGAATATCAAAAAGATCATATTGCTTTTTGATTAATTCCAACTTTGCTTGCTTGTACTTTTCATTTCCACCGCATCGGGTTTCGATAGCCTTCCAAAGATCATAGGTTATTTCATGATGCTTAAATAACCGTAAGACATCCTGAGTTAAACAAATACAAATTACTGAATGTGCTTTTCGTTCAATATCATACTCCTTACGTTCTTCAGGAGTCATTGCCTTATAAGTCTTAGTAGGAGGGACTCCTCTATAATTACCCTCAGCAACGGGTTTTTCATATCTTTCTAGGAGAGGACCCCACAGTTCAGGGCAATGAAAGTCTACATATTGTTCAAATCGAGACCTCCAGTAAGCATAATCCATGTCTGCTAAGAAAATTGGAGGTTTACTACTACTGCCCACATCGTTTCCTTATTTCAGCATATCTCTAATATTTTGAAGACTTTCTTTATCCGAAGCCATTAGAAAATACCTGAAAAGAAGATAAAACACAAAGACAAAAAGCTGATTAGTAATAAAAGGTGACACTTGATGAAGTGTCGCAAAGCAGTAGTGACACTAGGTTAAGTGTCGCAGAGTCAACGTTGGTCAACGTCAAGTGATGCTGAAAGTGACGCACAAATGAACAGTAGCGACACTAGAGGTTAGTGTCGCGTAATTGATTAAGTGACGCACTTGAGTGTCGCTGATTAGTGACGCAGAAAGCGTAAATTAAACCTGATCAAGTGACGCTGGAACCCTAATTCCAATTGAGCGAGTGTCGCTCTAAGTGACGCAACGAGTGTCGCGATCGAGTGTCGCAGAAACGGCTGATGACACCCAAAAACCCTAAAAAACGAATTTTCGTAAACCTAACCAAAATTCTTCGATCCTCTACGGACGAAACCTGTAAATATATGACTTTAACACCAGATTTGCACCCAATCCAACCAAATAATGCTAGTATTCTTGATAAACTACACGATTCAATCCGAAAATAAGCCAAAACGTAATCAAAACTACAATCAATCTTCCAAAGGCTCTAATACCAGTTGAAAGTCCCTTAAGCCTCGGATCTAAACTGATTGAATCAACTGATTGAATGGCGGAAACACTCAATCACACAAATAATCCGTAAACACAAACCGAAATCAATAATATAATCACAAACGAACTTTCTATTGATAATCGTAAGGTATTAGCTTGTTTACAGAGTTGCAATTTTGACAAATGGTGCTAGGGTTTCGTCAACCCTAGCCTGAAACCCGTAGGTTTGTATTTATACTAAATCTGACTGACATAGCGACACTTAGCCAAGTGTCGCCAACATTGGCCATGCGACACTTCCTTAAGTGTCGTATACTATTCTAAACACCTTCTTGGCGACACTTCATGAAGTGTCGCCCAAAACTAAAACGTAAGTGTCGCTAAAAATACTTTTTCAATATAACTCAAATAACGACACGTACAACTCGATAGACCAACTGACTGACACACAAAATGTACCAACAGTAATACAAATCAATGTCAAAATTAATAACCAAAAAATCAATATACACAATTAATTTCAAAGTAAACTAAGATTTTGACATCAATTAAGCAAGACAAACTTAGTGCCTTGATAGTAGCACCATCATCTTTAAATTTCCTTGGTCTCAAAACTTGCAGACGAGATCTACCAACACAGTTAAAGTGTGACACCCCCAAATTTAATGATTTGCGGAAGCTTGATTTGGGTGTCACTAATCAATATACAAAGCACATAAGATATAATGAACGACCACTATATGCGTCGTTTTAAACTTGTATTAATAAAGTAAACGTTTACATCAAAATAATGTTACATTAGCTCGGTTCCTGAAATTGAGAAATTTCATGGCATAATTACTTTTACAAAATATAATAATGCAATCAAATCTCTAGTTGTACGTATGCTGACTCGAGCTAATAGTCCTTGCCTGTGCAGCCAACCTACTGCTTGGTACCTGTGATACATACTAAAATGGGTCAGCGAAAACGCTGGTGAGCTCACAGGTTTGTATGTCAATGTATAGCTGTAAGAACCGCAAGATTTAAATTGAATTTACAATGCAATTAAGCAAAATAAAAGTTATACAATCCATGAGCACATAGTATGAGCTTAACTTGAGCGCTAGGTCCAATTAAGGAAACCAAACTGATTTGCCTCCTACGAGTGTCTAATCCACACTCGTCTTCCCAAATGCTAATACATCCGTTTGACCGGTTAGTGCGTGCTAACCCGGATGAGGATTGTCAATCCCATATGATATCATATACTACCATTCACGCTAAAAATATTAGAGACTATGCTATAGAGGACTTTAAATTGATTAGCTTGAAACTCATGTAGTATTTGAAGGTTGGTACTTGCGTTCTACTTGTAAAACAAAACAGAGCAGTAATATCACACCCCTAGTTGTAAAATAGTGAAAATGGGGCCATGAAACTCACCTGAGTCTTGAAGTGTTTAATTTAATAAACTTGAAGTAATTAGCTGTGAATTGATGTCCACGGACTTGAAACCTGAATGTGTCCACGACACTTGAATTGTATTTAATTGTACCGGTATCTCGAAAGACTACCCTTGTAGTGGTTATACAACTATATATGTCCAAATTACTACGATTTGGTTGATTGTATTGTTACAAGTTACTACGACTTGTTTGATTGAATTGATACAAGTTACAATGACTTGTTTGATTTTGAAGTATGTTTCGAAAACATGTACGGCCCGTTGGTAATGGACTTGAAATAATAAACTTTAAGTATTATTATCATGTTATTGATGTTTTGCACATACAAGTGTGTTCCAATGTGTTTTATAAGTCGTATCGTATAAATGTTTGAGGTTATATAGGTTCGACACTTAGTGAAATTTTAGTTTGAAAACCTGCTGTTTTATGCGACACAATCATGCGACACAAATGTTTGTCATGCGACACAAGGGTTGTGTCGCATAGAAATGCCACACAATACCTATACGACACAAGGGTAGTGTCGTATAGATTTGAGATGCTGATTCAACAGCGACATAGTGCTTGTGTCGTATAGAAATACGACATAGTATGCGACATAGAGTACGACACAATATTGTGTCGCATGAGTTACGACACTAAAGGTTTGGTACGACACAAGATGCGACATAACGGGTTTTATGCGACATAACAGACAAAATACGACACTACATGCGACACAAGGCTTGTGTCGCATTGAAGAACACCAGCCCAGAAAGTCCGACTGTCGAGATTTTTCCGGCTAAAAACCCAATTCAAACCCGTTTTTAGGTTATAAAATCGTGTTTTCTTCATATATTTGGACATATACATGTTATATAACTCATAAATATGTAAAAACAAGCTAAAACGAGAAGTTTCGGGAATTTGTCGGAAACTTACGCGGTGTCGGATTGAAAATCCGAAAAGATAGAAATGTAGATCGTGTCGAGGTGGTTCCTTTTCCGTAATTATTTTGATGATTCGAGGTCGTTTCGTGTTCTTATTTTGAGGATTATGGTGGTGGTGGTGTTTTGGTGAATGAAAGAAAAAGAGAGTAAGAGAGAGAGAGATAAGAAAGAAATGGGAGAAATGAAAGGGGAAGTGGGAGGTTATCCTCCCATTTTTCAGTCTCCGACTCACGCTCCGTGCAGTGTTCGTTTATTCCGTCGTTTAACGTTTTAATAAATATTTTACTTGTGTAGTTAAAATACGAACAATCACGCTTTATTTTTATTAAAATATTTCACTAAAACGATATATTTGAGTTGTAAAACATAATTTAGTTCGTTTTGTTTGTTTGCGTTTTTAATATTTTTAATCGCTTGATTCTTGTTTGTACGATATGGATTATAATTAAAATATTATCAAAATAATATTTTTGACATAACGTTATGATATAATGTCACGTCATTTAATAAAATTGGTCATCAACGTCCGTATTTAATTGATTCGAAATACATTCGATTTGAAACTCGTACGATTTAAACAAACCGCATAATTGTGTAGATATATATTCAACAATATATATAATAATTGATACATTAATTAGCCTAACACAGAACTAATTACATGTATTAAAACTTGAATTAGGCACTAAATTCTAGTCCTAAATTGACGGGTGTCACATTCTCCCCCTGTTAGAAGAATTTCGTTCCGAAATTTATGTTGAAGTCGTGTTTGATGTTGAGTCAGTGAAGAGTTGAGGATACTTGAGTCGCATTTGGTCTTCCCGTTCCCAGGTGAATTCCGGACCACGCCGCGAATTCCACCTAACTTTGACGATAGGAATACGACTTTGTTTAAGTTGTTTGACCTCACGGTCCATGATTTCAGCGGGTTCCTCAACAAAGTGAAGTTTCTCATCAACTCGAATTTCATCGAGTGGAATGATAAGTGTCTCATCAGACAGACACTTCTTCAGATTTGAAACATGAAAGGTGGGATGCACGCTGCAGAGTTTGGATGGCAGCTGCAACCGATATGCCACTGGACCAATCCTTTCGAGGATCTCGAATGGTCCAATGTATCTGGGATTTAACTTCCCTCGTTTGCCAAATCGGATTACGCCTTTCCAAGGCGATACCTTGAGTAGTACTCGATCCCTAACTTGGAACTCGAGTGGTTTGCGTCTCACGTCAGCATAACTTTTCTGACGATCACGCGCTGCCTTGAGCTTGTTTTGAATTTCGACGATTCTCTCGGTCGTCTCGTGAATGATTTCTGGACCGGTGAGTTGGCTATCCCCAACTTCGGTCCAACAGATAGGTGACCGGCACTTACGACCGTACAGTGCCTCGAAAGGTGCAGCCTTAATGCTGGTATGATAACTGTTGTTGTACGAGAACTCACATAATGGTAGGTGTTTTTCCCAGTTTACACCGAAGTCTACTACACAGGCCCGTAGCATGTCTTCTAGTGTTTGAATTGTTCGTTCACTTTGGCCGTCGGTTTGAGGATGATATGCGGTACTCATATCAAGTCGAGTACCCAGGGATTTTTGAAGTGATTGCCAAAATTGTGAAGTGAAACGACTATCTCTATCGGAAATAATTGAGATTGGAACACCGTGTTTGGTCACGATTTCCTTCAGATAAATACTGGTGAGGCGTTCCATTTTGTCGGATTCTTTAATTGCCAGGAAATGAGCAGACTTTGTGAGACGATCCACGATCACCCAAATGGTATCGCAACCGCTCGAGGACTTGGGTAGTTTGGTTATGAAGTCCATAGCAATTTGTTCCCATTTCCATTCAGGAAGACTGGGTTGTTGAAGTAAACCAGAAGGTTTTTGATATTCGATTTTGACCTTGGAGCAAGTAAGGCACTTGCTGACATAGGTGGCGATTTCAGCTTTCATGTTCAGCCACCAATAGAAGTCCTTGATACCGTGGTACATTTTATCGGATCCTGGATGGATAGAATATTTGGACTTGTGAGCTTCATCCATCACCAAGTCTCGTAGGTTCCCAAATTTAGGCAACCAGATTCGGTTTGAGAAATACCTAATCCCGTTAGGTTTGACTTCGAATTGTTTATCCATGCCCCGCAAGGCTTCATCTTTGATGTTTTCGTGTTTCAAGGCTTCGAGTTGAGCAGTGAGAATTTGAATGTTTAAATTGTTGTGAATGGTCATACTGAGGGCTCGGACCCGAAGTGGTTTCACTCGCTCTTTTCGACTGAGGGCATCAGCAACAACATTTGCTTTGCCTGGATGATATTTGAGTTCGCAGTCATAATCGGTAAGCAACTCGACCCATCGACGTTGCCTCATGTTGAGATCCTTCTGATCGAATATGTGTTGGAGACTTTTGTGGTCTGTAAAAATTGTGCACCTAGTGCCATAGAGGTAATGTCTCCAAATTTTGAGGGCGAAAACGACGGCTCCTAACTCAAGGTCATGGGTGGTGTAATTCTTTTCATGAATCTTGAGCTGTCGGGAAGCATAAGCTATGACTTTGTCTCGTTGCATCAGCACGCAACCGAGACCTTGATGAGAAGCATCGCAGTATACCACGAAGTCATCGGTGCCCTCAGGTAATGATAGAATGGGAGCGCTGCAAAGCTTCTGCTTTAAGAGTTGGAATGCCGACTCTTGTTTATCAGTCCAGTCAAACTTTTTGTCTTTCTGGGTCAGAGTCGTGAGTGGTAAGGCTATCTTGGAGAAATTTTCAATGAATCGTCGGTAGTACCCGGCCAGTCCCAAAAACTGCCGTACTTCGGTCGGAGTGGTTGGCGATTGCCAGTCTTTGATAGCCTCGATTTTTGACGGATCAACATGAATTCCCTGACTGTCGATCACGTGACCAAGGAATTGAACTGTTTTTATCTAGAATTCACACTTAGAGAATTTGGCGTAAAGCTCTTCGTGTCTAAGTAGCTCTAGGATGGTTTTGAGGTGTTGCGCGTGTTCTTGTTCGCTTCGTGAATATATGAGGATGTCATCGATGAAGACAATGACAAACTTGTCAAGGTAAGGTTTACACACCCGATTCATAAGGTCCATGAATACAGCCGGTGCGTTGGTTAGGCCGAATGGCATCACTTGGAATTCGTAATGCCCATAGCGGGTTCGGAAGGCGGTTTTTGGAATGTCGGCATCGCGAACACGCAATTGGTGATATCCGGATCGGAGATCAATCTTTGAATAACAACTCGATCCTTGAAGTTGGTCGAACAAATCATCGATTCGAGGTAATGGGTATCGGTTCTTGACGGTCAACTTGTTCAACTCTCGATAGTCGATACACATTCGAAAAGTGTCGTCTTTCTTTTTGACAAATAGGACCGGAGCTCCCCAAGGTGAAGAACTCGGCCTAATGAATCCTCTTTCCAGAAGTTCCTGTAGTTGGGCAGACAACTCCTGAAGTTCGGATGGAGCTAAACGATATGGTGCTCGTGCCACCGGCGCAGCACCCGGTACGAGATCAATTGAGAACTCAACCTGTCTTGGTGGTGGTAGACCAAGCAGTTCTTCGGGAAAGACTTCAGGAAAGTCTCGGACAATTGGTACATCATCAAGTCGCTTCTCCTCTGACTTTTTCTCCATGATGTGCGCGAGGATTGCGGGATAGCCCTTTTTCAGAAATTTGCGGGTTTTCAAGCAAGACATGATATTGAGTCTCGTCCCACCGGTCTCCCCCTGTATGATTAAAGTTCCACCGGTGGCGAGAGGTATACGAATAACTTTGTCGCCACAGATAATTTCAGCCCGATGCTTGGACAACCAGTCCATTCCAACAATGACATTGAAACTTCCTATCTTAACAGGCATGAGATCTATTGAGAAAATTTCGTCAGCTAGATTTAAAGTGCAATTAGGGATCACACTCTTGGTTTCCATAAGTTCACCGTTTGCGAGCTCTACAGTGTACTTAACATCTAAGACAACTGGGGTGATGTCAAGTAGTGGGCAAAACTCATCAGAAATAAAACTCCTATCAGCACCGGTATCAAACAGAATTGAAGCAGTTAAGTTGTTGAGGAGGAACATACCCGTGACCACATTCGGGTCTTGGCGGGCATCCCCGGAGTTGATGACGAAGGCTCTACTTCGGGTGTTGTTGTTGTTGTTGCTCTTGTTCTTCAGTTTGGGACATGCATCCCTGAAATGTCCTCTTTCCCCACATTCGTAACAGGTTTTGGGTTGTTGGTTGTTGTTTTGTGATTTAGGGGCTTGGCAGTCTTTGGATGAATGCCCGTACTTCCTGCAGTTGTTGCAAGGAGATCTGCAGAGGCCATGGTGGTGGTAGTTACACTTGGGACAATATGGTCTATCCCCAGTGTAGGTGCGTTTGGGTTCGGTGTTGGTGTTGTAAGCTTGGATGGCGTTGGACCTCTTGTTTTGGTTGCTGCTGTGTGGTTCGGTGGATTTGCGTTTGTTGTTGTTGGATTTCTCACGGCTGACCACCAGTGCCATGAGCTCGTGTGCTAGCCTGATAGCACTTTCAGTGGTGGCTGGTTGTGATGAGGCGACACTTCCTTGAATGCTTTCGGGAAGGCCGCGGATGTATTTCTTAACTCCCTTTTTCTCTGGTTCCACCAGACTAGGGAACAGGGACGCGTATTGCTGGAACTTGATGGTGTATCCCTCAATATCGGTCCCCTGCACAGCTAGTTGCCAGAACTCCTCTTTTAATTGGTGTATTTCTTCCTCGGGGCAATACTTCTCCCTCAGTTTGTTCTTCAACTCGGCCCAAGGTAGTTGATTAGCTATCTCAAGGCCCACAGAGTTGGCATGGGCGTTCCACCATGTGAGGGCTCCTTCCTAAAAAGTGTAGGCGGCGAACTTTACCTTGTTTTCCTCGGTGCAGTTGCAGAGGCTGAAAACAGATTCTATGCGTTCTATCCATCGGCTCAAACCAATAGCACCTTCCGTGCCTTTGAAGTATATTCGTTTGCAGCTCAGAAAGTCCTTATAGGAGCAGGGTCTGGGTGGTGGAGCATTGTTAGCCGTGTCCTCGCTGCTGGGTGGTGGTGTTCGGGCAGCCAAGGCTTGGGTCACACTGCGGGCAATCAGTCCCGCGATCTCAGCTTCACTAAGGGTGATTTGTCGACGAGGAGGCATGATGCTGAGTAAGAAAGAACAAGGAAAGGAAGTAAGATACTAGTTCGAAATTCATGATATATCACCACAGATGTATATATATAAAATGGTAATATACAACATCTCAAGGTAAAAATCAATAACGTGAGATAATTAATAGAAATCGTCAATTGATATTTCGAAGCCAAATGATTACAGACGATTTTGAATCACAAGTTTCAAAAGTTACAGACTTAGATGTTTTACAAAAGTACCGGGAATTTTTACTTCCGGTTGAATTACATAGGTCCTACGAAAGCATATTAGGGTACAGATTCAGCCTAAGCTAATTCTGACGTAAGTTGAGTTGTGGCAGCAGTGCAGTGAGGTGATTCACAGACTCGGCAAGTCTATTGGCAATTCGGAGGGCGTCTTCGGTTTCCCTTAGACGTGTCTCGCACTGATGCAGCCTTGATTGTAAAACAGAGATTTCATTTCGGTTGCCAATCACTTGGTTGTGGACAATCTCCATGGTTTCGATTGTTTCTTCCACTTGATTTTGAAGAGTGTTCATGGTGTTGACAGTGTGCTCATGATCTTCGGAGACTTGTTCGATTCGTTCCATAGCTGTGAGTCTCCAGATTTCACGAGTTTCTTGGAGTTCGATATCCATAGCGTTAAGTTGTTGTTCGTGGTGATGTACCCTAGCGGTTAAGTCCGGTAGAGTGGGGTGAGTTGGATATGGGCTAGCTCGAGGCAACCTGGTGTCCCTCCTAGCTACCCTTGAGTTTCGTGATTCATGTGGATAAGAGCGTGATGAACTTGGTGGTGTGTTTGCCATTCTGAGACAAAGCGTTAGGAAGAATGAGGCCTATATCCATATAATAACTTATATAATATAGCCTAAGATTGTAACGAGGCCTTATTTATGTATACTTAGTATCACATAATAGCCTATTGGGTGTCTAGCACAGACTTGTTTGAGTCCCGGTTCTCTCGAGGTCAGAGTCAACTAGTGTATTCCTGTTCAACATGATCGTTTCAGACCTTACATCATCTTTCCTTAATTGTACATAGTTGATCAAGCTATGTTAAATTAAAGTCGTATGCTGTAATTTCTGAACCAATCATGCATAATGAGGAAATACTGCCTAACGGTCATAGTCTAGGTCCACTAAATGCAACCTACTTCACTATAACCTTAGGCTCTGATACCAATCTGTGACACTCCCAAATTTAATGATTTGCGGAAACTCGATTTGGGTGTCACTAATCAATATACAAAGCACATAAGATATAATAAACGACCACTATATGCGTCGTTTTAAACTTGTATTAATAAAGTAAACGTTTACATCAAAATAATGTTACATTAGCTCGGTTCCTGAAATTGAGAGATTTCATGGCATAATTACTTTTACAAAATATAATAATGCAATCAAATCTCTAGTTGTATGTATGCTGACTCGAGCTAATAGTCCCTGCCTGTGCAGCCAACCTACTGCTTGGTACCTGTGATACATACTAAAATGGGTCAGCGAAAACGCTGGTGAGCTCACAGGTTTGTATGTCAATGTATAGCTGTAAGAACCGCAAGATTTAAATTGAATTTACAATGCAATTAAGCAAAATAAAAGTTATACAATCCATGAGCACATAGTCTGAGCTTAACTTGAGCGCTAGGTCCAATTAAGGAAACCAAACTGATTTGCCTCCTACGAGTGTCTAATCCACACTCGTCTTCCCAAATGCTAATACATCCGTTTGACCGGTTAGTGCGTGCTAACCCGGATGAGGATTGTCAATCCTATATGATATCATATACTAACATTCACGCTAAAAATATTAGAGACTATGCTATAGAGGACTTTAAATTGATTAGCTTGAAACTCATGCAGTATTTGAAGGTTGGTACTTGCGTTCTACTTGTAAAACAAAACAGAGCAGTAATATCACACCCCTAGTAGTAAAATAGTGAAAATGGGGCCATGAAACTCACCTGAGTCTTGAAGTGTTTAATTTAATAAACTTGAAGTAATTAGCTGTGAATTGATGTCCACGGACTTGAAACCTGAATGTGTCCACGACACTTGAATTGTATTTAATTGTACCGGTATCTCGAAAGACTACCCTTGTAGTGGTTATACAACTATATATGTCCAAATTACTACGATTTGGTTGATTGTATTGTTACAAGTTACTACGACTTGTTTGATTGAATTGATACAAGTTACAACGACTTGTTTGATTTTGAAGTATGTTTCGAAAACATGTACGGCCCGTTGGTAATGGACTTGAAATAATAAACTTTAAGTATTATTATCATGTTATTGATGTTTTGCACATACAAGTGTGTTCCAATGTGTTTTATAAGTCGTATCGTATAAATGTTTGAGGTTATAAAGGTTCGACACTTAGTGAAATTTTAGTTTGAAAACCTGCTGTTTTATGCGACACAATCATGCGACACAAATGTTTGTCATGCGACACAAGGGTTGTGTCGCATAGAAATGCGACACAATACCTATACGACACAAGGGTAGTGTCGTATAGATTTGAGATGCTGATTCAACAGTGACATAGTGCTTGTGTCGTATAGAAATACGACATAGTATGCGACATAGAGTACGACACAATATTGTGTCGCATGAGTTACGACACTAAAGGTTTGGTACGACACAAGATGCGACATAACGGGTTTTATGCGACATAACAGGCAAAATACGACACTACATGCGACACAAGGCTTGTGTCGCATTGAAGAACACCAGCCCAGAAAGTCCGACTGTCGAGATTTTTCCGGCCAAAAACCCAATTCAAACCCGTTTTTAGGTTATAAAATCGTGTTTTCTTCATATATTTGGACATATACATGTTATATAACTCATAAATATGTAAAAACAAGCTAAAACGAGAAGTTTCGGGAATTTGTCGGAAACTTACGCGGTGTCGGATTGAAAATCCGAAAAGATAGAAATGTAGATCGTGTCGAGGTGGTTCCTTTTCCGTAATTATTTTGATGATTCGAGGTCGTTTCGTGTTCTTATTTTGAGGATTATGGTGGTGGTGGTGTTTTGGTGAATGAAAGAAAAAGAGAGTAAGAGAGAGAGAGATAAGAAAGAAATGGGAGAAATGAAAGGGGAAGTGGGAGGTTATCCTCCCATTTTTCAGTCTCCGACTCACGCTCCGTGCAGTGTTCGTTTATTACGTCGTTTAACGTTTTAATAAATATTTTACTTGTGTAGTTAAAATACGAACAATCACGCTTTATTTTTATTAAAATATTTCACTAAAACGATATATTTGAGTTGTAAAACATAATTTAGTTCGTTTTGTTTGTTTGCGTTTTTAATATTTTTAATCGCTTGATTCTTGTTTGTACGATATGTGTAACAACCCCAAAATTAGGGTCAAATTAAAATTTTCCTAATTACGTGTTTACTACTTGTATTTTATATGAAATAGGATTAAAAACGTTACTTACTTATATATATATATAGGTGATATATATATACACGTATACGATTCGTTCAAATCGTATAAAACTAAAATTGTACAAACATACGGACGTTGGTAAAACAATTATTAAATAATGTGAAATTATTTAATTACGCAAACTACTACTTTATATTATGTTGATAATATAACGAAAACGTACGTTTTAGATAAAACGTTACCGAACTCCACGAAAACTCGACCAACCGACAAAACAAACAAAGTTATATTTTATAACTTAATAACAAGTGTTTTAACAAATTACTCCAACAAAATACCGGGGGATGACTCGTATTTTAAAACATATATTTTAATCGCGTATAAAATTATTTTAAAGTTTAAACGACCGGGGAAACAAACACCGCACGGAGCGCAAACACGAGGGAACAACATTTGGTGAGATCCACACATGGTGGACCCCACCAAAACCGGCCAAAGTAAGGGGACACCACCCCCCTCACTTTCCTTCTTCCATACACAAACACACCCACACACACAATCACCTACTCAAACTCTCTCAACCCTCTCACTCTCTCTCTATCTCGGCTCTCACTCTCTCTCTAGAAAAACACACTAAAACAAGCTTGAATCACAAAACGGAAAGGAGCAACAACGATCACCGCAACGAGGGCTACGATTCTAACTTTTCGGTTTCTCATTTCGACGACTTTGTAAGTTTTCCGGCGACTTCCGAAACTTTCCGATTTTAATTATTTTGCATGTATATTGTTCCCCTAGCTTTATAATGTCCAAATGATATGTTAAAACTCGTTTTTAAAACTTGAAAGTATAAACCGAAACCGTAAACTCAAAACAGTCCCTTTCTCGAATTTTTATAAAATCGTACGTTCAAAACTAGCAAATATAACCTAAACATGAAATCTTCGTCTTTTCGTTGCCTACAACTTTCGTGAAGAAAGTTTACCTCCAAAATGCCCTCATTTTGCTAGAAAAATCGATTTATACAAGTATGTGTGTTTTGGTGACGTTAAATGAAAACCGACATCTCGAGACCCTCCCGAAACGAAACAATAATTTTTCTAGTGTTATCTAGTCATTTTAAAACTTGTGTAAAAGTTTCGGGTCAAACCGAGGTCGTTTGACCCAAAACCGAGCTTAAAAACGAAGTTAGTCGCTGTGTTGCATAGGACCAAACTTTCATGTGACACAAGGCTTGTGTCACATGTTGTGTCGCATGGCATCCATGTGACACAAGGGTTGTGTCGCATAAATCATGTGACACAAGGGTTGTGTCGCATATTGTGTCGCATTAAGTTGCATCCATGTGACACAAGGGTTGTGTCGCATAAATCATGTGACACAAGGGTTGTGTCGCATATTGTGTCGCATTAAGTTGCATCCATGTGACACAAGGGTTGTGTCGCATAAATCATGTGACACAAGGGTTGTGTGGCATATTTTGTCGCATTAAGTTGCATCCATGTGACACAAGGGTTGTGTCGCATAAATCATGTGACACAAGGGTTGTGTCGCATAAGTCATATGACACAAGGGCTGTGTCGCATTTTGTAACACCCCCGAAATTCACTGTTTTGCGGAAGCATAGTTTGGGGTGTTACTAATCAAATATCACAGCACAAAGATAAAGTAAATGACATCTATATGCAACGTTTGTAAATTAGTTACATTCCATAGATATATTGTTTGAAAACTTAGTGTTTTCGTATACAAAAATGTAGTTTCCCTAGAGTCCGCACGTGTAGCGGGAGATTCTATTACATAATCGTAATATACAAAAGATAATGCTAAGAATCTCCGTTAATGCAGTTGTGTTGAAATCATGCGACTCTAGCTAAAATCCTGGAGTAATCCTACTCCATCCGGGTACCTGAGAAAACATGCTAAAAAGTGTCAACCAAAAGGTTGGTGAATCTCACAGGTTTGTAAGTAATATCAGCTTTGAACACGAGATTTCATCAGTAATGCCCGCAGGCGTAAAATCAGCAATTTCAATCTAGAAATCGTAAACCAGTATTTGCAATCCCGCAAATGTAAGTAAGTAAGTTTATACCGTTGCCATGAGGCTCATAATCGAAGCTTAACCCGTAAGTAATAAGTTTGCTCCCGTGACATGCTCGTAATTGAGCAAGCATCAGTAACGAATAAGTAGTCACCCGTTTATACGTGTAAATCAGTATGTGGCAGCGCTACTGCCCCGGGCGGGGAGGGTCATTTCCCTAATGGATCCATTAACTAGTGTTCGCGCTTAAGTCCATAACTAACGATATATGATGGAGAGACTTCTGTTTGTAAGTAAACTCATGCAATTTCGTTTGGTATAGTAAACAGTTCTAGTACTTGTGTTCAAAGAAAAGCAGTTGCATGTTTCTCCCCCAATAAGATAAAACAGTAAAAGTGGGGCCGTAAGACTCACCTGAGTCTGGTAATAAGCCGTAGCAAATAGCAAGTAGTAAATATAGCAAGTAGGTTCTCCGAACCCGTAACCTTCAAATGCCTATTCATATGAAGTTATGTAAGTATGCGTCTCACGAGACGTTTCGTTTAGTTGTACACAACTAGTATAGCCAATGTTTGTCCTTATGTTTGTAATTGTTCGTTTGTTGAAAAACATGTTTGGGCCCGTTGGTGACGGTTTGTAGCAAAATTTCTAAAATGTTGACTTTGCTACAGTAAATGTGCTACAGTGAATTGCTACAGTAAATTTGACTTTTTGCTACAGTAACTTTGACTTTCTATAGTGAAAATCCTTTAAAATTTCCAAGTTTTCTGTTTTCTGTGACATAAGCTGCGACACAAGGATTTGTATGCGACACAAGGGTTGTGTCGCATGAAGGATGCGACACAAGAGCTCCGCGACACAGTGGTCGTGTCGCAAAAAGCTTGCGATGCTAATTCAATAGCGACAGAACGGTTGTGTCGTATAAAATACGACATAGTATTGCGACATAGAGTGCGACACAATATTGTGTCGCAAAGGTTACGACACTAAGGGTTGATACGACACAAGGTGCGACACTAATGGGTTTATGCGACACAGTGTGCGACACAAGGCTTGTGTCGCACGTATGAACACCAGCCCAGAAACTTTCGGGTTTCAAGAATTTCCGACCAAAAACGCTAATCTAACCCATTTTTGAGCTATAAAATCGTGTATTCTTCCTGTATTAGGTTATAACTATGTTGTGTACACATCAAAACATCAAAACATTACACCAAATTGAATAGATCTAAGATTTTTGAAATTTCTTACTTTTGCAAATCGAGCTAAATGGAGGATGAAATGATGAAAACGATCTTGATATTCTTGCTCCACTAGTGATGGTGATTCCGAATATGTAAATTTCGTGTGTCGGTTTGTATTCCGAAAATTTGGTGTAAATTGGAGTTGAGAGAGTTTATGAGGTGTGTGTGTTTTTGGAGAAATGAAAATGAAAGAAAATGAGTTGGGTGGGGGTTGGGGTTGGCTGATCCAGGGGGCAAGGGAGAGGAAAGTGCTCCCTAAAACTCAGTGTTTACTCCGTGTCCTAATCGTTAAATCCTTTGTTTTTAGTATTTTTAACCAAACCGTTATATTTTAAAATGTAACTAGAGTATTTAAATAAAATGTCTTGAAATTAATAATAAAAACATTTGTCGCAATATTTAAATTATTAAGTCGCGTTTATTACGTTTTGTTGCGTTAGTTAAAATGTCGTCGCGATAATATATAAATAATGCTCGTTCGGTTTCGTATTTTATATAACAAAATACATTCTCATTATTTAAGTAAATTTCTGTCACCAACGTCCAAGTAAACTGGGTCGGACTCCGTCCGGTCAATTCGCACGATTTATCCAAATCGCGTAAGTACACACACATATATCTAAATCACCTTATATATATATACAAATAGAGCCTGTAATTAGTCCTATTACATACTAATTACCACTAGTTACAAACAATTAGGCATAATTAATTATCCTAATTATGCAGGTGTTACATTCTCCCCTTATTAAAGAAATTTCGTCCCGAAATTAGCTTGAGTGTACGGACGGTGCGTTATCTGGGAAAAGATGTGGGTATTTCTGTCGTATTTGGTCTTCCCGTTCCCAGGTGAACTCAGGGCCGCGCCTAGAATTCCACCTGACCTTTACGATGGGAATACGACTCTGTTTCAATCGTTTGACCTCACGGTCCATGATTTCCATAGGTTGCTCGACAAAATGAAGTTTATCATCGATTTGAATTTCGTCGAGCGGTATAATCAGTGTCTCGTCAGACAGACATTTCTTCAAGTTAGAAATGTGGAATGTGTTGTGTACGCTGCTAAGTTCAGCAGGAAGTTGCAGGCGGTATGCCACTGGACCAATCCTTTCCAGGATTTCGAATGGTCCTATGTATCTAGGATTTAGTTTGCCTCACTTTCCGAATCTAATGACACCCTTCCACGGTGCCACTTTGAGAAGTACTTTGTCCCCTACCTGGAACTCAAGGTGTTTGCGTCTCACGTCAGCATAGCTTTTCTGACGATCACGTGCGGCTTTCAGCCGGTTTTGGATACCGATGATTTTCTCAGTAGTTTCCTGAATGATTTCTGGACCCGTGAGTTGGGAATCTCCTAACTCAGTCCAACAGATAGGTGATCGGCACTTACGTCCGTAAAGTGCCTCGAAGGGTGCAGCCTTTATGCTGGTATGGTAACTGTTGTTGTACGAAAACTCGTACAACGGTAAGTGATTTTCCCAAGAAGTACCGAAGTCAACTACGCAGGCTCGTAGCATATCCTCCAGTGTTTGAATAGTTCGCTCGCTTTGGCCATCGGTTTGCGGGTGATAAGCAGTACTCATATCCATATGAGTACCAAGAGATTTTTGTAGCGATTGCCAAAAGTTAGAAGTAAAACGGCTGTCCCTATCCGAGATGATCGAGATAGGTACACCGTGTCGCGAGATGATTTCTTTGACATAGATGCGAGTTAGACGCTCCATTTTGTCGGTTTCCTTGATGGCCAGAAAATGAGCAGATTTCGTGAGACGGTCCACGATCACCCAAATGGTATCGCAACCACTCGAAGTTTTCGGTAGTTTGGTGATGAAGTCCATGGAAATCTGTTCCCATTTCCATTGAGGAATTTCAGGTTGTTGGAGCAACCCCGAGGGTCTTTGGTGTTCGGCCTTGACTTTGGAACAGGTTAGGCATTTACTGACGTACAAGGCAATGTCAGCTTTCATGTTAGGCCACCAATACAACCCTTTGACGTCATGATACATCTTATCAGAACCATGATGTATAGAGTATCGAGATTTGTGAGCTTCAGCCATCACCAAATCTCGCAAGTTTCCGAATTTGGGTAACCACACCCGGTTAGAGAAGTATCGAGTTCCATCGGGTTTGATTTCGAATTGTTTATCCAAGCCTCGCAAGGCTTCATTTTTCAAGTTTTCATCGTTGAGTGCTTCAAGTTGAGCGGTAAGGATTTGAGCAGGGAGCTCGTTAAGAATTGTCATAGAAATTGCTCGGACTCGAAGGGGTTTCGCTCGTTCCTTTCGGCTTAAGGCATCGGCAACTACGTTAGCCTTGCCCGGATGGTATTTGATCTCGCAGTCGTAGTCACTAAGTAACTCAACCCAGCGACGTTGCCTCATGTTTAGATCCTTCTGATCGAATATGTGTTGGAGACTTTTGTGATCAGTGAAGATAGTGCTTTTCGTACCGTAGAGATAATGTCTCCAGATTTTCAATGCAAAGACCACAGCACCTAACTCGAGGTCGTGGGTCGTATAGTTTTTCTCGTGGATTTTTAGTTGTCATGAGGCATAGGCAATGACTTTTTCCCGTTGCATCAACACACAACCAAGTCCTTGGTGTGAGGCGTCATAGTAAACTACGAAATCGTCGGTGCCCTCGGGTAAGGACAAGATTGGTGCACTGCAAAGTTTGTTTTTCAATAGCTGGAAGGCTGACTCCTGTTTATCCGTCCAATCGAACTTCTTATCTTTCTGAGTCAGGTGTGGTTAGGGGAACAGCTATTCTTGAAAAGTTTTCGATGAATCGGCGGTAATAACCAGCAAGACCTAAGAATTGTCTCACTTCGGTTGGAGTGGTCGGTGACTCCCAGCCCTTGATTGCTTCAATCTTGGCGGGATCAACATGAATTCCTTGGCTGTCAATCACGTGCCCGAGGAATTGAACGGTTCGAATCCAGAACTCACACTTAGAGAATTTGGCATATAACTCTTCGTGTTTCAGAAGTCCTAGAATGGTTTTCAGATGTTGAGCATGTTCCTGCTCGTTGCGAGAGTAAATCAGAATATCGTCGATGAACACAATGACGAATTTGTCAAGATATGGTTTGCACACCCGATTCATAAGGTCCATGAATACGGCCGGTGCGTTGGTCAACCCGAATGGCATCACTTGGAATTCGTAATGCCCATAACGAGTTCGGAAAGCTGTCTTTGGGATATCATTGTCACGGACTCGGAGTTGATGATAACCCGACCGTAGATCAATCTTTGAGTAAACACTCGATCCCTGGAGTTGGTCAAACAGGTCATCGATTCTAGGAAGTGGGTACCGATTCTTTATGGTTAGCTTATTCAGCTCTCGGTAGTCGATACACATGCGGAAAGATCCATCTTTCTTTTTCACGAATAAGACCGGAGCTCCCCAAGGCGAGGAACTTGGTCGAATGAATCCTCTGTCCAGGAGTTCCTGTAGTTGGTTAGACAACTCCTGCATTTTGGATGGTGCTAAACGGTAAGGGGCTCGTGCCACGGGTGCAGCTCCGGGCACAAGTTCAATTTGAAATTCAACTTGTCTAGGTGGCGGAAGTCCGGGCAAGTCTTCAGGAAAGACTTCCGGGAAATCCCGCACGATAGGAACATCCTCAAGTCGCTTCTCCTCCGACTTCTTCTCCGTTACATGTGCAAGGATGGCTTGATACCCTTTTCGTAGGTATTTTCTAGTTTTCAGACAGGAGACAATATTCAGATTTCGTCTGCCGGTCTCCCCTTGTAGGACTAAGGTTCCACCGGAGACAAGAGGTATGCGAACGAGTTTGTCATGACAGATGATTTCAGCTCGGTTCTTGGATAGCCAATCCATACCGACAATAATATCGAAGCTGCCGATCTCGACAGGGATTAAATCAATGGAAAACGTTTCGTTCGTGAGGTTAAGTGTACAGTTGTGTATGATGCTATCAGTCTCAATCAGTTTGCCATTAGCTAATTCTACAATGTATTTAGCATCTAAGGCAGTGGGAGTTATATTAAGTAAAGGGCTAAATTTCTCAGAAATGAAGCTTCTATCGGCACCGGTATCAAATAATACAGAAGCAGTAAGGTTGTTGAGAAGGAACGTACCCGTCACGACATTCGGGTCTTGTCTGGCTTCCCCAGCCTTGATAACGAATGCTCTACCACGAGCAGGGTTGTTGTTGTTTTTCAGCTTTGGGCAATCTTTCTTGAAGTGCCCTGAATTTCCGCACCCAAAGCAGGCCTTTGGTGCATTGGTGTTGGGGGTAGAAATGTTGGTTCGGCAATCCTTGGCTAGATGCCCGAACCGTTTGCAGTTGGAGCAAGGGCAAGAACCGTCATGATGGCGGCTGCATTTGGAACAGTAAGGCTTGTTCCCGCTGTACCCTTTCTTTTCCGAAGTCCCTGATGAATAAGCCTTAATGTACTCAGGCTTTTTGTTGGAGGTTTGGTTGGATGAGTTGGGGTTACCTTCCCACTTGCGTTTGTTGTTTGCAGATGGGGTTGAAGTTGTGCCACGGCGGACAGAATTTGCCGTTAGTTCATGGGCCATACGGATGGCGCTCTGAATAGTACCCGGTTTGGATGAAGTCACCAGGTCCTGTAGTCTCTCGGGAAGTCCATCAACGAATTTCTCGATCCTCTTGTGTAACACCTCGCAAATTTAAACGCGATTAATTACTTTAATCACTTGCATTATTAGGCTAATTCCCTACTTGAGTGAATTCACAACATATTTTAGAGGTAAGTCTAGCATAGCCCAACTAGATAATACGCGTAGTATTACGTATTCGTAATTAGTTGTAATTACGTACTGAACAAATTGAAAACAAACGCGACAAAAACATACGACTGTTGGTGAACAAAATTATTTAATAAAACGAAATTATTAAATAACGTGGTAGCGAATAAATATTTTGTCAAAAATATTTACAATTTATTTTATAACGCAAAACGTCAAAACGTATAATTTAAAATAAAACAAAGATTAAAAATCTTATAATTAAATTAAAATGGTCTTATAAAATATCATAATTAAAAAGATAACAAAATACGTATTTGAAAATATACATGTTAAAAAGATTTGTATTTAACGATCGAGTAAACAAACACGGGACAAAAACACAGGAGATGAAAAGTGGGACAAAACCACATCCCATCTCCATTCTTCCTCTCATTTCAATTTCATCCTCACCAAAAACACACACTTCTCTCTCAACCAAATCCACACCAAAAATTCGGATTCGCAAATCAACCCACGAAATCTACATTTTCGGAATCACCATTACGCAAGGAACAACATTAACAAAAGCCGTATCATCATCTTCTTCCTCAATCGGTCCCGATTCGCAATTGTAAGAAATTTCTAAAAACTTAGATTTACTCGTTTTTATGTGTTATATGGGTGTAATATTGAACCTACAACTTTGTTTTAACTATATAATGGAAGAAATCAAGGTTTTATGGCCGGAAAACGGGTTAAAATCGGGTTTTTGGTCGGAAAATCGCGACAGTCGCTGGGTTCTGTCTGGGTGTTCATCTTTGCGACACAACGACTGTGTCGCATATTGTGTCGCATAAACCATCCATGCGACACAACCCTTGTGTCGCATGTGGTGTCGTATAAACCATATTATGTCGCATCTTATGTCGTATCATGTGTCGCATCCTTGTGTCGTAAACTTCATACGACACAACGCTAGTGTCGCTATTGAATTAGCATCGATCGCCTATGCGACACAACCCTTGTGTCGCATAGCCCTTGTGTCGCACTCTTATGCGACACAATCATTGTGTCGCATAACCACATTAGTGTCGCATACTGTGTCGCAGAAAACAGAAACTTCACAAACTATTTTTACACTAAGTGTCGAGCTTAACCGATAACGAATACTTACATACAATGCTATATGTGAACTTTACAAACAGTACAAACACGCTATTTTAATGAAGTTATGATTTCAAACTATCACCAACGAGTCGTATACATTTTCACAAACAACGAAATACAAGGGTAAACGTTTAACAAACGATTTGGATGTGACTTGGTTGTACAAACACTAGCATGGATGATTAGTTAGACATCCACATACTTATTAAATCTCGTACGTTTAGGACGTTAGGAGATCTCGGACTGTACTTGGGCTTAGGTTTGCTAGCACTCGCACAACTACTTAACTCAACAGGTGAGTTCACAGCCCCTACTTTTACTGTTTGTAATTACTTTTGGGGTGGAAAACATAGACAACTGCTTTACTGATTTACTGATTGCCATAACTGCTTTTACTATATGATTATTTATCATACTGTTTACTCGAACATTTAGAGTACTTGAACTATTGTGCGAACTCTGTTTATGAAATAACATTTTCATACTGATACACTGAACAAATGGGATAACTTAGTCAGTAAACTGTTTTGCAAACGACTGAAAACTATTAAACTTATTTGGTATCCTACCGGAGAACGACCGGTACATATTGGTAACTTATCGGAGAACGACCGACACTAACATGGTATCTTACCGGAGAACGACCGGTACTAACAGTGCATCTTACCGGAGAACGACCGGTACTAACAATGTATCTCACCGGAGAACGACCGGTGCAAACTTGGTATCTTACCGGAGAACGACCGGTACATTTGGTAACTAGTTGGAGAACGACCGACTCAAACTTTAAAACTACTGGAGAACGACCAGCAACACGTTTTCAAACATATGATTTTGGGTAACGTCCCAACACAACTATTTTGGGCAACATCCCACATAAATCGAAACTCTTGGGCGAATAACCCACTAAACTTATACTTTGGATGACGTTCCACTAAACATTACTTGACTATTATGGCAATTACTATTTATGAACGTATTTGGTCCAACAAATGTTACTACAAAACTTGAACACAACATTGTACAATAAAACCTATGGATTCACTCAACCTAGTTGTTGACTTTTACTATGTTTTTCAGGGAATTAGCTGCGCATGTAAGAATCGCCAACACATGGAGAATTAGGCGACCCGTGAAGCTTTAGGATGCCAACTTTTTGGAAAAACTTATGGATTTCTCTAGTATAACTGAAACTGTTTTGTCATATTCTAGAAATCCACTTTTGTATACATATTACTTTTAACTTATACGATTTGATGAATCGTAACTTTGTAATTAATACTTTTGGCATCTTAATATATTATGTTCTGTTGTAATCATAAGCTCTGATACGTATGCATGCTTTATTATTGTGACACCCCAGTATTTAAACTAAATGCTTCCGCTCAACGAATTTGGGGGTGTTACATCTTGTACTCAGGATCGACCATGGTTGGGCACAGAAGTGCCAGTTGGTGGAAACGGTTGGTATAACCGGTGATGTCATCACCCTGCATCTTGTGGTTCCAGAATTCCATTTCCAGCTGTTTCAATTCATCCCTGGGGCAGTACTCGCCCCTCAACATCTCCTTCAACTCCTCCCACGGGAGTTGGTAAGCAGTAGCAACACTCACAGTCTGGGCATAAGTGTTCCACCAGGTGAGTGCGGTGTCAGTAAAAGTACTAACGGAGAACTTAACTTTGTCTCCCTCCGCACAGTTGCAGATCAGAAATTGTAACACCTGCATAATTAGGATAATTAATTATGCCTAATTGTTTGTAACTAGTTGTAATTAGTATGTAATAGGACTAATTACAGGCTCTATTTGTATATATATATATAAGGTGATTTATATATATGTGTGTGTACTTACGCGATTTGGATAAATCGTGCGAATTAACCGTACGGAGTCCGACACAGTTTACTTGGACGTTGGTGACAGAAATTTACTTAAATAATGAAAACGTATTTTGTTATATAAAATACGCAAACGAACGAGCATTATTTATATATTATCGCGACGACACAAATTAAACTAACAAACTAATATTTTAAATAAATATTAGCGAATGATTTTCAGTAAGGATTCACATTTTAGAATATTATCTAAATAATATTTTACACGATTACTAAAATGAGCGAGGTAGTCAATTAGGACACGGAGTAAATACTTTATTTTGGGAAGTGTTTTCCCTCTTTTTCCTTTGGAACCAGCCAACATCACCACCACCACCCATTCTCTTTCATTTTCACTAAACAAAAACACCCACAAAACTCTCTCAAACCCAAATTCTCTCAAAATCGAACCACACCGAATCGACAAACAAAATACATATTCGGAATCACCATCACGAGTGGAGCAAGAATATCAAAACCGTTTTCATCATCTCGTCCTCGATCTAGCTCGATTTGCAAAAGTAAGAAATTTCTAAAAACTTAGATCTATTTGCTTTGGTGTATTATTTCGGTGTTATAAGGTGTACACAACATAGATATAACCTAAACAACAAAGGAAACATGATTTCACGGCTTAAAAATGCGTTAGATTTGAGTTTTGATCGGAAAAATCGCGACAGCCGCAACTTTCTGGGCTGGTGTTCATCAATGCGACACAAGCCTTGTGTCGCATACTATGTCGCATAAACCATGTTGTGTCGTATTTTATGTCGTACTCTGTGTCGTACCTTTGTGTCGTAAACATTATACGACACAACCCTTATGTCGCTATTGATTTAGCATCGCAAGCTTTTGCGACACAATCACTGTGTCGCAGGGCTCTTGTGTCGCATTCCTATGCGACACAACCACTGTGTCGCATACCAAACTTTAGTGTCGCAGATTGTGTCGCAAAAACACAGAAAACCAGAATTTTAAAGTCAAAGTTACTGTACAAAAAAGTCAAATTTTACTGTAGCAGTACTGTAGCAATTTACAGTAGCAAAGTCAACATTTTAAAATTTTGCTACAAACCGTCACCAACGGGCCAAACATGTTTTCCAACAAACAAACAATTACAAACATACGGACAAACACTGGATATACTAGTTGTGTACAACTAAACGAAACGTCTCGTGAGACGCATACTTACATAACTTCATATGATTAGGCATTTGAAGGTTACGGGTTCAGAGAACCTACTTGCTTTACTTACTACTTGCTAATTGCAACTGATTACTACAAGACTCAGGTGAGTCTTACGGCCCCACTTTTACTATTTTATCTTATTGGGGGAGATACATGCTACTACTATTTTCCTTGAACACAAGTACTAAACAGTTTACTATACCAAACGGAATTGCATGAGTTTACTTACAAACAGAAGTCTCTCCATCATATATCGTTAGTTATGGACTTAAGCGCGAACACTAGTTAATGGATCCATTAGGGAAATGACCCTCCCCACCCGGGGCAGTAGCGCTGCCACGTACTGATTTACACGTAGAAACGGGTGACTACTTATTCGTTACTGATGCTTGCTCAATTACGAGCATGTCACGGGAGCAAACTTATTACTTACGGGTTAAGCTTCGATTATGAGCCTCATGGCAACGGTATAAACTTACTTACTTACATTTGCGGGATTGCAAATACTGGTTTACGATTTCTAGATTGAAATTGCTGATTTTACGCCTGCGGGCATTACTGATGAAATCTCGTGTTCAAAGCTGATATTACTTACAAACCTGTGAGATTCACCAACCTTTTGGTTGACACTTTTTAGCATGTTTTCTCAGGTACCCGAATGGAGTAGGATTACTCCAGGATTTAGCTAGAGTCGCATGATTTCAACACAACTGCATTAACGGAGATTCTTAGCATTATCTTTTGTATATTACGATTATGTAATAGAATCTTCCGCTACACGCGCGGACTCTAGGGAAACTACATTTTTGTATACGAAAACGCTAAGTTTTCAAACAATATATCTATGGAATGTAACTAATTTACAAACGTTGCATATAGATGTCGTTTACTTTATCTTTGTGCTGTGATATTCGATTAGTAACACCCCAAACTATGCTTCCGCAAAACAGTGAATTTCGGGGGTGTTACAGAAATACAGACTCAACTTTCTCGATCCAGCGTACTAGACCGATAGCTCCTTCGGTACCTGCAAAGTTTAGAGGTTTGCAGTTCTGAAAGTCTTTGTATGAACAGGGTTTAGCAGTAGGGGTTTCAGCGGCATCGCTGTTCCTCGTGGAATTTGGTGGAGTATTCCGAGCCAAGGCTTCAGTAACAGCCTGGGTTATAAGGGAGGTAATCTGGGCATCGGTGTATGGTCTTGTCTTTGGCGGCATGATTCTTCAATAAAAGAAATGAAGATACATGAGATTTTGTAGGAACTTGTAATTGTCACAGATGTACATGTATAAAAGCAGTAATACATAACATCAACATGGAAACTGACAATTAATGTGAGTTGAAATAACAAGGAAAGTTTGATAGATAATGTGAGTTCAAAGGTTACATCCTACAGAGATATTACAAAAGGTGTCGGGAATTGTTACATCCGACTAGTTTATAGAATAGCGCTAGATAGTCATTAGATTATGAGACAAAGACTACACTAGTCTTAATGTAGATTAATCTGTTCCATCAGCGCGACAAGGCGGTCCACGGTTTCTGCCAGCCTGTTGGTTTGCCTGGCATTGTCTTCAACTAAGGCCAGTCGTTGTGCTAGTACACGAGAGTGATCCTCAGTCTCCTGTGAACGTTGTTCACATTCCTCTAGTCGGTTTCTTACAAGTTCATCCTCACCTAATTCGGCGGTCATTGAGTCCTGAATTATGCTTACAGAGAGGTTGGTATCCTCTTGTTCTAACTGGAGTTGGGATATGTGATCAAGTGCTTGGCGAAGCAGGTAGGTCATTCGGTGTTGTTCCCGTTCGAGATGTTCGAGCCTTTGCTCCTGACGGCGAAGTTGGGTAGCCAACACTGGCAACGTGAGATGTGCCGAGTCCTGAGAGTTATGAACAGGATAGGGGCTGTTTCGAGGCGACCTTGTGTTCCTCCTGGCAACTCGTGGGTTCCGTGACCCATGTGAGTGAGAGTGTGACGGATTAGGTGGTGTGTTTGCCATTCATGTGGCAGTGTGTAAGTAAGATGAGGCTAATATATATATACATATATCATATCCAGCCTAGTGTCTAACACGTATCAAGTAATGGTCCTGTTCTCTCGTGGTCAGAGTCAACTAACGTATCCCCGTTCAACATAATCATTTCAGATCTTACATCATCTTTCCTTAATTGTACATAGTTGATCAGGCTATGTTAAATTAAAGTCGTATGCTGTAATTCCTGAACCAGTCATGTCTAATAAGAGAATACCGCCTAACGGTCATAGTCTAAGCCCACTAAATGCAACCTAGTTCACTATAACCTTAGGCTCTGATACCAATCTGTAGCACCCCCGAAATTCACTGTTTTGCGGAAGCATAGTTTGGGGTGTTACTAATCAAATATCACAGCACAAAGATAAAGTAAACGACATCTATATGCAACGTTTGTAAATTAGTTACATTCCATAGATATATTGTTTGAAAACTTAGTGTTTTCGTATACAAAAATGTAGTTTCCCTAGAGTCCGCGCGTGTAGCGGGAGATTCTATTACATAATCGTAATATACAAAAGATAATGCTAAGAATCTCCGTTAATGCAGTTGTGTTGAAATCATGCGACTCTAGCTAAAATCCTGGAGTAATCCTACTCCATCCGGGTACCTGAGAAAACATGCTAAAAAGTGTCAACCAAAAGGTTGGTAAATCTCACAGGTTTGTAAGTAATATCAGCTTTGAACACGAGATTTCATCAGTAATGCCCGCAGGCGTAAAATCAGCAATTTCAATCTAGAAATCGTAAACCAGTATTTGCAATCCCGCAAATGTAAGTAAGTAAGTTTATACCGTTGCCATGAGACTCATAATCGAAGCTTAACCCGTAAGTAATAAGTTTGCTCCCGTGACATGCTCGTAATTGAGCAAGCATCAGTAACGAATAAGTAGTCACCCGTTTATACGTGTAAATCAGTACGTGGCAGCGCTACTGCCCCGGGCGGGGAGGGTCATTTCCCTAATGGATCCATTAACTAGTGTTCGCGCTTAAGTCCATAACTAACGATATATGATGGAGAGACTTCTGTTTGTAAGTAAACTCATGCAATTTCGTTTGGTATAGTAAACAGTTCTAGTACTTGTGTTCAAAGAAAAGCAGTTGCATGTTTCTCCCCCAATAAGATAAAACAGTAAAAGTGGGGCCGTAAGACTCACCTGAGTCTGGTAATAAGCCGTAGCAAATAGCAAGTAGTAAATATAGCAAGTAGGTTCTCCGAACCCGTAACCTTCAAATGCCTATTCATATGAAGTTATGTAAGTATGCGTCTCACGAGACGTTTCGTTTAGTTGTACACAACTAGTATAGCCAATGTTTGTCCTTATGTTTGTAATTGTTCGTTTGTTGAAAAACATGTTTGGGCCCGTTGGTGACGGTTTGTAGCAAAATTTCTAAAATGTTGACTTTGCTACAGTAAATGTGCTACAGTGAATTGCTACAGTAAAATTTGACTTTTTGCTACAGTAACTTTGACTTTCTATAGTGAAAATCCTTTAAAATTTCCAAGTTTTCTGTTTTCTGCGACATAAGCTGCGACACAAGGATTTGTATGCGACACATGGGTTGTGTCGCATGAAGGATGCGACACAAGAGCTCTGCGACACAGTGGTTGTGTCGCAAAAAGCTTGCGATGCTAATTCAATAGCGACAGAATGGTTGTGTCGTATAAAATACGACATAGTATTGCGACATAGAGTGCGACACAATATTGTGTCGCAAAGGTTACGACACTAAGGGTTGATACGACACAAGGTGCGACACTAATGGGTTTATGCGACACAGTGTGCGACACAAGGCTTGTGTCGCACGTATGAACACCAGCCCAGAAACTTTCGGGTTTCAAGAATTTCTGACCAAAAACGCTAATCTAACCCATTTTTGAGCTATAAAATCGTGTATTCTTCATGTATTAGGTTATAACTATGTTGTGTACACATCAAAACATCAAAACATTACACCAAATTGAATAGATCTAAGATTTTTGAAATTTCTTACTTTTGCAAATCGAGCTAAATGGAGGATGAAATGATGAAAACGATCTTGATATTCTTGCTCCACTAGTGATGGTGATTCCGAATATGTAAATTTCGTGTGTCGGTTTGTATTCCGAAAATTTGGTGTAAATTGGAGTTGAGAGAGTTTATGAGGTGTGTGTGTTTTTGGAGAAATGAAAATGAAAGAAAATGAGTTGGGTGGGGGTTGGGGTTGGCTGATCCAAGGGGCAAGGGAGGGGAAAGTGCTCCCTAAAACTCAGTGTTTACTCCGTGTCCTAATCGTTAAATCCTTTGTTTTTAGTATTTTTAACCAAACCGTTATATTTTAAAATGTAACTAGAGTATTTAAATAAAATGTCTTGAAATTAATAATAAAAACATTTGTCGCAATATTTAAATTATTAAGTCGCGTTTATTACGTTTTGTTGCGTTAGTTAAAATGTCGTCGCGATAATATATAAATAATGCTCGTTCGGTTTCGTATTTTATATAACAAAATACATTCTCATTATTTAAGTAAATTTCTGTCACCAACGTCCAAGTAAACTGGGTCGGACTCCGTCCGGTCAATTCGCACGATTTATCCAAATCGCGTAAGTACACACACATATATATAAATCACCTTATATATATATACAAATAGAGCCTGTAATTAGTCCTATTACATACTAATTACCACTAGTTACAAACAATTAGGCATAATTAATTATCCTAATTATGCAGGTGTTACACATTTAGTGTCGCAAAAACCTAAAAACAGAGTCCAAAATCATTCTAAATGTTTAAAAATCACTTTTCAACAACCAAATCAAATACGATACGATTATACATGAAAATACTATACTTTTGGAAGTATACACAAATACTCGAATACGTACAAGATTATACTTAACTGAACGTGAGATTTCACTCACACACACGAGACTGCACTAAAAAATACTTAGGAGATTACACTCCAACGAACTTAAACTTGTACAACTACACGGGATTGCACACGATGCGAACTTATGAGTTCACTCCAAATACTTACATGTGGGATTACACGCTAACTGATACGAACTTACACTCGAACACATGCGAGATTTCACCCGTACACTTGGGGATTACACCCACTCGGATTTACATTACTTGAACGTTACACGTTACAATACAAACGTATTTGACAACTATACTATTACAACAACTGCATAATAATAATAGATGAGATTATTATTACATTCCGATACCAACGGGCCGTACAACTTTTCTACAAACTACAATTTACAAACAATTATAAACGTACAAACAACAAATGGACATTAACTAGTTTGGGAACAACTAGCATGGATACTTTACAAGTATTCCAATTACTTACTAAACCTTATGCGTATTAGGACGCTAAGGGTTGCTAGTCGGATACTACTTTGCTTGCTTACTGCATTGTCTGCTAGACTCAGGTGAGTCTTACAGCCCCTACTTTACTGTTTTTACTCAGGGGTGAGATGCATTACTGTTTTACATGAACAAACAAAACTTACTTGCTGCCATGATTTACTTACTGTACGGAATTACGGATACGCCAATTGCATGAGTTTCGACTAATCCAATGAAATCCTCCTTAATCATAGTTGTTAGTTAGGTGATAAGCGCGAGTTTTAGTATATGGATCCATATGGGACTGACAATCCCCGCCCGGGGTAGCACGCACTACCACGAACCGTTACTGTAGAAACGGGCGTTTCTTACTCGTTTCATATGAATGTTTTTGGATTAACATTCACGGGGGTACTATTATTTACTGTACGTTAAGCTTCAACTACGGTGGCTCATGGCAAGGGTATCAAACGGTTAGCATAACCTGCAACCACCCATTTATTAAAACTTAAGTGAACGATGAGCATAACCTGTGATCATTACTTACTGGCTGGCTATGATTTACAAATATTACTTGTGTGTTCAAACTATTTACTTACTTACAAACCTGTGAGATTCACCAACCTTTTGGTTGACCGTTTTAGTAATGCTTCTCAGGTACACAGCATCAGTAGGGATGCCCAGCAGGATAAGCTTACTTAGCTCGAGTCGCATGCATTTACAAGCTTGGAGATTTACATACATTACTTTTGTACTTACTGTTATGTATTAGAATCTCTAGGAATTTATACGAAACCCGAGCTTGTATTTTGAATTACTTATGTATTAATGTAATACTTTACGAACGTCTCATTTAGAGTCGTTCACTGTATCCTTTGTGCTTGTGATTATTGATTAGTAACACCCAAAACATCGCTTCCGCAAACTGTTAAATTTGGGGGTGTTACAGATTGGTATCAGAGCCTAAGGTTATATTGAACTAGGTTGCATTTAGTGGGCCTAGACTATGACCGTTAGGCAGTATTCCTCATTAGGTATAACTGGTTCAGGAATTACAGCATACAAGTTTAATTTAACATAGCCTGATCAACTATGTACAATTAAATGAAGATGATGTGAGTTCTGAAAGGGGTTATGTTGAACAGGAATGCAATAGCTGACTCTGACCTCGAGAGAACCGGGTCTTTTACTTGATTGTGCTAGACACTTACTAGGCGGTTATGTGATATATATATATATATATATATATATATATATATATATATATATATATATATATATATATATACACATAGGCCTCTTTCCCCGATACGATACTCTCTCTCGACTGCTGCGAAATTAATATTTTTCAACTTACATCAAACGAACAACAACTCGACTCTCGTCATTCTGTCCTTATTCAACTTTTATGAATTCACGAATATCGACATACTTCCGAAGGCCTCGATTTCACACTACTCACTAGGCTATTATATACTGAAGGTATAGGAATAGGCCTTGTCCGATGATACTTTGTTTACCACCCACCCCGTTATAACTGACAACCATAGCTACTCCAACATATTTCGATATGAAGATCGGGACTTTGTTTTATTCGCTAACCCTACCTAATTCGACGTTTATAACATTCTACAACGTACCCCACTGTACCGTTAGGTGTATCCTAAGAAAACCATTTTCAATTCAAGTTCCCATCGGATTTCAAAATTTCCAACCAACTTTTACTATCAAAAATTTTATAACAAACGTATATTTTATTAAACATGTTACAAAAATTTCTTACAAAATGTTTTATAAAATATCCAAAACCGTGTAAACTTATTTATAATATACAACTTTAAACAAATCTCAAACTTTGGCGTAGTTTCTCTGAACTCACTAAATCATCACCATCATAATTCTTGTTCAAACCTTCACATGTTCTTTATTTGTTGTTTCAAGGAACATGCCTCCTCGACGACAAGTCACGCTTAGTGAAGCCGAACTCGCGGGTCTGATTGCCCGTAGTGTAGCCCAAGCTCTAGCTGTCCGAGCCACCACTCCTGGTAGCGAAGACACGACTAACAATACACCACCACCCAAAACCTGCACCTACAAGGACTTCCAGAACTGCAAACCCTTGAGCTTTCAAGGTACTGAAGGAGCGATCGGTCTGATACGTTGGACCGAGAAAATCGAATCAGTGTTTCTCATCTGCAACTGCACGGAAGAGGATAAAGTCAAGTTCGCCGCCAGCACTTTTTCTGACACCGCCCTTACCTGGTGGAACACTTATGCTCAGACTGTGAGTGTTGCCAATGCTTACAAACTACAGTGGGATGAACTAAAGAATATGCTGAGGGGCGAGTACTGCCCAAGAGATGAACTGAAGCAATTGGAAGTGGAATTTTGGAGTCACAAGATGCAAGGTGATGACATCACCGGTTACACCAACCGCTTTCACCAGCTGGCACTCCTGTGCCCATCCATGGTTGATCCTGAGTACAAGAGGATCGAAAAATACGTCGATGGACTTCCTGAACGACTTCAAGACTTAGTAACTTCGTCCAAACCGGGAACTATTCAGAACGCCATACGCATGGCTCATGAACTGACGGCAAATTCTGTTCGCCGTGGCTCAACTTCTGCCCCATCTGCAAACAAACGCAAATGGGAAGCCAATCCCCACTCATCCAACCCTACCCACAATAAAAAGCCTGCACCCGTTAATACCGATGACTCGAAGGCATACAAGGGGAGCAAGCCTTACTGCTCCAAGTGTAGTCGTCATCATGACGGTTCCTGTCCCTGCTCCAAATGCAAGAAATTTGGACATCTGGCCAAAGACTGCCAAACCAACACTACAAGTACCAACACTGCTGCACCCAAGACTTGCTATGAGTGCAATGGTACCGGGCACTTCAGGAAGGATTGCCCGAAGCTGAAACCTAGAACCAACTTCGTGAAAGGAAGAGCTTATGTGATTAACGCTAGGGAAGAAGACCCGAATCCGAGACTTTGCGATTTGCTCAACCCGGGTACGCTCATTCTTTGGTTACCCGAATCTGTTTTCTCATAAATCTCTCGCTTAATGATTCATGTATAATTGTCTTTTATTCCGTGTGTTTCCTTTGATCCTAAGTACACAATAGGATTAGGAAACGACCGACTACTTAAATCCCGACAACACAATTTGCTTTGCACTTTAGATACAGTAACCAAACTCCCTTCCCAATTATCTCGCACTGGTTGAGACCGGGAACTCGTCTACTATTCGTTACTTTAAACAGATAATTTAATATAACTTCACTTACTTGAGGCAATTCTTAAATAGAACACTTATTTCGTAGGAAATGACAACTCACACCATCAACAACCCTACACTGCAAGATGAACTGCTCAGTGAGGAACCAACGATGTTTCCTTACCTCCTCGAACTCGAGTGTGATACAGAACACTCCGCTGAATCAGCAACAGCACCTACTGTTCCTGCTGCTCTAACTGCTGCAAAAGCACCGGTTAATGTAACCCTGACTGCTGAATTAGTCAGCCACCTCAACCAAACTATTGAATCACTGCGAAAACAACTAACCGAAGCACGTGAAGACATAGATGACCTATGACGAATTGCTTTCCAGAATAACGTACGTATGCATGAATACGAGTTACGTTTGATAGCCTTAGAAAATCCTGTTTCACCATCAACTTCGCATGGTACTCCTACTGAAGAGGATACCGACACTGACTGTACCCCGCCTCCAGCAAAAAGGGCAAAAATCTCTCCGACCAACTCTTCAGGAAAATACTTGGGAAAGAAACCTTTCTGTTCCCGATGCACTCGGCATCATGAAGGACCGTGTACCATACCCACCGGTCGATGCAAATCCTACCCTAAATGTACGAACCCTCCCAAGGCGAAGCTGTGCTTCAACTGCGGGAGTGCTGGCCATCTCAAGGCCAAATGCCCACTAACTCCAGGCTACAAAATTTAGGGTACGTTACCACTTGACAACTACTTGATTTCAAACACTGCAGGACATACCCTACTACTGTAGGCTACTAGTACGCATTGTAGCTACCTGACGAATATCGAACTACCGATTACTACTTCGAACAAATTTCGGGACGAAATTCTCCTAACAAGGGGAGAATGTAACAACCCCAAAATTAGGGTCAAATTAAAATTTTCCTAATTACGTGTTTACTACTTGTATTTAATATGAAATAGGATTAAATACGTTACTTACTTATATATATATAGGTGATATATATATACACGTATACGATTCGTTTAAATCGTATAAAACTAAAATTGTACAAACATACGGACGTTGGTAAAACAATTATTAAATAATGTGAAATTATTTAATTACGCAAACTACTACTTTATATTATGTTGATAATATAACGAAAACGTACGTTTTAGATAAAACGTTACCGAACTCCACGAAAATTCGACCAACCGACAAAACAAACAAAGTTATATTTTATAACTTAATAACAAGTGTTTTAACAAATTACTCCAACAAAATACCGGGGGATGACTCGTATTTTAAAACATATATTTTAATCGCGTATAAAATTATTTTAACGTTTAAACGACCGGGGAAACGAACACCGCACGGAGCGCAAACACGAGGGAACAACATTTGGTGAGATCCACACATGGTGGACCCCACCAAAACCGGCCAAAGTAAGGGGACACCACCCCCCTCACTTTCCTTCTTCCATACACAAACACACCCACACACACAATCACCTACTCAAACTCTCTCAACCCTCTCACTCTCTCTCTATCTCGGATCTCACTCTCTCTCTAGAAAAACACACTAAAACAAGCTTGAATCACAAAACGGAAAGAAGCAACAACGATCACCGCAACGAGGGCTACGATTCTATCTTTTCTGTTTCTCATTTCGACGACTTTGTAAGTTTTCCGGCGACTTCCGAAACTTTCCGATTTTAATTATTTTGCATGTATGTTGTTCCCCTAGCTTTATAATGTCCAAATGATATGTTAAAACTCGTTTTTAAAACTTGAAAGTATAAACCAAAACCGTAAACTCAAAACAGTCCCTTTCTCGAATTTTTATAAAATCGTACGTTCAAAACTAGCAAATATAACCTAAACATGAAATCTTCGTCTTTTCGTTGCCTACAACTTTTGTGAAGAAAGTTTACCTCCAAAATGCCCTCATTTTGCTAGAAAAATCGATTTATACAAGTATGTGTGTTTTGGTGACGTTAAATGAAAACCGACATCTCGAGACCCTCCCGAAACGAAACAATAATTTTTCTAGTGTTATCTAGTCATTTTAAAACTTGTGTAAAAGTTTCGGGTCAAACCGAGGTCGTTTGACCCAAAACCGAGCTTAAAAACGAAGTCAGTCGCTGTGTTGCATAGGACCAAACTTTCATGTGACACAAGGCTTGTGTCACATGTTGTGTCGCATGACATCCATGTGACACAAGGGTTGTGTCGCATAAATCATATGACACAAGGGTTGTGTCGCATATTGTGTCGCATTAAGTTGCATCCATGTGACACAAGGGTTGTGTCGCATAAATCATGTGACACAAGGGTTGTGTCGCATATTGTGTCACATTAAGTTGCATCCATGTGACACAAGGGTTGTGTCGCATAAATCATGTGACACAAGGGTTGTGTCGCATATTGTGTCGCATTAAGTTGCATCCATGTGAAACAAGGGTTGTGTCGCATAAATCATGTGACACAAGGGTTGTGTCGCATAAGTCATGTGACACAAGGGCTGTGTCGCATTTAGTGTCGCAAAAACCTAAAAACAGAGGCCAAAATCATTCTAAATGTTTAAAAATCACTTTTCAACAACCAAATCAAATACGATACGATTATACATGAAAATACTATACTTTTGGAAGTATACACAAATACTCGAATACGTACAAGATTATACTTAACTGAACGTGAGATTTCACTCACACACACAAGACTGCACTAAAAAATACTTAGGAGATTACACTCCAACGAATTTAAACTTGTACAACTACACGGGATTGCACCCGATGCGAACTTATGAGTTCACTCCAAATACTTACGTGTGGGATTACACGCTAACTGATACGAACTTACACTCGAACACATGCGAGATTTCACCCGTACACTTGGGGATTACACCCACTCGGATTTACATTACTTGAACGTTACACGTTACAATACAAACGTATTTGACAACTATACTATTACAACAACTGCATAATAATAATAGATGAGATTATTATTACATTCCGATACCAACGGGCCGTACAACTTTTCTACAAACTACAATTTACAAACAATTATAAACGTACAAACAACAAATGGACATTAACTAGTTTGGGAACAACTAGCATGGATACTTTACAAGTATTCCAATTACTTACTAAACCTTATGCGTATTAGGACGCTAAGGGTTGCTAGTCGGATACTACTTTGCTTGCTTACTGCATTGTCTGCTAGACTCAGGTGAGTCTTACAGCCCCTACTTTACTGTTTTTACTCAGGGGTGAGATGCATTACTGTTTTACATGAACACACAAAACTTACTTGCTGCCATGATTTACTTACTGTACGGAATTACGGATACGCCAATTGCATGAGTTTCGACTAATCCAATGAAATCCTCCTTAATCATAGTTGTTAGTTAGGTGATAAGCGCGAGTTTTAGTATATGGATCCATATGGGACTGACAATCCCCGCCCGGGGTAGCACGCACTACCACGAACCGTTACTGTAGAAACGGGCGTTTCTTACTCGTTTCATATGAATGTTTTTGGATTAACATTCACGGGGGTACTATTATTTACTGTACGTTAAGCTTCAACTATGGTGGCTCATGGCAAGGGTATCAAACGGTTAGCGTAACCTGCAACCACCCACTTATTAAAACTTAAGTGAACGATGAGCATAACCTGTGATCGTTACTTACTGGCTGGCTATGATTTACAAATATTACTTGTGTGTTCAAACTATTTACTTACTTACAAACCTGTGAGATTCACCAACCTTTTGGTTGACCGTTTTAGTTATGCTTCTCAGGTACACAGCATCAGTAGGGATGCCCAGCAGGATAAGCTTACTTAGCTCGAGTCGCATGCATTTACAAGCTTGGAGATTTACATACATTACTTTTGTACTTACTGTTATGTATTAGAATCTCTAGGAATTTATACGAAACCCGAGCTTGTATTTTGAATTACTTATGTATTAATGTAATACTTTACGAACGTCTTATTTAGAGTCGTTCACTGTATCCTTTGTGCTTGTGATTATTGATTAGTAACACCCAAAACATCGCTTCCGCAAACTGTTAAATTTGGGGGTGTTACAATATGTATTATAATTAAAATATTATCAAAATAATATTTTTGACATAATGTTATGATATAATGTAACGTCATTTAATAAAATTGGTCACCAACGTCCGTATTTAATTGATTCGAAATACATTCGATTTGAAACTCGTACGATTTAAACAAACCGCATAATTGTGTAGATATATATTCAACAATATATATAATAATTGATACATTAATTAGCCTAACACAGAACTAATTACATGTATTAAAACTTGAATTAGGCACTAAATTCTAGTCCTAAATTGACGGGTGTCACATAAAGATAGGCTGGAGGGTGCAATAAAATCAATTTTATTAAAAGTGAAATGTTGAACCTGATCTCCAAACTGATCAAATGAACTACCGAATAATATCCAATTATAGTTGACAAATTTTGAAACATTAAAACCTAAGTAAAAACATTGTTATGGCTAGAAGATGTAGCATTTATGCTGCAATCTGCATCATCATATCATGCTAGTCTTAATGCTAGAAAGCTTCGACCTAAAAGGCTCATACATATTCATCCACGAATCGGAGATATATAAAACATTGAATAAAACATATGCACACAATTAGGAAGAAAACCATAGAAACCAATACACATCAATCACACACAACATATTTAGATTATACGTCTACAAACTTGTTGTACATAGTTTGACTCAACCCACCCATTTTGCCACCTTTATAAAAAGAAATCAAAGAAGATGGTATAGAGGGATACCCTTCAAATATGAAATAGAGAATGTACAACAATTCGTTCAGGCTCACTAATATAATGCGTGCCAAATGTTATGTTAAGCAACGTAATGAGAAGAAACACACATATGAAACTACCTCTTTGACCGACCCATGTTAGCTCTTGGCTAACCAACTCAATCTATATATATCTATCTATATTATATATTATAACAAAGTGTGAATTAAGTAGTCATTTTATTTTTAGCAACCCCTAAGATAGTCCTAACGTACTATTTATTAACTAGAAAGATTAAATCAGGGCCATTGATCTAGATTAAGAAAATATACTACCTAAATAGTGGATTGGAGAAGATAAAATGACTTAACTACCCCTGGTCATTTGTACGGAAAGTCATTAATTTAATTTATGTTTAAAAAATGCAACACAAATCAATATATATTATTGTCCAATAATTTATGTATGATTTGTTTTTCAAATATAGCATGGTCAAATGATTTATATATTTAAAAATCAAAAATGAGTAAATTAATTCAACTTTATATTATGTGCATGATCATGAATAACAATCAATTCCAATAGATATGAAAATCATTATGTAAATTAAATCTCTACGTTTTTTATTTTTTAAAAATAGGTGACTTTTTGAACATTAAATTATGTTAATTGATCTAAGTTTGGTTAAATTACCTAGATAGTAGAGATGAGATGATCAAATGACTAAAATGACCATTTACATATTTTATTAAACAATCAGTTAAATTAAGTTAACGGTTACTTAATGGCAAAGCAAGCTTTTAGGGTCTGTTTGGTGAATTAGCTGTAGTTGTAGACTGTAGGCTGTAGCTCTAAGCTGGAGTTGAAAGTTGTATCTTTATTTGTATAAAACTGTTTCGTAAACTAGCTGTGCTGTAACTTTGAATTGTAAAATGACATAAATGGACATCAATATATAATAATTTATAAACATACCTACACAATAATAAATACTATTAATTATTAGTTATATAAATAAAACGGTTTATCATGTTGTTCATCTAGTACACATCTAATATTAGTAGACATCTATGTATTAATAGCTTTAGTTTGAGATTATTTTCGTTAATACTACAATAAAATGTATCATTACTCTTTATTGAAAAGAAAAATACTAAAAGTAATAATCATTACTCATACCGTTAATGTTACGTGACTTTTTGCATGTGTTTAGATTTGAAATAAATTATATTTGACATAAATGGAACGAAAGTAGATACACGTACGTTTTTTTAAGATAGATATATACTTTTTAAATAAATGAAATCGGATAAATATAGGCAGTCTCCACTTCTTGCTATTTATGAAGGTCCATTATGTAATTTAACATGTTAAAAGCTTCCAATCAATCTCAAACGCTTGATTGCATAGCGTTTAAATTAGGAGCTTTTGAAGGAATTTAAAAGCTTAAGGGTCTGTTTGGTGAGGAGCTTTTAAGAGCTTTTGGGCGCTTTAGCTTTTAATTTTAAAAATAAAAGCTCCAAAAATTATAAAAGCCTTGTTTGGAGTGAATTAGGTAGTTTAAAAGCAAGTGTGAATTAGGTAGTTTAAGTTAACCTCGCCTCTTAAATCAGCATATATGGGTGATTTATGGATAAATGATTTGTCCGATGTTAATGCTCTTTACGGGTGGGACGGGCGTGTACCAGTAAAATATTGCAAAAATAAAAATTCTATGATTTATGGTCCGAGGTACCTTCCAAATTACCTTATACATATATACATATATAATTTAGTATGACAAAAATGAAAATTATCTATGTCCCTTTTCAGTTCTGAATGAATGCGTGACTTATTGGGTGTTATATGGGTACTAACGTGTAACACCTAAAAAATTTAAAGTAATTATTTTAAATTATTATTATTATAAGTGGTATAAAATAACAATAATTGTGAATGATTTTTAGGTTTCAGACAATAGAAATTGAGGGGAGTAAAGTTAATTAAAACATACATATCCACACATATACACGTACGCATATACACATACATATCTATCCTTTATTCCAAACCATTCCAGGAAGTTCAAAAAAGAAGAAAATTTTTTTCAGGAGTAAGAATCAGCTTCAAACATCAAAATTAAACCTAACTAGTTCAAATTCAAGCTACCACAACTATTCTTAACTCGAGGTAATCCTTTGTTGAGACATAGATTGTGACAACAGATCTAGCTTGAAATAGGACTGGTGTAATTATTATTACGTTTGTACATTGGTTTAGATTTGTAAATAAATATTTGTTTTGTTAGTAATATTCATTAAACATATTATTTTGTTAAAGTTAGACGAATTATTAAATACGAAATAAGTATATACGTTTTGTGCAAGGCGAGTCGAGTTCTCAAGTCGCAGCGAGTTGAGCTGCAAGATGAGAACTGAACTCACGGAACACTAGTCTGGCGAGCCGAGTCCTATAGTGGGCTTGGGCTGCGAGTTGGACCGAACTCGCCGGCCCATGCGAGCCGAGCCGAGACAGAAACATAAAAACGATTTTCCTTAGAAAATCGTTAACTATTTTTAACACTTTTGCATTCCTCGTTCCTGCGAACTCAGAAAACCAGAGAAAACAAAACCTACTTCTAGGCTTTGACGATTCATCGTTTAAAGTTAAGCTTTATTAAAATGCAATTCGAACATATTCGTTGTTAGTAAGATAACATCGTATTAAGGGATTCCACACCTTAATACTACAGATAACGAAGTTATCGATCCTAAGAACTAGGGACTTACATCTGGTATTAGAGCTTTTGGGCTAAATACGAGATTGTTCGAGAGTTTTAGTGATAATTGCGTTGTGATTCGGATCGTTTATACGTGCATTAGTACATATTAACGATCAAAATCATTCTCTGGATGTTTTAGGGTTAGTTTACGGTCGAAATTTACTGTTTGAATCCTAAAAATACCTTGAATTTTCGTTTTTCGGGTTTTCCCGTCGTTTCGCGAGTCGAGATTAGGGTTTCAGCGTAGCCTGCGAACCGAGTTGAACTAGCGAGTCGAACTTAGACCTGTGAGTCGAACTGAAATTTCTCGCGAATCGAAATCACTTGCGAATCGACATCACAGCAATCCGAACTGAGACTTGCGAGTCGAGCTGAGATTGCGAGTTGAACTGAGTCTTGCGAATCGAGTTCTTCTGAATTCGCGAAACAGTTTACTTTACGTTTTTAAGATGTCTGATCTGAGTAGAATGATCGAGATGGAACATGAGGTGGGAAAATCAAACGTTCCACCTAAATTGTTGAAAATCGAAGATTACTATAACTGGAAGGACAGATTTGAATCTTACTGTAGATTCCATGATTTGTCAATCTGGATGTGTATCAAGAATGGATACACTGCACCTACTCAAACGGTTAATAATGCAACTGTTACTCTTGCTTATAATCGGATGAGCGATCAACAAAAGAAGGACTATGAATTGAAGAATAAATCTCATTCTGCAATTAAGATGAGTTTACCAAAGGAGATAAACCATCAACTCAAGTCTTTTCAAACTGCTAGAACGCTCTGGGAAGCGTTAGAGAAAAGATGTAAGGGAAGTCCTCAAGTGAAGGCAGGCAGGAAGAATCTTCTTAAGAAACAGTTTACTGTTATAAAAGCTTTAAAAGGAGAAGATCTTGATGCTTACATCACTAGATTCTACCACTTGTTAAGTGAGCTTGACAACCATGAGATTGTTACTACTGAGACTGAGAGAACCGACAAATTTATTGAGGGTTTGCCGTCTAAGTGGGAAATGTATGGTGTAATGCTCAAAGACAACGATGAAAGGTATGCAACCATGACCTTAGAGCAGGTCATTGACAAGCTAAAAGGTTATGATTTCACAAAGAAATCGAGAGAAACTGATTTTGATCTGGTTCAGAATCCTGGGCTATATCATGGAAAAACGAATCTCTCAACTTCTTCATCTAGTTCGACCACTGCACTTTTAGTGGGTAATACTGATGAAAATGGTGAAATGATAACGGATGACGTGTGCCTTCTTACCTCATCAGGTAATGAATCTAAAGGTACACCTACTGAGAAGTCAACTCAAGGACATCAAAAGATGCCAATGAGTGTGAAATATGCTGAGCAACAGTTATCTGTCCTTGCATACTTTGTTGCTTCTTATGAAAACTACATTCAGGGTAAAATCAATGATCCGATTATGTTTGATGTAGACTATGATCAGATAGACCCTGATTATCTTGAGGAAATAGATCTCCAGGATCAACTTGCAATGTTATCAAGGAGAGTCAAAAATTTCTTGAAGAAAACTGGTAGAAAAGTGGTAGGAAATCGATCAGGGTTTGATAAAACCAAGATCAAGTGTTTCAACTGTCAAGGTTATGGACACTTTGCTCGTGAGTGTCAAAGACCTAAGGTTGAAACTGGCAATAGCAAACAAGGTTCGGGAAGTACCTTAGCTTCCAAAGCCTTAGTTGTGAAACAGTTGGATGGATCTTATGATTGGCAAGCTCAGTCTGAGGAAGCTCTCATGGCTGATGTAACACCTGCTAAATTAGGATAATTAATTATGCCTAATTACTTGTAACTAGTTGTAATTAGTATGTAATAGGACTAATTGCAGACTCTATTTGTATATATATATAAGGTGAATTATATATATATGTGTGTACATACGCGATTTGGATTAATCGTACGAATTAACCGGACGGAGTCCGACACAGTTACTTGGACGTTGGTGACAGAAACTTACCTAAATAATGAGAACGTATTTTATTATATAAAATACACAGCGAACAAACATTATTTATAATACCACGACGACAATTTAAATAATTTAACATATATGTATTAAACGCGAGTTAAGAATTTTAATACTTCGACAAATGTTTTTATAATTAATTTCAAGGTATTTCATTAAAACATTTTCCCGTCACCTTTTAAAAATATAACTGCTTGACATAACGTTCAAACGACGGGGGAAACGAACACCACACGGACCGCGGGGCGAAAACTGGAAAAGTGGGGATAACCCCACCTCCCACTCATTCTTTTCTCATTTCTCCTTTCTTTCTATCTCTCATCTCTATCTTTTCTTTCTTTTCACCAAAACACCCAAACCCTTTAAAATCGAAAATACTACCACCAAACGCACGCGAAACATACTACCCTTTTGGAAGAAAACGACCACCACATCACGATCTATCACGCCATCTTTCCGGATTTTCATTTCGGCATTTCGTAAGTTTCCGACAAAACCCGAAACTCTCCGTTTTTACTCATTTTTACGTTTTTATGGTTTATATATGCTTAAAATGTCCAAAAATGGGTTGGGTAAAAGATTTGGACCGAACGGAAGCTTTTCGACCGATTTTCCGGCCACCATATTCCGATCAGACCGCTACGTCGCAGAGACACTGGACTATCTGCGACGTAGCTCAAAACGTCGCATTTAGCGACGTCGCGGCCTACGTCGCACAAAAATCCCAACGTCGCACTAGCGACGCAGTCTACTACGTCGCATTAACTTGCGGACGTCGCACATAGCGACGTAGACTTTTACGTCGCCCCCTACGTCGCATTGATTTGCGAAGGTCGCATCATGCGACGTACCTCCCTACGTCGCACCCTACGTCGCATGCTACGTCGCATGCTACGTCGCACAAACCAGAACCTTGAAAAGTCAGATTTTACTAAGTGTCGAACTTACACAACTTCAAATACTTATGTCATACGACTTAACAAACGTCATAGAACATACTTTCTATTACAATTACACTAAATTGCGTTTTAAATGATAACTCTTTGAATCATTATTACAAACCGTCACCAACGGGTCATAATTGTTTTCAAACTACAAACGGATTACTAAACAAACACTTGGACATAATGAGTTGTGTAAACAACTAGCCTAGATGGTCTTGCGAGACATCTACTTACTTAACTTTATATGTTTAGGCATTTGAAGGTTACGGGTTCGGAGAACCTACGGTTGATATTAATTACTCGTTTATTGATATAAACGTACTTGCAAAGACTCAGGTGAGTCTTACAGCCCCACTTTTTACTATTTTACATACGGGGTGAGAAACTTGCAACTGCTTTTATTTGAACACAAGTACTAAACTGTTTACTATACCAAACGGAATTGCATGAGTTTACTTACAACCAGAAGTCTCTCCATCATATATCGTTAGTTATGGACTTAAGCGCGAACAGTAGTTAATGGATCCATTAGGGAAATGACCCTCCCCACCCGGGGCAGTAGCGCTGCCACGTACCGATTTACACGTATAAACGGGTGACAACTTATTCGTTACTGATGCTTGCTCACTTACGAGCATGTCACGGGAGCAAACATATTATTTACGGGTTAAGCTTCGATTATGAGCCTCATGGCAACGGTATAAACTTATTTATTTACATTTGCTGGATTGCGAATACTGATTTTACGATTGCTGGGTTGCAATGGTTGATTATACGCCTACGTGCACTACTAATGAAATCTCGTGTTCAAAGCCGATATTATTTACAAACCTGTGAGATTCACCAACCTTTTGGTTGACACTTTTTAGCATGTTTTCTCAGGTACCCGGATGGAGTAGGATTACTCCAGGATTTTAGCTAGAGTCGCATGATTTCAACACAACTGCATTAACGGAGATTCTTAGCATTATCTTTTGTATATTACGATTATGTAATAGAATCTCCCGCTATACGCGTGGACTCTAGGGGAAACTATATTTTGTATACGAAAACACTAAGTTTTCAAACATTACATCTATGGAATGTAACTAATTTACAGAACGTCTCATTTAGAGGTCGTTTGCTGTATATCTTGTGCTTTGTATATTAATTAGTAACACCCAAGTATGCTTCCGCAAAACAGTGAATTTCGGGGGTGTTACAGATTGGTATCAGAGCCTAAGGTTATAGTGAACTAGGTTGCATTTAGTGGGCCTAGACTATGACCATTAGGCAGTATTTCCTTATTAGGCATGATTGGTTCAGGAATTACATCATACGACTTTAATTTAACATAGCCTGATCAACTATGTACAATTAAGGAAAGATGATGTGAGGTCTGAAATGGTTATGTCGAACAGGAATACGTTAGAGACTCTGACCATGAAAGAACCGAGACTCTTACTTGCTATGTGCTAGACTATACTACTAGGCTATTATATATCGAATATATATATGAATAGGCCTCGCACTTAAACACACTCGCTATAGAGATAGCCGACGTTTCTCTTGTGACACTTACGAATATCTCTCAGCGGTTTGCACCGACCATGACAGACTTGATTACCGTCGCACCACCTTGTGGCGCACTCTAATGATTTTACGAAAATCACATCTAACCCTCTGAAACAACGTACTCCCAAGGACTAAAATCCTCTCTCTGTCATTTCTATAGAACTTAAAGCCACGAATTCCCAAATGGACGACCACATGTCTGATAGTGACCAAGTCCACGAGGAACAAATCCAGTACACGTATCTCGATGAGGACATCGTACCAGAGGAAGAAATCATGCTGGAGGGAAACGAAAATCAGAATTTCGGAATGACTGGCATCGATATTGAAGAATATGAAAGAGTGCGAGATCAGGCTGTGGGACTAGACGGCCGAAATTGGGCACTTAAGCGTAAGTGCATAGACTATGAACAAAGATTGAGAATCTCAAACCGATCTGTCCCTACACGAATCAAAGATAAGATCCGTTACTGGAAGAAAGTGGCCACCAACCTAACCCGTAGGACCAAAACATGGATCAAACGTTTGGGCAGGAAATCAACTGAGGAGACTAGGTACCGCTCCACGACTCAAAAATACAGGGACATGCTCGAGGCACGCTACCACCCACACGACCTGAACCTGGAGTCGGAAGAAGAATCCGAAGGCCAGGAACCTTAACTAAGAATGAACCAACCGACTAGCAGAAACTGTGGACCGCCTTGGCACGCTATGGAACAATTAATCTACATTAGGAATAGTGTAGTCTTTGTCTTGTAATCTACCTCGTAATCTAGGGACTATCTAGCACTACTCTATAAACTAGTCGGATGTAACCATTCCCGACACCTTTTGTAATATCTCTGTAAGATGTAACTTTTGAACTCACTTTATCTATCAGATATCCTTTGTTATCCCAACTCACATTAATTGTCATTTTCCATGTTGATGTTATGTATTACTGCTTTTATACATGTACATCTGTGACAATTACAAGTTCATACAAAATCTCATGTATCTTCATTTCTTTTATTGAAGAATCATGCCGCCAAAGACACGACCATACACCGATGCCCAGATTACCTCCCTTATAACCCAGGCTGTTACTGAAGCCTTGGCTCGGAATACTCCACCAAACTCCTCGAGAAACAGCGATGCCGCTGAAACCACTACTGCTAAACCCTGTTCATACAAAGACTTTCAGAACTGCAAACCTCTAAACTTTGCAGGTACTGAGGGAGCTATCGGTCTAGTACGCTGGATCGAGAAAGTCGAGTCTGTATTTCTTATCTGCAACTGTGCGGAGGGGGATAAGGTTAAGTTCTCCGTTAGTACTTTTACTGACACCGCACTCACCTGGTGGAACACTTATGCCCAGACTGTGAGTGTTGCTACTGCTTACCAACTCCCGTGGGAGGAGTTGAAGAAGATGTTGAGGGGTGAGTATTGCCCCAGGGATGAATTGAAACAACTAGAAGTGGAATTCTGGAACCACAAGATGCAGGGTGATGACATCACCGGATACACCAACCGTTTCCACCAACTGGCACTACTGTGCCCAACCATGGTCGATCCTGAGTACAAGAGGATCGAGAAATTTGTTGATGGTCTTCCTGAAAGACTCCAAGATCTGGTAACTTCTTCCAAACCCGGTACAATTCAGAGCGCCATCCGTATGGCCCATGAACTAACGGCAAATTCTGTTCGCCGTGGTACAACTTCAACCCCATCTGCAAACAACAAACGCAAGTGGGAAGGTAACCCCAACTCATCCAACCAAACCTCCAATAAAAAGCCTGAGTACATTAAGGCTTATTCATCTGGAACTTCGGAGAAGAAAGGGTACAGCGGGAACAAGCCCTACTGTTCCAAATGCAGCCGCCATCATGACGGTTCTTGCCCTTGCTCCAACTGCAAACGGTTCGGGCATCTAGCCAAGGATTGTCGAACCAACATTCCCACCCCCAACACTAATGCACCAAAGGCCTGCTTTGGGTGCGGAAATACAGGGCATTTCAAGAAAGATTGCCCAAAGCTGAAAAACAACAACAACCCTGCTCGCGGCAGATCATTCGTTATCAAGGCTGGGGAAGCCAGACAAGACCCGAACGTCGTGACGGGTACGTTCCTTCTCAACGACCTTACTGCTTCTGTGTTATTTGATACCGGTGCCGATAGAAGCTTCATTTCTGAGAAATTTAGCCCTTTACTTGATATAACTCCCACTGCCTTAGATACTAAATACATTGTTGAATTAGCTAATGGCAAACTGATTGAGACTGATAGCATCATACACAACTGTACACTTAACCTCACGAACGAAACGTTTCCCATTGATTTAATCCCTGTCGAGATCGGCAGCTTCGATATTATTGTCGGTATGGATTGGTTATCCAAGCACCGAGCTGAAATCATCTGTCATGACAAACTCGTTCGCATACCTCTTGTCTCCGGTGGAACCTTAGTCCTACAAGGGGAGACCGGTAGACGGAATCTGAATATTGTTTCCTGTCTGAAAACGAGAAAATATCTACGAAAAGGGTATCAAGCCATCCTCGCACATGTAACGGAGAAGAAGTCGGAGGAGAAGCGACTTGAGGATGTTCCGATCGTACGGGATTTTCCGGAAGTCTTTCCTGAAGACTTGCCCGGACTTCCGCCACCTAGACAAGTTGAATTTCAAATCGAACTTGTGCCCGGAGCTGCACCCGTGGCACGAGCCCCTTACCGTTTAGCACCATCCGAAATGCAGGAGTTGTCTAACCAACTACAGGAACTCCTGGACAGAGGATTCATTCGACCAAGTACCTCGCCTTGGGGAGCTCCAGTCTTATTCGTGAAAAAGAAAGATGGGTCTTTCCGCATGTGTATTGACTACCGAGAGCTGAATAAGCTAACCATAAAGAATCGGTACCCACTTCCTAGAATCGATGACCTATTTGACCAACTCCAGGGATCGAGTGTTTACTCAAAGATTGATCTACGGTCGGGGTATCATCAACTCCGAGTCCGTGACAATGATATCCCAAAGACAGCCTTCCGAACTCGTTATGGGCATTACGAGTTCCAAGTGATGCCATTCGGGTTAACCAACGCACCGGCCGTATTCATGGACCTTATGAATCGGGTGTGCAAACCATATCTTGACAAATTCGTCATTGTGTTCATCGACGATATTCTGATTTACTCTCGCAATGAGCAGGAACATGCTCAACATCTGAAAACCATTCTAGGACTTCTGAAACACGAAGAGTTATATGCCAAATTCTCTAAGTGTGAGTTCTGGATTCGAACCGTTCAATTCCTCGGGCACGTGATTGACAGCCAAGGAATTCATGTTGATCCCGCCAAGATTGAAGCAATCAAGGGCTGGGAATCACCGACCACTCCAACCGAAGTGAGACAATTCTTAGGTCTTGCTGGTTATTACCGCCGATTTATCGAAAACTTTTCAAGAATAGCTGTTCCACTTACCACACTGACTCAGAAAGATAAGAAGTTCGTTTGGACTGATAAACAAGAGTCAGCCTTCCAGCTATTGAAAAACAAACTTTGCAGTGCACCAATCTTGTCCTTACCCGAGGGCACCGACGATTTCGTAGTTTACTGCGACGCCTCACACCAAGGACTTGGTTGTGTGTTGATGCAACGGGAAAAAGTCATTGCTTATGCCTCACGACAACTGAAAATCCACGAGAAAAACTATACGACCCACGACCTCGAGTTAGGTGCTGTGGTCTTCGCATTGAAAATCTGGAGACATTATCTCTACGGTACGAAAAGCACTATCTTTACCGATCACAAAAGCCTCCAACACATATTCGATCAGAAAGATCTAAACATGAGGCAACGTCGCTGGGTTGAGTTACTTAGTGACTATGACTGCGAGATCAAATACCATCCGGGCAAGGCGAACGTAGTTGCCGATGCCTTAAGCCGAAAAGAACGAGTGAAACCCCTTCTAGTTCGAGCACTTTCTATGACAATTCATAACGAGCTTCCTGCTCAAATCCTTACCGCTCAACTTGAAGCACTCAACGATGAAAACTTGAAAAATGAAGCCTTGCGAGGCTTGGATAAACAATTCGAAATCAAAACCGATGGAACTCGATACTTCTCTAACCGGGTGTGGTTACCCAAATTCGGAAACTTGCGAGATTTGGTGATGGCTGAAGCTCACAAATCTCGATACTCTATACATCCTGGATCTGACAAGATGTATCATGACGTAAAAGGGTTGTATTGGTGGCCTAACATGAAAGCTGACATCGCCTTGTACGTCAGTAAATGCCTAACCTGTTCCAAAGTTAAGACCGAACACCAAAGACCCTCTGGGTTGCTTCAACAACCTGAAATTCCTCAATGGAAATGGGAACAGATTTCCATGGACTTCATTACCAAACTACCGAAAACTTCGAGTGGTTGCGATACCATTTGGGTGATCGTGGACCGTCTCACGAAATCTGCTCACTTTTTGGCCATCAAGGAAACCGACAAGATGGAGCGTCTGACTCGCATCTATGTCAAAGAAATCATCTCGCGACACGGTGTACCTATCTCGATCATCTCGGACAGGGACAGCCGTTTTACTTCTAACTTTTGGCAATCGCTACAGAAATCTCTTGGTACTCGTCTGGATATGAGTACTGCTTATCACCCGCAAACCGATGGCCAAAGCGAGCGAACTATTCAAACACTGGAGGATATGCTACGAGCCTGCGTAGTTGACTTCGGTACTTCTTGGGAAAATCACTTACCGTTGTGTGAGTTTTCGTACAACAACAGTTACCATACCAGCATAAAGGCTGCACCCTTCGAGGCGCTTTACGGACGTAAGTGCCGATCACCTATCTGTTGGACTGAGTTAGGAGAATCCCAACTCACGGGTCCAGAAATCATTCAAGAAACTACTGAGAAAATCGTTGGTATTCAAAACCGGCTGAAAGCCGCACGTGATCGTCAGAAAAGCTATGCTGACGTGAGACGCAAACACCTTGAGTTCCAGGTAGGAGACAAGGTACTTCTCAAAGTGGCACCGTGGAAAGGTGTTATTCGATTCGGGAAACGAGGCAAACTAAATCCTAGATACATCGGACCATTCGAAATCCTTGAAAGGATTGGTCCAGTGGCATATCGCCTGCAACTTCCTGCTGAACTTAGCAGCGTACACAACACATTCCACATTTCTAACTTGAAGAAATGTCTGTCTGACGAGACGCTGATTATACCACTCGACGAAATTCAAATCGATGATAAACTTCATTTTGTCGAGACACCTATGGAAATCATGGACCGTGAGGTCAAACAATTGAAACAGAGTCGTATTCCCATAGTAAAAGTCAGGTGGAATTCTAGGCGCGGCCCTGAGTTCACCTGGGAACGGGAAGACCAAATGCGACAGAAATACCCACATCTCTTCCCAGACAACGCACCGTCCGTGCACTCAAGCTAATTTCGGGACGAAATTTCTTTAACAAGGGGAGAATGTAACACCTGCTAAATTAGGATAATTAATTATGCCTAATTACTTGTAACTAGTTGTAATTAGTATGTAATAGGACTAATTGCAGACTCTATTTGTATATATATATAAGGTGAATTATATATATATGTGTGTACATACGCGATTTGGATTAATCGTACGAATTAACCGGACGGAGTCCGACACAGTTACTTGGACGTTGGTGACAGAAACTTACCTAAATAATGAGAACGTATTTTATTATATAAAATACACAGCGAACAAACATTATTTATAATACCACGACGACAATTTAAATAATTTAACATATATGTATTAAACGCGAGTTAAGAATTTTAATACTTCGACAAATGTTTTTATAATTAATTTCAAGGTATTTCATTAAAACATTTTCCCGTCACCTTTTAAAAATATAACTGCTTGACATAACGTTCAAACGACGGGGGAAACGAACACCACACGGACCGCGGGGCGAAAACTGGAAAAGTGGGGATAACCCCACCTCCCACTCATTCTTTTCTCATTTCTCCTTTCTTTCTATCTCTCATCTCTATCTTTTCTTTCTTTTCACCAAAACACCCAAACCCTTTAAAATCGAAAATACTACCACCAAACGCACGCGAAACATACTACCCTTTTGGAAGAAAACGACCACCACATCACGATCTATCACGCCATCTTTCCGGATTTTCATTTCGGCATTTCGTAAGTTTCCGACAAAACCCGAAACTCTCCGTTTTTACTCATTTTTACGTTTTTATGGTTTATATATGCTTAAAATGTCCAAAAATGGGTTGGGTAAAAGATTTGGACCGAACGGAAGCTTTTCGACCGATTTTCCGGCCACCATATTCCGATCAGACCGCTACGTCGCAGAGACACTGGACTATCTGCGACGTAGCTCAAAACGTCGCATTTAGCGACGTCGCGGCCTACGTCGCACAAAAATCCCAACGTCGCACTAGCGACGCAGTCTACTACGTCGCATTAACTTGCGGACGTCGCACATAGCGACGTAGACTTTTACGTCGCCCCCTACGTCGCATTGATTTGCGAAGGTCGCATCATGCGACGTACCTCCCTACGTCGCACCCTACGTCGCATGCTACGTCGCATGCTACGTCGCACAAACCAGAACCTTGAAAAGTCAGATTTTACTAAGTGTCGAACTTACACAACTTCAAATACTTATGTCATACGACTTAACAAACGTCATAGAACATACTTTCTATTACAATTACACTAAATTGCGTTTTAAATGATAACTCTTTGAATCATTATTACAAACCGTCACCAACGGGTCATAATTGTTTTCAAACTACAAACGGATTACTAAACAAACACTTGGACATAATGAGTTGTGTAAACAACTAGCCTAGATGGTCTTGCGAGACATCTACTTACTTAACTTTATATGTTTAGGCATTTGAAGGTTACGGGTTCGGAGAACCTACGGTTGATATTAATTACTCGTTTATTGATATAAACGTACTTGCAAAGACTCAGGTGAGTCTTACAGCCCCACTTTTTACTATTTTACATACGGGGTGAGAAACTTGCAACTGCTTTTATTTGAACACAAGTACTAAACTGTTTACTATACCAAACGGAATTGCATGAGTTTACTTACAACCAGAAGTCTCTCCATCATATATCGTTAGTTATGGACTTAAGCGCGAACAGTAGTTAATGGATCCATTAGGGAAATGACCCTCCCCACCCGGGGCAGTAGCGCTGCCACGTACCGATTTACACGTATAAACGGGTGACAACTTATTCGTTACTGATGCTTGCTCACTTACGAGCATGTCACGGGAGCAAACATATTATTTACGGGTTAAGCTTCGATTATGAGCCTCATGGCAACGGTATAAACTTATTTATTTACATTTGCTGGATTGCGAATACTGATTTTACGATTGCTGGGTTGCAATGGTTGATTATACGCCTACGTGCACTACTAATGAAATCTCGTGTTCAAAGCCGATATTATTTACAAACCTGTGAGATTCACCAACCTTTTGGTTGACACTTTTTAGCATGTTTTCTCAGGTACCCGGATGGAGTAGGATTACTCCAGGATTTTAGCTAGAGTCGCATGATTTCAACACAACTGCATTAACGGAGATTCTTAGCATTATCTTTTGTATATTACGATTATGTAATAGAATCTCCCGCTATACGCGTGGACTCTAGGGGAAACTATATTTTGTATACGAAAACACTAAGTTTTCAAACATTACATCTATGGAATGTAACTAATTTACAGAACGTCTCATTTAGAGGTCGTTTGCTGTATATCTTGTGCTTTGTATATTAATTAGTAACACCCAAGTATGCTTCCGCAAAACAGTGAATTTCGGGGGTGTTACAGCTGAGATTGAAGATCAAGAGATAGCTGCTGAGTCCAATAGCTATATGCCTATTGATGTTGAAATAAAGGTGCCTGAGATTCATGAGAAAGCAAGTGATGATGACGTGCTCTATATGGATTCAACTGCTAATATGAGTCCAGATGACTTTATAGCACGCATGGCTGAAGTACAAAGTGATAAGAAAAGGGTATGTTTGGATATTCTTACTCTTGCTGATGTTTGTTATCTAGTTACTGATCTACAATCACAATTAAGTGTTTTAACTGTGTCGAATCAGAATTTTTCATCCCAAGTTAGCATTTTTAATGATTCTAATAAGACTATAATATCTGAACTTGAACAAGCTAAAAGTGATGTCCTTAGGTTAAGTACAGATAAGGTAGATCTTAAGAATAAGATTAAGTCTGACAGTTCTGATAAGATTGCACTTAGAGATACCATAAATGAAAAGGCAATAATCATAGATGGTCTCTATATGAACATTGCTGACTTAAATCGAACAATAGCTGATAGGGATAGAGAGTTAGCTGAGCTGAAGCATAAGTTAGTAGAACAAAATCGTAAGATTGAGTCCTACAGAACTTTAGAAATGGATAAAATGCTAGATGCTCAACGCAGTGTAAAGGACAAGACTGGGATAGGTTACAATGATGTACCTCATCCTTTTAATGCCAATTACACTAGTAACTCGATAGATTCTGAAATGACAGATGCTAATCCTGAGATTTTAGTAACTAATGACCCTGAAAAGTTAGAGGCACAGAAGGATGTTGTTAAGAACCAATCATCAGATAATGATAAGGTGTCTCATTTCACCAAAATACAGTTTGTATCGGGTGAAGTGATTAACGATGCTAAGACTGATGATAAGGTTAATAAGGAACAAATACTTGAACCTTTAGTGCCTAAGACTCCGAGTGGTAATGCAAAAGTTCCTAAATCATGCAAGCAGATGTCATGCTTCAAGTGTCGTCAAAAGGGACACGTGGCTTCGTGTTGTCCTAACAAAAAGCCTGAAACACCACATAAGCTTGTGATTGATGAAAAGACACAGACTGACTCTAGTATGACTGTAGATAGGTTAGATACCAAACCTAAGTTAGGTAATAAATCTGTTAACATTCTTAAAAGAGACGGTAAACATAGTGTCTCCCCACCTAAACCTAAACGGCCATATACTCAAAGTGATAATTTTATCCATAAGTCTAGGGATGTGACACCGTCGAGGTTTAGAACTCCAAGTAAAGGCCATAGTCATTATGAGAGTGATACTACTTCGCGATCACATGAGTTTAATTATAATTATCATAATAGAACTCATAATTATGTGCCTAGGAGGTTATCCTCAAATTCACCTCTTAAGGTTGATCGTCTACAAACTCAAGCTACTTCGAAAGTAACCAAAGCTCCTGATGGGAAGGATGGTTATTTTAAAGAGCTTAAGTTTGTTGATGATAAGGGACAAACCAAGACCGTAATGGCTTGGGTCCCTCTTGATAACTGATCGTGTTTTGTGTTATGTGCAGGAGCATGCTGTGAACAAGGACAGCTGGTGGTATGTAGACAGTGGATGCTCGAGGCACATGACCGGAGAAAGAAGTCTACTGAAGGACTTTAAGGAAAGTCTCAAGCAAAAAGTAAATTTTGCAGGAGATAAAGGAGGAGTAATTTCGGGAAAAGGAAAAGTTTCAAATGGAACTTTGACTCTTGAGGATGTGAACTATGTTGAAGAACTAACTCACAACCTAGTGAGTGTTTCCCAAGTTTGTGATAAAGGTCATCCAGGTTATTATAATGAAAAGGAGGCCTTAGTCCTGAAGCCAGGTTTCAAAATTCCTGATGAATGGATATTAATGAGGGCGCCAAGGAAGAAGGACATCTATGCTATCAACATGGGTGTTCCTAACTCTTCAATGGTGTCTACCTTTTTATTATCCAAGGCTTCGGAAACAGACGCATTATTATGGCATAGGAGAATGGCACACCTGAACTGGAGAAAGATGAATTATATAACCAAAAATGGTTTGGTTCTAGGTGTACCACAAAAATGTTTCGAGTCTGAGGATAAATGTGTTCCTTGCATGAAAGGAAAGCAGCACAAGAAACCACACAGACCTAGACTGAAAACTCTATCTCCTAGCCATTTGAATTGCTACATATGGATCTCTTCGGCCCTATAAGCAAGAGAAGTATAGGTGGCAAATGGTACTGTTTGGTTGTCACAGATGATTATTCTAGATTCTCATGGGTATTCTTTTTGGGATCAAAGGATGAAACTCCTGGAATTCTAATTGAGTTCTTTGATCTAGTAGAGAATGTCTATAAAAAGAGAGTGAAGCGTATTCGTAGTGACAATGGAACAGAATTTAAGAATTCAACGTTGAATATCTATTGCTTAAGCAAAGGAATATTACATCAATTCAGTGCACCTTATGAACCTCAACAGAATGGTGTTGCTGAAAGGAAAAATAGGATGTTGATTGAAGCTGCAAGAACAATGCTTGCTGATTCAAAGCTTCCAGTCATCTTTTGGGCAGAAGCAGTAAATACAGCATGTTATGTTCTCAATAGAGTTCTTACGGTTAAGAGACATAACAAGACTTGTTATGAGCTCTTAAACAATAAGAAACCAAACTTAAAAGGGTTTGAACCCTTTAGAGTTTCATGCACCATATTAAAGACTGGGCATCAAGCTAAATTTGGTGAGAAGGTTGACGAAGGATTTTTCCTAGGTTATATGCCCAATTCGCCAAATAAGAGAGTCTTTAATAAAGTCACAGGACGTTTGGAAGTAGTTTATAATATTGAGGTTACGAGCTACTCACCAGATGTTCATAAGGGATTAGATTGGCAATTCGATTATTCTGATCTTTTTGCATCATTTAAAGTTCCTTTTAGTGACTATGTAAGTGATTCAGAGATAGCTGAACATTTATTGTTTGAAGATGGGAATATTGGTCCCGCTTCAACATCAAGTGTTCAACAGTCTGGAATTAAGACTAATGTTGACTCAGATAAAGCTTCTACAAGTGAGTCACAACAACCTTCAGAGGATAAGTCTCAAGAAACAGAAGATCTTGATGATCTTCCTACAAAGTTTGATGATATACTTACTCCTTTGAAACACTTAAGGATATCTTCTGCTCGTACAGAAGATGTACCTTCATTGGAAGAGATTGGTACTAATTTATGAGATGATATACCGGTTGAACCAGTTACTACAACTAGAACGAGTAAGAATTATCCCGTTGAAAACATCATCGGTGATATTAATACTCCGGTTCAAACTAGGCATCAATCAAAAGCTAGTACGTCTGAAAATTTAGAATACCAAAGCTTGTATACTGCAATGAAAGAGACAGGGATTCCTAATCAATGTCTATATTCATGCTTTATCTCACAAGTCGAGCCTAAAAATGTTCAAATGGCTTTAAAAGAAAGCTCGTGTGTAGAAGCAATGCAAGAGGAACTATCACAGTTCACTAAATTACAAGTATGGGAGTTGGTTGACCTACCAAAGGGAGAATATCCAATTGGAACTAGATGGGTATTTAAGTGCAAGAGAGATGATAAGGGAATTGTTACTCGCAATAAAGCTCGTCTGGTGGTTCAAGGTTTTAATCAACAAGAAGGTATTGACTACAATGAAGTGTTTGCACTAGTTGCTAGGCTAGAAGCAATTAGAGTATTCTTAGCATTCGCATCATATTTTGGTATAAAAGTGTATCAGTTGGATGTTAAGAGTGCCTTTTTGTATGGAAAAGTGGATGAATTGGTGTATGTTTCACAACCACCAGGGTTTGCTGATCCTGAGTATCCAGATAGAGTATATCGTTTGAATAAGGCTCTATATGGATTACATCAAGCACCTAGGGCATGGTATGGAACACTATCAACGTATCTACTTGAGAATGGATTTACAAGAGGATCGATTGATAGTACACTGTTTGTGAAGTGGAAAAAGAAAGACTTTCTTCTCGTGCAAGTTTATGTTGATGACATTATCTTTGGATCGTCTGATGAAAAGATGTGTCAGGAATTCGAACAAGTTATGAGAAAAAGCTTTGAAATGTCTGCAATGGGAGAGTTGAATTTCTTCTTAGGATTACAAGTTGATCAAAAGAAGGATGGATTCTTTATTCATCAATTTAGAACGCTTTAAGATGAATGAAAGTAAGGTCTACAATACTCCAATTCCAGTCAATCATGGACTAGGTCCAGATACATCGAGTGATAGCGATGTGGATCCAACTCTTTATAGAGCCATGATCGGATCACTAATGTATCTAACAGCCTCTAGGCCTGACATAATGTTTGTTGTTTGTTTATGCGCAAGATATCAGGCTAATCCGAAAGAGTCACATATGCAAGCTGTTAAACGAATCTTTCATTACCTCAAAGGGAAACCTAAGCTGGGTCTTTGGTATCCGATTGATGGAGACTTAGATCTCGTAGCTTATACTGATTCGGATTACGGAGGATGCAATCAGAATAGGAAATCTACGACCGGAGGATGTCAATTCCTAGGAGGTAGATTAGTATCCTGGCAGTGCAAGAAGCAAACCTCGGTAGCCATTTCTACATGTGAAGCTGAGTATGTTGCAGCTGGCAGCTGTTGCTCTCAAGTCCTTTGGATTCAACAGCAACTACGGGATTACGGGTTAAATATAACCAATACTCTTATGATGATTGATAACGAATCTACTATGTCGATCACCAATAATCCGGTAAAGCACAGTAAAACTAAGCATATTGATATTCGACATCATTTTATTAGAGATTGTGCTGAGAAGAAGTTGATAAGGTTAGTTAAGGTTCCATCATTGGATAACTTAGCAGACTTATACACAAAGGCTCGACAGAGCAAGATTTGAGACGTTAGTTCAACTAAACGGAATGAGAAATCCAGAGTGATTAGTCTTCCAAGGGTATTTTTGTAATAGTTAGTATTTCTATGTTCATTAAAAAACAAAAAAAAAGGGCGTATGGCATTCATTTGCTTGTTACCTAAGGGGAATCGCCTTCATTAAAGAATATAAACATAATATTCTTTAGAATATTTTAAGTTTTTATCTGCAAAAACTAAGGGAAATGATAGTACATTAGGAGAATAAGCTTCACAATAATAAGCTTAAGTCCTAAGTATGATATGGTAGTAGATTCAAATAAAGTTGCTTTAGAACTACAGCGGTTCTATCAGGTATGTGTTTATATTTATTTGATTATACACCTATATCCACAAGTTATAATTTGTCTATTTTTAGTGAAAACTTTAGATGGCTTCATCATATGATGTACTGGTAGGCAAATTATATGAAATTTTCTAAGTCTTAAGAAGTTAATTAACTACTTGTTTATTATCTTGTGTTACTATTATATGATGTATGACATTAAGTCTTAATTGTTGAATGATGATATTGCCATACACTGTTATCATGCATTTTTAATTGACAAATAGTAGAAATATGGGTATTAACTTAATTACTGGTAACTTTGTTGTACTATGTACAGATCTGAAACCTTTAATTAAATTAATATTCTCAAATATATTTTGAATTATGCTAGAAGGGATCTTCTGTTGTACTACGTACAGACTTGGATAACATAGCATATTCAAAGTTTGTCTGATATTTGTCTAACCTTAAAAATTCAAGTGTATGTTATATGTTTCGAAAAGATACATCATTTAGTAACCGCTACCTTGAAACTTAATGATGCAGTGTTATGTGTTTTACTTGAAATTCTTCAGTATGTCATATAATAGGAAGCACTTGATAATATTCATACTAACAATAAAGTGTTTGCTTAGAAAATTGAGTATAATTTGCTTATGTGGATCATAATACCGGTAATCGTCTTGGACTGTCTATAAATAAACTATTCACTTTAAGTGAGTAATGCATTTATTAATTATGCTATGTCGATAAAGGTACCTAAGATATAGTTTTATAAATATAAATGTATAAATGATAAATTTTAGTTGTAATTTTATAGTAATTTATTTGAATTTCATAAGGTATGTGTAACACCCGCCAAATTAGGACTAGTAATTAGTGCCTAATCATACGTTAATACATGTAATTAGTTCTGTGTTAGGCTAATTAATGTATCGAATTATATATATTGTTGAATATATACGAAAATGCGATTTGGTTAAATCGTACGCAATTTAAATCGAATGTATTTCGATTCAATTCAATACGGACGTTGGTGACCAACTTTATTAAATAACGCTTTTATGTCAAAAATATTATTGTGATAATATTTCGTATTCATTCGTATCGTACAAACAGAACTTACACGATTTAAAATATTAAAACGCGCAAACTAAATAAACAAACTTACATTTTATAACTCAAATATAAATTGAATTGTAAAGTATTTAACTAAAACATCGCGTAATAAATTGTATTTTAAAACTTACCATTTAATATGAAAAATAGTTGTTCAAAACGTTAAATGACGGAGAAAACGAACACCGCGCGGAGCGCGGGGCGAAGCCGAAAAGTGGAGGATAACCTCCACCTTTCTTCCTCTTTTTCTCATTTCTCAACCATTTCTCTCTCTCCTCTTTTCTTTTCTCCAAAATCACCAAATCACCACAAACTCACAAAATCGCAAAATAACGCCATTATACGCACTCGGATCATCAATATTTTTAGAGATTCACGACCACATCGCGACGATCTACATTTCTACCTTTCCGGATTTCCATTTTGGCAATTTGTAAGTTTCCGACAAAATCCCGAAATCTCTCGATTCTTAGTATTTTTCACTTGCAATTGTTATTATAACTTGTTTATGTCCATTACTAAGTATAGAACACGATTTCATAGCTTAAAAACGGATTTGAAACGGATTTTTGGCCGGAAAAATCATGACAGCCGGACTTTCTGGGCTGGTGTTCTTCCATGCGACACAAGCCTTGTGTCGCATGTTGTGTCGTATTTCCCATGTTATGTCGTATAAAACCTACTATGTCGCACCTTGTGTCATACCAAAGAATTTGTGTCGTAAGTTTTGCGACACAACCACTATGTCGTATTCTATGTCGTATTTTCATACGACACAATCACTATGTCGCTGTTGAATCAGCATCTCGCATCTATGCGACACAATCCTTGTGTCGCATAGACATTGTGTCGCATTCCTATGCGACACAACCCTTGTGTCGCATATCAACTTTTGTGTCGCATATTGTGTCGCAAAACACAGAAAACTCAGATTTTTACTAAGTGTCGAGACTCGAAATTTATCACTCGATTTTACCCGAATTCAGATCCCAGATGCGTTTTTCGTCAAAGCAATATAGTAGAAATAAAAATTTTCCAAGCTGACCTGGCAGCTCGACCCCAGCCAGGGGCTCTGCCCCTTGGACCCCGCCAGGGGCTGCCGCCCCTTGGACCCCGCTACCAGGGGCGCTGCCCCCGGACCCCCGTACTTAGATTCCGTAATGGCTTCTAAAACACAATCAAAACACATTTTTCAAAGTAAAACGCCACAAAATCACAATAATAATAGTTGAGATTATTATTACAAATCCGTCACCAACGGGCCGTACATGTTTTCAAACACTTAACAAATCAACCAAATCGTAGTAATTTGGACATATATATAGTTGTGTAACAACTACAAGGGTGATCTTTTGAGATACCCAATCATGTTTATAACCATCGCGTGTCGTGGACACCCTCAGGTTACAAGTCTTTGGACTTCATACTCGGCTAATCAACTTACGTTTGTTTAAACGCTTTCAGACTCAGGTGAGTCTCATAGCCCCTCTTTTACTGTTTTACTCAGGGGTGTGATATATTGCTCAACTTTTAACATGTGAACGCAAGTACAAACATTTCATATACTACATGAGTTTTTCGAAACTAATCATTTAAAGTCCTCCGTCAGCATAGTTGTTAATACGTTGTAGCGTGAATATTAGTATATGGTACCATATAGGATTGACCCACCTCGTCCGGGTTAGCAAGCACTAACCGGGTAAATGGACGTACTAATATTTGGGAAGACGAATGTGGATTAGGCATTCGTGGAGGCACCTCACCCGGAATTCTCTATAGGGGACCCGGCCCTCGAGTTAAGCTCAACTATGTGCTCATGGCTGTATACACGATGACTATTATTAAATTGCTGGATGCAATTCATTATTTAAATCTTGCGGTTCACACTATATATTAACTGATTTCAAACCTGTGAGCTCACCAGCTTTATAGCTGACCTTTTAGCATATATCGCAGGTACCAAGCAGTAGGATGTTTCTGCTTCAGGACTTTAGCTCGAGTCAGCATACAGACGATTGAGATTTTCTTGCATTAGTATATTTTGTACAAGTACTTATGTACTGAAATCTCCTTTTATTTAAACTCGAGCTATGTAAAGCTTTAAATGTTGTAAACATTTCTATTATCAATATATTTTGTTAAAAACGACGCATATAGAGTCGTTTACTATATATCTTTGTGCTTTGTTATTGATTAGTAACACCCAAATCAAGCTTCCGCAAATCATCAAATTTGGGGGTGTTACATATTGGTATCAGAGCCTAAGGTTATAGTGAACTAGGTTGCATTTAGTGGGCCTAGACTATGACCATTAGGCAGTATTTTCTTATTAGGCATGACTGGTTCAGGAATTACAACATAAGACTTTAATTTAACATAGCCTGATCAACTATGTACAATTAAGCAAAGATGATGTAAGGTCTGAAACGGTTATGTTGGACAGAAGTACACTAAAAGACTCTGACCTCGAGAGGACCGAGACTTAAACATGTTTGTGCTAGACACTCAATAGGCTATATTATATAGGAACTATATGAATATAGGCCTCACTCTTACTAACGCTTTGTCTCAGAAATGGCAAACATCCCACCCAATTCATTGCGCTCTCAATCCGGGTCGCAGAACCCAAGGGTAGCAAGGAGGAACGTCAGGTTGCCTCGAGCTGGCCCGTACCCCACTCACTTCACCTTGCCGGCCTTAGCCGCTAGGGTGAACCAACACGAGCAGCGACTTTGCACCATGGATGTCGTGCTGCAGGAAACGAACGAAAACTGGAGACTTACATCCCTTGAACGCATCGAACAAGTCTCCGACGACCTTGAAACCACAAACAACAACATGGATGTCCTTCGCAACCAAGTAATTTAATAAGCGTGGAAAATGCCCTTCTGCGTCAAAGGATGGAAGAATGTGAACAGCGTTCACATGAAGCAGAAGAGTATGCCCGTGGACTAACACAACGACTAGCACTAGCAGAAGATAACGCCCGACAAGCTAGCAGACTTGCAAACACTGTGGACCGTCTTGTCACGATGATGGAACAAATTAATCTACGTTAAGACTAGTGTAGTCTTTGTCTTGTAATCTATCTTGTAATCTAGTAACTATCTAAACGCTACTCTATAACTCGATCGGATGTCACAATTCCCGACACCTTTTGTAATACATCCGTAGGATGTAACCTTTGAACCCGCATTATCTATCAAATATTCCTTGTTGATTCTACTCATATTAATTACCATAATTCTTTTTCATGTTGATGTTATGTATTACCGCCTTTATACATGTACATCTGAGACAAATACAATTTCTTACAAAATCTCATGTATCTTCATTTCTTTTATTGAAGAATCATGCCGCCAAAGACAAGACCTTACACCGATGCTCAGCTTACATCCCTTATAACCCAGGCTGTTACTGAAGCCTTGGCTCGGAATACTCCACAAAATTCCGCAAGAAACAGCGATGCCGCTGAAACCCCTGCTGCTAAACCTTGTTCTTACAAGGACTTTCAGAGCTGTAAACCCTCAAGCTTCAAGGGTTCTGAAGGAGCCATCAGACTGATCAGATGGTTCGAGAAAATGGAAACCGTTTTCCGTGTCAGCAAATGCGCGGAGAACGACAAAGTAAACTTCGCTACCTGCTCTCTCGAATATGATGCCCACTCTTGGTGGAACTCATATACCCAATCAGTGGGTGCTGACTTTGCCTACCAACTCTCTTGGGAGGACTTGAAAGCAAAACTCACTGCCAAATACTGCTCTATCGCCAAACTCCAAAAGCTAGACGAGGAGTTCTGGAACCTAAAGGTTCAGGGTGGTGATATCGATGGTTATACCACCAGATTCCAACAACTCGCTGCCCTCCGCCCAGCTATGGTAAGCACAGAACCTGATAAAATCAGGAAGTACATCATTGGCCTTCCTGAGCCTGTTCGGGGGCATGTTGCCTCTTCCAACCAAGCCACCATTGACGGTGCAATCCTATTGGCCCAAGACCTGATGTCCATGAGCCAAGATTCTGAACCACCCATTTCATCCTCCCAAAACAACAAACGAAAGTGGTCTGACTATCACAATAACCACTCCAGCCAACAAAACAAGAAACCCGACACCATCAAAGCCTACAACACCACCACCGACATCACACGGGGCTACACTGGGAACAAACCCTACTGTTCCAAGTGCAGTCGCCACCATGAAGGTTCCTGTGGTCCCTTTTGCAACAATTGCAAGAGGTACGGCCATCTCACCAAAGATTGCAATTCTCCTGCCAACAACAATTCCAACAACAACACCAGACCACCCAAAGTCTGTTTTGAGTGTGGGAAACCCGGGCACTTCAGGGACACGTGCCCCAAACTGAAGAATAACAACAGCAACAACAACAACCGCAACAGAAACAACAACAACAACAACACCCGAAGCAGAGCGTTCGTCATCAAATCCGGGGACGCTCGCCAGGACCCGAATGTGGTCTCGGGTATGTTCCTCCTCAACAACTTAACTGCTTCTGTTCTATTTGATACTGGTGCTGATAGAAGCTTTATCTCCAATGACTTTTACCCATTACTTGACATCACCCCGGTTGCCTTAGATGTTAAGTACACTGTAGAGCTAGCAAATGGGGAACTTATAGAAACCAATAGTGTGATACCTAATTGCACTTTAAACCTAGCTGATGAAACCTTTTCAATCGATCTTGTACCCGTTGAAATCGGAAGTTTCGACGTTATCATTGGAATGGACTGGTTGTCCAAACACCGAGCCGAAATCATTTGTTACGATAAGATCGTCCGCATTCCACTCGCTGCCGGTGGAACCTTGATCATACAGGGGGAGACCGGTGGGACGGGACTCAATATTATCTCTTGCTTAAAAACCCGAAAATTTCTGAGAAAGGGTTACCCTGCAATACTCGCACACATCACAGAGAAGAAGTCGGAGGAGAAGCGACTTGAGGATGTGCCAATTGTTAGAGACTTTCCCGAAGTCTTTCCGGAAGAACTACCTGGTTTACCTCCACCTAGACTGGTTGAGTTCTCAATTGATCTCGTGCCGGGTGCCGCACCGGTGGCCCGCGCACCGTACCGCTTAGCCCCATCCGAACTTCAGGAGTTGTCTGCCCAGTTACAGGAACTTCTGGATAGAGGATTCATTAGACCGAGTTCTTCACCTTGGGGAGCTCCGATCTTATTTGTTAAAAAGAAGGACGGTTCATTCAGAATGTGCATCGACTATCGAGAGTTGAACAAATTAACCGTCAAAAACCGATATCCACTTCCCCGCATTGATGATCTATTCGACCAACTTCAGGGTTCAAGTTTCTACTCAAAAATCGACCTGCGATCAGGCTATCATCTGTTACGAGTTCGCGACACCGATATTCCGAAAACTGCTTTCAGAACTCATTACGGGCACTACGAATTCCAAGTGATGCCCTTTGGTCTAACCAACGCACCGGCTGTATTCATGGACCTTATGAATCAGGTGTGCAAACCTTACCTCGACAAGTTTGTCATTGTTTTTATCGATGACATACTCATTTACTCGCGCAACGAGCAAGAGCATGCGCAACACCTCAGAACCATTCTAGAACTACTCAGACACGAGGAGCTTTATGCCAAATTCTCTAAGTGTGAGTTCTGGATACAAACTGTTCAATTCCTTGGTCACGTGATCGACAGTCAGGGAATTCACGTTGACCCAACAAAAATCGAGGCTATCAAAGACTGGCAAGCACCCACCTCTGCAACTGAAGTACGTCAATTCTTGGGTCTTGCTGGGTACTATCGGCGATTTATCGAAAATTTCTCCAAAATAGCTCAACCACTTACGGTACTGACTCAGAAAGACAAAAGGTTCGATTGGACCGATAAACAAGAGTCAGCATTCCAACTTCTGAAACAAAAGCTTTGCAGTGCTTCAATTCTATCCTTACCCGAAGGCACCGATGACTTCGTGGTATACTGCGATGCTTCTCACCAAGGTCTCGGTTGTGTGCTGATGCAACGAGACAAAGTCATCGCCTATGCTTCACGACAGCTGAAAATTCACGAAAAGAACTACACCACTCATGATCTCGAACTTGGAGCTGTCGTTTTTGCTCTCAAAATCTGGAGACATTATCTCTACGGCACTAAGTGCACAATCTTTACCGATCATAAAAGTCTCCAACACATCTTCGACCAAAAAGATCATAACATGAGGCAACGTCGATGGGTCGAGTTGCTTACCGATTACGATTGCGAGATCAAATATCATCCAGGGAAGGCTAATGTTGTAGCCGATGCCCTCAGTCGAAAGGAACGACCAAAACCACTTCGAGTCCGAGCCCTCAGTATGACCATTCACAACGATCTTACCGTTCAGATTCATACCGCTCAGATCGAAGCCCGGAAACCTGAAAACATCAAAAATGAAGCCTTACGGGGTATTGACAAACAATTTGAAATCAAATCTAACGGGATTAGGTATTTCTCAAACCGAATCTGGTTGCCTAATTTTGGGAACCTACGAGACTTGGTAATGGATGAAGCTCACAAGTCTAAATATTCTATCCATCCGGGATCCGATAAGATGTACCACGGAATCAAGGAATTTTATTGGTGGCCAAACATGAAAGCCGAAATCGCCACGTATGTCAGCAAGTGTCTTACTTGCTCGAAAGTCAAAACCGAACATCAGAAACCGCCTGGTTTACTCCAACAACCTGAAATCCCTCAATGGAAATGGGAACAAATTGCCATGGATTTCATAACCAAACTACCCAAGTCGTCGAACGGTTGAGATACCATTTGGGTGATCGTTGACCGCCTCACTAAATCTGCTCACTTCCTGGCAATCAAGGAAAACGATAAAATGGAACGCCTTACACAAATCTACATCAAGGAAATCATTTCTCATCACGGCGTTCCAGTCTCGATCATCTCTGACAGAGATGCCCGTTTCACTTCTCGTTTTTGGCAATCACTTCAGAAAGCTTTGGGTACTCGCCTTGACATGAGTACCGCATACCATCCTCAAACCGACGGCCAAAGTGAACGAACCATTCAAACCCTGGAAGATATGCTACGCGCCTGCGTAGTTGATTTCGGTACAAACTGGGAAAAACATCTACCGTTGTGCGAATTCTCTTACAATAACAGTTATCACGCCAGCATTAAGGCTGCACCTTTTGAGGCACTGTACGGTCGTAAGTGCCGATCACCGATCTGTTGGACTGAAGTGGGAGATAGTCAACTCACTGGTCCTGAACTCATTCACGCCACCACTGAGAAAATAGTGGAAATCCAAAACCGACTCAAAGCCGCACGTGATCGTCAGAAAAGTTATGCTGACGTGAGACGCAAACCACTCAAGTTCCAAGTTGGGGATCGAGTACTCTTAAAAGTATCGCCTTGGAAAGGCGTCATCCGTTTTGGCAAACGCGGGAAGTTAAATCCCAGGTACATCGGGCCTTTTGAGATCCTCGAACGGATTGGCCCCGTAGCTTATCGATTGCAGCTGCCATCCGAACTCAGCAGCGTGCATCCGACTTTTCATATTTCAAATTTGAAGAAGTGTCTGTCTGATGAGACACTTATTATCCCACTAGATGAAATTCGTGTTGACAATACACTTCACTTCGTTGAGGAACCCGCTGAAATTATGGACCGTGAGGTCAAACAACTGAAACAAAGTCGTATTCCCATCGTCAAGGTCAGATGGAATTCGCGGCGTGGTCCGGAATTCACCTGGGAACGGGAAGACCAAATGCGACACAAATATCCTCAACTTTTCACTGATTCTACATCAAACACGACTTCGAACTAAATTTCGGGACGAAATTCTTCTAGTAATTAGTGCCTAATCATACGTTAATACATGTAATTAGTTCTGTGTTAGGCTAATTAATGTATCGAATTATATATATTGTTGAATATATACGAAAATGCGATTTGGTTAAATCGTACGCAATTTAAATCGAATGTATTTCGATTCAATTCAATACGGACGTTGGTGACCAACTTTATTAAATAACGCTTTTATGTCAAAAATATTATTGTGATAATATTTCGTATTCATTCGTATCGTACAAACAGAACTTACACGATTTAAAATATTAAAACGCGCAAACTAAATAAACAAACTTACATTTTATAACTCAAATATAAATTGAATTGTAAAGTATTTAACTAAAACATCGCGTAATAAATTGTATTTTAAAAGTTACCATTTAATATGAAAAATAGTTGTTCAAAACGTTAAATGACGGAGAAAATGAACACCGCACGGAGCGCGGGGCGAAGCCGAAAAGTGGAGGATAACCTCCACCTTTCTTCCTCTTTTTCTCATTTCTCAACCATTTCTCTCTCTCCTCTTTTCTTTTCTCCAAAATCACCAAATCACCACAAACTCACAAAATCGCAAAATAACGCCATTATACGCACTCGGATCATCAATATTTTTAGAGATTCACGACCACCTCGCGACGATCTACATTTCTACCTTTCCGGATTTCCATTTCGGCAATTTGTAAGTTTCCGACAAAATCCCGAAATCTCTCGATTCTTAGTATTTTTCACTTGTAATTGTTATTATAACTTGTTTATGTCCATTACTAAGTATAGAACACGATTTCATAGCTTAAAAACGGATTTGAAACGGATATTTGGCCGGAAAAATCATAACAGCCGGACTTTCTGGGCTGGTGTTCTTCCATGCGACACAAGCCTTGTGTCGCATGTTGTGTCGTATTTCCCATGTTATGTCGTATAAAACCTACTATGTCGCACCTTGTGTCGTACCAAAGAATTTGTGTCGTAAGTTTTGCGACACAACCACTATGTCGTATTCTATGTCGTATTTTCATACGACACAATCACTATGTCGCTGTTGAATCAGCATCTCGCATCTATGCGACACAATCCTTGTGTCGCATAGACATTGTGTCGCATTCCTATGCGACACAACCCTTGTGTCGCATATCAACTTTTGTGTCGCATATTGTGTCGCAAAACACAGAAAACTCAGATTTTTACTAAGTGTCGAGACTCGAAATTTATCACTCGATTTTACCCGAATTCAGATCCCAGATGCGTTTTTCGTCAAAGCAATATAGTAGAAATAAAAATTTTCCAAGCTGACCTGGCAGCTCGACCCCAGCCAGGGGCTCTGCCCCTTGGACCCCGCCAGGGGCTGCCGCCCCTTGGACCCCGCTACCAGGGGCGCTGCCCCCGGACCCCCGTACTTAGATTCCGTAATGGCTTCTAAAACACAATCAAAACACATTTTTCAAAGTAAAACGCCACGAAATCACAATAATAATAGTTGAGATTATTATTACAAATCCGTCACCAACGGGCCGTACATGTTTTCAAACACTTAACAAATCAACCAAATCGTAGTAATTTGGACATATATATAGTTGTGTAACAACTACAAGGGTGATCTTTTGAGATACCCAATCATGTTTATAACCATCGCGTGTCGTGGACACCCTCAGGTTACAAGTCTTTGGACTTCATACTCGGCTAATCAACTTACGTTTGTTTAAACGCTTTCAGACTCAGGTGAGTCTCATAGCCCCTCTTTTACTGTTTTACTCAGGGGTGTGATATATTGCTCAACTTTTAACATGTGAACGCAAGTACAAACATTTCATATACTACATGAGTTTTTCGAAACTAATCATTTAAAGTCCTCCGTCAGCATAGTTGTTAATACGTTGTAGCGTGAATATTAGTATATGGTACCATATAGGATTGACCCACCTCGTCCGGGTTAGCAAGCACTAACCGGGTAAATGGACGTACTAATATTTGGGAAGACGAATGTGGATTAGGCATTCGTGGAGGCACCTCGCCCGGAATTCTCTATAGGGGACCCGGCCCTCGAGTTAAGCTCAACTATGTGCTCATGGCTGTATACACGATGACTATCATTAAATTGCTGGATGCAATTCATTATTTAAATCTTGCGGTTCACACTATATATTAACTGATTTCAAACCTGTGAGCTCACCAGCTTTATAGCTGACCTTTTAGCATATATCGCAGGTACCAAGCAGTAGGATGTTTCTGCTTCAGGACTTTAGCTCGAGTCAGCATACAGACGATTGAGATTTTCTTGCATTAGTATATTTTATACAAGTACTTATGTACTGAAATCTCCTTTTATTTAAACTCGAGCTATGTAAAGCTTTAAATGTTGTAAACATTTCTATTATTAATATATTTTGTTAAAAACGACGCATATAGAGTCGTTTACTATATATCTTTGTGCTTCGTTATTGATTAGTAACACCCAAATCAAGCTTCCGTAAATCATCAAATTTGGGGGTGTTACAGTATGTATACTACCAATCTGCTTAGACTTTTAAATAAATACTTAATTGCTTATTCTTTCTAATATGATCCCTAAGCAGATAAATTCTTATTCATTTTGTTTATGTATTTTGTTCTGCTCAAGTGATTAATAAAATGGTACTTGATACCAATGTTTAAATAATTGTGTTTTTATCTTATTTTAGTTTATATTTAATTCAAGTTTTTGTGTTTATTAGGTTTTACCCTTCGGAATTAAATTATACTGAATATTTTTGAGTTGAACAAAAGTAACAAATACAAGTGAAAAATAATTTTATTTTAGACTTGTACAAATGATGGGTTTTTAATTTATACTAAGTATTTAATTCGCATTTTTATTTATTCCTGCGAGTCGACTTAGTCAACTTGCAGATCCACTTGAAATATCGCGAATCGGATACAGGGTATAAAACGGAAGGTCAAACGAGTCAACAGATCACCGGATCCACAGCATTCGCGAGTTCACTTCAACTTGGCGAATCCGCTTCCAGGCGAAACGTAGTTTTCGTTTGATTTCGTTTTCTCGAGTACGAAGAACGAGTTTTTGATCCGTAGATTTTATTCGCCTTTAGATTGCGAACATATTGAGGTAAAATACAACGGATTTCACCGTCTAATTAACGCGAAATCGAAGTTTTTATAAACTTAGGGTTTCGGTTTAACTTTTGATCGATTCACGACGATTAATGGATTGTTAGAACTCGAATCCTTAGGATTAATGTTAAATGAACATTAATAAACATGAATGTATCGTTTGATCGTGTTAAAACTAACAAAATCATCGATTTTAAGTTTAAACTCGCGACGGCTGTTCATCGAACGAGTTGAACCTTCGATTCAAGTCGCAGCGAGTTGACTAGTGGATCGAGTTGATTAGCGGATCGACCAACGAGTTGACATGCGGATCGACATGATTAGCGAGTTCACTTGGCTGCAGATCAAATAGCGAGTTGATAAGCGAAAGGAGTTGAACTCGATTCGCTTAGGTGTCTTATGCGAATCCAGAACTTAAATTTTTTTTTTTTTTTAAAAAGGGTTTTTATAAGAGTTACGACTTTTTAAGTAATAACTAGTATATTTTTGGATTCCTATGACAATGTATATATATATATATCGAAAGTCTACCGATTCAAAAAGTAATCTAGTAGCGTGTCCTAATTTTATATTAGCGGTATATTATATATATTGATTTATATAACGTTAACGACTTGAGATTTTTGAAGTTACAAGTAATTAATGGAAATTACATATTGGACTTCCGACTTATTAGTTATAAGTTATATATTTCATATATATGTATACGACTTGAGACAATTATGTCACAAGTTATATATATATAACTAAGATGTTTGATGAATACATCTTCATAATACATAATAGTTAATTTGCTTTGAATTGTTGTTGTCATTTGTGTTTTTACAGATATGGCTCGACAATTTGACAAAGGTCACAACATCCTTGTTGATCTGGATGTACGTGCAAAGGGAGCTAGCAAAGTAGCTCAGGTGCTTTCATTTTTGGCACGTTCACGTATACGGTATGCTGTTACAGTAAATCCTCCTATTTCTCAGGCGATTCTGACTTATTTTTGGACGGGTATAGAGCATGACGAATGGGTCAATCCACCAGAGATCCGAGCAACGGTTGGCGGCCAACCTGTTATGTTTAGCGCTGGAAATCTTCGTGAGATTTTGCAGCTTGGTACAGAGGAACAAGAGAATGGGGATGTGGAGTATCCCATGGATTTTATAGAGGGAGCTATCGGACGCATGGGATATATGGGTGATAGACGCGGACGTCAATTTCAGAAACCTCTGGTTATTGGTCAGTGGAGGTTTCTATGGCACGTGATGAATACTGTATTTGCACCAAAGAAGGGTGGTTTTGATGAGTTAAGCCCTGCTATACTATTGGCTGCACTGTCCCTGGTTTACAATAAACCATACAGTTTCTGTGATTATATTTTTGGAGAGATTGTCAGACAGATATCGGGTTCTGTTAGATCACGATTTCTGGTTTACCTGCGTTTTTGTATGCTGATTATTAGAGCTCGTCTGCCAGAGCTTGTTATTCCTGAGCCACACGTGCGTGTAGATACTATTGGGCTCAGAGGATATAATGCTATGTTTATGCAGACTGTGAGGAAAGAAGGGCTTGTTAAGCCGGAGGAGCGTGAACTTTTTGGGTATATTGTCGACCCAAACTATATTGCACCACCAAACCATGGTTGGTTAGATGAGGTTGCTCCTGCTGCTGTTGCTGTTCCAGAGCCAATTGCTGATGTGGTTCCTGCTGAAGGTGCACAACAGCTTCTGGAGGATGTTTTGGAACAACCAGGACATGCTGGGGAACAGGTGAACCCAGATGTTGCTGCCCAGGTGATACAGGAGGTGCTGGTTGAGCATGATGATGCTACTGATCCCTTGCTACGGGATATTGATAGTTATTTTGCACCACCTGAGGTAATATTTTATTTATATAATAATATAGATGCTTAGTTGATAGATTGTTTTTATTAATCATAAATGTATAATATTATTATATAATGATTATGATATAGATATTTAGTTGATTAGGTAACATTTCTAATTATAAAATATGAATATCATTATATATACAGGAATCTGAGATTGCAGACCCCGAGGTCATTAGACCTGAGGGTGAAAGGCAGATTGATAGTTCAGCAGTTTTACCTGCTAAGGTATTAAAGCTGAATAATCTTAAATATACATTTATCTACTTTGATAGAGTTTTATGTTAATCATAAATGGTAAATATATTTAGGAACCAGTGGGTCCATCTGGCAAGTATGATGGACATACAACTGACGATTCCAGTGATACCGAGGATGATCTTGTTGATCTGTCCACGAGTATTCCGGCTGGAATGACTAAGCACCGATCAAGGCTTGAGGTTGATCCTGCTCAGAAGCTGAAGCTCAAGCGTAAAGTCAATGAACCAGATCCATATTTCATTGTTCATGATTTGGATGCTGAGGAGACTGTTACTCAGTTGATGAAGCGTCCGAGAACGCTGACTATTAGAGAAGGTTAGTATTTATTATAAAAGTTAAATAATCTTAACTTGTTGTTTATCAGGAGTTAAACTGAGACAGTTAATTCTGTATACAGTTGCTCAAGATACACCACAGGTGGAGAAGGATACACCGGTGGTTTCTGAACAGATATTTGTACCGCTTCAGGTATGAGATATAAGTTCTATAACTATAAGTGTTATGCAATTAATTAGAGTTTGAGACAGAGTAATCTGTAACAATAACTGATTTTAATTGTGTTTAACTTTACAGAAAGAGGTTGCTGATCTAGTTCGTGCGGCAAAATTTCCGACGAATAAAGGAGCTAGATTTGCGGCAAACTTGCTTACGCAAGCTTTGTCTCAACCTCATACACCGCTGACAAGAGACTGGCATATTGAGTCTCTTACACCGCCTGGACCTAGAACGATACCTGTTACTCCGACGACTGATGCTGAAAGGATTACGTCCTTAGAGTCGAGGGTAAAGGATTTGGAGAAGCTTACTTCTCAGATTCCAGAGCTGGTGTCGAATAATCTTCTTCTTGCTCAGCAGATGCTCAAACAGAGTGAATCTTACAATCTACTGATGAAGACTCATGATACTTTGCTTGCGGACTTCAATGTTCAGAGATTGAAATTATCTTCCTTGGAGAGTTTGGTCTTGAGAACGCATTCAGGACAGTCTACTCAGGGGGAGATATTGGTATATCTGGAGTCTTGCAAAGAAGATGAGCTGAGGAGAAAGAGAGATTCAGACAAAGACGATGATCCCAATGGACCGAGTGGTGAGCAGACTGGTCCTTCAAAGACTGGTGAGCAAACTATGATTCAGGGGGAGTCTGGTGGTAATGCTGGTGCAAGCGGTTCGGGAGCTGGTACAAGTGCAGATAAGACCGTACCGGGTGATACTGAAGCTGGTAAGATAGCTTAGTATTATCATAGTACTGTAATATTTGTAATAGTTTGAAGTGAACAAATGTAAACTTAATTTTATTGTGTAAATATATTCGGCTTAAGGTTATTATTATTTTAAGTAAAATATGTTTGATGTAATTTAAGTTTATATAATTATATGTTAAGATAAAATAGTGATCGAAAGTCTTCCGACTCATTGAGTAGTCGAGCGGCGTGTTTCGATTATTATCGGCGGTCAAAATTTTATAATAACATATGCATTTTAGACTTAAGAGTTTGTATACTGACAAGTTAAAAATGTATTAGTATTAACTAGACAAATGATATATAATTTAAAGGTTAAATTGATAATGAAATAGATCAATTAAACACTTGAAAATTATATAAGGTAATTAATAGTAAATTTAAATGTTTGGTGATTATTCACAATGCATTAGAATTTAAAATTAATTATTATTTGTTAAGTAGGTTATAAGACTTAAGAGATTTTGGATTGATTCAGTGTAATCAATAAAAGATTTTATAAGTTATATGTAAATTGCGTTTATATTTTAGGTTAAAACATACAAAAGAGTTAATAAAGAAATTCTTAGATTGGTTCAGGGAAATCAATGAAGAATTTGAATTATTAATATATTTGTATTCACATTTTTCTCTAGGAATGGAAATGCTAGATCTATCAGATTCAGAAGATGATATTTTGGATGAGATAGATGAAGAGATTGATTATGATATTGAAGAAGGAGAGTTCAAACTTCCTGAAGACTGGACTACAGTATTTGAATCTGTGATAGATGAAGGTGTTGATCTGGATGCAAATGTAGATGAACATGTTGTGAATCCATCAACGACTGAATTTGTTTTTGTAAATGAACAAGGAGAATCAGTTATTGATTTAGAAGCTTTTGAGAATGCTTCTGAAGATTCGGATACTGAGGTTGAAGAAATAGGGGATAAATACAAACATATGGTTGGTAATCCTATGTTTATCCAAGAAATGCTAAAGAAGAAAAAGGAAAATAAGCCACGCATTTTGAAAGAAGTTGATATTACTGGAAAGCGTGTACTTAAAACTGGCATTATTGGATGGTATTATGACTCTGATCTGAAGCTCTTCGCGATCAAAAGGTTTGACGGGGTTCAATATTTTGAGAAGAAGCTTGCAGTGTTTAGTTCGTTGCCTCGATATGAGATTCGAGACTTGGCTAGATTAGATATGATAAATCCAAGTGATGATGACTAGGCTAAGTATGTTGAGCGTGTCATTTGGACTGAAGGATTATCTATGAAGTTCTCGAAGCTTAAGCCAAGGAAAGGAAAAACTATAAAGCTGAACGAACTCAGTCAGAGGACAGGAAGAAGAAGAAGGAAGAAGGTTTATCCAGCGGTCAAATGCATTAAGCAAATACCTATGAAGACTATGCCTCAGAATATTTTGGGAAAGTTGAAATATTGGGGGGTAGATGCTGGATCAGGAGAAGCCTTTATGATTAAAGCTGATGATGATTATCCTGATGGCGAAAAAGAGATTCTTTGTGTATATGATCACAGACACATGATGAACTTATCAAAGGAAGATCTGATTATGTTGTACAAGAACAAGATCATATCTACTATTGGTTGGGGTGATTTAGCACGAGATTATCACAGGATGGTTAAAACATGCATCAAGCTTAAAATTTTTGCAGGTAGTAAAATTTACTCTTGAAAATCAAAGACAGCGTGAAGATAAAGACGCTAGAGCTATTGTCAAGGGGGAGTCTGTTGAGACATAGATTGTGACAACAGATCTAGCTTGAAATAGGACTGGTGTAATTATTATTACGTTTGTACATTGGTTTAGATTTGTAAATAAATATTTGTTTTGTTAGTAATATTCGTTAAACATATTATTTTGTTAAAGTTAGACGAATTATTAAATACGAAATAAGTATATACGTTTTGTGCAAGGCGAGTCGAGTTCTCAAGTCGCAGCGAGTTGAGCTGCAAGATGAGAACTGAACTCGCGGAACACTAGTCTGGCAAGCCGAGTCCTATAGTGGGCTTGGGCTGCGAGTTGGACCGAACTCGCCGGCCCATGCGAGCCGAGCCGAGACAGAAACATAAAAACGATTTTCCTTAGAAAATCGTTAACTATTTTTTAACACTTTTGCATTCCTCGTTCCTGCGAACTCAGAAAACCAGAGAAAACAAAACCTACGGCTAGGCTTTGACGATTCATCGTTTAAAGTTAAGCTTTATTAAAACGCAATTCGAACATATTCGTTGTTAGTAAGATAACATCGTATTAAGGGATTCCGCACCTTAATACTACAGATAACGAAGTTATTGATCCTAAGAACTAGGGACTTACATCCTTGTTCTTCATTGTTTTGACCTAGAAATGAGATTCTAAAAGGGTTTGAGTTAGGGTTATGTATAAAAATGAAATTAGATTTAATTACATTTGATTGTTGTTAGTTAAGCTTAGAAAGAGTTGCTACTAACACCAATTCAAACTAAAACTTAAGAATTTGATTTGTGTTCATAGTAAAGATGGTGGGTTGTATTAAATTCTAGTAAATTAGTGACAATCCATCTTAATTACTAGCTAATGGAGTTCATATGATGTCTTTAATGATGTTTAAAGTGGAAATAAAAGTAACTAAACTACAAAATTGGTTATGGTCTTATTGATGAAAGTTTGGTTAGTGTCCTTCATGAAAATGAATCAAGTTATGTGGAAATTGAATGAGTTACATAACCTCTTTAAATTGTAATTAAAAGAATGGCTATAATGTTATTATGATGTTTTAATTATGATTAAAATTTGAAGTAGAAGATCAAGTAATTAAGTATTAAAAATTGCTTGTGATAATGGAAAAGTGATTATGTTTAGTTTGACTAAAAGTCAATCTTGGTCAACCCAAGGAGGTGATGGGTTGATGATGATGATTAGTTGACTTTGACGATTATTAAATACTAAATGTGTTGTTATATGTTGGTGTGTTGTATGATAGGTGATCAAAGAAGTGGCATTCATAATCGATTGTTAAACCACATAATTACCTAAAAGGCGAAGATGAGTAATAAGGGGGTTAAAAGGGTAATGCTTGTATGATTCCGGATTGCATACATACAAGAGGTTCACACAAACAAGGAAAGTTAATTGTTGTATTTCATATTTGTGGTTTATTGATGATTGTTACAAGTTGTGGTTATTGTTGAAAGAAATTATTGATATATGTGGAATGAGCATTGTGTAACATCCCAAATTTTAAAAGTAATTTTGTGAATAATGTAATAGTAATTGTTTTAAAGTATTATTACTTTAGGTGAAATAAAATAGTAATAATTGTAAGTCGGTTTTAAAGTTCCAGACAATGATTATCACGGGGAGTAAAATTAACATACATATATCTAATCCTACACATATGTACGTTTCATTTTTAAAACTCACGAAGTTCCAAAAATAGAGAGATCGCGATGGAGGAGTCCAGGAACCCAAAACCCTAAACTAAAATCAACTCTTAACATGAAATTGGAGCTAGATAACATGAATTCATCATCAGTTAATCATTCTAAGCTTGAGGTAATAACAATTCTTGTTTAATTTTTTTTTGAAACTTAGGGTTTCTTGGGGGTTCTGAATAATATGAATGATTAATGGTTTTTAGGTTGAAATTGAAGTGTATTATGATGAATTAGTAAAGTATAAGTGTGTTTATGATGATGAGTAACATGAATTTGATCTAAAAATGGATTAATTGAATTATAGGATTAATGATCAAAGTGAGTTTTGATCATATGGATATGTTTTGGTGTTAATACACCTTAATTAGTGATTACAAATGTTGTTGGAATATTATTAATGAAAATTGAAATATTGAATAAAGAGGTTAAGCAAATGGGATTGATTATGATCATGAGAGTGATTATGATTAAGTGGATAAAATGATCATGATGATCATTAGTGATGATTGAAATAGGATACAAGTGTTGTTTTAATGGTAATTGAAGTAATATACAAATGATTAAGTCATGTATGGTTATGGCTTAATTAATGAAACTATGAATTTAATGAATTAATGATGATTATGGTGATTTCTCATAACCTTGGATTACTTTATGATGAATCTTGAATTATGATAAGATGTAATCTTTAAAGTAGTTATGTAAATAATGAAATAGTGAAATAAAGGGAATTATGAAATAAGGGATTTTGTGTAGTATGATCAATCCAAAAAGGGGGATGGATTGATAATGTTGATGTATTGATTATGATGATTACTAGTTGTTAAATGTGTTATTGTATCTATATGTATATCTTAGGTGATCAAGAATGGTGACTTTGCGAATTATGTGGGAAATCATGCAATTACCTTAAAAGCAAAGGTGAGTGATACGATGATTAAATGAGTAATGATTGTATGCTCCGGATTGCTTACGAGCAAGAGGTTCATACAATCGTTTGGAATATTGTTTGTTTCTTATAGTGGTTTCTCATGATTGTTCTTACGTTGTATCATATCTAGAATCTTAAGTTGATATTTGTTGTTGACCATTGTTGTTAATTGTTGCTAGTTGTTGAGTTATTTGGAATTAAGATGGAATTATATGAATTATGTGAATTGAGTATTGTAGAGATTTGATTGTTACGAAATAAATGATTATTACAAAATAAGTGCTTGGCACTACCCGATATATATTAAGCTTGGTATTCATTCCGATGTGATTTGGTGCCATGCTTACTTGTATCTATTGGATCGCGAATCCGTACAAAATATGGAGAAATCTCTACAGTTTCTCAATAGTATCTATTAAAAGAGATAAGTGATTATTTGATAATTGTATCATGTTGGTGCTTGTGGTGAATTATTTATTTAATTGCTTGTATACTCACTAAGCTTTATGCTTACTCGTTTAAGTGGTTTTATGTTGTAGGTGCTTGGTTCGGTTGAACCAATTGGATGAAATGTGATTACAAGGAGGTAGCGTGGATTGAAGCTTGTAATGTTATTAGACAAGCTTCTCGTTCTTTTGAATTGTCGTTTTGAATTACCATTGTATAAATCGCCCAAATGATTATGATTTAGTGAAATGTGTCATAGATGTATTCATTTTGATTTTTGTAACAATTAAATGTGGAATTTAATGGGACGAATGCAAAACGAGTTTACTTAAAAAAAATAAAATAAGAAATCAGGGCGTTTCACATTGCAGAGATTTATTGTTGATCATGTTAGCTAACTTATGTTAGCATTGTGATATTGATGAATATGTGCGTTGCACATGATGTTGTTGAATACGTGCTTGATATTGCACGTGATATTGTTTTAGTATGCATACTGTTTAGATACGGTACTAAGTGATGTTGTTTTAGTATGCGTACTGTTGTGGTACGGTAGTAAGTGATTAGTTGGCCGCGGATCCGCATAGTGAAAGAATAATCTCTACAATCACTCAGTAGTTATTTGTCTAAGCGAATATGTGTTGTTGATATTTGCTATATGTTGATTGATTTGGTGAATTATTCATTTAATTGCTCGTATGCTGATAACATCAAATAATACTATATTTATATACTAATATTCCCTATATTTTATAAACTTTTATTGCATTTATATAGATTTAGATACTTAATTTGTTTATATTTGCAATATAGGTATTTAAAGAAGAAGAATTGAAGAAAGGAACGAAAAAGAAACTAAAATGAAGAAAATGAAGTAAAGACCTAAAGAAATGAAGAATCGGGCATGAATAAAAGACTATATTCGGATTTAATAAATAATGGGCTGAATGAGAAGATTAAACCCAATAGAATGGAGCTAGAGCTCAAAAATTAGAGAACCAGCCCGAGTTCAAGAATATTCTGGAAAAGCTGTTTAGCCGGCGGCTAAAGAACTTAGCCGGCGGTTAAATGAAGAAACTTAAGGCGTTAGAACTTGCAGACTTGGAGTCCAAGATAAACACCTTTAGCCGGCGGCTAAATGGTTTAGCCGGCGGTTAAAAGGTCGGTTATGAAAAGTATAAATAGAGGGCTTGGCCAAAACCATTTGATATGCGATTTTTGAAGACCTAATTCGTTCTTAGGGTTAAGGAGACAACTTAAGGTGCAAATTTGAGGCTAGGAAGCTAGGGTTTGAAGGTTTTCAACCCTAACGAAGAATAGTTTGGTTTCTTTGGTTTGATTCTTATCTTTTCTAAATACAATATGTCATTATATATGTTTAGATTTGATTTTAACTACTTTGAATATGAATTGTTATTCTAAATGTGTTTGTTTGAATGAATGATTATTAGATGAAGTTTTATTAGTATGTTTATGTTGAATTATTATTATGAATGATTATAAAGTTTATTCAAAAGAACCATATTGATTAGGTGTGTTTAATTGTTACTTAACTTGATTAATCATCTTTATTAAGCGCTTGTTTAGGTAATTAATTATCTGCAATTGAATTGTTTACTAGTTAATTGAGGCTTGGAACTGTAATAGTACTTGGTTAAGAGTAATAACAATTAATAACTAATAACTAAGATGAGGATTATTAATATGTAATCACCAGAATAAATCTTAATAGTTGGTGAATATTTAATTGAGTAAATTTTTGTAGGCAACACGTAGGGTAATCCTTGTGTATTCCAAAGGAATTTTGTGTCTTTCTTAATATTTATACGGTTAGTTTATCATAATAGGAGACTAGCTAACTTTAGTTAGAGTAACCATAATAATAAATCAACACTTCAATAAACATATCTAATAAACTTAAATCGAAGAATTACTAGTTTAAATAAATATATGCTTCTTTACCTAGATTGACCTTAGTTACTTCTTAGTTCCTTGAATTGTTTTAGAGTTTTAATCGTATCAATTAAATTGTTTGATCGGAACTAAAACGTCCCCCTTATCTGTAATATTAATTGTGAATAATTGTAAATATTAATATAGTGTTAAATTAAAATACCGTTCCATGTGTTTGATACTCGGACTTACTTTAAAGCTATACTATACAAACGGGTTATTCTTGCCTGTATTGTGTTATAGTTAATTTTAGTATTTCCAATTATTTAAAACTTGTTATTATTTTATACCACGACTTAACACATACCATATGCTCACTAAGCGTTTTGCTTACCCCTTCAGTTGTTTTATGTTGTAGGTGCAATGGTTCGATTGAACCAAATGAATATAACGAGTAGATTGTGGTTGCGAGAAGGTAGCATGGATTGGAGCTTGCTTTTATGGTTAGACAAGCTTCCTCCTTCTTTTGAATTGTCATGTTTAATTGCCATTGTGTAAATCGCCCAAAACTATACTTTAGTGACACGTGTTGATTAAAATGTAAAGTATTTAGTGGTTGATGGGGTATATCTTTGACTTGGTAAAGTCAAGGTGGATAGTGGTCAATTCAAAGTTGAATATTGTAGTGTCAAAATGGGTAATGATCATAGTTGTAAAGTTGCAAGTCTAGCTAGATGTGAAAGTGTGTTGTCTTGGTCATAGTTTTGGTGGGAATGTAATTAAAACGCCAAATGTTGAACTTTGATTAATTCTGGTAATTGGCACCCATGAGTATTTATGATTTTGGACATGGAATAGTAAATATTTTGATGATTTGGAAGTCCAGTGGAAAATATGTTGTTGATTTCTAAACGGGTCAAAAGATATCCAAATGGATCGTTTTGTTAAAACTAGTAGGAATGATGGTTTGGACGACGTTGGCACGTGTCGTTGAGTTGAAATGTGCAAGTGAACTTGCTATAGAGTGGCTGAATCAAAATGGTTGCAACTTTGGTTCTAAAAAGTGTCAAAGTGGCCATTTTCAGATTTATGGCAAATTTTGTCGTTAGTGTAAATTTTTAACAAGTGCCAATTGGGAAACCTTTATTTTGTTGTAAGAAAGGTGTCTGCAAAATTTGGTGGTCTAAATGTTAACGAGTCAAAAGTTATGCGCGTCCGAAGTTCAGGTTTAAAACTGAGTTGTGCAAGTCTGTGTAGGTCAGGATCGCGGCGCGATCTGTAGTGGTCGCCACGTGATTACCCAAGATCGCGGCGCAATCAAGGGTGGTCGCGGCGCGATCTCTTAGAGTAAAATTTTGAGTCCTTTACAGAAATGATTTAGAGTTGCGAACTAATTAGATGGCAACGCGAAAAGTGTGAGAGGCAAGGTCGCGACGCAATTGACCAAGATCGCGACTGATAACATTAAATAATGTTATATTTATGTAATAATATTTACTATTTTTATTTATATTTATATTGTATTTATTTAATAATATATACTGATTTGGTTAATATTTGCAATTAGGTATATAAATGAGCTGGGACAAGAAAATATACAAGAAATAAATAAAGTCACGCGAATAATTGAGTTTGATAATTTAACTGGGTTGCGCGAAAATAGTTGGATTGAAGATTTATTAGAGTTTACGAGTTGGATCAAAGAAGAATTGGGCCAAGTTTATTAGTCATAGTTTAATTAATATTGTTAAATAATTTAATATTTATTTAATAAATATTAATGGATTCATGCCAAATAATAAATAAGGATGAAGTCGGTGGAATTAACAATGTAATGGATGTGTCCAAGTTAAAGCAAAATGAGCCCCTGTCAAATTAGGTGGGCTGTAAATCAGTAAATCGAGTGAACCAACTCCCAAGTCGCAGGAAACAAAATAAGGCCGGACACATACAGAAGGTTCTAGAAGTAAATTGGAGCCAGCATAAAAATAGGTCGGTGGAGCAATCATGGTGGGTACGCCAAAACTATTTCAACCGGCGGTTCATTTAACCAACCGGCGGTTGGGACCAAGACCCAGCAGCTATAAAAGGAGACCTATCCCATACGAATTTGGCACCACTTTTTCATAGGATTAAACCCCAAAGTCGAAAATAAAATTTGAAATTTCAAATTTTAACCTTAAATTCGAATTATAGGGTTTTTCTTAAGGGTTAGGAGCGTGCTTTTGGAGCAAGAGAAGTTAGGGTTACGCGGAGTCATTATAAGGGCACAATAATTATTTGGTTTGCATTCTTTTATTATTTTAATAATAATGTTTACTTCATTTTCAATTATTATTATTATTTGTGTTTATTTTATAATGATTATGAGTGGCTAAATTTCTTTGCACTTACTTGAATGAAATAGTTAATGATTATGGGTGTTATCTTATGATGTATATGCAATTTAATTAATTTTTAATTGAAACTTTTTATGTGTTTAAGTTTTATTATATTATTGAAGCTTGTTAATGATTTAATTAGTGGCTATAACGAACGTTTGTCACAAAGTTATTTCGTTAGTTGATTATATGTCTATGTATGATTAATCCAATGATAGTGAACACAGATTTGGTATAAGTTAAATAATTAAACTTAAATGTATAAGGTAATGATATTGGCGAACGTCTTTCATTAAGTTAAATTATTAATTAGTTAATCAAGATTTATGTGAAGGTCATGGCGAAAGTTAAACCTGATCTAAATTAAGATGAGCATTGATTGCTAGATAACCTGGTTTTAATTAAACACCCTGAAGGCATTAATGAATTAGTTCAAGTAAGAGTCGTTTTTAATATCTGATAAAGTTTAATAAATTAAATTTAACTCTTTTTGAGTTTACTTGCCTTTTAGTTTAATTTTAGTTTGTTAAGAAAAGTAACAATTCGGTTACACAAACCCAAGTCTTTTTCTGTATTTAAATTAATTATATTTTTAGTATTAAATTTACATTCCCTATGGAACGAACCTAGACTTACTGTAGCTATATTATAAGCGATAGGGTATACTTACCTCAGTTGTGTAATAGTTAAGTGTTAGTATTTCTTTGTTTATTTTTATAACTAGATTTTACACATCAGCGATGCGATCTAGGATAATCGCGACTCGATTGTTTCTCTGGTCCGAACTTGTTTTCTTTTCTTATTTAATATCATTAGTTACCCGTTATGTCTATAAGTATTAGAATTCCACATTTAAATACATATGAGTTTATATGATAAGTGTTTTAAAACATTTTTTGGCGCGTTTCATAATGCTGAGTGAAAATGCAATCAGGAAACAATATGTTAGGTAAGAATTTCAATCTATGAAACAATGTAGTCACCACAAGTATTGTACATTAGTTTGCGTAGTCTGATAAAAAAAATGCATTAGAAAAAAAGTACATGTTATCTAAACATGAATAAAGACATTATAATTTACAGATTAAATGTCGAGTGATTTCTTATTTCTTGTTTCCTATCTTTGGATTGTGGATATATTTTTAGAAAATATGTTGAATGCTTTAACTACAACCTGGAAAGGAAATTTAAATAATGGTCTTCTACAAGTAATGTTTGCCTATATTTCTTACATCGATTCTCTTTTAATTGTACATAGTTGATCAGACTATATTAGATTAAATTCAAATGATGCAATTGTTGAACCAGTCATACCAAATGAGGAGTACTAACCTAACGGTTATAGTCTAGGTCACTAATGCAATCCTAGTTCACTATAACCTTAGGCTCTGATACCAATCTGTCGCACCCCCAAAACACGTGGCAGCGGAAGTAAGGGTGTCGGGGCGCGACTAATCAAATATCATCGCACAAGATTACAACAAACGACCTCTAAATGAGATGTTTTAAAAATAATTACCTTTACATAACCAAATGTGTATAAAATACTTGGAGTTCGCATCAATAGTCTAGAGATTTCTACTACATAGCTGATAAATACAAAATATCAAAATGCAATCTAATCTCTTATTTGTTTGTGAAAATATGCGACTCGAGCTATGCTGCTGGAAGCATCCTACTACGGCTGGTTACCTGAGAAATACATACTAAAAGGTCAACATAAAGTTGGTGAGTTCATAGGTTTGTAATAGTTATGAAGTATCAGTAAGAATCACAATATTTTGTTTGTATCGTTCAACAACGATAAGTAAAAGTGTTGCACGCATGCAATAAGTGTATACCATTTGCCACGAGTCTCATAGATCGACGCTTAACCAAGTTGTTGCCTCAGGCATGTGTATAATCTGGTACACCCGTAATTTACAAATAATACTGCGTCCTTGGATCGGCTAGAGCGACTAGCCCGGACGGGGATGTCAATCCCCGATAGATCTATCCAATAATATTCACGCTCATAACATTAACGAACTATGATATGTTGAGGACTTTAGTGGATTAGTTTCGGATCTCATGCAATCCGTATAAAAAGTTGTTTCCAGTTACTTGTGATCATAAAAACAGTTGTCTAAAATAGTTGTATGTATTCTCACCCCGGTTATAAAACAGTAAAAAGGGGCTATGAAACTCACCTGAGTTAGCAAGCAAGCAAATAAGCAAGTAATAGAAAGTAGCGGGTGTTCTTGTCCCGAATGCAACCTTCTATGTGTTTAAGTGGGGTGTTAATGTCCACTTATATATCATGTGAGTAAGTGGAGGGTTAGTGTCCACTTAAGCTAGTTGTGTAGGCGGAGGGTTAATGTCCACCTGCGCTAGTTGTTCACTCAACTAGTATGTCCAAATAAGTTTGTTTGTAAAAATGTGTACGACCCATTGGTAAAAGTTTGTAATAACAATTCTCAAAAGACATTATTATTATGTTTGTTTCATTGTATACTTCGTAATAGTATAAGTCACATGTGTCTAAGTTGTTCTCATTTGTAGTTATCGGTTGTTACGCAAGTTAGATACTTAATGAAAAGAAGGTTCCAAACCTTATGTTTTTAGCGTCACTGGTGGCGACACTAGGGTTGGCGACACTGATGTTGCGACATTGAGGATTAGTGTCGCAGGTGAGTGTCGCAGGGTAGCGACACCGAGCTTAGTGTCGCTGGTTTTGTCAATTATAACTAAGTATCGACATTACATAGCGACATTCGAGTTAGTGTCGCAAAAGTTGCGACACTGAGGGTTAGTGTCGCAGGTTCTGCGACACTGATGCCTGATCAGATTTTCAAGTTTTGGTCCACGTGTTTCTAAGTGTCAGTTTTTCATTCGGGTGTGTTTTCGGGTCACGTTTTTGGTCCAAGTTACTTAATAAGTCACCCAAACCCATTTAGTTACAACTTTACCCAAAAATAGTTTGGTCAACGTTTTTATAAAGCGAGCCCCGTTTTTGTTGACTTGGTCAAACCTACTCGATTTGACCCGAAACTTTTATCAAAACCTTAAATATGTTTAAAAGTCATAAAAATCAGTTTTACTACTTATACCAAGTTCGAAAGGTGTCGGTTTCTACCTTACCACCAAATCAGTCCACTTTTCATATTTCCAGAAATTACATGTTTTTGTTGGCTCGATTTCAAAAATCATAACTCTGTAATAAAATCCGAGAAAAATCACAGATGATCCCCAAGGTCTTAAATACTTCCTTATAGTTTTATGGAATTTTTAATAAAGTCTAAGTATTTTTAAAAATTACGTTTGTCCTCTGAGGTCCAAAAGTTGACTAATCTAGAAACATGCAACAAGTTCTAGATTCTAAGCAAAATCTACACATTTTCAGAAAACGTCATTCAAATAACATTTGTACCTAACACAATTTGTGAGATTTTGGCGGAGGTTTCAAGTCATTTAGTGATGTTTAGCTCCAGTTATGACCAAAACCCTAAGAGATAAATTTCTGACTTTTCTAGGCAGATTACACCCATGTTCTTACAAAAATCATTTCAAGTACTAACTGGACTCTAAACATTATGGGGCTTTTTGGAAATAAAAGCTAACATCTTGAACTTGATTTTTAACTCTTAAAACGTTCATTTTTGTTGAGTTATGGTTGAGAAATGACTTGGTGAAATTTGTATTATTTTCTGGACAAAATATAAAAGTTGCATTTTTGAGATTTCCAAGCTATGAAAAGTGATTTTTAAGCCAATTTGGACATGTTACTTTGAGTGAACCTAAATACATGTTAATTAAGTAATAAAGAGCAAGAAAATATCCTCATAATGGTGTTTATGATGATGAGAAGGCAGAAAAGTGGTGAGAAGAGCTATTGATCTTGTTTTTCTTGAAGAACCTTGTAAGAGCTTTAGGGTGGTGATGGTGGTTCTATGGTGGATTTGGGTGGTTGAAAGGTGGTTGTGGGTGGTTTAAGGACTGATTATTTTCAGTCAAAGAGAGAGGAGTTGGAGTGTAGAGAGAATAGAAAATGAAGGAGTATTTGTGAAGTGGTGAAATGATCATTATTGCATGTATGTTGAGTGAAAGAGTATTCAAAGGCAATGATGAAATTTGGCACGCAATATTAGAGGGGAAGGGAGGGGGTGGCCGGCCCCTTGTGGGCCCCCATGGGGAGGAGAGTTTTCAAATTTTATTTCCAGCCTGTGTTGCGTTCAGTGTTCGTTTATTTGTTATTTCGTTAAATCGCCTAACGTTCACTAATGTCGTTTTAATTAACGATATATTTGAGATATTTTTCCATTAAAGTATTATTAAAATACTTTATTTTGATTTTTCGAAATATTTATTGACTTTCATTTAGTTGCCGAATTCGATTCGCACATTTTCATTGCGTTTGTTTCGTTTTTTACAATACGTTTAAGTTTTTCGCATCTTATCATATCAAAATAATAATATAGGGTAAATTACTACTATTTAATTTATAAAATAGATTCACGTTATTTATAAAAGTGTTTTCACCAACGTCGTATAAATAGTCAGACTCCGTCCGGTTGTTTCGCGTAATTTCAACAAATCACGTAAGTGTATATACAGTACAAGTAATTACAAGTACTTAGCCTGAATATGAACTAAATACAAGTAATTAAAGTTATAGCTTAGGTTTAACAGTTAACCTAAAGTGTCGGGTGTCACATTATTTCCTTGTTAGAAGAATTTTTTTCCGAAATTAGGTTGCTGTCGTGGTCTGTGGGGCATCTAAGAATAGATGTGGGTGTTTCAGTCGCATTTGGTCTTCCAGTTCCCAAATGAATTCAGGACTGCGCTTGGAATTCCACCGGACTTTAACGATGGGAATATGACTCTGTTTCAAACGTTTGACCTCTCGGTCCATGATTTCAATAGGTTCCTCGACGAAGTGGAGTTTATCATCAATGTGGATTTCGTCGAGCGGAATAACAAGTGTCTCATCAGACAAACATTTTTTCAGGTTTGAAATGTGAAAAGTGTTGTGCACACTACTGAGTTGTGGTGGTAGCTGCAGTCGATATGCCACCGGACCGATTCTTTCAAGAATTTTGAATGGTCCAATGTACCTAGGGTTTAGTTTACCGCATTTACCAAAACGAATGACACCCTTCAATGGTGACACTTTCAAGAGTACTTTGTCCCCGACTTGAAACTCGAGGGGTTTGCGTCTCACGTCAGCATGGCTTTTCTGACGATCATGTGCGGCTTTCAGCCGGTTTTGTATGCCAATGATTTTCTCGGTTGTTTCGTGAATGATTTCAGGACCAGTAAGTTGGCTATCACCCACTTCGGTCCAACAAATGGGTGATCGGCACTTTCGCCCATAAAGTGCCTCGAATGGTGCAACATTAATGCTGGTGTGATAACTGTTGTTGTACGAGAACTCACACAGAGGTAAGTGGTTTTCCCAGTGTTTCCAAAGTCAACTACGCAAGTTCGTAGCATGTCTTCCAAGGTTTGGATGGTCCGTTCACTTTGGCCATCGGTTTGTGGGTGGTAAGCAGTACTCATATCCAGACGAGTACCGAGGTCTTTTTGAAGGGTTTGCCAGAATCGAGTGGTGAAGCGGCTATCTCTATCAGAGATGATTGAGTAGGGTACGTCATGTCTTGCCACAAACTCTTTAATGTAGATGCGAGCCAAACGCTCCATCTTGTCGGTTTCTTTGATAGCTAGGAAATGAGCAGAATTGGTGAGACGGTTAATAATTACCCAAATGGCATCACAACCACTCGGTGTTTTTGGTAGTTTCGTGATGAAGTCCATGGTAATTTGCTCCCATTTCCATTGAGGTATTTCAGGTTGTTGTAACAATCCGGAGGGTTTTTGGTATTCGGCCTTAACCTTGGAACATGTTAAACATTTGCTAACATAAGTGGCTATGTCACCTTTCATGTTGGGCCACCAATACAGTTCTTTGATGCCGTAATACATCTTGTCGGCTCTAGGATGTATAGAGTATCGAGATTTGTGAGCTTCATCCATCACCAAATCTCGTAGGTCTCCAAAACATGGTAACCAGATTCGGTTAGAGAAGTATCGGGTTCCATCGGGTTTGATTTCGAATTGTTTATCAATGCCTCGCAAGGCCTCGTTTTTCACGTTTTCGTTTTTGAGTGCTTCGAGTTGAGCGGTGAGGATTTGAGTGGTGACATTGTTATGAATGGTTAAACCAAGTGCTCGAACTCGAAGGGTTTTCACTCGTTCCTTTCGTCTTAGGGCATCGGCAACAACGTTAGCCTTGCCCGGGTGTTAACAGATTTCGCAGTCGTAGTCACTAAGTAACTCGACCCATTGGCGTTGTCTCATGTTCAAGTCCTTCTGATCGAATATGTGTTGAAGGCATTTGTGATAAGTGAAGACAGTACATTTTGTACCGTATAGGTAGTGTCTCCAGATTTTGAGTGCGAATACAACGGATCCTAACTCTAAGTCGTGATTTGTATAGTTCTTTTCGTGGATTTTCAGTTGACGTGAGGCATAGGTGATGACTTTATCTCGTTGCATCAACACGCAACCAAGTCCATGGTGTGAGGCGTCGCAGTAAACTACGAAATCATCATTGCCTTCGGGTAAGGACAAGATCGGTGCACGGCAGAGTTTCTGTTTCAACAGTTGGAAAGCTGACTCTTGTTTGTCGGTCCAATCGAATTTCTTATCTTTCTGAGTCAGTGTGGTTAAAGGTAGGGCTATTTTGGAGAAATTCTCAATGAATCGCCGATAAGATCCAGCGAGACCTAAGAATTATCGTACCTCGGTTTGAGTAGTAGGTGCTTTCCAGCACTTGATGGCCTCGATCTTGGCTGGATCAACATGTATCCCTTGACTGTCAACGACATGCCCTAGGAATTGTACTGTTCGCATCCAAAATTCACACTTAAAAAACTTGGCGTATAACTCTTCATGTTTGAGTAACTCTAAAATGGTTTTCAGATGTTGGCCATGTTCGGTTTCGTTGCGGGAGTAGATTAAGATGTCGTCGATGAACACAATAACAAACTTGTCTAGATATGGCTTGCACACCTGATTCATAAGCTCCATGAATAATGCCGGTGCGTTAGTTAAGCCGAATTACATCACTTGGAATTCGTAATGCCCGTAGCGAGTTCTGAAGGCTGTTTTAGGAATGTCGACGTCGCGAACTAGTAGTTGGTGATAACCGGACCGTAGGTCGATCTTTGAGTATAAGCTTAAACCTTGAACTTGGTCGAACAGTTCATCGATTCTTGGGAGTGGATATCGATTCTTAACGGTTAGTTTGTTCAGTTCTCGGTAATCGATACACATTCGAAAAGATCCGTCTTTCTTTTTCACGAAGAGGTATGGAGATCCCCAAGGTGAAGAACTCGGTCGAATGAATCCCTTGTCCAGGAGTTCCTGTAATTGGGTGGACAGCTCTTGCAACTCGAAAGGGGCTAATCTGTATGGAGCTTGTGCCACGGGTGCTGCACCGGGCACAAGATCGATTTGGAATTCGACTTGTCTAGGCGGGGGAAGGCCAGGTAAGTCTTCAGGAAAGACTTCAGGAAAGTTTCATACAATAGTCACATTCTCAAGTTGCTTCTCCTCCGACTTCTTCTCAGTCACGTGTGCGAGGATTGCATGGTACCCTTTTCTCAGGTACTTTCGGGTTTTCATACAGGAGATGATGTTTAGGCTCGGTCTACCAGTCTCCCCTTGTATGATCAAAGTTCCACTGGTAACGAGGGGAATATGAAAGACTTTATCGAAACAGACGATTTCGGCACGATGTTTGGACAACCAGTCCATGCCTACAATTATATCAAAGCTTCCGATCTTGACGGGTATGAGGTCTATAGGGAAAAGTTCATTTGCGAGGTTTAAAATGCAATTTAGTATCACACTATCGGCCTCAATCAGTTTGCCATTTGCTAATTCTACAGTGTACTTAGCATCTAATGCAGTGGGAGTGATGTTGAGTAGCGGATAAAACTCATCATACATGAAACTTTTATCGGCACCGGTATCGAATAAGACTGAAACGGTTAGATCATTGAGGAGAAACATACCCGTAACAATGTCGGGATCTTGACGGGCTTTTCCTGCGTTAAGTACAAAGGCTTTGCCACGAGCATTGTTGTTATTGTTCCTGTTGTTGCTGCCGTTGTTGTTATTTTTCAGTTTTGGGCAGTCGTTTAGGTAATTGATGCGTCACTAGCGGTCGGTAAGGAATTTACCTTGTCGTTGCACCGGCTACTAGCGACTGCGATCAGTGGGAGTATTGAATTTGTAAATGCGGGGCCTAGGTTTTCCCTAACGATGCTAATCCTAAGGGCGAGCAAGTGGTAGGTATGATCTAGAGTCGTTCTTCAAACCGACTGAATTGAAACTAAGGCGTGGCAGATGAGGGCTTTCAAACTAGTAAAGGGATATAAAATAGTGGGGGAGTTTTGGTTTTATATTAACTAACTTAGGCAAGTAAATAAATAAAAGCGAAATTAAAATAAAAGATAAAGCAGATAAGATAAAGATAGTGTTTGCTGAGACTTCGTTAATCAATTTATGGGATGATGTTTGGAGAAACTGTTTAAAAGAGGTTTGTTAATTGTTACTCTTGGATACTTGTGATGTAAACACTAGATTCCCTACTAATTAAAAATGCCATTAACATGTCACACCAGGAACTAGGTTATGGTAACATCACAAAGTATTTAGAATAATAAGAAAGATCTTTATTTAAGTTTAATTTTACTTTCTTACGAACGGAGACAAAATCTAAAGGTACTAGACAAAACTGAATCATATAACGATTCCTCGTCATCCTAACATATTCATGTATTTAAAAAGGTCATTTATGACCTTAAACTAGCCCTTGCTTAAGACTACCCAATAAATCACCTAATTATCCACAGCGTTCCTCACTTAAAGTGGTTCCGCCGCTTCAAACCATGGCCATGTCTTGTCCTACGGTAATCCCCCATTTAGCCTTGCGGTTCCATGGTTTAATACCTTTGACAAATTATATTGACACAGATGACTAACTACCTTTTAGTTGGACGTCATTAAAAAGGTGTTGTAATCACGTTTACTGGTGGAAAGGCGATAGATTAATTTAAAGTTTAAAAGTCTGTTTAGAAAGATTAATTAAACTAGGTTTGTCATTTTATATATTAGTCCGTAGTATAATTACCTTCGGTCGTTTCGCAGCTTCCACGTATTTGTACTACACCTAAAGTGTTTCCAACGCTATACTGCGTAACAGTCGAATAGGGGCCGTCATATTACTTCGTAATATTATACCGTTTTGTAGTATGACTACCTTTGGTCGTTCCTCGACTTCCATACATTTGTACTCCACCTTGAAGTGTTTCTAGTACTATATCGAGTAACAGTCGAATAGGGGCCGTCATGTTACTTTAATATTTAATTATAAATTATCCCATAATTAACCAACTACATCGCAAGCAAACACAACAAGTATACTACTCTCTAATCATGGCAATAACTAAATCTAGCATAATCAATATAAACGTAATTAATTAAGATAGATAAGGATAGAAAGAACCAACATTAAATGTGAGAGAGAATAGACTTGAATTAATTGACATAATTCCGAGCATACTCCGAAGATTACAAAGCGTTCCGTACTTTCCTTCTGTTCTAAACAAGCTCCTAAACTAGCCTAAAACTAATTTAGAGTTAGAAAATAGAGAGAGAAAGTAGAACTAATAACTAAGTAGAAGTATTGTTCTAAGAATTGTGTGTTTGCTAAGAAAGGTGTGTGTTTCAAATGAGCCTTGATGCTCTATTTATAGTTGAAATCCCGTGCATGTTAGCCATCTTAGGCTCAAGTTAGCATGCATATGGGGGGTGGTGTTTTCCCAGAAAGTGGAAGCACATGCACCCTAAATGCGCGGAAAATGGTAGCACGTGTACCCTAAAGTTGCGGAAAGTGGTAGCACATGTACCAAGCAAGTACGAGCAAGGACGGAAAAAGGAGGAGGGGACGGGTGGCAACCAGCCGGCGGCTGCCTGGCGGTCGGCCGTCCCGGTTGCTGCCCGTTCACTCGTTTCTTGTTTCGTGCGTATCTTTTTTGTTATGCGTCCGTTTGTAACACCCATTCCTCGGGTCTGGTAGTATTTTAATATTTTCTGACGGTGAACTATTATTTAACGTGTCAGAAAATAGGTACGTTGTGTTATTTGAAATTAAATGGGTAAAAGAGTTGAATAATTTATTGTAACTAATAAATTATTGATTGTTTTAAATTAATTCAGTTGACGGTAAAATAAAATAATGTTTCCCCGCAAATGGTTTTTAAGTTCCTGACAATGATAAGTACGGGGGACAAAACTAGTACACATATTAACTAATATATGTGTAAATACGTATGAAACTTCACTAAAATTCCAGTATCTACGATTGAGAGCTAGAGAAAGGTGAAAACCCTAAATTTAAACCCTAATCATCAATTATTGTTGAGAAATCAAATTGTTCTTCTTGTGTTTTTCTCCTGGCCGTACGTATCAAACCACAGGGATGATTCAAAATTTGTGAAACAAGTTGTGAGTACAAATTGAAGCTTTAGAACTACGAATTAAGCTGCAATAACGTGAATTAATCATCTCTTCATCATCCTAATCATGTTGTAAGTCTTGATTTTGTGATTTTCATATAAACCTAGAAATGGGTTTTTGTGTATTTGATTGAATTAGGATGATTGATATGAAATTGAAGCTTGTAACGATCATATAGTTGCTAGTTGATGATTATATGATGATTATGATCTAAACCTAGCTTAGAAATGAGGAAATTGATATATGATCCGTAAGGGTTTAATTGATTAGTTATGAATTATGATTTATAATCTTAATCTAACGAAATGTAGTTGATAATTGTTGTCAATAATCATATTAGGTGTTAATTCACCTTGATTGATAATAAGATATGTTGCTATAGTGTTATTATTGAAAAGTGAGTTAGTAAACCAAGTTGTTATTCATTGAAACTAAGACGATCATGAGGATGATCATGGGTTAGTAATGAATTAATGGATGTGATGAATTGAGATAAATTAATATGGGGAGGTGATCCTAATGATCATAGAGTGATAAATGATTATGAAATTATAATGTGAAAGTAGCTATTCATAATCATAGATTGAATTATGTTAAATGATAACAAGGAAGTAATAACTTGGTTGATTGATGTGTAGTTAAAAAGTGGTTATCATGATATCTAATTATGATTAGATGATAATTCAAGAAGTATGAAGTTGATATTGATCTTTGGTATGATTGTGGTACTTCATATGAATTGAGTAGTTTGGAATTGTTGATGTAATTACAATTGTATGATGTTATATCAATATTGAGACAATTATCAAGTGACTAACTTGTGTTATTCCGTTGTATTCTCAGATGTGAAGAAGACTCAGTGATATTAGACTACTGAGTGGATGACTGAGGTATTCGGTGAGTGGATCTGTAACCTCAGTGTGATTTGGTTGTAATGATTTGGTTACAACAAGTAATTGTAGTATTACTTTGATAGAATGTTTTCGTTTAAGATAACTTGCCATGATAGTTTGGTTGTTTGCTTACTTAGTTGTTTGAGCTAGTATGTAAGATTCTGAGGTCAATTTGAATGAATGGTTGGACTTGTTTGTTATTATAGACGACAGGAAATCTTGAAACTTGAAATGTTGGTTCAGAGATTTAGGTCGTGTGTGATTAACAACAAGTTATCGGTAATTTCCGTATAGGCCAATACAGATGATGAATAAGTGTTACTTGAGTACCACTGTAACACCCCCAAATTTAATGATTTGCGGAAGCTTGATTTGGGTGTTACTAATCAATAACAAAGCACAAAGATAAATAGCAAACGACTCTATATGCGTCGTTTTAACAAAATATATTGATAACTGAAATGTTTACAACATTTAAAGCTTTACATAGCTCGAGTTAAATAAAATGAGATTTCAGTACATAAGTACTTGTACAAAATATACTAATGCAAGAAAATCTCAATCGTCTGTATGCTGACTCGAGCTAAATCCTGAAGCAGAAACATCCTACTGCTGGGTACCTACGATATATGCTAAAAGGTCAGCTATAAAGCCGGTGAGCTCACAGGTTTGAAATAAAGTAATATCGTATGAACCGCAAGATTTAAATAATGAATTGCATCCAGCAATTAAATAATGAATTGCATCCAGCAATTAAATAATGAATTGCATCCAGCAATTAAATGATAATCATCGTGTATACAGCCATGAGCACATAGTTGAGCTTAACTCGAGGGCCGGGTCCCCTATAGAGAATTCCGGGCGAGGTGCCTCCACGAATGCCTAATCAACATTCGTCTTCCCAAATATTAGTACGTCCGTTTACCCGGTTAGTGCTTGCTAACCCGGACGAGGTGGGTCAATCCTATATGGTACCATATACTAATATTCACGCTACAACGTATTAACAACTATGCTGACGGAGGACTTTAAAATGATTAGTTTCGAAAAACTCATGTAGTATATGAAAAGTTGGTACTTGCGTTCACATGTTAAAATTGAGCAATATATCACACCCCTGAGTAAAACAGTAAAAGAGGGGCTATGAGACTCACCTGAGTCTGAATGCGTTTACACAAACGTAAGTTGATTAGCCGAATATGAAGTCCAAAGACTTGTAACCTGAGGGTGTCCACGACACGCGATGGTTATAATCATGATTGGGTATCTCAAAAGATCACCCTTGTAGTTGTTACACAACTATATATATGTCCAAATTACTACGATTTGGTTGATTTGTTAAGTGTTTGAAAACATGTACGGCCCGTTGGTGACGGATTTGTAATAATAATCTCAACTATTATTATTGTGATTTCGTGGCGTTTTACTTTGAAAAATGTGTTTCGATTGTGTTTTAGAAGCCGTTACGGAATCTAAGTACGGGGGTCCGGGGGCAGCGCCCCTGGTAGCGGGGTCCAAGGGGCGGCAGCCCCTGGCGGGGTCCAAGGGGCAGAGCCCCTGGCTGGGGTCGAGCTGCCAGGTCAGCTTGGAAAATTTTTATTTCTACTATATTGCTTTGACGAAAAACGCATCTGGATCCGAATTTGGGTAAAATCAGGTGTTAAAATTTTAGGTCTCGACACTTAGTAAAAATCTGAGTTTTCTGTGTTTTGCGACACAATATGCGACACAAAAGTTTGTCATGCGACACAAGGGTTGTGTCGCATAGGAATGCGACACAATGTCTATACGACACAAGGGTTGTGTCGCATAGATACGAGATGCTGATTCAACATCGACATAGTGATTGTGTCGTATGGTGTATGCGACATAGTGGTTGTGTCGCAAGACTTGCGACACTAATTATCTGGTACGACACAAGGTACGACACAGGAGGTTTTATACGACACAAGTGGCAAAATACGACACAACATGCGACACAAGGCTTGTGTCGCATGGATGAACATCAGCCCAGAAAGTCCGGCTGTCAAGGTTTTTCCGGCCAAAAATCCGTTTTAAACTCGTTTTCAAGTTATAAAATCGTGTTCTATACATTGTAATGGACATATACAAGTGATAATAACAACCACAAATGAAAAATACTAAGAATCGAGAGATTTCGGGATTTTGTCGGAAACTTACAAATTGCCGAAATGAAAATCCGGAAAGATAGGATGATAGATCGAGATGTCTTGGTCGTTTTGTTCCAAAGAGCCGAGATGATCCAAGCGAGTTTAGTATGTTTATTTTGCGATTTTAACGAGTTTGGTGGTTTTTCTTTTTAGAGAGAAAAGAAAAGAGAGAGAGTGAAGGAATGGATGAAATGAAGAAAGAAAAGTGGGAGGTGGGGTTTATCCCCACTTTTCCAGTTTTCGCCCCGCGTTCCGTGTGGTGTTCGTTTGCTCCGTCGTTTAACGCTAAACAATTATTTACATTTTAATTATAAGTTTTAAAATACGATTTATTACGCGATATATTGTTTAAATATTTTACAATTCGATTTATATTTGAGTTATAAAATGTAAATTTGTTTATTTAGTTGGTGCGTTTTAAACATTTTAAATTGTGTACGTTCTGTTTGTACGATACGATTGAATACGAAATATTATCATAATAATATTTTTGACATAAAGTGTTATTTAATAAAATTGGTCACCAACGTCCGTATTAAATTGAATCGAAATAAATTCGATTTAAGTTGCGTACGATTTAATCAAATCGCATTTTCGTATATATTCAACAATATATATAATTCGATACATTAATTAGCCTAACACAGAACTAATTACATGTATTAACATCTGATTAGGCACTAATTACTAGTCCTAATTTGGCGGGTGTTACAACCACCGCGGCATAAGGGTATCTCAAGAACCACCGATCCTTATCATGATTAGTTGTTTATTGTTATTTGATGTAAACAGATTGTTGTGCTAAGTTAGATTGTTGATTATAGTTTCATTCACTTAGCCTTGTGCTAATCCCCCACATTACTTCCTGCAGGTTTAATAAATTTATGGGACATATTGGGAGGGAAAGGAAGTTACTGGATACAATAGAATGTTTGACAGGCTTTTACTCTGATGTTAGTTTGATAACTAAATATATATTTTGAATTAAATAACACCTAGTTGTTGAAATGTAATGTATTTAGTTTGAAAAAAAGTTTATCTACATTATAGGGTAATGTAAAGCATGTATACATATTTGAAATCTACGCTTCCGCATCACAATTACTATTATAATTGTTTATAGAAATGAGGAGTGTTATAAGTTGGTATCAGAGCAATAGGTTGGGCGAATTGGACATGATAGGATGTTCAATCCTAAACTTTGATTGTGTTGTGTCAAACATTCCAGGATGTGGGATTAGTAGTTGTATGAGAAATTGGTTATTGAATATGTACTAACCTATAACAAGTTGCAAGATTGTTGTTTTGGTTGCAGAGATGGGGGATTATGAGGAACCCAAGGGTATTCTCAATGATTCCTCAATACGCGTGGGCCTAAGTGTATCAGGTACTTTTCGATAAGCTTGGTGAATTTCAGTAAGCTTAAATTGTTTACTTTACTATGATATGAGTAGTGGTAAAGTAAATCGAGTCAGACTGTGTGACACCCGTCAAATTAGGACTAGTGATTAGTGTCTAATCAACTGTTAATACATGTAATTAGTTTTATGTTAGGCTAATTAATGTATCAATCATTATATATATTGTTGAATATATACAAGTAGTATACGATTTGAATAAATCGTACAAGTTTCAAATCGAATGGATTTCGATTAAATTAAATACGGACGTTGGTGAACAATTATATTAAATAATATAATGTTTTTTAATAGCGCAATTATATCCAAAATATTATTTTGATAATATTTCGTATTCAAATTCGTACAAGTAACATTTACGCGATTAAAATATTAAGCGCGCAAACAAAATGAAACAAGCTTAAGATTATATCTTATAACTCAAATATAAAGTATTTTACAATATACTTAAGCCAAATTATCGGATATTTATTTGAATTTTAAAACGCATAATTAAAGATAATTAATATTAAATTAAACATTAAAGCAAACGAGAAAAACGAACACCGCACGGAGCGCAAATGCACGGGAACGAAAAATGGAGCCAACCACACTTGGGTGGGGCCCAAGTGGGCCGACCCCTATACCCCCTCCCCACCATCTTCTTCTTCTCATTTCTCTTATCTCTTCTCTCTCTTTCTTCTCCTTTTTCTCTCAAACTTCAAACACCACCATCAACAAAAATCATCAAATAACACCACAAAACGACCATAAATCGTATAGCTCGTTTGGAATAAAAGAACCACCACGCAACGATCTACAACCTCATCTTTTTGGATTTTCGATTCGACACCGTGTAAGTTTCCGACAAAAACCCGAAACTCTCCGATTTCACTCATATAAGCTTAAAATGTCCATATAAGGGTTGGGTAAAAGATTTGGAACCAATGGTCGCCGGAAAACACGTTTTCGGCTCAAATTCCGGCGAACAGTTGGAAGTGTCGCTAGTGTGCCAAAAATAGTGCTAGCGACACTACCTAAGTGTCGCTATGCCAAGTGTCGCCCCTATAGCGACACTACTTAAGTGTCGCTGAAATACTTAACCAGATTTAACTTAGCGACACTCCCTTAGTGACGCCAAAATTCATAAGTGTCGCCATAGCGACACTACTCAAGTGTCGCCCAACTATTGAAAATCAGAAATATAACGACACTTACTAAGTGTCGCCTAACCCCGTAGCGACACTAGCTTAGTGTCGCCAAAAATAGAATATTTACAACTTTTTACTAAGTGTCGAGACCTAAGTTTTATCACTTGATTTCACCCAAATTCAAGTCCAGATGCGTTTTTCACCAAAGCAATTTAATAGAAATAAAAAATTTTCGAGCTGACCTGGCATCTCGACCCCAGCCAGGGGCCAGCCCCTTGGACCCCGCCAGAGGTTGCCACCCCTGGAACCCCGCTAACCAGGGGCGCTGCCCCCGGACCCCCGTCACCTAAAAGTTTGTAAACACTGTTTAAGTACAACACTTCAAAATCAAAATAATAATATCGAGATTATTATTACAAACAATCACCAACGGGCCGTACACGTTTTTTGAAACTTAAGTCAATCAACCAAGTCGTAGTAATTTGGACAAGTCAAATCAACCAAATCGGGGTAATTTGGACAAACAGCTACAAGGGTAGTCTTTTAAGATACCTATTCAATTAATAACCGTCGTGCGTATTGAACGCCCTCAGGTTACAAGTCTCCGGACATCAATTCACAAGCTAATCAATTCAAGTTTATTTCCATAAACACACAAGGCTCAGGTGAGTCTCATGGCCCCTATTTTACTGCTTTTCAATCAGGGGTGTGATATTATTGCTAGTTTTGTTTTACAAGTTGAACGCAAGTACAAATCAAATCAAATACTACATGAGTTTCAAGCTAATCAATTTAAAGCCCTCCATAGCATAGTCTGGTAATACGTAGTAGCGTGAATGTTAGTATATGATATCATATAGGATTGACAATACTCATCCGGGTTAGCACGCACTAACTGGTCAAACGGATGTATTAGCATTTGGGAAGACGAGTGTTGATTAGGCACTCGTAGGAGGCAACCTCAGTTGGGTTTCCTTAATTGGACCTGACAACTCAAGTTAAGCTCAGACTATGTGCTCATGGCTGTATAACTTTTATTTTGCTTAATTGCATTTTAAATTCAATTATTAAATCTTGCGGTTCATACAAACATATGTGTTGACATACAAACCTGTGAGCTCACCAGCGTTTCGCTGACCAATTTTAGCATGTATCACAGGTGACCAGCAGTAGGTTGGACTGCTCAAGTAAGGATCAATTAGTTCGAGTCATCATGCAAACAATCAGAGATTTAGCTGCATTATTATATTTTGTATAGTTTAATTATGTACTTAAATCTCTCAATTTCGAGCTGAGCTAATGTATACAATATTTTTGATGTAAACTTTGTTTTTATCAATACAAGTTAAAACGACGCATATAGTGGTCGTTCATTATATATCTTTGTGCTGTGATTATTGATTCGTAACACCCAAATCGTGCTTCCGCTAAACAATAAATTTGGGGGTGTTACAGACTGATATGAATCCCTAATTGTGAGTCGTTGATGATTATTACTTGTTAATATGATGATAGGATATTAATGGGTAATTTTGATTGAACTTGGAGTAATTGAATTGTGTAGAAACATTGTTGAATAAGGTGTAATAGTTTTGTTATGTGGATTCAAGTGTGTCTACAATATGAAATTAAAGTATGAAATTAGTTGTATGAATCGTGTATGTGGAATTATTTGCTCTTGTGAAATAATGATTTAGGGAGCAATATGATTAAGTGTAATAGTAAATCTTGATAAACAAAGTTGATATGACTCCAAGTAGTGAAATTAATGAGATGTTGGTATATCTCAATAGATGTGATTTGGAGTCGTGTTGTTGTTTAAATTAGAAAGGGTCCATTGATTGGAAAGTGTGCATTTGACTTGGAAAAGTCAAAGTTGAATATGGTCGTGCAAAACTTGATAACTACAATGTTATAAAGTGATAAATGTGGCTAGATGTTTATGTGTTTAACATTGATCATGATTGTGGTTGAATTATGATCTAGGTGTTAAAAGCGGTAAAATTGAAAGTCAAAGTGGTCAACGAGTCTTTATATGCGTTGATAAGTTTGTGAAAGGTAAAGGTTGAAAATTTGTTGTAATTGGCCTAAATATGATGACTCTAATGTGAAATTGGTGTTATGATGGTAGAATAGGACACCAATAATGAAAGTGGGTTAGTTTGACTTATAATAGTCAACATAATGTGAAATGGGTGATGAAATGGTAGTTATATGGGTTGAAACCCAAATGGGTTGTTAAAGTGCCCAAATGGGTCACTTATTGGATAAATGGTTAAAACGAGTGGTGGTTTGTATATAACGAATGTTAAAGTGACTTTAAGTCATAAATATAGTAGCAAAGTGTGTTGAAAGTGTTGTGGTAGTCAAAATGGTTGAAATTGGTGAAAGTGTCCAATTGGACCCTTAAACTGGTCGACTAGTTAAAACATGATAGAACAATTATATGAGGGTGATGAAAGTGCCCACATGTCATAAATGTATGTAGAAATATGTTGGCAAAGGGTTGAAACCAGAAAATTAGCCAATTGGAATTGGATGTGTCAACCAAAATGGTCGAATATGGCCTAAAATGAGTCATACGTCCGTTTTCTCGATAAACGTGAATTTTGAAAAAGTGGAAAAATGAAAAGTTGCATTTTGATTATATGAAGGTGCCTGCAAAATTTCAGAGTTTAATTCTTTACGGTTTAGGAGATATGCGCGTTTGAATTTTATAATTATGCAAAAGGTTATGCAGATCTGCTGTACTGGGTCCAATCCGGCGGATTCAGGTTGAATCCGGCGGATTGGGTGGACCGGATTGGTTAGAAGAGGTTCTGAGAATGAAATTTTGTCAAAATTGGGGTGAATCCGGCGGATTAATAATGAATCCGGCGGATTCGTTTGGGATTCAGGAGGTTAATTTTAAAATGGTCATAAAAGATGAACCGTAACTCCGTTTTTGACGTTCTTTATATCGCCGGAAACGTGAGAGAGTATACTTTCCAATGGTAGTGTCTTTTTGATGAAATTTGTAACGATTTAAATAATTAAAATATGTGCAAATGTGTTGGTACAAGGAAATTTTGAAGTTGTTGAGTTAAGACAAACAAGTGGTAATTAGCGTGAGTCTAACTAATTATTAATGAACGAAATGAGTGTGATTGGAACTTAAAAAAGAGATTATGTGAATCATATTATGTGGTTAAATTGAAATATGATAAAGCTTGTAAATCATATAGAGTATTATAAATCGATTGAATTGAGCATTTTAAGAGATAAGAGAATAAGTATATGAGTATACATTATGTGATAGTTGAACATGAAAGGCTCAATTGTAATTCAACTAAAGGTGTCTATATTGATAAATATGTGTTGAGTATTACACATAGTGTTGACAAAGCGTTTGGTACTAAATGTACTATAAGAAATGTAACTAGTAATTGATATTAAATCAAGTAATCAAAGTGTTGATTGAGATAATTATGTTAGACATTACACCTGTGTTAATAATATAGTGAAAATGGTGTTGAATGTCTGTGTTGCTTATACATACCTGATGATATGAGTAGTTTCATTCAAAGTGATAAGTTGAAAATGGTAGCAAGTTAATACTTGGTTATATACCTGTTGTTAAGGTGTTGTATATGTGTGTAAATTTGGATATCACATTTGTGAGACATGTGAAAGTAAAGATTAATCACTTTGAAGATTGATGGTATGAAGTAGCCTGAGAATAAAGTGTACATGACATAATATGATGACGTCTAGCCAACGTATTTATATTATGCCATTTCATGGAATTGTTGAGGCTACTAAGTACCAGATAAAGTTAAGTGGTTTTAAAATAACAGGTAAGATATGTTGACCTGTAGTTGAAAAATAGTCAACAATTGACTGAAATGAAAGAGTAGTAAACCATAAATTGTTGTTAAAGTGGTACCTATGGTACAAGTGATGTATATATGGTTAATTGCAAGATGATTTAAACAAAGTAGAGGTCAGTTGACTGTGAATAGCATTGTGATGATATTGTTGAATATGTGAATAATGACAGCACCTTGTGTTGTTGAAATACCTATGCTGATGGTGCATGGTATTAACAGGTGTTGAATTAGCATTCAAGTTGATGTGATAGGATGCTAATTGATTAGTTGATAATGGTTTTACCCATAAGATTTGACCTCTACATAGTGCTTATGGATGATTCATATGTGTTGATGGTTATATGATGTTGATTTCCTTAGAACAAAGAGTTTCATATAACCTAATTGTGTTTATAATTACAAGTTGTAAAGTGATAATTAAATAGTTGCAAAAGTAGAGATAATCTAGCAAGTAGTTAGCTAAAGAAATACCTGGTGATTAGCTAAATTGCTAGTTGTGAATTGACTTAAAAATTGTTATGGCCAATGTATGTTGTGGATTCATTACCACTAGTTGTGATTGTAGTAAGGTTGGAATGTTCACATGGATATGTGTTACATTTATTACCAGTGATTATGTGTTTTAAAATTGTTTACATGACTAAGTGTGAATGGTCAGGTCAGTGGTCGATTAACTTATTAGAGACAGAGTATATGCACAGTATTTGTGCAGGGGGAAAATATAGAAACTTGTACATGAGGATACATACATGTAGAAATAATTGCAATTGTGAAGTAGTTGATGATATTACAATTATTGTGGAATAATGTGATTTGTATTAAATTGAGTACAAAGCACAACATATGTGTTGATGTGAATTCAGTTGAAATACACACTGGAGGTGTCTAAGTTGATAAGATATATACACCTTTTGTGTTTGTGTAATTAAAGATATGCATAATGATGATATGCATAAGTGAATTAAATTATAACCACATCTTGTGTGCATATAGTAATGAATAAGTATGTGGTTAGAGGTGTATGAGATATATATAGTATTAGTGAAATATTATGTGTGATTTTATTACACTAAATTGATTAAGTGTGATCAGGTTTCGAGGACGAAATCTCTTTAAGGGGGAGAGATTTGTAACACCCATTCCTCGGGTCTGGTAGTATTTTAATATTTTCTGACGGTGAACTATTATTTAACGTGTCAGAAAATAGGTACGTTGTGTTATTTGAAAATAAATGGGTAAAAGAGTTGAATAATTTATTGTGACTAATAAATTATTGATTGTTTTAAATTAATTCAGTTGACGGTAAAATAAAATAATGTTTCCCCGCAAATGGTTTTTAAGTTCCAGACAATGATAAGTACGGGGGACAAAACTAGTACACATATTAACTAATATATGTGTAAATACGTATGAAACTTCACTAAAATTCCAGTATCTACGATTGAGAGCTAGAGAAAGGTGAAAACCGTAAATTTAAACCCTAATCATCAATTATTGTTGAGAAATCAAATTGTTCTTCTTGTGTTTTTCTCCTGGCCGTACGTATCAAACCACAGGGATGATTCAAAATTTGTGAAACAAGTTGTGAGTACAAATTGAAGCTTTAAAACTATGAATTAAGCTGCAATAACATGAATTAATCATCTCCTCATCATCCTAATCATGTTGTAAGTCTTGATTTTGTGATTTTCATATAAACCTAGAAATGAGTTTTTGTGTATTTGATTGAATTAGGATGATTGATATGAAATTGAAGCTTGTAACGATCATATAGTTGCTAGTTGATGATTATATGATGATTATGATCTAAACCTAGCTTAGAAATGAGGAAATTGATATATGATCCTTAAGGGTTTAATTGATTAGTTATGAATTATTATTTATAATCTTAATCTAATGAAGTGTAGTTGATAATTGTTGTCAATAATCATATTAGGTGTTAATTCACCTTGATTGATAATAAGATATGTTGCTATAGTGTTATTATTGAAAAGTGAGTTAGTAAACCAAGTTGTTATTCATTGAAACTAAGACGATCATGAGGATGATCATGGGTAGTAATGAATTAATGGATGTGATGAATTGAGATAAATTAATATGGGGAGGTGATCCTAATGATCATAGAGTGATAAATGATTATGAAATTATAATGTGAAAGTAGCTATTCATAATCATAGATTGAATTATGTTAAATGATAACAAGGAAGTAATAACTTGGTTGATTGATGTGTAGTTAAAAAGTGGTTATCATGATATCTAATTTTGATTTGATGATAATTCAAGTAGTATGAAGTTGATATTGATCTTTGGTATGATTGTGGTAATTCATATGAATTGAGTAGTTTGGAATTGTTGATGTAATTACAATTGTATGATGTTATATCAATATTGAGACAATTGTCAAGTGACTAACTTGTGTTATTCTGTTGTATTCTCAGATGTGGAGAAGACTCAGTGATATTAGACTACTGAGTGGATGACTGAGGTATTCGGTGAGTGGATCTGTAACCTCGGTGTGATTTGGTTGTAATGATTTGGTTACAACAAGTAATTGTAGTATTACTTTGATAGAATGTTTTCGTTTAAGATAACTTGCCATGATAGTTTGGTTGTTTGCTTACTTAGTTGTTTGAGCTAGTATGTAAGATTCTGAGGTCAACTTGAATGAATGGTTGGACTTGTTTGTTATTATAGACGACAGGAAATCTTGAAACTTGAAATGTTGGTTCAGAGATTTAGGTCGTGTGTGATTAACAACAAGTTATCGGTAATTTCCGTATAGGCCAATACAGATGATGAATAAGTGTTACTTGAGTACCACCGCGGCATAAGGGTATCTCAAGAACCACCGATCCTTATGATGATTAGTTGTTTATTGTTATTTGATGTAAACAGATTGTTGTGCTAAGTTGGACTGTTGATTATAGTTTCATTCACTTAGCCTTGTACTAATCCCCCACATTACTTCCTGCAGGTTTAATAAATTTATGGGACATATTGGGAGGGAAAGGAAGTTACTGGATACAATGGAATGTTTGACAGGCTTTTACTCTGATGTTAGTTTGATAACTAAAGATATATTTTGAATTAAATAACACCTTGTTGTTGAAATGTAATGTATTTAGTTTGAAAAAAAGTTTATCTACATTATAGGGTAATGTAAAGCATGTATACATATTTGAAATCTACGCTTCCGCATCACAATTACTATTATAATTGTTTATATAAATGATTGGTGTTATAAGTTGGTATCAGAGCAATAGTTTGGGCGAATTGGACATGATAGGATGTTCAATCCTAAACTTTGATTGTGTTGCATCAAACATTCCAGGATGTAGGATTAGTAGTTGTATGAGAAATTGGTTATTGAATATGTACTAACCTATAACAAGTTGCAAGATTGTTGTTTTGGTTGCAGAGATGGGGGATTATGAGGAACCCAAGGGTATTCTCAATGATTCCTCAATACGCGTGGGCCTAAGTGTATCAGGTACTTTTCGATAAGCTTGGTGAATTTCAGTAAGCTTAAATTGTTTACTTTACTATGATATGAGTAGTGGTAAAGTAAATCGAGTCAGACTGATATGAATCCCTAATTGTGAGTCGTTGATGATTATTACTTGTTAATATGATGATAGGATATTAATGGGTAATTTTGAGTGAACTTGGAGTAATTGAATTGTGTAGACACATTGTTGAATAAGGTGTAATAGTTGTGTTATGTGGATTCAAGTGTGTCTACAATATGAAATTAAAGTATGAAATTAGTTGTATGAATCGTGTATGTGGAATTATTTGCTCTTGTGAAATAATGATTTAGGGAGCAATATGATTAAGTGTAATAGTAAATCTTGATAAACAAAGTTGACATGACTCCAAGTAGTGAAATTAATGAGATGTTGGTATATCTCAATAGATGTGATTTGGAGTCGTGTTGTTGTTTAAATTAGAAAGGGTCCATTGATTGGAAAGTGTGCATTTGACTTGGAAAAGTCAAAGTTGAATATGGTCGTGTCAAACTTGATAACTACTATGTTATAATGTGATTAATGTGGCTAGATGTTTATGTGTTTAACATTGATCATGATTGTGCTTGAATTATGATCTAGGTGTTAAAAGCGGTAAAATTGAAAGTCAAAGTGGTCAACGAGTCTTTATATGCGTTGACAAGTTTGTGAAAGGTCAAGGTTGAAAATTTGTTGTAATTGGCCTAAATATGATGACTCTAATGTGAAATTGGTGGTATGAGGGTAGAATAGGACACCTATAATGAAAGTGGGTAAGTTTGACTTATAATAGTCAACGTAATGTGAAATGGGTGATGAAATGGTAGTTATATGGGTTGAAACCCAAATGGGTTGTTAAAGTGCCCAAATGGGTCACTTATTGGATAAATGGTTAAAACGAGTGGTGGTTTGTATATAACGAATGTTAAAGTGACTTTAAGTCATAAATATAGTAGCAAAGTGTGTTGAAAGTGTTGTGGTAGTCAAAATGGTTGAAATTGGTGAAAGTGTCCAATTGGACCCTTAAACTGGTCGACTAGTTAAAGCATGATAGAACAAGTATATGAGGGTGATGAAAGTGCCCACACGTCATAAATGTATGTAGAAACATGTTGGCAAAGGGTTGAAACCAGAAAATTAGCCAATTGGAATTGGATGTGTCAACCAAAATGGTCGAATATGGCCTAAAATGAGTCATACGTCCGTTTTCTCGATAAACGTGAATTTTGAAAAAGTGGAAAAATGAAAAGTTACATTTTGATTATATGAAGGTGCCTGCAAAATTTCAGAGTCTAATTCTTTACGGTTTAGGAGATATGCGCGTTTGAATTTCATAATTATGCAAAAGGTTATGCAGATATGCTGTACTGGGTCCAATCCGGCGGATTCAGGTTGAATCCGGCGGATTCAGGTTGAATCCGGCAGATTGGGTGGACCGGATTGGTTAGAAGAGGTTCCGAGAATGAAATTTTGTCAAAATTGGGGTGAATCCGGCGGATTCATAATGAATCCGGCGGATTCGTTTGAGATTCAGGAGGTTAATTTTAAAATGGTCATAAAAGATGAACCGTAACTCCGTTTTTGACGTTCTTTATATCACCGGAAACGTGAGAGAGTATAATTTCCAATGGTAGTGTCTTTTGGATGAAATTTGTAATGATTCAAATAATTAAATTATGTGCAAATGTGTTGGTACAAGGAAATTTTGAAGTTGTTGAGTTAAGACAAACAAGTGGTAATTAGCGTGAGTCTAACTAATTATTAATGAATGAAATGAGTGTGATTGGAACTTAAAAAAGAGATTATGTGAATCATATTATGTGGTTAAATTGAAATGTGATAAAGCTTGTAAATCATATAGAGTATTAAAAATCGATTGAATTGAGCATTTTAAGAGATAAGAGAATAAGTATATGAGTATACATTATGTGATAGTTGAACATGAAAGGCTCAATTGTAATTCAACTAAAGGTGTCTAGATTGATAAATATGTGTTGAGTATTACACATAGTGTTGACAAAGCGTTTGGTACTAAATGTACTATAAAAAATGTAACTAGTAATTGATATTAAATCAGGTAATCAAAGTGTTGATTAAGATAATTATGTTAGACATTACACCTGTGTTAATAATATAGTGAAAATGGTGTTGAATGTCTGTGTTGCTTATACATACCTGATGATATGAGTAGTTTCATTCAAAGTGATAAGTTGAAAATGGTAGCAAGTTAATACTTGGTTGTATACCTGTTGTTAAGGTGTTGTATATGTGTGTAAATTTGGATATCACATTTGTGAGACATGTGAAAGTAAAGATTAATCACTTTGAAGATTGATGGTATGAAGTAGCCTGAGAATAAAGTGTACATGACATAATATGATGACGTCTGACCAACGTATTTATATTATGCCATTTCACTTGGAATTGTTGAGGCTACTAAGTACCAGATAAAGTTAAGTGGTTTTAAAATAACATGTAAGATATGTTGACCTGTAGTTGAAAAATAGTCAACGATTTACTGAAATGAAAGAGTAGTAAACCATAAATTGTTGTTAAAGTGGTACCTATGGTACAAGTGATGTATATATGGTTAATTGCAAGATGATTTAAACAAAGTAGAGGTCAGTTGACTGTGAATAGCATTGTGATGATATTGTTGAATATGTGAATAATGACAGCACCTTGTGTTGTTGAAATACCTATGCTGATGGTGCATGGTATTAACAGGTGTTGAATTTGCATTCAAGTTGATGTGATAGGATGCTAATTGATTAGTTGATAATGGTTTTACCCATAAGATTTGAACTCTACATAGTGCTTATGGATGATTCATATGTGTTGATGGTTATATGATGTTGATTTCCTTAGAACAAAGAGTTTCATATAACCTAGTTGTGTTTATAATTACAAGTTGTAAAGTGATAATTAAATAGTTGCAAAAGTATAGATAATCTAGCAAGTAGTTAGCTAAAGAAATACCAGGTGATTAGCTAAATTGCTAGTTGTGAATTGACTTAAAAATTGTTATGGCCAATGTGTGTTGTGATATTCATTACCACTAGTTGTGATTGTAGTAAGGTTGGAATGTTCACATGGATATGTGTTACATTTATTACCAGTGATTATGTGTTTTAAAATTGTTTACATGACTAAGTGTGAATGGTCAGGTCAGTGGTCGATTAACTTATTAGAGACAGAGTATATGCACAGTATTTGTGCAGGGGGGAAATATAGAAACCTGTACATGAGGATACATACATGTAGAAATAATTGCAATTGTGAAGTAGTTGATGATATTACAATTATTGTGGAATAATGTGATTAATATTAAATTGAGTACAAAGCACAACATATGTGTTGATGTGAATTCAGTTGAAATACACACTGGTGGTGTCTAAGTTGATAAGATATATACACCTTTTGTGTTTGTGTAATTAAATATATGCATAATGATGATATATGATAAACGCTCAAAAGTACTATATTTCAGTAGTATTTTACCCCTATTCTTGAATGTTTTTATTGCATTTTGTTAAGAATAGATATTGATTTCGTTCATATTTGCAATTAGATGTGGAAATAGAGCGTTTATGAAGAAAGGAACGGAAAACAGTCAATAGTCAAGCTAAATGATACATATTTGAAGAAATAAGTAAAGCTGAAGTCGAAGAAAAGAATAAAAGAAGAAAAATCAAAAATCCGGCTGGAAAAGTCATCCATACGCCGTATGGAAATCCATACGCCGTATGGATTGCTGCAGTGGAGGCTCAGGTTACGCGGACATGGGCTGGGCTTGAAATCAATCCATACGCCGTATGGAAATCCATACGCCGTATGGATCAAAATCAGAGGAAGTATAAAAACGCGAAAATAACCCTAATTCGATAGTTTTTGATATTTTTTCATATTTTCTTATTTTCAGACGACCTGAGGGTCTGTAATTCGTATATTAGGGGTATTTTGGAGGTACGAAGGGTGAAGATCGAGGATAATTCGCTCTAGTCTTTCGTAGTTCATCGTTTTCGATTCCGTATAATTCTTTTATTCGATTTCATTGAAGAATTTGTCATTGAATGATCTGATTATTTCTGTTTTGATGATGAGTTGAATATCTAAAGTGATTGTGTAGTTAATTTAACTTAGATTATGATTATTGAACGATTATAATTGCGTATTGAATAAGTTATTTAATTGAAAACGGTTATATTGCTCGTAGATACTTGTTTATTGGTAACTAGTTATTATTGTTGCTTCACGTGATTGATAATTTTAATGAGATTGAGTTCCTTTAAGATTATTGATTATTGCTAGTACTACCTTAGGGTTTTGGACTATCACTAAATACGTTGAATCTGATAGGTCGAGTATACAATAATTATCTACTTTAAAATGAGCAAGACAATAAGTTAATTATTGGGTATTGTTGAGTCATACCAATAGAGTTAATTATAACGAGTTGTGAATGTTTAATGCATAATTTAGGGAAAGGCACACAATTGACTGATCATCTTGTGACATTGGAACCAGTGTTTCATGTTGGACCCTAGATTATAGGAATTAGTTGGACCCGAAACGTTGGCTAGTTCATATTCGACTTAGTATTCATTGAAGAATTTGGTATTAAGTTGATCTAAAAGAATCACAATTAGATAATCAATACGTAATAAATCGGAAAATATGAATCTAAGTGACATTAACTATACAATTACTTATTCCTTCCAATTAGGATTTATTGTTATTATTTATTTATTATTTTAATTTAAAGTTTTATTTAAAGTTTGTTTATTTTAATTAAATATTTTCTAAACAAATGTTCGTACGGAACTAAAACGCCCCCCATATTTACTGTTTTCTAGTTAATTGTTAATTTCTATTTTAAATATTCCACCATTTTCCCTGTGTTCGAATCTGACTTACCAAATCTATATTTACAATTGATCGGGTATTCTTGCCTGGTTGCTTGAAAGTATTTATTAGGTATTTATATTTATAAATTGTAAAACAAGACGCGCTTTCATAAGCGACATCAATTTTTTGGCGCCGCTGCCGGGGAAGAGCGGTTGTGATTATTTAAATAGGAGTTAGTGATTTGTAAACTTTGATTTCTAAAATAATTTTATTAAACGAATAATTTTGTGAAGTTGTTTTAAAGTAATAGTAGCAATTGTGTAACAAGTTTTCATTAAATCACTGGTTGAAACTAATTATCCTTTAATTGGTTAAACTTTTGGAGTTTAATTTCAACCGGCGGATGGGAATCCGTCCGCCGGTTGGAATTCCATTTATTATTGTACATGTTATTTAAAATTATTATTTTGTGTGAACTAACTTGTTTTTCGTTAGTGGTGTTTTGTATTTCCAGATTTATTTTTTAGTAGGTTTATCCAATGGCAAGGAGCTTCAAAAGTGATGCAAACAATTACGATTTGGTTGGTATTTATGATTCTGAGAGTTTGGAGTCAAGAGTAAAAAGTAAAATTCCATCATTCACTCATTTGGACCGCAAGGTTGTGCCTATCACATCGTCATGTGAAGAATTATTGGGTGCAATTGCGAATGTGAGATGGGACATTCCTTTTACAGCTGAACTAATCAGGATATCCCATGTTTATTTCTCCGACTATCAACTGGCATTAGTACAGAACTTACTAGATAGTGCAGAAGTGGAAAGACGATTTGGGGATTCTCAACAGTTTCTGGATGATCTTTTAGATTTTGAGGAATCAATAACCTTAAGGATCGAAGAGGAGAAAGTATTCTTCGCCAATCAAAAGAGGCGATATGTTGAGATTTATGAAATTTTAAGACAACATTCGTTTCCTTATTCGGCTAAACAGGCCGCTTGTCTTAGTCGTATGATTAAAGCTTTGTATGAGTTAACAGGTCATCCAACGTCCGAAGCTGATAAGGAATTTTTAACTGGTTTAAAGGATCTGGTTCAATTGTTAAAAGTAGATGATCATCTTAAGGATGAGACACCTCATTGTTTTGTAGTGAGTAACACTATTCACTATCACATGAATAGAATGGTTGAACAGTTAGATCGTCTTGCTAAGGAAGAAGAAGTAAGACCATGCCCGGATTTTATTCACCCAATTGGTGAAATTGATTTAGTAACATATCTAGTGGCGAATATGAGAGAGTTAGTGGATGAGACTAAGATTCTGTACCCAAAGGAACATTTCCACTATGGAATGGTGGAAATTTACATGAGATTTGTTGAGATATTCAGGAGTTCAGGTTTGGGTTTCAACAGACTTCAAGAGCAAGTTTTGGGTGAGATTGAAAGCTTAGTTAGAAGTTTGAAGGAAACTCCATTGATAAGCAAGCATCATCAGATTGGAGAGTCATGTTTAGAATTTATTGGTGAGCTTGAGGATGACAGTCCAGAGCGAGAAGTTAAGTTAGTTGGTAATGATGAAGTGTGGGATGAAGAAGGAGAAGTAACTAAGTCAGTAATGAAGATTAGCTGGGATTTAATTTATCTGCTTCCCGTGGTTAATGAGCACTTGGCAAATTTCCCAAGTTTTGGTCATGGGATCATTAACGTCATTCCCATAATCACTGAGCGTTTCCTTGCTCTCTATCCTAAGCAGTGATTCTAATCATTTCTTTTGTTTCTTATGCTATTGGATTGTTTCTAACATTTTGGTTTGTTTTGGATTATGTTAGACTTTTGGTTGTTTTGGATTTTTGTTTTTGATTGTGTGATTTGAATATTAAGTATTATTTTGAATATTATTCTTTTTAATTTTTGTTAATTATTGTTATTTATTTTATAGTGTGGAATTGTGAAGATTTTGAAGTCGTGATTATCCTCCAGGTTTGAGATTTAATTATGTAAAGTTATTGATGAATTTGGGTTAAAAATGGGTTAGAAAATCGTTTTTGAAAAAATTCTGATTTTTCAATCCATACGCCGAATGGAATCCATATGCCGTATGGATTGGTTGGGCCGCTGGACCAGGCCGTTGACTGGGTTTAATGAGTTGACCTGGGCCTGTTTAATCCATATGCCGTATGGAATCTGTGGCACCCCCAAAATTTAATGATTTGCGGAAGCTCGATTTGGGTGTCACTAATCAATATACAAAGCACATAAGATATAATGAACGACCACTATATGCGCCGTTTTAAACTTGTATTAATAAAGTAAACGTTTACATCAAAATAACGTTACATTAGCTCGGTTCTTGAAATTGAGAGATTATATAGCATAATTACTTTTACAAAATATAATAATGCAATCAAATCTCTAGTTGTATGTATGCTGACTTGAGCTAATAGTCCCTGCCTGTGCAGCCAACCTATTGCTTGGTACCTGTGATATATGCTAAAATGGGTCAGCGAAAACGCTGGTGAGCTCACAGGTTTGTATGTCAATGTATAGCTGTAAGAACCGCAAGATTTAAATTGAATTTAAAATGCAATTAAGCAAAATAAAAGTTATACAATCCATGAGCACATAGTCTGAGCTTAACTTGAGCGCTAGGTCCAATTAAGGAAACCTAAATGATTTGCCTCCTACGAGTGTCTAATCCACACTCGTCTTCCCAAATGCTAATACATCCGTTTGACCGGTTAGTGCGTGCTAACCCGGATGAGGATTGTCAATCCCATATGATATCATATACTAACATTCACGCTAAAATATTAGAGACTATGCTATAGAGGACTTTAAATTGATTAGCTTGAAACTCATGTAGTATTTGAAGGTTGGTACTTGCGTTCTACTCGTAAAATAAAACAGAGCAGTAATATCACACCCCTAGTTGTAAAATAGTGAAAATGGGGCCATGAAACTCACCTGAGTCTTAAAGTGTTTAATTTAATAAACTTGAAGTAATTAGCTGCGAATTGGTGTCCAAAGACTTGAAACCTGAATGTGTCCACGACACTTGAATTGTTATTAATTGTACCGGTATCTCGAAAGACTACCCTTGTAGTTGTTATACAACTATATATATATGTCCAAATTACTACGATTTGGTTGATTGTTTTGTTACAAGTTACTACGACTTGTTTGATTGAATTGATACAAGTTACAACGACTTGTTTGATTTTGAAATATGTTTTGAAAACACGTACGGCCCGTTGGTGATGGATTTGAAATAATAAACTTTAAGTATTATCATCTTGTTATTGGTGTTTTGCACTTACAAGCGTGTTCCAATGTATTTTATAAGTCGTATCGTATAAGGGTTTGAGGTTATATAGGTTCGACACTTAGTGAAAATTTAGTTTGAAAACCTGCTGTTTTATGTGACACAGTCGTGCGACACAAAGGTAGTTATGCGACACAAGGGTTGTGTCGCATAAAAGTGTGACACAGTATCTATACGACACAAGGGTTGTGTCGCATAGATTCGAGATGCTGATTCAACAGCGACATAGTGCTTGCGTCGTATAGAAATACAACATAGTATGCGACATAGAGTACGACACAATATTGTGTCGCATGAGTTACGACACTAAAGGTTTGGTACGACACAAGATGCGACACAACAGGCAAAATACGACACTACATGCGACACAAGGCTTGTGTCGCATTGAAGAACACCAGCCCAGAAAGTCTGGCTGTCAAGATTTTTCCGGCCAAAAACCCAATTCAAACCGGTTTTTAAGCTATAAAATCGTGTTCTACACTTTGTAATGGACATATATAAGTTATATAAACACTAACAAGTGAAAAATACTAAGAATCGAAAGGTTTCGGGATTTTGTAGGAAACTTACAAAGTGCCGGATTGAAAATCCGAAAAGATAGCGTTGTAGATCGTCGCGAGGTGGTCGTGAATCTCTAACAATATTGATGATCCGAGTGCGTTTGATAGTAGTATTTTGCGATTTAGTGATGGTGGTGGTGATGAAATTTTGAGAGAAAAAGATGGAAGAGGGAGAGAAAGAAAGAAAGAAATGAAAAAGAAAGGGTGGAAATGGGAGGTTAAACTCCCATTTTTCGCCCCGCGATCCCGCTCCGTGTGGTGTTCGTTTGCTCCGTCGTTCAATAGTTAAATGATTTTTATACGTTTAAATGTAGTTTTAAGATACGGAAAATTACTAAATATTTTAGTTGAATTATTTAAGTTCAGAAAATTATAAAATGTAACTTAGTTTGTTTGCGCGTTTTACATTTTTAAATCATATAAGTTTTGTTTGTATGATCCGAAATGAATACGAAATATTATCATAATAATATTTTTGATATAATAGCGTTATTAAATAATGTTGCGTTATTTAATAAAATTTGGTCACCAACGTCCGTATTTAATTGAACCGAAATACATTCGATTTAAATTGCGTACGATTTAAACAAACCGCAAAATTGTGTAGATATATATTCAACAATATATATAATAATTGATACATTAATTAGCCTAACACAGAACTAATTACATGTATTAAAACTTGATTAGGCACTAAGTTCTAGTCCTAAATTGACGGGTGTCACATTCTCCCCCTGTTAGAAGAATTTCGTCCCGAAATTTATGTTGAAGTCGTGTTTGATGTTGAGTCAGTGAAGAGTTGAGGATACTTGAGTCGCATTTGGTCTTCTCGTTCCCAGGTAAATTCCGGACTGCGCCGCGAATTCCACCTAACTTTGACGATGGGAATACGACTTTGTTTAAGTTGTTTGACCTCACGGTCCATGATTTCAGCGGGTTCCTCAACAAAGTGAAGTTTCTCGTCAACTCGAATTTCCTCGAGTGGAATGATAAGTGTCTCATCAGACAGACACTTCTTCAGATTTGAAACATGAAAAGTGAGATGCACGCTGCTGAGTTCGGATGGCAGCTGCAATCGATATGCCACTGGACCGATCCTTTCGAGGATCTCAAATGGTCCAATGTATCTGGGATTTAACTTCCCTCGTTTGCCAAATCGGATTACGCCTTTCCAAGGCGATACCTTGAGTAGTACTCGATCCCCAACTTGGAACTCGAGTGGTTTGCGTCTCATGTCAGCATAACTTTTCTGACGATCACGCGCGGCCTTGAGCTTGTTTTGAATTTTGACGATTCTCTCGGTCGTCTCGTGAATGATTTCTGGACCTGTGAGTTGGCTATCCCCAACTTCGGTCCAACAGATAGGTAACCGACACTTACGACCGTACAGTGCCTCGAAAGGTGCAGCCTTAATGCTGGTATGACAACTGTTGTTGTACGAGAACTCACACAATGGTAGGTGTTTTTCCCAGTTTACACCGAAGTCTACTACACAGGCCCGTAGCATGTCTTCTAGTGTTTGAATTGTTCGTTCACTTTGGCCGTCAGTTTGAGGATGGTATGCGGTACTCATATCAAGTCTAGTACCCAGGGATTTTTGAAGTGATTGCCAGAATTGTGAAGTGAAACGACTATCTCTATCGGAGATAATTGAGATTGGAACACCGTGTTTGGTCACGATTTCCTTCAGATAAATACCGGTGAGGCGTTCCATTTTGTCGGATTCTTTAATTGCCAGGAAGTGAGCAGACTTTGTGAGACGATCCACGATCACCCAAATGGTATCGCAACCGCTCGAGGACTTGGGTAGTTTGGTTATCAAGTCCATGGCAATTTGTTCCCATTTCCGTTCAGGAAGACTGGGTTGTTGAAGTAAACCAGAAGGTTTTTGATATTCGATTTTGACCTTAGAGCAAGTAAGGCACTTGCTGACATAGGTGGCGATTTCAGCTTTCATGTTCGGCCACCAGTAGAAGTCCTTGATACCGTGGTACATTTTATCGGATCCTGGATGGATAGAATATTTGGACTTTTGAGCTTCATCCATCACCAAGTCTCGTAGGTTCCCAAATTTAGGCAACCAGATTCGGTTTGAGAAATACCTAATCCCGTTAGGTTTGACTTCTGTGACACCCGACGATTTAGGGTTACTGATTAACCTACTAGAAATCCTAATTACGTGTGTTTAGTTTAGTATTAGGCTAAATACTTGTAATTACTTGTAACTATTTGTGTATTTATGTGAATATACACTCCCGTAATTGATTATATTACGCTTATGTAATTAGTTGTAATTACACTTACGCAATTTGGTGAAATTGTGCAAAACAACCGGACGGAGTCCGACCCTGTATAAATACGACGTTGGTGAAAACATTTCTATAAATAACTTTAATATGTTTTTAGAAGTTATTTATCATTATTTATTATTTTATTAAAATAATACACGAAGAACCTAGGCGTTTTGGCTAAAACGTCTCAAACGTAACAGAAACGCGCGGAACGCGCCCGACAATCGAACGAAAGTCAAAATATATATTTTTATAATTTAAAGTATATTATTTTGTATGAAATTATTATTAAAAACATCGTATAATAATTCGTCAATAAAAACGTCTAATTAAAACATTACGCGATTAAACCTCCGTAAAACGTGCACGCAAATCGAGGCCAACGAATTAACGGAATATTTCTATAAATGTTTTTAAGTATTTTAATAAATACTTCAATCAAAAATATCAAAATTTAAGTCGTCACTTAAAAACGCGTATAAAACAATTAACGTACGAATAAACGTCTAAACGACCGAGTAAACGAACGTAAAACGCAACAAATTAAGCTAGAAATGAAAATGACCAAAACACCCTTGGTGGGGCCCAGGTGTGGGCCGGCCACCACCACCTCACCCTCTCACACTTCATGCAATTTTACATGATTGCATCATTTCTCCCAAAACCACTCAACCTCCATGCATTTGGTCATTTATCCATCATTTTACTTAACTATTTCTCCCAATACTCTCTCTCAAACCTCTCATTTTCTGGAAACAACTCAGCCCACAACTCCACCATTGATACACCACATCACCACCATTAATCAAGAACAAAAGAAGAAGCTAAACTCAAGATCAACAACATCATCATCCACTCTTGTTCTTCTTCATCATCTCTTTGTAAGAATCATAAACCCTTCACTTATTTTACTTTTAATCTACTGATTATGATGTTATTAAGCTCTATCAACAAGATTATGTCCAAACCTTGTGCTAAAATACGTTTTTATAACTTATACTTTAACATGCATGAATCTGTCTAAAAAACGACAGTTCACGAAAATATTCGTATAAAATCATCTGTTAAGAGTTAGAGGTCGAATATTTTTTTAAAATTTGCGTATCGAAAAGATCTACAACTTTCATGTTTTACACTTTTTCCAGAAACGTACTCGTTTTTCTCTACGAGCCGATTTATAAGACTGACCTGGAAGTTTTTCGATAAAATGTGTTCGGTTGTTACGCGGCTTTATTTAACTATGTTAATGGACTTGTTAGAAGCTGAAAATTTGATATGTTAGTCAAGACACTTAGTAAATCAGTTGGTAAAAATTTGGAAGTTTGATTTGGACTATAGATAGGTGAAATCAGTTGGCGTAATGACCCGACATAAACCGAAAACATTAAATCTTGAAGTTTAAGGTGTAAACTTGAAACTGACATCTCGAAACGACTACAATATGAAATAATAACTTTTATAACCTTTATTTACTGGAATATGACTTGGGTAGAAGGTTCGGGTCAAACCGTCATAGTTGACCACGTTTTGACTTAGCAAAATCCAAACAGACATAAGTGACGCATGACCCCAGGAATTATAGCGACACTCCCATAGTGACGCCCTTACTTTTCCGAATATGATTTATAGCGACACTCGATAAGTGACACCTTTGTTATTAAAACTTTATTAATACCGACACTACCTAAGTGACGCCTGAAGTGACTGAACTATTATATTAGCGGCACTTACCCTTAGTGCCGCCATGCCTTAGTGACGCCCCGTATCCGACACTTCTTAAGTGACGCTATGTAAATCTGAAAACGCATTTTATGCGGCACTTCCTAAGTGCCGCCTATAACTAGCAAGTGACGCATGAAGTGTCGCATGAAACAGAATCCTTAAAAACTAGTTTTCTCACTAAGTGTTAAACTTCAAGTAACGTTAATACTTATACAATGCAACGTTATAACTCATGAAACATACTATACATATGTAAGTATAACATCATCCTAATAATAATGTCTTAACGAATTATTATTACAAACTTTCACCAACGGGTCGTACACGTTTTTGATAAACAAACTTGAACAACTTATTTGGACATACTAGTTGATGAACTAGCTCTAGGTGGACATTAACCCTCCACCTACACGATTGGCTTAAGTGGACATTGACCCCCACTTATACAATCACTCTAGATAGTCTTATGAGACATCTACTTACACAACCTTATACGCTTAGGACGTTAGAAGGTTGCGCTTTGGACTTTGCTTGCTATTTGATTATTGCTTGCTACCTGCTTAACTCTGGTGAGTTTCATAGCTCCTTTTTACTGTTTTTCAATTGGGGTGAGAATACATACAACTGTTTTATACAACTACTTATATGATCACAAGTAACTGTAAACAACTTTTCGTACGGATTGCATGAGGCCTGAATAATCCATTAAAGCCCTCTACCCATCATAGTTCGTTAATATATGCGTGAATATTATTGGATAGTACTATCGGGGATTGACAATCCCCATCCGGACTAGTCGCGCTAGTCAACCCACGGATGCAATATTATTTGTGATTTAGAAGTGTATCGGATTAGTACACTTACCGGAGGCAAACAACGTTAAGCTCGACTATGAGACTCATTGCAAATGGTATACTTATATTGCTTTATGCAATACTTTTACTTATCGTTGGCTAACGATACTTTTAACTGTCATTTTTGAATGATACAACTTGAAATCTTGTGGATCATAACTAAACGATTATTTACAAACCTATGAACTCACCAACTTTATGTTGACCTTTTAGTATGTATTTCTCAGGTAACCCGCCGCAGTAGGAAGCTTATGGAAAGCTTAGCTCGAGTCGCATTGTTTTTCAAACATCAAGAGATTAGATTGCATTTAGCTGTATTTTGTATAATCAGTTATGTATTAGAAATCTGTTAGCGGTTTATGCGAACTCCAGACTTATTGTAAACATTTGAAAGTATGGTAATGTAACTTTTTATTAAAACGTCTCATATAGTGGTCGTTTGTTGTAATCTTGTGTTGTGATATTTAATTTGGTCGGCGCCCCCATGACAACTCATGTTTCCGCTGCCACGTGTTTTGGGGGTGCGACAGATTGGTATCAGAGCCTAAGGTTATAGCGAACTAGGATTGCATTAGTGACCTAGACTATAACCGTTAGGTTAGTATTCCTCATTTGTTATGACTGGTTCAGCAATTGCATCATTTGAATTTAATTTAACATAGCTTGATCAACTATGTACAATTAAACAAGAATCGATGCAAGACCTGAAATGGTTATGGTGGATGGGAATGCATTAGAAGGCTTTGACCGAGGATAGAACGGGACTAACCTTATACGTGCTTATGTGCTAGGTTATTGTATTTATATATAACCTTAACCTTACGTATAATAAAACTCCTTGCCACAGAAAATGGCAACCACTCCCACCGCTACGTCTCCCAACTCTGAGAACGAAGCCCAAACACGAACCGCTACTGAAGGAATCATTACTATGTCTTCAACACCAAACTCTCCTGAACGACTTTACTACATCACTGGCGAAGCCCGAGTGTTACGTACTCGCCCAAGGAGTACCAGATCGTCTCGAGCCAACCCTTACTCAAACTCCATCGATAATACCACACGCCATTCCGCATACCCCCGTAGATGGGACTGGCTACCCACAACTCTCAATACTTGGAGGTCTGAGGAAAACATGGAGGTTTTCGATGATCCCATGGACATCTCTCCCTATACTCAAGAACCAACACACCACACTGTACCCGTATTAACCGCCAGACTTCACCTCCACGAGACAAGACTTGAAAGCCTGGAACGAGAGCAACACATAGTGCAAATGTACTGGCTGCGCCAATCACATGACCGCATTGCACAACTGTTTCAAGACCAAGAAAACATGACAAATACTCTAGAAATGATGCACCAACACGTCATTGACGATAGAGGCGCGGTCGACCTTCTTCAAGCAAGGTTAGAAGAATGTGAACAACGTTCACTAGAAGCAGAAGAGTACACCCGAGTGCTAGAGCAACGACTAACCTTGGCTGAGGATAGCACCAGACAAGCTGGCAGACTTGCAGGAACCGTGGACCGACTTGTCATACTAATGGAACGAATAAACTTGCGTTAGGACTCATTAAATCTCTATCGAGTAACCTGTTGTGGCGGGATGTGCCCAACTATCTATCTTACGTTGTCTTTTGTAAACTCTCATATTAAGTCCGGAAGTAACAATTCCCGGCATATTTTGTAAACTTTCTAAATTCTATAATCGCTTATCTTGCGCCTCAAGTTGATTATGAAAATTTGCTTCCTTGTGTTATTGAATATCTTGTTATACATACTTGTTTTACCTTCTTGTGTACGCCTGCAAAGACTTTAAAAATCTTACTCCCTGAATCTTATGTGCCTCTTATTTTCTTTCTTTTAGAATCATGGCACCAAAACGTCAAATGAGCTCCGCTGATATCGAAAGACTCGTCAATCAAAGGGTTCAAGCAGCCCTAGAAGCTACCAGGAACAATCCCAATCCAAACCAAGGAAATCCAGGAGGTGCAGGCAACAACCCACCTGTGCCAAAGCCCTGCACCCACAAAGATTTCATGAATTGTAAACCTCTTCATTTCAAAGGAACCGAAGGAGCCGTCGGTCTCTTGCGATGGATTGAGAAAATGGAGTCCGTTTTCCGCATATGCAACTGCCAAGAAGAGAACAAAGTCAAATTCTCTACCTACACTCTAGCTGAGGGTGCACTCACTTTCTGGAACACATACGCCCAAACCCAGGGTATTGATGCTGCCTATCAAATATCTTGGGACGAACTCAAGAACTCGCTGAGGGAAGAATACTGTCCCCGCGAGCAACTCCAACAGCTCGAACACGAATTCTGGAACCTCACAGTTCAAGGAAACGACATTACCAGCTACACAACCAGATTTCACCAGCTTGCTCTCCTTTGTCCATCCATGGTGGACCCTGAATCCAAACGTGTCGAAAGATACATTTGGGGACTACCTGACTCCATTCAAGGCAATGTCATCTCTTCCAAACCCGGGACCATACAAAGTGCCGTCCGAATGGCACACGAGCTTATGGCTCAAATCGTTCGCCGTGGGGCACCTACTGTAAAAACCACAGGGGACAATAAGAGAAAATGGTCTGGGAACAACAATCAGCAGCAACAGCAAACCAAAAAGGCTGAGACTGTTAAGGCCTACACTTCCGGTTCAGGGTCGGGGGACAAGAAAGGGTACGTTGGGAACAAACCTTACTGTTCCAAGTGTACTCTACACCATGAAGGCCCCTGTACCTGTACCAAGTGCAAACGGCAGGGACATCTAGCTAAAGATTGCAGAACCCCCAACCCAAATACCAACCCCAACGCACCAAAAGCCTGTTTTGAGTGCGGTGACACCAGACATTTCAGAAACAACTGCCCGAAACGCAACAATAACATCGCCAACAGAAACAATAACAACAACAACCCTCGCGGTCGAGCTTTTGTACTCAACGCCGGAGAAGCCCGTCAAGATCCCAACGTTGTTACGGGTATGTTTCTCCTCAACGATCTGACCGTTTCAGTTTTATTCGATACTGGTGCTGATAAAAGTTTCATATCTGATGAGTTTTGTCCGTTACTCAACATTACTCCCACTGCCTTAGATGCTAAGTTCACAGTAGAATTAGCAAATGGCAAACTGATAGAGGCCGATAGTGTGATACCTAATTGCACTCTAAACCTAGCCAACGAAATTTTCCCCATAAACCTCATCCCTGTTGAAATCGGGAGCTTCGATGTCATCGTAGGCATGGACTGGTTGTCCAAACATCATGCTGAAATTGTTTGTTTCGATAAAATAGTGCGAATACCCCTCGCTACCGGTGGAACCTTGATCATACAGGGGGAGACTGGTAGGCGAAACCTGAACATCATCTCTTGTATGAAAACCCAAAAGTACCTGAGGAAAGGGTACCCGGCAATCCTTGCTCACGTAACCGAAAAGAAGTCGGCTGAAATGCGACTTGAAGACGTACCCATTGTACAAGACTTTCCTGAAGTCTTTCCCGAAGACTTGCCAGGCCTTCCCCCGCCTAGACAAGTCGAATTCCAAATCGACCTTGTGCCCGGTGCTGCACCCGTGGCACGAGCCCCATACAGATTAGCCCCATCCGAGCTGCAGGAGTTATCCACTCAATTACAGGAACTCCTGGACAAGGGATTCATTCGACCAAGTTCCTCACCTTGGGGAGCTCCGGTCCTTTTCGTTAAAAAGAAGGACGGATCCTTCAGAATGTGTATCGATTACCGTGAACTGAACAAACTTACTATCAAAAACCGATACCCACTTCCTAGAATCGATGACTTATTTGACCAACTTCAAGGTTCAAGCTTTTATTCAAAGATCGACCTTCGGTCTGGTTATCACCAACTTCGCGCTCGAGACGCCGACATTCCAAAAACCGCATTCCGAACCCGCTACGGGCATTATGAATTTCAAGTGATGCCTTTTGGTCTAACCAACGCACCGGCTGTATTCATGGATCTTATGAATCGGGTGTGCAAACCTTACCTGGATAAGTTTGTCATCGTCTTCATTGACGACATTCTAATCTACTCTCGCAACGAAACAGAACATGGCCAACACCTGAAAACTATCTTGGAATTACTCAAACACGAGGAGCTATACGCCAAGTACTCCAAGTGTGAGTTCTGGATGCGAACAGTACAGTTCCTAGGGCATGTCGTTGACAGCCAAGGGATACGTGTTGATCTAGCAAAAATCGAGGCCATCAAGTGCTGGAAAGCACCAACTACTCCAACCGAGGTCCGACAATTCTTGGGTCTCGCTGGATATTACCGGAGATTCATAGAGAACTTTTCCCGAATAGCCCTACCTTTAACCTCACTGACTCAGAAAGATAAGAAATTCGATTGGACCGACAAACAAGAGTCAGCCTTCCAACTTCTGAAACAGAAACTCTGCAGTGCACCAATCCTGTCCTTACCCGAAGGCACCGATGATTTCGTAGTTTACTGCGACGCCTCACACCAAGGACTAGGTTGTGTGTTAATGCAACGTGAAAAAGTCATCGCCTACGCCTCACGACAACTGAAAATCCACGAAAAGAACTACACCACCCATGACCTTGAATTGGGAGCTGTAGTTTTTGCACTCAAAATCTGGAGACACTACCTGTATGGTACAAAATGTGCTATCTACACTGACCACAAAAGCCTTCAACATATCTTTGATCAGAAGGACCTAAACATGAGACAACGTCGTTGGGTCGAGTTACTTAGTGACTACGACTGTGAAATCCGATACCACCCGGGTAAGGCTAACGTTGTTGCCGATGCCCTAAGCCGAAAAGAACGAGTGAAACCCCTTCGAGTTCGAGCCCTTGGTTTAACCATCCACAACGATCTTATTGATCAAATTCATTCCACTCAACTCGAAGCACTCAACGGGAAAAACATCAAAAATGAGGCCTTGCGAGGCATGGAAAAACAATTTGAAATCAAACCCGACGGAACCAGACACTTCTCTAACCGAATCTGGTTACCAAACTTTGGAAACCTACGAGATTTGGTGATGGATGAATCTCACAAATCTCGATACTCCATACATCCTGGTTCTGACAAAATGTATCATGACATCAGACAACGGTATTGGTGGCCCAACATGAAAGCTGACATCGCCACCTATGTTAGCAAATGTTTAACCTGCGCCAAGGTTAAGGCCGAGTACCAGAAACCCTCTGGGTTGCTACAACAACCCGAAATACCTCAATGGAAATGGGAAAACATAACTATGGACTTCATTACTAAACTACCAAAGACACCGAGCGGTTGCGATACCATTTGGGTGATCGTTGATCGTCTCACGAAATCTACCCATTTCCTAGCTATCAAAGAAACCGACAAGATGGAGCGCTTGGCTCGCATCTACATCAAAGAGGTCGTAGCACGACACGGCATACCCATCTCGATCATCTCTGATAGAGATAGCCGCTTCACCTCTCGATTTTGGCAAACACTTCAGAAAGCTCTCGGTACTCGTCTGGATATGAGTACCGCTTATCACCCACAAACCGATGGTCAAAGTGAACGAACCATCCAAACTTTAGAAGACATGCTGCGAGCATGCGTTATTGACTTCGGAAACTCTTGGGAAAACCACCTACCTTTGTGTGAGTTCTCCTACAACAACAGTTATCACACCAACATTGATGCTGCACCCTTCGAGGCACTTTATGGTAGAAAGTGCCGATCACCCATTTGTTGGACCGAAATCGGCGATAGCCAGCTCACTGGTCCTGAAATCATCCATGAAACGACCGAGAAAATCGTGACCATTCAAAACCGGCTGAAAGCCGCACGTGACCGTCAGAAGAGTTACGCTGACGTAAGACGCAAACCACTCGAATTCCAGGTTGGGGACCGAGTACTCTTGAAAGTATCACCTTGGAAAGGTGTCATTCGTTTTGGTAAACGCGGCAAACTAAACCCTAGGTACATCGGACCTTTTGAAATTCTTGAAAGAATTGGTCCGGTGGCATATCGACTGCAGCTACCACCACAACTCAGTAGCGTGCACAACACTTTTCACATTTCTAACTTGAAGAAATGTCTGTCTGATGAGACACTTGTTATTCCTCTCGACGAAATCCATATCGACGATAAACTCCACTTTGTAGAGGAACCGATAGAAATCATGGACCGTGAGGTCAAACGCTTGAAACAGAGTCGTATTCCCATCGTTAAAGTCCGGTGGAATTCTAGGCGCGGCCCTGAATTCACTTGGGAACGGGAAGACCAAATGCGACTGAAATACCCACATCTATTCTTAGATGCCTCTCAGACCACGACAACAAACTAATTTCGGGACGAAATTCTCCTAACAGGGGGAGAATGTGACACCCGACGATTTAGGGTTACTGATTAACCTACTAGAAATCCTAATTACGTGTGTTTAGTTTAGTATTAGGCTAAATACTTGTAATTACTTGTAACTATTTGTGTATTTATGTGAATATACACTCCCGTAATTGATTATATTACGCTTATGTAATTAGTTGTAATTACACTTACGCAATTTGGTGAAATTGTGCAAAACAACCGGATGGAGTCCGACCCTGTATAAATACGACGTTGGTGAAAACATTTCTATAAATAACTTTAATATGTTTTTAGAAGTTATTTATCATTATTTATTATTTTATTAAAATAATACACGAAGAACCTAGGCGTTTTGGCTAAAACGTCTCAAACGTAACAGAAACGCGCGGAACGCGCCCGACAATCGAACGAAAGTCAAAATATATATTTTTATAATTTAAAGTATATTATTTTGTATGAAATTATTATTAAAAACATCGTATAATAATTCGTCAATAAAAACGTCTAATTAAAACATTACGCGATTAAACCTCCGTAAAACGTGCACGCAAATCGAGGCCAACGAATTAACGGAATATTTCTATAAATGTTTTTAAGTATTTTAATAAATACTTCAATCAAAAATATCAAAATTTAAGTCGTCACTTAAAAACGCGTATAAAACAATTAACGTACGAATAAACGTCTAAACGACCGAGTAAACGAACGTAAAACGCAACAAATTAAGCTAGAAATGAAAATGACCAAAACACCCTTGGTGGGGCCCAGGTGGGGGCCGGCCACCACCACCTCACCCTCTCACACTTCATGCAATTTTACATGATTGCATCATTTCTCCCAAAACCACTCAACCTCCATGCATTTGGTCATTTATCCATCATTTTACTTAACTATTTCTCCCAATACTCTCTCTCAAACCTCTCATTTTCTGGAAACAACTCAGCCCACAACTCCACCATTGATACACCACATCACCACCATTAATCAAGAACAAAAGAAGAAGCTAAACTCAAGATCAACAACATCATCATCCACTCTTGTTCTTCTTCATCATCTCTTTGTAAGAATCATAAACCCTTCACTTATTTTACTTTTAATCTACTGATTATGATGTTATTAAGCTCTATCAACAAGATTATGTCCAAACCTTGTGCTAAAATACGTTTTTATAACTTATACTTTAACATGCATGAATCTGCCTAAAAAACGACAGTTCACGAAAATATTCGTATAAAATCATCTGTTAAGAGTTAGAGGTCGAATTATTTTTTATAATTTGCGTATCGAAAAGATCTACAACTTTCGTGTTTTACACTTTTTCCAGAAACGTACTCGTTTTTCTCTACGAGCCGATTTATAAGACTGACCTGGAAGTTTTTCGATAAAATGTGTTCGGTTGTTACGCGGCTTTATTTAACTATGTTAATGGACTTGTTAGAAGCTGAAAATTTGATATGTTAGTCAAGACACTTAGTAAATCAGTTGGTAAAAATTTGGAAGTTTGATTTGGACTATAGATAGGTGAAATCAGTTGGCGTAATGACCCGACATAAACCGAAAACATTAAATCTTGAAGTTTAAGGTGTAAACTTGAAACCGACATCTCGAAACGACTACAATATTAAATAATAACTTTTATAACCTTTATTTACTGGAATATGACTTGGGTAGAAGGTTCGGGTCAAACCGTCATAGTTGACCACGTTTTGACTTAGCAAAATCCAAACAGACATAAGTGACGCATGACCCCAGGAATTATAGCGACACTCCCATAGTGACGCCCTTACTTTTCTGAATATGATTTATAGTGACACTCGATAAGTGACGCCTTTGTTATTAAAACTTTATTAATACCGACACTACCTAAGTGACGCCTGAAGTGACTGAACTATTATATTAGCGGCACTTACCCTTAGTGCCGCCATGCCTTAGTGACGCCCCGTATCCGACACTTCCTAAGTGATGCTATGTAAATCTGAAAACGCATTTTATGCGGCACTTCCTAAGTGCCGCCTATAACTAGCAAGTGACGCATGAAGTGTCGCATGAAACAGAATCCTTAAAAACTAGTTTTCTCACTAAGTGTTAAACTTCAAGTAACGTTAATACTTATACAATGCAACGTTATAACTCATGAAACATACTATACATATGTAAGTATAACATCATCCTAATAATAATGTCTTAACGAATTATTATTACAAACTTTCACCAACGGGTCGTACACGTTTTTGATAAACAAACTTGAACAACTTATTTGGACATACTAGTTGATGAACTAGCTCTAGGTGGACATTAACCCTCCACCTACACGATTGGCTTAAGTGGACATTGACCCCCACTTATACAATCACTCTAGATAGTCTTATGAGACATCTACTTACACAACCTTATACGCTTAGGACGTTAGAAGGTTGCGCTTTGGACTTTGCTTGCTATTTGATTATTGCTTGCTACCTGCTTAACTCTGGTGAGTTTCATAGCCCCTTTTTACTGTTTTTCAATTGGGGTGAGAATACATACAACTGTTTTATACAACTACTTATATGATCACAAGTAACTGTAAACAACTTTTCGTACGGATTGCATGAGGCCTGAATAATCCATTAAAGCCCTCTACCCATCATAGTTCGTTAATATATGCGTGAATATTATTGGATAGTACTATCGGGGATTGACAATCCCCATCCGGACTAGTCGCGCTAGTCAACCCACGGATGCAATATTATTTGTGATTTAGAAGTGTATCGGATTAGTACACTTACCGGAGGCAAACAACGTTAAGCTCGACTATGAGACTCATTGCAAATGGTATACTTATATTGCTTTATGCAATACTTTTACTTATCGTTGGCTAACGATACTTTTAACTGTCATTTTTGAATGATACAACTTGAAATCTTGTGGATCATAACTAAACGATTATTTACAAACCTATGAACTCACCAACTTTATGTTGACCTTTTAGTATGTATTTCTCAGGTAACCCGCCGCAGTAGGAAGCTTATGGAAAGCTTAGCTCGAGTCGCATTGTTTTTCAAACATCAAGAGATTAGATTGCATTTAGCTGTATTTTGTATAATCAGTTATGTATTAGAAATCTCTTAGCGGTTTATGCGAACTCCAGACTTATTGTAAACATTTGAAAGTATGGTAATGTAACTTTTTATTAAAACGTCTCATATAGTGGTCGTTTGTTGTAATCTTGTGTTGTGATATTTAATTTGGTCGGCGCCCCCATGACAACTCATGTTTCCGCTGCCACGTGTTTTGGGGGTGCGACAGATTCGAATTGTTTATCCATGCCCCGCAAGGCTTTATCTTTGACGTTTTCGTGTTTCAAGGCTTCGAATTGAGCAGTGAGAATTTGAATGTTTAAATTGTTGTGAATGGTCATACTAAGGGCGCGGACCCGAAGTGGTTTCACTCGCTCTTTTCGACTGAGGGCATCAGCAACAACATTTGCTTTGCCTGGATGATATTTGAGTTTGCAGTCGTAATCGGTAAGCAACTCGACCCATCGACGTTGCCTCATGTTGAGATCCTTCTGATCGAATATGTGTTGGAGACTTTTGTGGTCTGTAAAAATTGTGCACCTAGTGCCATAGAGGTAATGTCTCCAAATTTTGAGGGCGAAAACGACGGCTCCTAACTCAAGGTCGTGGATGGTGTAATTCTTTTCATGAATCTTGAGCTGTCGGGAAGCATAAGCTATGACTTTGTCTCGTTGCATAAGCACGCAACCGAGACCTTGATGAGAAGCATCGCAGTATACCACGAAGTCATCGATGCCTTCGGGTAAAGATAGAATGGGAGCACTGCAAAGCTTTTGCTTCAAGAGTTGGAATGCCGACTCTTGTTTATCAGTCCAGTCAAACTTTTTGTCTTTCTGGGTTAGAGTCGTGAGTGGTAGGGCTATCTTAGAGAAATTTTCAATGAATTGTCGGTAGTACCCGGCCAGTCCCAAAAACTGCCGTACTTCGGTCGGAGTGGTTGGCGATTGCCAGTCTTTGATAGCCTCGATTTTTGACGGATCAACATGAATTCCCTGACTGTCGATCACATGACCAAGGAATTGAACTGTTTTTATCCAGAACTCACACTTAGAGAATTTGGCGTAAAGCTCTTCGTGTCTAAGTAGCTCTAGGATGGTTTTGAGGTGTTGCGCGTGTTCTTCTTCGCTTCGTGAATATATGAGGATGTCATCGATGAAGACAATGACAAACCTGTCAAGGTAAGATTTACACACCCGATTCATAAGGTCTATGAATACAGCCGGTGCGTTGGTTAGGCCAAATGGCATCACTTGGAATTCGTAATGCCCATAGCGGGTTCGGAAAGCGGTTTTTGGAATGTCGGCATCGCGAACACGCAATTGGTGTTATCCGGATCGGAGATCAATCTTTGAATAACAACTGGATCCTTGAAGTTGGTCGAACAAATCATCGATTCGAGGCAATGGGTATCGGTTCTTGACGGTCAACTTGTTCAACTCTCGATAGTCGATACACATTCGAAAAGTGCCGTCTTTCTTTTTGACAAATAGGACCGGAGCTCCCCAAGGTGAAGAACTCGGCCTAATGAATCCTCTTTCCAGAAGTTCCTGTAATTGGGCAGACAACTCCTGAAGTTCGGATGGAGCTAAACGATATGGTGCTCGTGCCACCGGCGCAGCACCCGGCACGAGATCAATTGAGAACTCAACCTGTCTTGGTGGTGGTAGACCAGGCAGTTCCTCAGGAAAGACTTCGGGAAAGTCTCGGACAATTGGTACATCCTCAAGTCGCTTCTCCTCCGACTTTTTCTCCATGTTGTGCGCGAGAATTGCTGGATAGCCCTTTTTCAGAAATTTGCGGGTTTTCAAGCAAGACATGATATTGAGTCTCGTCCCACCGATCTCCCCCTGTATGATTAAAGTTCCACCGGTGGCGAGAGGTATACGAATAACTTTGTCGCCACAGATAATTTCAGCCCGATGCTTGGACAACCAGTCCATTCCAACAATGACATCGAAACTTCCTATCTTAACTGGCATGAGATCTATTGAGAAAATTTCTTCGGCTAGATTTAAAGTGCAATTAGGGATCACACTCTTGGTTTCCATAAGTTTACCGTTTGCAAGCTCTACAGTGTACTTAACATCTAAGGCAACTGGGGTGATGTCAAGTAGTGGGCAAAACTCATCAGAAATAAAACTTCTATCAGCGCCAGTAACAAACAGAATTGAAGCAGTTAAATTGTTGAGGAGGAACATACCCGTGACCACATTTGGGTCTTGACGGGCGTCCCCAGAATTGAGCACGAAGGCTTTTCCTTTGACGTTGTTGTTGTTGTTCTTCCGTTTGGGACATGCATCCCTGAAATGTCCCGTCTCCCCGTATCCATAACAGGTTTTGGGTTGTTGGTTGTTGTTTTGTGATTTAGGGGCTTGGCAGTCTTTGGATGAATGCCCGTACTTCCTGCAGTTGTTGCAAGGAGATCTGTAGGGGCCATGGTGGTGGTAGTTACACTTGGAACAATAGGGTCTGTCCCCAGTGTAGGTGCATTTGGGTTCGGTGTTGGTGTTGTAAGCTTGGATGGCATTGGACTTTTTGTTTTGGTGGCTGCTGTGGGATTCGGTGGATTTACGTTTGTTGTTGTTGGATTTCTCACGGCTGATCACCAGTGCCATGAGCTCGTGTGCTAGCCTGATAGCACTTTCGGTGGTGGGTGGTTGTGAGGAGGCGACACTTCCCTGGATGCTCTCGGGAATGCCGCGGATGTATTTCTTAACCCCCTTTTTCTCCGGTTCCACCAGACTAGGGCATAGGGACGCGTATTGCTGGAACTTGATGGTGTATCCCTCAATATCGGTCCCCTGCACAGCTAGTTGCCAGAACTCCTCTTCTAATCGGTGTATCTCTTCCTCGGGGCAATACTTCTCCCTCAGTTTGTTCTTCAACTCGGCCCAAGGTAGTTGATTAGCTATCTCAAGACCCACAGAGTTGGCATGAGCGTTCCACCATGTGAGGGCTCCTTCCTAAAAAGTGTTGGCAGCGAACTTTACCTTGTTTTCCTCGGTGCAGTTGCAGAGGCTAAAAACAGATTCTATGCGTTCTATCCATCGACTCAAACCAATAGCACCTTCCGTGCCCTTGAAGTATAGTGGTTTGCAGCTCAGAAAGTCCTTATAGGAGCAGGGTCAAGGTGGTGGAGCATTGTTAGCTGTGTCCTCGCTACTAGGTGGTGGTGTTCGGGCAGCCAAGGCTTGGGTCACACTGCGGGCAATCAGTCCCGCGATCTCAGCTTCACTAAGGGTGATTTGTCGACGAGGAGGCATGATGCTGAGTAAGAAAGAACAAGGAAAGGAAGTAAGATACTAGTCCGAAATTCATGATATATCACCACAGATGTATATATATAAAATGGTAATATACAACATCTCAAGGTAAGAATCAATAACGTGAGATAATTAATAGAAATCGTCAATTGATATTTCGAAGCCAAATGATTACAGACGATTTTGAATCACAAGTTTCAAAAGTTACACACTTAGATGTTTTACAAAAGTACCGGGAATTGTTACTTCCGGTTGAATTACATAGGTCCTACGAAAGCATATTAGGGTACAGATTCAGCCTAAGCTAATTCTGACGTAAGTTGAGTTGTGGCAGCAGTGCAGTGAGATGATTCACAGACTCTGCGAGTCTGTTGGTAGTTCGGAGGGCGTCCTCGGTTTCCCTTAGACGTGTCTCGCACTGATGCAGCCTTGATTGTAAAACAGAGATTTCATTTCGGTTGCCAATCACTTGGTTGTGGACAACCTCCATGGTTTCGATTGTTTCTTCCACTTGATTTTGAAGAGTGTTCATGGTGTTGACAATGTGCTCGTGATCTTCGGAGACTTGTTCAATTCGTTCCATAGCTGTGAGTCTCCAGATTTCACGAGTTTCTTGGAGTTCGATATCCATAGCGTTAAGTCGTTGTTCGTGGAGATGTACTCTAGCGGTTAAACTCGGTAGAGTGGGGTGAGTTGGATATGGGCTAGCTCGAGGCAACCTGGTGTCCCTCCTGGCTACCCTTGAGTTTCGTGATTCATGTGGATAAGAGTGTGATGAACTTGGTGGTGTGTTTGCCATTCTGAGACAAAGCGTTAGGAAGAATAAGGCTTATATCCATATAATAACTTTTATAATATAGCCTAAGATTGTAACGAGGCCTATCTATGTATACTTAGTATCACATAATAGCCTATTGGGTGTCTAGCACAGACTTGTTTGAGTCCCGGTTCTCTTGAGGTCAGAGTCAACTAGTGTATTCCTGTTCAACCATAACTTCCTTCAGACCTTACATCATCTTTATTTAATTGTACATAGTTGATTAAGCTATGTTAAATTAAATTCGTATGCTGTAATCTCTGAACTGGTTATACCTAATAGGGTATACTGCCTAACTGTCATAGTCTAGGTCTACTAAATGCAACCTAGTTCACTATAACCTTAGGCTCTGATACCAATCTGTGCACCCCCAAAATTTAATGATTTGCGGAAGCTCGATTTGGGTGTCACTAATCAATATACAAAGCACATAAGATATAATGAACGACCACTATATGCGTCGTTTTAAACTTGTATTAATAAAGTAAACGTTTACATCAAAATAACGTTACATTAGCTCGGTTCTTGAAATTGAGAGATTACATAGCATAATTACTTTTACAAAATATAATAATGCAATCAAATCTCTAGTTGTATGTATGCTGACTCGAGCTAATAGTCCCTGCCTGTGCAGCCAACCTACTGCTTGGTACCTGTGATATATACTAAAATGGGTCAGCGAAAACGCTGGTGAGCTCACAGGTTTGTATGTCAATGTATAGCTGTAAGAACCGCAAGATTTAAATTGAATTTAAAAAGCAATTAAGCAAAATAAAAGTTATACAATCCATGAGCACATAGTCTGAGCTTAACTTGAGCGCTAGGTCCAATTAAGGAAACCTAAATGATTTGCCTCCTACGAGTGTCTAATCCACACTCGTCTTCCCAAATGCTAATACATCCGTTTGACCGGTTAGTGCGTGCTAACCCGGATGAGGATTGTCAATCCCATATGATATCATATACTAACATTCACGCTAAAATATTAGAGACTATGCTATAGAGGACTTTAAATTGATTAGCTTGAAACTCATGTAGTATTTGAAGGTTGGTACTTGCGTTCTACTCGTAAAATAAAACAGAGCAGTAATATCACACCCCTAGTTGTAAAATAGTGAAAATGGGGCCATGAAACTCACCTGAGTCTTGAAGTGTTTAATTTAATAAACTTGAAGTAATTAGCTGTGAATTGGTGTCCAAAGACTTGAAACCTGAATGTGTCCACGACACTTGAATTGTTATTAATTGTACCGGTATCTCGAAAGACTACCCTTGTAGTTGTTATACAACTATATATATATATATGTCCAAATTACTACGATTTGGTTGATTGTTTTGTTACAAGTTACTACGACTTGTTTGATTGAATTGATACAAGTTACAACGACTTGTTTGATTTTGAAATATGTTTTGAAAACACGTACGGCCCGTTGGTGATGGACTTGAAATAATAAACTTTAAGTATTATCATCTTGTTATTGGTGTTTTGCACTTACAAGCGTGTTCCAATGTGTTTTATAAGTCGTATCGTATAAGGGTTTGAGGTTATATAGGTTCGACACTTAGTGAAAATTTAGTTTGAAAACCTGCTGTTTTATGCGACACAGTCGTGCGACACAAAGGTAGTTATGCGACACAAGGGTTGTGTCGCATAAAAGTGCGACACAGTGTCTATACGACACAAGGGTTGTGTCGCATAGATTCGAGATGCTGATTCAACAACGACATAGTGCTTGCGTCGTATAGAAATACGACATAGTATGCGACATAGAGTATGACACAATATTGTGTCGCATGAGTTACGACACTAAAGGTTTGGTACGACACAAGATGCGACACAACAGGCAAAATACGACACTACATGCGACACAAGGCTTGTGTCGCATTGAAGAACACCAGCCCAGAAAGTCCGGCTGTCAAGATTTTTCCGGCCAAAAACCCAATTCAAACCCGTTTTTAAGCTATAAAATCGTGTTCTACACTTTGTAATGGAAATATATAAGTTATATAAACACTAACAAGTGAAAAATCACTACGCCAAAAAAGGGCTTTGGTCACACATGCTCGAAATCCAAATCGTCACACATTAGAATATTTACGTGACTGAAGATACAAAAATAGAATTCACGTCATTAGTTGGTCACACATGCACTCCAATCATGTGACCATTCTGAAATGTATTCGCCACACCTTCATACATTTGTGTGGCTAAAGGGAACTGATGTTTTTTTGATGATTATTTAGTCACACATGATTTGGAACGCGTGACCAATGAAGAGTAAGTTTGAAGCATTAGTCACGTTAGACACATAAAGTGTGACAAAAACCGCGCCACACACTTGAACAGTGTGACCAAATGCCACTATATGGTCACATGAAGTAATTGTACATGAAGTAATTGTTTATGTGACTAAATCATGAAGTCGAGTTTGTCACACATAATTTAAGTGTAGCCAAAAACAGGTACATATGGTCACTATATGGTCACACACTTGAACACTGTGACCAAATGCCACTATATGGTCACACACTTGAACAGTGTGACCAAATGCCACTATATGGTCACATAAAGTAATTGTTTTTGTGACTAAATCATGAAGTCGAGTTTGTCACACATAATTTAAGTGTAGCCAAAAACATGTACATATGGTCACTATATGGTCACACACTTGAACACTGTGACCAAATGCCACTGTATGGTCACATGAAGTAATTGTTTATGTGACTAAATCATGAAGTCGAGTTTGTCACACATAATTTCAGTGTAGCCAAAAACAGGTACATATGGTCACTATATGGTCACACACTTGAACACTGTGACCAAATGCCACTATATGGTCACACACTTGAACACTGTGACCAAATGCCACTATATGGTCACACGACGTAATTGTTTATGTGACTAAATCATGAAGTCGAGTTTGTCACACAAAATTTTAGTGTAGTAAAAAACAGGTACATATGGTCACATAAGTTAGTACAGTGTGTGTTAGAGCGTGAAAAGCTAATCCGTATAGTCACATTAATTTGTAGTACGATCATGTGACTATATGGTTTTATAATAGCCACACCATTTAACAAATGTGTAGCTAAAATTATGTTTATGGCCACATTTTAGGTGATTATATGTGACGAATAAATTCACAACAGTCACGTTGTGAAATATTCATGTGGCTATTCTTTAGAGCCAAAATGGGCAACAAAGATTATCATTAAGTATTATATTAGTCACATTGAGTGTTAGTTTGTGAGTCTAAATCATATGCCACTATATGGTCACATGAAGTAATTATTTATGTGACTAAATCATGTAGTCGAGTTTGTCACACATGATTGCAGTGTAGCCAAAAGCAGGTACATATGGTCACACAACTTATTATGTGTGTCTAAAGTGTAGTGTGTGTTAGAGTGTAAAAACTAATCTGTATAGTCACATTAATTTGTAGCACGATCATGTGACTATATGGCTTTATAATAGTCATACCATTTCACAAATGTGTAGCTAAAATGATGTTTTTGGCCACATTTTGGGTGATCATATGTGATGAATATATTCACAACAGTCACGTTGTGAAATATTCATGTGGCTATTCTTTAGAGCCAAAATAGGCAACATCGATTATCACTAAGTTTGATATTAGTCACATTGAATGTTAGTTTGAAATTATAAATAACCTCTTAGTTAATTAAACTAGGGGAATTATATAAACTAACAATTACAATTTAAAATGAATACGTTAAAGAAAAATGAACAAAAAGCCTTTGTGCATGAGTGGTTTCCTTGAGTTGTGTAAAACAATATGGTGGCTACCTATTAAACCTAGGTTCGAATCTTGGCTCTAGCAGTTTTTATTTTCTTTTTGTTTCATTTGAATTCTATTTAAATTTAATATGATATATATATATATATATATATATATATATATATATATATATATATATATATATATATATATATATATATATATATATATAGGAAACTATTAAACTGAGGATAAAATTAATTCATCATTTCGGAATATATGAACTTCTAATAAGTTCAACAATGAAATCTATGATATACGCCATTAATTATGTTACATATGCCACTATTAAACTTAGGATAAAATTAATTCATTATTTCGGAATATATATGAACTTCTAATAAGTTCAACAATGGAATCTATGATATACGCCATTAATTATGTCACATATGACACTATTTAATTCATCATTTCGGAATATATGAACTTATCATAAGTTTAATAATGGAATCTATGATATATGTCATTAATTATGTCACATATGACACTATTAAGCTGATGATAAAATTAATTCATCATTTCGGAATATATGAACTTATAATAAGTTCAATAATGGAATCTATGATATACGCCATTAATTATGTCACATACGTCACTATTAAACTTAGGATAAATTAATTCATCATTTCGTAATATATGAACTTATCATAAGTTTAATAATGGAATATATGATATACGCCAATAATTAGATTACGCATGCCACTATTAAACTTAGGATAAAATTAATTCATCATTTCGGAATATATGAACTTATCATATGTTTAATAATGGAATATATGATATACGCCATTAATTAGGTCACGCATGCCATAGGATAAAATTAATTCATCATTTCGGAATATATGAACTTATCATAAGTTAATAATGGAATATATGATATACGCCATTAATTAGGTCACGTATGCCACTATTAAACTTAGGATAAAATTAATTCATTATTTCGAAATATATGACATTATCCTAAGTTTAATAATGGAATATATTACCAATATCACATATGTCACTATTAAACTTAGGATAAAATTAAATCATCATTTGGGCATATATGACATTATCCTAAGTTTAATAATGGAATATATGAATACGACATTACCAATATCACATATGCCGCTATTAAACTTAGGATAAAATTAATTTATCATTTGGAATATATGACATTATCCCAAGTTTAATAATGGAATATATTACCAATATCACATATGTCACTATTAAACTTAGGATAAAATTAAATCATCATTTGGGCATATATGACATTATCCTAAGTTTAATAATGGAATAGATGATATATGACATTATCAATATCAAATATGCCGCTATTAAACTTAGGATAAAATTAATTTATCATTTGGAATATATGACATTATCCCAAGTTTAATAATGGAATATATTACCAATATCAAATATGCCACTATTAAACTTATAATAAAACTAATTCATCATTTTGAAATATATGACATTATCCTAAGTTTAATAATGGAATAGATGATATATGACATTATCAATATCACGTATGCCACTATAGAACTTATAATAAAATTAATTCATCATTTTGAAATATATGACATTATCCTAAGTTTAATAATGGTATATATGATATATGACATTACCAATATCACGTATGCCACTATAGAACTTAGGATAAAATTAATTCATCATTTTGAAATATATGACATTATCCTAAGTTTAATAATGCAATAGATGAATACGACATTGCCAATATCACATATGCCACTATTAAACTTAGGATAAAATTAATTCATCATTTTTGAATATATGAACTTATCATAAGTTTAATAATAGAATATATGATATACACCATTAATTATCATGTGTGACTGATATGTCAGGGTTTTGAATCCGTACCTCAGTATATGTGGGTGATTTGTGGACTTGTGATTTGCCCGGTGTTGATGCTATTTACGGATAGGACAATTGTTACCATTGAAATATGGTACGGGGGTCAAAGGTACTTCATATTCGGTATACACTTTTGGGACAAATTGATAATCTATACCAATCGGTTCGGTACCGGTAATTTCCCACTTTTTCGCTTTGGTACCATTTCCCACGCTCACCCCTTGCAAGACTCGAAAAATCATTTATAATGGGACAACCCAAAATCGACAACCCAAAATCGACACCCAGTAAAATCATTTTTGATTGGTTAAATATCAAAACAGGATATTTATAATGGGACAATCCAAAATAGTAATCTAGATACTTTTAATGAATGGAGGTGTTTAAAGTTGAGTCTCATCTTTATGCATATATATTACTTGTATTAAAATGGATTCTTATTTTATCATAATTTTAATCTGTGTTACAAGTTATAATAAACATTTTTTATGGTTAAATTGCATAGTTTTATCTAAATTAATACTCTATTATTTTCATTATAATTAATAATTAATAATTAATTTTCCTATGTGTGTGTTATCCCAAAAAAAAATTCATTCCCCGCCCACCTCTTCCCCAAAAAATTTCAGCTATTTCTAACTTGCCGCCTTTATTTTTTCCCCAAATCAAAACCCTAATCACCACCACATCTCATTCTCTCTGCTCTTATCATCTTCCCTACACCTCCAATTGTGGCTATCCCTCCTCAACCTCGTCTCGCCCATGGGCCGTTCATTTTCACCCATCGAGTTTATGCTAAAGCCATCGCAAACCCTATACTGAGTTCAGTTACGATTTCATTTTAGTTGGTAAGAAATGAATTTGCCCTAACACAAATCCCTCCTCACTTCAATTCCCGAATTCTATACCCTACAAATTATTATTATTGTTGCTGATTCAAGGAAGATGCAAAGTGCTGCTGTTATTCTGAGTCAATCATCATCTTATTTCATCAATACACCTTCACAAACCCTTGATTCTTCTTCTTCTTCAACTTCATGTTCATCGATCGATCCGTACCCTAAGGACTGTAAAATCCATCGATTAATCTTTAATTGATTCTGTTTGATTTTTTGCTTTCTGCTGTAATAAAATAGCGATTTTTATCCTCAGATATAGTCTGGGCTCTTTACTATTGTTTATGATATGTTTTGTTGTCACTTAAGGTAACAGACATGAAGCATAATGGTGTGTGCCTTTTTCATCTCCGACACCTGTAGCAAGGAAAACTATTAAGCCTAATGGAATACAAGTTCGAAGCAACAGAGTATGTATCAACTGATTCTGTCATTTTGATTTCAACCTGTCTTTATTTTTGACTCCCCAAAACTCATATAGCAGCAACAGGGTTTTTGTTTTTGTTTCGTTGAATTCGAGGTGCCTGAAGCAGTTCAAAAGGTTATTCAGGTATGTGATTTGGTAGTGCATGCTTCTGTTATGTTTTATTGATGGAAAAATAAATTTGTGTACTGTATGATTTTTTTCTATGTATTTGTTGTGCCAGTATTTAGTTTGTACATGTCTTATTATAATTTCTTCACCATTTAATCTAGCATTCTTGTAGTTTTTGGCATGATCTGTTATGTTATTAATATAGATCAATCATGTTTTCATTTAATATTAATTTTATGCTGGTAACTTGTTGCTTCTACTGCTGTCAGCTTGATTTGAATGTGTATTTTATCTCTATGGTAAAGTTAACAGTGGTCTAATTGGAACATTTGCATCTACATGTTTGTTGCAAGGATCTTCTCTATAGAAACTTATGAGTGTTGGTCGTCACCAATCTTATTCTTTGCGTGATAGATGTATTTGATGCTAATATGTATCGAATAGGATTATATTGTTCATGTAGATCCTGAAGGAGAATGTATTGCATGCTTTTGGTTTAGGTCCATCTTGTTATGAAAATACCCGTGATAAACAAAAATGGCCTCGGTTATGACAACCGGAAAAACTCGAGTGTGAAAAGTTAAGAGATTTTACAAGTGCACATGTACAGCTTGTGAGTTTCTTGTCACTTCTTTGATTAGCTATGTTTAGTGTGTGTTTATTTGTATGATTTATGTATGTATATGTAGGTTTTTGGGCAGCTGCATAGGATTGGGTTGTTTGTGTTCTGAGTTAGTCTGTGTGTTGCTGTCGGGTTGAGTATTTTGTGTGTGTATATATGGGTTTAGGGATGATGGGTCGGGTTCGGCTACTGGTATGTTGGGTTGGTATGTTGTTATCGGGTTAGGTTTTGTATTTGTACATCGGGGTTGGGGTTGCTGAGTCGAGTGTAGGAACAAAAAAATATGATCCTTCACCAAAATTGATTAATGGGAATATCTCAAAGTTATAGCAGTTACAGACTTGCAGAATAGACGTTGAAGCATTGAAATTTAAGATTGCAAAAACATTATCTGAAATTTGAAAACTACATAAATGACCTTTAACTAGTAGAAACTCCTGAGCTGCCCCTGAAATTTTTGAATTTGCAGGTGTTACAGCAGAGCGCTTATCAGAAGGCCTGTTACCCAGGCATTGTGCCTTATCACTCGTTAGGGAGCCAATCATGTATCCCGTGATCAATACACTTGTAGACGAGCTCCACCAAAGACGGATTTCTACTTTTCTCGTGACAAATGCACAGTTTCCAGAGAAGATTGTGTCACTAAAACCGATCACCCATGTTTGTTAAGCATTCCCCTTACCTTTTATACATTAGTTCAGAGGATCTGTGAGTGCATTGCTATATTGTCTGTAAGTGTTGACATGGTTTGCTTCTTTGAGCTATGCAGTTGTATGTTAGTGTAGATGCTGGAACAAAGGACAGCAAGAAAGCTATTGACAGACCACTTTTTGGGGACTTCTAGGAACGGTTTGTAGTATGTACCTTCTCTTGGTTTTCTAGCATTGGCAAATAAAATCAAGGGTCTCGGAGTGGATGTAGCTTTTGTGGAGACAAGTATTCTATGCAATCTAGTTGCTCAAACCTTAAGAACTCTTGTTCTATGAGTGTTGTATTGCCAGCGTTTAGTGGAAACATTTGAAATAGTTGATTAGTTAATCTTTGCAACCGTTTGATTAGATATAGAATTTATATTGTTATATTCATTTGATTTATAGAATGGTTAATGCAGTTTGTCACAAATTATTGATTTGTTATATGTGACTAAAAGATATACTCACATAATATGGTCACACTTTGTTGCCACTATTTGGTTAATTCGTTGTGTGACTAAATGTTACAAAAGGCCACACAAACATAAAAATAAAGTGGCCATTGGATGGATAATAGTCATACAAAATACAAGTTTACTTGACATTACAGAGCATATGGTCACACAAATTAACACATATGGCCACTTTTGGCTTAATTTTATGTGACCAAATCCCAAAAGAAAACACTCGTTGTGTGACTAAATGTTACAAAACGCCACACAAACATAAAAATAAAGTGGCCATTGGATGGATAATAGTCACACAAAATACAAGTTTACTTGACATTACAGAGCATATGGTCACACAAATTAACACATATGGCTACTTTTGGCTTAATTTTATGTGACTAAATCCCAAAAGAAAACACTCGTTGTGTGACTAATGTTACAAAACGCCACACAAACATAAAAATAAAGTGGCCGTTGGATGGACAATAGTCACACAAAAAACAAGTTTACTTGACATTACAGAGCATATGGTCACACTTATTATCACCTACGGCCACTTTTGGCTTAATTTTATGTGACCAAATCCAAGAATAAATCACTCATTGTGTGACTAAATGATACAAAACGCCACACAAACATAAAAATAAAGTGGCCATTGGAATGGCAATAGTCACACAAAATACAAGTTTACTTGACATTGCAGCCCATATGGTCACACTTTTTATCACATACGGCCACTTTTGGCTTAATTTTGTGTGACCAAATCCCAGAATAAATCACTATTTGAGTGACTAAATGATACAAAACGCCACACAAACATAAAAATAAAGTGGCCATTGGATGACAATAGTCACACAAAATACAAGTTTACTTGTCATTGCAGCCCATATGGTCACACTTTTTATCACCTACGACCACTTTTGCTCTAATTTTACGTGACCAAATCCAAGAATAAATCATTATTTGTGTGACTAAATGATACAAAACGCCACACAAACATAAAAATAAAGTGGCCATTGGTTGGCAATAGTCACACAAAATAAAAGTTTACTTGACATTACAAAGCATATGGTCACACAAAATACACGTTTAGCTAACTTTAAAGAACATATGGTCACACTTATTAACACTTTTGGTCACTCTTGGCTTTCATTTATGTAACCAAATCCCAAAAATAAAACACTCGTTGTGTGACTAAATGTTACAAATAGCCACACGAACCTACAATTCAAGTGGCCATTGGATGTACAATAGTCACACAAAATACACTTTCACTTGATTTTAAAGAGCATACGGTCACACATTTTATGGTTTTCGTCACACTTTTTAGATGGATACGGCCACTAACCATGTAATGTGACCGTATGGACCCCTTTGGTCACGGCACCTTTAGTCACACACACGCTGAAAAAACGAGTGTGACCATATGGTTTTCGTCACACTTTTCTGGTGTGACCAAAGCCAAAATCTGTACTAGTGAATACAAAGAATGGAAAGGTTTCGGGATTTTGTCGAAAACTTACAAAGTGCCGGATTGAAAATCCGAAAAGATAGCATTGTAGATCGTCGCGAGGTGGTCATGAATCTCTAACAATATTGATGATCCGAGTGCGTTTGATAGTAGTATTTTGCGATTTAGTGATGGTGGTGGTGATGAAATTTTGAGAGAAAAAGATGGAAGAGAGAGAGAAAGAAAGAAAGAAATGAAAAAGAAAGGGTGGAAGTGGGAGGTTAAACTCCCATTTTTCGCCCCGCGATCCCGCTCCGTGTGGTGTTCGTTTGCTCCGTCGTTCAATAGTTAAATGATTTTTATACGTTTAAATGTAGTTTTAAGATACGGAAAATTACTAAATATTTTAGTTGAATTATTTAAGTTCCGAAAATTATAAAATGTAACTTAGTTTGTTTGCGTGTTTTACATTTTTAAATCATATAAGTTTTGTTTGTATGATCCGAAATGAATACGAAATATTATCATAATAATATTTTTGATATAATAGCGTTATTAAATAATGTTGCGTTATTTAATAAAATTTGGTCACCAACGTCCGTATTTAATTGAACCGAAATACATTCGATTTAAATTGCGTACGATTTAAACAAACCGCAAAATTGTGTAGATATATATATTCAACAATATATATAATAATTGATACATTAATTAGCCTAACACAGAACTAATTACATGTATTAAAACTTGATTAGGCACTAAGTTCTAGTCCTAAATTGACGGGTGTCACAGAATCCATACGTCGTATGGATCAAAAATGCAGAAAACTGCCAGCAGTCCCCTTTCTTCTCCATTTTCAAACCTAAAACCCACTTCTCAAACACCCACGGCTGTTAACACCACAACCCCAAAACGGAAATTCCGGCCACGCATTCATCGCCATTTTTGCGTATTCGTGTTACACGCACTTTCCTCTACAAGGTATAACTTCCCGTTTTCATTTTCGTTGGTTAAATCACTCGTTTGGAAGTTAGGGTTTATGATAGAATTTTGGGTATTTCGGATATGGGTATGATTATTTCTATGTTTTGATTGATTTATGTTCCAATTGACATATACATTGCAATGTCATGCTCGTTTTTATAATATGTTACATATTTTGTGTTATTCGAATTATTCGTTAGTAATGATAAAATGTGAATATGAGAAACTCAATTGTGCTATGTTTTAATTTAGTGCTTATTAATTTTCTGACTACATGATGATTAATGCAAATATTTGTTTGGTACATAAGTGTTTGTGATTACGGTTATGTGATAAGTTGTTATTTTGATTAATCGTGTTATGATAATTCATTTTGAGATTGTATGGATGTTTGCTAGTTGCTAATACTCGAGTTTAGTGATTGTGCAATTTCGTATTTTCATAATGGTACCAAGTTATTATAATGCATTTGATTAGGCAATTGTCATGAATATTTAATAAGGTATATACATGTATGCAATTTGAGTGTTTTTTTTTTTAAAAAAATTGCAATTTAGGTTCATGAAATTGGTTGTTGTGGTAGTTTTAGGCTAAGCCTTTATGGTGGATTATTCAATTTTAAGCCGAAATGCTGCCGAAATTTTTAGTAACCTTCTTGCAATCAACTACTTATTTAGTATTATTAACAATTGTTTTGTTTAGCAGTTATTATGTCTAACAGGAGAGCACGAGGAGGTGAAACTTTGGGAAACCCATTGATTAGAGCCCATAGATACCTCACTTTTCATGTGTCGTATTCTGAGACTGCTAGGGTGCAGTTTAGAGATCGTCTGGCTTCTAATATTGGCCAGTCAATTGAGGTGTTTGATGCTGTTAACTGGAATGTTTTAGAGCATGTGATTGCTAGATAAGGGTTTACTAATGGTGCTGAGGCCATTAGGAATTTACTTGCTGTTCCATATGTACTAGAGGATGGAAACATTGGATTTGTTTCCTATGCTTGGTCCCGGTTATTCAGTATCAGGGAGGATATCTACCGAGAGCTGGTTGTTGAGTTTTATAGCACTTTTAGGTTTGATGCCAGGTCGACTCAATGGACTGAGAACTCCATTTTCTTCCAGCTAGGGGGACAACCCAGACAGATGAATTTGGTTCAGTTTGCTTTGGGATTGGGGCTTTATGAGCCCAATGAGCTGGATAACCCTCACTTTTTAAACCACATTTCTGCATGTGCTGTGAAGAAGCTCACTGACTTGGAAATCTCGTAGTTTCTTAATAAATGTTTTTAGAATTAACAGATTTTTAAATTTAAACATTTGAGTTGAAGATGGGTGATGTTGTGTAATTCCTACTTTAGTTATTTAGTTTAATAGAGATGACTGTTTTCTTAAGAATTTGATTTTTGAATCGATAGTCTACTTGAGGACAAGTAGGATTCAAGTGGGGGATGTTTGATAAACGCTCAAAAGTACTATATTTCAGTAGCATTTTACCCCTATTCTTGAATGTTTTTATTGCATTTTGTTAAGAATAGATATTGATTTCGTTCATATTTGCAATTAGATGTGGAAATAGAGCGTTTATGAAGAAAGGAACGGAAAACAGTCAATAGTCAAGCTAAATGATACATATTTGAAGAAATAAGTAAAGCTGAAGTCGAAGAAAAGAATAAAAGAAGAAAAATCAAAAATCCGGCTGGAAAAGTCATCCATATGCCGTATGGAAATCCATACGCCGTATGGATTGCTGCAGTGGAGGCCCAGGTTACGCGGACATAGGCTGGGCTTGAAATCAATCCATACGCCGTATGAAAATCCATACGCCGTATGGATCAAAATCACAGGAAGTATAAAAACGCGAAAATAACCCTAATTCGATAGTTTTTGATAGTTTTTTGTATTTTCTTATTTCCAGACGACCTGAGGGTCTGTAATTCGTATATTAGGGGTATTTTGGAGGTACGAAGGGTGAAGATCGAGGATAATTCGCTCTAATCTTTCGTAGTTCATCGTTTTCGATTCGGTATAATTCTTTTATTCGATTTCATTGAAGAATTTGTCATTGAATGATCTGATTATTTCTGTTTTGATGATGAGTTGAATATCTAAAGTGATTGTGTAGTTAATTTAACTAAGATTATGATTATTGAACGATTATAATTGCGTATTGAATAAGTTATTTAATTGAAAACGGTTATATTGCTCGTGGATACTTGTTTATTGGTAACTAGTTATTATTGTTGCTTCACGTGATTGATAATTTTAATGAGATTGAGTTCCTTTAAGATTATTGATTATTGCTAGTACTACCTTAGGGTTTTGGACTATCACTAAATACGTTGAATCTGATAGGTCGAGTATACAATAATTATCTACTTTAAAATGAGCAAGACAATAAGTTAATTATTGGGTATTGTTGAGTCATACCAATAGAGTTAATTATAACGAGTTGTGAATGTTTAATGCATAATTTAGGGAAAGACACACAATTGACTGATCATCTTGTGACATTGGAACCAGTGTTTCATGTTGGACCCTAGATTATAGGAATTAGTTGGACCCGAAACGTTGGCTAGTTCATATTCGACTTAGTATTCATTGAAGAATTTGGTATTAAGTTGATCTAAAAGAATCACAATTAGATAATCAATACGTAATAAATCGGGAAATATGAATCTAAGTGACGTTAACTATACAATTACTTATTCCTTCCAATTAGGACTTATTGTTATTATTTATTTATTATTTTAATTTAAAGTTTTATTTAAAGTTTGTTTATTTTAATTAAATGTTTTCTAAACAAATGTTCGTACGGAACTAAAACGCCCCCCATATTAACTGTTTTCTAGTTAATTGTTAATTTCTATTTTAAATATTCCACCATTTTCCCTGTGTTCGAATCTGACTTACCAAATCTATATTTACAATTGATCGGGTATTCTTGCCTGGTTGCTTGAAAGTATTTATTAGGTATTTCTATTTATAAGTTGTAAAACAAGACGCGCTTTCATAAGCGACATCAATATACATAAGTGAATTAAATTATAACCACATCTTGTGTGCATATAGTAATGAATAAGTATGTGGTTGGAGGTGTATGAGATATATATAGTATTAGTGAAATATTATGTGTGATTTTATTACACTAGATTGATTAAGTGTGATCAGATTTCGAGGACGAAATCTCTTTATGGGGGAGAGATTTGTAACACCCATTCCTCGGGTCTGGTAGTATTTTAATATTTTCTGACGGTGAACTATTATTTAACGTGTTAGAAAATAGGTACGTTGTGTTATTTGAAAATAAATGGGTAAAAGAGTTGAATAATTTATTGTGACTAATAAATTATTGATTGTTTTAAATTAATTCAGTTGACAGTAAAATAAAATAATGTTTCCCCGCAAATGGTTTTTACGTTCCAGACAATGATAAGTACGGGGGACAAAACTAGTACACATATTAACTAATATATGTGTAAATACGTATGAAACTTCACTAAAATTCCAGTATCTACGATTGAGAGCTAGAGAAAGGTGAAAACCCTAAATTTAAACCCTAATCATCAATTATTGTTGAGAAATCAAATTGTTCTTCTTGTGTTTTTCTCCTGGCCGTACGTATCAAACCACAGGGATGATTCAAAATTTGTGAAAAAAGTTGTGAGTACAAATTGAAGCTTTAGAACTACGAATTAAGCTGCAATAACGTGAATGAATCATCTCCTCATCATCCTAATCATGTTGTAAGTCTTGATTTTGTGATTTTCATATAAACCTAGAAATGGGTTTTTGTGTATTTGATTGAATTAGGATGATTGATATGAAATTGAAGCTTGTAACGATCATATAGTTGCTAGTTGATGATTATATGATGATTATGATCTAAACCTAGCTTAGAAATGAGGAAATTGATATATGATCCTTAAGGGTTTAATTGATTAGTTTTGAATTATGATTTATAATCTTAATCTAATGAAGTGTAGTTGATAATTGTTGTCAATAATCATATTAGGTGTTAATTCACCTTGATTGATAATAAGATATGTTGCTATAGTGTTATTATTGAAAAGTAAGTTAGTGAACCAAGTTGTTATTCATTGAAACTAAGACGATCATGAGGATGATCATGGGTTAGTAATGAATTAATGGATGTGATGAATTGAGATAAATTAATATGGGGAGGTGATCCTAATGATCATAGAGTGATAAATGATTATGAAATTATAATGTGAAAGTAGCTATTCATAATCATAGATTGAATTATGTTAAATGATAACAAGGAAGTAATAACTTGGTTGATTGATGTGTAGTTAAAAAGTGGTTATCATGATATCTAATTATGATTAGATGATAATTCAAGAAGTATGAATTTGATATTGATATTTGGTATGATTGTGGTAATTCATATGAATTGAGTAGTTTGGAATTGTTGATTTAATTACAATTGTATGATGTTATATCAATATTGAGACAATTGTCAAGTGACTAACTTGTGTTATTCCGTTGTATTCTCAGATGTGGAGATGACTCAGTGATATTAGACTACTGAGTGGATGACTGAGGTATTCGGTGAGTGGATCTGTAACCTCAGTGTGATTTGGTTGTAATGATTTGGTTACAACAAGTAATTGTAGTATTACTTTGATAGAATGTTTTTGTTAAGATAACTTGCCATGATAGTTTGGTTATTTGCTTACTTAGTTGTTTGAGCTAGTATGTAAGATTCTGAGGTCAACTTGAATGAATGGTTGGACTTGTTTGTTATTATAGACGACAGAAAATCTTGAAACTTGAAATGTTGGTTCAGAGATTTAGGTCGTGTGTGATTAACAACAAGTTATCGGTAATTTCTGTATAGGCCAATACAGATGATGAATAAGTGTTACTTGAGTACCACCGCGGCATAAGGGTATCTCAAGAACCACCGATCCTTATGATGATTAGTTGTTTATTGTTATTCGATGTAAATAGATTGTTGTGCTAAGTTGGACTGTTGATTATAGTTTCATTCACTTAGCCTTGTGCTAATCCCCCACATTACTTCCTGCAGGTTTAATAAATTGATGGGACATATTGGGAGGGAAAGGAAGTTACTGGATACAATGGAATGTTTGACAGGCTTTTACTCTGATGTTAGTTTGATAACTAAAGATATATTTTGAATTAAATAACACCTAGTTGTTGAAATGTAATGTATTTAGTTTGAAAAAAAGTTTATCTACATTATAGGGTAATGTAAAGCATGTATACATATTTGAAATCTACGCTTCCGCATCACAATTACTATTATAATTGTTTATAGAAATGAGGGGTGTTATACCGTTTTTGTCGATTCTTTTTGCGTTGGATTCGTTTTTCAAAAACAAAGACTTTGATGCAAATAAATCCCTGAGATGTTTCTCCTATCTTTAGATGTCTCGTAAAAATTATTTGAATCTTTCGGCGTATGTAGAATCTTCATTCTTCATCCGTTTTTGTTGATTCTTCTTCTGTTAGATTTGTATCTTGAAAACGAATACTTTGGACAAGATGAATCTTAGTGGTGGGTAATTTATCTCAAATTCTTGTTTCGGATGCCTTGAATCTTCAGACGTGCGTGGAATCTTCGTTTTTCGTTCGTTTTGCTTGATTTTTCTCGTGCGACTCTATTTTGACCTTCTTGGCAAAGTTTCATTGATTTGTGTATTATTTGAGTTCATTTTCCAAGTATTGTTCCAGAATGAGAGAGATATCGATAGTAAAAACGTGACTTTTTACGCGATATCATAAATGCACGGTGTTACCGCACTCGAAATAGGCTTTCGGTGCGTTAGGATTGGTGTTGGTGTTGGGGGTCCTATAATCCCTGGCGACGTGTCCCTGTCGTTTGCACTTTGTACAAGTGTTGGTGCAAGGGTCATCGTGGTCTAGAGTACACTTGGAGCAGTAAGGCTTGCTTCCTTGGTACTTTTTCTCCCCGGATCCTGATGTATAGGCCTTAACAGTCTCGGCCTTCTTGTTCTGTTGCTGCTGATCCTGATTGTTTCCCTGCCTTTTTCTTTTGTTGTCTCCCGAGCTCTTTACTGTAGGTGTCCCACGGCGGACAATCTGTGCCATAAGTTCGTGTGCTATACGAACGGCACTTTGGATGGTTCCGGGTTTAAAGGAGGTTACATTACCCTGGATCTTTTCTGGGAGTCCCCATATGTATCTCTCTATTCGTTTGTACTCGGGGTCTACCATAGATGGACATAGAAGAGCCAGTTGGTGAAACCTGGTTGTGTACCCGGGGATGTCATTTCCCTGAACAGTGAGGTTCCAGAATTCCTCTTCAAGCTGTTGCAACTGTTCCCTGGGGCAGTACTCTTCCCTGAGCATTTTTTTGAGGTCCTCCCATGGGAGTTGATAAGCGGCATCAATACCCATGGTTTGGGCGTAAGAGTTCCACCATGTGAGAGCACCTTCCAAAAGGGTGCAGGTGGAAAATTTGACCTTGTTCTCCTCGGTACAGTTGCAGATTCGGAAAACAGATTCCATCTTTTCGATCCATCGCATTAGGCCTATGGCTCCTTCGGTACCTTTGAAGCTAAGAGGTTTGCAGTTCATGAAGTCCTTGTAGGTACAAGGCTTGGATACTGGTGGGTTGTTGGCTGTATCATTGGTATTCTGTGGGTTGGGACCGTTTCTGGCCGCTTTGTAAGCTGCCATTGCGTCAGCGACCCCTTGGGTGACAAGTTGAGCAATTTCCGCGGGGGTCACTGGTTGGCGTCTTGGAGGCATGATTCTTAAAAGAAAGAAAGAGAAAACAAATGAGATTTAGTTGTACAAGGATCGAAGTTATCGCAGGTGTATATAATGAGGCAGTATAGCATTTCACAACAGGATGATTAATGACATAAGAAAGCAAGTTTTATAACCAAATTGAGGCGCAAGATTAACAGATAACAGAGTTCGAAGTTTACAAGATGTGTCGGGCATTGTTACATCCGGACTTAATACGAAAGTTTACAAAAGCTAACTAGTTGAGCATATCCCGCCTCAATAGGTTACAAAATAGAGTACTAAGCTAATCCTGACGTGGATTTGGTGGAGGGAGTAGTGTGACGACTCGTTCCATAGTTTCCGTAAGTCTGCCAACCATTCTGAGAGTTTCTTCAGCTATTGCCAAGCGTTGCTCCAACTAGCGTGAATGATCCTCGGTTTCCTGCAAGCGTGTTTCACACTGTTCCAGCCTTGATTGTAAAACTGGGATCTCGTTTCTGTTACCATTTCAAGTCTTACATCGATTCTCCTTTAATTGTACATAGTTGATTAGGCAATGTTAAATTAAATTCAAATGATGCAATTGCTGAACCAGTCCTACAAAATAAGGAATACTAACCTAACGGTTATAGTCTAGGTCACTAATGCAATCCTAGTTTGCTATAACCTTAGTCTCTGATACTAATCTGTCGCACCCCCAAAACACATGGCAGCGGAAGTAAGGGTGTCGGGGTGCGACTAATCAAATATCATCGCACAAAATTACAACAAACGACTTCTAAATGAGACGTTTTAAAAATAATCACCTTTCCATAACCAAATGTGTACAAAATACTTAGAGTTCGCATCAATAGTCTAGATGTCGCACCCCCAGATTATGATGCGGAAGCGATTCGGGTCGGGGCGCGACTAATCAAATATCAACAGCACATAAGATATAATGAATGACTCTATATGCGTCGTTTACAATACATTGATATTATAAAAGTCTTACACTGTTATAATAGTTTACAAAAGCTCGAATTAATGTAAGAGATTCTATGTCATAACTAATGTATACAAAATATAGTAATGCATGATAATATCCTGATGTTTGCATGAGACTCGAGCTAATGGGCATCCTGAGTGAGCAGACTTATTGTTGCTGCGAACCTGAGAATACACGCTAAATTGGTCAGCTTACGCTGGTGAGCTCACATGTTTAATGATAAAGTATAATGTATGAACCGCAAGATTTAAGTATGATGATTTGCAATTAAGCTAATAAATAAATGATAAATGATGTATATAACTGCCATGAGCACATAGTCTGAGCTTAACTGAGGTGTCAGGATCACGATTAAGTGCCTGAGCGAGGGTGCCTCTATGCGTATGCCTAATCAACACACATATGAACAAATGATAATGCGTCCGTTTTGACCAGTCAGTGCTTGCTGACCCGGACGGGGATTGTCAATCCCATATGGTACCATACACTAACATTCACGCTAACAAGTATTACCAAACTATGCTAATGAGGACTTATGATGATTAGATGATTAACATATGCAGAATATAGTGATATTTGATACTTGCGTTCACATGTAAAACAAAACAGGCATGTATTCTCACCCCTAGAGTAAAAACAGTAAAATAGGGGCTATGAGACTCACCTGAGTCTGATGTGTTAGCAAAACAAGCAAATATGATGTTGTACCAAATGATGTGTCCGCAAACTGTAACCTGCCGTGCGTCCAAAATGCGCAAGGTTATATGAGTGAGTAGATGTCTCAACAGATCATCTATGCTAGTTGTCCATCAACTAGTTATGTCCAATGTTTGATTGTTTGTTCGTGTTTTTGAAAACATGTACGGCCTGATGGTGGTGGTTTGTAATAATAATTCCCAAAGTACTATTATTATTATGTTTGTTTCGTTTATTGACTTGTAAAAGTATACGTATTTGTTTAAGTGTTTCAACACATGTATCGTTAGCCGTAAATATCGTAGCATCGTTTTTGTTCAAGTTTCATAGTAAAACACCTAAAACAATTGTTTCGAGCCAAAATCTAAAGTTTTACATTTCGTTTTACGTTTTTCGTACCGAGGCTCGTTTCGGTTGACTTGGTCAAACGTGTTCGGTTTGACCCGAAACTTTTACACAAGTCTTAAAATAGTTAACAAAGACTTATAAAGTTGTCAGTATGTTTTATGGTTGGCCCGAAGTGTCGGTTTTCTGTTTATGTCAAAAACAGTCCCTATCTCATGATTTCGGTTTATTTCGCCACTCGATTTCACTAACTTCTAGTCCAAAGTAATGTTCACAATTTTTACCAACTGATCACCTATGTATCTAGTTCATAACATGATTTTTCCATGAACTTGTTTCGTTTGGTTGTCGAATTAAATTCGCGCGTTTTAATAGTGTTTGAGACGTTTTAATCAAAACGTCTAGGTTTTTCGTGTATTATTTTAACAAAATAATAATATATGATAAATAACTTCTAAAAATATATTTAAGTTATTTATAGAAATATTTTCATCAACGCTGTATATTGTGTCGGAATCCGTCCGATAGTCAAATGTACGATTTAAACAAATCGCATATGTGTGTACATATATAAACATATATCAATACACAAAATGATACACATAATTAGCCCTAACATAATTAATTACATGTATAAGTACAATGATTAGGCACTAATAACTAGCCCTAATTGGTCAGGTGTCACACTAGAGATTTCTACTACATAGCTGATAAATACAAAATATCAAAATGAAATCTAATCTCTAATTTGTTTGTGAAAATATGTGACTCAAGCTATGCTTCTGGAAGCATCCTACTGTGGCTGGTTACCTGAGAAATACATATTAAAAGTTCAAAATAAAGTTGGTGAGTTCATAGGTTTGTAATAGTTATGAAGTACCAGTATGAATCACAAGATTTTGTTTGTATCATTCAACAATGATAAGTAAAAGTGTTGCACACATGCAATAAGTGTATACCATTTGCCATGAGTCTCATAGTTTGACGCTTAACCTAGTTGTTGCCTCGGGTAGGTGTATAATCCAGTACACCCGTAATTTACAAATAATACTGCGTCCGTGGGTCGGCTAGAGCGACTAGACCGGACGGGGATGTCAATCCCCGATAAATCTATCCAATAATATTCATGCTCATAGCATTAACGAACTATGATATGTTGAGGACTTTAGTGGATTAGTTTCGGGTCTCATGCAATCCGTATAAAAAGTTGTTTCCAGTTACTTGTGATCATAAAAACAGTTGTCTAAAACAGTTGTATGTATTCTCACCCCAGTTATAAAACAGTAAAAAGGGGCTATGAAACTCACCTGAGTTAGCAAGCAAGCAAGTAATAGCAAGTAGCGGGTGTTCTTGTCCCGAATGCAACCTTCTAGCGCCCTAAATGCGTAAGGTTGTGTGTAAGTGGGGTGTTAATGTCCACTTATATATATCGTGTGAGTAAGTGGAGGGTTAGTGTCCACTTAAGCTAGTTGTGTAGGCGGAGGGTTAATGTCCACCTACGCTAGTTGTTCACTCAACAAGTATGTCCAAATAAGTTTGTTTGTAAAAATGTGTACGACCCGTTGGTGAAAGTTTGTAATTTCAATTCTCAAAAGACATTATTATTATGTTTGGTTCATTGTATACTTTGTATTAGTATAAGTCACGTGTGTCTAATTTGTTCTCGTTTGTAGTTATCGGATGTTACGCAAGTGGATACTTAGTGAAAACAAGGTTCCAAACCTTCTGTTTTTAGCGACACTGGTGGCGACACTAGGGTTGGCGACACTGATGTTGCGACACTGAGGATTAGTGCCGCAGGTGAGTGTCGTAGGGTAGCGACACCGAGCTTAGTGTCGCTGGTTTTGTCAATTTTAATTAAGTAGTGACATTCGAGTTAGTGTCGCAAAAGTTGCGACACTGAGGGTTAGTGTAGCAGGTTCTGCGACACTGATGCCTGATCAGATTTTCAAGTTTTGGTCCACGTGTTTCTAAGTGTCGGTTTTTCGTTCGGGTGTGTTTTCGGGTCTCGTTTTTGGTCCAAGTTACTTAATAAGTCACCCAAACCCATTTTGTTACAATTTTAGCCAAAAATAGTTTGGTCAACGTTTTTAGAAATCGAGCTCCGTTTTTGTTGGCTTGGTCAAACCTACTCGGTTTGACCCGAAACTTTTACCCAAATCTTAAATATGTTTAAAAGTCATAAAAATCAGTTTTACTACTTATACCAAGTTCGAAAGGTGTCAGTTTCTACCTTACCACCAAATCAGTCCACTTTTCATATTTCCAAAAATTACATGTTCTTGTTGGCTCGATTTCTAAAATCATAAGTCCATAATAAAATCCGAGAAAAATCACAGATGATCCCCAAGGTCTTAACTTCCTGAAATTTTTGTAGAATTTTTAAGAAAGTCTAAATATTTTTAAAAATCACGTTTGTCCTCTGAGGTCCAAAAGTTGACTAATCTGGAAACATGCAACAAGTTCTAAATTCTGAGAAAAATCTACATATTTTCAGAAAAAGTCATTCAAGTAACATTTGTACCTAACATAATTTGTGAGATTTTGGTGGAGGTTTCAAGTCATTTATTGATGTGTAGCTCCAGTTATGACCAAAATCCTAAGAGACAAATGTCTGACTTTTCTAGGCAGATTACACCCATGTTCTTACAAAAATCATTTCAAGTACTAAATGGACTCTAAAAATTATGGGGCTTTTTGGAAATAAAAGCTAACATCTTGAACTTGATTTTTGACTCTTTAAACATTTATTTTTGTCGAGTTATGGTTGAGGAATGACTTGGTGAAATTCGTATTATTTTCTGGACAGAATATAAAGGTTGCATTTTTGAGATTACCAAACTATGAAAAGTGATTTTTAAGCCAAGTTTGGACATATTACTTTGAGTGAACCTAAATACATGTTAATGAAGTAATTAAGAGCAAGAAAATATCCTCACAATGGTGTTTATGATGATGAGAAGGTTGAAAAGTGGTGAGAAGAGCTATTGATCTTGTTTTTCTTGAAGAACCTTGCAAGAGCTTTAGGGTGGTGATGGTGGTTCTATGGTGGGTTTTGGTGGTTAAAAGGTGGTTGTGGGTGGTTTTAGGACTGAATATAAAGGTTGCATTTTTGAGATTACCAAGCTATGAAAAGTGATTTTTAAGCCAAGTTTGGACATATTACTTTGAGTGAACCTAAATACATGTTAATGAAGTAATTAAGAGCAAGAAAATATCCTCACAATGGTGTTTATGATGATGAGAAGGTTGAAAAGTGGTGAGAAGAGCTATTGATCTTGTTTTTCTTGAAGAACCTTGCAAGAGCTTTAGGGTGGTGATGGTGGTTCTATGGTGGTTTTGGGTGGTTAAAAGGTGGTTGTGGGTGGTTTTAGGACTGATTATTTTGGGTCAAAGAGAGAGGAGTTGGAGTGTAGAGAGACTAGAAAATGAAGGAGTATTTATGAAGTGGTGAAATGATCATTATTGCATGTATGTTGAGTGAAAGAGTATTCAAAGGCTGAGAGTCCCATAATTTACTATCAGTTAGTGATTTGGAATCGCAAAGTGTAAAGTTTAATTGTAGAAGGGGGAGGTTGAATACAATTTAAAACTATTTCAGATTAAAGCTTAGTTGATTGATGAATTTCAAATTGTTTAACAGAAACAGAGTATTAACGATAATAACAGAGTATTAAAATATATGACAATATCAAAGTAACAAAAGTAATGATAGCTAAAATGATGAATTATATTGATCATACAATTCATAAGTGTTGAATGCGGAATGGATTAACCAAAGTTAATCCAATTCAAACACTTAGCTAATCTATTACAAAAGAGATGAACAGCAGTGGACAAACACGCTGACTGTTCACTCGCTGGATCGACAATACGTACTCTAGACAAACTGATCACTGACACACAAGTGATAAGTACGATTGATCGACTAGCCTCTACAGTACAAAACACTGAACTATTTATACTACAAGAGTTCCTAAAATATCGCCTATAAAAGAGGATCTTGGAATGACACGTGTCGCTGCTAGATTGGCTTGAACTCTGATGAACCGACATTCTGCGGGTCCCAATTTTGTTACCGCAAATATCTCGTTACCTTAAAACCAATCATTCGCTGCCACGTAATCTTTCAGACATACTTCAAGCTGGAACACTTTTGCTGATGTATAGATAAGTACAGTACTTTTTGTACTTGATGTTTGAGAGGCTTTATTGAATAGTCCCTGAAGATGCAGTAATCCTCCCCACTCACTGCGAGTTAACATGCTCTTGTAGAATGACTTGAACTAGAGATCTTCAGTGACTAGCTGTTATTCTGGCAGTGACTTTTGCCTTTATTGATATGAAGCAAAGCTCTCGCTGATGTTGATCAGTGACACACAAAGTTGAGCTTTATTCTTCCTCAGCATATCGAACAGAATGAATGACGGTCAGCGAAACCAATCTTCAGCAACAGCAGCTTTGATACAATTCATTTCTTCATTGAGTAGTGAACAGTTGAGTTGGTCAGCGACTAGTGACAACATGGTCAGCGACCAGTGACTCAACAATCTCCCCCTAAATGATTGTGATCGAAGCTCCCTAGACAAACTGGTTGCTGAGAAAGTTTATAGTCAATGTTTAAGATTTTAAACATTCAGTGACTTGTACTTGTGATCCATTCATTTATCTTTTTGGATTCTTTTTGATATGATCTGAGTTTTGCACTTTGGTATTCTCAAAAGATCAGATATTATTGAACTATAAAATATAAGTGACAAATAGTTTCAGTTACAATGAACCTAACTTATTACAAGCTTTAATTTAAGTTGCTCCAAACTTCTTCTTCTTCTTTTACAATGCCCAGCTCATTTTGCAATTCATATTTGTCACTGGATGGCAGGTACCTGTACTGTCTAGCAAGCCCTTCTTCTAGAATTGCCTTTCTCAATTATGAGTCTTTGGGAAGCACACTGACTATTCTGATGAGATGTACAAGTTGCTCATGGTCTATCTTTTCAAGTTCTGATTCTCTTTGGAAACACAACTTTCCATTGAAGTCTCTGTAGACAATTCCTTTCTCTCCTTCAGTAACTTCAGTGCCCTCAACTCTTGGCACACCATCAGGAATGGATAGATTTAGCTTTCTGGTGTTTGGAACTCTGATGATTCTGTTGGTACCTGACCTATACCTTGGGCTTGGTGGCTGCACTATCTCTTCACCAAATATGACAGTGTCTTCTGGTCTAAGTAGCTGCAGATCCACCATTTTCTTGAACAGCCTGTCAATCTCAGTCAAGACTTCTTCTTTTGCAGCACTTGAGGAGTGACTGATAGCAAGTCTGATTTCATTCCATTCTTCTCTATGTAATTTGCAGACTTGATCGAGATTAATTGCTTGAGTCTCCAATCCTCTGTGGATAAGTAGCTGAGCTTGAGATTTGTTCTTAGGCTTTTTCAAGTTGACTTTGGTGATAGGAGCAGGATTTGATCTTCCAGTCATTCTGACAGCATATTTCTTCCTGTCAATCTCATCAAACATTTTATCCGCTGATGTCTTTGCTCCCCCTTTCTTTTTCAACTTGCTGCCCTTTTTATCTGAACAAAGCTCTTGTTGAAGATCAGATTCTTCAACATCTTGAAGAAGTTTAGACAGCCTAAAATCTTCATCTTCTTGTTGTCTCTTTAATAAGATTTCTCTTTCTCTTTGTATAGCTTCATCTCCACTCAGTTTCAACAGATAAGCTCGATCAGAATCAGATTGTTCTTTCAACTTTCTTTTTCTTTCTTCTTCTTCTTTTGCATCTTGCTCAGCTTGAAACTTTAAGAGCATCTCCCTCTCATGCTTCCGTCTTGCTCTTATTTTTCTTTCTATTCGCTGCTGTTCAGTTTCTTCAGAATGAGGATTTTCTGAAGTTGAATCAGATGTCAAAAGGAGAGCAGGAATAGAAGAATCTGGATTTGTGATCTCTGGTTGTGAGTGGTGATATGTTGTCGTGGTTGTTGCTTCGGTTGGTGTAATGTCTGTGGGGATTGAGAGGGTGATTTGTGTTATTGCTGTTGTGGTTGTGGTAGCTGGTGGAGTTGTTGTTGCTGTTGAAATTGTAGTTGATGGAGTTGTGGTTGTTGATGGTTATGTTGTTGCTGTTGGTTGGATTGTTGCTGGTGGAGTTGTTGTTGCTGTTGAAATTGTAGTTGATGGAGTTGTGATTGTTGATGGTTGTGTTGTTGCTGTTGGTTGGATTGTTGCTGGTGGAGTTGTTGTTGGTGGTATGATTGCTGTTGCTGATGGAGCCTCAGATATGACAGTATCTGTATGAGGCTTTTCTGATAAAGATTTAGGTTGCTCCAAGATGGTTTTGAGATTGTACATGGTGGCCGATATTTCTTCCTCAGAAAAGGTTATCTTTTTGGAAGGAATGGACTCTGATGTGGGAGACTCGCTGGTCCTTTTTCTTTTGATCGGAACAGAAGAGATTGGTTGCTGATCTTCCATCTGATCATCAGTGTCTTCTTCCTTTTTGTCATCAGCGTCCCCTTCATTTTTCTTTCCCTCAATGCCAGTATCTTTATTATCAGTCACATCAACAGCACCATTTCCATTATTGCCATCGTCATCATCATCTCCTTCATCCATATTATCAGTCACATCATTCTTACTTTCCGTATTATCAGCATCATTTCCATCATTACCATCGTCATTATCATCATCTCCTTCATAAATATTGACAACACCTTTTTCTTGTTGTCTGTTCATCCATTCCCACCTCATCAGATCAAAGCTTGCTGACTCCCTCATAACCTATGCATTCTCATCAGCTGCCCACTCTCTAACTTTATAATCATACAACCTTTGTTCATCTGTATGAAACTCAGGAAAAGCAACCACATCATCATTTTCTTCATCAACATCATCAGTGATATCCATATTATTCTCAGCATCATCACTTTCATCATCACTTTTATTCTCAGCATCATTATTTTCATTTTCATCACTTTCATCATCATCTTTATTCTCCCCCTCTACCTCATGAACGAAATTGATAATCTCAGCAAGTCGGTTACAGATTTTCTTATGATCAGCATGCATAGTTTCTAAGCCTTTGATGGTTCTTTCCTGATTGCCGACCATCATCGGAATTTCTTTCATAACTTTATCAGTATAAATGATATAGTCCACAATAGAAGATGCCATCTCTTTTTGATGTCCAGTGAGAGAAGATATTTCTTTATCATGAGTTTTGAGGCAGATGGTGGTGAAAGTGGAGAGCTCAGAGAGAGATTTAGCATGAGTTTCCAGAAGTCGATAATGATCAATTTCAGCATTAGCAATTGTTTTAACCTTTTCACTGATCGACTCACTCCAGGAAGGAATGGGTTCATATACTGCTGCAAGAGATTGAACCTTACTGGTGAGATCAGCTAGTTGGCCTGTTAGTGATTCCCTATCCTCAGTAAGCATTCGAATTTGTGGCTGAGAAGAGGAAATGTAGTCAAGCAGCAGTTTATCTGTTGGTGAGATGGTGGAGGTTGATGTTTTGGTGGTGATTTTTGAGTGACAGGGGATTGTGGTGGTATAGGTTGTGATTGAGATTGGATTTCAACTTCTGGTTGAGATGGTTGATCATCAGTATGTTGAGAGATGTTGTCACTGGAAATAGACATTGCATCTAATTCCTGGATAGGTGAGGTTATGGTATCAGCAAGAGGAACAGTGGAGAAGGGTAGAGATGAAACATCAGTATCATCTAGTTGCTGATTCACCTTTTGAAAAATAAAACTATAGGATCGATGTTGCTGATCCTTATCAGATGAGGAGGTAGATGTATCCATTGGCTGGGCTTCCTCAACATCATCAGCTTGTGTTTTAGCTGATGGATCATCAGAAACAGAAGTGGCAACCTGTATCTCTCCCTATGACTGGGGAGGGACATTGACAGTTGGTGCAGTGGAAGATGAGAGTTGGCCCGGGTCTGTAGCCAGTGATGTGTCATCAGCGATGGGTGTGTTATCACCCACTGATGGCACTTGCCCTTTGACTGAAACATTATCCTTTTGTGAGGATAATGAGTGGCTGATGGGTTGACTCGATAAGAGGGTGTGGGTTGCACCCGAATCACTACTAACAATGGGTTGAGCCATTGTAGTTGTCTGTAGGTTTCCCTTTTTAGAGTCATTGGACTTTTGTGAGTCCAGTGAAGTAGCTTTAGGCTCAGGTTGATCAAGAGTGCCCGTAGGGACTGAACGTTCAGTCGCTGCTTCACTCTTGGCGTCCTTAGACATCTTTTTCTGACTCTGTCCCTGATCCTTTAATGTTAGGGACTTTAACTTGATTTTCTTTGGAGCAGTTGGTTGCTTTTGTTTTGGTGGTTGATCAGCAGTAGTCACTGGGGGTGTGATCAGTGACGTGATCGATGGGGGGGGGGGGGGGTGCAGAATCAGACGGATGTACAGCTTGTAAAGGCTGGGGTGCAAGTATCCCCTTTGGTTTCGTGAAATCAGGGAGAAGCACAGTTGCAGCTTTACTAAAAATTTGTTTCCCTATCAGAGTGGGTTCAAAACCTTTAAAAGAAACCCTATCATAGTCTTTGAACTGATCTTTAAAAACCAGTGAGAGAAACCTAGGATAGGAAACGTATTTTGCTCTGGTAGGTTCACTGATTCTTAAAACAATATCATCAAAGATCACACTTGCATAGTCAACTTTTAAGGAGTTGACCAGTGACCAGCTTAACTGTGCTTCTAGGGAGTTAAATTGATCATAACTCCCTGTTTTTGTGCCCAAAGACTGAATAAAGTTTGAAAACAGGGCATTCCACACACCATCCATTTTAGATTTATGAACAGTAGAGTACTTACGATTTCCACTGCTATCCGTAGTATATTTGCAGTTAATCCCAGTGAGATTCATTATGCCTCCTTTGGCATCTTCCTTGTCAGGCAGTGGGTCGTAAGTATCATGCTCAGGGAGTTGTAAAATGGTACAGATGGTGTGTGCATAAATAATTATTTCTTGACCTCCGTTATCGATGAAACCCTTGAGTTGTGAGGTACTATTAACGATTGAGTGAGTGCAGGTATACCAGAACTCACTTAACCATTCTGGATTCATTTCTCCAGGTGATAACGTGAGAGCAGGGAGAATAAGGTGGTTATTCAAAAAGCTTATTACCTTCGCATACTCAGGTTTAGGGCAAGAAATATTACCCAAATAGTTTGATTTTGGAACTGTAATGACAGAATCTTCACTTACTGCAGAGGCTCGAAGAGCTTTAATCTCTGTAGAAGCTGTGTATGTATTATTGAAAATTTTGATTTAGACATTACAGATCCTTTGAAAAACTTGTTTTCGCCTTTGATTTTAGGGTTTTTTGAAAACAGGGGGTTTTTGAAAATTAGGGAAGCGTAAAAGTGACAAGTCACTGATTTGTGAGTTTAAATAGAGTACGCTTTGCTAATGATCGTGTGAATGAAACTATGGCGACGTGGATGGTCGTGGTGGAAGTGGTAGAGGCATAGGGGGTTATGATGGAAGAGAGTGGTGGCATTAATGGTGATGGGAGTGGTGTGCCGGAAAAGTGCGCTGACGTAGGAGAGAAAATGTCAGAAGCGCACGATATTTTCGTTACACCAACAAATATTTAATTTGAAATCCGTTAAATTAAAAACAAAAAGTATTAATTATAACGAATGTTTGTCGATTTGATATACCACCATTAAATGATACATCAGGGAGTCCCTGATGTATTTAATCAATAAATTGATTATTAAAAGAAAATAAGAATGATTTTCTATGTGGTTGAGATTGTGTCTCCCTGATTTAGTCTAAATAAATCAGAGAGATGTGGTCGTGACCTAGATATGAACCAAGGTTATTATTCAGAAATACTTATATTATTTTATTATTTTTTTTTATTTTTTTGTTTAAAAATGAGTACAAATTATGTTGTATATAAGTTGAAATATCATATCATTAGCTTGTCTTTCACTGGTCGAGTTACAACTTAGAATACTAACAAGATCAGTTTAGAGAAAAGATAAATCAATAATATAAAACATAATATGAAAACATAATGAATACTCATCTAGAGAGAGACATATGTTTAGTTCAAAAGATGAACCCATTCAGATATGGGTTCATAATGGCCAAGCCTGGGATTAGGCTTCCACTGATTGGGATAAATCGTTTCTGAATGCTCACTGATGGTTTGATGTTTTGAGATAGACAGAGCAGAGCATTCAGAAGACAAGTGCTGTCTTTCACCACATTTGTAACATTTTTTGTTAACATGACTGGCCTGTTTGACTTTCTTTGTTTTAAGTTGCTGATTTGACACAATCAAACAACTTTTCTTGCTGATTTTTACCTCCTGCATCTTTGACTTAAGGTAACTGATAGATGTTGTTTCAGTGACAGATACAGTGTCATTGAAGTTGCTGATCATTATTTGATTATCAGCACTGGTTTTGATAAGATGTGAAGTTACTGATGATTTGAGAGTTTTCAAAACATTCATCTCATTATTACCATTTAAGACATCAGTATCTTCAGTGACCAACTTGCTTTTAGTAAAATAGTTTGGTCGTGGCTCACTGAAGATGGAGATAGGTTCAAATACAGCTTCTGAAAAATTACCCTTGGGATCAAAAACAGGGTCAACCATTGTTGAGTCAGCGAGAGATGCAGCGTATTCATAATCTCCTCCCAAAATAGCTTTAACTTGTTTTGGAATTTGATTATTTACACATTGATTGACCTTATCGTTTGACTTACACCAAAATTCCATGACCTTTTTAAGCTGTTGAAATTGTGTCTCAAATTTTACCTTTTCTTGATTACATACTTGATTTGCATAAGTTTGTGCATCAAGATCCAGTTTTAATTTCTTCATTCTTGACTCATTTTCATTTTGGTCATTAAGTTAGGATTGTAAGTCACTGATTTTACGTTTCTGCCCTCTTTGAATATCATGAGCATTAGATAAGTCAACTATCAAAGACTCAAAGACATTATCTTTTTCAGCAGCCGTATATGATTTAAAACAATGCACCTTGTAAAGAGTTTTAGGATCCCATTCAGACGCTGAACACTTAGGAGTGACTTCTTTGATGTCTTCAAGAAGTTCAGCGTCATCAGCCATCAGACAGTACTCCTTATCTAAACAAATCATTGCTTCTTCTTCATCTGATGATGAGGAGTCAGAGTCACTGAATGAACCTTCTTCAGCGATGAAACCTTTTCCCTTCTTCTTTCCAGATTTAGCCAATGCCTTCAGTTTCTTGTACTTTGCCTTGTACTTGTTATACTTATCATTTCTGAAGTCTGGCATTGGTTCAGGGACTTGGTTGACTGACTTTGATCTACATTCAGCTGCAAAATGACCAGGTTTGCCACATTTGTAGCATTCTCCCTTAGATTGAAAATTATCAGATGATGGAGCACCAGCGAATCTTTTTGATCTGGTGTTCCTTCTGAAATTAGCAACCATCATGGCCATATCTTTTTCAAGCTTCTCCAGTCCTTCGTCATACTCATATTCTGACTGTTCTTCATCTTGACCACCTTCTTCTTCAGCTATTAATGACTTCGAGCTTCTTTTAGACACTTTTGATTTCTGTCTCTGATCAATTTCATCAAGCTCAGCTACAAGAGCATTGGATATCTTCTGACTTCCAAGAGTAGCATGAATATGCTCACTCTGATCAGCTTACTTTTCTGACTGCTCCCAGTTGAGCAAAATACCATAGACTTGAGTGAGATTAAGAATTGAATAATCATTCCTCTGTCTGGTACATGTGGCAATGGTTCCCCAAATTTTCCTTGGCAGCAACTCAAGAAACTTCTCAACAACAAATCTCTGTTCCTTACCTATACCAGCCTTCTCCATTTTGTTCATCAGTGACTGATATCTAGTGTAAGTAGAAGACAGAGATTCATTTGGTTCCATTGCAAACAGCTCATACTGACGAGTGAGATTGACTTCCCTGCAGCGAATAATATCAGGAGTTCCAATATATATATTCCTAAGGGTATCCCACATGTCTTTAGCAGTTCTACAAAGCCTGATAGATTCGAACACTTCATCAGGAAGTGCCATGCCTATGTAGATTTTAGCTTGTTTATCCAATCTAACCAATCGTCTATCCTCATCTTACCATTGTTCCTCTCTTTTGGGCACAACCATTTCTGGTATAGCAGGAGTAGTAGCTGTAGCCATGACAGCAGGAACAATTGTGGTTGGAATGTGGGGACCATTGGCTATTGTATTACAGAGATGGTCATCAATTAGGTCTAAAAACATCATCATTTGGGACATCCAAGTTTCAATCCTTGATGGATCAAAAGCTGGAGGTTTGGTTGTAGAACCATTTCCCTTTTGATAATCAGAGTCAACACAGCTGTACTTTACTGATTCCATTGCAGACCTGGTTAATTGAATTTAAACCAACTCTGCTTTGATACCAATTGAGAGTCCCGTAATTCACTATCAGTTAGTGATTTGGAATCGCAAAGTGTAAAGTTTAATTGTAGTAGGGGGATGTTGAATACAATTTAAAACTATTTCAGATTAAAGCTTAGTTGGTTGATGAATTTCAAATTGTTTAACAGAAACAGAGTATTAACGATAATAACAGAGTATTAAAATATATGACAATATCAAAGTAACAAAAGTAATGATAGCTAAAATGATGAATTATATTGATCATACAATTCACAAGTGTTGAATGCGGAATGGATTAACCAAAGTTAATCCAATTCAAACACTTAGATAATCTATTACAAAAGAGATGAACAGCAGTGGACAAACACGCTGACTGTTCACTCGCTGGATCGACAATACGTACTCTAGACAAACTGATCACTGACACATAAGTGATAAGTACGATTGAACGACTACCCTCTACAGTACAAAACACTGAACTATTTATACTACAAGAGTTCCTAAAATATCGCCTATAAAATAGGATCTTGGAATGACACGTGTCGCTGCTTGATTGGCTTGAACTCTAATGAACCGACATTCTGCGGGTCCCAATTCTGTTACCGCAAATATCTCGTTACCTTAAAACCAATCATTCGCTGCCACGTAATCTTTCGGACATACTTCAAGCTGGAACACTTTTGCTGATGTATAGATAAGTACAGTACTTTTTGTACTTGATGTTTGAGAGGCTTTATTGAATAGTCCCTGAAGATGCAGTAATCCTCCTCACTCACTGCGAGTTAACATGCTCTTGTAGAATGACTTGAACTAGAGATCTTCAGTGACTAGCTGTTATTCTGGCAGTGACTTTTGCCTTTATTGATATGAAGCAAAGCTCTCGCTGATGTTGATCAGCGACACACAAAGTTGAGCTTTATTCTTCCTCAGCATATCGAACAGAATGAATGACGGTCAGTTAAACCAATCTTCAGCAACAGCAGCTTTGATACAATTCATTTCTTCATTGAGTAGTGAACAGTTGAGTTGGTCAGCGACTAGTGACAACATGGTCAGCGACCAGTGACTCAACAAAGGCAATGATGAAATTTTGCATGCAATATTAGAGGGGAAGGGAGGGGGTGGCCAGCCCCTTGTGGGCCCTCATGGGGAGGAGAGTTTTCAAATTTTATTACCAGCCTGTGTTGCGTTCAGTGTTCGTTTATTCGTTATTTCGTTAAATCGTTAAATCGTCTAACGTTTTCCTGTGTCGTTTTGATTAATGATATATTTGGGATATTTTTTCATAAAAGTATTATTAGAATACTTTATTTTGAGTTGTCGAAATATTTATTGACTTTCGTTTAGTTTCCGAATTCGATTCGCGCATTTTCGTTGCGTTTGTTACGTTTTTAACAAAACGTCTAGGTTTTTCGCGTCTTATTATATCAAAATAATAATATAGGGTAAATAACTACTATTAAATTTATAAAATAGATTCACGTTATTTATAAAAGTGTTTTCACCAATGTCGTATAAATAGTCGGACTCCGTCCGGTTGTTTCGCGTAATTTCAACAAATCACATAAGTGTATATACAATACAAGTAATTACAAGTACTTAGCCTAAATACGAACTAAATACAAGTAATTAAAGTTCTAGCTTAGGTTTAACAGTTAACCTAAAGTGTCGGGTGCCACAAAATTGTTACTTGTTGTTAGTTGTGACCACTTGTTGTTGGATGATGTGAAATTGAGTTGTTGAGAATTGCTAACTTATGTTAGACTTAGTAGTTGTGTATAGTGCTTGAAATTTCACTTGGCATGGTTGTTGTGTATAGTGCTTGATATCTCACTCAAATGGGTTGTTGCTCATGGTGCTTGATATGGCACATGACTTGGTGATGATATATGGTGCTTGATATTGCACCTAATTAGATTGTTCTATATGGTGCTTGATATTGCACCCAATTCGATTGTTATGTATGGTGCTTACAATGCACATGGTTCGGTCGTTGTATGGAGTGCTTGATATTACACTCGTTCTTGCCAAGGATTAAAGTGGATTTGCTTAGTGGCTAAAACTCCCACTATGGCTTAGTGGTCAATTGCTCGATTAAAGTGGCTTCGTTTCTAATTGTTATTTGATTGTTGTGTATTACTCACTTGATTGGCTATATGCTCACTAAGCTTTATGCTTACCCCTTTATTTGTTTAATTTTGTAGGTGCTAATGGTTCGATTTAACCAAATTGAAACACCCCAATAATTTATAAGGGTTTTTTTTTTTTTTTTACACCTTGATTCAGTAGATTTAATAGTCAGATTCGGTAAATTTTTAACTTTGATTCAGTGAATTTTTTTAACACTTTGATTCAGTATTTAACACTTTGATTCAGTAATCAGACCTGCACTCCTTATTACCAAAATACATATTTCAAAGGCACACAACTTTTTACTCGTTGATCATATGGACCTAAAAATTTGCACGCACCTTCAAAATAACAATATAAAGGTTTCACTTTTGACACTTTTCCAAAATTTGCATTTACGTAGACTTTGAGCATTTAACTCATTTTAGTCCATTTAGGACCAAAATCTTGACATGTTAACTTCCAAACCATACCAATTCATCACTTCCCACTTTGACAACATAATTGACCACCCAAATAGACTCTAAAGCAACACTCAAAGTCCTTATACTATAACTTGAACCCAAATTGACACTTCTGACTCATAAGTGACCCATTTGGGCACCTAACGACCCATTTGGTTTATGACCAATTCAACCACTTTACCGACACCATTTCTTAACCAAATTGGCTCATTGAAGTCAAACCAAACCTTTACATTATAATATATACCAAACTTTTACAAACAACAATGTTTTGACTTACATAAGCTTTTTACTAAGTATAATTACAACTATGATTTGTTTCATGCTTTCAAAGCATTAAGTGACAAAACATGATTAGTTAACCAAAAAGGGGCTTCATATCAAGAGCATGATTGAGAAGGGATTAAAACTTGTTACCACCTAGCAACAAGGATCACCATTAGGTCCCCATTGATCTCTTCCCCAATTCATCTTTCTTTCCACTTGATTCACCTAAAACATGTTAAACCACTAGTACATAAATGGATATTTATGGCGGTGAAAAAGGCCATCTGAAGTGGTTATCTAACCGCCTCTGATGCCGACGACACAAAAGTCTGAACATCTTTTAAAGCGGTCAAACGACCGTTTCAAAAGCATGAATTTGAAGCGGTTACTTTGCTTTAATAGAACGGTTGTTGGACAATAAATGAGGTGTTTGTTGGGCTAATGAACCGCTTCAAAAGTCAAACGAAAATTCAAAAGAAATTTACTTTTACCCCCAAAAGCTTATATTCATTTTCAGTTTCTCGCTAATAACCCAAATATATTCATTAGTTTTACTTCAACTTAATTATACTTCAAATTCAAATTAATTTTCTTTCATGAAAATAAATAGATTCTTTTTCAACTTATATAAATATAAATACACAATAACTGAAATGAAAAATATCAACCTGTTTTAATCGAACAAAAAATTACATATATCTTAAATAAACATTCCAAATTACAATAAATCAAATATACATAGATTTGAACATAGCAGTACTGTATTACAAGTCGTCAACCATATATTTATAAAGTAAAACTTCTTCAATTGCACTAGTGATACACTGCAACTCATCGCCCTTTCAGTAACCACTAGTCCACTCACTCATTTGTTATTTGAGGATACTGCAATAGAAATAAACACACTATAAATTATATATTATTTTTATGTTTATTGTATCTACATATACATAGAAGAAACATATGCTCACCACAACAACCGATGAAGTACAACTAGATGTGAGCCATTATCACGGACAAGATCTGAACACAAATACAGATATGTAAGAACACAGATCTGATGAACCAAAAGACAGATCTAAAAAAATATTAATTCATAGTTTCTTTTAATCTTACATTAAATTACTGGTTTGCTGCCACCGTGATGCACTGTTATTCATCACTGGAGCCACTTCAATCTATTTTCTATAGTGGAAAATAACTAAAATAAATCTTGCTTCTGTAAGTTAGTGGGTGGTTGCTGGAGATAATATGTGTGTGGTGGAGAAGATATGTGTGTATGTTTATTTATAAGTAAAATGAGAAAAGAAGAGCGGTTATTTGTTATTTTATAGTGCGGTTCTGAAACAACGTGCTATATAATTATTTTGGAGCGGTCCTTGTTATTTTATAGAGCGGTTCATATGAACCGCGCTATAAAATACTTTTTATGGGGCGGTCATTTGTTATTTTATAGCGCGGTTCATGTGAACCGGGCTATAAAATACTTTTTATGGGGCGGTTATTTGTTATTTTATAGCGCGGTTCACAAAGAACGTGCTATATAATTCTTTTATGGAGCGGTTCTTTATTATTTTATAGCGCGGTTCACAAACTCATTTTTTTACTTTGGAAATAACCGCTCCATTTTATTCTATTTGAAACGGTTTTTTACTTAACCGTTCTAAAATTGCACTTTTTTGAAGCGGGTTGTTTTAAACCGCCACAAATAATGGTACCTTTTGGAGCGGTGTTTACTAAACCGCTATAAATATAAGTAATTAGAGCGGGTTATTTTTTAAAACCGCTACAAGTAATGCCATTAAACCGTTTCAAAAAAAATTTGGACCCACTTTTTACTTTTTATAGCGGTTTGCACGTAAAACCGTTATAACACTGCGCTCTAAATAGTCATTTTTGTACTAGTGAACTTAACACATACATTAAATCATCAAGCACTCATGGTTCATGAATCTAAGCTTCTTTACATATAAATTAATAAACTAAACATGAGTTACAATTCAATTCCATATATGAAACTTTTACTCAACAAACTTCCATCATATTTCATGATTTCAATTACTTAGGGTTTATGTGTTAAACCACAATTCATCAATTTAAATCAAACAATCTACTTTATAATTCAAATTATGTATGAAACATCAATCTCACTACTAAATTAGGCTTTACCCAAAACCCCACAATTAGGGTTCCTATCAATTTATTCAATTCATAAAATTAAGCTAGAAAGAAGATTTTTGATACCTTAATGAAGATTAATTAGGGGTTAGAAACACTAGAACATGTAAACCCTTGCTTAATTTTGATCTTCCTCTTTTTCTTCCTCCTTCTTTTCTCACGTCGCCTATCTCTCTCTCTCTATTGTTCTCTGATTTTATTTTTCAAATGTATAAACTAATGGAAAGATTGAAAATACAGGGATTTTAATTGAGTTATTTACACACTTAACCCCTCATCTTTACTTACTTGGCAACTTCTACTATTCTAAGAATTTATTTTATATTCCAAGTCCTACTAACCTATTGTACACATATAATAACATTTTAGCATATTATACAATTAATTTATGTAGGTCTATAACTTAGACAATAGACATATATTATATTATTTTTAAACTTACAACTTTTAGGGGCGTTACAACTCTCCTCCACTTATTCAGGATTGTGTCCTCACAATCCATTGTTGGTGCAAAGCCGGATAGTACTTAATCATTTCTTCTTCCAACTCCCATGTAAATTCAGAGCCCTTCCTATGCTTCCATTGAACTTTAAACAATTTAATCTCTTTATTCCTTAGCTTCTCAATCTTTTCATCCAGAATCGCTATAGGTTGTTCAATGTAATTTAGTTGATCGTTGATTTCAATTTCTTCTAAAGGCACGTAAGCCGCTTCATCAACTAGACACTTTCTTATATATGACACATGGAAAGTGTCATGTATTCCTGCCAATTCAGTAGGTAGCTCGAGGCGATAAGCCACCTTTCCAACTCTTGTAATGATTTTAAATGGATCAATAAATCGAGGACTCAACTTTCCACGCTTTCTGAATCGAATTATACCTTTCCAAGGAGATACCTTTAACATAACCATATCCCCTTCTTGAAACTCTATCGGGCGTCTTCTTTTATCAGGATATGACTTTTGCCTGTCTTGTGCCACTTTTAATCTTTCTCTGATTTGATCAATCTTTTCTGTCGTCTATTGAACGATATCAGTGCTTCCCAATTCACGTTGCCCGATTTCACCCCAACAAATTGGAGTTCTACATTTTCTCCCATATAGCATTTGATATGGTGGCATCTTTATACTTGCATGATAACTATTGTTATAAGAAAATTCTACAAGTGGCAAATGTGTATCCCAGCTACCACCAAAATCAATTGCACAAGCTCTTAACATGTCTTCCAAGGTTTGAATTGTTCTTTCACTTTGACCGTCAGTTTGAGGGTGGTAAGTTGTGCTTAAATTGACACGAATGCCTAAATCTGCTTAAAACTTGGTCCAAAACCGGGAAGTAAACCTACTATCTCTATCAGAGACAATAGATATAGGCATACCATGCCGTGCAACCACTTCTCGAACATATAAATCAGCAAGTGCCTCTGAAGACATTGTTTCTTTAATTGCTAAAAATAAGGCACTCTTCGTCAACCGATCAACGATCACCCAAATTGCATCATGCTGGCGTTGAATTTTAGGCAATTTGGTGATAAGATCCATTGTGTTATGTTCCCACTTCCAAACAAGTATATCTAATGGCTGCATTTTACCATATGGTTTCTGATGCTCTACTTTAACCTGTAAGCAGGTTAAACATTGCTCCACATACTTAACAATTTCCCTTTTCATACCTGGCCACCATTAATCTGACTTCAAATCATGGTACATTTTTGTTGCACCAGGATGAATAGAATACCGTGACTTATGTGCTTCATCAAGTAATAACTTTTTCAACTCAGGAGAGTTAGGAATCCAGATTCTTCCATATCGGGTCTTAACCCACATGAATCTTCAGTAATATTCTGAATCTGACCTTTAATACGTTATGCTCTCCAAAAACCCTTCTGCCATGCACTTTGCTGCACTTCTTTAATCTGATCAAGTAGATTAGGAAGGATAGTGATACGAAGAGATTTAACAATTAAGGAGTGGTGCATTGCTTTTCTGCTAAGCGCGTCAGCTACAACATTAGCCTTTCCAGGAAGATACAAAATTTCACAGTCGTAGTCTTTCACCAACTCAAGCCAACGCCTTTGTCTCATGTTAAGATCACGCTGATCGAAAAAGTACTTGAGGCTTTTATGATCATTGTATATCGTATACTTGACACCATAGAGATAATGCCTCCAAATTTTAAGGCAAAAACAACCGCCGCCAGTTCCAAATCATGAGTGGGATATCCTTTTTCATGTTCCTTTAATTGTCTAGAAGTATATGCAATTACTTTGCCTCGTTGCATTAAGACACATCCTAAACCGTTGTGCGAGGCATCACAATATACCACTATATCTTCGGTACCATCAGGAAGTACCAAGATAAGGGCTTGGCTAAGCTTTTGCTTCAGAATTCGGAAAGCTTGTTCAGCTTGATTATTCCATTCGAATTTCACATTCTTTCGAGTAAGCCTGGTAAGAGGAGTAGCAATTTTAGAAAAGTCTTGGATAAACCGTCGATAATAACCAGCCAATCCCAGAAAACTCCTAACTTCGGTGGGATTTGTTGGAGGTTCCCATTTCAATACGGCTTCAAATTTAGCAGGATCAACCTTAATTCCTTGGCTATTGACAACATGTCCCAAAAATTGAACTTCACGAAGCCAGAATTCACATTTAGAGAATTTGGCATAAAGCTTTTCGTTCCTCGATGTCTGTAATACTTGCCTTAAATGAACTTCATGATCATCAGTAGATTTAGAATAAATAAGAATATCATCAATGAACACAATCACGAATCTATCAAGCATAGGGCGGCATACTCGATTCATAAGATCCATGAATGCATCAGGTGCATTTGTCAAAAGGCATAACCATGAATTCATAATGGCCATACCTAGTTCTAAAGGTGGTTTTGGAAACATCTTCTTCCCGAACTTTCAATTGATGATAACCAGAACGTAAGTCAATTTTTGAAAAGAAACGAGCACCTTGGAGTTGATCAAACAAATCATCAATCCTAGGCAAAGGATACCTATTCTTGATGGTTACTTTGTTCAATTCTCTATAATCGATACACATTCTCATTGTGCCATCTTTCTTTTTGACAAAAAGTACCGGAGCTCCCCATGGTGAACTACTTGGACAAATAAAGCCTTTATCGAGCAATTCTTGCAATTGTTACATAATTTCTTGCATTTCAGATTGGGCAAGCCTATAAGGAGTTTTGGCTATAGGTGTAGCTCCAGGTACCAGATCAATGCGAAATTTAACTTGTCTCTCGGGTGGTACACCCGGTAATTCGTCAGGAAAATCTTTTACAACAGGAATTTCTTCAATCTTAGGAACAGATTTTTGAATATCTATCACATGTGCCAGAAAGGCTTGGCAACCATGTAATAGATAACGTTTAGCACGAGCAAATGTACAAATAGACAATGAAGACTTTCTCTTTTCTCTATATATATCAATTACTCCCCTACTTGGAGAATTTACCCGGATAATCTTCTTCTCACATTGAATAATAGCTCCATGTTTTCCTAACCAATCCATACCAACTACTACATCGAATTCACCCATTTGCATAGGAATGAGGTTGATTATAAAGGTTTCATTATTGATTTCAAATTGACACTCCCTAAACACATTAGTCACATAAATAACTCTATCATCAGCAACTTCTACATCAAGTGGAGTGTTTAATTCAGAAAGAGGCATGGAAAAATTTCGATAAAACTTTTCGGATACAAAGGATCTTGAAGCTCCCGAATCAAACAGTATGTATGCAGGTATAGAATTTACAAGGAAGGTACCTGTTAACACATCGGGGGCTCTTTGTGCTTCTTCAGCAGTAATTTGAAATGACCGACCCTTAGTCTTTGATGGTTCATCAGTTTTTCTTTCAGTATATCGACGAGGTGGGAGTGGAGCAGACTGGGCCCTTAAGTCAGGACATTCAGCTTTGATGTGTCTCGGCTTATAACAATTATAACATACCCTAATTGGGTTAGGGCAATCACGGGCGAGATGACCTACTCTTCCACATTGGTTACAAGCACTTGATCCGAATTGACATTCACCGAAGTGCTTTTTATGACACGTCTTGCACTCCTGAATTTCTTTCTTATCTCCTCGCTTTTCTTCCTTTCTGGAGCCTTCACCAGACTTAAATCTTTTTGAAGAATAAGAGGATTGTTCAGCTTTTCTCTTAGCAACACGGCGACCCCATTCAAGCTCTTGAAACCGAGCTACATCTATCATTTCTTCAAGGCTTTGATAATGCTTTGGATTTACAAATTGTCAAATTTCTGGCTTTAAGACCTCATGAAAATGATCCATGAGTCTCTTGGGATTTTCCATGTATTTAGGGCAAAAATGAGCTCGATCCATAAATGACCCAACAAGTTCGTTTACCGACTCCGTCATTTGTTCCATAGATATGAACTCACGACGGATTTTCTTCAAATCGGCTTCTTGAGAATAAGCATGGTTAAACATTTCCTTAAATTCATTCCAGGTTAAGTTTTTAATTGCTTCAGCACCCTTGGTGCGGCACTGAATTTCCCACCAACCTTTAGCGCGGGATTTAAAAAGATTAGCTGCATATCATACCTGTAATCTTTCGGGACATTCTGTAGTAGCAAATGCCCCTTCAACTTTAGAAATCCACCTTTGAGCTTTAATGGGATCCATATCTGTCGCACCCCCAAAACACGTGGCAGCGGAAACATGAGGTGTCATGGGGGCGCCGACCAAATCAAATATCATTACACAAAGATTAAAGCAAACGACCTCTATATGAGACGTTTGAAAATATTACATTCCATAATTCAAATTTGTTTACAATAGTTGTACAAAACATTTGGAGTTCGCATAATATAAGTTGAATTACAAAGTTACTAAATATAGTAAAATGCAATCTAGATCCTGAGATGTTGAAAAATATGCGACTCGAGTTAAGCTATCCATAGCTTCCTACTGCGGCGGGTTACCTGAGAAATACATACTAAAAGGTCAACATAAAGTTGGTGAGTTCATAGAGTTGTTTAAATGTTGGTATAAAACCCAATAGTATGAAACACGAGTTATGAAACACAAGATTTTTAATCGTTGTATCATTCAACAATGATAAGTAAATGTATCGTTAACAAACGATAAGTAAATGTGTTGAGTAAATGTATCGTTAACAAACGATAGGTAAATATGTCAAGTAAATGTATCGTTAACAAACGATAAGTAAATATGTAGTTGCACGAATGCAAAAATATGTATACCATTTGCCATGAGCTCATAGTCCGAAGCTTAACAATGTGTGCCGTGCCTCTTTCGAGTACACGATCGTGGGTGCCCCAATGCAAGTGTCTAATCCGGTACACTCGTTATGAACAAATATTAATACGTCCGTTTGACTGGTTAGCGCGACTAACCCGGACGGGGATTGTCAGTCCCAAATAGATCTATTTACTAATATTCACGCTTTAGCAAAACTAACAAACTATGATGTGTAGGGCCTTTGTGGATTAGTGTGTTAACTCATGCAATCCGTATAGCGTTGTTTATGGTACTTGTGTTCATAAAGCAGTTGTGTAATTCAAATGTATACAAAGCAGTTGCAAAGCAATTGTATAAAACAGTTGTAGTATGTATTCTCCCCCAAAATAGTTATAAAACTGTAAAAAGAGGGGCTATGAAACTCACCTGAGTTATAGCAAATAGCAAGCAAGCAATATCAATTAGCAAGCAAAGTGTGATCCAATGTGTAGCCTTTTAACGTCCTAAACGTATAAGGTTGTATGAGTAGATGTCTTAAAAGATCATCTATGTAAGTGGATGGTTAATGTCCACTTAATTCACAATGTAGGTGGAGGGTTAATGTCCACCTAGAGCTAGTTCATCTAACTAGTATGTCCATATAAGTTGTTCAAGTTCGTTTACTAAAAATGTGTACGACCCGTTGGTGAAAGTTTGTAATAATAATTCAAAGTATTATTATTGTTAAGTTCATCGTGTTGTATACTTCTCGAAGCACCTGTGTTTCATATATGAATCTACATCATAAAGGTTTGATCTTTGTAGGTGTTTATTGCTTTTATATATGTCCGAATGTGTTAAGGCTCGGAATTTAGGGTCTAAAATGTGATTTTATGAGAATTAACTAAGGGTTAAAAAGTCAACTCTCAAGGTCAAAAAGTCAACTGAAAAAGGTCAACTCCTAAGTCAAAGTCAACTCGGAAGTCTTCAGTTAGCAAGTCAAACTGAACTCGCAAGTCAAACTGAACTCGCAAGTCAAACTGAACTCGCAAAGTCAAACTGAACTCGCAAGTCAAACTGAACTCGCAAAGTCAAACTGAACTCGCAAGTCAACTGAACTCGCAAGTCAAACTGAACTCGCAAGTCAAAGTCAACTCGCAAAGTCAAACTGTTGTGTTTTTGCTTTGTAAACATGGTCAAACGGGCTCGGTTTGACCCGAAATTTTTAGGGAAGCCTTAGATATGTTCAAAGAGTCTCCAGAAATTTTGGTTCGAGTCGGGGTCATTTCGAGATGTCGGTTTTTAAGTTTACACCTTAAACTTCAAGATTTAATGTTTTCGGTTTATGTCGGGTCATTACGCCAACTGATTTCACCTATCTATAGTCCAAATCAAACTTCCAAATTTTTACCAACTGATTTACTAAGTGTCTTGACTAACATATCAAATTTTCAGCTTCTAACAAGTCCATTAACATAGTTAAATAAAGCCGCGTAACAACCGAACACATTTTATCGAAAAACTTCCTGGTCAGTCTTATAAATCGGATCGTAGAGAAAAATGAGTACGTTTCTGGAAAAAGTGTAAAACATGAAAGTTGTAGATCTTTTCAATACGCAAATTTTAAAAAAAAATGCATCTTCTAACTCTCAGTATTTGATTTTATACGAATATTTTTGTGAACTGTCGATTTTTAGGCAGATTCTTGCATGTTCATGTGTTTGCTTTAAAAACGATTTTTAGTATGATATTTGGACATAATCATGATAGATGAACATTATAACATCATAATCAGTAGAATAAAAGTATATTAAAGGAAAAGTTCATGATTCTTACAAGGAAAATGGTGTAGAGAAGGTGATGATGATGAAAGAGACTTGATTCTTGCTTCCACTAGCTTTCTTTCTTCTACTTGATGGTGTTTATGTGGTGGTTTATGGTGGTTTGAGGGCTGAGTTTATCTCAGATTTTGAGAGAGAGAGAGCTTTGAAAGTTGAGAGAAAAGTGTGAGGTTTGAGTGTGAAGTGAAATGTTTGCATGAGGAGTTTGTGGTTAACTAGGGAATCCTCATGATGGCTTTGCATGGAGTTTTAGTGGAGGGGAGTGGGGTGGAGCACATGGGCCGGCCTAGGGGGCCCCATGGAAGGGTATTTTGGTCATTTTTCATTTCTAGCTTAAATCGTTGCGTTTTACGTTCGTTTACCCGATTGTTTAAACGTTTATTTATACGTTAAACGTTTCATGCGCGTTTTTAAGTGACGACTTAAATTTCGATATTTTTGATTGAGACGTTTATTGAAATACTTGAAAACATTTATAAAAATGTCCCGTTAATTCGTCGGCCTCGATTTGCGTGTTTGTTCTACGGCGGTTTAATCGCGTAACGTTATTTTGAGTCGTTTAGGTTAACGATATAATTTGGATAAATTTCCATTGAAGTATTATTTAAAATACTTAATTTAGGTTGTCAATTTAATTATTGACGTTCGTTTGGTTGTCGAAATAAATTCGCGCGTTATCGTTGCGTTTGAGATGTTTTAACCGAAACGTCTAGGTTTTTCGAGTATTATTTTAGCAAAATAATAGATAATGATAAACAACTTCTAAAAATAGATTAAAGTTATTTATAGAAATGTTTTCACCAACGTCGTATTTAAACTGTGTCGGACTCCATCCGATAATAAAGTGTACGATTTAAACAAATCGCAAATGTGTGCAAATATAATAACATATATTAATACACATAATGATACACATAATTCACCCTAATTACATGTATTAGCACAATGATTAGGAACTAACAGTAGCCCTAATTGGTCGGGTGTCACATTCTCCCCCTGTTAGGAGAATTTCGTCCCGAAATTAGCTTGTTGCCGTGGTCTGAGGGGCATCTAAGAATAGATGTGGATATTTTAGTCGCATTTGGTCTTCCCGTTCCCAAGTGAATTCAGGACCGCGCCTAGAATTCCACCGGACTTTAACGATGGGAATACGACTATGTTTCAATCGTTTGACCTCACGGTCCATGATTTCTATCGGTTCCTCTACAAAGTGGAGTTTATCGTCGATATGGATTTCGTCGAGAGGAACAACAAGTGTCTCATCAGACAGACATTTCTTTAGGTTAGAAATGTGAAAAGTATTGTGCACGCTACTGAGTTGAGGGGGTAGCTGCAGTCGATATGCCACCGGACCAATTCTTTCAAGAATTTCAAAAGGTCCGATGTACCTAGGGTTTAGTTTGCCGCGTTTACCAAAACGAATGACACCTTTCCAAGGTGATACTTTCAAGAGTACTCGGTCCCCAACCTGGAACTCGAGCGGTTTGCGTCTCACGTCAGCATAACTTTTCTGACGATCACGGGCGGCTTTCAGCCGGTTTTGAATGGTCACGATTTTCTCGGTCGTTTCATGGATGATTTCAGGACCAGTGAGTTGGCTATCGCCGATTTCGGTCCAACAAATGGGTGATCGGCACTTTCTCCCATAAAGTGCCTCAAAAGGTGCAGCATCAATGCTGGTGTGGTAACTGTTGTTGTAGGAAAACTCACACAAAGGTAGGTGGTTTTCCCATGTGTTTCCGAAGTCGATTACACATGCTCGAAGCATATCTTCAAGAGTTTGAATGGTCCGTTCACTCTGACCATCGGTTTGCGGATGATAAGCAGTACTCAAATCAAGGCGAGTACCAAGGGCTTTCTGAAGTGTTTGCCAAAATCGAGAGGTGAAGCGGCTATCTCTATCGGAGATGATCGAGATGGGTATGCCGTGTCGTGCTACAACCTCTTTGATGTAGATGCGAGCCAATCGCTCCATCTTGTCGTTTTCTTTGATGGCTAGGAAATGGGCGGATTTTGTGAGACGATCTACGATCACCCAAATGGTATCGCAACCGCTCGGTGTTTTTGGTAGCTTGTTGATGAAGTCCATGGTTATGTTTTCCCATTTCCATTGAGGTATCTCGGGTTGTTGGAGTAACCCAGAAGGTTTCTGGTATTCGGCCTTAACCTTGGCACAGGTTAGACACTTACTAACATACGTGGCTATGTCAGCTTTCATGTTGGGCCACCAATACCGTTGTTTGACGTCATGATACATCTTGTCAGAACCAGGATGTATGGAGTACCGGGATTTGTGAGCTTCGTCCATGACCAATTCTCGTAGGTTCCCAAAGTTAGGTAACCAAATTCGGTTGGAGAAGTATCGGGTTCCATCGGATTTGATTTCGAATTGTTTTTCCATGCCTCGCAAGGCCTCATTTTTGATATTTTTCTCGTTGAGTGCTTCGAGTTGAGTGGAATGAATTTGAGCAATAAGATCGTTGTGGATGGTTAAACCAAGGGCTCGAACTCGAAGGGGTTTCACTCGTTCTTTACGGCTTAGGGCATCGGCAACAACGTTAGCCTTACCCGGGTGGTATCGGATTTCACAGTCGTAGTCACTAAGTAACTCGACCCAACGACGTTGTCTCATGTTTAGGTCCTTCTGATCAAAGATATGTTGAAGGCTTTTGTGGTCAGTGAAGATAGTGCACTTGGTACCATATAGGTAGTGTCTCCAAATTTTGAGCGCAAAAACAACGGCTCCTAATTCGAGATCGTGAGTGGTATAGTTTTTCTCATGGATTTTCAGTTGCCGGGAGGCGTAAGCGATGACCTTATCACGTTGCATTAACACACAGCCTAGTCCTTGATGTGAGGCGTCGCAGTAAACTACGAAATCATCGGTGCCTTCGGGTAAGGATAGGATTGGTGCACTGCAGAGTTTCTGTTTAAGGAGTTGAAAGGCCGACTCCTGTTTGTCGGTCCAGTCGAATTTCTTGTCTTTCTGAGTCAAGGAGGTTAATGGTTGAGCAATTCGGGAAAAATTCTCGATGAATCGCCGATAATACCCGGCGAGACCTAAGAATTGTCGGACCTCGGTTGGAGTGGTTGGTGCTTTCCAGCACTTGATGGCCTCGATTTTTGCTGGATCAACACGTATCCCTTGGCTGTCAACGACATGCCCTAGGAATTGTACTGTTCGCATCCAGAACTCACACTTGGAGTACTTGGCGTATAGCTCCTCGTGTTTGAGTAATTCCAAGATAGTTTTGAGGTGTTGGCCATGTTCTGTTTCGTTGCGAGAGTAGATCAAGATGTCATCAATGAATACAATGACAAACTTATCTAGATATGGTTTGCACACCCGATTCATAAGATCCATGAATACAGCCGGTGCGTTAGTTAGACCAAAAGGCATCACTTGAAATTCGTAATGCCCGTAGCGGGTTCGGAAAGCGGTTTTCGGGATGTCGGCGTCTCGAACGCGAAGTTGGTGATAACCAGACCGAAGGTCGATCTTTGAGTAAAAGCTCGAACCTTGAAGTTGGTCAAACAGGTCGTCGATTCTAGGAAGTGGGTATCGGTTTTTGATAGTGAGTTTGTTTAGTTCACGGTAATCGATACACATGCGGAAGGATCCATCCTTCTTTTTAACGAATAGGACCGGAGCTCCCCAAGGTGAGGAACTTGGTCGAATAAATCCCTTGTCCAGGAGTTCCTGTAATTGGGTGGATAACTCCTGCAACTCGGATGGGGCTAATCTGTATGGGGCTCGTGCCACGGGTGCAGCACCGGGCACAAGGTCGATTTGGAACTCGACTTGTCTAGGCGGGGGAAGGCCTGGCAAGTCTTCGGGAAAGACTTCAGGAAAGTCTCGTACAATGGGTACATCTTCGAGTCGCTTTTCAGCCGACTTCTTTTCGGTTACATGAGCAAGGATTGCTGGGTAGCCTTTCCTCAGGTACTTTTGGGTTTTCATACACGAGATGATGTTTAAGTTTCGCCTACCAGTCTCCCCCTGTATGATCAAGGTTCCACCGGTAGCGAGAGGTATACGTACAATCTTTTCAAAACAGACAATTTCAGCATGATGCTTGGACAACCAGTCCATGCCTACGATGACATCGAAGCTCCCGATTTCAACAGGGATAAGGTCTATGGGAAACAATTCATTGGCGAGGTTTAAAGTGCAATTAGGTATCACACTATCGGCCTCGATCAGTTTGCCGTTAGCTAACTCTACAGTGTACTTAGCATCTAGGGCAATGGGTGTTATGTTGAGAAGTGAAATGAATTCATCAGATATGAAGCTTTTATCAGCTCCGGTATCAAACAAAACAGTAACGGTTAAATCATTGAGGAGAAACATACCGGTTACCACATTGGGATCCTGGCGGGCTTCTCCTGCGTTGATGACGAAAGCGCGACCGCGGGGGTTGTTGTTATTGTTGTTGTTTCTGTTGGCGTTGTTGTTGCGTTTCGGGCAGGTGTTTCTAAAATGGGCAGTGCTGCCACACTCGAAACAAGCTTTTGGTGCGTTGGGTTGGTTGTTTGGGTTGGCATTTGTGGGTTGAGTTCGGCAATCTTTGGTTAGATGTCCGTAGCGTTTGCAGTTACCGCATTGGTTACCACACGGACCATCATGGTGTCGATTGCAAGAGGAACAGTAAGGTTTCTTTCCTACGTATGCTTTCTTATCCCCAGATCCTGAACCAGAAGTGTAGGCCTTTACAGTCTCGGCCTTTTTGTTGGTTTGTTGTTGGTTGCTGTTGTTCCCAGACCATTTTCTTTTGTTGTCCCCTGTGGTTTTCACGGTGGGTGCCCCACGGCGGACAATTTGAGCCATAAGCTCGTGTGCCATGCGGACGGCACTCTGGATGGTCCCGGGTTTGGAAGAGATGACATTGCCTTGGATGGAATCAGGTAGTCCCCAAATGTATCTTTCGACACGTTTGGATTCAGGGTCCACCATAGATGGACAAAGAAGAGCAAGCTGGTGAAATCTGGTTGTGTAGCCAGTAATATCATTTCCTTGAACTGTGAGGTTCCAGAATTCATGTTCGAGCTGTTGGAGTTGCTCGCGCGGACAGTATTCTTCCCTCAACAAGTTCTTAAGTTCGTCCCAAGATATTTGATAAGCAGCATCAATACCCTGAGTTTGGGCGTATGTGTTCCAGAAAGTGAGTGCACCCTCAGCTAGAGTGTAGGTAGAGAATTTGACTTTGTTCTCTTCTTGACAGTTACTTATTCGGAAGACTGACTCCATTTTCTCAATCCATCGCATAAGACCGACGGCTCCTTCGGTTCCTTTGAAATGGAGAGGTTTACAATTCATGAAATCTTTGTGGGTGCAGGGCTTTGGCACAGGTGGGTTGTTGCCTGTCCCTCCAGGGTTTCCTTGGTTCGGATTGGGATTGTTTCTGGCAGCTTCTAGAGCTGCTTGGACCCTCTGATTGACGAGTTGCTCGATGTCAGCGGAGTTCATTTGACGTTTTGGTGCCATGATTCTGAGATAAAGAGAATACGAGGTACATAAGATTTCAGTGAGTAAGATCTTAAAATCTTTGCAGGTGTACACAAGAAAATAAAACAAGTATGTACAGCAAGATATTCAATAAAACAAGGAAGCAAATTTTTATAACCACACCGAGGCGCAAGTTTAAACGGTTACAAAATTTAGGAATTTCACAAAACATGCCGGGAATTGTTACTACCGGCCTTATTACTAGAGTTTACAAAAGACAACATAAGATAGATTAGTCGGGCATATCCCGCCTCGATAGGTTACAAGATAAAGATCAAACTAGTTCTAACGCAAGTTTATTCGTTCCATTAGTGTGACAAGTCGGTCCACGTTTCTTGCAAGTCTACCAGCTTGTCGGGCGTTATCCTCAGCCAAGGTTAATCGTTGCTCTAGTACTTGGGTGTACTCTTCAGCTTCCCGTGAACGTTGTTCACATTCTTCTAACCTTGCTTGAAGAAGGTCAACCGCGCCTCTGTCGTCAATGACGTGTTGGTGCATCATTTCTAGAGTGTTTGTCATGTTTTCTTGGTCTTGAAACAGTTGTGCAATGCGGTCATGTGATTGGCGCAGCCAGTACATTTGCACTATGTATTGTTCTCGTTCCAGGTTTTCAAGTCTTGCCTCATGGCGGTGAAGTCGAGCAGCTAACACGGGTACAGTGTGGTGTATTGGTTCCTGGGTGTATAGAGAGATGTCCATGGAATCATCGAAAACCTCCATGTTTTCCTCAGACCTCCAAGTATTTAGAGTTGTGGGTAGCCAGTCCCATCTACGAGGGTATGATGGACGGCGGGTGGTATTAGCAATGGAGTTTGAGTAAGGGTTGGCTCGAGATGATCTGGTACCCCTTGGGTGAGTACGTAACACTCGGGCTTCGCCAGTGATGTAGTGAAGTCGTTCAGGAGAGTTTGGTGCTGAAGACATAGTAACGATTTCCTCAGTAGCGGGTCGTGTTTGGGCTTCGTTCTCAGAGTTGGGAGACGTAGCGGTGGGAGTGGTTGCCATTTTCTGTGGCAAGGAGTTTTAGTATACGTAAGGTTAAGGTTATATAGATACAATAACCTAGCACATAAGCACGTATAAGGTTGGTCCCGTTCTATCCTCGGTCAAAGCCTTCTAATGCATTCCCATCCTCCATAACCATTTCAGGTCTTGCATCGATTCTTGTTTAATTGTACATAGTTGATCAAGCTATGTTAAATTAAATTCAAATGATGCAATTGCTGAACCAGTCATAACAAATGAGGAATACTAACCTAACGGTTATAGTCTAGGTCACTAATGCAATCCTAGTTCGCTATAACCTTAGGCTCTGATACCAATCTGTCGCACCCCCAAAACACGTGGCAGCGGAAACATGAGGTGTCATGGGGGCGCCGACCAAATCAAATATCATTACACAAAGATTAAAGCAAACGACCTCTATATGAGACGTTTGAAAATATTACATTCCATAATTCAAATTTGTTTACAATAGTTGTACAAAACATTTGGAGTTCGCATAATATAAGTTGAATTACAAAGTTACTAAATATAGTAAAATGCAATCTAGATCCTGAGATGTTGAAAAATATGCGACTCGAGTTAAGCTATCCATAGCTTCCTACTGCGGCGGGTTACCTGAGAAATACATACTAAAAGGTCAACATAAAGTTGGTGAGTTCATAGAGTTGTTTAAATGTTGGTATAAAACCCAATAGTATGAAACACGAGTTATGAAACACAAGATTTTTAATCGTTGTATCATTCAACAATGATAAGTAAATGTATCGTTAACAAACGATAAGTAAATGTGTTGAGTAAATGTATCGTTAACAAACGATAGGTAAATATGTCAAGTAAATGTATCGTTAACAAACGATAAGTAAATATGTAGTTGCACGAATGCAAAAATATGTATACCATTTGCCATGAGCTCATAGTCCGAAGCTTAACAATGTGTGCCGTGCCTCTTTCGAGTACACGATCGTGGGTGCCCCAATGCAAGTGTCTAATCCGGTACACTCGTTATGAACAAATATTAATACGTCCGTTTGACTGGTTAGCGCGACTAACCCGGACGGGGATTGTCAGTCCCAAATAGATCTATTTACTAATATTCACGCTTTAGCAAAACTAACAAACTATGATGTGTAGGGCCTTTGTGGATTAGTGTGTTAACTCATGCAATCCGTATAGCGTTGTTTATGGTACTTGTGTTCATAAAGCAGTTGTGTAATTCAAATGTATACAAAGCAGTTGCAAAGCAATTGTATAAAACAGTTGTAGTATGTATTCTCCCCCAAAATAGTTATAAAACTGTAAAAAGAGGGGCTATGAAACTCACCTGAGTTATAGCAAATAGCAAGCAAGCAATATCAATTAGCAAGCAAAGTGTGATCCAATGTGTAGCCTTTTAACGTCCTAAACGTATAAGGTTGTATGAGTAGATGTCTTAAAAGATCATCTATGTAAGTGGATGGTTAATGTCCACTTAATTCACAATGTAGGTGGAGGGTTAATGTCCACCTAGAGCTAGTTCATCTAACTAGTATGTCCATATAAGTTGTTCAAGTTCGTTTACTAAAAATGTGTACGACCCGTTGGTGAAAGTTTGTAATAATAATTCAAAGTATTATTATTGTTAAGTTCATCGTGTTGTATACTTCTCGAAGCACCTGTGTTTCATATATGAATCTACATCATAAAGGTTTGATCTTTGTAGGTGTTTATTGCTTTTATATATGTCCGAATGTGTTAAGGCTCGGAATTTAGGGTCTAAAATGTGATTTTATGAGAATTAACTAAGGGTTAAAAAGTCAACTCTCAAGGTCAAAAAGTCAACTGAAAAAGGTCAACTCCTAAGTCAAAGTCAACTCGGAAGTCTTCAGTTCGCAAGTCAAACTGAACTCGCAAGTCAAACTGAACTCGCAAGTCAAACTGAACTCGCAAAGTCAAACTGAACTCGCAAGTCAAACTGAACTCGCAAAGTCAAACTGAACTCGCAAGTCAACTGAACTCGCAAGTCAAACTGAACTCGCAAGTCAAAGTCAACTCGCAAAGTCAAACTGTTGTGTTTTTGCTTTGTAAACATGGTCAAACGGGCTCGGTTTGACCCGAAATTTTTAGGGAAGCCTTAGATATGTTCAAAGAGTCTCCAGAAATTTTGGTTCGAGTCGGGGTCGTTTCGAGATGTCGGTTTTTAAGTTTACACCTTAAACTTCAAGATTTAATGTTTTCGGTTTATGTCGGGTCATTACGCCAACTGATTTCACCTATCTATAGTCCAAATCAAACTTCCAAATTTTTACCAACTGATTTACTAAGTGTCTTGACTAACATATCAAATTTTCAGCTTCTAACAAGTCCATTAACATAGTTAAATAAAGCCGCGTAACAACCGAACACATTTTATCGAAAAACTTCCTGGTCAGTCTTATAAATCGGATCGTAGAGAAAAATGAGTACGTTTCTGGAAAAAGTGTAAAACATGAAAGTTGTAGATCTTTTCAATACGCAAATTTTTAAAAAAAATGCATCTTCTAACTCTCAGTATTTGATTTTATACGAATATTTTTGTGAACTGTCGATTTTTAGGCAGATTCTTGCATGTTCATGTGTTTGCTTTAAAAACGATTTTTAGTATGATATTTGGACATAATCATGATAGATGAACATTATAACATCATAATCAGTAGAATAAAAGTATATTAAAGGAAAAGTTCATGATTCTTACAAGGAAAATGGTGTAGAGAAGGTGATGATGATGAAAGAGACTTGATTCTTGCTTCCACTAGCTTTCTTTCTTCTACTTGATGGTGTTTATGTGGTGGTTTATGGTGGTTTGAGGGCTGAGTTTATCTCAGATTTTGAGAGAGAGAGAGCTTTGAAAGTTGAGAGAAAAGTGTGAGGTTTGAGTGTGAAGTGAAATGTTTGCATGAGGAGTTTGTGGTTAACTAGGGAATCCTCATGATGGCTTTGCATGGAGTTTTAGTGGAGGGGAGTGGGGTGGAGCACATGGGCCGGCCTAGGGGGCCCCATGGAAGGGTATTTTGGTCATTTTTCATTTCTAGCTTAAATCGTTGCGTTTTACGTTCGTTTACCCGATTGTTTAAACGTTTATTTATACGTTAAACGTTTCATGCGCGTTTTTAAGTGACGACTTAAATTTCGATATTTTTGATTGAGACGTTTATTGAAATACTTGAAAACATTTATAAAAATGTCCCGTTAATTCGTCGGCCTCGATTTGCGTGTTTGTTCTACGGCGGTTTAATCGCGTAACGTTATTTTGAGTCGTTTAGGTTAACGATATAATTTGGATAAATTTCCATTGAAGTATTATTTAAAATACTTAATTTAGGTTGTCAATTTAATTATTGACGTTCGTTTGGTTGTCGAAATAAATTCGCGCGTTATCGTTGCGTTTGAGATGTTTTAACCGAAACGTCTAGGTTTTTCGAGTATTATTTTAGCAAAATAATAGATAATGATAAACAACTTCTAAAAATAGATTAAAGTTATTTATAGAAATGTTTTCACCAACGTCGTATTTAAACTGTGTCGGACTCCATCCGATAATAAAGTGTACGATTTAAACAAATCGCAAATGTGTGCAAATATAATAACATATATTAATACACATAATGATACACATAATTCACCCTAATTACATGTATTAGCACAATGATTAGGAACTAACAGTAGCCCTAATTGGTCGGGTGTCACAATATCCCCTTCATATGATGGTGGATTGCAGGCAGAAAAATCTTTATAGTCGAACTTTTATCTTTCTTCTGGAACTTGTCCCACTGGTGGATCTACACGTGGCACATTACCAAAAATATTTGCTTTTTCTTCACGGTGATTAAATTCATCAATAATAGTCTCTGTGATTCTACTAAGTAAGAGAGGTAAGGATGCCTCTTGTGCGTGGGCAACCTCTTGAGCAATTAATGATCTTAATTCGGGTAAAGATAACCTAGCTTCATTAGCAGAAGACCTTGGCCTTTCACCACAGCCCCCTGCTTCCCTATCTTGGGCTCTACCTTGAGGATTTAGCCCGAGGTTTAAATTAATATCCCTTTCATCCATCTTTACTGAAAATAGACGTAAAATGTTTAATATATACTTACTTTATCAATTAACATAACTACTTTATCTCAACTAGCTTTCACATAACAGTTAATAATCACCAAGACTTCATTCTCTTGACATCAGGTGATTTCCATAGACCCGTACAAAGTCATATGATAGTTACTGTGTTGGCCAGGCACACTAATTATCATATCACAACTATACATATCCAAGGTCCTCACTTGACATCTTGATTAAGAAATCTTAGCAATTTATTAACTACTTCAACAATTTCACATAACAATTATATATATCATGCTCAAACAATAATAAAAGTGGTTTAAGATCAAGTACCCACTAATGGTGAATACCCGAATCCCTTAAACCAAGCTCTGATACCAACTTGAAACACCCCAATAATTTATAAGGATTTTTTTTATATTCCAAGTCCTACTAACCTATTGTACATATATAATAACATTTTAGCATTTTATACAATTAATTTATATATGTCTATAACTTAGACAATAGACATATATTATATTATTTTTAAAATTACAAATTTTAGGGGCGTTACACAAATGGGCATAGAATGAGGCTTGTGGTTGCAAGAAGGTAACTGATATATCGCAAAAAGTCACGTTTTCACATGCATTAATTGTCCCATATTTAGCTATTTTCTAACAAATACATCTTAAAATCATCATTATTTACCAACTTATGTTAGAAGGGTATAAACTTGTCGGTCTTTAGAAAATCAAGCAAAAAGGGCGGAAAACTGACCTAAATAGGCACCATTTTGAGCCTAACCCTAATTCCACTGTAAACTTCATACTAGAACCTCATAACTGTCTTATTTTGTAGCCATGGAGATTACGAGAACGTGGATATAAGGATTGCTCAAGATGGATCAAGGATGAAGAAGATATGCTACAAATAGCACAACCGAAGACTACGAAATGTATTCTGGACATGCCTGGGCTCCACACCTCCAATTTCCACCAAATTGGCATCATTAGAAGCATAACGGAATTATGAGACCTTAGGCGAAAGAATAAAGTCAAACGGACGCAAAACGAAGAAGATACGTGTGATTTAAGCAACGAGAAAAGCCGAAAAAATCACACGGCCTACCTGTGACCGTTTACGGCCCTTGACAGGCCGTGTACGGACCTAAACAACCTGTGTACGGCCCTATCTAGGCCGTGTATGGCCTCCTGCCTTCTTGTGGTCTCTCATTTTGCTTCGTTTGCTTGTACATGCATGCTTGTGGACTTGTACTCTTGCATCCTTGGTGGCCTATAAATAGAGCACTCCTCATCCTCATTTCACACACCATTCTTCACACAAAATTCTCTCACTTTCTCTCTCACACTCTCTCTCTCTCTAGATTAGATTAGTTTAGTTTCTCTCTCTAGTTTCTCTCTCTAGAGAACTAGAGAGATGTAGGCACGGTTCGAGTGGGGAAGATAGCTGTAGCTTGGGAATTTTATTGTATTGAATTTTTCAAGACTCTGGCTTGTACTACTCAGTGTTATTCTGCTTAAATACTGGTTATTACTTATTCCTTTACTTACGGTTATTATGTTTTGTTTCATGATATCTTTGTTTGTGTTGCGAATATTGCCATGCTATTTACGTAGTTTGATACTATGATTGTTGAAATGTAGATATTAGGATTATGGGTAATTATTTAATTCATATTTAACATGTTATGATTGGTGATTGTTTTGCTGTATATCTGGTTGAGTTTTACATGAATATAGACTTAATCAAGTTTCCACCCTTTCCAGTCTTTCACGTGACTATTGCCTTAGGATAGGATCTGATCAACCCTAATACTTATCTCATATTACAGTATGAAGCTATGAATATTCCATAAATCGGCACAGTACTTCGTATAGCATTTGAAACACTTCGTGTGGAGTACAAAAACGTGGAAGCTAAGGAACTACCGTGGTTTATTTCATCGTGGAATACCTAGAAGTCACCCTTTTAGAATATGGGTCTAGGAACAATAAAGCTGTGGAAATGCTCCCTGCACCGTACATCGTTAGTACACCAAGGTTAAAATACAGCTGTGGAAATGCTCATTGTACCGTACACCGTTAGTACACCAAGGTTAACATACAGCTGTGGAACTACATTGATGTACAGTACACCGTTAGTATGCCTTGAGTCTAGAACACTATGGATATGCCAAATGCACTGTACACCGTGAGTATACCTTGAGTCTGGAACACTGTGGATATGCCAATTGCACTGTACACCGTGAGTATTCCTAGGGATGAACGCCTGATAGCAAAGGAGGGTCTAATTCATGACGGAGTTAGTTATTCTTAAACCTGATATAAATGAGTTCTGAAAAGAAAGCAAGTATTCGGCTGTAATACAAGATGCTTAAACCGCTTAACTCAACATAACCGACAGCTCAACATATATAGCATACAATTTGTACTTACTTAGATAAACTCAGATAGATTTAGGTGTTAAGAAAGGTCATATACATAATTGCAGTTTGTTACCTTATGCCTACACCCAGGATATATCACCCGTAGAGGTCGCTTAGTCTTTTAAGACAAAGGGGGGGGGGGGGGGGGGGGGGTTTAAACAACCTGTTTTTGATCAGCATCAGGATAACCTAGGATTCAGTGACATACTCCCTCTGTCCCGGAATAAGTGTCATGTTTCAGATTTTGAAGTCTTTCTTTTTCAACTTTGACCTTAAATATCTTTGTTTGTGTTATATAATACTTTATGAAAATTATACCAATGGAAATACATTTAAAACTCAATCCATTCATATATTTTGCATCAAGTATTATATAACACAAACAAAAATATGTAAGGTCAAAGTTGAAAAGGAAAGACTTAAAAAGTCAAAACAGGACACTTATTCTGGGACGGAGGGAGTATGCTTTTAGGCTCTTAGACTAAAACGTAGGGTCCTAGTGTTTACACCGACTGTCCGTCTGATGATTTGCCCAAGGTAGTCTCCAATCATCCTTATAATGAATATCATCCAGAAACCCTAATCATCGAAGTTTCAGCAATCACGCTCTACCTGTTGCCTACTCTCTGTTTTATTTACTTGTTTTATTTAGTATTAGATAAACCAACCAAAACCTACCTACTTTTATAAACCCATCCTATCAGAAAGCTCGTTTACGGTAAGTCCGTTTTAGTTCCATTCGCTCCGATTTTAAGAGCGACACTCGAGTTATACTTACTGCTTACTCCCCAAAAGTAGGTAGTACTTATAGTTTGAGCCCCAGCTCATATAAATTTAAAACCTAACACGTTCACGTGTTGCGTCGTTGTTTGCAGGACCGCTGTGCCCACCTTAGAACGACCGCAGCAGAGTCAGCACTCTGTCGGTGCAACAGGTTTTTGGCGCCGCTGTCGGGGATCGGTTGAGCGTAGTGAACTTTAAGATTACCGTAGATAGTTGACTTTTAGGAGACCCTTCCATAAGATTTTCATTACTTTAGGAAGTTAATCACTTTAGTAGTTAGTTAAATTAGAAAACCCTAGAAAAACCCTAATTCTCCTTCCAATCTTATCTCCCCCATGGATGAGATAACGATCATGGACGATGCGGAATTCTTTTTTTCTCCTAACAAAAAGGTCTGTGTTAACCAGGAAGTTGAGATTGACGAATATTCATCCTTAGACTTAGGTTTTGATACATCTCAGCAGAAGATTCCACCTTCTGTCACTATTGAACTAAGTGGTCAACCCACACTTGACCCTGAGATTTTATCAATCTTATCTAAGTACCCACATTATGTTAGATATGCAACCCTACCAAAAGACATTCCTTTCGGTATTGAAGTTTTCTTCTATCCACCAATGCCTTGTATGGATTTGAATAAGCCACTTCATTGCTTAGATGAATACTTCAGGTATGATCTTCCAGATATATTGCGAGCCTACCCCACTACTCTTTTCCAAAGTGTAGAAGTGGATGAGCGTCTTCAGTGTCCGGAGGATCCTGAACTAGAAACACCAACCTTACCCAACACTGAATCAAGTAATAACCCATCAGAATCAAGTAATGAACACCACTTAGGAAACTTTCACAAGCCCAGTAGGAGAATAGATATCTGTGCTGATTTTCTTAGGAACCTTAAGATATCTGACTTCCCCTTTTCAACTGAGCAGAGAAAGACCTTCTTAGTAATTGATAGGATAATAACATGTCTACGTGCTAATTACAATCAAAAAGACGAGTTATTATTGAAATCAGAGTTAGACCTACTAATGGATCTAGTAGCTAGCACCGAGTATCCATCTATTTCACAGATTAGGATTAATCGTTATGTTGCTGCCCTGATTGACGAGCTCGAATTTTGGATTGAAAGAGCCCCTATCACATATACTTTGATTCCATGCGTTAAACTGTTCTTTGTTGATCCTGCCACTTATCTGATTAATAAACTGAGATCAATTTTCCCTGATTCTACTGAGGAAGCCATGGATTCTGCTTTCTTCCAAAAGAGAAAAGAAATCCATGTTAAGCTTACTCAGTTGTTACTAACATCTAAATTCCCTTTTACTGAGCAACAAAGGATTTACATCCGAAAGATTTCCCAAGTAGTTCACTCTACTACTGGAACCCTAATTCGGAAGAAGAAAAGGAATTTCAGCATGTCATCGGAGAATTGCTCTTTGATCTATGTTCTATAGATACAGGATTCAGGGATGGTATTTCGAATCCGAGGAAGGTAAGACGAGCATTTAACCAATTCATTGATGTGTTACTAGCATTAGGTCATGAAGAAAAATAATTCTTACGAGAATTTGAGCGTTATTATATAAATCCCGCTGACCTAATTCATAGTATCATTAAAGCGCTTCAAGGTACGTTCGTTCTTCGCCACACTTTCTCGCATATTTCAGGCTTATCTGAAAGTGCCGTCACAAGCACTGACAGATAAATGGTGATGGTCTAATGTAAATAAGTTTGAATATTTTGCTAATTAGGACAAAAATAATTTTAATTAGATTTTCTTCAAATTTACTTTTAAAAAAACAAAGAAAACGTTCTTTAAAGTTAAACACGTAAGTTTTTAAACGAATTTTCGCAAACAGTCCAAACGTTTCAAAAATTTGACAAAGTTTTATTTTAAATTTTGGAAAATTTTATTTGGATTGGTTTTAATTTTAAAGAACACAAAAAGATTTAATAAAACGTATTTAAAACGCAAATATTTTTGCACGCGAATTAATGTTACATTTTTAATATACGAATTTAAATACAAAAGTCTCGTACGTATCTTGGATAATTTTCAAAAAAAATATTTTAAATTAAAAAACCCAAGTATACGTTTCGTTTCGTTTCGTTCGCATTTAAATTAAAAATGCAATTTAAAAATGCATAAAGCAAAAGAAGCTTCCACCACTTTTCACAAAAAGTAAAAAGCCACTTTTTCTTCCTCCTTCTTCTTCCCCAAAACCGTGGCTTTCATCACCATCACCATTCCTCCATTTTTCCATCATTTTTCTTCAAATCTTCCATATTTTCATCTCTTTTGCATTTAGATCATCTCTACATCAAGATTGAGGTATGATTCTAACCCTAAATCATCATTTTGAATATTTTTATAAGGTTAGGGTTTATGCTTAGATCTTTGATTTTGATCATCAAGTTTCATGCTTTTTGCTTGCAAAGTGCTATATTCTTGATTGGCAACATGTTTGTGAAAGCAATTTGAAGATTCCATGGTTAGATTTGATGTTTTGATTTTGAAAGTTGACTTTTTGTTAGGGTTTTAGCAAATTTTGAGTTTTTGATGATTATTTGCTTATGTGTGACTTTTTCGGTGATCAATTTGCACTTAAAATGATTAGTTTACATAAGTAATTGATTGTTAAGGTTTAAGAGGATTGATTAATTGCATGTTTATGAATTAAAGAAGGCTTTTTATGCAAGATTATTTAAAAACCATTACTTTAATTAAAAATATTTATTTTTAAATGGTATTTATTTGAACTTGATGTAATTTGCTTCATAAAAATACAATTAATAATATTTGAAGTGGTACTACTTTAATCAATAAAGATAGTGAAATTTTAAATTAATCATCCTTTAATTAAAGTCTTATGCTTTAACCAAAATGATGAAAAATAAATAGAATCGCTTTTCTTTCTTATTTTAAATCAAAGTAAGGTAATTATATGATTTATGATCATGATGCTTGCTTTATTATTTGATTACTTAGCATGTTTAGAAATATTCATCTTTAAGTAAGCTTAGAAAATAGGAAAGTTGCGGTTCTGTTTATTTGGTTGGATTGCGAATTGTTGATTGCGGTTTTAGGAAAAACCATAGAAAAATAATGGGATAAATGCAAAATCTAAAGCCTACATTTCGAATTTTTTTCTAAAGATTCGGGATAACCATTAGCAAATCCTATTTGTTTTGATATGACTTATTTCCTTGTTTTTCTTAAACAGATGGATCCGATTCAACCAATGCTTGCTTATTTGGCCACGACTACACAAGGAAAGGCTTTGATCCGGAAATGGTTAAAGAGGGCATTTGGTAGTAATAGGTACATAGTTTGGGAAGATATGGGGAAACTTGGAGTTGAAGATAGGTTGAGAAAGTTGATAGGATACAAGGTTCAGGGACATGAGTTCAGCTCTTGGATTCAGGTTTTTAGCATTCGTGAGCCCATATACCCTTAGGTTGTTACTGAGTTCTTGATGACATTTGAGCTTGACCCGGAGTTAGAGATTGGTAATGACAGGAAGATAACATTTAGATACCGAGGGAAGAGCCAGAATGTATCCATTTCGGGCTTAGCTAGACACCTAGGATTATATTCAGCAGATCAGATTAGCTCAGATTTGTTTCTACATGGTCATCAGACGATTCCTCATCATCCCGAGAGGAACCATAGGATCATTTGGAGTGAGCTGACGGGCACTCATTATACTTGTGGTGCCAAGTCCTCAGCTCTGATTCTGCCTCAGTTACGTCTCCTACACAAGCTTATTGTGACATCTATTATGGGAAAGAAGGAGACCGGGCCGATAAATGGGGATGAGTTGTATATCATTGATGTTATCATGAACCGCTAGAATATTAATGTGGCTTGCATTATTTCTGAGAGGATGGCGAAGGAGAAGAACTTGGACCTGACGAAGCATGTGTTTATGGGAGCCTTTATTACTAGATTATTGAGAGGGATGCGACTCTTGAAAAAGAGTCATAAGGACGAGTATAGAGTGTCTTCCACTTCATTACCTTGTGACTTGGATTACAGCAAGCAGATCCAGCTGATTACTGAGGATTCTGAGAGGCGGTGTTACTGGAAGGACACTCAGCAGCTTATCCCAGGATGTTTCATGACCAGGAAGAGGGTCAGAGAGGAGGATGTAGAGACTCCGGTTATTGATAGAGTGGATAGAGTACCGGCTGTGCCTAGGAGTACTAGGACACCAATCAGGGATGCTGGGGTTGGGACATCAGGTCCCCGAGCTCAGATACATCATACAGATCCAGTCACTCCCATGACCCAGTACTTCACTTTGCACGCGTTGGCTGTCAACAATGCGCATCAGGCACTTATAGCTAGGGCTTTAGGTATTCCAGCTCCCGAGTCGCTCCTGTACGAGTGTGTGCCACAACCACCAATTCCACCATCCACTACCATGCCACCATCCACTACCATTCCACCACCTACTACCATACCACCATACACTACCCACATACCACCTACTACTACCATTCCACCCACACGTTCGGTGGAGCACTGTTTATCGGTTGATGCTGCATTTCCACACCCCACTGCATCAGCCCGTAGAGCCCATTCTTCTCAGCAGTCCGCAGGAGGCGAGGCTGCTGGTTCCTACCGACCAGATATTGTTCATTTGAGCACTGATCCTTTCACATTATCAGAGTTTGCAGGGTTGATGGCATTAGACCCTATACCTTCTGATGAGCTTCCTACAGAGGATATGCTTAGGCATATTTATAGGACCAAGATGGAGCGTGAGGGGATGACTTATGAGGACTTTCGACAGTTGGCCTTGGAGGATCCGATTAAGTTACCTGCCTGTTCCCTTAGAGATGTATTGATGCAGTATAGACAGGTGAGGTCAGAGGAGCAGAGAGTCTCCAGTGGTCAGCAGTAAGTTGCCGGACCTTCCTCAGTTCCTCCACCGGTTCAGCCATCTGTTCAGGACTCTGATCAGGGCTCTCCAGCACCCTAGATCTATGCACCCATATCTACATACTTACTATTTCCTTTATTCCATACTTTTGACTTGTTGTGTGGTTGTGAAACTTTACTTTGTTATATTTTTAGGACATGAACTATCAGACACAGTCTGTTTAGTTTCTTTATTTTTAGTATTTAGTTATCAGTTATTTAGTTTACTTATTATGTTTTAATCTCTGTTTTTCTTGAGCTAGAATAAGTTAAATGTGTTTGTGCAAATGAGAATTGAGGAAAGGAGATGCCGATCGATCACGAAGAAACTGCTTTCTGCATGGAATCAACCAAGAAACTTCAATCACCTGCAGATCGCCGCTTCTTTCTTTAAACACATCTCCCCGTCTCTACCTTAGCGAAGTTCCTTTCTTTATTTCACGATTTTCGCCATTACCATATATCCAACTATGCCTAAATTCTAAGTGTGGGATTCCATCCCACCAAATTTTTCAAAAACACTTAAAATTGTTCCACTATTTCAAAACCTAAGTGTGGGATTTTTCACGAAGAAAATCCTACATCTTAGCAATGAACATTGAGGACAATGTTGTTTTAAGTGTGGGATACACGGTATATAAATACCGCAAGTTTATATTTGCCTGTCCAAAGTAATACCTCCATTTTCATTCAAACTTTTTCAAAAATTTTCGCAAAACCAACCTAAAAGGTTGAGATTTTTAACACCAAAACATTCGAAAACCCAACCTGGACGGTGTTCGACATCCATTCGGTTGATTTCGAATATTTTTTAAAAAGATTTTAGTCTTAGAAAATTCTTTTAAAGAGATAAACCTTTTGTCAAAATAAATAAATTGCTTTGAAAAGTAAGATAATGCAAAAATAAGAACGTATCTTAAACTGAAATTGTGAAATCCTCTAGGCATCGCATGACTTGGTGCATATAACCCCTTTTGTTGTGAGGTATTTGAGACCATTATAAGCATTCATTTTTAATGCTTCACTTTCATTTCGGAGTGTGCGCCGATGCATGTGTCTTTGAATTAGAACTTGCTCCTGTAATGCGTTTCGAGACCATACCAATGAGTGCCGTACGCGGTATAGGTCCAATTAGATGATCTTGGCATTTATTAAGATTAACCCGTTTCTTTCGTATCTTTTCAAGCCAACCCTTCCAACTTTCTAAGATTGTTGATGATCCAATTAGAAAACCCTTTGCACCTTAGCCTATTTCATTTCTCAAAACCCTAAAACACTTCCCCACAACACAAACACTTTCCCACTGAACATCATTCCAGCTCGCGAAATTCATAGATCATAAGTAAAGGATTGCTTGAGATATCTTTCTATTGGTGTCTCATCTTCAAACATCTCTCCGTACCTTTCAAGAGTTTAAAAAGAAAAGAAATCTAAAAAGAAGATACGGTACAAAAGCGAAGATAGTACCCATCACGAAGATATTATCCGCAGAAGACAGTATGAAAAATTGGTACTTGTCAAAAGAAAAGTCAAAGATGTCTCACTATATGAGGGATCTCCAAGGTCATAAAAAGAAGAAAAAGAAAAAGAAAAGCAGACCTTGGAGAACTCCTAGAAAAATAAGCAGACTACTCTCCAAAGAAGAAAAATCTGTTAGATCTCAAAAGAAACATCAAAAGAAGAAATTATTCCTCTAGGAGATGAGTCTACTCTAGTAGTTATCTCAAGTGAAACTTTCTTTGAATTTTGAAAAACTCTGAGTCTGAAGCTCCAAAACCCTAAAACCATTGACCAACCTACTCCTATCCTTACCCACTTTACCCTTACTCACACAACCCGATTAAAATGCCTTGGGATAATTAGCACCGTTCTCAAAGGAGTGGTGGAGATTCGATTCTCAACCAAGCCTATGACGATAAGCACTGCATGACTGGCAATGAGCGATTTCGTTTCTATAGATTATAGGTAACCCGATACACTTTGAGTGAATTGAGTGACCCACTTGTGAGAATCGCCCAGTCATGTACATCTATGTCTCGAGAGTTGCAAAGTATGCCAAAAAGAGTTGATCAATTTTATGTTAAAGTATAGTTAATTTTTGTTGATGCTTACTTTCCGAAAAAATTTATCTACTTTGAAGAAAGTGACTTTCTGCGAAAGATACTCTAAGCATCCAAAAATATTTTCTCAAAAAACTATTTTCTAAATGAGGATTGCTTGAGGACAAGCAAAAGCTTAAGTGTGGGATATTTGATGTATCGCAAAAAGTCACGTTTTCACATGCATTAATTGTCCCATATTTAGCTCTTTTCTAACAAATACATCTTAAAATCATCATTATTTACCAACTTATGTTAGAAGGGTATAAACTTGTCGGTCTTTAGAAAATCAAGCAAAAAGGGCGGAAAACTGACCTAAATAGGCACCATTTTGAGCCTAACCCTAATTCCACTGTAAAATTCATACCAGAACCTCATAACTATCTTATTTTGTAGCCATGGAGATTAAGAGAGTGTGGATATAAGGATTGCTCAAGATGGATCAAGGATGAAGAATATATGCTACAAACAGCCCAACCGAAGACTACGAAACGTATTCTGGACACACCTAGGCTCCACACCTCCAATTTCCACCAAATTGGCAACATTAGAAGCGTAACAGAATTACGAGACCGTAGGCGAAAGAATCAAGTGAAACGGATGAAAAACAAAGAAGATACGCGCGATTTAAGCAACGAGAAAAGCCGAAAAAATCACACGGCCTAGCACATGGCCTACCTGTGACCGTGTACGTCCCTAGACAGGCCGTGTACGGACCTAAACAAGCTGTGTATGGCCCTGTCTAGGCCGTGTACGGCCTCCTGCCTTCTTGTGGTCTCTCGTTTTGCTTCGTTTGCTTGTAAGTGCATGCTTGTGGACTTGTACTCTTGCATCCTTGGTGGCCTATAAATAGAGCACTCCTCATCCTCATTTCACACACCATTCTTCACACAAAATTCTCTCACTTTCTCTCTCACACTCTCTCTCTCTCTCTCTAGATTAGATTAGTTTAGTTTCTCTCTCTAGTTTCTCTCTCTAGAGAACTAGAGAGATGTAGGCACGGTTCGAGTGGGGAAGATAGCTGTAGCTTGGGAATTTTATTGTATTGAAGTTTTCAAGTCTCTGGCTTGTACTACTGTCGCACCCCCAAATTCGGGTTGCAGAAGCGAATCGGGTCGGGGCGCGACTAATCATTAATCAAAACACAAAGATATAATGAATGACATCTACATGCGTCATTTACAAAAAAAAAATACATTGATTGTAATAAAGTTTACAATAGTTGATAAGTTACAAAAGCTCGGTACTCTATCCGAGAGATTCTATGGCATTACTACTTTTAAAAAAAAAATAATGCAGGAAAATCTCTTGATGTTTGCATGCGACTCGAGCTAGATAATCCTGAGCAGTCCTACTACTGCTGTGTACATGAGAATACATGCTAAAAGGGTCAGCTAACGCTGGTGAGCTCACAGGTGTAATGATGAAATAACAATGTATGAACCACAAGATTTAGTATAATGATTTGAAATCAATCAAATAAATATGTATATTACTGCCATGAGCTCATAGTTTGAGCTTAACTAGGGTGCCAGGATCACAATCAAGTGCCTGATCGAGTTTACCTCCTGCATGTGCCTAATCATACACACGTGTGAACAAATGATAATGCATCCGTTCGACCGCAGTCGTGGTAGCGCGACTACCCCGGATGGGGATTGTCAATCCCATATGGTACCATACTAACACTCGCGCTAAATCCATACTAACAAACTATGATGTGGAGGGCTTCATGATTAGTAAAAACAACTCATGCAGTCAATATATCGGGTTTTGTACTTGTGTTCATATGTAAATAAAACGGAGCATGTATTCTCACCCCTGGGTTTAAAACATTAAAATGAGAGGCTATGAGACTCACCTGAGTCTGGTATGTTTGCAATGAAGCAAGTATGTTGTTGCACAAGGTGATGTTGTCCGAAGACTATAACCTGCCGGGCGTTCAAAACGCGCAAGGTTATAAGTATAGTTAGACGTCTCAAAAGACCGTCCATGCTAGTTGTTCATCCAACTAGTAATGTCCAAATGATTTGGTTTGATTTGTTTGTTTGTGTTTTGAAAACATGTACGGCCCATTGGTGACGGATGCTGTAATAATAATCTTAAAGTATTATTATTATGTGTCGTTCTATTGTATACTATTAAAGTATATGATTTGTGAGTTGTATCATATATAAGTATCGGAGTAACGTATGTTAGACACTTAGTGTAACAACTAGTTTTGAAGTTTATGATTTAGGCGACACTTAGAGCGTCACTTAGTAGTTTTTGGCGACACTAGGAGAGTGTCGCATATATAGTGAATTTAAGTATTGTATGCGTAACTGAGTGAAGTGTCACATAAGATGGCGTCACTAGGTTGCGTCACTAAGGTTAAGTGCCGCAAGTGTACTGTTTCTAAAATAGGCGTCACTTCGATTAAGTGTCGCTGGTGTGCGACATGGCGTCACTTCGGTGAAGTGACGCTAGTATGTGTCATTTGATTAATGCGTCACTCAAGGGAAGTGTCGCTAAAAATAGCTTACGGATATTGTAGCGTCACTTGGGTAAGTGTCGTATGAAATGAATTTGTGCAAGTTAGCGTCACTTAGGTGAGTGCCGCATAACTGCTTTAGTCCATGCGTCACTTAAATCTGATGTGTTTTATTCTATCTCGAAAACGTGGTCAATGTGACACCCGTCAAATTAGGACTAGTAATTAGTGCCTAATCAAGTTTTAATACATGTAATTAGTTCTGTGTTAGGCTAATTAATGTATCAATATATATATTGTTGTTGAATATATATACAAGAATACGATTTAATTAAATCGTACAAATTTCAAATCGAATGTAATTCGGTTCAAGTAATACGGACGTTGGTGAACGATTTTATTAAATAATATAATATTATTTAATAACACTATTTTATCCAAAATATTATTTTGATAATAACTCAATGCAAATTCGTATCGTATAAATAAGGTATACGCGATTAAAATGTTAAACGCACAAACAAACAAAACGAACTAAGTTATATTTTATAACTCAATTATTAAGTATTTGATGAAATACTTCAAGAAAAACATTGGATAAATATTCGCATTTTGGAAACTTATAATTAAACGTAAATAAGCTATTTAAACGTTTAAACAATCGGGAAACGAACACCGCACGGAGCAAAAATTTGGTGAAGCCCACACTTGGTGGACCCCACCAAAACCGGCCCAAGGTGAGGGTCATCACCCCCTCACCTCCTTCCTCTTCTCATTTTCACTTCCTCATTCTCTTTCTTCTTTCTTTTTCTCTCAACTTTCACCACACCACCACCCCACTAAATCACCAATTACTACCACCAAACGCACTCGAATCATCAAAATAATTAGAGAAAAGGAATCACCATGCAACGATCTACAATCCTATCTTTTCGGATTTTCGATTCAACACTTTGTAAGTTTCCGATAAAATCCCAAAATCTCTCGTTTTAGCTTATTTTTACATATTAACGGTTTATTCAAGTGTATATATGTTCATTATAAAGGGGAAAACACGATTTTATAGCTTAAAAATGAGTTAGATTTGAGTTTTGGGTTGGAAAATCTCGACAGTCGCTGGGTACTGGACTGGTGTTCATCTTTGCGACACAAGCCTTGTGTCGCATGTTGTGTCGCATAAAACCCTTTGTGTCATGTTTTGTGTCGTAAAAACTCAGTTATGTCGGACCTTTTGCGACACAATATTGTGTCGTACCTTATGTCGCAAATACCATGCGACACAATCATCATGTCGCTGTTAAATCAGCATTATCCGCTTATGCGACACAACCCTTGTGTTGCTAAGCCCTTGTGTCGCACTTCTATGCGACACAACACTTGTGTCGCATGACAAATTTTTATGTCGCATATTGTGTCGCATAAAACAGAATGTTTAAAAACTCAGATTTTCACTAAGTGTTGGATTTGTAAAACCTTAAACTTTCAATCTACATGACTTCGGAAATACATTGGTACATATGATACAAGCATAAGACTTCGAAAAACAAGATAATAATGTTGAGATTATTATTACAAAACAATCACCAACGGGCCGTACACGTTTTCAAATATACAAGTCAATCAACCAAATCGTAGTAATTTGGACAAATCAATCAACCAAATCGGGGTAATTTGGACAAACAACTACAAAGGTAGTCTTTCGAGATGCCCAAACAATTAATAACCATCGCGTGTCATGGACACCTTCAGGTTACAAGTCTTCGGACCACACTTCAAGGCAAATCAATCCAAGTTATTAATTCAAACTTCCAAGACTCATGTGAGTCTCATGGCCCCTATTTTACTGCTTTTCATAAGGGGTGTGATATTATTGCTCATTTTGTTTTACAAGTGGAACGCAAGTACAAATCAAATCAAATACTACATGAGTTTCAAGCTAATCAATTTAAAGCCCTCCATAGCATAGTCTGGTAATACGTAGTAGCGTGAATGTTAGTATATGATATCATATAGGATTGACAATCCTCGTCCGGGTTAGCACGCACTAACTGGTCAAATGGACGTATTAGCATTTGGGAAGACGAGTGTGGATTAGGCACTCGTAGGAGGCATTTCAAGTTAGGTTTCCTTAAGTGGGCCTGACAACTCAAGTTAAGCTCAGACTATGTGCTCATGGTTGTATAACTTTTATTTTGCTTAATTGCATTTTAAATTTAATTATTAAATCTTGCGGTTCATACAAACATATGTGTTGACATACAAACATGTGAGCTCACCAGCGTTTCGCTGACCAATTTTAGCATGTATCACAGGTGACTAGCAGTAGGTTGGACTGCTCAAGTAAGGATCAATTAGCTCGAGTCATCATGCAAACAATCAAAGATTTAGCTGCATTATTATATTTTGTACAGATTAATTATGTATTTAAATCTCTCAATTTCAAGCTGAGCTAATGTAAACAATATTTTTTATGTAAACTTTTGTTTTATCAATACAAGTCCAAAACGACACATATAGTGGTCGTTCATTATATCTTAAGTGCTGTGATTATTGATTCGTAATACCCAAATCGTGTTTCCGCTAAACAATAAATTTGGGGGTGTTACAGATTAGTATCAGAGCCTAAGGTTATAGTGAACTAGGTTGCATGTAGTGGGCCTAGACTATGACCGTTAGGCAGTATTTCCTTATTAGGCATGACTGGTTCAGGAATTACAGCATACGACTTTAATTTAACATAGCCTGATCAACTATGTACAATTAAGGAAAGATGATGTAAGGTCTGAAACAATTATGTTGAACAGGAATACACTAGTTGACTCTGACCTCGAGAGAACCGAGACTCAAACAAGTCTGTGCTAGACACCCAATAGGCTATTATGTGATACTAAGTATACATACATAGGCCTCGTTACAATCTTAGGCTATATCATATAAGTTATTATGTGGATATAGGCCTCATTCTTTCTAACGCTTTGTCTCAAAATGGCAAACACACCACCAAGTTCATCACGCTCTTATCTATACGAATCACAAACCTCAAGGGTAGTTAGGAGGGACACCAGGTTGCCTCGAGCTAGCCCATATTCCACTCACCTTACTCCACCCGTTTTAGCCGCTAGGCTACACCATAATGAGAAATGACTTAACGCTATGGATATCGAACTCCAAGAAACTCGCAAAAACTGGAGACTCACAGCTATGGAACGAATCGAGCAAGTCTCCGAAGATCACGAGCACACTGTCAACACCATGAACACTCTTCAAAATCAAGTGGAAGAAACAATCGAAACCATGGAGGTTGTCCACAACCAAGTGATTGGCAACCGAAATGAAATCTCTGTCCTACAATCAAGACTACATCAGTGCGAGACATGTCTAAGGGAAACTGAAGACGCCCTCCGAACTGCCAACAGACTTGCAGAGTCTGTGAATCATCTCACTACACTGCTGCCACAACTCAACTTACGTCAGAATTAGCTTAGGCTGAATCTGTACCCTAATATGCTTTTGTAAGACCTATGTAATTCAACCGGATGTAACAATTCCCGGTACTTTTGTAAAACATCTAATCCTGTAACTTTTGGAACTCGTAATTTGGAATTATCTATCATCTTTTGAACTCGTAATATCAATTGACAATTCCCCTCGATTATTCTATATTATTGATTTTACATTGTGATGTCGTATGTTACCGCTTTTACATATATGCATATATTGTAATTTTCATTCTGGTACAATTTCTTATGTACCTTTTGTTTCTTTCTTTTCTTGAAGAATCATGCCGCCCAAGAAGAAAAGTTACAGTGATGCGGAAATCAATGCTATCGTTTCTCGAGCTGTGGCCGATGCCTTGGCTGCTCGGGACTCGCCTCGAAACTCCTGAAATACTGGTGAAGCCCCCAGTAATACCCCTGTCATCAAGCCTTGATCTTACAAGGATTTTCTCAGCTGTAAACCACTCTACTTCAAGGGCACGGAAGGTGCCACTGGACTGATCTGTTGGATAGAACGGATGGAGTCTGTTTTCAACCTCTGCAACTATGCGGAGGATAACAAAGTCAAGTTCGCTGCATACACCTTTCAGGAAGGTGCACTCACGTGGTGGAATACTCACGCCAACTCTGTAGGTCTTGAGATAGCAAATCAACTACCTTGGGCCGAGCTGAAGAAAAAGTTGACAGAAAAGTACTGTCCCGAAGAAGCCCTACACCATCTGGAGGAAGAGTTTTGGCACTTGGCGGTGCAGGGTACCGATATTGAGGGTTATACCACCAAGTTCCAACAGTTCGCCTTACTATGCCCGGGATTGGTTGAACCGGAGGCAAAAGGCATCAAAAGGTACATCCGCGGCCTTCCAGAGAGCATTCAGGGGAATGTCGCTTCATCCAAGCCAACCACTACTAAAAGTGCTATTCGACTAGCACACGAACTCATGGCACTGGTTGTCAGCCGTGAGACACCCAATACCTCCTCCATCAACAAGCGAAAACCCTCTGAGCACCAAAACCAACCAACCAAGAAAACCAACACCATTCAAGTTTACAACACCAATACCGAAACCAAACGTAGCTACACTGGAGAAAGACCATACTGTTCCAAGTGTAACTACCACCATGACGGTCCATGCAGTACTCCCTGCAACAACTGCAGGAGGTACGGGCATTTGACCCGAGATTGCCGAGCCCCCAAACCCAACAACAATGCCTCCAACAGCATTACCCAACAACCTAAATCCTGCTATGGATGTGGGGAGGCCGGACATTTCAGGAATGAATGTCCTAAACGAAGGAACAAGGGCAACAACAACAACAACAATGCAAAGGGAAGAGCATTCGTTCTCAACTCCGGAGATGCCCGTCAGGACCCGAATGTGGTCTCGGGTATGTTCCTCCTCAACAACTTAACTGCTTCTGTTCTATTTGATACTGGTGCTGAGAGAAGCTTTATATCTGGTGAGTTTTGCCCACTACTTGACATCACTCCCGTTGCCTTAGATGTTAAGTACACCGTAGAACTTGCAAATGGTAAACTCATAGAAACCGATAGTGTGATACCTAATTGCACTTTAAACCTAACCGACGAAATCTTCTCAATTGATCTGATGCCCGTTGAAATAGGAAGTTTCGATGTCATTATCGGTATGGACTGGTTGTCCAAACATCGCGCTGAAATCGTTTGCTACGACAAGGTCGTTCAAATCCCGCTCGCCGCCGGTAGAACTTTGGTCATACAGGGGGAGACCGGTGGGACGAGACTAAACATCATCTCTTGTTTGAGAACCCGAAAATTTCTGAGAAAGGGTTATCCAACAATCCTTGCACACATCATGGAGAAAAAGTCGGAGGAGAAGCGACTTGAGGATGTGCCAATCGTGCGAGACTTTCCAGAAGTCTTTCCCGAAGAACTGCTTGGTCTACCACCGCCAAGACAGGTTGAGTTCTCAATCGATCTCGTGCCAGGTGCTGCACCTGTGGCCCGAGCACCATACCGTTTAGCTCCATCCGAACTTCAGGAGTTGTCCACCCAGTTACAAGAGCTCCTGGAAAGAGGATTCATTAGGCCGAGTTCTTCACCTTGGGGAGCTCCGCTCCTATTTGTCAAAAAGAAAGATGGTTCTTTCCGAATGTGTATCGACTACCGAGAGTTGAACAAGTTGACCGTCAAGAATCGATACCCGCTTCCTTGAATCGATGACCTGTTCGACCAACTTCAAGGATCGAGTTGTTATTCAAAGATTGATCTTCGATCAGGTTATCATCAATTGCGTGTTCGCGACACCGATATCCCGAAAACCGCTTTCAGAACCCGTTACGGGAATTATGAATTCCAAGTGATGCCATTCGGTCTAACCAACGCACCGGCTGTATTCATGGACCTTATGAATCGGGTGTGCAAGCCTTATCTCGAAAAGTTCGTCATTGTCTTCATTGACGACATCCTCATATACTCGCGAAACGAACAGGAACACGCGCTTCACCTCAAAACCATCCTAGAACTACTTGAACACGAGGAGCTTTACGCCAAATTCTCCAAGTGTGAGTTCTGGATACAAACCGTTCAATTCCTTGGACACGTTATCGATAGTCAGGGAATTCATGTGGATCCATCCAAAATCGAGGCTATCAAAAATTGGCAATCGCCGACAACTCCAACTGAAGTACAGTAGTTTTTAGGGCTGGTCGGCTACTATCGACGATTCATCGAGAACTTCTCAAAAATAGCCTTGCCACTCACGACACTGACTCAGAAAGACAAAAAGTTCGACTGGACTGAAAAAAAAGAATCAGCATTTCAACTCCTGAAACAAAAGCTTTGCAGTGCTCCAATCTTATCATTACCCGAAGGCACCGATGACTTCGTGGTATACTGCGATGCTTCACATCAAGGTCTCGGTTGTGTGTTGATGCAACGAGACAAGGTCATTGCTTACGCCTCACGACAACTCAAGGTTCACGAAAAGAACTATACCACTCATGACCTCGAACTCGGAGCAGTTGTCTTTGCCCTCAAGATCTGGAGACATTATCTCTATGGCACTAAGTGCACAATCTTTACCGACCACAAGAGTCTCCAACATATATTCGATCAGAAAGATCTCATGAGGCAACGTCGATGGGTCGAGTTGCTTACCGATTACGACTGCGAAATCAAATACCATCCGGGGAAGGCAAATGTTGTTGCCGACGCCCTCAGTCGAAAAGAACGATCGAAACCACTTCGAGTCCGAGCCCTCAGTATGACAATTCATAACGATCTGAACATTCAGATTCTCACTGCTCAACTCGAAGCCTTAAAACCTGATAACACCAAAAACGAAGCCTTGCGAGGCATGGACAAACAATTTGAAATCAAACCTAACGGGATTAGGTATTTCTCAAACCGAATCTGGTTGCCTAGTTTTGGGAACCTGCGAGATTTGGTGATGGATGAAGCTCACAAGTCCAAATACTCTATTCACCCGGGATCCGACAAAATGTATCACGGTATCAAGGATTTTTATTGGTGGCCGAACATGAAAGCTGAAATTGCCACCTATGTTAGCAAGTGCCTTACTTGCTCAAAAGTCAAAGCCGAATATCAAAAACCTTCTGGTTTACTTCAACAGCCCGACATTCCTGAATGGAAATGGGAACAAATTGCCATGGATTTCATAACCAAACTACCCAAGTCATCGAGCGGTTGCGATACTATTTGGGTGATCGTCGATCGTCTCACCAAATCTGCTCATTTTCTGGCGATCAAGGAAACCGATAAAATGGAACGCCTCACACGACTTTACATCAAGGAAATCGTAACCCGACACGGTGTTCCAATCTCGATTATCTCCGACAGGGATAGTCGTTTCACATCTCAATTTTGGCAGTCACTTCAAAAATCATTGGGTACCCGTCTCGATATGAGTACCGCATACCATCCTCAAAACGACGGCCAAAGTGAACGAACAATTCAAACACTGGAAGACATGCTACGGGCCTGTGTAGTTGACTTCGTGTAAATTGGGAACGACACCTACCATTGTGCGAGTTTTGTACAACAATAGCTATCATACCAACATCAAGGCTGCACCTTTCGAGGCACTTTACGGTCGTAATTGCCGATCACCTATCTGTTGGACCGAAGTTGGGGACAGCCAACTCACGGGTCCAGAAATCATTCACGAAACAACCGAGAAAATCTTCGAGATTCAAAACAAGCTCAAAGCCGCGCGTGATCGTCAGAAAAGTTATGCTGACGTGAGACGCAAACCACTCGAGTTCCAGGTTGGGGATCGAGTACTACTCAAAGTATCGCCTTGGAAAGGCGTAATTCGATTTGGCAAACGGGGGAAGTTAAATCCCAGATACATTGGACCATTTGAGATCCTCGAGAGGATAGGTCCAGTGGCATATCGATTGCAACTGCCAGACGAGCTTAGTAGTGTGCATCCCACTTTTCATATCTCAAATTTGAAGAAGTGTGATAAACGCTCAGAAGTACTATATTTCAGTAGTATTTTACCCCTAATCTTGGATGTTTCTATTGCATTTAGTTAAGATTATATATTGATTTCGTTCATATTTGCAATTAGATGTGGAAATGAGCGTTTATTAAGAAAGGAACGAAAAACAGTCAAATAACGAGTTAAAAGATATATTTTTGAAGAATCGTGTGAAGCCGAAGGATTTAAGAGTAAAGAAAATGAAGAAATGAAAATAAATGAAGAAATGGGCCATGAGGAAAAGTTTAAGTCGGAGTTACATATTGTTGGGTTTAAAGAAGAAGAAGCCCAAAAGAAATGAGAATGGTGGCCCAATGCTAAGTCCAAGCCCGTTAGGTCAAAAATCTGGAAATGGCATTTAGCCGGCGGTCAGACATCTTAGCCGGTGGCTAAACTCTAAATAAAGAAGGCGGTGCAACGCGGTTTGGTAGCCGTGTAAAGATAAAGTCGACCGGCGGCTAAACAGCTTAGCCGGCGGTCAGAAGGCCAAGTTTTCAAGTATAAATAGCAGTTTAAGCCAGACGTTTTCAATAACTTTTACAATGTAATATATATATAGTTTACGATTTTTACAGTTTGTAGGGTTAGGTTTTTATCATTTTCGAGTCGTAGGTAAGTCATGGAGGCACAAGGAGTGATGGTTGATTTCATTTCAACCGATCTTCGCGTGATTCGTCAATGGGCTTGTATCGTTTATTTCATATCATTGAAGAATTTGATATTTAATATTCTGTTGTATTCTTATTTGATGAATTGATACATTTAGTATTTGTGATAATGAACTTTGGATAATGATTGTTGAATGATTTCATTTGCACTTTTGTTAAGTTATTTAATTGAAAACCGTTATGTTACTCGTAGATCCTTGTTTATTGGTAATTGTAATTATTTGTTGCTTCACGTGATTAATGATGTTAATGAGATTGAGTTCCTTTAAGATTATTAATTATTGCTAGTACTACCTTAGGGTTTTGGACTATCACTAAATACGTTGAGTCTGATAGGTCGAGTATACAATAATTATCTACTTTAAAATGAACAAGACAATAAGTTAATTATTGGGTATTGTTGATTCATACCATTAGAGTAATTATAATGAGTTGTGAATGCTTAATGCATAATTTAGGGAAAGGCACACAATTGACTGATCATCTTGTGACATTGGAACCAGTGTTTTATGTTGGACCCTAGATTATAGGAATTAGTTGGACCCGAAACGTTGGCTAGTTCACATTCGACTTAGTATTCATTGAAGAATATGGTATTAAGTTGATATAAAAGAAATCACAATTAGATAATTAATGTGCAAATGAATCAGAATATATGAATCTGAGCGGAATTATTACATACTATTTGTTCCTTCCTATTGTACTTTATTAGTTGTTTTTATTTAAGTTTATTTAGTTTATTTATTTTAAATTGTTATTTTATAAATCTTATGTTCATACGGAACTAAAGCGTAACCCCCTTTTCTCTGTAATTTAAAAGATTATTTATTCTTTTTATTCCATTTTCCCTGTGTTCGAATCTGACTTACCAAATCTATATTTACAATTGATCGGGTATTCTTGCCTGGTTGCTTGAAAGTATTTATTAGGTATTTCTATTTATAAATTATAAAACAAAGACGCGCTTTCATAAGCGACATCAAGTTTTTGGCGCCGCTGCTGGGGAAAGCGGTAATAAGAGGAATTTTAATCTTGTAAATTTTTGTACATTGTTAACTAATTGTGAAAATTGTGAATATGTTTGTATCTTTTGTTATTTAATTAATCTTGTATTTAAAAGTATGTGATTTTTAGCAAATGGAGATAAGCAATTGGATGCTAAGGAAAATGTTAAGGAATTTGCAAGTTTGAAGACTCCCCACAATGCTGAAATATATGGAGAAATAGCTGAAATTGACAGGCTCAACTGATCAAACAGTGCCTATAGTGGAGTTTTCTTATTTCAATTTTCGAATCTCAATTATTTGATTACTTTCTTATTTGCATTATTTTACTTCATTTTTGTATTATTATTATTTGTGTAAGTTCTTTTCGACATTTGTTAGTATGTGTAAAGATTAGATAACTATTTGTTTTAGATGTAATATAATTAGGTGTTTTTAAAATAATTTAGGTTGAGTAATTAACATTAGTAGTAAATTAAATTAAGTAATTAAAATAGTTAAATATTAGTTAAATAAATCGGATGGGTCAAAAACTGATAGGCCGGGTCAAATTTCAATTTGACCGCCGGCTAAACGGTTTAGCCGTCGGCTAAACTGCCTTGGGTGAATAAAACGGACAGACCCCTTTCTTCCTCATTTGGACCCCAACAATTCCTCAAAAACCTCTCAAAAAATTTCGGATATTCCCACTAATCAACCGATTTCAACATTGAACTTTGTTATTTCATTGAAGGTATGTATCTTTTACTTGCATTCTCGTTTTCAATTCGTTTTTACATCAAGATTTAATTAGGGTTTCACATTTAGGGTTTCTTAGTTGATTGCCCGAATTATGGTGATTTTGTGTGAATCCTTAGTTAGATTGAGTAATGTTATTTCGTATATACGGATTATAACTTGATTATATGAGAATGTGGGTAAAAAGGTTATTATTTTGTGATTAATGAAAGAATTTGTGAATAAATCGATTGTACGTATAAGAATATTGAAATTATAATCGGGTTTAAGCGTTTAGTTTGTCGGATTCATGGGGACAGCATGTTTGACCGCCGGTCAAGTCTGAAGACCGCCGGCTAAATGGGGGTCAGGCAGTTTAGGAGTTATCGATACTAATTTTTCTGCTGTAAATATTGTTGGTTATATACGTTTGCTTATTGTATGATTGTTAACAGGTTGTGATAATCTAATTCATTGCAAAATGATTATGTTAAAATTGGTATTTGTAAATTTAGTAGACATATATTTTTTAAAGTTTCGTAATTATTATGTAGATATTATTATTATGTAGATAATAGTGTTATGTAACTTTGATACAATTATATCAAGTAAAAATGTGTATAAGTATATGTTAAATAATTTAAACTGAATTGTTTAAGTTCGCGATAGTTAGTTCTAATTTTTGTACAAATTATTATTATGTAGCCTTTTGGTAAGTTTGTATTTAATTTCATTTCAATTTATATTATTAATGTTTATAGATTTGTTTGTACAGATGGAATATGATTTGCGTATTGATAGGGGAGCAGCAGTTGTTGCTAACCCCATTATCCGGACTCATCCTATCCTACAGTTTATGCATGGTGCTATCTCACCTGGAGATCGAGTGAGGATGCAGACGAGCCTTAGAGCCAACATTGATCAGGATATTATAGCTTCGGATGTGTTGGACTGGGATTTTATGAATATGGTTCTAGATCCTGACACTCAGGAGACAGGTACTCAGGCTTTACACCGTTTGTTGACTGTTACTTATTATCTTGAGGATGGGAGTGTTGGTTTTGTCTCATATGCCTGGGCTCGACTATTTGGTATACATGAGATTATTTTCAGGGAGTTAGTTGTTGAGTTTTATAGCTATGTTAGGTTTGATATATCATCTGAGGATGTGTTGGAGCATACTCTGACCTTTATGCTTGGTGGTGAGCCACGTACTTTGAGATTGATTCAGTTTGCGCAAGCCATTGGGTTATATATTGTTGATGAGGAAGCTAATCCTCATTTTAGGGATTTTCTGAGAGCTGCGCATACAAATAGGTACGATGATCTGGAGGTTGCTGCAGGTTGGGTAGATATAGCCAATGGAGAGTTTGGTACACGAGGTCCTTCGGATGTGTTAGTGAGGAGTCCATCACATAAGCTGGTACAAAGGATGATATCTCATTCGATCTGTGCTAGGAAAACAGGGCATGAGAAGGTGCATAAGATAGATTTGTTTTATTTGCATTCTATTACCTAGGGGACGAATGTGAATCTTCCTTGGAGATTGGGGGATTGGATGACACATAGGGCTATAGGTACGAAGGCTTCGAGTGTTATTTGTAGTGGTCAGTATGTGACTAGATTGGCTAGGTGGTTTGGACTTACTCAGGAGATGTATCAGTCTTGTACTCCTGTTATTCCTGGTATGCAGTGGATGGGAGCTCAGAAGCTCCTGGAGATTTCGGTTATTATGAGACCTTTGGAGGGAGATTTCTACATTTGGACTCCACCATTGGTTGCAGGAGGTAGACGACAGAGGAGACGTCGTGAGGCTCAGCCACAGGCTGTAGATGTACCAGAGATAGAGCATGCAGCGGTTCCACCAGAGCCACAGGTTTATCAGGGGCCAGTTTATGATATGTATCATTTGCAGCAGGAGATTGGTCGGATGCATGAGTATCAGCAGCAGCAGTTTCAGCAGATGCACCGTTATCATGAGCAGGATTGGATTGTTCAGGATCGTAGGTATCAGGAGCAGCAGCATTATTATCGAGAGCACCAGAGACAGTTTGATTATTCTACTTCTTTGATGCACCAGCTGTTTGATTACCGTCAGCTACCTTATGAGCCGTTTGTACCATCAGTGTATGGAGGACCATCCGGTGTTCGCAGAGATGGAGAGGATGGTGATAGCGATTGATGTGGTTATGGGTTGCTAGTATCCTATCTAGTTGTTAGTAGTATCTTATTTAGACATTTTTCTTTTTAATTTTATTTGTTGGATGACTGTATTATTATGCTAACCTTTATTATTCTGAACTTATTATGCTATGCTAGTTTAATTTTGAGGACGTAATTTATTTCTTGGTTTTATTTTTGAACTTTGTGGGTGTGTTCCCTGGAAACCCTCACGAGACTAAACTCGTCCACTCGGGATGCCGAGGGGTTTAAAGGCTTGTTGCATATGCTAAATGCAATCGTGATTAACTACGAAAGTGTGAGCTGTTGTATATTTCAAAGTTTGGAAGAACCGCTGAACTGTTCCTTTTCACACACACGATTCCAGGGGAGTTTTTCTGTTCTAAGATCTTTTCTCTTTTTCCATTTTAGTATTTCATTATTTGTACAATGAGGGCATTGTACATCCTAAAGTGGGGGATGGGAGAGAAAAGAGTGAAGTTTCCACATAATTGTCCTATAAATAAGTAGATGATTTTGTAATTTGGTTAATAGTTATCTTATTAAGATAAGTAACTAGGAGGTTATGAGTTGCCCAATTTTTCAACCAAATTTTTGCATTTAAATTTTTGTTTTCTAAAGATAATTATTTTGTAACTATGTAGGTTAATTTTAAAATTTTCTATACTTTTAAATTAAATATTAAAACTATGAAAAGTGTTATTTAGCTTCATTATATGATGTATTGGTAGGCAATTTATATGAGAATTTTTGAGCTGTTAAGAAATGATAATTAAGGAGTGGATATTACCTTTTAGATGAACTTTAGCTATGTATGACGTATGTCTTAATTTTCATATTAGTAATGTGTGATATGCCATATTTTTGGGAATTTAATTAACATCATTTGGGGATATACTGGGTGTTGTTTCCTTTGTTGTACGAAAGTACAGACCTGGTCTCCGTCAGTATATCTAATGAAAAAGAGCAAAAGAGTTTAACAACTCATGATTTTAAAATGTAGTCAAACTATGTTGCTTTGTTGTACTAAGGTACAGACCTACCACCAATGGTTTCACTAAAAACATTATTGCTAAACTAAAATCAAGTTATGTTGCTTTGTTGTGTTGAAGCACAGACCTGTCACCGCTGTCTTGATTTGAAAAATGATTGTTTTATTAAAATTTCAAAATATGTAATATTGGCATGTTATAAGTATGAAAGTATATAGTTTTTGGGAGTTTAAAGGAATATCTACATGAATAATAATGAGTTGAGCTCAATTATTCGAATATAGATTGTTTAAGTGGATAACAATATCAATAATCATTATGAACTATTTGATGTTTTAAGAATAATAACTTAAGGTGTAGATTGTTTCTATTTAATCTCATAGTTTCTTAATAATTGCTTCTAGAATTAACAGATTTTTAAATTTAAACATTTGAGTTGAAGATGGGTGATGTTGTGTAATTCCTTAGTTAGTAATTTAGATTAATGGAGATGATTGTTTTCCTTAAGGATTTGATTTTTGAATCGATAGTCTACTTGAGGACAAGTAGGATTCAAGTGGGGGATGTTTGATAAACGCTCAGAAGTACTATATTTCAGTAGTATTTTACCCCTAATCTTGGATGTTTCTATTGCATTTAGTTAAGATTATATATTGATTTCGTTCATATTTGCAATTAGATGTGAAAATGAGCGTTTATGAAGAAAGGAACGAAAAATAGTCAAATAACGAGTTAAAAGATGTATTTTTGAAGAATCGTGTGAAGCCGAAGGATTTAAGAGTAAAGAAAACGAAGAAATGAAAATAAATGAAGAAATGGGCCATGAGGAAAAGTTTAAGTCGGAGTTACATATTGTTGGGTTTAAAGAAGAAGAAGCCCAAAAGAAATGAGAATGGTGGCCCAATGCTAAGTCCAAGCCCGTTAGGTCAAAAATCTGGAAATGGCATTTAGCCGGCGGTCAGACATCTTAGCCGGCGGCTAAACTCTAAATAAAGAAGGCGGTGCAACGCGGTTTGGTAGCCGTGTAAAGATAAAGCCGACCGGCGGCTAAACAGCTTAGCCGGCGGTCAGAAGGCCAAGTTTTCAAGTATAAATAGCAGTTTAAGCCAGACGTTTTTAATAACTTTTACAATGTAATATATATATAGTTTACGATTTTTACAGTTTGTAGGGTTAGGTTTTTGTCATTTTCGAGTCGTAGGTAAGTCATGGAGGCACAAGGAGTGATGGTTGATTTCATTTCAACCGATCTTCGCGTGATTCGTCAATGGGCTTGTATCGTTTATTTCATATCATTGAAGAATTTGATATTTAATATTCTGTTGTATTCTTATTTGATGAATTGATACATTTAGTATTTGTGATAATGAACTTTGGATAATGATTGTTGAATGATTTCATTTGCACATTTGTTAAGTTATTTAATTGAAAACCGTTATGTTACTCGTAGATCCTTGTTTATTGGTAACTAGTAATTATTTCTTGCTTCACGTGATTAATGATGTTAATGAGATTGAGTTCCTTTAAGATTATTAATTATTGCTAGTACCACCTTAGGGTTTTGGACTATCACTAAATACGTTGAGTCTGATAGGTCGAGTATACAATAATTATCTACTTTAAAATGAACAAGACAATAAGTTAATTATTGGGTATTGTTGATTCATACCATTAGAGTAATTATAATGAGTTGTGAATGCTTAATGCATAATTTAGGGAAAGGCACACAATTGACTGATCATCTTGTGACATTGGAACCAGTGTTTTATGTTGGACCCTAGATTATAGGAATTAGTTGGACCCGAAACGTTGGCTAGTTCACATTCGACTTAGTATTCATTGAAGAACATGGTATTAAGTTGATATAAAAGAAATCACAATTAGATAATTAATGTGCAAATGAATCAGAATATATGAATCTGAGCGGAATTATTACATACTATTTGTTCCTTCCTATTGTACTTTATTAGTTGTTTTTATTTAAGTTTATTTAGTTTATTTATTTTAAATTGTTATTTTATAAATCTTATGTTCATACGGAACTAAAGCGTAACCCCCTTTTCTCTGTAATTTAAAAGATTATTTATTCTTTTTATTCCATTTTCCCTGTGTTCGAATCTGACTTACCAAATCTATATTTACAATTGATCGGGTATTCTTGCCTGGTTGCTTGAAAGTATTTATTAGGTATTTCTATTTATAAATTATAAAACAAAGACGCGCTTTCATAAGCGACATCAAGTTTTTGGCGCCGCTGCTGGGGAAAGCGGTAATAAGAGGAATTTTAATCTTGTAAATTTTTGTACATTGTTAACTAATTGTGAAAATTGTGAATATGTTTGTATCTTTTGTTATTTAATTAATCTTGTATTTAAAAGTATGTGATTTTTAGCAAATGGAGATAAGCAATTGGATGCTAAGGAAAATGTTAAGGAATTTGCAAGTTTGAAGACTCCCCACAATGCTGAAATATATGGAGAAATAGCCGAAATTGACAGGCTCAACTGATCAAACAGTGCCTATAGTGGAGTTTTCTTATTTCAATTTTCGAATCTCAATTATTTGATTACTTTCTTATTTGCATTATTTTACTTCATTTTTGTATTATTATTATTTGTGTAAGTTCTTTTCGACATTTGTTAGTATGTGTAAAGATTAGATAACTATTTGTTTTAGATGTAATATAATTAGGTGTTTTTAAAATAATTTAGGTTGAGTAATTAACATTAGTAGTAAATTAAATTAAGTAATTAAAATAGTTAAATATTAGTTAAATAAATCGGATGGGTCAAAAACTGATAGGCCGGGTCAAATTTCAATTTGACCGCCGGCTAAACGGTTTAGCCGTCGGCTAAACTGCCTTGGGTGAATAAAACGGACAGACCCCTTTCTTCCTCATTTGGACCCCAACAATTCCTCAAAAACCTCTCGAAAAATTTCGGATATTCCCACTAATCAACCGATTTCAACATTGAACTTTGTTATTTCATTGAAGGTATGTATCTTTTACTTGCATTCTCGTTTTCAATTCGTTTTTACATCAAGATTTAATTAGGGTTTCACATTTAGGGTTTCTTAGTTGATTGCCCGAATTATGGTGATTTTTGTGTGAATCCTTAGTTAGATTGAGTAATGTTAGTTCGTATATACGGATTATAACTTGATTATATGAGAATGTGGGTAAAAAGGTTATTATTTTGTGATTAATGAAAGAATTTGTGAATAAATCGATTGTACGTATAAGAATATTGAAATTATAATTGGGTTTAAGCGTTTAGTTTGTCGGATTCATGGGGACAGCATGTTTGACCGCCGGTCAAGTCTGAAGACCGCCGGCTAAATGGGGGTCAGGCAGTTTAGGAGTTATCGATACTAATTTTTCTGCTGTAAATATTGTTGGTTATATACGTTTGCTTATTGTATGATTGTTAACAGGTTGTGATAATCTAATTCATTGCAAAATGATTATGTTAAAATTGGTATTTGTAAATTTAGTAGACATATATTTTTTAAAGTTTCGTAATTATTATGTAGATATTATTATTATGTAGATAATAGTGTTATGTAACTTTGATACAATTATATCAAGTAAAAATGTGCATAAGTATATGTTAAATAATTTAAACTGAATTGTTTAAGTTCGCAATAGTTAGTTATAATTTTTGTACAAATTATTATTATGTAGCCTTTTGGTAAGTTTGTATTTAATTTCATTTCAATTTATATTATTAATGTTTATAGATTTGTTTGTACAGATGGAATATGATTTGCGTATTGATAGGGGAGCAGCATGTAACACCCTCAATTTTCGGTTTGCGGAAGCGATCGGGTCGGGTGTTACCAAAATTAATATCACAGCATAAGATACATAATGAACGACTCTAAATGAGACGTTTGAAAATAATTATACATTTCCCAAAATAGAACGTTTACAACGTTATGAGTTTGACAGTAAATTCCAAATACACAATTTGAAAATACAAAAGTAAATGCAGAGTTGTCCCAAATGTTTGAAATCATGCGACTCGAGCTAGCATAATCTTGTAGTAATCCTAATCCTGCTGGGCACCTGAGAACACATGCTAAAACAGGTCAGCTATAAAGCTGGTGAGTTCATAGGTTTGTTAGTTGAGAACATAAAGTATAAATCTTGTATGTTTTGAGAAGTAGTTCAGAATCCACGATTCTGATTTGTAGTAAATTGTAGATGTAATTACCAATGTGTAATTCGAAAGTTTAGGTATCTAATACCTAATCAATTGCAGTCCGTACCTAAGTACACAATAATTGAGGCATATCGAGCCTGAATACCTATCTGGTATGAGTAAGTGTATAACGGGAGGCAATAACTGCCTAAGTTGTAACCAAATAACTGTATGACCACGTCATATGATAGTAAGTAACTGTAGTCCCGCAGAACTATGATTTAATATATGAGGTGTTGCATCCAGCAACAAATGATTATAGATCCGTAGATCTATGTTTAAATGTTTAGCGTGTCCGTTTACCCGATTAGCATAAGCTAACCCGGACATGAATTGAGCTAACGGCCTCGCGTGGCAGCACCACCGATCCGTTAACTTATTGTGAATCCCGAGTATAACTCGCTGATCCATTGATTGAAGTTTCGTCCACTGCAATACCGTGGTTTCGTTTTGTGCCCACTTTACCGTGGCATCATTTGGTGCCCGCTGCAATACCGCGGCATCGTTTTTGGAATTGCTCGCAGCAATTTGTGATTGAGCCGGCAGTACAACGACATGCCCGACTAAGTTGTTTGAGAGCCAGCAGTACTCGACATGCCTGACTAAGTAGATCGTATAATAGTATGTAGATATTCATCAGGTGACACCCCCACGGTTGGATTACATCCTGGGCCGGGGGACCATCCCTGGTTGGATTACATCCTGAGCCAGAGTCGTCACCAGTTGAGTCGTATGGATATAAGAAGTCTGTACTAACTTGTGATAATATTGTATACTCCTAGCCTAAAGCCTAGCAAGTATATATAACATTGTCTTGGGAAAATGTTCACTTAAGTTCAGTTCCCATTCTAAGGATAATGGAGTGTGTCGACAGTTTTAGTTCTTAAAGAATAACTAAACTTGTAACAGTACAGATGTTATTCAGTGTAGGTAGAACTAACTAGTTCTAATGTATTCAATGATATTGTTCCGTGACAATATGTCCAAAAGATTTTGATAACTAAATCAAGTTATGTGTTGGTAATCGTTTTCCAACGACCTAACCGGGTACGATTGTAACCTATCTAGGTTAAGTATTGATATTGTTCTAAAACAATATTGCGGGTGAAATTCCTAAGTATTACACATTTCGTATTACATACAGTAATATAAATAGTTGTAAATTATAAACGATTGTTATTATGATTTGAAAACAGCAATTGAGCATGTGTTTCACCCCGAAAATAGTAAAACAGTTGAAAGAGTGGGGCTATGAAACTCACCTGTGAGTTGTTAGCGATACGATGATACGCGCGTCGTCCGAATGGTAACCTTCTAGTGTCCTAAACACGTGAGGTTATATAAGTATGAGACAAATCAGTTTGTCTAAGCGAGTTGTTCATGTGGGTATTTTGTCTACAATTGCAGTATAGAATACCCGTGTTTTTGTACCCAAAGGTAATATAAATTTAATACTTTACTTTCATGATTTTGTTTATATTATTTCGTAAGTATTTTAAATAAAATATTTCATTTGAACCATAAAAATGTAATTAATTAAAGTTTAAAATTGGCGCGAAATTTGACTTTTTGACCAGGTGTTACATTCTCCCCCTGTTAAGAAAATTTCGTCCCGAAATTTCGTGTGAAGTCGTGGTCGCGCGGAGTCTGGGGAGCAATGTTCGTACGAGAGGTTTGTTGAATAGATTGTAGACATACCACGTCTATGACGGAGTTGAAGAGCAGTCAATCCATGACTGTGTCGCGGTTTGTTATCATAGTCACATCCTGACTATTTCGTTTGTTCGAGTTATAGTTTTATTGTTGTTACAGGGTAACCGTTTACTTTGTAGTCCACCCGAGACTAGATAGTTGTCACATAGTGACCGTTTAGTGGATAGTCCTATCAGGACTAAGTAATTTGTGAACATTCAGTTGGTCCAGTTTGCTGAACGCAAACTTTGAGTTTTACGTTGTCCTAGGCTAACTAGCCCTAAGATGTCATCGATATTAGTTTGATAAAAATGATATCGGGGATAATGAGTACGTGTTTAGCAAATTTATAATTGAAGGGTTATGTTTTCGAGGAGAAATTGTAGTTACATTATCGTTGGAGATTTATTTGATTTACTCGGAGTCGATTAAGTGAATTTTGCGTCTTTTTGGGCAGTCCTTCTTGTAATGACCGGGTTCCTTACATTTGAAGCATATCCTTCGAGAGTCGGAATTGGCGGGAACTCTGCAGTTCCGGATTACGTGTCCATATCGTTGGCATCTTTCACAGGGTAATCCGCATAATCCGTCATGATGACGTTTACAGCCGTGACAAAATGGTTTGTTACCCGCATAGCCTTGTCTTTCGTTGGGTTCGACAGCATAGTACCCCAAGGGTTCAGGTTGATTGGTTGGATTTTGACTAGAGCTGGAATCCCCACTCCATTTTGTTAGGTTGTTTTCGGTTGCAGTGGCTTCGCGTCGTTCCCTCTGTGCCATAAGTCTGTGGGCCATACGAATGGCCTCTTCAATAGTAGCGGGTTTAGAGGAGGTGACCATTCCCTCAATTAGTAGCGGGAGTCCACCGGTGTACCTTGCGATTCGTTGACTTACAGGGTTTACTATGGTTGGGCACAAGTGTGCTAGCTGTTGGAAACGATTGGTATATGTTTCAATGTCGTTGTCTTTTACGGTGAGGTGCCAAAGTTCGTCCTCAAGTTTGTGAAGCGATGGGACAATACTTGTCCTTCATGATTCGTTTCAGGTCTTCCCACGAAAGTTCGTGAGCAGTGTCGATTCCTACAGTTCGGGCATGAAAATTCCACCAGGTAGAGGCGTCATCCTGAAGGGTGTATGTGGCGTACAAGACCTTGCAGTCGTCGGGGCAGTTGCAAACGTGAAATATAGATTCCATTTTCTCGAACCATCGAATTAATCCGACAGCTCCTTCAGTTCCGACGAAGTTTGGTGGCTCGCACCTCAGGAAATCCCTAAAAATGCAAGGCTTTACTTGGTTCTGAGCAGCTAGAGTCGCAGTCACTGCTTGATTAATGATTTGATCTTGCTCAGCTCGAGTGAAAGTTGGTCGTTTAGGAGGCATGATTCTTGAACAAGAATGAAATGACAAAGTTGAGATCTTTAATCAAAGATGATGATTATTATAACGACATAAGTAGCTGACTTGAGTTGGAATTTATGATACACGGGATCCTACGATCCTTGACGTTGAAGTTTTTGATATTGTAGGTGGCAGACGTATCTCTGCCCTTTTGTATTGTTGGTACAACAGTTTAAGTAACCGTTGTCTAGTTTTTTTTAGTTAAGTTATCATGAATTTCATGTTTTTCGAGTGTTGTGACCAGTTGAGTTGTAGTTTCTAGGTGCGGTCGTACCATGACCGAGTTGTGTTTTCTATGTAGTCAATCCAAGACTATGTTGTTGTGAGTAGTCCAATGGACTATATCGTAGTACTAGAATATCGTACGGCCATTCATGCCTGTGTATGTGACAACTACAGTGTCCTCGGTGGTGTTGAAGCAGGGTCCACCAACACAACCCATGTGTGTGGTGACATCATTGTGTATTTATTGATTAAAGCATTACATGCTTAATTGGTCGTATACACATATATGGTGTACGTAACTATACAAGTATACGTACATAATAAAAGTCCGGTGTGGCACCTCGTGCCCAGTTAAGTAAGTGTATATGTATATATGTAAGTCGTACATGCAACTATAACAAGTCTACATGCATAATTGAAGTAGCACCTAATGCTATAATGCAGTGCTATCAGCACAGTAATTGAAATACTAATGTTTTGTAATTGTAGTACCAAAGTACCATGAAACACAGCACCACGTGCTGTAATGAAGTGCCCGCGGCATTGAAATTGTAGTACCCATGTACTATGAGTGTGGCATCAACATGCCATGATTGTAGTATCGACGTACTGTGAAGGTTGCACTAACGTGCTCAAGTTGTGGTATCAACATACCTTGAAATCGTAGCACTACGTGCCATGTATTGTTTGATTTGTAGCCCCAAGGCGAAAATGTGTTTGAAGTTCGAATTTCTCAGTTGTAGCACAAAGGCAAAATGTAGGGGTCAAAGTACCGCATGATTGAATTTGTTGATCTACGTGATCAAGTTGTGATTCGAGATAATTTTGTTGTGGACTTAGTCAACACTAATCCAATTGTGATCCATATGGTCAAGATTTAAAAGTTGTCAGTTTGTTTTAAGTTTCGTGAAGGTTTAGCATGTGCGGGTTTCCATTCCCATTGATAACGTTTGTACCTCCTTCCCGAGGCTCAGTGATAAATGTGATATTCTCCTATGCGTGCATATGGAGAAAGGTGTCGAGTCGCGATAGTTAGGAAGACGGCGATGTGCCTCTTCGCGAGTATGTATTGGTTCAGCGGAATTGATTGTATATATATACTCAATATATATATAAGTACGTAAAATTATTACACATGTAAGGCCTATTCATACATACCTACAGTACATATAATAGCCTAGGATGTCTAGCACATAACAAATCAGAGTCAACTACGCATTCCTGGTCCAGTATAACCCCTTTCAGATATCGCATCATCTTTATTTAATTGTACATAGTTAGCTACGCTATGTTAAATTAAACTCGTATGATGTAATCCCTGAACCAGTCATACCTAACGAGGAATACTGCCTAACGGTCATAGTCTAGGCCCTCTAAATGCAACCTAGTTCACTATAACCTTAGGCTCTGATACCAATCTGTAACACCCTCAATTTTCGGTTTGCGGAAGCGATCGGGTCGGGTGTTACCAAAATTAATATCACAGCATAAGATACATAATGAACGACTCTAAATGACACGTTTGAAAATAATTATACATTTCCCAAAATAGAACGTTTACAACGTTATGAGTTTGACAGTAAATTCCAAATACACAATTTGAAAATACAAAAGTAAATGCAGAGTTGTCCCAAATGTTTGAAATCATGCGACTCGAGCTAGCATAATCTTGTAGTAATCCTAATCCTGCTGGGCACCTGAGAACACATGCTAAAACAGGTCAGCTATAAAGCTGGTGAGTTCATAGGTTTGTTAGTTGAGAACATAAAGTATAAATCTTGTATGTTTTGAGAAGTAGTTCAGAATCCACGATTCTGATTTGTAGTAAATTGTAGATGTAATTACCAATGTGTAATTCGAAAGTTTAGGTATCTAATACCTAATCAATTGCAGTCCGTACCTAAGTACACAATAATTGAGGCATACCGAGCCTGAATACCTATCTGGTATGAGTAAGTGTATAACGGGAGGCAATAACTGCCTAAGTTGTAACCAAATAACTGTATGACCACGTCATATGATAGTAAGTAACTGTAGTCCCGCAGAACTATGATTTAATATATGAGGTGTTGCATCCAGCAACAAATGATTATAGATCCGTAGATCTATGTTTAAATGTTTAGCGTGTCCGTTTACCCGATTAGCATAAGCTAACCCGGACATGAATTGAGCTAACGGCCTCGCGTGGCAGCACCACCGATCCGTTAACTTATTGTGAATCCCGAGTATAACTCGCTGATCCATTGATTGAAGTTTCGTCCACTGCAATACCGTGGTTTCGTTTTGTGCCCACTTTACCGTGGCATCGTTTGGTGCCCGCTGCAATACCGCGGCATCGTTTTTGGAATTGCTCGCAGCAATTTGTGATTGAGCCGGCAGTACAACGACATGCCCGACTAAGTTGTTTGAGAGCCAGCAGTACTCGACATGCCTGACTAAGTAGATCGTATAATAGTATGTAGATATTCATCAGGTGACACCCCCACGGTTGGATTACATCCTGGGCCGGGGGACCAACCCTGGTTGGATTACATCCTGAGCCAGAGTCGTCACCAGTTGAGTCGTATGGATATAAGAAGTCTGTACTAACTTGTGATAATATTGTATACTCCTAGCCTAAAGCCTAGCAAGTATATATAACAGAGTCTTGGGAAAATGTTCACTTAAGTTCAGTTCCCATTCTAAGGATAATGGAGTGTGTCGACAGTTTTAGTTCTTAAAGAATAACTAAACTTGTAACAGTACAGATGTTATTCAGTGTAGGTAGAACTAACTAGTTCTAATGTCTTCAATGATATTGTTCCGTGACAATATGTCCAAAAGATTTTGATAACTAAATCAAGTTATGTGTTGGTAATCGTTTTCCAACGACCTAACCGGGTACGATTGTAACCTATCTAGGTTAAGTATTGATATTGTTCTAAAACAATATTGCGGGTGAAATTCCTAAGTATTACACATTTCGTATTACATACAGTAATATAAATAGTTGTAACTTATAAACGATTGTTATTATGATTTGAAAACAGCAATTGAGCATGTGTTTCACCCCGAAAATAGTAAAACAGTTGAAAGAGTGGGGCTATGAAACTCACCTGTGAGTTGTTAGCGATACGATGATACGCGCGTCGTCCGAATGGTAACCTTCTAGTGTCCTAAACACGTGAGGTTATATAAGTATGAGACAAATCAGTTTGTCTAAGCGAGTTGTTCATGTATGCATTTTTTGTTGAAGTCTGGGAATGGTGTACGGGGGTCCGGGGGCAGCGCCCCTGGTAGCGGGGTCCATGGGGTGGCAACCCCTGGCGGGGTCCAAGGGGCAGAGCCCCTGGCTGGGGTCGAGCTGCCAGGTCAGCTTGGAAATTTTTTATTTCTACTACTCTGCTTTAAAGAAAACGCATTCGAAATCCAAATTCGGGTAAAATCGAGTGGTAAAATTTGGTCGTCAATACTTAGTGAAAAACATAGGTTTTTAAGGTTCTGCGACGTCAGATGCGACGTCAGCTGCGACGTCAGAGGCGACGTAGGGTCTTGCGTCGCTATGTGCGACATTCGCAAGTCAATGCGACGTTATGGGCTACGTCGCTATATGCAACGTCAGTGTTTAGTGCGACGTAAGGGTTGACGTCGCTATATGCGACGTTCGCAATTTCATGCGACGTTGAGCTGCGACGTTGGCTGCGACGTCGCAGCACTGTTTTCGGTCCAAATGCGACGTCGTCGTCTGTTCGACGATTTCAAGATCCAAATCGAGTTTTGGCTCGATTTTTGGGTGTTTTGATGTTATAGAAAGCTTCTAGCATGTATTTTGAAGTAATCTAAGTAATTTATAGAATGAGAAACGATTTCTAGAGAGAGAAAGTGAGAAATCTTACTTTTTGATGAAAATGGAGATAAAGATGATGGTGAAGGAGATGAAGATGATGATGAACTCCGAAAATGACAATGATTATGATGATTCCGATTTTTGATGATGATGATATTGTTGTTGATGTTGTTGGTTGTTGTTGTTGTTGTTGTTGTTGTTGTTAGAGAATGAGAGAGAGATAGGGATGAGAAAAAGAAGAAGAAAATGAAAATGAAAGAGTGGAATGGGGGTGGGCTGGTTTAGGCCGGCTCATCCCCAACCATGTGGGTATTTTGTCTACAATTGCAGTATAGAATACCCGTGTTTTTGTACCCAAAGGTAATATAAATTTAATACTTTACTTTCATGATTTTGTTTATATTATTTCGTAAGTATTTTAAATAAAATATTTCATTTGAACCATAAAAATGTAATTAATTAAAGTTTAAAATTGGCGCGAAATTTGACTTTTTGACCAGGTGTTACATTCTCCCCCTGTTAAGAAAATTTCGTCCCGAAATTTCGTGTGAAGTCGTGGTCGCGCGGAGTCTGGGGAGCAATGTTCGTACGAGAGGTTTGTTGAATAGATTGTAGACATACCACGTCTATGACGGAGTTGAAGAGCAGTCAATCCATGACTGTGTCGCGGTTTGTTATCATAGTCACATCCTGACTATTTCGTTTGTTCGAGTTATAGTTTTATTGTTGTTACAGGGTAACCGTTTACTTTGTAGTCCACCCGAGACTAGATAGTTGTCACATAGTGACCGTTTAGTGGATAGTCCTATCAGGACTAAGTAATTTGTGAACATTCAGTTGGTCCAGTTTGCTGAACGCAAACTTTGAGTTTTACGTTGTCCTAGGCTAACTAGCCCTAAGATGTCATCGATATTAGTTTGATAAAAATGATATCGGGGATAATGAGTACGTGTTTAGCAAATTTATAATTGAAGGGTTATGTTTTCGAGGAGAAATTGTAGTTACATTATCGTTGGAGATTTATTTGATTTACTCGGAGTCGATTAAGTGAATTTTGCGTCTTTTTGGGCAGTCCTTCTTGTAATGACCGGGTTCCTTACATTTGAAGCATATCCTTCGAGAGTCGGAATTGGCGGGAACTCTGCAGTTCCGGATTACGTGTCCATATCGTTGGCATCTTTCACAGGGTAATCCGCATAATCCGTCATGATGACGTTTACAGCCGTGACAAAATGGTTTGTTACCCGCATAGCCTTGTCTTTCGTTGGGTTCGACAGCATAGTACCCCAAGGGTTCAGGTTGATTGGTTGGATTTTGACTAGAGCTGGAATCCCCACTCCATTTTGTTAGGTTGTTTTCGGTTGCAGTGGCTTCGCGTCGTTCCCTCTGTGCCATAAGTCTGTGGGCCATACGAATGGCCTCTTCAATAGTAGCGGGTTTAGAGGAGGTGACCATTCCCTCAATTAGTAGCGGGAGTCCACCGGTGTACCTTGCGATTCGTTGACTTACAGGGTTTACTATGGTTGGGCACAAGTGTGCTAGCTGTTGGAAACGATTGGTATATGTTTCAATGTCGTTGTCTTTTACGGTGAGGTGCCAAAGTTCGTCCTCAAGTTTGTGAAGCGATGGGACAATACTTGTCCTTCATGATTCGTTTCAGGTCTTCCCACGAAAGTTCGTGAGCAGTGTCGATTCCTACAGTTCGGGCATGAAAATTCCACCAGGTAGAGGCGTCATCCTGAAGGGTGTATGTGGCGTACAAGACCTTGCAGTCGTCGGGGCAGTTGCAAATGTGAAATATAGATTCCATTTTCTCGAACCATCGAATTAATCCGACAGCTCCTTCAGTTCCGACGAAGTTTGGTGGCTCGCACCTCAGGAAATCCCTAAAAATGCAAGGCTTTACTTGGTTCTGAGCAGCTAGAGTCGCAGTCACTGCTTGATTAATGATTTGATCTTGCTCAGCTCGAGTGAAAGTTGGTCGTTTAGGAGGCATGATTCTTGAACAAGAATGAAATGACAAAGTGTGAGATCTTTAATCAAAGATGATGATTATTATAACGACATAAGTAGCTGACTTGAGTTGGAATTTATGATACACGGGATCCTACGATCCTTGACGTTGAAGTTTTTGATATTGTAGGTGGCAGACGTATCTCTGCCCTTTTGTATTGTTGGTACAACAGTTTAAGTAACCGTTGTCTAGTTTTTTTTAGTTAAGTTATCATGAATTTCATGTTTTTCGAGTGTTGTGACCAGTTGAGTTGTAGTTTCTAGGTGCGGTCGTACCATGACCGAGTTGTGTTTTCTATGTAGTCAATCCAAGACTATGTTGTTGTGAGTAGTCCAATGGACTATATCGTAGTACTAGAATATCGTACGGCCATTCATGCCTGTGTATGTGACAACTACAGTGTCCTCGGTGGTGTTGAAGCAGGGTCCACCAACACAACCCATGTGTGTGGTGACATCATTGTGTATTTATTGATTAAAGCATTACATGCTTAATTGGTCGTATACACATATATGGTGTACGTAACTATACAAGTATACGTACATAATAAAAGTCAGGTGTGGCACCTCGTGCCCAGTTAAGTAAGTGTATATGTATATATGTAAGTCGTACATGCAACTATAACAAGTCTACATGCATAATTGAAGTAGCACCTAATGCTATAATGCAGTGCTATCAGCACAGTAATTGAAATACTAATGTTTTGTAATTGTAGTACCAAAGTACCATGAAACGCAGCACCACGTGCTGTAATGAAGTGCCCGCGGCATTGAAATTGTAGTACCCATGTACTATGAGTGTGGCATCAACATGCCATGATTGTAGTATCGACGTACTGTGAAGGTTGCACTAACGTGCTCAAGTTGTGGTATCAACATACCTTGAAATCGTAGCACTACGTGCCATGTATTGTTTGATTTGTAGCCCCAAGGCGAAAATGTGTTTGAAGTTCGAATTTCTCAGTTGTAGCACAAAGGCAAAATGTAGGGGTCAAAGTACCGCATGATTGAATTTGTTGATCTACGTGATCAAGTTGTGATTCGAGATAATTTTGTTGTGGACTTAGTCAACACTAATCCAATTGTGATCCATATGGTCAAGATTTAAAAGTTGTCAGTTTGTTTTAAGTTTCGTGAAGGTTTAGCATGTGCGGGTTTCCATTCCCATTGATAACGTTTGTACCTCCTTCCCGAGGCTCAGTGATAAATGTGATATTCTCCTATGCGTGCATATGGAGAAAGGTGTCGAGTCGCGATAGTTAGGAAGACGGCGATGTGCCTCTTCGCGAGTATGTATTGGTTCAGCGGAATTGATTGTATATATATACTCAATATATATATAAGTACGTAAAATTATTACACATGTAAGGCCTATTCATACATACCTACAGTACATATAATAGCCTAGGATGTCTAGCACATAACAAATCAGAGTCAACTACGCATTCCTGGTCCAGTATAACCCCTTTCAGATATCGCATCATCTTTATTTAATTGTACATAGTTAGCTACGCTATGTTAAATTAAACTCGTATGATGTAATCCCTGAACCAGTCATACCTAACGAGGAATACTGCCTAACGGTCATAGTCTAGGCCCTCTAAATGCAACCTAGTTCACTATAACCTTAGGCTCTGATACCAATCTGTAACACCCTCAATTTTCGGTTTGCGGAAGCGATCGGGTCGGGTGTTACCAAAATTAATATCACAGCATAAGATACATAATGAACGACTCTAAATGACACGTTTGAAAATAATTATACATTTCCCAAAATAGAACGTTTACAACGTTATGAGTTTGACAGTAAATTCCAAATACACAATTTGAAAATACAAAAGTAAATGCAGAGTTGTCCCAAATGTTTGAAATCATGCGACTCGAGCTAGCATAATCTTGTAGTAATCCTAATCCTGCTGGGCACCTGAGAACACATGCTAAAACAGGTCAGCTATAAAGTTGGTGAGTTCATAGGTTTGTTAGTTGAGAACATAAAGTATAAATCTTGTATGTTTTGAGAAGTAGTTCAGAATCCACGATTCTGATTTGTAGTAAATTGTAGATGTAATTACCAATGTGTAATTCGAAAGTTTAGGTATCTAATACCTAATCAATTGCAGTCCGTACCTAAGTACACAATAATTGAGGCATACCGAGCCTGAATACCTATCTGGTATGAGTAAGTGTATAACGGGAGGCAATAACTGCCTAAGTTGTAACCAAATAACTGTATGACCACGTCATATGATAGTAAGTAACTGTAGTCCCGCAGAACTATGATTTAATATATGAGGTGTTGCATCCAGCAACAAATGATTATAGATCCGTAGATCTATGTTTAAATGTTTAGCGTGTCCGTTTACCCGATTAGCATAAGCTAACCCGGACATGAATTGAGCTAACGGCCTCGCGTGGCAGCACCACCGATCCGTTAACTTATTGTGAATCCCGAGTATAACTCGCTGATCCATTGATTGAAGTTTCGTCCACTGCAATACCGTGGTTTCGTTTTGTGCCCACTTTACCGTGGCATCGTTTGGTGCCCGCTGCAATACCGCGGCATCGTTTTTGGAATTGCTCGCAGCAATTTGTGATTGAGCCGGCAGTACAACGACATGCCCAACTAAGTTGTTTGAGAGCCAGCAGTACTCGACATGCCTGACTAAGTAGATCGTATAATAGTATGTAGATATTCATCAGGTGACACCCCCACGGTTGGATTACATCCTGGGCCGGGGGACCAACCCTGGTTGGATTACATCCTGAGCCAGAGTCGTCACCAGTTGAGTCGTATGGATATAAGAAGTCTGTACTAACTTGTGATAATATTGTATACTCCTAGCCTAAAGCCTAGCAAGTATATATAACAGAGTCTTGGGAAAATGTTCACTTAAGTTCAGTTCCCATTCTAAGGATAATGGAGTGTGTCGACAGTTTTAGTTCTTAAAGAATAACTAAACTTGTAACAGTACAGATGTTATTCAGTGTAGGTAGAACTAACTAGTTCTAATGTATTCAATGATATTGTTCCGTGACAATATGTCCAAAAGATTTTGATAACTAAATCAAGTTATGTGTTGGTAATCGTTTTCCAACGACCTAACCGGGTACGATTGTAACCTATCTAGGTTAAGTATTGATATTGTTCTAAAACAATATTGCGGGTGAAATTCCTAAGTATTACACATTTCGTATTACATACAGTAATATAAATAGTTGTAACTTATAAACGATTGTTATTATGATTTGAAAACAGCAATTGAGCATGTGTTTCACCCCGAAAATAGTAAAACAGTTGAAAGAGTGGGGCTATGAAACTCACATGTGAGTTGTTAGCGATACGATGATACGCGCGTCGTCCGAATGGTAACCTTCTAGTGTCCTAAACACGTGAGGTTATATAAGTATGAGACAAATCAGTTTGTCTAAGCGAGTTGTTCATGTATGCATTTTTTGTTGAAGTCTGGGAATGGTGTACGGGGGTCCGGGGGCAGCGCCCCTGGTAGCGGGGTCCATGGGGTGGCAACCCCTGGCGGGGTCCAAGGGGCAGAGCCCCTGGCTGGGGTCGAGCTGCCAGGTCAGCTTGGAAATTTTTTATTTCTACTACTCTGCTTTAAAGAAAACGCATTCGAAATCCAAATTCGGGTAAAATCGAGTGGTAAAATTTGGTCGTCAATACTTAGTGAAAAACATAGGTTTTTAAGGTTCTGCGACGTCAGATGCGACGTCAGCTGCGACGTCAGAGGCGACGTAGGGTCTTGCGTCGCTATGTGCGACATTCGCAAGTCAATGCGACGTTATGGGCTACGTCGCTATATGCAACGTCAGTGTTTAGTGCGACGTAAGGGTTGACGTCGCTATATGCGACGTTCGCAATTTCATGCGACGTTGAGCTGCGACGTTGGCTGCGACGTCGCAGCACTGTTTTCGGTCCAAATGCGACGTCGTCGTCTGTTCGACGATTTCAAGATCCAAATCGAGTTTTGGCTCGATTTTTGGGTGTTTTGATGTTATAGAAAGCTTCTAGCATGTATTTTGAAGTAATCTAAGTAATTTATAGAATGAGAAACGATTTCTAGAGAGAGAAAGTGAGAAATCTTACTTTTTGATGAAAATGGAGATAAAGATGATGGTGAAGGAGATGAAGATGATGATGAACTCCGAAAATGACAATGATTATGATGATTCCGATTTTTGATGATGATGATATTGTTGTTGATGTTGTTGGTTGTTGTTGTTGTTGTTGTTGTTGTTGTTAGAGAATGAGAGAGATATAGGGATGAGAAAAAGAAGAAGAAAATGAAAATGAAAGAGTGGAATGGGGGTGGGCTGGTTTAGGCCGGCTCATCCCCAACCATGTGGGTATTTTGTCTACAATTGCAGTATAGAATACCCGTGTTTTTGTACCCAAAGGTAATATAAATTTAATACTTTACTTTCATGATTTTGTTTATATTATTTCGTAAGTATTTTAAATAAAATATTTCATTTGAACCATAAAAATGTAATTAATTAAAGTTTAAAATTGGCGCGAAATTTGACTTTTTGACCAGGTGTTACATTCTCCCCCTGTTAAGAAAATTTCGTCCCGAAATTTCGTGTGAAGTCGTGGTCGCGCGGAGTCTGGGGAGCAATGTTCGTACGAGAGGTTTGTTGAATAGATTGTAGACATACCACGTCTATGACGGAGTTGAAGAGCAGTCAATCCATGACTGTGTCGCGGTTTGTTATCATAGTCACATCCTGACTATTTCGTTTGTTCGAGTTATAGTTTTATTGTTGTTACAGGGTAACCGTTTACTTTGTAGTCCACCCGAGACTAGATAGTTGTCACATAGTGACCGTTTAGTGGATAGTCCTATCAGGACTAAGTAATTTGTGAACATTCAGTTGGTCCAGTTTGCTGAACGCAAACTTTGAGTTTTACGTTGTCCTAGGCTAACTAGCCCTAAGATGTCATCGATATTAGTTTGATAAAAATGATATCGGGGATAATGAGTACGTGTTTAGCAAATTTATAATTGAAGGGTTATGTTTTCGAGGAGAAATTGTAGTTACATTATCGTTGGAGATTTATTTGATTTACTCGGAGTCGATTAAGTGAATTTTGCGTCTTTTTGGGCAGTCCTTCTTGTAATGACCGGGTTCCTTACATTTGAAGCATATCCTTCGAGAGTCGGAATTGGCGGGAACTCTGCAGTTCCGGATTACGTGTCCATATCGTTGGCATCTTTCATAGGGTAATCCGCATAATCCGTCATGATGACGTTTACAGCCGTGACAAAATGGTTTGTTACCCGCATAGCCTTGTCTTTCGTTGGGTTCGACAGCATAGTACCCCAAGGGTTCAGGTTGATTGGTTGGATTTTGACTAGAGCTGGAATCCCCACTCCATTTTGTTAGGTTGTTTTCGGTTGCAGTGGCTTCGCGTCGTTCCCTCTGTGCCATAAGTCTGTGGGCCATACGAATGGCCTCTTCAATAGTAGCGGGTTTAGAGGAGGTGACCATTCCCTCAATTAGTAGCGGGAGTCCACCGGTGTACCTTGCGATTCGTTGACTTACAGGGTTTACTATGGTTGGGCACAAGTGTGCTAGCTGTTGGAAACGATTGGTATATGTTTCAATGTCGTTGTCTTTTACGGTGAGGTGCCAAAGTTCGTCCTCAAGTTTGTGAAGCGATGGGACAATACTTGTCCTTCATGATTCGTTTCAGGTCTTCCCACGAAAGTTCGTGAGCAGTGTCGATTCCTACAGTTCGGGCATGAAAATTCCACCAGGTAGAGGCGTCATCCTGAAGGGTGTATGTGGCGTACAAGACCTTGCAGTCGTCGGGGCAGTTGCAAACGTGAAATATAGATTCCATTTTCTCGAACCATCGAATTAATCCGACAGCTCCTTCAGTTCCGACGAAGTTTGGTGGCTCGCACCTCAGGAAATCCCTAAAAATGCAAGGCTTTACTTGGTTCTGAGCAGCTAGAGTCGCAGTCACTGCTTGATTAATGATTTGATCTTGCTCAGCTCGAGTGAAAGTTGGTCGTTTAGGAGGCATGATTCTTGAACAAGAATGAAATGACAAAGTGTGAGATCTTTAATCAAAGATGATGATTATTATAACGACATAAGTAGCTGACTTGAGTTGGAATTTATGATACACGGGATCCTACGATCCTTGACGTTGAAGTTTTTGATATTGTAGGTGGCAGACGTATCTCTGCCCTTTTGTATTGTTGGTACAACAGTTTAAGTAACCGTTGTCTAGTTTTTTTTAGTTAAGTTATCATGAATTTCATGTTTTTCGAGTGTTGTGACCAGTTGAGTTGTAGTTTCTAGGTGCGGTCGTACCATGACCGAGTTGTGTTTTCTATGTAGTCAATCCAAGACTATGTTGTTGTGAGTAGTCCAATGGACTATATCGTAGTACTAGAATATCGTACGGCCATTCATGCCTGTGTATGTGACAACTACAGTGTCCTCGGTGGTGTTGAAGCAGGGTCCACCAACACAACCCATGTGTGTGGTGACATCATTGTGTATTTATTGATTAAAGCATTACATGCTTAATTGGTCGTATACACATATATGGTGTACGTAACTATACAAGTATACGTACATAATAAAAGTCAGGTGTGGCACCTCGTGCCCAGTTAAGTAAGTGTATATGTATATATGTAAGTCGTACATGCAACTATAACAAGTCTACATGCATAATTGAAGTAGCACCTAATGCTATAATGCAGTGCTATCAGCACAGTAATTGAAATACTAATGTTTTGTAATTGTAGTACCAAAGTACCATGAAACGCAGCACCACGTGCTGTAATGAAGTGCCCGCGGCATTGAAATTGTAGTACCCATGTACTATGAGTGTGGCATCAACATGCCATGATTGTAGTATCGACGTACTGTGAAGGTTGCACTAACGTGCTCAAGTTGTGGTATCAACATACCTTGAAATCGTAGCACTACGTGCCATGTATTGTTTGATTTGTAGCCCCAAGGCGAAAATGTGTTTGAAGTTCGAATTTCTCAGTTGTAGCACAAAGGCAAAATGTAGGGGTCAAAGTACCGCATGATTGAATTTGTTGATCTACGTGATCAAGTTGTGATTCGAGATAATTTTGTTGTGGACTTAGTCAACACTAATCCAATTGTGATCCATATGGTCAAGATTTAAAAGTTGTCAGTTTGTTTTAAGTTTCGTGAAGGTTTAGCATGTGCGGGTTTCCATTCCCATTGATAACGTTTGTACCTCCTTCCCGAGGCTCAGTGATAAATGTGATATTCTCCTATGCGTGCATATGGAGAAAGGTGTCGAGTCGCGATAGTTAGGAAGACGGCGATGTGCCTCTTCGCGAGTATGTATTGGTTCAGCGGAATTGATTGTATATATATACTCAATATATATATAAGTACGTAAAATTATTACACATGTAAGGCCTATTCATACATACCTACAGTACATATAATAGCCTAGGATGTCTAGCACATAACAAATCAGAGTCAACTACGCATTCCTGGTCCAGTATAACCCCTTTCAGATATCGCATCATCTTTATTTAATTGTACATAGTTAGCTACGCTATGTTAAATTAAACTCGTATGATGTAATCCCTGAACCAGTCATACCTAACGAGGAATACTGCCTAACGGTCATAGTCTAGGCCCTCTAAATGCAACCTAGTTCACTATAACCTTAGGCTCTGATACCAATCTGTAACACCCTCAATTTTCGGTTTGCGGAAGCGATCGGGTCGGGTGTTACCAAAATTAATATCACAGCATAAGATACATAATGAACGACTCTAAATGAGACGTTTGAAAATAATTATACATTTCCCAAAATAGAACGTTTACAACGTTATGAGTTTGACAGTAAATTCCAAATACACAATTTGAAAATACAAAAGTAAATGCAGAGTTGTCCCAAATGTTTGAAATCATGCGACTCGAGCTAGCATAATCTTGTAGTAATCCTAATCCTGCTGGGCACCTGAGAACACATGCTAAAACAGGTCAGCTATAAAGCTGGTGAGTTCATAGGTTTGTTAGTTGAGAACATAAAGTATAAATCTTGTATGTTTTGAGAAGTAGTTCAGAATCCACGATTCTGATTTGTAGTAAATTGTAGATGTAATTACCAATGTGTAATTCGAAAGTTTAGGTATCTAATACCTAATCAATTGCAGTCCGTACCTAAGTACACAATAATTGAGGCATACCGAGCCTGAATACCTATCTGGTATGAGTAAGTGTATAACGGGAGGCAATAACTGCCTAAGTTGTAACCAAATAACTGTATGACCACGTCATATGATAGTAAGTAACTGTAGTCCCGCAGAACTATGATTTAATATATGAGGTGTTGCATCCAGCAACAAATGATTATAGATCCGTAGATCTATGTTTAAATGTTTAGCGTGTCCGTTTACCCGATTAGCATAAGCTAACCCGGACATGAATTGAGCTAACGGCCTCGCGTGGCAGCACCACCGATCCGTTAACTTATTGTGAATCCCGAGTATAACTCGCTGATCCATTGATTGAAGTTTCGTCCACTGCAATACCGTGGTTTCGTTTTGTGCCCACTTTACCGTGGCATCGTTTGGTGCCCGCTGCAATACCGCGGCATCGTTTTTGGAATTGCTCGCAGCAATTTGTGATTGAGCCGGCAGTACAACGACATGCCCGACTAAGTTGTTTGAGAGCCAGCAGTACTCGACATGCCTGACTAAGTAGATCGTATAATAGTATGTAGATATTCATCAGGTGACACCCCCACGGTTGGATTACATCCTGGGCCGGGGGACCAACCCTGGTTGGATTACATCCTGAGCCAGAGTCGTCACCAGTTGAGTCGTATGGATATAAGAAGTCTGTACTAACTTGTGATAATATTGTATACTCCTAGCCTAAAGCCTAGCAAGTATATATAACAGAGTCTTGGGAAAATGTTCACTTAAGTTCAGTTCCCATTCTAAGGATAATGGAGTGTGTCGACAGTTTTAGTTCTTAAAGAATAACTAAACTTGTAACAGTACAGATGTTATTCAGTGTAGGTAGAACTAACTAGTTCTAATGTATTCAATGATATTGTTCCGTGACAATATGTCCAAAAGATTTTGATAACTAAATCAAGTTATGTGTTGGTAATCGTTTTCCAACGACCTAACCGGGTACGATTGTAACCTATCTAGGTTAAGTATTGATATTGTTCTAAAACAATATTGCGGGTGAAATTCCTAAGTATTACACATTTCGTATTACATACAGTAATATAAATAGTTGTAAATTATAAACGATTGTTATTATGATTTGAAAACAGCAATTGAGCATGTGTTTCACCCCGAAAATAGTAAAACAGTTGAAAGAGTGGGGCTATGAAACTCACCTGTGAGTTGTTAGCGATACGATGATACGCGCGTCGTCCGAATGGTAACCTTCTAGTGTCCTAAACACGTGAGGTTATATAAGTATGAGACAAATCAGTTTGTCTAAGCGAGTTGTTCATGTATGCATTTTTTGTTGAAGTCTGGGAATGGTGTACGGGGGTCCGGGGGCAGCGCCCCTGGTAGCGGGGTCCAAGGGGTGGCAACCCCTGGCGGGGTCCAAGGGGCAGAGCCCCTGGCTGGGGTCGAGCTGACGTCGCAGCACTGTTTTCGGTCCAAATGCGACGTCGTCGTCTGTTCGACGATTTCAAGATCCAAATCGAGTTTTGGCTCGATTTTTGGGTGTTTTGATGTTATAGAAAGCTTCTAGCATGTATTTTGAAGTAATCTAAGTAATTTATAGAATGAGAAACGATTTCTAGAGAGAGAAAGTGAGAAATCTTACTTTTTGATGAAAATGGAGATAAAGATGATGGTGAAGGAGATGAAGATGATGATGAACTCCGAAAATGACAATGATTATGATGATTCCGATTTTTGATGATGATGATATTGTTGTTGATGTTGTTGGTTGTTGTTGTTGTTGTTGTTGTTGTTGTTGTTAGAGAATGAGAGAGAGATAGGGATGAGAAAAAGAAGAAGAAAATGAAAATGAAAGAGTGGAATGGGGGTGGGCTGGTTTAGGCCGGCTCATCCCCAACCATGTGGGTATTTTGTCTACAATTGCAGTATAGAATACCCGTGTTTTTGTACCCAAAGGTAATATAAATTTAATACTTTACTTTCATGATTTTGTTTATATTATTTCGTAAGTATTTTAAATAAAATATTTCATTTGAACCATAAAAATGTAATTAATTAAAGTTTAAAATTGGCGCGAAATTTGACTTTTTGACCAGGTGTTACACAGCAGTTGTTGCTAACCCCATTATCCGGACTCATCATATCCTATAGTTTATGCATGGTGCTATCTCACCTGGAGATCGAGCGAGGATGCAGACGAGCCTTAGAGCCAACATTGATCAGGATATTATAGCTTCGGATGTGTTGGACTGGGATTTTATAAATATGGTTTTAGATCCTGACACTCAGGAGACAGGTACTCAGGCTTTACACCGTTTGTTGACTGTTACTTATTATCTTGAGGATGGGAGTGCTGGTTTTGTCTCATATGCCTGGGCTCGACTATTTGGTATACATGAGATTATTTTCAGGGAGTTAGTTGTTGAGTTTTATAGCTATGTTAGGTTTGATATATCATCTGAGGATGTGTTGGAGCATACTTTGACCTTTATGCTTGGTGGTGAGCCACGTACTTTGAGATTGATTCAGTTTGCGCAAGCCATTGGGTTATATACTGTTGATGAGGAAGCTAATCCTCATTTTAGGGATTTTCTGAGAGCTGCGCGTACAAATAGGTACGATGATCTGGAGGTTGCTGCAGGTTGGGTAGATATAGCCAATGGAGAGTTTGGTACACGAGGTCCTTCGGATGTGTTAGTGAGGAGTCCATCACATAAGCTGGTACATAGGATGATATCTCATTCGATCTGTGCTAGGAAGACAGGGCATGAGAAGGTGCATAAGATAGATTTGTTTTATTTGCATTCTATTACTCAGGGGAAGAATGTGAATCTTCCTTGGAGATTGGCGGATTGGATGACACATAGGGCTACAGGTACGAAGGCTTCGAGTGTTATTTGTGGTGGTCAGTATGTGACTAGATTGGCTAGGTGGTTTGGACTTACTCAGGAGATGTATCAGTCTTGTACTCCTGTTATTCCTGGTATGCAGTGGATGGGAGCTCAGAAGCTCCTGGAAATTTCGGTTATTATGAGACCTTTGGAGGGAGATTTCTACATTTGGACTCCACCATTGGTTGAAGGAGGTAGACGACAGAGGAGATGTCGTGAGGCTCAGCCACAGGCTGTAGATGTACCAGAGATAGAGCATGCAGCGGTTCCACCAGAGCCACAGGTTTATCAGGGGCCAGTTGTAACACCGGGTCAAAAAGGTCAAAATTCGCGCCCAATTTAAACATTTATTTACTCTTATTTAGTTACGTATTAATGCTAAAATACTTAAAACTTTTATATATATAATTATATAAACGTACGTGATTATTTTTTTTAAATTCAACATAACATGAGTTTGGGAGAAATGAAGTAATACGAAACCGAGACCCGGATGGGTTGGCCCAGACCCGCGGATCCAACCCAACCGACCCGTGACCCCCCCTTATTAACCCATCACCACTCTCATTTTCATTTCATTTTTCACCAAACACCACATTCTCTCATCTCCTTCTCTCTCTAAATCTCGACACTCTCTCTCTCTAAAATCGGTGGAAACAACAACATCATCATCATCATAATCGACCACCATCATCATCAACAACAACAACGAGAGCTGCAGCTGCGGATCATCTTCTTCATCATCATCATCCCCATCTTCTTCGATTTTCGATTTTGTTGGTAAGGAGCTTTAAAACCCATTTAATATACTTGTAAAGCCTTTATTTACATGCTAGAACGTTTACTCAACAAAGATTTGTCCATAAACGACTCAGAAATGTGTTTTTGAAACCAAAAATGCGAACAGCTCGTCGGGCGAGTCGAGATTCCAGATCTCAGTTCGTCGAGCGAGCAGAGTCGAGTAGCGAGCCGAGTCGAGCTACGAACCGGACCGAGCAGCGAACCGAGGCGAGATGCGAGTCGAACCGAGCAGCGAACCGAGCTTAGCTGTGAGTCGAGCCGAGCAGCGAACCGAGCCTAGCTACGAACCAAACCGATTAGCGAGCTGAGTCGAGCTACGAGCCGAGTCGAGCTTCGAGCCGAGTCGAGCTACCTGAACTGACCTGGTCTGCGAAATGAGTTTTTGCCCAATGATTCGACTTTCGCGTAACAACAACTACACTTTTTACTACGATGACTTACAAACAAAAATTATATTTTTGTAAAATAGACAACGAAACGATTTTAATAATGATTTAATTGAGAATTATTATTATTACAAACCGTCACAAACGGACCGTACACAATTCTAAAACTAAACAACAGAAGCATACTTTCATGACACGTTTAGCTAAACCGATTAGTATCTTACTCATATAACCTCACGTGTTTAGGGCACTAGGAGGTTACCATTCGGACAACACACGTATCGTAGGATCGCTGACAACTCACAGGTGAGTTTCATAGCCCCTCCTTTCAAACTGTTTTACTGTTTTGGGGTGAGATGCATACTCGTTATTTACTATTCAAAAACCTATTTATGAAAATCACTCATTGTAAATGATTTACAACTACTCTCACTAGACTAGGTCACTAGTCTCCTTTGCAAACACTCGTAAGAGATAGGTTTTATGAACACGGACCTTTCTAGATATGATGGAGTATCTAGACACTTAACCAAGATTCCAAGAACCTCAATAGCTGTAGGCTATTATTGTGAAATACTGGAACATTAGAAAACATAATACTCGCGGCTAGAGTACATTAACCTAGAATCCAAGAAACTAGAGTCCAAGGTACTAGAACTTAAAAAACTAGATTTCAGGAGTACAAGAAACAAGAACTAAAATCAAAAAAACCTGGAAACAAGGAACAAGATCTTCAAGAAACTCAAGATAACAAGAAATTAGATAACAAGAAATTAGAAACCAAGAACTAGAAATACAAGAAACAAGAACTAGATCCAAGAACTAGAAATCAAGATAGATCAAGAACTTACAAGAAATTAGATTCAAGAAAACTAGAACTCAAGGACTAGAATACAAGAAACACTAGATTCAAGAAACTAGAAATCAAGATAGATCAAGAACTTATGTGCAAGATCAAGAATTATGTGCAAGGTCAAGAACTCAAGATTTTCAAGATCAAGATCAAGAAAACAAGATTTTCAAGAACTTATGTGTTTATTATTACGTGTTATATACTTTCAATCTATGTGTTATGTGATATGTGTTATTTGCTAAATTGTGATACGTGCTAAATGCTATTTTGTGATATTATTGCCTGTTGTTATTATTGTGGGAACTGTGTAGATCAAGAAACTAGTCAAGAATCACCACACTCGAATCATCACTCATTTAGAGATCCCAAGAAATCAGGATCGTACACGGAGTGTACACTTAGCATAGAATTATGCTCATAAAGATTTATTCTTCCAACTAAACCTATGAACTCACCAGCTTATCGCTGACGTATTTTAGTATGCATTTCAGGTACCGCTAGTAGGATCGGCCCATCAGGATCCTAGCTCGAGTCGCATGCTTTTCAACACTGGATTTCATTGCATTTACTTTTGTACTATTAGTCATGTAATGAAATTATTTTGTGAACTCGCAACTTGTATACACTTTTATTTTGAAAATGTATAACTATTTTCAAACGTCTCATTTAGAGTCGTTCATTATTTACCTTTGTGCTTGTGATATTTGATTTGGTAACACCCGACCCGACCGCTTCCGCAACCCGAAATTTGAGGGTGTTACAGATTGGTATCAGAGCCTAAGGTTATAGTGAACTAAGTTGCATTTAGTGGGCCTAGACTATGACCGTTAGGCAGTATTTCCCACTAGGTATGACTTGGTTCAGAATTCACGTCCTACGGGTTTAATTTAACATAGCGTAGCTAACTATGTATAATTAAATACGGATGATGTGAAATCCGAAAGGAGTTATACTGAGCGGGGATACAATAGATGACTCTGATTTCGCTAGAGTTGGACCGACTTAGCGTATGCTATACTTATTAGGATATTATATATTGGGTTATATTGTGACACCCCCAAATTTAATGATTGATTTGCGGAAGCTCGATTTGGGTGTCACTAATCAATATACAAAGCACATAAGATAATAATGAACGACCACTATATGCGTCGTTTTAAACTTGTATAAATAAAGTAAACGTTTACATCAAAACAATGTTACATTAGCTCGGTTCTTGAAATTGAGAGATTACATGGCATAATTACTTTTACAAAATATAATAATGCAATCAAATCTCTAGTTGTATGTATGCTGACTCGAGCTAATAATCCCTACTTGTGCAGCCAACCTACTGTTGGGTACCTGTGATAAATACTAAAATGGGCCAGCGAAAACGTTGGTGAGCTCACAGGTTTGTATGTCAATGTATAGTTGTCAGAACCGCAAGATTTATATTGAATTTAAAATGCAATTAAGCAAAATAAAAGTTATACAATCCATGAGCACATAGTCTGAGCTTAACTTGAGCGCTAGGTCCAATTAAGGAAACCTAACTTGAAATGCCTCCTACGAGTGTCTAATCCACACTCGTCTTCCCAAATGCTAATAAATCCGTTTGACCGGTTAGTGCGTGCTAACCCGGATGAGGATTGTCAATCCCATATGATATCATATACTAACATTCACGCAAAAATATTAGAGACTATGCTATAGAGGGCTTTAAATTGATTAGCTTGAAACTCATGTAGTATTTGAAGGTTGGTACTTGTGTTCTACTTGTAAAACAGAACAAAGCAGTATTATCACACCCCTAGTTGTAAAATAGTGAAAATGGGGCTATGAAACTCACATGAGCCTTGAGTGTTTATTGGAATAAACTTGAATTGATTAGATGTGATGTGTTGTCCGAAGACTTGTAACCTGAAGGTGTCCATGACACGCGATGGTTATTAATTGATTAGGTATCTCGAAAGACTACCTTTGTAGTTGTTTGTCCAAATTACCCCGATTTGGTTGATTGCCTTGTCCAAATTACTAAGATTTGGTTGATTGGTTTTAGTATTTGAAAACGTGTACGGCCCGTTGGTGACGGATTTGTTATAATAATCTCAACTATTATTATTTTGATTTCGTAGCGTTTTACTTGAAAAATGTGTTTTGATTGTGTTTTAGAAGCCGTTACGGAATCTAAGTACGGGGGTCCGGGGGCAGCGCCCTTGGTAGCGGGGTCCAAGGGGTGGCAGCCCCTGGCGGGGTCCAAGGGGCAGAGCCCCTGGCTGGGGTCCAGCTTGGAAAATTTTTATTTCTACTATATTGCTTTAAGGAAAAACGCATCTGGACTTGAATTTGGGTGAAATCAAGTGATAAAATTTCGAGCCTCGACACTTAGTAAAAATCTGTGTTTTTGAGGTTCTGGTTTGTGCGACGTTGGGTGCGACGTTGGGTGCGACATCGCAGATCCTGACTGCGACGTTGGGCACGGCGTCGCTATGTGCGACTTTCGCAATTTAATGCGACGTTGTACGTGGCGTCGCTATAGGCGACGTTGTTGATTTCTGCGACGTAAGGGTTTGCGTCGCTAAGTGCGACGTCCGCCAGTTAAGGCGACGTTAGGGATGATGTCGCTATATGCGACGTGGTGATTAGTATTGCGACGTAAGTCTCTGCGTCGCATTTACTCCGGGCCAAATGCGACGTACGGGGTCTGATCGGAGTTTCAACTTCAAAAACGCATTTTCCGGCCATCGATCAGCCTAATAGTTTTACCCAACCCATTTTAGGACATTACAAGGTTATACAAACAACTAGCAAGTGATAATACTTAGAAACGAGAGTTTTCGGAGTTGTGTCGGAAACTTACAAATCGCCGAAATGAAATTTCGGAAAGATAGAAAGATAGATCGTTGCGTGGTGGTCGTGAATCTCTAAAAATCTTGAAGATCCGAAGTCGTTTGATGCTAGTTTTTGGCGATTTGAGGGTGGTGGTGGTTTTGCAATTTTTTGAGAGAAAAGATGGAAGAGAGAGAGAAGAAAGAATGAAATGAGAAAGATGGAGGTGGAAATGGGGTTTAAATACCCATTTTCAGTCTACGTCTTCGAGTTCCGTGTGGTGTTCGTTTTCCCGATTGTTTAACGTTAAATATTTATTTTATAAGTTAAGTTCTACATTTTAAATTACGAACAATTATTCAATTATTTTGTTGAAGTATTTTACTAGTTTACTTAGAAATTACGTTATAAAAGGTAATCTGTTTCGTTTTGTTTGCGCACTTACATTTTTAATCGCGTTTATATTGTTTGTGTAATAAAGCTTGGATTACGAAATATTATTGATATAATATTCGAAATATGTCAATGGTATTAATTAATATTTGCATTAACCAAATAAAAATCGTCCACCAACGTCCGTATTAATTGTGTCGAAATCCATTCGATTTGAGATTTGTACGATTTAATCCAACCGCATAATTGTGTAAATATATATTCAACAATATATAATTACTTGATACATAAATTAGCCTAACACAGAACTAATTACATGTATTAAAACTTGATTAGACACTAATTACTAGTCCTAAATTGACGGGTGTCACATTCTCCCCCGGTTAGAAGAATTTCGTCCCGAAATTTAACTCGAAGTCGTATTTGACGTTGGGTCAGTGAAGAGTTGAGGGTACTTGAGTCGCATCTGATCCTCCCGTTCCCAGGTGAATTCCGGACCGCGTCGCTAATTCCACCTAACCTTGACGATAGGAATACGACTTTGTTTGAGCTGTTTGACCTCACGGTCCATGATTTCAGCGGGTTCTTCAAAAAAGTGAAGCTTGTCGTCAACTCGAATCTCATCGAGTGGAATGATAAGTGTCTCGTCAGACAGACACTTCTTCAAATTAGAGATATGAAAAGTGGGGTGCACGCTGCTGAGTTCGGAAGGCAGCTGCAATCGGTATGCCACTGGACCAACCCTCTCGAGGATCTCAAAAGGTCCAATGTAACTGGGATTTAACTTCCCTCGCTTGCCAAATCGGATCACGCCTTTCCAAGGCGAAACTTTAAGTAGTACTCGATCCCCAACCTGGAACTCGAGTGGTTTGCGTCTCACGTCAGCATAACTTTTCTGACGATCACGCGCGGCCTTGAGTTTGTTTTGAATTTCGACGATTCTCTCGGTCGTCTCGTGAATAATTTCTGGACCAGTGAGTTGGCTATCCCCAACTTCGGTCCAACAGATCGGCGACCGGCACTTACGACCGTATAGTGCCTCGAAAGGTGCAGCCTTGATGCTGGTGTGATAACTGTTATTGTACGAGAATTCGCACAGTGGTAGGTGTCGTTCCCAATTTACATCGAAGTCAACTACGCAGGCCCGTAGCATGTCTTCCAGTGTTTGAATTGTTCGTTCGCTTTGGCCGTCGGTTTGAGGATGGTATGCGGTACTCATATCAAGACGGGTACCAATGATTCTTGAAGTGATTGCCAAAAGTGAGATGTGAAACGACTATCCCTGTCTGAGATAATCGAGATTGGAACGCCATGACGGGTTACAATTTCCTTGAGATATATTTGAGTGAGACGTTCCATTTTGTCGGTTTCTTTGATTGCCAGAAAGTGAGCAGACTTTGTGAGACGATCGACGATCACCCAAATGGTATCGCAACCGCTCGTTGACTTGGGTAGTTTGGTTATGAAGTCCATGGCAATTTGTTCCCATTTCCATTCAGGAATGCTGGGTTGTTGAAGTAAACCAGAAGGTTTTTGATATTCGACTTTGACTTTCGAGCAAGTAAGGCACTTGCTGACATAGGTGGCGATTTCGGCTTTCATGTTCGGCCACCAATAGAAGTCCTTGATCCCGTGGTACATTTTATCGGACCCCGGATGAATTGAATATTTTGACTTGTGAGCTTCGTCCATCACCAAGTCTCGCAGGTTCCCAAAACTAGGCAACCAGATTCGGTTCGAGAAATACCTAATCCCGTTAGGTTTGATTTCGAATTGTTTGTTCATGCCTCGTAAGGCTTCATCTTTGACATTTTCGGGTTTCAAGGCTTCGAGTTGAGCAGTGAGAATTTGAACGTTTAAATTGTTGTGAATGGTCATACTGAGTGCTCGGACCCGAAGTGGTTTCACTCGCTCTTTCCGACTGAGGGCATCAGCAACAACATTTGCTTTGCCTGGATGATATTTGAATTCGCAGTCGTAATCAGTAAGCAACTCGACCCATCGACGTTGCCTCATATTGAGATCCTTCTGATCGAATATATGTTGGAGGCTTTTGTGGTCTGTAAAAATTGTGCACCTAGTGCCATAGAGGTAATGTCTCCAAATTTTGAGTGCAAAAACGACAGCTCCTAACTCGAGGTCGTGGGTGGTGTAATTCTTTTCATGAATCTTGAGCTGTCGTGAAGCGTAAGCTATGACTTTGTCTCGTTGCATGAGAACGCAACCGAGACCTTGATGAGATGCATCGCAGTATACCACGAAGTCATCGGTGCCCTCGGGTAATGATAGAATAGGAGCACTGCAAAGCTTTTGTTTTAATAGTTGGAATGCCGACTCTTGTTTATCAGTCCAGTCAAACTTTTTGTCTTTCTGGGTCAGAGTCGTGAGTGGTAAGGCTATCTTGGAGAAATTTTCAATGAATCGCCGGTAATACCCGGCCAGTCCCAAAAACTGCCGTACTTCGGTTGGAGTGGTTGGCGATTGCCAGTCGATTTTTGACGGATCAACGTGAATTCCCTGACTGTCGATCACGTGGCCAAGGAATTGAACGGTTTGAATCCAGAACTCACACTTAGAGAATTTGGCGTAAAGCTCCTCGTGTCTAAGTAGTTCAAGGAAGGTTTTGAGGTGTTGCGCATGTTCTTGCTCATTGCGCGAGTAAATGAGTATGTCATCGATATAGACAATGACAAACTTGTCGAGGTAAGGTTTACACACCCGGTTCATGAGGTCCATGAATACAGCCGGTGCGTTGGTTAGACCAAAGGGCATCACTTGGAATTCGTAGTGCCCGTAACGAGTTCTGAAAGCCGTTTTTGGAACATCGATGTCGCGAACTCGTAACTGATGATATCCTGATCGCAGATCGATTTTTGAGTAGACACTTGAACCTTGAAGTTGGTCGAACAGGTCATCGATTCGAGGGAGTGCATACCGGTTCTTGACAGTTAACTTGTTCAACTCTCGGTAGTCGATACACATTCGAAAAGAACCGTCTTTCTTCTTGACAAATAGGACCGGAGCTCCCCAAGGTGAAGAACTCGGCCTGATAAATCCTCGTTCCAGGACTTCCTGTAATTGGGTGGACAACTCCTGAAGTTCGGATGGAGCTAAGCGGTATGGTGCTCGGGCCACAGGCGCAGCACCTGGTACTAGATCGATTGAGAACTCAACCTGTCTTTGCGGTGGTAGACCAGGTAGTTCTTCGGGAAAGACTTCTGGAAAGTCTCGAACAATTGGAACATCCTCAAGTCGCTTCTCTTCCGACTTTTTCTCCATGATGTGCGCGAGGATTGCTGGATAACCCTTTCTCAAAAATTTCCGGGTTTTTAGGCAAGATATGATATTAAGCCTCGTTCCACCGGTCTCCCCTTGTATGACCAAGGTTCTACCGACAGCAAGAGGTATGCGAACAATTTTGTCATAGCAAATGATTTCGGCGCGATGTTTGGATAACCAGTCCATGCCTACGATGACATCGAAACTTCCTATCTCAACAGGCATAAGATCTATGGAGAAGATTTCGTCAGCTAGATTTAAAGTGCAATTAGGTATCACACTATTGGTTTCTATCAATTTTCCATTTGCTAGCTCTACGGTGTACTTAACGTCTAAGGCAACAGGTGTGATGTCAAGTAGAGGGAAAAATTCATCGGAAATAAAACTTCTATCGGCACTAGTATCAAACAGAATAGAAGCAGTTAAATTGTTGAGGAGGAACATACCCGTGACCACATTCGGGTCCTGACGGGCGTCCCCTGAGTTGATCATGAAGGCGCTACTTTTGGCATTGTTGTTGTTGTTGTTGCGGTTGTTGTTGTTATTGTTGCCCTTATTTTTAAATTTTGGGCACGTATCCCTAAAGTGTCCTGGGTTCCCACATTCAAAGCAGGACTTAGGTTGTTGGGCATTTTTGTCAGAGGGGTTGTTGTTGGATCTGGGGGCTCGGCAATCCTTAGTCGAATGCCCGTACCTCCTGCAGTTGTTGCAAGGGGTATTGCACTGACCAAAGTGATGATAGTTACACTTGGGACAATAAGGCCTGTCCCCGGTGTAGCTGCGGTTGGTTTCAGAGTTGGTGGTGTAGACTTGGATGGCGTTGTTTTTCTTGTTTGAGTTGTGGTGGTGTTTAGTGGATTTGCGTTTGTTGTTGTTGGAGGATGAGGTGTTGGAAGTCCCACGGCTGACAACTAGGGCCATGAGTTCGTGGGCTAAACGAATGGCACTTTCAGTGGTGGTTGGTTTGGATGAGGCGACATTTCCCTGGATGTTCTCAGGGAGTCCGCGAATGTATCTCTTAATGCTCTTACTTTCCGGTTCAACCAAGCTTGGGCATAGTAAGGCAAACTGCTGAAATTTGGTGGTATATTCAGCAACATCATTTCCCTGCACCGCCAGGTGCCAGAATTCTTCCTCCAGCCTATGCAGCTCTTCTTCAGGACAGTATTTTTCTGTCAGCTTCTTCTTCAGTTCGGCCCAAGGAAGCCGATTTGCAACCTCAAGACCTACAGAGTTTGCGTAGATTTTCCACCACGTGAGTGCACCTTCCTGAAAGGTGTAAGCAGCGAATTTGACCTTGTTGTTCTCAGTGCAGTCGCAGAGACTGAAAACAGATTCCATACGCTCAATCCAACGGATCAAGCCAATGGCACCCTCCGTGCCCTTGAAATATAGTGGTTTACAGCTGTGAAAATCCTTGTAGGAACAAGGCTTGACAGCAGGAGTGGTGGTGGTACTGACCGTTTCCTCAGTTGTTCGGGTTGAATCCCGAGCAGCCAAGGCATCGGCTACGGCCCGAGTAACGGCAGCAGCGAGTTCAGCTTCACTGTAACTCTTTTTCTTCGGCGGCATGGTTCTTCAAGAAAAGAAACAATAGGTACGTAAGAAATTATACCAGAATGATAATTGTGGTAGATGTATGTATTAAAGAGACAATGTACACATCACAAGTGTAATAGTTCCATAATATAAATTTAAACCGAAAGAAATCGTCAATTGATATTACGTTGTTAAACGATTACAGACAATTTCGAGTTTGTTGAATTTAAAAGTTACAGACTTAGATATTGTACCAAAAGTTCAGGGAATTGCTTCATCCGGTCAAATTACATTAATCCTACGAAAGTGTTATCGAGTGCAGATTCAGCCTAAGCTAATTCTGACGAATATTGAGTTGTGGCATTAAGGCAGTGAGACGGTCAACGGACTCTGCAAGTCGGCTAACCATTCTGAGTGCCTCCTCGGTTTCCCTCAGGCGTGTTTCACACTGAGTCAGCCTTGATCGCAGGACAGTTATTTCATTTTGATTGTCAGTCACTTGATTGTGGACGATCTCCATGGTCTCGATGGTTTCACCCACTCGATTTTTGAGAACGTCCATATTGTTGATAGTATTTTCATGGTCCTCAGAGACCTGAGCAACTTGTCCCATTAGGGTGAGTGTCCAGTTTTCTCGGGTCTCTTGCAACTCGATGTCCATGTCACGCAGTTGTTGCTCGTGACGGTGTAGCCTAGCGGCCAAATCTGTTAGTGTGAATTGATTGGGGTATGGGCCTGCTCGAGGCAACCTGGGGTTCCTCCTAGCTACCCTTGAACCTTGTGATTCGTACGGATGGGAACGGGATGAGTTGGGTGGTGTGGTTGCCATTCTGAGACAGAACGTTAGCAAATGTGAGGCCTATATTCACATAATACGTATATAATATAGCCTAAGCTTGACTTGAGGCTTACTTATGTATATAGATATATCACATAATCGCCTATTGAGTGTCTAACACAGACAAGTTTTAAGTCCCGTTTCTCTCGAGGTCAGAGTCAACTAGTGTATCCTGTTCAGCCATAACTTCCCTCAGATCTTACATCATCTTTGTTTAATCGTACATAGTTGATCAAGCTATGTTAAATTAAATTCGTATGCTGTAATCTCTGAACTGGTCATACCTAATAGGGAATACTGTCTAACGGTCATAGTCTAGATCCACTAAATACAACCTAGTTCACTATAACCTTAGGCTCTGATACCAATCTGTGACACCCCCAAATTTAATGATTGATTTGCGGAAGCTCGATTTGGGTGTCACTAATCAATATACAAAGCACATAAGATAATAATGAACGACCACTATATGCGTCGTTTTAAACTTGTATAAATAAAGTAAACGTTTACATCAAAACAATGTTACATTAGCTCTGTTCTTGAAATTGAGAGATTACATGGCATAATTACTTTTACAAAATATAATAATGCAATCAAATCTCTAGTTGTATGTATGCTGACTCGAGCTAATAATCCCTGCTTGTGCAGCCAACCTACTGCTGGGTACCTGTGATAAATACTAAAATGGGTCAGCGAAAACGTTGGTGAGCTCACAGGTTTGTATGTCAATGTATAGTTGTCAGAACCGCAAGATTTATATTGAATTTAAAATGCAATTACGCAAAATAAAAGTTATACAATCCATGAGCACATAGTCTGAGCTTAACTTGAGCGCTAGGTCCAATTAAGGAAACCTAACTTGAAATGCCTCCTACGAGTGTCTAATCCACACTCGTCTTCCCAAATGCTAATACATCCTTTTGACCGGTTAGTGCGTGCTAACCCGGATGAGGATTGTCAATCCCATATGATATCATATACTAACATTCACGCAAAAATATTAGAGACTATGCTATAGAGGGCTTTAAATTGATTAGCTTGAAACTCATGTAGTATTTGAAGGTTGGTACTTGTGTTCTACTTGTAAAACAGAACAAAGCAGTATTATCACACCCCTAGTTGTAAAATAGTGAAAATGGGGCTATGAAACTCACCTGAGCCTTGAGTGTTTATTGGAATAAACTTGAATTGATTAGCTGTGATGTGTTGTCCGAAGACTTGTAACCTGAAGGTGTCCATGACACGCGATGGTTATTAATTGATTAGGTATCTCGAAAGACTACCTTTGTAGTTGTTTGTCCAAATTACCCCGATTTGGTTGATTGCCTTGTCCAAATTACTAAGATTTGGTTGAATGATTTTAGTATTTGAAAACGTGTACGGCCCGTTGGTGACGGATTTGTTATAATAATCTCAACTATTATTATTTTGATTTCGTAGCGTTTTACTTGAAAAATGTGTTTTGATTGTGTTTTAGAAGCCGTTACAGAATCTAAGTACGGGGGTCCGGGGGCAGTGCCCCAGGTAGCGGGGTCCAAGGGGCGGCAGCCCCTGGCGGGGTCCAAGGGGCAGAGCCCCTGGCTGGGGTCCAGCTTGGAAAATTTTTATTTCTACTATATTGCTTTAAGGAAAAACGCATCTGGACTTGAATTTGGGTGAAATCAAGTGATAAAATTTCGAGCCTCGACACTTAGTAAAAATCTGTGTTTTTGAGGTTCTGGTTTGTGCGACGTTGGGTGCGACGTCGCAGATCCTGACTGCGACGTTGGGCACGGCGTCGCTATGTGCGACTTTCGCAATTTAATGCGACGTTGTACGTGGCGTCGCTATAGGCGACGTTGTTGATTTCTGCGACGTAAGGGTTTGCGTCGCTAAGTGCGACGTCCGCCAGTTAAGGCGACGTTAGGGATGATGTCGCTATATGCGACGTGGTGATTAGTATTGCGACGTAAGTCTCTGCGTCGCATTTACTCCGGGCCAAATGCGACGTACGGGGTCTGATCGGAGTTTCAACTTCAAAAACGCATTTTCCGGCCATCGATCAGCCTAATAGTTTTACCCAACCCATTTTAGGACATTACAAGGTTATACAAACAACTAGCAAGTGATAATACTTAGAAACGAGAGTTTCCAGAGTTGTGTCGGAAACTTACAAATCGCCGAAATGAAATTTCGGAAAGATAGAAAGATAGATCGTTGCGTGGTGGTCGTGAATCTCTAAAAATCTTGAAGATCCGAAGTCGTTTGATGCTAGTTTTTGGCGATTTGAGGGTGGTGGTGGTTTTGCAATTTTTTGAGAGAAAAGATGGAAGAGAGAGAGAAGAAAGAATGAAATGAGAAAGATGGAGGTGGAAATGGGGTTTAAATACCCATTTTCAGTCTACGTCTTCGAGTTCCGTGTGGTGTTCGTTTTCCCGATTGTTTAACGTTAAATATTTATTTTATAAGTTAAGTTCTACATTTTAAATTACGAACAATTATTCAATTATTTTGTTGAAGTATTTTACTAGTTTACTTAGAAATTACGTTATAAAAGGTAATCTGTTTCGTTTTGTTTGCGCACTTACATTTTTAATCGCGTTTATATTGTTTGTGTAATAAAGCTTGGATTACGAAATATTATTGATATAATATTCGAAATATGTCAATGGTATTAATTAATATTTGCATTAACCAAATAAAAATCGTCCACCAACGTCCGTATTAATTGTGTCGAAATCCATTCGATTTGAGATTTGTACGATTTAATCCAACCGCATAATTGTGTAAATATATATTCAACAATATATAATTACTTGATACATAAATTAGCCTAACACATAACTAATTACATGTATTAAAACTTGATTAGTCACTAATTACTAGTCCTAAATTGACGGGTGTCACATATATATACATAGGCCTTACTCGCTGACGTTCACGTCACCTAAAACACGACATTTAGAAACGACGCGTCACCTATTTCACCTATTACATCGCGCGAACGCTACCAGATCTTGCTAAAACATGGAGTATTTCTCCCCTCTCGTGACAAAAATTATCCGGCACAACTTTTTGAAAACTTGTAATACGTTCAAAAATCAATGACACATCTTCGTATATTATCTGACTCTGTGCACATTCATGTTGTATATCAACTCGTTTCCTATACTTTTCTCAATACTATGTCGGCGTTAACCTCCACAATTACAAAATCAAATCTCATGTATATATGTTTCTCTTTCTTAAAGAACCATGCCGCCAAAGTCAAGAAACTACACTGATGCTCAGATGGCATCCATCATCTCTCAAGCAGTGACTGAGGCTTTGTCTCGGGAACGACCACAAAACTCTCGGAGGAATACCGACACCCCAGAAAATACACCTGTCAAAACATGCACCTACAAGGAATTTCAAAACTGCAAACCTCTCGATTTTACTGGCACCGAAGGGGCTATCGGTTTGGTCCGATGGTTCGAGAGAATGGAATCAGTCCTTCGCATCTGCAATTGCACCGAGGAGTGCAAGGTCAAATTCGCCACTTGCACATTTCAAGAAGGTGCTCTCACGTGGTGGAACTCTTATGTTCAGTCTGTGGGAATTGATGCTGCTTACCAACTCCCATGGGAAGATCTGAAAACCATGCTCAGGGAAGAGTACTATCCCCCGGAGGAGATACAAAAGTTGGAAGAAGAATTCTGGCACCTAACTGTTCAGGGAAACGACATTCAAGGCTACACCACTCGATTTCAACAACTGGCGCTCTTATGCCCAAACATGGTGGATCCTGAATCCAAACGTATCAAGAAGTACATTCGAGGCCTTTCGGAACCTGTCCGAGGGAATGTCGCCTCATCCCAACCTACCACTATCCGGAGTGCCATCCGTCTGGCTCATGAACTTATGGCCATGATCGACCAAAGGGAAACACCTGTGACCCCTACCGGAAATCACCACAAACGCATTTGGGACGGGAATCCCAATGACAACGACCAGTACCGATCACCAACCAAGCGACTGGAAGCGCCTAAGGCTTACGTCGCTAGGACTGAAGGTAGTAGCGGTTATGGAGGCTATCTGCCATACTGCTCCAACTGCAAACATCATCATGTAGGCCCCTGTAGCGCACCTTGTGCGAGATGCAATCTTAGGGGACACCTAGCTCAGGAATGTAAATTTCCAACTACACCCGCCAATCCCAACGCACCAAGAGTCTGCTTTGTGTGCGGTAACTCAGGACATTTCATGAAGGACTGTCCGGAACGTCAAGATTAGAACAACCACGTCTGCTAAGACGCTACATAATATTAGGGTACGTATCTTACTGTGACCCTACTCATTTCACTCTTATTTATTTCAAGATTCGCACTACTGTTAGTAGTCATTGACAATGAAAACTTACTCCTCACACATTCCCGATATTAACTGAGGGTTTTGAATCCTCACGCCGTCTGTAGGACGTCAATCCTAACAGGGGGAGCAAGATAAGGTAGGAACTAGACAACATACAGATGTGAGACCCAAATTCTTATACGCCTGTATTAGGAGATAGGGTGCTGTTACAACAATAGTCTAGTCAAGAATTCTTAGAATCAAGAATCACTAAGCCAAGAATTCATAGAATCAAGGAACACTAAATCAAGAATTTGTAGATCAAGAAACAGTAGGTCAAGAAACCGTGGGACAAGAAATCATAAGTCAAGAAATCATAGGTTAAGAAAGGATAGGTCAAGAAACCCAAGATCAAGAAATCATATGCCAAGAAATAATAGGACAAGAAACTGTAACTTAAGAAACTATAGGTCAAGAACCGCTAAACAAGAAAACTCTAGGTCAAGAAATTATAAGGCAAGAAACTGTAGATCAAGAAATCTAGGACTACTCCTTAAATGGTCACTTGGTGACAACTATCCCGTCCCGGATAGACTACAATGTGAATGGTTACCTAGTAACCACGACTTAACCACACCTTGAACAAACGAAATATTCAGAATATGACTACAATGAATAAACGATAACACAATCATGGATTGACTGCTTTCAAACATAACATAGACATTATACGTCTACAACTTATTCGACAAACCTTTCGCACTTACATTTCTCCCCAGACCCCACGCGACCACGACTTCACACGAAATTTCGGGACGAAATTTTCTTAACAGGGAGAGAATGTAACACCCGGTCAAAAAGGTCAAAATTCGCGCCCAATTTAAACATTTATTTACTCTTATTTAGTTACGTATTAATGCTAAAATACTTAAAACTTTTTCATATATAATTATATAAACGTACGTGATTATTTTTTTTAAATTCAACATAACATGAGTTTGGGAGAAATGAAGTAATACGAAACCGAGACCCGGATGGGTTGGCCCAGACCCGCGGATCCAACCCAACCGACCCGTGACCCCCCCTTATTAACCCATCACCACTCTCATTTTCATTTCATTTTTCACCAAACACCACATTCTCTCATCTCCCTCTCTCTCTAAATCTCGACACTCTCTCTCTCTAAAATCGGTGGAAACAACAACATCATCATCATCATAATCGACCACCATCATCATCAACAACAACAACGAGAGCAGCAGCAGCTGCGGATCATCTTCTTCATCATCATCATCCCCATCTTCTTCGATTTTCGATTTTGTTGGTAAGGAGCTTTAAAACCCATTTAATATACTTGTAAAGCCTTTATTTACATGCTAGAACGTTTACTCAACAAAGATTTATCCATAAACAACTCAGAAATGTGTTTTTGAAACCAAAAATGCGAACAGCTCGTCGGGCTAGTCGAGATTCCAGATCTCAGTTCGTCGAGCAAGCAGAGTCGAGTAGCGAGCCGAGTCGAGCTACGAACCGGACCGAGCAGCGAGCCGAGTCGAGCTACGAACCGGACCGAGCAGCGAACCGAGGCGAGATGCGAGTCGAACCGAGCAGCGAACCGAGCTTAGCTGTGAGTCGAGCCGAGCAGCGAACCGAGCCTAGCTACGAACCGAACCGAGTAGCGAGCTGAGTCGAGCTACGAGCCGAGTCGAGCTTCGAGCCGAGTCGAGCTACCTGAACTGACCTGGTCTGCGAAATGAGTTTTTGCCCAACGATTCGACTTTCGCGTAACAACAACTACACTTTTTACAACGATGACTTACGAACAAAAATTATATTTTTGTAAAATAGACAACGAAACGATTTTAATAATGATTTAATTGAGAATTATTATTATTACAAACCGTCACAAACGGACCGTACACAATTCTAAAACTAAACATCAGAAGCATACTTTCATGACACGTTTAGCTAAACCGATTAGTATCTTACTCATATAACCTCATGTGTTTAGGGCACTAGGAGGTTACCATTCGGACAACACACGTATCGTAGGATCGCTGACAACTCACATGTGAGTTTCATAGCCCCTCCTTTCAAATTGTTTTACTGTTTTGGGGTGAGATGCATACTCGTTATTTACTATTCAAAAACCTATTTATGAAAATCACTCATTGTAAATGATTTACAACTACTCTCACTAGACTAGGTCACTAGTCGCCTTTGCAAACACTCGTAAGAGATAGGTTTTATGAACACGGACCTTTCTAGATATGATGGAGTATCTAGACACTTAACCAAGATTCCAAGAACCTCAATAGCTGTAGGCTATTATTGTGAAATACTGGAACATTAGAAAACATAATACTCGCGGCTAGAGTACATTAACCTAGAATCCAAGAAACTAGAGTACAAGGTACTAGAACTTAAGAAACTAGATTTCAGGAGTACAAGAAACAAGAACTAAAATCAAAAAAACCTGGAAACAAGGAACAAGATCTTCAAGAAACTCAAGATAACAAGAAATTAGATAACAAGAAATTAGAAACCAAGAACTAGAAATACAAGAAACAAGAACTAGATCCAAGAACTAGAAATCAAGATAGATCAAGAACTTACAAGAAATTAGATTCAAGAAAACTAGAACTCAAGGACTAGAATACAAGAAACACTAGATTCAAGAAACTAGAAATCAAGATAGATCAAGAACTTATGTGCAAGATCAAGAATTATGTGCAAGGTCAAGAACTCAAGATTTTCAAGATCAAGGAAACAAGATTTTCAAGAACTTATGTGTTTATTATTACGTGTTATATACTTTTAATCTATGTGTTATGTGATATGTGTTATTTGCTAAATTGTGATACGTGCTAAATGCTATTTTGTGATATTATTGCCTGTTGTTATTATTGTGGGAACTGTGTAGATCAAGAAACTAGTCAAGAATCACCACACTCGAATCATCACTCATTTAGAGATCCCAAGAAATCAGGATCGTACACGGAGTGTACACTTAGCATAGAATTATGCTCATAAAGATTTATTCTTCCAACTAAACCTATGAACTCACCAGCTTATCGCTGAAGTATTTTAGTATGCATTTCAGGTACTGCTAGTAGGATCGGCCCATCAGGATCCTAGCTCGAGTCGCATGCTTTTCAACACTGGATTTCATTGCATTTACTTTTGTACTATTAGTCATGTAATGAAATTATTTTGCGAACTCGCAACTTGTATACACTTTTATTTTGAAAATGTATAACTATTTTCAAACGTCTCATTTAGAGTCATTCATTATTTACCTTTGTGCTTGTGATATTTGATTTGGTAACACCCGACCCGACCGCTTCCGCAACCCGAAATTTGAGGGTGTTACACCAGTTTATGATATGTATCATTTGCAGCAGGAGATTGGTCGGATGCATGAGTATCAGCAGCAGCAGTTTCAGCAGATGCACCGTTATCATGAGCAGGATAGGATTGTTCAGGATCGTAGGTATCAGGAGCAGCAGCATTATTATCGAGAGCACCAGAGACAGTTTGATTATTCTACTTCTTTGATGCACCAGCTGTTTGATTACCGTCAGCTACCTTATGAGCCGTTTGTACCATCAGTGTATGGAGGACCATCCGGTGTTCGCAGAGATGGAGAGGATGGTGATAGCGATTGATGTGGTTATGGGTTGCTAGTATCCTATCTAGTTGTTAGTAGTATCTTATTTAGACATTTTTCTTTTTAATTTTATTTGTTGGATGACTGTATTATTATGCTAACCTTTATTATTCTGAACTTATTATGCTATGCTAGTTTAATTTTCAGGACGTAATTTATTTCTTGGTTTTATTTTTGAACTTTGTGGGTGTGTTCCCTGGAAACCCTCACGAGACTAAACTCGTCCACTCGGGATGCCGAGGGGTTTAAAGGCTTGTTGCATATGCTAAATGCAATCGTGATTAACTACGAAAGTGTGAGCTGTTGTATATTTCAAAGTTTGGAAGAACCGCTGAACTGTTCCTTTTCACACACACGATTCCAGGGGAGTTTTTCTGTTCTAAGTTCTTTTCTCTTTTTCCATTTTAGTATTTCATTATTTGTACAATGAGGGCATTGTACATCTTAAAGTGGGGGATGGGAGAGAAAAGAGTGAAGTTTCCACATAATTGTCCTATAAATAAGTAGATGATTTTGTAATTTGGTTAATAGTTATGTTATTAAGATAAGTAACTAGGAGGTTATGAGTTGCCCAATTTTTCAACCAAATTTTTGCATTAAAATTTTTGTTTTCTAGAGATAATTATTTTGTAACTATGTAGGTTAATTTTAAAATTTTCTATACTTTTAAATTAAATATTAAAACTATGAAAAGTGTTATTTAGCTTCATTATATGATGTATTGGTAGGCAATTTATATGAGAATTTTTGAGCTGTTAAGAAATGATAATTAAGGAGTGGATATTACCTTTTAGATGAACTTTAGCTATGTATGACGTATGTCTTAATTTTCATATTAGTAATGTGTGATATGCCATATTTTTGGGAATTTAATTAACATCATTTGGGGATATACTGGGTGTTGTTTCCTTTGTTGTACGAAAGTACAGACCTGGTCTCCGTCAGTATATCTAATGAAAAAGAGCAAAAGAGTTTAACAACTCATGATTTTAAAATGTAGTCAAACTATGTTGCTTTGTTGTACTAAGGTACAGACCTGCCACCAATGGTTTGACTAAAAACATTATTGCTAAACTAAAATCAAGTTATGTTGCTTTGTTGTGTTGAAGCACAGACCTGTCACCGCTGTCTTGATTTGAAAAATGATTGTTTAATTAAAATTTCAAAATATGTAATATTGGCATGTTATGAGTATGAAAGTATATAGTTTTTGGGAGTTTAAAGGAATATCTACATGAATAATAATGAGTTGAGCTCAATTATTCGAATATAGATTGTTTAAGTGGATAACAATATCAATAATCATTATGAACTATTTGATGTTTTAAGAATAATAACTTAAGGTGTAGATTGTTTCTATTTAATCTCATAGTTTCTTAATAATTGCTTCTAGAATTAACAGATTTTTAAATTTAAACATTTGAGTTGAAGATGGGTGATGTTGTGTAATTCCTTAGTTAGTTATTTAGATTAATGGAGATGACTGTTTTCCTTAAGGATTTTATTTTTGAATCGATAGTCTACTTGAGGACAAGTAGGATTCAAGTGGGGGATGTTTGATAAACGCTCAGAAGTACTATATTTCAGTAGTATTTTACCCCTAATCTTGGATGTTTCTATTGCATTTAGTTAAGATTATATATTGATTTCGTTCATATTTGCAATTAGATGTGGAAATGAGCGTTTATGAATAAAGGAACGAAAAACAGTCAAATAACGAGTTAAAAGATGTATTTTTGAAGAATCGTGTGAAGCCGAAGGATTTAAGAGTAAAGAAAACGAAGAAATGAAAATAAATGAAGAAATGGGCCATGAGGAAAAGTTTAAGTCGGAGTTACATATTGTTGGGTTTAAAGAAGAAGAAGCCCAAAAGAAATGAGAATGGTGGCCCAATGCTAAGTCCAAGCCCGTTAGGTCAAAAATCTGGAAATGGCATTTAGCCGGCGGTCAGACATCTTAGCCGGCGGCTAAACTCTAAATAAAGAAGGCGGTGCAACACGGTTTGGTAGCCGTGTAAAGATAAAGCCGACCGGCGGCTAAACAGCTTAGCCGGTGGTTAGAAGGCCAAGTTTTCAAGTATAAATAGCAGTTTAAGCCAGACGTTTTTAATAACTTTTACAATGTAATATATATATAGTTTACGATTTTTACAGTTTGTAGGGTTAGGTTTTTGTCATTTTCGAGTCGTAGGTAAGTCATGGAGGCACAAGGAGTGATGGTTGATTTCATTTCAACCGATCTTCGCGTGATTCGTCAATGGGCTTGTATCGTTTATTTCATATCATTGAAGAATTTGATATTTAATATTCTGTTGTATTCTTATTTGATGAATTGATACATTTAGTATTTGTGATAATGAACTTTGGATAATGATTGTTGAATGATTTCATTTGCACATTTGTTAAGTTATTTAATTGAAAACCGTTATGTTACTCGTAGATCCTTGTTTATTGGTAACTAGTAATTATTTGTTGCTTCACGTGATTAATGATGTTAATGAGATTGAGTTCCTTTAAGATTATTAATTGTTGCTAGTACCACCTTAGGGTTTTGGACTATCACTAAATACGTTGAGTCTGATAGGTCGAGTATACAATAATTATCTACTTTAAAATGAACAAGACAATAAGTTAATTATTGGGTATTGTTGATTCATACCATTAGAGTAATTATAATGAGTTGTGAATGCTTAATGCATAATTTAGGGAAAGGCACACAATTGACTGATCATCTTGTGACATTGGAACCAGTGTTTTATGTTGGACCCTAGATTATAGGAATTAGTTGGACCCGAAACGTTGGCTAGTTCACATTCGACTTAGTATTCATTGAAGAATATGGTATTAAGTTGATATAAAAGAAATCACAATTAGATAATTAATGTGCAAATGAATCAGAATATATGAATCTGAGCGGAATTATTACATACTATTTGTTCCTTCCTATTGTACTTTATTAGTTGTTTTTATTTAAGTTTATTTAGTTTATTTATTTTAAATTGTTATTTTATAAATCTTATGTTCATACGGAACTAAAGCGTAACCCCCTTTTCTCTGTAATTTAAAAGATTATTTATTCTTTTTATTCCATTTTCCCTGTGTTCGAATCTGACTTACCAAATCTATATTTTTATTCCATTTTCTGCTTCAGGACTTTAGCTCGAGTCAGCATACAGAAGATTGAGATTTTCTTGCATTAGTATATTTTGTACAAGTACTTATGTACTGAAATCTCCTTTTATTTAAACTCGAGCTATGTAAAGCTTTAAATGTTGTAAACATTCGATTATCAATATATTTTGTTAAAACAACGCATATAGAGTCGCTTACTGTATATCTTTGTGCTTTGTTATTGATTAGTAACACCCAAATCAAGCTTCCGCAAATCATCAAATTTGGGGGTGTTACACTGCGGGACTTGGTGATGGATGAAGCTCACAAGTCCAAATATTCTATCCACCCGGGATCCGATAAAATGTATCACGGGATCAAAGAGTTTTATTGGTGGCCGAACATGAAAGCTGAAATCGCCACGTACGTCAGCAAGTGTCTTACTTGTTCGAAAGTCAAAGCCGAATACCAGAAACCTTCCGGCTTACTCCAACAACCTGACATTCCTGAATGGAAATGGGAACAGATTGCCATTGATTTCATAACCAAACTTCCTAAGTCATCAAGCGGTTGCGATACTATTTGGGTGATTGTCAATCGTCTCACCAAATCAGCTCGTTTCTTGGCAATCAGAGAAACCGATAAAATGGAACGCCTCACACAAATCTACATCAAAGAGATCGTTTGCCAACATGGTGTCCCTATCTCGATCATCTCTGACAGGGATGCTCGTTTCACATCTCGCTTCTGGCAATCACTCCAAAAATCATTGGGTACCCGTCTCGATATGAGTACCGCGTACCACCCTCAGACCGATGGCCAGAGAGAACGAACTATTCAGACACTGGAAGATATGCTACGAGCCTGCGTAGTTGATTTCGGTACCAACTGGGAAAGACACCTACCGTTGTGTGAGTTTTCCTACAATAACAGTTATCACGCCAGCATTAAGGCTGCACCTTTTGAGGCACTGTACGGTCGTAAGTGCCGATCACCGATCTGTTGGACTGAAGCGGGAGATAGTCAACTCACTGGTCCTGAACTCATACACGAAACCACCGAGAAAATTGTTGAAATCCAAAACCGAATCAAAGCCTCACGTGATCGTCAGAAAAGTTACGCTGACGTGAGAGGCAAACCACTCGAGTTCCAGGTTAGGGATCGAGTACTCTTAAAAGTATCGCCTTGGAAAGGCGTAATCCGATTCGGCAAACACGGGAAATTAAATCCCAGGTACATTGGACCTTTTGAGATCCTCGAGATGATAGGTCCAGTGGCATATCGACTGCAGCTGCCCTCTGAACTCAGCAGTGTGCACCCTACCTTTCACATTTCTAACTTAAAGAAATGTCTGTCTGACGAGACACTTATCATACCACTTGACGAGATTCGCATCGATGACAACTTCATTTCGTTGAGGAACCCACGGAAATCATGGACCGTGAGGTCAAACAACTCAAACAGAGTCGTATTCCCATCGTAAAAGTCAGGTGGAATTCTAGACGTGGTCCTGAATTCACTTGGGAACGGGAAGACCAAATGCGACTCAAGTATCCCCACTTATTCACTGATTCTACCCTGAACGCGACTTCGACTTAAATTTCGGGACGAAATTCTTTTAACAGGGGGAGAATGTAACAACCGCCAAATTAGGGCTAGTTATTAGCGCCTAATTCTTTGTAAATACATGTAATTAGTTTTGTGTTAGGCTAATTTATGTATCGGATTATATATTGGTAAATATATACAACTTTGCGATTTGACTTAAATCGTACGCAACTTAAATAGAATGAAATTCTATTCGATTAAAATGGACGTTGGTGAACAAATGTTTATAAACTAAATAACGCAATTGTGCCCAAAATGCTATCTTCTAATAATTAGTAATTATCTCGTATCACTCAATTAAAGTTTACACGATTTAAAAACAAAAGTACTTAAATTTATTTAAACTATATCATACTTCAAACTATTAAGGATTTAAAGAAATAATACAAGTAAATTATTTAACAAAAGTTTGTAATTTTAAAATATATAATTAAACGCGTAAAATAAATATTTAACGCCTAAACGACGGAGAAAACGAACACCACACGGGGCACGGAACGGAGACTGGGTGAGGTGAGGCTTTCACCAACACCCCACCACCTCCCATTTCTTTCTCATTTCTTTCTTTTCTCACTCTCTCTCTTCCTCCTTTTCTCTCAAATATCACCATCACCACCAACATCACACAATCGCAAAATAACACACCAAAACGACGCCGGATCATACCCCTCCTTTGGAATAAAAGAACCACGGCATCACGATCTACATTCCTACCTTTCCGGATTTTCATTTCGGCATTTCGTAAGTTTCCGACAAAACCCGAAACTCTCTTTTTTACCCATTTTTACGTTTTTATGGTTTATATATGCTTAAAATGTCCAAATATGGGTTGGGTAAAAGATTTAGACCGAACGGAAACCGGAAAACTCGTTTTCGGCACATTTTCCGGCCAACAGACCGCGACGTCGCATTTGGACCCAGATTCATGCGACGTCAGCCTCAACGTCGCACAACCCCTCGTAACGTCGCATGGTGCGACGTCTGTCACAAAGTCGCATTAAGTTGCGACGTCGCGTATAGCGACGCCACGTACAACGTCGCATTAAATTGCGAAAGTCACACATAGCGACGTCATGCCCAACGTCGCAGTCAGGATCTGCGACGTCGCACCCAACGTCGCACAAACCAGAACCTCAAAAACACAGATTTTTACTAAGTGTCGAGACTCGAAATTTATCACTCGATTTTACCCAAATTCAGATCCCAGATGCGTTTTTCACCAAAGCAATATAGTAGAAATAAAAATTTTTCGAGCTGACCTGGCATCTCGACCCCAGCCAGGGGCCAGCCCCTTGGACCCCGCCAGGGGCGCTGCCCCCGGACCCCCGTGCTTAGATTCCGTAAGCACATTTCTCAACAAGTGTCAAACTTGCACGACTTCGAAACGCTTATATGATACAACTTTTCAAACTTAATGGAATATACTTTTCAAGTATAACACTTCAAAATCAATGTGATAACGTCAAGACCATTAATACAAACCGTCACCAACGGGCCAACCATGTTTTCTAAGAACAAACAATAACGAAACAACATTGGACATAACGAGTTGTGTAGACAACTAGACTAGATGGTCTTGCGAGACATCTACTTACTTGACTTTATATGTTTAGGCATTTAAAAGTTACGGGTTCGGAGAACCTACTCACTACTTACTGATTTCCACCGCTTACTACTCGACTCAGGTGAGTCTTACAGCCCCACTTTTACTGTTTTACATACGGGGTGAGATACATTGCTTACTTTTCTTGAACACAAGTACTAAACTGCTTACTATACCAAACGGAATTGCATGAGTTATTTACTACTTACAGAAGTCTCTCCATCATATATCGTTAGTTATGGACTTAAGCGCGAACACTAGTTAATGGATCCATTAGGGAAATGACCCTCCCCGCCCGGGGTAGTAGCGCTACCACGAACCGTTCTGTATAAACGGGCGACTATTTCGTTACATCTGCTTGCTCAGTTACGAGCATGTCACGGGAGCAAATTATTACTTACGGGTTAAGCTTCGATTATGAGCCTCATGGCAACGGTATAACTTACTTACTTTACATTGCTGGAATTGCAAATATTTGATTTACGCCTGCAGGCACAACTGATGAAATCTTGTGTTCAAAAACTGATATTACTTACAAACCTGTGAGATTCACCGACATTCGTGTTGACCTTTTAGCATGTATTCTCAGGTACTCATATGGAGTAGGATTCCCCCAGGACATAGCCAGAGTAGCATGAATTCAACTAAACTGCATTTAACGGAGATTCTCAGCATTATCTTTTGTACATGTTGATTATGTAATAGAATCTCCCGCCATACGCGTGGACTCTAGGGAACTATTTTTGTATACGAAAACATTAAGTTTTCAAACATATATTTCTATGAAATCGTTTTACAACGTCTCATTTAGAGGTCGTTTACTGTATATCTTGTGCTTTGTATATTGATTAGTAACACCCAAGTATGCTTCCGCAAATCATTAAATTTGGGGGTGTTACAGATTGGTATCAGAGCCTAAGGTTATAGTGAACTAGGTTGCATTTAGTGGGCCTAGACTATGACCATTAGGCAGTATTTCCCATTTAGTACTATTAGTTCAGAAGTTACATCATACAAAGTTAATTTAACATAGCCTGATCAACTATGTACAATTAAGCGAATATGATGTGAAGTCTGAAAGAGTATACTGGAATAGGAATACACTAGTTGACTCTGACCACGAGAGAGACCGAACTTGAACGTGTCTGTGTTAGACACCCTAGGCTATATGCTATACGTATTATGAATATAGGCCTCATTTCTTTCACGCTTTGTCTCAGAATGGCAAACACACCACCCAGTTCGTCACGCTCTCACTCACATGGATCACGAAACCCGAGGGTGGCTAGGAGAGACAGCAGGTTGTCACGAGCTAGCCCGTACCCCACCTACCCCACTCTACCGGAATTAGCATCTAGAGTACAACACCACGATCAGCAACTTCACGAGATGGATATCGAACTACAAGAAACACGCGAACTCTGGAGACTTACAGCAATGGAACGAATCGAGCAAGTCTCCGAAGATCACGATCACACTGTTAACACCATGAACACTCTTCAGAATCAGGTGGGAGGAACAGTCGAAACCATGGAGGTTGTCCACAACCAAGTGATTGGCAACCGAAATGAGATTGCTGTCCTACAATCGAGATTGCACCAGTGTGAGACACGTCTAAGGGAAACCGAGGAAGCCCTCCGAACAGCCAACAGACTTGCAGAATCTGTGGACCACCTCAACGCACTGATGCCACAACTAAACTTGCGTCAGAATTAGTTTAGGCTGAATCTGTATTTTCTTATGCTTTCGTAGGATTTATGTAATTCGACCGGATGTAATAATTCCCGGCACTTTTGTACTACTATTACTCTGTAATCTTTTGGAAAAAAAAAAACCCGTACCTTGTATCCAACTTGTTTGTCTAAATGAAATGTGATTGTCACTTCGTACTGTTATCGTGTATCATTCACACTTGTGACATATCATAATATCTTATCCCTCTTTCTTTGTTCTTTTCTTGTTCAGCATCATGCCTCCTCGCCGGCAAATCACCCTCATTGAAGCCGAAATTGCGGGTCTGATTGCCCGTAGTGTGGCCCAAGCCCTAGCTACCCGAACATTAACTCCTGGTAGCGAAGATACAGCTAACAATGGACCACAACCCAAACCCTGTTCTTACAAAGACTTCCAGAACTTCAAACCTCTGAACTTTGCAGGTACTGAGGGAGCTATCGGTCTAGTATGCTGGATCGAGAAAGTCGAATCTGTGTTTCTTATCTGCAACTGTGCGGAGGGAGACAAGGTTAAGTTCTCCGTTAGTACTTTCACTGACACCGCTCTTACCTGGTGGAACACCTATGCCCAGACTGTGGGTATTGCGAATGCTTACAAGCTTCCGTGGGAGGAGCTGAAGGAGATGTTGAGGGGTGAGTACTGCCCCAGAGATGAACTGAAACAACTAGAGTTGGAATTTTGGAACCACAAGATGCAAGGTGATGATATCACCGGGTACACCAACCATTTCCACCAACTGGCACTTCTGTGCCCATCCATGGTCGATTCTGAATACAAGAGGATCAAGAAATATGTCGATGGACTTCCCGACAGACTACAAGACTTGGTGACATCATCCAAACCAGGTACGATTCAAAGCGCCATCCGTATGGCCCATGAGCTAACGGCAAATTCTGTCCGCCGTGGCACAACTTCTACCCCTTCTGCAAACAACAAACGCAAATGGGAAGGAAACCCCAACTCATCCAACCAACTCACCAACAATAAGCCTGAGTCTGTTAAGGCTTATTCATTAGGGACTACTGAAAAGAAAGGGTACGGCTGGAACAAACCCTACTGTTCCAAATGCAATCGTCACCACGACGGTTCCTGCCCTTGCACCAACTGCAAAAGGTTCGGGCACCTAGCCAAGGATTGTCGAGCCATCGTTCCTACCCCCAACACCAATGCACCAAAGACCTGCTTTGGGTGCGGAAATTCTGGGCATTTCAAGAACAACTGCCCCAAGCTAAAGAACAACAACAACAACAACAACCGCAACAACACTCGGAGCAGAGCCTTCGTAATCAACTCAGGGGACGCCCGTCAAGACCCTAATGTGGTCTCGGGTATGTTCTTCCTCAACAACTTATCTGCTTCTATTCTATTTGATACTGGTGCTGATAGGAGCTATATTTCTGATGAGTTTTGCCCACTACTTGACATCACTCCCGTGGCCTTAGATGATAATTACACCGTAGAACTTGCAAATGGTAAACTCATAGAAACCGATAGTGTGATACCTAATTGCACTTTAAACCTAGCCGACGAAATCTTCTCAATTGATCTTATGCCTGTTGAACTAGGAAGTTTCGACGTCATCGTGGGTATGGACTGGTTGTCCAAGCATCGGGCCGAAATTGTTTGTTATGATAAGATCGTCCGCATCCCTCTCGCCGTCGGTAGAACCTTGATCATACAGGGGGAGACCGGTGGGTCGAGACTAAACATAATCTCCTGTCTGAAAACTCGGAAATTTCTGAGAAAAGGCTACCCAGCAATTCTCGCGCACATCACAGAGAAAAAGTCGAAGGAGAAGCGACTTGAAGATGTGCCAATCGTTAGAGACTTCCCTGAAGTCTTTCCAGAAGAACTACCTGGTCTACCACCACCTAGACAGGTTGAGTTCTCGATGGATCTCGTGCCGAGTGCCGCACCAGTGGCCCGAGCACCGTACCGACTAGCCCCATCCGAATTTCAGGAGCTGTCCACTCAGTTACAGGAACTTCTGGATAGAGGATTCATCAGACCGAGTTCTTCACCTTGGGGAGCTCCGGTCTTGTTTGTCAAAAAGAAAGACGGTTCATTTCGAATGTGTATTGACTACCGAGAGTTGAACAAACTAACCGTCAAGAACCGATACCCACTTCCTCGAATCGATGATCTGTTCGACCAACTTCAAGGATCAAGCTGTTATTCAAAGATTGATCTTCGATCAGGTTACCATCAATTGCGTGTTCGCGATGCCGACATCCCAAAAACCGCATTCAGGACCCGTTATGGGCATTACGAATTTCAAGTGATGCCATTCGGTCTAACCAACGCACCGGCTGTATTCATGGACCTTATGAATCGGGTGTGCAAACCTTATCTCGACAAGTTTGTCATTGTCTTCATCGATGACATCCTCATATACTCACGAAACGAACAAGAACACGCACAACACCTCAGAACCATCCTAGAACTACTTAGACACGAGGAGCTTTACGCCAAATTCTCTAAGTGTGAGTTCTGGATAAAAACCGTTCAATTCCTTGGACACGTGATTGATAGTCAGGGAATTCATGTAGACCCATCAAAAATCGAGGCCATCAAGAACTGGCAGGCGCCAACCACTCCTACCGAAGTACGCCAATTCTTGGGATTGGCGGGGTATTATCGCCGATTCATTGAAAACTTCTCAAAAATAGCCATTACACTCACGACACTGACTCAGAAAGACAAAACGTTCGATTGGACTGATAAACAAGAGTCAGCATTTCAGCTGTTGAAACTAAAGCTTTGCAGTGCACCCATTCTATCCTTACCCGAAGGCACCGATGACTTCGTGGTATACTGCGATGCTTCCCACCAAGGTCTCGGTTGCGTGTTGATGCAACGAGACAAGGTCATTGCTTACGCCTCCCGACAACTAAAAGTCCACGAGAAAAATTATACGACCCACGACCTTGAGTTAGGGGCTGTGGTATTCGCCCTCAAAATCTGGAGACATTACCTTTATGGCACCCGAAGTACCGTGTTCACCGATCACAAAAGTCTTCAGCACATCTTTGACCAAAAAGATCTTAACATGAGACAACGTAGGTGGGTTGAATTACTCACCGATTACGATTGTGAGATCAAATATCATCCAGGCAAGGCAAACGTGGTTGCTGATGCTCTCAGTCGTAAGGAACGTACAAAACCACTTCGAGTCCGGGCCCTCAGCATGACCATTCACAACGATTTGAATATCCAGATTTTCACCTCTCAACTCGAAGCTCTCAAACCCGATAACGTCAAAAACGAGGCCTTGCGAGGCATGGATAAACAATTCGAAATCAGACCCAACGGAGTTAGGTACTTCTCTAACCGAATCTGGTTGCCTAGTTTCGGGAACCTGCGTGTAACACCCGCCAAATTAGGACTAGTAATTAGTGCCTAATCAGATGTTAATACATATAATTAGTTCTGTGTTAGGCTAATTGATGTATCAAGTAATTTTATATTGTTGAATATATATGCAAGAAATCACGGTTTGATTAAATCGTACAAATCTCAAATCGAATGGATTTCGACACAATTAATACGGACGTTGGTGGACGATTTTTATTTGGTTAATGCAAATATTAATTAATACCATTGACATATTTCGAATATTATATCAATAATATTTTGTAATCCAAGCTTTATTACACAAACAATATAAGCGCGATTAAAAATGTAAGTGCGCGAACAAAACGAAACAGATTACCTTTTATAACGTAATTTCTAAGTAAACTAGTAAAATACTTCAACAAAATAATTGAATAATTGTTCGTAATTTAAAATGTAGAACTTAACTTATAAAATAAATATTTAACGTTAAACAATCGGGAAAACGAACACCACACGGAACTCGAAGACGTAGACTGAAAATGGGTATTTAAACCCCATTTCCACCTCCATCTTTCTCATTTCATTCTTTCTTCTCTCTCTCTCTTCCATCTTTTCTCTTAAAAATTTCAAAACCACCACCACCCTCAAATCGCCAAAAACTAGCATCAAACGACTTCGGATCTTCAAGATTTTTAGAGATTCACGACCACCACGCAACGATCTATCTTTCTATCTTTCCGAAATTTCATTTCGGCGATTTGTAAGTTTCCGACACAACTCCGAAAACTCTCGTTTCTAAGTATTATCACTTGCTAGTTGTTTGTATAACCTTGTAATGTCCTAAAATGGGTTGGGTAAAAATATTAGGCTGATCGATGGCCGGAAAATGCGTTTTTGAAGTTGAAACTCCGATCAGATTCCGTACGTCGCATTTAGCCTGGAGCAAATGCGACGCAGCGACTTACGTCATACGAATCCTCGACGTCGCATATAGCGACGCAGCCTATTACGTCGCATTGACTTGCGAATGTCGCACATAGCGACGCAGACCTTAACGTCGCCAACTTAACTAACGTCGCATTAGCGACGCAGCACCCTACGTCGCATTGAATTGCGAACGTCGAAAATGCGACGCAAACACTCACGTCGCACCCAACGTCGCACCCAACGTCGCACAAACCAGAACACACAGATTTTCACTAAGTGTCGAGACCCTAAATTTTATCACTCGATTTCACCCAATTTCAAGTCCAGATGCGTTTTTCCTTAAAGCAATATAGTAGAAATAAAAATTTTCCAAGCTGACCTGGCAGCTCGACCCTAGCCAGGGGCTCTGCCCCTTGGACCCCGCCAGGGGCTGCCGCCCCTTGGACCCCGCTACCAGGGGCGCTGCCCCTGGACCCCCGTACTTAGATTCCGTAACGGCTTCTAAAACACAATCAAAACACATTTTTCAAGTAAAACGCCACGAAATCAAAATAATAATAGTTGAGATTAATATTACAAATCCGTCACCAACGGGCCATACACTTTTCAAACACTTAAACGTATCAACCAAATAGTGGAGATTTGGACATTATAGTTGAATGAACAACTACAAGGGTGATCTTTTGAGATACCCAATCATGATTATAACCATCGCGTGTCGTGGACACCCTCAGGTTACAAGTCTTTGGACTTCATACTCGGCTAATCAACTTACGTTTGTTTAAACGCTTTCAGACTCAGGTGAGTCTCATAGCCCCTCTTTTACTGTTTTACCCAGGGGTGTGATATATTGCTCAACTTTTACATGTGAACGCAAGTACAAACATTTCATATACTACATGAGTTTTTCGAAACTAATCATTTAAAGTCCTCCGTCAGCATAGTTGTTAATACGTTGTAGCGTGAATATTAGTATATGGTACCATATAGGATTGACCCACCTCGTCCGGGTTAGCAAGCACTAACCGGGTAAACGGACGTACTAATATTTGGGAAGACGAATGTGGATTAGGCATTCGTGGAGGCAACCTCGCCCGGAATTCTCTATAGGGGACCCGGCCCTCGAGTTAAGCTCAACTATGTGCTCATGGCTGTATACACGATGACTATCATTTAATTGCTGGATGCAATTCATTATTTAAATCTTGTGGTTCATACTATAATAACTGATTTCAAACCTGTGAGCTCACCAGCTTTTAGCTGACCTTTTAGCATATATCGCAGGTACCAAGCAGTAGGATGTTTCTGCTTCAGGACTTTAGCTCGAGTCAGCATACAGAAGATTGAGATTTTCTTGCATTAGTATATTTTGTACAAGTACTTATGTACTGAAATCTTCTTTTATTTAAACTCGAGCTATGTAAAGCTTTAAATGTTGTAAACATTCGATTATCAATATATTTTGTTAAAACAGCGCATATAGAGTCGTTTACTGTATATCTTTGTGCTTTGTTATTGATTAGTAATACCCAAATCAAGCTTCCGCAAATCATCAAATTTGGGGATGTTACAGATTGGTATCAGAGCCTAAGGTTATAGTGAACTAGGTTGCATTTAGTGGACCTAGACTATGACCATTAGGCGGTATTCCTTATTAGGTATAACTGGTTCAGTGATTACATCATACGAGTTTAATTTAACATAGCCTGATCAACTATGTACAATTAAGCAAGGATGATGTAAGATCTGAAAGTAGTTATGGCTGAACAGGGTACAATAGAAGACTCTGACCTCGAGAGAACCGAGACTTAAACATGTTTATGCTAGACACTCAATAGGCTATATTATATAGGAGCTATATGAATATAGGCCTCAATCTTACTAACGTTTTGTCTCAGAAATGGCAAACACACCATCAAATTCATCTCGCTCTCAATCCGGGTCGCAGAACCCAAGGGTAGCTAGGAGGAACGCCAGGTTGCCTCGAGCTGGCCCGTACCCCACTCACTTCACCTTGCCGGCCTCAGCCGCTAGGGTGAACCAACACGAGCAGCGACTTCGCACCATGGATGTCGTGCTGCAGGAAACGAACGAAAACTGGAGACTTACATCCCTTGAACGCATCAAACAAGTCGCCGACGACCTTGAAACCACAAACAACAACATGGATGTCCTTCGCAACCAAGTAATAGAAATAAGCGTGGAAAATGCCCTTCTGCGACAAAGGATGGAAGAATGTGAACAGCGCTCACATGAAGCAGAAGAGTATGCCCGTGGACTAACACAACGACTAGCACTAGCAGAAGATAACGCCCGACAAGCTAGCAGACTTGCAAACACTGTGGACCGTCTTGTCACGATGATGGAACAAATTAATCTACGTTAAGACTAGTGTAGTCTTTGCCTTGTAATCTATTCTGCAATCTAGTAACTATCTAAGCGCTACTCTATAATTCGGTCGGATGTAACAATTCCCGACGCCTTTTGTAATACATCCATAGGATGTAACCTTTGAACTCATATTAGCTATCAAATATTCCTTGTTGTTTCAACTCATATTAATTGTCATTTTCCCATGTTGATGTCATGTATTACTGCTTTTATACATCTACATCTATTACAAATGCAACTTTCCTACAAAATCTCATGTATCTTCATTTCTTTTATTGAAGAATCATGCCGCCAAACACAAGACCATACACCGATGCTCAGCTTACATCCCTTATAACCCAAGCTGTTACTGAAGCCTTGGCTCGAAATACTCCTCAAAACTCCACGAGAAACAGCGATGCCGCTGAAACCCCTGCTGCTAAACCTTGTTCTTACAAGGACTTTCAAAGTTGCAAACCCTCAAGCTTTAAGGGTTCTGAAGGAGCCATCGGACTGATCAGATGGTTCGAAAAGATGGAAACTGTTTTCCGTGTCAGCAAATGCGCGGAGAACGACAAAGTAAACTTCGCCACCTGCTCTCTCGAAGATGATGCCCACTCTTGGTGGAATTCATATACCCAATCAGTGGGTGCTGACATTGCCTACCAACTAACTTGGGAGGACTTGAAAGAAAAACTCACTGCCAAATACTGCTCAATCGCTAAACTCCAAAAGCTGGACGAGGAGTTCTGGAACCTAAAGGTTCAGGGTGGTGACATCGATGGTTATACCACCAGATTTCAACAACTTGCCGCCCTTCGCCCAGCCATGGTGAGCACCGAACCTGATAAAATCAGGAAGTACATCCTTGGCCTTCCTGAGCCTGTTCGGGGGCATGTTGCCTCTTCCAACCAAACCACCATTGACGGTGCAATCCTGTTGGCCCAAGACCTGATGTCCATGAGCCAAGATTCTGAACCACCCACTTCAACCTCCCAAAACAACAAACGAAAGTGGTCGGACTACCACAATAACCACTCCAGCCAACAAAACAAGAAACCCGACACCATCAAAGCCTACAACACCACCACAGACATCACACGGGGCTACACTGGGAACAAACCCTATTGTTCCAAGTGCAGTCGTCACCATGAAGGTTCCTGTGGTACCTTTTGCAACAACTGCAAGAGGTACAGCCACCTCACCAAAGATTGCAATTCTCCTGCCAACAACAATTCCAACAACAATACCAGACCACCCAAAGTCTGTTTTGAGTGTGGGAAACCAGGGCACTTCAGGGATACGTGTCCAAAGCTGAAGAATAACAACAACAACAACAACAACAACAACCGTAACAGCAACAACAACAACAACACCCGAAGCAGAGCCTTCGTCATCAAATCTGGGGACGCCCGCCAAGACCCGAATGTAGTCTCGGGTATGTTCCTCCTCAACAACTTAAATGCTTCTGTTCTATTTGATACTGGTGCTGATAGAAGCTTTATCTCTGATGACTTTTGCCCACTACTTGACATCAATCATGTTGCCTTAGATGTTAAGTACACTGTAGAACTAGCAAATGGCGAACTTATAGAAACCGATAGTGTGATACCTAATTGCACTTTAAACCTAGCTGACGAAACCTTTTCAATCGATCTTGTACCCGTTGAAATCGGAAGTTTCGACGTCATCATTGGAATGGACTGGTTGTCCAAACATCGAGCTGAAATCGTTTGTTACGATAAGATCGTCCGCATTCCACTCGCTGCCGGTGGAACCTTGATCATACAGGGGGAGACCGGTGGGACGGGACTCAATATCATCTCTTGCTTAAAAACCCGAAAATTTCTGAGAAAGGGTTACCCTGCAATACTCGCACACATCACAGAGAAGAAGTCGGAGGAGAAGCGACTTGAAGATGTGCCAATTGTTAGAGACTTTCCCGAAGTCTTTCCGGAAGAACTACCTGGTTTACCTCCGCCTAGACAGGTTGAGTTCTCAATTGATCTTGTGCCGGGTGCCGCACCGGTGGCCCGCGCACCGTACCGCTTAGCCCCATCCGAACTTCAGGAGCTGTCTGCCCAGTTACAGGAACTTCTGGATAGAGGATTCATTAGACCGAGTTCTTCACCTTGGGGAGCTCCGGTCTTATTTGTTAAAAAGAAGGACGGTTCATTCAGAATGTGCATCGACTACCGAGAGTTGAACAAATTGACCGTCAAAAACCGATATCCACTTCCTCGCATTGATGATCTATTCGACCAACTTCAGGGTTCAAGTTTCTACTCAAAAATCGACCTGAGATCAGGTTATCATCAATTACGAGTTCGCGACACCGATATTCCAAAAACTGCTTTCAGGACTCGCTACGGGCACTACGAATTCCAAGTGATGCCCTTTGGTCTAACAAACGCGCCCTTTGGTCTAACAAACGCACCGGCTGTATTCATGGACCTTATGAATCGGTTGTGCAAACCTTACCTCGACAAGTTTGTCATTGTTTTTATCGATGACATACTCATTTACTCGCGCAACAAGCAAGAACATGCGCAACACCTCAAAACCATCCTTGAACTACTTAGACACGAGGAGCTGTATGCAAAATTCTCTAAGTGTGAGTTCTGGATCCAAACTGTTCAATTCCTTGGTCACGTGATCGACAGTCAGGGAATTCACGTTGACCCATCAAAAATCGAGGCTATCAAAGACTGGCAAGCACCCACCTCTGCAACAGAAGTATGACAGTTCTTGGGTCTTGCTGGGTACTGTCGGAGATTTATCGAAAACTTCTCTAAAATAGCTCAACCACTCACGGTACTGACTCAGAAGGACAAAAAGGTTCGATTGGACCGATAAACAAGAGTCAGCATTCCAACTTCTGAAACAAAAACTTTGCAGTGCTCCAATTCTATCCTTACCCGAAGGCACCGATGACTTCGTGGTATACTGTGATGCTTCTCACCAAGGTCTCAGTTGCGTATTGATGCAACGAGATAAAGTTATTGCCTATGCCTCACGACAGCTGAAAATTCACGAAAAGAACTACACCACTCATGATCTCGAACTTGGAGCTGTCGTTTTTGCTCTCAAAATCTGGAGACATTATCTCTACGGCACTAAGTGCACCATCTTTACCGATCATAAAAGTCTCCAACATATATTCGATCAGAAGGATCTCAATATGAGGCAACGTCGATGGGTCGAGTTGCTTACCGATTACGATTGCGAGATCAAGTACCATCCAGGGAAGGCTAATGTTGTAGCCGACGCCCTCAGTCGAAAGGAACGACCAAAACCACTTCGAGTCCGAGCCCTCAGTATGACCATTCACAACGACCTTACCGTTCAAATTCATACCGCTCAGATCGAAGCCCTGAAACCTGAAAACATCAAAAATGAAGCCTTGCGGGGTATTGACAAACAATTTGCAGTCAAATCTAACGGGATTAGGTATTTCTCAAACCGAATCTGGTTGCCTAATTTCGGGAACCTACGAGACTTGGTGATGGATGAAGCTCACAAGTCTAAATATTCTATCCACCCGGGATCCGATAAGATGTACCACGGAATCAAGGAATTTTATTGGTGGCCAAACATGAAAGCCGAAATCGCCACTTATGTCAGCAGGTGTCTTACTTGCTCGAAAGTCAAAACCGAACATCAGAAACCTTCTGGTTTACTCCAACAACCTGAAATCCCTGAATGGAAATGGGAACAAATTGCCATGGATTTCATAACCAAACTACCCAAGTCGGCGAGCGGTTGCGATACCATTTGGGTGATCGTCGATCGTCTCACCAAATCTGCTCATTTCCTGGCAATCAAAGAAAACGATAAAATGGAACGCCTTGCACAAATCTACATCAAAGAAATCGTTTCTCATCACGGCGTTCCAATCTCAATCATCTCTGACAGAGATGCCTGCTTTACCTCTCACTTTTGGCAATCACTTCAAAAAGTATTGGGTACTCGTCTCGATATGAGCACCGCGTACCATCCTCAAACCGATGGCCAAAGTGAACGAACCATTCAGACACTGGAAGATATGCTACGCACCTGCGTAGTTGATTTCGGTACAAACTGGGAAAGACATCTACCGTTGTGCGAATTCTCGTACAATAACAGCTATCACGCCAGCATTAAGGTTGCACCTTTTGAGGCACTGTACGGTCGTAAGTGCCGATCACCGATCTGTTGGACTGAAGTGGGAGACAGTCAACTCACTGGTCCTGAACTCATACACGCCACCACTGAGAAAATTGTGGAAATCCAAAACCGACTCAAAGCCGCACGTGATCGTCAGAAAAGTTACGCTGACGTGAGACGCAAACCGCTCGAGTTCCAAGTTGGGGATCGAGTACTCTTAAAAGTATCGCCTTGGAAAGGCGTCATCCGTTTTGGCAAACGCGGGAAGTTGAATCCCAGGTACATCGGGCCTTTTGAGATCCTCGAACGGATTGGCCCCGTAGCTTATCGATTGCAGCTGCCATCCGAACTCAGCAGCGTGCACCCCACTTTTCATATTTCAAATTTGAAGAAGTGTATGTCTGATGAGACACTTATCATTCCACTAGATAAAATTCGTGTTGACGATAAACTTCACTTCGTTGAGGAACCCGCTGAAATTATGGACCGTGAGGTCAAACAACTGAAACAAAGTCGTATTCCCATCGTCAAGGTCAGATGGAATTCGCGGCGTGGTCCGGAATTCACCTGGGAACGGGAAGACCAAATGCGACTCAAGTATCCTCAACTTTTCACTGACTCTACCTCGAACACGACTTCGAACTAAATTTCGGGACGAAATTCTTCTAACGGGGGGAGAATGTAACACCCGCCAAATTAGGACTAGTAATTAGTGCCTAATCAGATGTTAATACATATAATTAGTTCTGTGTTAGGCTAATTGATGTATCAAGTAATTTTATATTGTTGAATATATATACAAGAAATCACGGTTTGATTAAATCGTACAAATCTCAAATCGAATGGATTTCGACACAATTAATACGGACGTTGGTGGACGATTTTTATTTGGTTAATGCAAATATTAATTAATACCATTGACATATTTCGAATATTATATCAATAATATTTCGTAATCCAAGCTTTATTACACAAACAATATAAGCGCGATTAAAAATGTAAGTGCGCAAACAAAACGAAACAGATTACCTTTTATAACGTAATTTCTAAGTAAACTAGTAAAATACTTCAACAAAATAATTGAATAATTGTTCGTAATTTAAAATGTAGAACTTACCTTATAAAATAAATATTTAACGTTAAACAATCGGGAAAATGAACACCACACGGAACTCGAAGACGTAGACTGAAAATGGGTATTTAAACCCCATTTCCACCTCCATCTTTCTCATTTCATTCTTTCTTCTCTCTCTCTTCCATCTTTTCTCTTAAAAATTTCAAAACCACCACCACCCTCAAATCGCCAAAAACTAGCATCAAACGACTTCGGATCTTCAAGATTTTTAGAGATTCACGACCACCACGCAACGATCTATCTTTCTATCTTTCCGAAATTTCATTTCGGCGATTTGTAAGTTTCCGACACAACTCCGAAAACTCTCGTTTCTAAGTATTATCACTTGCTAGTTGTTTGTATAACCTTGTAATGTCCTAAAATGGGATGGGTAAAAATATTAGGCTGATCGATGGCCGGAAAATGCGTTTTTGAAGTTGAAACTCCGATCAGATCCCGTACGTCGCATTTGGCCTGGAGCAAATGCGACGCAGCGACTTACGTCGCACGAATCCTCGATGTCGCATATAGCGACGTAGCCTATTACGTCGCATTGACTTGCGAATGTCGCACATAGCGACGCAGACCTTAACGTCGCCAACTTAACCAACGTCGCATTAGCGACGCAGCACCCTACGTCGCATTGAATTGCGAACGTCGCAAAATGCGACGCAAACACTCACGTCGCACCCAACGTCGCACCTAACGTCGCACAAACCAGAAAACACATATTTTCACTAAGTGTCGAGACCCTAAATTTTATCACTCGATTTCACCCAATTTCAAGTCCAGATGCGTTTTTCCTTAAAGCAATATAGTAGAAATAAAAATTTTCCAAGCTGACCTGGCAGCTCGACCCCAGCCAGGGGCTCTGCCCCTTGGACCCCGCCAGGGGCTGCCGCCCCTTGGACCCCGCTACCAGGGGCGCTGCCCCCGGACCCCCGTACTTAGATTCCGTAACGGCTTCTAAAACACAATCAAAACACATTTTTCAAGTAAAACGCCACGAAATCAATATAATAATAGTTGAGATTAATATTACAAATCCGTCACCAACGGGCCGTACACTTTTCAAACACTTAAACGTATCAACCAAATAGTGGAGATTTGGACATTATAGTTGAATGAACAACTACAAGGGTGATCTTTTGAGATACCCAATCATGATTATAACCATCGCGTGTCGTGGACACCCTCAGGTTACAAGTCTTTGGACTTCATACTCGGCTAATCAACTTACGTTTGTTTAAACGCTTTCAGACTCAGGTGAGTCTCATAGCCCCTCTTTTACTGTTTTACTCAGGGGTGTGATATATTGCTCAACTTTTACATGTGAACGCAAGTACAAACATTTCATATACTACATGAGTTGTAGCGTGAATATTAGTATATGGTACCATATAGTATATGGTACCATATAGGATTGACCCACCTCGTCCGGGTTAGCAAGCACTAACCGGGTAAACGGACGTACTAATATTTGGGAAGAAGAATGTGGATTAGGCATTCATGGAGGCAACCTCGCCCGGAATTCTCTATAGGGGACCCGGCCCTCGAGTTAAGCTCAACTATGTGCTCATGGCTGTATACACGATGACTATCATTTAATTGCTGGATGCAATTCATTATTTAAATCTTGCGGTTCATACTATAATAACTGATTTCAAACCTGTGAGCTCACCAGCTTTTAGCTGACCTTTTAGCATATATCGCAGGTACCAAGCAGTAGGATGTTTCTGCTTCAGGACTTTAGCTCGAGTCAGCATACAGAAGATTGAGATTTTCTTGCATTAGTATATTTTGTACAAGTACTTATGTACTAAAATCTCCTTTTATTTAAACTCGAGCTATGTAAAGCTTTAAATGTTGTAAACATTCGATTATCAATATATTTTGTTAAAACAACGCATATAGAGTCGCTTACTGTATATCTTTGTGCTTTGTTATTGATTAGTAACACCCAAATCAAGCTTCCGCAAATCATCAAATTTGGGGGTGTTACACTGCGGGACTTGGTGATGGATGAAGCTCACAAGTCCAAATATTCTATCCACCCGGGATCCGATAAAATGTATCACGGGATCAAAGAGTTTTATTGGTGGCCGAACATGAAAGCTGAAATTGCCACGTACGTCAGCAAGTGTCTTACTTGTTCGAAAGTCAAAGCCGAATACCAGAAACCTTCCGGCTTACTCCAACAACCTGACATTCCTGAATGGAAATGGGAACAGATTGCCATTGATTTCATAACCAAACTTCCTAAGTCATCAAGCGGTTGCGATACTATTTGGGTGATCGTCGATCGTCTCACCAAATCAGCTCGTTTATTGGCAATCAGAGAAACCGATAAAATGGAACGCCTCACACAAATCTACATCAAAGAGATCGTTTGCCAACATGGTGTCCCTATCTCGATCATCTCTGACAGGGATGCTCGTTTCACATCTCGCTTCTGGCAATCACTCCAAAAATCATTGGGTACCCGTCTCGATATGAGTACCGCGTACCACCCTCAGACCGATGGCCAGAGCGAACGAACTATTCAGGCACTGGAAGATATGCTACGAGCCTGCGTAGTTGATTTCGGTACCAACTGGGAAAGACACCTACCGTTGTGTGAGTTTTCCTACAATAACAGTTATCACGCCAGCATTAAGGCTGCACCTTTTGAGGCACTGTACGGTCGTAAGTGCCGATCACCGATCTGTTGGACTGAAGCGGGAGATAGTCAACTCACTGGTCCTGAACTCATACACGAAACCACCGAGAAAATTGTTGAAATCCAAAACCGAATCAAAGCCTCACGTGATCGTCAGAAAAGTTACGCTGACGTGAGAGGCAAACCACTCGAGTTCCAGGTTGGGGATCGAGTACTCTTAAAAGTATCGCCTTGGAAAGGCGTAATCCGATTCGGCAAACACGGGAAATTAAATCCCAGGTACATTGGACCTTTTGAGATCCTCGAGATGATAGGTCCAGTGGCATATCGACTGCAGCTGCCCTCTGAACTCAGCAGCGTGCACCCTACCTTTCACATTTCTAACTTAAAGAAATGTCTGTCTGACGAGACACTTATCATACCACTTGACGAGATTCGCATCGATGACAAACTTCATTTCGTTGAGGAACCCGCGGAAATCATGGACCGTGAGGTCAAACAACTCAAACAGAGTCGTATTCCCATCGTAAAAGTCAGGTGGAATTCTAGACGTGGTCCTGAATTCACTTGGGAACGGGAAGACCAAATGCGACTCAAGTATCCCCACTTATTCACTGATTCTACCCTGAACGCGACTTCGACTTAAATTTCGAGACGAAATTCTTTTAACAGGGGGAGAATGTAACAACCGCCAAATTAGGGCTAGTTATTAGCGCCTAATTCTTTGTAAATACATGTAATTAGTTTTGTGTTAGGCTAATTTATGTATCGGATTATATATTGGTAAATATATACAACTTTGCGATTTGACTTAAATCGTACGCAACTTAAATAGAATGAAATTCTATTCGATTAAAATGGACGTTGGTGAACAAATGTTTATAAACTAAATAACGCAATTGTGCCCAAAATGCTATCTTCTAATAATTAGTAATTATCTCGTATCACTCAATTAAAGTTTACACGATTTAAAAACAAAAGTACTTAAATTTATTTAAACTATATCATACTTCAAACTATTAAGGATTTAAAGAAATAATGCAAGTAAATTATTTAACAAAAGTTTGTAATTTTAAAATATATAATTAAACGCGTAAAATAAATATTTAACGCCTAAACGACGGAGAAAACGAACACCACACGGGGCACGGAACGGAGACTGGGTGAGGTGAGGCTTTCACCAACACCCCACCACCTCCCATTTCTTTCTCATTTCTTTCTTTTCTCACTCTCTCTCTTCCTCCTTTTCTCTCAAATATCACCATCACCACCAACATCACACAATCGCAAAATAACACACCAAAACGACGCCGGATCATACCCCTCCTTTGGAATAAAAGAACCACGGCATCACGATCTACATTCCTACCTTTCCGGATTTTCATTTCGGCATTTCGTAAGTTTCCGACAAAACCCGAAACTCTCCGTATTTACCCATTTTTACGTTTTTATGCTTTATATATGCTTAAAATGTCCAAATATGGGTTGGGTAAAAGATTTAGACCGAACGGAAACCGGAAAACTCGTTTTCGGCACATTTTCCGGCCAACAGACTGCGACGTCGCATTTGGACCCAGATTCATGCGACGTCAGCTTCAACGTCGCACAACCCCTCGTAACGTCGTATGGTGCGACGTCTGACACAAAGTCGCATTAAGTTGCGACGTCGCGTATAGCGACGCCACGTACAACTTCGCATTAAATTGCGAAAGTCGCACATAGCGACGTCATGCCCAACGTCGCAGTCAGGATCTGCGACGTCGCACCCAACGTCGCACAAACCAGAACCTCAAAAACACAGATTTTTACTAAGTGTCGAGACTCGAAATTTATCACTCGATTTTACCCAAATTCAGATCCCAGATGCGTTTTTCACCAAAGCAATATAGTAGAAATAAAAAATTTTCGAGCTGACCTGGCATCTCGACCCCAGCCAGGGACCAGCCCCTTGGACCCCGCCAGGGGCGCTGCCCCCGGACCCCCGTGCTTAGATTCCGTAAGCACATTTCTCACCAAGTGTCAAACTTGCACGACTTCGAAACGCTTATATGATACAACTTTTCAAACTTAATGGAATATACTTTTCAAGTATAACACTTCAAAATCAATGTGATAACGTCAAGACCATTAACACAAACCGTCACCAACGGGCCAACCATGTTTTCTAAGAACAAACAATAACGAAACAACATTGGACATAACGAGTTGTGTAGACAACTAGACTAGATGGTCTTGCGAGACATCTACTTACTTGACTTTATATGTTTAGGCATTTAAAAGTTACGGGTTCGGAGAACCTACTCACTACTTACTGATTTCCACCGCTTACTACTCGACTCAGGTGAGTCTTACAGCCCCACTTTTACTGTTTTACATACTGGGTGAGATACATTGCTTACTTTTCTTGAACACAAGTACTAAACTGCTTACTATACCAAACGGAATTGCATGAGTTATTTACTACTTACAGAAGTCTCTCCATCATATATCGTTAGTTACGGACTTAAGCGCGAACACTAGTTAATGGATCCATTAGGGAAATGACCCTCCCCGCCCGGGGTAGTAGCGCTACCACGAACCGTTCTGTATAAACGGGCGACTATTATTCGTTACATCTGCTTGCTCAGTTACGAGCATGTCACGGGAGCAAATTATTACTTACGGGTTAAGCTTCGATTATGAGCCTCATGGCAACGGTATAACTTACTTACTTTACATTGCTGGAATTGCAAATATTTGATTTACGCCTGCAAGCACAACTGATGAAATCTTGTGTTCAAAAACTGATATTACTTACAAACCTGTGAGATTCACCAACATTCGTGTTGACCTTTTAGCATGTATTCTCAGGTGCTCATATGGAGTAGGATTCCCCCAGGACATACCCAGAGTCGCATGAATTCAACTAAACTGCATTTAACGGAGATTCTCAGCATTATCTTTTGTACATGTAAATTATGTAATAGAATCTCCCGCCATACGCCTGGACTCTAGGGAACTATTTTTGTATACGAAAACATTAAGTTTTCAAACATATATTTCTATGAAATCGTTTTACAACGTCTCATTTAGAGGTCGTTTACTGTATATCTTGTGCTTTGTATATTGATTAGTAACACCCAAGTATGCTTCCGCAAATCATTAAATTTGGGGGTGTTACATAGTGCCTAATCAAGTTTTAATACATGTAATTAGTTATGTGTTAGGCCTAGCATCACTAGCAAAATGTAGCATCACTAGTAATTGTGGCATCACTAGGTTAGTGTCTCTACTTGAGACTTAGGATATTTTCAGAAAATGTAGCATCACTAGCAAAATGTAGCATCACTAGTAATTGTGGCATCACTAGGTTAGTGTGTCTACTTGAGACTTAGGATATTTTGTTCAAGTGTTCTAAGTGTCGGTTTCTAATTCGGGAAACTTTCTAAGTTTAGTTTTAGGTCCAAGTTACTAACTAAGTCATCCAAACCCATTTTTGTTACCACTTTCCAAAAATAGTAATTTTTGTCGTTTTTAGAAACCGAGCCATTTTTGTCGACTTGGTCAAACCTACTCGGTTTGACCCGAAACTTTTACCCAACCCATATATCAGTTTAAAGAGTCCAAATAATTTGTCGGTTTGTGTCGGAGTCATCCAAAGTGTCGGTTTTATTTACACTTCTTAAAACTTCAAGATTCAACGTTTTCGGTTTATGTCGGGTCATTACGCCAACTGATTTCGCCTATCTATAATCCAAATCAAACCTCAAAACTTTTACCAACTGATCTACTAAGTGTCTAGACTAACATGTCAAATTTCCAGCATTTAACAAGTCCGTTTACATATTAAATAAATTCCGCGAAAGTTCCGGACACAATTCTCGAAAACTAACAGGTCAGTCCTATAAATCGGCTCGTAGAGAAAAATGAGTACGTGTCTGGAAAAAGTGCAAAACACGAAAGTTGTAGATCTTTTCGAGACGAAGATTTCAAAAAAAATGCGTCTTCTAACTCTCAATATTTGATTTTATACGAAGTTTTCCTTGTAACAGCGTTTTTGGGACAGATTCTTGCATGTTAAAGTTTGCTTTATAAAAACGATTTTTGCACTTCTTTTTGGACATATTCATGTTAGATGAACATTATAACTTTATAATCAGTAGTAAATAAGTACTATAAGTGAAGGGTTTGATGATTTATACCAAAAAAAAATGATGAAGATGATGGAAGAGTTGGTGTTCTTGAGCTTGAAATTGATTCTTCTCCTTTTGATGATGTTGATGATAGCGATTTTGATGATAATATGGGGGTTTTCTTGTCTGATTTCCAGAAGTTTTAGAGAGAGTTTTTGGGAAAAATTAAAACCTTGAGTGTGTTTGAGTGAGAGTGAAAATGTGAGTGGTATGCATGTATGGAAAAATGGAAGTGTAAGGAATATGCAATCATCATTTTGCATGGAAAATAAGTGGGGGATGAGGGTGGCACATGGGGGCCGGCCTAGGGGGCCCCATACAAGGGTATTTTGGTCTTTTTCCATTCCTAACTTAATTTGTTGCGTTTTACGTTCGTTTGCTCGGTTGCTTAGACGTTTATTTATACGTTAAATGTTTTATATGCGTTTTTAAGTGACGACTTAAATTTTGACATTTTTGATTGAAGTATTTATTAAAATACTTAAAAACATTTATATAAATGTTCCGTTAATTTATCGGCATCGATTTGCGTGCACGTTTTACGGAGGTTTAATTGCGTAGCGTTTCAAATATACGTTTTTCATTGACGACTATTATATGATGTTTTCAATAATAATTTCATACAAAATAATATATTTAAATTATTAAAATATATTTTGGCTTTCGTTCGATTGTCAGGCGCGTTTCTGTTGCGTTTGAGACGTTTTAGCCAAAACGCCTTAGTTTTTCGTGTATTATTTTAAAAAAATAATAATATATGATAAATAACTTCTAAAAATAGATTCAAGTTATTTATAGAAATGTTTTCACCAACGTCGTATAATTTGTCGGACTCCGTCCGGTTGTTTCGCACAATTTCACCAAATTGCGTAAGCGTAATATAAATCAATTACGGGAGTGTATATTCACATAAATATACAAATAGTTACAAGTAATTATGTAACACCTGCCTAATTAGGATAATTAATTATGCCTAATTATTTGTAACTAGTTGTAATTAGTATGTAATATGACTAATTACAGACTCTATTTGTATATATATAAGGTGGTTTATATATATGTACGCACGCGATTTGGTTAAATCGTACGAATCAACCGGATGGAGTCCGACACAGTTTACTTGGACGTTGGTGACAGGAATTTACTTAAATAATGAGAACGTATTTTATTATATAAAATACCCTGTGAACGAACATTATTTATATTATCGCGACGACATTTTAAATAATTTAACAAAAATGTATCAAACGCGAACCAAATAATTTAAATATCTCGACAAATGTTTTTATTATTAATTTCAAGGTATTTTTATTTAAATACTCCAGTTACATTTTAAAAATATAACTGTTTGGTTAAATACTAAAAACAAACGATTAACCAATTAGGACACGGAGTAAATACCGTGTTTTGAGGGATGTTTTCCCCTCCTTTCCCCTTTCCATCAGCCACCAACACCACCCCCCTCACTCTTCTCTCTTTCAATTTCATTCTTCCAAAAACACACACACACACAAAAACACTCTCACCAAATTACTACCAATTTTCGGAATCATCAAATCTCGACCACAAAACTTACATTTTCGGAATCACCATTACAAGAGGAACAAGATTTGCAAAAGCATCATCATCATTTTCGGCTTCCATCTCTCTCGATTCGCATTTGTAAGAAACTTCTAAAAACTTAGATCTATTCATTTTGGTGTAATGTTTTGACGAAATATTGTGTACACAACATAGCTATAACCTAAACAAAGAAGAAAACACGATTTTACAGCTCAAAAATGGGTTAGATTTGCGTTTTTGGTCGAAAAATCTCGACATCCGAAAGTTTCTGGGCTGGTGTTCCTCTTTGCGACACAACGCTTGTGTCGCATGCTATGTCGCATAAAGCCTGTTATGTCGCATCTTGTGTCGTACCAAACCTTTAGTGTCGTAACTTTTGCGACACAATATTGTGTCGCACTTTATGTCGCATATTATGTCGTATTTTTATACGACACAACCACTATGTCGCTATTAATTTAGCATATCGTATTCGATGCGACACAGTCCTTGTGTCGTATCCTTGTGTCGCATGACGTCTGCGACACAACCTTTATGTCGCACGACAAACTTTTGTGTCGCATATTGTGTCGCAAAACACAGCAGTTTTACAATTTAATTCCAATTTAAGTGTTAAACATTTGGGACTTCAAACGATTATACAATATAACATCTACGGGACATTGAAACATGTTTTCAAGCATAACACTCCAAACAAATGGTCACCAACGGGCCAGACATGTTTTCCAACAACAAACAATTATAAACATACGGACAAACACTGGATATACTAGTTGTGTACAACTAAACGAAACGTCTCACGAGACACATTCTTACATAACCTCATATGTTTAGGCATTTGAAGGTTACGGGTTCGGAGAACCTACTTGCTTTACTTACTACTTGCTATTTGCAACTGATTACTACAAGACTTAGGTGAGTCTTACGGCCCCACTTTTACTGTTTTATCTTATTGGGGGAGAAACATGCTACTACTTTTCCTTGAACACAAGTACTAAAACTGTTTACTATACCAAACGAAATTGCATGAGTTGTTTACTATTTACAGAAGTCTCTCCATCATATATCGTTAGTTATGGGCTTAAGCGCGAACACTAGTTAATGGATCCATTAGGGAAATGACCCTCCCCGCCCGGGGCAGTAGCGCTGCCACGTACTGATTTACACATAGAAACGGGTGACTAATTATTCGTTACTGATGCTTGCTCATTTACGAGCATCTCATGGGAGCAAACTTAGTAATTACGGGTTAAGCTTCGATTATGAGCCTCATGGCAACGGTATAACTTACTTACATTTGCGGGATTGCAAATACTGGTTTTACGATTGCTGGATTGCAATTACTGATTTTACGCCTGCGGGCACTACTGATGAAATCTCGTGTTCAACACTGCCATTACTTACAAACCTGTGAGATTCACCAACATTCGTGTTGACCTTTTTAGCATGTTTTCTCAGGTACCCGGATGGAGTAGGATTACTCCAGGACTTTAGCTAGAGTCGCATGATTTCAACACAACTGCATTAACGGAGATTCTTAGCATTATCTTTTGTACATTTTGATTATGTAATAGAATCTCCCGCTATACGCGTGGGCTCTAGGAAACTACATTTTTGTATACGAAAACATTAAGTTTTCAAACATTGTATCTATGGGAATGTAACTAATTTACAAACGTTGCATATAGATGTCGTTTGCTTTATCTTTGTGCTGTGATATTTGATTAGTAGCACCCCAAAACCTGCTTCCGCTAAACAGTGAATTTCGGGGGTGTTACAGATTGGTATCAGAGCCTAAGGTTATAGTGAACTAGGTTGCATTTAGTGGGCCTAGACTATGACCGTTAGGCAGTATTTCCTTACTAGGCATGATTGGTTCAGGAATTACATCATACGACTTTAATTTAACATAGCCTGATCAACTATGTACAATTAGGGAAAGATGATGTGAGGTCTGAAATGGTTATGTTGAACAGGAATGCGTTAGTTGACTCTGACCACGAGAGAACTGGACCATTACTTGATACGTGCTAGACACTAGGCTGGATATTATATACTTATATATATTAGTCTCGTCTTACTTACACTCTGCCACAGGAATGGCAAACACACCACCTAATCCGTCACACTCTCACTCACATGGGTCACGAAACCCACTAGTAGCCAGGAGGAACACAAGGTCACCTCGAACCAGCCCCTATTCTGTTCATAACTCTCAGAACTCGGCACATCTCACGATGCCAGTGTTGGCTACCCAACTTCGCCGTCAGGAGCAAAGGCTCGAAAATCTCGAACGGAAACAACACCGAATGACCTACCTACTTCGCCAAGCACTTGATCATATATCCCAACTCCAGCGAGAACAAGAGGATACCAACCTCTCTGTAAGCATAATTCAGGATTCAATGACCGCTGAATTAGGTGCGGATGAACTCGTAAGAAACCGACTAGAGGAATGTGAACAGCGTTCACAGGAGAATGAGGATCACTCTCGAGCACTAGTACAACGACTGGCCTTGGTTGAAGACAACGCCAGGCAAACCAACAGACTAGCAGAAACCGTGGACCGCCTTATCGCGCTGATGGAACCGATTAATCTGCATCAAGATTAGATCAGCCTGTAACTTGTAACCAGTTAACTACTTTATTAGGGCCTATGTAATTCAACCGGATGTAACAATTCCCGGCACTTTTGTACTACTATTACTCTGTAATCTTTTGGAAACCCGTACCTTGTATTCAACTTATTTATCTAAATGAAATGTGATTGTCACTTCGTACTGTTATCGTGTATCTCATCATTTACACTTGTGACATATCATAATTTCATGCAAATATCTTATTCCTCTTTCCTTGTTCTTTTCTTGTCCAGCATCATGCCTCCTCGTCGACAAATCACCCTCAGTGAAGCCGAAATTGCGGGTTTGATTGCCCGTAGTGTGGCCCAAGCCCTAGCTACCCGAACATCAACCCCTGGTAGCAAAGATATCGCTAACAATGGACCACAACCCAAGCCCTGTTCATACAAGGACTTCCAGAACTGCAAACCTCTGAACTTTGCAGGTACTGAGGGAGCTATCGGTCTAGTACGCTGGATCGAGAAAGTCGAATCTGTATTTCTTATCTGCAACTGTGCGGAGGGAGACAAGGTTAAATTCTCCGTTAGTACCTTTACTGACACCGCACTCACCTGGTGGAACACCTATGCCCAGACTGTGGGTGTTGCTAATGCTTACAAACTCCCGTGGGAGGAGTTGAAGGAGATGTTGAGGGGCGAGTACTGCCCCAGGGATGAATTGAAACAGCTGGAATTGGAATTCTGGAACCACAAGATGCAGGGTGATGACATCACCGGGTACACCAACCGTTTCCACCAACTGGCACTTCTGTGCCCAACCATGGTCGATCCTGAGTACAAGAGGATCAAGAAATACGTCGATGGACTTCCCGAGAGACTCCAAGACCTGGTGACTTCATCCAAACCGGGTACTATTCAGAGCGCCATTCGTATGGCTCATGAACTAACGGCAAATTCTATCCGCCGTGGCACAACTTCAACCCCATCTACAAACAACAAACGCAAATATGAAGGAAACCCCAACTCATCCAACCAACTCACCAACAAGAAGCCTGAGTCTGTTAAGGCTTATTCATCGGGGACTTCGGAGAAGAAAGGGTACAGCGGGAACAGACCCTACTGTCCCAAATGCAATCGTCATCATGACGGTTCTTGCCCTTGCTCCAACTGCAAACGGTTCGGGCATCTAGCCAAGGATTGCCGGACCAATGTTCCTACCCCCAACACTAATGCACCAAAGGCCTGCTTTGGGTGCGGAAATTCAGGGCATTTCAAGAAAGATTGCCCGAAGCTGAAAAACAACAACAACCCTACTCGCGGTAGAGCATTCGTTATCAAGGCTGGGGAAGCCAGACAAGACCCGAATGTCGTGACGGGTACGTTCCTTCTCAACGACCTTACTACTTCTGTATTATTTGATACTGGTGCCGATAGAAGCTTCATTTCTGAGAAATTTAGCCATTTACTTGATATTACTCCCACTGCCTTAGATGCTAAATACATTGTAGAACTAGCTAACGGCAAACTGATTGACACTTATAGTATCATACGCAACTGTACACTTAACCTTACGAACGAAACGTTTCCCATTGATTTAATCCCTGTCGAGATCGGCAGCTTCGATATTATTGTCGGTATGGATTGGTTATCCGAGCACCGAGCTGAAATCATCTGTCATGACAAACTCGTTCGCATACCTCTTTTCTCCGGTGGAACCTTAGTCCTACAAGGGGAGACCGGCAGACGAAATCTGAATATTGTATCCTGCCTCAAAACTAGAAAATATCTACGAAAAGGGTATCAAGCCATCCTCGCACATGTAACGGAGAATAAGTCGGAGGAGAAGAGACTTGAGGATGTTCCAATCGTGCGGGATTTCCCGGAAGTCTTTCCTGAGGATTTGCCCGGACTTCCACCACCTAGACAAATTGAATTTCAAATCGAACTTGTGCCAGGAGCTGCACCCGTGGCATGAGCCCCTTACCGTCTAGCACCATCCGAAATGCAGGAGTTGTCTAACAAACTACAGGAACTCCTGGACAGAGGATTTATTCGACCAAGTTCCTCGCCTTGGGGAGCTCCGGTCTTATTCGTGAAAAAGAAAGATGGATCTTTCCGCATGTGTATCGATTACCGAGAGCTGAACAAGCTAACCATAAAGAATCGGTACCCGCTTCCTAGAATCAATGACCTATTTGACCAGCTCCAGGGATCAAGTGTTTACTCAAAGATTGATCTACGGTCAGGTTATCATCAACTCCGAGTCCGCGACAATGATATTCCAAAGACAGCCTTCCGAACTCGTTACGGGCATTACTAATTCCAAGTAATGCCATTCGGTTTAACCAACGCACCGGCCGTATTCATGGACCTTATGAATCGGGTGTGCAAACCGTATCTTGACAAATTCGTCATTGTGTTTATCGATGACATCCTGATTTACTCTCGCAATGAGCAGGAACATGCTCAACATCTGAAAACCATTCTAGGACTCCTTAGACACGAAAAGTTATATGCCAAATTCTCTAAGTGTGAGTTCTGGATTCGAACCGTTCAATTCCTCGGACACGTGATTGACAGCCAAGGAATTCATGTTGATCCTGCCAAGATTGAAGCAATCAAGGGCTGGGAGTCACCGACCACTCCAACCGAAGTGAGACAATTCTTAGGTCTTGCTGGTTATTACCGCCGATTCATTGAAAACTTTTCAAGAATAGCTGTTCCCTTAACAACACTGACTCAGAAAGATAAGAAGTTTGATTGGACTGATAAACAAAAGTCAGCTTTCCAGCTATTGAAACACAAACTTTGCAGTGCACCAATCTTGTCCTTACCCGAGGGCACTGAAGATTTCGTAGTTTATTGCGACGCCTCACACCAAGGACTTGGTTGCGTGTTAATGCAACGGGAAAAAGTCATTGCCTATGCCTCACGACAACTAAAAATCCACGAGAAAAACTATACGACCCACGACCTCGAGTTAGGTGCCGTGGTCTTCGCATTGAAAATCTGGAGACATTATCTCTACGGTACGAAAAGCACTATCTTTACCGATCACAAAAGTCTCCAACACATATTTGATCAGAAGGATCTAAACATGAGGCAACGTCGTTGGGTTGAGTTACTTAGTGACTACGACTGCGAGATCAAATACCATCCGGGGAAGGCTAACGTAGTTGCCGATGCCTTAAGCCGAAAAGAACGAGTGAAACCCCTTCGAGTTCGAGCACTTTCTATGACAATTCGTAACGAGCTCCCTGCTCAAATCCTTACCACTCAGCTCGAAGCACTCAGCGATGAAAACCTGAAAAATGAAGCCTTACGAGGCTTGGATAAACAATTCGAAATCAAACCTGATGGGACTCGATACTTCTCTAACCGGGTGTGGTTACCCAAATTCGGAAACTTGCGAGAATTGGTGATGGCTGAAGCTCACAAATCTCGATACTCTATACATCCTGGATCTGACAAGATGTATCACAACGTCAAAGGGTTGTATTGGTGGCCCAACATGAAAGCTGACATCGCCAAGTACGTCAGTAAATGCCTAACCTGTTCCAAAGTTAAGGCCGAACACCAAAGACCCTCGGGATTGCTCCAACAACCTGAAATTCCTCAATGGAAATGGGAACAAATCACCATGGACTTCATTACCAAACTACCAAATACGTCGAGTGGTTGCGATACCATTTGGGTGATCGTGGACCGTCTCACAAAAATCTGCTCATTTTCTGGCCATCAAGGAAACCGACAAGATGGAGCGTCTGACTCGCATCTACGTCAAAGAAATCATCTCGAGACACGGTGTACCTATCTCGATCATCTCGGATAGGGACAGCCGTTTTACTTCTAACTTTTGGCAATCAGTACAGAAATCTCTTGGTACTCGTCTGGATATGAGTACTGCTTATCACCCGCAAACCGATGGCCAAAGCGAGCGAACTATTCAAACACTGGAGGATATGCTACGAGCCTGCGTAGTTGACTTCGGTACTTCTTGGGAAAATCATTTACCGTTGTGCGAGTTCTCGTACAACAACAGTTACCATACCAGCATTAAGGCTGCACCCTTCGAGGCACTCTACGGGCGTAAGTGCCGATCACCTATCTGTTGGACTGAGTTAGGAGATTCCCAACTCACGGGTCCAGAAATCATTCATGACACTACTGAGAAAATCATTGGTATTCAAAACCGGCTGAAAGCCGCACGTGATCGTCAGAAAAGCTATGCTGACGTGAGACGCAAACACCTTGAGTTCCAGGTAGGGGACAAGGTACTTCTCAAAGTGGCACCGTGGAAGGGTGTCATTCGATTCGGAAAACGAGGCAAACTAAACCCTAGATACATCGGACCATTCGAAATCCTTGAAAGGATTGGTCCAGTGGCATACCGCCTGTAACTTCCTGCTGAGCTTAGCAGCGTTCACAACACATTCCACATTTCTAACTTGAAGAAATGTCTGTCTGACGAGACACTGATTATACCGCTCGACGAAATTCAAATCGATGATAAACTTCATTTTGTCGAGGAACCTATGGAAATCATGGACCGCGAGGTCAAGTGATTGAAACAAAGTCGTATTCCCATTGTAAAAATCAGGTGGAATTCTAGGCGTGGCCCTGAGTTCACCTGGGAACGGGAAGACCAAATGCGACAGAAGTACCCACATCTCTTCCCAGACAAAGCACCGTCCGTACACTCGAGCTAATTTCGGGACGAAATTTCTTTAACAAGGGGAGAATGTAACACCTGCCTAATTAGGATAATTAATTATGCCTAATTATTTGTAACTAGTTGTAATTAGTATGTAATAGGACTAATTACAGACTTTATTTGTATATATATAAGGTGGTTTATATATATGTACGAACGCGATTTGGTTAAATCGTACGAATCAACCGGACGGAGTCCGACACAGTTTACTTGGACGTTGGTGACAGGAATTTACCTAAATAATGATAACGTATTTTATTATATAAAATACCCTGTGAACGAACATTATTTATATTATCTCGACGACATTTTAAATAATTTAACAAAAATGTATCAAACGCGAACCAAATAATTTAAATATCTCGACAAATGTTTTTATTATTAATTTCAAGGTATTTTTATTTAAATACTCCAGTTACATTTTAAAAATATAACTGTTTGGTTAAATACTAAAAACAAACGATTAACCAATTAGGACACGGAGTAAATACCGTGTTTTGAGAGATGTTTTCCCCTCCTTTCCCCTTTCCATCAGCCACCAACACCACCCCCCTCACTCTTCTCTCTTTCATTTTCATTCTTCCAAAAACACACACACACAAAAACACTCTCACCAAATTACTACCAATTTTCGGAATCATCAAATCTCGACCACAAAACATACATTTTCGGAATCACCATTACAAGAGGAACAAGATTTGCAAAAGCATCATCATCATTTTCGGCCTCCATCTCTCTCGATTCGCATTTGTAAGAAACTTCTAAAAACTTAGATCTATTCATTTCGGTGTAATGTTTTGATGAAATATTGTGTACACAACATAGCTATAACCTAAACAAAGAAGAAAACACGATTTTACAGCTCAAAAATGGGTTAGATTTGCGTTTTTGGTCGAAAAATCTCGACATCTGAAAGTTTCTGGGCTGGTGTTCATCTTTGCGACACAACGCTTGTGTCGCATGCTATGTCGCATAAAGCCTGTTATGTCGCATCTTGTGTCGTACCAAACCTTTAGTGTCGTAACTTTTGCGACACAATATTGTGTCGCACTTTATGTCGCATATTATGTCGTATTTTTATACGACACAACCACTATGTCGCTATTAATTTAGCATATCGTATTCGATGCGACACAGTCCTTGTGTCGTATCCTTGTGTCGCATGACGTCTGCGACACAACCTTTATGTCGCACGACAAACTTTTGTGTCGCATATTGTGTCGCAAAACACAGCAGTTTTACAATTTAATTCCAATTTAAGTGTTAAACATTTGGGACTTCAAACGATTATACAATATAACATCTACGGGACATTGAAACATGTTTTCAAGCATAACACTCCAAACAAATGGTCACCAACGGGCCAGACATGTTTTCCAACAACAAACAATTATAAACATACGGACAAACACTGGATATACTAGTTGTGTACAACTAAACGAAACGTCTCACGAGACACATTCTTACATAACCTCATATGTTTAGGCATTTGAAGGTTACGGGTTCGGAGAACCTACTTGCTTTACTTACTACTTGCTATTTGCAACTGATTACTACAAGACTTAGGTGAGTCTTACGGCCCCACTTTTACTGTTTTATCTTATTGGGGGAGAAACATGCTACTACTTTTCCTTGAACACAAGTACTAAAACTGTTTACTATACCAAACGAAATTGCATGAGTTGTTTACTATTTACAGAAGTCTCTCCATCATATATCGTTAGTTATGGGCTTAAGCGCGAACACTAGTTAATGGATCCATTAGGGAAATGACCCTCCCCGCCCGGGGCAGTAGCGCTGCCACGTACTGATTTACACATAGAAACGGGTGACTAATTATTCGTTACTGATGCTTGCTCATTTACGAGCATCTCATGGGAGCAAACTTAGTAATTACGGGTTAAGCTTCGATTATGAGCCTCATGGCAACGGTATAACTTACTTACATTTGCGGGATTGCAAATACTGGTTTTACGATTGCTGGATTGCAATTACTGATTTTACGCCTGCGGGCACTACTGATGAAATCTCGTGTTCAACACTGCCATTACTTACAAACCTGTGAGATTCACCAACATTCGTGTTGACCTTTTTAGCATGTTTTCTCAGGTACCCGGATGGAGTAGGATTACTCCAGGACTTTAGCTAGAGTCGCATGATTTCAACACAACTGCATTAACGGAGATTCTTAGCATTATCTTTTGTACATTTTGATTATGTAATAGAATCTCCCGCTATACGCGTGGGCTCTAGGAAACTACATTTTTGTATACGAAGTGTCGGTTTGTGTCGGAGTCATCCAAAGTGTCGGTTTTATTTACACTTCTTAAAACTTCAAGATTCAACGTTTTCGGTTTATGTCGGGTCATTACGCCAACTGATTTCGCCTATCTATAGTCCAAATCAAACCTCAAAACTTTTACCAACTGATCTACTAAGTGTCTAGACTAACATGTCAAATTTCCAGCATTTAACAAGTCCGTTTACATATTAAATAAATTCCGCGAAAGTTCCGGACACAATTCTCGAAAACTAACAGGTCAGTCCTATAAATCGGCTCGTAGAGAAAAATGAGTACGTGTCTGGAAAAAGTGCAAAACACGAAAGTTGTAGATCTTTTCGAGACGAAGATTTCAAAAAAAAAATGCGTCTTCTAACTCTCAATATTTGATTTTATACGAAGTTTTCCTTGTAACAGCGTTTTTGGGACAGATTCTTGCATGTTAAAGTTTGCTTTATAAAAACGATTTTTGCACTTCTTTTTGGACATATTCATGTTAGATGAACATTATAACTTTATAATCAGTAGTAAATAAGTACTATAAGTGAAGGGTTTGATGATTTATACCAAAAAAAAATGATGAAGATGATGGAAGAGTTGGTGTTCTTGAGCTTGAAATTGATTCTTCTCCTTTTGATGATGTTGATGATAGCGATTTTGATGATAATATGGGGGTTTTCTTGTCTGATTTCCAGAAGTTTTAGAGAGAGTTTTTGGGAAAAATTAAAACCTTGAGTGTGTTTGAGTGAGAGTGAAAATGTGAGTGGTATGCATGTATGGAAAAATGGAAGTGTAAGGAATATGCAATCATCATTTTGCATGGAAAATAAGTGGGGGATGAGGGTGGCACATGGGGGCCGGCCTAGGGGGCCCCATACAAGGGTATTTTGGTCTTTTTCCATTCCTAACTTAATTTGTTGCGTTTTACGTTCGTTTGCTCGGTTGCTTAGACGTTTATTTATACGTTAAATGTTTTATATGCGTTTTTAAGTGACGACTTAAATTTTGACATTTTTGATTGAAGTATTTATTAAAATACTTAAAAACATTTATATAAATGTTCCGTTAATTTATCGGCATCGATTTGCGTGCACGTTTTACGGAGGTTTAATTGCGTAGCGTTTCAAATATACGTTTTTCATTGACGACTATTATATGATGTTTTCAATAATAATTTCATACAAAATAATATATTTAAATTATTAAAATATATTTTGGCTTTCGTTCGATTGTCAGGCGCGTTTCTGTTGCGTTTGAGACGTTTTAGCCAAAACGCCTTAGTTTTTCGTGTATTATTTTAACAAAATAATAATATATGATAAATAACTTCTAAAAATAGATTCAAGTTATTTATAGAAATGTTTTCACCAACGTCGTATAATTTGTAGGACTCCGTCCGGTTGTTTCGCACAATTTCACCAAATTGCGTAAGCGTAATATAAATCAATTACGGGAGTGTATATTCACATAAATATACAAATAGTTACAAGTAATTATGTAACACCTGCCTAATTAGGATAATTAATTATGCCTAATTATTTGTAACTAGTTGTAATTAGTATGTAATAGGACTAATTACAGACTCTATTTGTATATATATAAGGTGGTTTATATATATGTACGCACGCGATTTGGTTAAATCGTACGAATCAACCGGACGGAGTCCGACACAGTTTACTTGGACGTTGGTGACAGGAATTTACTTAAATAATGAGAACGTATTTTATTATATAAAATACCCTGTGAACGAACATTATTTATATTATCGCGACGACATTTTAAATAATTTAACAAAAATGTATCAAACGCGAACCAAATAATTTAAATATCTCGACAAATGTTTTTATTATTAATTTCAAGGTATTTTTATTTAAATACTCCAGTTACATTTTAAAAATATAACTGTTTGGTTAAATACTAAAAACATACGATTAACCAATTAGGACACGGAGTAAATACCGTGTTTTGAGGGATGTTTTCCCCTCCTTTCCCCTTTCCATCAGCCACCAACACCACCCCCCTCACTCTTCTCTCTTTCATTTTCATTCTTCCAAAAACACACACACACACAAAAACACTCTCAACAAATTACTACCAATTTTCGGAATCATCAAATCTCGACCACAAAACTTACATTTTCGGAATCACCATTACAAGAGGAACAAGATTTGCAAAAGCATCATCATCATTTTCGGCTTCCATCTCTCTCGATTCGCATTTGTAAGAAACTTCTAAAAACTTAGATCTATTCATTTTGGTGTAATGTTTTGACGAAATATTGTGTACACAACATAGCTATAACCTAAACAAAGAAGAAAACACGATTTTACAGCTCAAAAATGGGTTAGATTTGCGTTTTTGGTCGAAAAATCTCGACATCCGAAAGTTTCTGGGCTGGTGTTCATCTTTGCGACACAACGCTTGTGTCGCATGCTATGTCGCATAAAGCCTGTTATGTCGCATCTTGTGTCGTACCAAACCTTTAGTGTCGTAACTTTTGCGACACAATATTGTGTCGCACTTTATGTCGCATATTATGTCGTATTTTTATACGACACAACCACTATGTCGCTATTAATTTAGCATATCATATTCGATGCGACACAGTCCTTGTGTCGTATCCTTGTGTCGCATGACGTCTGCGACACAACCTTTATGTCGCACGACAAACTTTTGTGTCGCATATTGTGTCGCAAAACACAGCAGTTTTACGATTTAATTCCAATTTAAGTGTTAAACATTTGGGACTTCAAACGATTATACAATATAACATCTACGGGACATTGAAACATGTTTTCAAGCATAACACTCCAAACAAATGGTCACCAACGGGCCAGACATGTTTTCCAACAACAAACAATTATAAACATACGGACAAACACTGGATATACTCGTTGTGTACAACTAAACGAAACGTCTCACGAGACACATACTTACATAACCTCATATGTTTAGGCATTTGAAGGTTACGGGTTCGGAGAACCTACTTGCTTTACTTACTACTTGCTATTTGCAACTGATTACTACAAGACTCAGGTGAGTCTTACGGCCCCACTTTTACTGTTTTATCTTATTGGGGGAGAAACATGCTACTACTTTTCCTTGAACACAAGTACTAAAACTGTTTACTATACCAAACGAAATTGCATGAGTTGTTTACTATTTACAGAAGTCTCTCCATCATATATCGTTAGTTATGGACTTAAGCGCGAACACTAGTTAATGGATCCATTAGGGAAATGACCCTCCCCGCCCGGGACAGTAGCGCTGCCACGTACTGATTTACACATAGAAACGGGTGACTAATTATTCGTTACTGATGCTTGCTCATTTACGAGCATGTCACGGGAGCAAACTTAGTAATTACGGGTTAAGCTTCGATTATGAGCCTCATGGCAACGGTATAACTTACTTACATTTGCGGGATTGCAAATACTGGTTTTACGATTGCTGGATTGCAATTACTGATTTTACGCCTGCGGGCACTATTGATGAAATCTCGTGTTCAACACTGCCATTACTTACAAACCTGTGAGATTCACCAACATTCGTGTTGACCTTTTTAGCATGTTTTCTCAGGTACCCGGATGGAGTAGGATTACTCCAGGACTTTAGCTAGAGTCGCATGATTTCAACACAACTGCATTAACGGAGATTCTTAGCATTATCTTTTGTACATTTTGATTATGTAATAGAATCTCCCGCTATACGCGTGGGCTCTAGGAAACTACATTTTTGTATACGAAAACATTAAGTTTTCAAACATTGTATCTATGGGAATGTAACTAATTTACAAACGTTGCATATAGATGTCGTTTGCTTTATCTTTGTGCTGTGATATTTGATTAGTAGCACCCCAAAACCTGCTTCCGCTAAATAGTGAATTTCGGGGGTGTTACAGATTGGTATCAGAGCCTAAGGTTATAGTGAACTAGGTTGCATTTAGTGGGCCTAGACTATGACCGTTAGGCAGTATTTCCTTACTAGGCATGATTGGTTCAGGAATTACATCATACGACTTTAATTTAACATAGCCTGATCAACTATGTACAATTAGGGAAAGATGATGTGAGGTCTAAAATGGTTATGTTGAACAGGAATGCGTTAGTTGACTCTGACCACGAGAGAACCGGACCATTACTTGATACGTGCTAGACACTAGGCTGGATATTATATACTTATATATATTAGTCTCGTCTTACTTACACTCTGCCACAGGAATGGCAAACACACCACCTAATCCGTCACACTCTCACTCACATGGGTCACGAAACCCACTAGTAGCCAGGAGGAACACAAGGTCACCTCGAACCAGCCCCTATTCTGTTCATAACTCTCAGAACTCGGCACATCTCACGATGCCAGTGTTGGCTACCCAACTTCGCCGTCAGGAGCAAAGGCTCGAAAATCTCGAACGGAAACAACACCGAATGACCTACCTACTTCGCCAAGCACTTGATCATATATCCCAACTCCAGCGAGAACAAGAGGATACCAACCTCTCTGTAAGCATAATTCAGGATTCAATGACCGCTGAATTAGGTGCGGATGAACTCGTAAGAAACCGACTAGAGGAATGTGAACAGCGTTCACAGGAGAATGAGGATCACTCTCGAGCACTAGTACAACGACTGGCCTTGGTTGAAGACAACGCCAGGCAAACCAACAGACTAGCAGAAACCGTGGACCGCCTTATCGCGCTGATGGAACCGATTAATCTGCATCAAGATTAGATCAGCCTGTAACTTGTAACCAGTTAACTACTTTATTAGGGCCTATGTAATTCAACCAGATGTAACAATTCCCGGCACTTTTGTACTACTATTACTCTGTAATCTTTTGGAAACCCGTACCTTGTATTCAACTTATTTATCTAAATGAAATGTGATTGTCACTTCGTACTGTTATCGTGTATCTCATCATTTACACTTGTGACATATCATAATTTCATGCAAATATCTTATTCCTCTTTCCTTGTTCTTTTCTTGTCCAGCATCATGCCTCCTCGTCGACAAATCACCCTCAGTGAAGCCGAAATTGCGGGTTTGATTGCCCGTAGTGTGGCCCAAGCCCTAGCTACCCGAACATCAACCCCTGGTAGCGAAGATATCGCTAACAATGGACCACAACCCAAGCCCTGTTCATACAAGGACTTCCAGAACTGCAAACCTCTGAACTTTGCAGGTACTGAGGGAGCTATCGGTCTAGTACGCTGGATCGAGAAAGTCGAATCTGTATTTCTTATCTGCAACTGTGCGGAGGGAGACAAGGTTAAATTCTCCGTTAGTACCTTTACTGACACCGCACTCACCTGGTGGAACACCTATGCCCAGACTGTGGGTGTTGCTAATGCTTACAAACTCCCGTGGGAGGAGTTGAAGGAGATGTTGAGGGGCGAGTACTGCCCCAGGGATGAATTGAAACAGCTGGAATTGGAATTCTGGAACCACAAGATGCAGGGTGATGACATCACCGGGTACACCAACCGTTTCCACCAACTGGCACTTCTGTGCCCAACCATGGTCGATCCTGAGTACAAGAGGATCAAGAAATACGTCGATGGACTTCCCGAGAGACTCCAAGACCTGGTGACTTCATCCAAACCGGGTACTATTCAGAGCGCCATTCGTATGGCTCATGAACTAACGGCAAATTCTGTCCGCCGTGGCATAACTTCAACCCCATCTACAAACAACAAACGCAAATATGAAGGAAACCCCAACTCATCCAACCAACTCACCAACAAGAAGCCTGAGTCTGTTAAGGCTTATTCATCGGGGACTTCGGAGAAGAAAGGGTACAGCGGGAACAGACCCTACTGTCCCAAATGCAATCGTCATCATGACGGTTCTTGCCCTTGCTCCAACTGCAAACGGTTCGGGCATCTAGCCAAGGATTACCGGACCAATGTTCCTACCCCCAACACTAATGCACCAAAGGCCTGCTTTGGGTGCGGAAATTCAGGGCATTTCAAGAAAGATTGCCCAAAGCTGAAAAACAACAACAACCCTACTCGCGGTAGAGCATTCGTTATCAAGGCTGGGGAAGCCAGACAAGACCCGAATGTCGTGACGGGTACGTTCCTTCTCAACGACCTTACTACTTCTGTATTATTTGATACTGGTGCCGATAGAAGCTTCATTTCTGAGAAATTTAGCCATTTACTTGATATTACTCCCACTGCCTTAGATGCTAAATACATTGTAGAACTAGCTAACGGCAAACTGATTGACACTTATAGTATCATACGCAACTGTACACTTAACCTTACGAACGAAACGTTTCCCATTGATTTAATCCCTGTCGAGATCGGCAGCTTCGATATTATTGTCGGTATGGATTGGTTATCCGAGCACCGAGCTGAAATCATCTGTCATGACAAACTCGTTCGCATACCTCTTTTCTCCGGTGGAACCTTAGTCCTACAAGGGGAGACCGGCAGACGAAATCTGAATATTGTATCCTGCCTCAAAACTAGAAAATATCTACGAAAAGGGTATCAAGCCATCCTCGCACATGTAACGGAGAATAAGTCGGAGGAGAAGAGACTTGAGGATGTTCCAATCGTGCGGGATTTCCCGGAAGTCTTTCCTGAGGATTTGCCCGGACTTCCACCACCTAGACAAATTGAATTTCAAATCGAACTTGTGCCAGGAGCTGCACCCGTGGCATGAGCCCCTTACCGTCTAGCACCATCCGAAATGCAGGAGTTGTCTAACAAACTACAGGAACTCCTGGACAGAGGATTTATTCGACCAAGTTCCTCGCCTTGGGGAGCTCCGGTCTTATTCGTGAAAAAGAAAGATGGATCTTTCCGCATGTGTATCGATTACCGAGAGCTGAACAAGCTAACCATAAAGAATCAGTACCCGCTTCCTAGAATCAATGACCTATTTGACCAGCTCCAGGGATCAAGTGTTTACTCAAAGATTGATCTACGGTCAGGTTATCATCAACTCCGAGTCCGCGACAATGATATTCCAAAGACAGCCTTCCGAACTCGTTACGGGCATTACTAATTCCAAGTAATGCCATTCGGTTTAACCAACACACCGGCCGTATTCATGGACCTTATGAATCGGGTGTGCAAACCGTATCTTGACAAATTCGTCATTGTGTTTATCGATGACATCCTGATTTACTCTCGCAATGAGCAGGAACATGCTCAACATCTGAAAACCATTCTAGGACTCCTTAGACACGAAAAGTTATATGCCAAATTCTCTAAGTGTGAGTTCTGGATTCGAACCGTTCAATTCCTCGGACACGTGATTGACAGCCAAGGAATTCATGTTGATCCTGCCAAGATTGAAGCAATCAAGGGCTGGGAGTCACCGACCACTCCAACCGAAGTGAGACAATTCTTAGGTCTTGCTGGTTATTACCGCCGATTCATTGAAAACTTTTCAAGAATAGCTGTTCCCTTAACAACACTGACTCAGAAAGATAAGAAGTTTGATTGGACTGATAAACAAAAGTCAGCTTTCCAGCTATTGAAACACAAACTTTGCAGTGCACCAATCTTGTCCTTACCCGAGGGCACTGAAGATTTCGTAGTTTATTGCGACGCCTCACACCAAGGACTTGGTTGCGTGTTAATGCAACGGGAAAAAGTCATTGCCTATGCCTCACGACAACTAAAAATCCACGAGAAAAACTATACGACCCACGACCTCGAGTTAGGTGCCGTGGTCTTCGCATTGAAAATCTGGAGACATTATCTCTACGGTACGAAAAGCACTATCTTTACCGATCACAAAAGTCTCCAACACATATTTGATCAGAAGGATCTAAACATGAGGCAACGTCGTTGGGTTGAGTTACTTAGTGACTACGACTGCGAGATCAAATACCATCCGGGCAAGGCTAACGTAGTTGCCGATGCCTTAAGCCGAAAAGAACGAGTGAAACCCCTTCGAGTTCGAGCACTTTCTATGACAATTCGTAACGAGCTCCCTGCTCAAATCCTTACCACTCAGCTCGAAGCACTCAGCGATGAAAACCTGAAAAATGAAGCCTTACGAGGCTTGGATAAACAATTCGAAATCAAACCTGATGGGAGTCGATACTTCTCTAACCGGGTGTGGTTACCCAAATTCGGAAACTTGCGAGAATTGGTGATGGCTGAAGCTCACAAATCTCGATACTCTATACATCCTGGATCTGACAAGATGTATCACAACGTCAAAGGGTTGTATTGGTGGCCCAACATGAAAGCTGACATCGCCAAGTACGTCAGTAAATGCCTAACCTGTTCCAAAGTTAAGGCCGAACACCAAAGACCCTCGGGATTGCTCCAACAACCTGAAATTCCTCAATGGAAATAGGAACAAATCACCATGGACTTCATTACCAAACTACCAAAAACGTCGAGTGGTTGCGATACCATTTGGGTGATCGTGGACCGTCTCACGAAATCTGCTCATTTTCTGGCCATCAAGGAAACCGACAAGATGGAGCGTCTGACTCGCATCTACGTCAAAGAAATCATCTCGAGACACGGTGTACCTATCTCGATCATCTCGGATAGGGACAGCCGTTTTACTTCTAACTTCTGGCAATCAGTACAGAAATCTCTTGGTACTCGTCTGGATATGAGTACTGCTTATCACCCGCAAACCGATGGCCAAAGCGAGCGAACTATTCAAACACTGGAGGATATGCTACGAGCCTGCGTAGTTAACTTCGGTACTTCGTGGGAAAATCATTTACCGTTGTGCGAGTTCTCGTACAACAACAGTTACCATACCAGCATTAAGGCTGCACCCTTCGAGGCACTCTACGGGCGTAAGTGCCGATCACCTATCTGTTGGACTGAGTTAGGAGATTCCCAACTCACGGGTCCAGAAATCATTCATGACACTACTGAGAAAATCATTGGTATTCAAAACCGGCTGAAAGCCGCACGTGATCGTCAGAAAAGCTATGCTGACGTGAGACGCAAACACCTTGAGTTCCAGGTAGGGGACAAGGTACTTCTCAAAGTGGCACCGTGGAAGGGTGTCATTCGATTCGGAAAACGAGGCAAACTAAACCCTAGATACATCGGACCATTCGAAATCCTTGAAAGGATTGGTCCAGTGGCATACCGCCTGTAACTTCCTGCTGAGCTTAGCAGCGTTCACAACACATTCCACATTTCTAACTTGAAGAAATGTCTGTCTGACGAGACACTGATTATACCGCTCGACGAAATTCAAATCGATGATAAACTTCATTTTGTCGAGGAACCTATGGAAATCATGGACCGCGAGGTCAAGTGATTGAAACAAAGTCGTATTCCCATTGTAAAAGTCAGGTGGAATTCTAGGCGTGGCCCTGAGTTCACCTGGGAACGGGAAGACCAAATGCGACAGAAGTACCCACATCTCTTCCCAGACAAAGCACCGTCCGTACACTCGAGCTAATTTCGGGACGAAATTTCTTTAACAAGGGGAGAATGTAACACCTGCCTAATTAGGATAATTAATTATGCCTAATTATTTGTAACTAGTTGTAATTAGTATGTAATAGGACTAATTACAGACTTTATTTGTATATATATAAGGTGGTTTATATATATGTACGAACGCGATTTGGTTAAATCGTACGAATCAACCGGACGGAGTCCGACACAGTTTACTTGGACGTTGGTGACAGGAATTTACCTAAATAATGAGAACGTATTTTATTATATAAAATACCCTGTGAACGAACATTATTTATATTATCTCGACGACATTTTAAATAATTTAACAAAAATGTATCAAACACGAACCAAATAATTTAAATATCTCGACAAATGTTTTTATTATTAATTTCAAGGTATTTTTATTTAAATACTCCAGTTACATTTTAAAAATATAACTGTTTGGTTAAATACTAAAAACAAACGATTAACCAATTAGGACACGGAGTAAATACCGTGTTTTGAGAGATGTTTTCCCCTCCTTTCCCCTTTCCATCAGCCACCAACACCACCCCCCTCACTCTTCTCTCTTTCATTTTCATTCTTCCAAAAACACACACACACAAAAACACTCTCACCAAATTACTACCAATTTTCGGAATCATCAAATCTCGACCACAAAACTTACATTTTCGGAATCACCATTACAAGAGGAACAAGATTTGCAAAAGCATCATCATCATTTTCGGCCTCCATCTCTCTCGATTCGCATTTGTAAGAAACTTCTAAAAACTTAGATCTATTCATTTCGGTGTAATGTTTTGATGAAATATTGTGTACACAACATAGCTATAACCTAAACAAAGAAGAAAACACGATTTTACAGCTCAAAAATGGGTTAGATTTGCGTTTTTGGTCGAAAAATCTCGACATCCGAAAGTTTCTGGGCTGGTGTTCATCTTTGCGACACAACGCTTGTGTCGCATGCTATGTCGCATAAAGCCTGTTATGTCGCATCTTGTGTCGTACCAAACCTTTAGTGTCGTAACTTTTGCGACACAATATTGTGTCGCACTTTATGTCGCATATTATGTCGTATTTTTATACGACACAACCACTATGTCGCTATTAATTTAGCATATCGTATTCGATGCGACACAGTCCTTGTGTCGTATCCTTGTGTCGCATGACGTCTGCGACACAACCTTTATGTCGCACGACAAACTTTTGTGTCGCATATTGTGTCGCAAAACACAGCAGTTTTACAATTTAATTCCAATTTAAGTGTTAAACATTTGGGACTTCAAACGATTATACAATATAACATCTACGGGACATTGAAACATGTTTTCAAGCATAACACTCCAAACAAATGGTCACCAACGGGCCAGACATGTTTTCCAACAACAAACAATTATAAACATACGGACAAACACTGGATATACTAGTTGTGTACAACTAAACGAAACGTCTCACGAGACACATTCTTACATAACCTCATATGTTTAGGCATTTGAAGGTTACGGGTTCGGAGAACCTACTTGCTTTACTTACTACTTGCTATTTGCAACTGATTACTACAAGACTTAGGTGAGTCTTACGGCCCCACTTTTACTGTTTTATCTTATTGGGGGAGAAACATGCTACTACTTTTCCTTGAACACAAGTACTAAAACTGTTTACTATACCAAACGAAATTGCATGAGTTGTTTACTATTTACAGAAGTCTCTCCATCATATATCGTTAGTTATGGGCTTAAGCGCGAACACTAGTTAATGGATCCATTAGGGAAATGACCCTCCCCGCCCGGGGCAGTAGCGCTGCCACGTACTGATTTACACATAGAAACGGGTGACTAATTATTCGTTACTGATGCTTGCTCATTTACGAGCATCTCATGGGAGCAAACTTAGTAATTACGGGTTAAGCTTCGATTATGAGCCTCATGGCAACGGTATAACTTACTTACATTTGCGGGATTGCAAATACTGGTTTTACGATTGCTGGATTGCAATTACTGATTTTACGCCTGCGGGCACTACTGATGAAATCTCGTGTTCAACACTGCCATTACTTACAAACCTGTGAGATTCACCAACATTCGTGTTGACCTTTTTAGCATGTTTTCTCAGGTACCCGGATGGAGTAGGATTACTCCAGGACTTTAGCTAGAGTCGCATGATTTCAACACAACTGCATTAACGGAGATTCTTAGCATTATCTTTTGTACATTTTGATTATGTAATAGAATCTCCCGCTATACGCGTGGGCTCTAGGAAACTACATTTTTGTATACGAAAACATTAAGTTTTCAAACATTGTATCTATGGGAATGTAACTAATTTACAAACGTTGCATATAGATGTCGTTTGCTTTATCTTTGTGTTGTGATATTTGATTAGTAGCACCCCAAAACCTGCTTCCGCTAAACAGTGAATTTCGGGGGTGTTACAAATTACAAGTATTTAGCCTAATACTAAACTAAACACATGAAATTAGGAATTCTAGTAGGTTAATCAGTAACCCTAAATCGTCGGGTGTCACATTCTCCCCCTGTTAGGAGAATTTCGTCCCGAAATTAGTTTGTTGCCGCAGTCTGTGGGGTATCTAGGAATAGATGTGGGTGTTTCAGTCGCATTTGGTCTTCCCGTTCCCAAGTGAATTCAGGACCGCGCCTAGAATTCCACCGGACTTTAACGATGGGAATACGACTTTGTTTCAAGCGTTTGGCCTCACGGTCCATGATTTCTATCGGCTCCTCGATGAAATGGAGTTTATCATCTATGTGGATTTCGTCGAGCGGGATTACAAGCGTCTCATCAGACAGACATTTCTTCAAGTTAGAAATGTGGAATGTGTTGTGCACGCTACTGAGTTGGGGCGGTAGCTGTAGTCGATATGCCACCGGACTAATTCTTTCAAGAATCTCAAAAGGTCCGATGTACCTAGGGTTTAGTTTGCTGCGTTTGCCAAAACGAATGACACCTTTCCAAGGTGACACTTTTAAGAGTACTCGGTCCCCAACCTGGAATTTGAGTGGTTTGCGTCTCACGTCAGCGTAACTCTTCTGACGATTACGTGCGGCTTTCAGCCGGTTTTGGATGGTCACGATTTTCTCGGTCATTTCATGGATGATTTCAGGACCGGTGAGTTGGCTATCTCCGATTTCGGTCCAACAAATGGGTGATCGGCACTTTCTACCATAAAGTGCCTCGAAGGGTGCAGCACCAATGCTGGTGTGGTAACTGTTGTTGTAGGAGAACTCACACAAAGGTAGGTGGTTTTCCCAGTTTTTGCCAAAGTCAACTACGCACGCGCGCAGCATATCTTCTAAAGTTTGGATGGTTCGTTCACTTTGACCATCGGTTTGTGGGTGATAAGCGGTACTCATATCCAGACGAGAACCTAGAGCTTTCTGAAGTGTTTGCCAAAATTGAGAGGTGAAGCGGCTATCTCTATCGGAGATTATCGAGATGGGTATGCCGTGTCGTGCTACAACCTCTTTGATGTAGATGCGAGCCAAGCGCTCCATCTTGTCAGTTTCTTTGATAGATAGGAAATGGGCAGATTTCGTGAGACGATCAACGATCACCCAAATGGTATCGCAACCGCTCGGTGTCTTTGGTAGTTTAGTAATGAAGTCCATAGTTATGTTTTCCCATTTCCATTGAGGTATTTCGGGTTGTTGCAGCAACCCAGAGGGTTTCTGGTACTCGGCCTTAACCTTGGCGCAGGTTAAACATTTGCTAACATAGGTGGCGATGTCAGCTTTCATGTTGGGCCACCAATACCGTTGTCTGATGTCATGATACATTTTGTCAGAACCAGGATGTATGGAGTATCGAGATTTGTGAGATTCATCCATCACCAAATCTCGTAGGTTTCCAAAGTTTGGTAACCAGATTCGGTTAGAGAAGTGTCTGGTTCCGTCGGGTTTGATTCGAATTGTTTTTCCATGCCTCGCAAGGCCTCATTTTTGATGTTTTTCTCGTTGAGTGCTTCGAGTTGAGTGGAATGAATTTGAGAAATAAGATCGTTGTGGATGGTTAAACCAAGGGCTAGAACTCGAAGGGGTTTCACTCGTTCTTTTCGGCTTAGGGCATCGGCAACAACGTTAGCCTTACCCGGGTGGTATCGGATTTCACAGTCGTAGTCACTAAGTAACTCGACCCAACGACGTTGTCTCATGTTTAGGTCCTTCTGATCAAAGATATGTTGAAGGCTTTTGTGGTCAGTGAAGATAGTACATTTTGTACCATACAGGTAGTGTCTCCAGATTTTGAGTGCAAAAACTACAGCTCCCAATTCAAGGTCATGTGTGGTGTAGTTCTTTTCGTGGATTTTCAGTTGTTGTGAGGCGTAGGCGATGACTTTTTCACATTGAATTAACACGCAACCTAGTCCTTGGTGTGAGGCGTCGCAGTAAACTACGAAATCATCGGTGCCTTCGGGTAAGGACAGGATTGGTGCACTGCAGAGTTTCTGTTTCAGAAGTTGGAAGGCTGACTCTTGTTTATCGGTCCAATCGAATTTCTTATCTTTCTGAGTCAGTGAGGTTAAAGGTAGGGCTATTTTGGAGAAGTTCTCAATGAATCGCCGGTAATACCCAGCAAGACCTAAGAATTGTCGTACCTCGGTTGGAGTAGTAGGTGCTTTCCAGCACTTGATGGCCTCGATCTTGGCTGGATCAACGTGTATCCCTTGACTGTCAACGACATGTCCTAGGAACTGTACTGTTCGCATCCAGAACTCACACTTGGAGAACTTGGCGTATAACTCCTCGTGTCTGAGTAATTCCAAGATAGTTTTCAGGTGTTGGCCATGTTCGGTTTCGTTGCGAGAGTAGATCAAGATGTCATCAATAAACACAATGACAAACTTATCTAGATATGGTTTGCACAACCGATTCATAAGGTCCATGAATACAGCCGGTGCGTTGGTTAAGCCAAAAGGCATCACTTGGAATTCGTAATGCCCGTAGCGGGTTCGGAAGGCGGTTTTTGGGATATCGGCGTCTCGAACGCGGAGTTGGTGATAACCAGACCGAAGGTCGATCTTCGGGTAAAAGCTCGAACCTTGAAGTTGGTCAAATAAGTCATCGATTCTAGGAAGTGGGTATCGGTTCTTGATGGTAAGTTTGTTTAGTTCACGGTAATCGATACACATTCGGAAGGATCCGTCCTTCTTTTTAACGAATAGGACCGGAGCTCCCCAAGGTGAAGAACTCGGTCGAATGAATCCCTTGTCCAGGAGTTCCTGTAATTGGGTGGACAACTCCTGCAACTCGGATGGGGCTAATCTGTATGGGGCTCGTGCCACGGGTGCAGCACCGGGCACAAGGTCGATTTGGAATTCGACTTGTCTAGGCAGGGGAAGGCCTGGCAAGTCTTCGGGAAAGACTTCTGGAAAGTCTTGGACGATAGGCACATCCTCAAGTCGCTTTTTAGCCGACTTCTTTTCGGTTACATGTGCAAGGATTGCCGGGTACCCTTTCCTCAGGTACTTTTGGGTTTTCATACAAGAGATGATGTTCATGTTTCGCCTACCAGTCTCCCCCTGTATGATCAAGGTTTCACCGGTAGCGAGAGGTATACGCACGATCTTCTTGAAACAGACAATTTCAGCATGATGCTTGGACAACCAGTCCATGCCTACGATGACATCGAAGCTTCCGATTTCAACAGGGATAAGGTTTATGGGGAAAAGTTCGTTGGCGAGGTTTAGAGTGCAATTAGGTATCACACTATTGGCCTCTATCAGTTTGCCATTTGCTAATTCTACTGTGAACTTAGCATCTAAGGCAGTGGGAGTAATGTTGAGTAACGGACAAATCTCATCAGATATGAAACTTTTATCAGCACCAGTATCGAATAAAACTGAAACGGTTAGATCGTTGAGGAGAAACATACCCGTAACAACGTTGGGATCTTGACGGGCCTCTTCAGCATTGAGTACAAAATCTCGACCGCGAGGGTTGTTGTTGTTATTGTTGTTCCTGTTGTTGTTGTTGTTGCTTCGTTTCGGGCAGTTATTCCTGAAATGGGCAGTGCTGCCACACTCGAAACAAGCCTTTGGTGCATTGGGGTTGGTATTTGGGTTGGGGGTTCTGCAATCTTTAGCAATATGTCCCTGCCGTTTGCACTTGGTACAGGTACAGGGGCCTTCGTGGTGTAGAGTACACTTGGAACAGTAAGGTTTGCTCCCAATGTACCCTTTCTTGTCCCCCGACCCTAAACCGGAGGTGTAGGCCTTAACAGTCTCGGCCTTCTTGGTTTGCTGCTGCTGCTGATTGTTGTTATTCCCGGACCATTTCCGTTTGTTGTCCCCGGTGGATTTCACTGCGGGTGTCCCACGACGGACGATCTGAGCCATAAGCTCGTGTGCCATGCGGATGGCACTTTGTATGGTCCCGGGTTTGGAAGAGATGACATTGCCTTGGATGGAATCGGGTAGCCCCCAAATGTATCTTTCGACACGTTTGGATTCAGGGTCCACCATGGATGGACAAAGGAGAGCAAGTTGGTGAGATCTGGTTGTGTATCCAGTAATGTCGTTTCCTTGAACTGTGAGGTTCCAGAATTCATGTTCGAGCTGTTGAAGTTGCTCGCGCGGAGAGTATTCTTCCCTCAGCAAGTTTTTGAGTTCATCCCAAGACATTTGACAGGCCGCATCAATACCATGGGTTTGGGCGTATGAGTTCCAGAAGGTGAGTGCACCCTCAGCTAGAGTGTAGGTAGAGAATTTGACTTTGTTCTCTTCTTGGCAGTTACTTATGAGGAAAACGGACTCCATTTTCTCAATCCATCGCATGAGACCGACGGCTCCTTCGGTTCCTTTGAAATGGAGAGGTTTACAATTCATGAAATCTTTGTGGGTGCAGGGCTTTGGCACAAGTGGGTTGTTGCCTGCACCTCCTGGATTTCCTTGGTTCGGATCGGGATTGTTTCTGGCAGCTTCTAGGGCTGCTTGGACCCTCTGATTGACAAGTCTTTCGATATCAGCGGAGCTCATTTTACGTTTTGGTGCCATGATTCTAAAAGAAAGAAAATAAGAGGCACATATTTCAGTGAGTAGGATCTTAAGGTCTTTGCAGGTGTACACAAGAAGGTAAAACAAGTATGTACAGCAAGATATTCAATAAAACAAGGAAGCAAATTTCATAACCATACAAAGGCGCGAGTTCAAATGATTACAATACTTTGAGAGTTCATAAAACATGCCGGGCAGTGCTACATCCGGTCTTAGTTCAAGAGTTTACAAAAGACAACATAAGATAGATAAATGGGCACATCCCGCCTTAATAGGTTACAAGATAAAGATCAAACTAGTCTTAACGCAAGTTTATTCGTTCCATTAATGTGACAAGTCGGTCCACGGTTCCTGCAAGTCTGCCAGCTTGTCTGGCATTATCCTCAGCCAAGGTTAGTCGTTGCTCTAGTGTTCGGGTGTACTCTTCAGCTTCCCGTGAGCGTTGTTCACATTCTTCCAATCTTACTTGTAGGAGATCGACCGCGCCTCTGTCATCAATTACTTGTTGGTGAATCATCTCTATAGTACGCGTCGCGGCCTCCTGTTCTCGAAAAAGTCGTGCAATGCGGTCGTGTGATTGGCTCATCCAGTATGTTTGTACCACATATTCCTCCTGCTCTAAGCTTTCAAGTCTTGCCTCGTGGCGGTGAAGTCGAGCGGTTAACACGGGTAAAGTGTGGTGTATTGGTTCCTGGGTGTATAGAGAGATGTCCATGGGGTCATCATGAATTTGTATGTTTTCCTCAGACCTCCAAGGGTTGAGAGTTGTGGGTAGCCAGTCCCATCTACGGGCGTATGCGGGACGGCGTGTGGTATTTGAAATGGAGTCTGAGTAAGGGTTGGCTCGAGATGATCGGGCACTCCTTGGGCGAGTACGTAACACTCGGGCTTCGCCAGTGATGTAGTAAAGTCATTCAGGAGAGTTTGGTGCTGAAGACATAGTAACGATTCCCTTAGTGGCGGGTAGTGTTTGGGCTTCGTTTTCAGAGTTGGAAGACGTAGCGGTGGGAGTGGTTGCCATTTTCTGTGGCAAGGAATTTAGTATACGTAAGGTTACATATAAAATATATTAACCTAGCACATAGGCACGTATAAGGGTTGGTCCCGTTCTATCCTCGGTTTTTGTTACTACTGTACCCTCGTTCACTATAACCATTTCAGGTCTTGCATCGATTCTCCTTTAATTGTACATAGTTGATCAGGCTATGTTAAATTAAATTCAAATGATGCAATTGCTGAACCAATCATATCAAACAAGGAATACTAACCTAACGGTCATAGTCTAGGTCACTAAGACACTAATGCAATCCTAGTTCGCTATAACCTTAGGCTCTGATACCAATCTGTCGCACCCCCAGAACGCGTGGCAGCGGAAACATGAGGTGTCATGGGGGCGCCGACCAAATCAAATATCACAGCACAAAGATTAAAGCAAACGACCTCTATATGAGACGTTTGAAAACATTACATTACCATAATTCAAATGTTTACAAAATATCTGGAGTTCGCATAAACCGTTAAGAGATTTCTAATACATTACTGATTATACAAAATACAGCTAAATGCAATCTAATCTCTGGATGTTTGAAAACAATGCGACTCGAGCTAAGCTTTCCATAAGCTTCCTACTGCGGCAGGTTACCTGAGAAATACATACTAAAAGGTCAACATAAAGTTGGTGAATTCATAGGTTTGTAAACAATCGTTTAGTTATGATCCACAAGATTTCAAGTTGTATCATTCAAAAATGGCAGTTAAAAGTATCGTTAGCCAACGATAAGTAAAAGTATTGCATAAAGCAATATAAGTATATCATTTGCAATGAGTCTCATAGTCGAGCTTAACGTTGTTTGCCTCCGGTAAGTGTACTAATCCGATACACCTCTAAATCACAAATAATATTGCATCCGTGTGTTGACTAGCGCGACTACTCCGGATGGGGATTGTCAATCACCGATAGTACTATCCAATAATATTCACGCATATATTAACGAACTATGATGGGTAGATGACTTTAGTGGATTAATCAGGTCTCATGCAATCCGTATAAAAAGTTGTTACAGTACTTGTGATCATAAAAGCAGTTGTATAAAACAGTTGTATGTATTCTCACCCCAGTTAGAAAACAGTAAAAATGGGCTATGAAACTCACCTTAGATTAGCAAGTAGCAAGCAAATATCAAATAAGCAAGCAAAGTCCAAAACGCAACCTTCTAACGTCGTAAACGTATAAGGTTGTGTAAGTAGATGTCTTATAAGACCATCTATAGCGATTGTATAAGTGGGGGTCAATGTCCACTTAAGCCAATCGTGTAGGTGGAGGGTTAATGTCCACCTAGAGCTAGTTCATCAACTAGTATGTCCAAATAAGTTGTTCAAGTTCGTTTCTTAAAAACGTGTACGACCCGTTGGTGAAAGTTTGTAATAATAATTCATTTAGACATTATTATCAAGTTTGTTTTGCTGTAAACTATTCATTAGTACATATCGTGTGTTGCAAACCGATTATTTTAGTTTGTATAAGTCTTAAACCGTAGGTCAAAGTTGGTCAACTCATTGGTCAAAGCTGGTCAAACTGGTCAAACCTGGTCAAACTGGTCAAACATGGTCAATCCTGGTCAAACTGGTCAAACCTAGCATCACTAGCAAAATGTAGCATCACTAGTAATTGTGGCATCACTAGGTTAGTGTCTCTACTTGAGACTTAGGATATTTTCAGAAAATGTAGCATCACTGGCAAAATGTAGCATCACTAGTAATTGTGGCATCACTAGGTTAGTGTCTCTACTTGAAACTTAGGATATTTTGTTCAAGTGTTCTAAGTGTCAGTTTCTAATTCGGGAAACTTTCTATGTTTAGTTTTAGGTCCAAGTTACTAACTAAGTCATCCAAACCCATTTTTGTTACCACTTTCCAAAAATAGTAATTTTTGTCGTTTTTAGAAACCGAGCCGTTTTTGTTGACTTGGTCAAACCTACTCGGTTTGACCCGAAACTTTTACCCAATCCATATATCAGTTTAAAGATTCCAAATAATTTGTCGGTTTGTGTCGGAGTCATCCAAAGTGTCGGTTTTATTTACACTTCTTAAAACTTCAAGATTCAACGTTTTCGGTTTATGTCGGGTCATTACGCCAACTGATTTCGCCTATCTCTATTCCAAATCAAACCTCAAAACTTTTACAAACTGATCTACTAAGTGTCTAGACTAACATGTCAAATTTCCAGCATTTAACAAGTCCGTTTACATATTAAATAAATTCCGCGAAAGTTCCGAACACAATTCTCGAAAACTAACAGGTCAGTCCTATAAATCGGCTCGTAGAGAAAAATGAGTACGTGTCTGGAAAAAGTGCAAAACACGAAAGTTGTAGATCTTTTCGAGACGAAGATTTCAAAAAAAAAATTCGTCTTCTAACTCTCAATATTTGATTTTATACGAAGTTTTCCTTGTAACAGCGTTTTTGGGACAGATTCTTGCATGTTAAAGTTTGCTTTATAAAAACGATTTTTGCACTTCTTTTTGGACATATTCATGTTAGATGAACATTATAACTTTATAATCAGTAGTAAATAAGTACTATAAGTGAAGGGTTTGATGATTTATACCAAAAAAAAATGATGAAGATGATGGAAGAGTTGGTGTTCTTGAGCTTGAAATTGATTCTTCTCCTTTTGATGATGTTGATGATGGCGATTTTGATGATAATATGGGGGTTTTCTTGTCTGATTTCCAGAAGTTTTAGAGAGAGTTTTTGGGAAAAATTAAAACCTTGAGTGTGTTTGAGTGAGAGTGAAAATGTGAGTGGTATGCATGTATGGAAAAATGGAAGTGTAAGGAATATGCAATCATCATTTTGCATGGAAAATAAGTGGGGGATGAGGGTGGCACATGGGGGCCGGCCTAGGGGGCCCCATACTAGGGTTACGTTTGTTACGTTTTACGTTCGTTTGCTCGGTTAATTTGTTACGTTTTACGTTCGTTTGCTCGGTTGCTTAGACGTTTACTTATACGTTAAATGTTTTATACGCGTTTTTAAGTGACGACTTAAATTTTGACATTTTTGATTGAAGTATTTATTAAAATACTTAAAAACATTTATAAAAATGTTCCGTTAATTTATCGACCTCGATTTGCGTGCACGTTTTACAGAGGTTTAATTGCGTAGCGTTTCAAATAGACGTTTTTCATTGACGACTATTATATGATGTTTTCAATAATAATTTCATACAAAATAATATATTCAAATTATTAAAATATATTTTGGCTTTCGTTCGATTGTCGGGCGCGTTCCGCGCGTTTCTGTTGCGTTTGAGACGTTTTAGCCAAAACGCCTTAGTTTTTCGTGTGTTATTTTAACAAAATAATAATATATGATAAATAACTTCTAAAAATAGATTCAAGTTATTTATAGAAATGTTTTCACCAACGTCGTATAATTTGTCGGACTCCGTCCGGTTGTTTCGCACAATTTCACCAAATTGCGTAAGCGTAATATAAATCAATTACGGGAGTGTATATTCACATAAATATACAAATAGTTACAAGTAATTACAAGTATTTAGCCTAATACTAAACTAAACACACGAAATTAGGATTTCTAGTAGGTTAATCAGTAACCCTAAATCGTCGGGTGTCACACGACCGCACGGAGCAAAAATTTGGTGAAGCCCACACTTGGTCGACCCCACCAAAACCGGCCCAAGGTGAGGGTCATCACCCTCTCACCTCCTTCCTCTTCTCATTTTCACTTCCTCATTCTCTTTCTTCTTTCTTTTTCTCTCAACTTTCACCACACCACCACACCACTAAATCACCAATTACTACCACCAAACGCACTCGAATCATCAAAATAATTAAAGAAAAGGAATCACCACGCAACGATCTACAATCCTATCTTTTCGGATTTTCGATTCGAAACTTTGTAAGTTTCCGACAAAATCCCGAAATCTCTCGTTTTAGCTTATTTTTACATATTAACGGTTTATTCAAGTGTATATATGTCCATTACAAAGGGGAAAACACGATTTTATAGCTTAAAAATGAGTTAGATTTGAGTTTTGGGTTGGAAAATCTCGACAGTCGCTGGGTACTGGACTGGTGTTCATCTTTGCGACACAAGCCTTGTGTCGCAGGTTGTGTCGCATAAAACCCTTTGTGTCGTGTTTTGTGTCGTAAAAACTCAGTTATGTCGGACCTTTTGCGACACAATATTGTGTCGTACCTTATGTCGCAAATACCATGCGACACAATCATTATGTCGCTGTTAAATCAGCATTATCCGCTTATTCGACACAACCCTTGTGTCGCTAAGCCCTTGTGTCGCACTTCTATGCGACACAACACTTGTGTCGCATGACAAATTTTTATGTCGCATATTGTGTCGCATAAAACAGAATGTTTAAAAACTCAGATTTTCACTAAGTGTTGGATTTGTAAAACCTTAAACTTTCAATCTACATGACTTCGGAAATACATTGGTACATATGATACAAGCATAAGACTTCGAAAAACAAGATAATAATGTTGAGATTATTATTACAAAACAATCACCAACGGGCCGTACACGTTTTCAAATATACAAGTCAATCAACCAAATCGTAGTAATTTGGACAAAGCAATCAACCAAATCGGGGTAATTTGGACAAACAACTACAAAGGTAGTCTTTCGAGATGCCCAAACAATTAATAACCATCGCGTGTCATGGACACCTTCAGGTTACAAGTCTTCGGACCACACTTCAAGGCAAATCAATCCAAGTTATTAATTCAAACTTCCAAGACTCAGGTGAGTCTCATGGCCCCTATTTTACTGCTTTTAATAAGGGGTGTGATATTATTGCTCATTTTGTTTTATAAGTTGAACGCAAGTACAAATCAAATCAAATACTACATGAGTTTCAAGCTAATCAATTTAAAGCCCTCCATAGCATAGTCTGGTAATACGTAGTAGCGTGAATGTTAGTATATGATATCATATAGAATTGACAATCCTCGTCCGAGATAGCACGCACTAACCGGTTAAACGGACGTATTAGCATTTGGGAAGACGAGTGTGGATTAGGCACTCGTAGGAGGCATTTCAAGTTAGGTTTCCTTAAGTAGGTCTGACAACTCAAGTTAAGCTCAGACTATGTGCTCATGGCTGTATAACTTTTATTTTGCTTAATTACATTTTAAATTCAATTATTAAATCTTGCGGTTCATACAAACATATGTGTTGACATACAAACCTGTGAGCTCACCAGCGTTTCGCTGACTAATTTTAGCATGTATCACAGGTGACCAGCAGTAGGTTGGACTGCTCAAGTAAGGATCAATTAGCTCGAGTCATCATGCAAACAATCAGAGATTTAGCTGCATTATTATATTTTGTACAGATTAATTATGTATTTAAATCTCTCAATTTCAAGCTGAGCTAATGTAAACAATATTTTTGATGTAAACTTTTGTTTTATGAATACAAGTCCAAAACGACGCATATAGTGGTCGTTCATTATATATTAAGTGCTGTGATTATTGATTCGTAACACCCAAATCGTGCTTCCGCTAAACAATAAATTTTGGGGTGTTACAGTCAACGGTCTCGGTTTGACCTGAAACTTTTACCCAAGTCTTAAATTGGTCCAATAAGTTCAACAAAATTATTGGATCGTGTCGGGGTTCATCCGAAGTGTCGGTTTTGTAAATGACAAAAAACAGCCCTTAGTGTTTCTATTTTTAGATTTTTCACTCGATTTAACCTCTCGTTTTCTACACTTTTTAGTCCAAACTAAGACTCACCAAAAATCACAGTTGGACATGCATATATCTAGTTCATTTCTGCATTTTATGGTATTTTTATAAGTTCATTTACTATTTTTAACAAAAATAAATATGAAGAGTGGTCAGTTTTGGTCCGAAATAGACACTAGCTCAAAGATCAGCTTCTACACCAAAAACTGTGTATTTCTAGAAATGGCCAAAGTAGAACTGTGATTTATATATATTTTGTAAAAACGTATTTCAAGCTTAGATTTGAACATTATTTTGTTAGATAATCAACTAGACATGTAAATATATTTAAAGCATGAAAATATAATGAGAGAAAGTGGTGGAATCATACCACAATCGTGTTCTAGAGAGATGAAGGTGAGATGATGCTTGTTTCTTCCTTTTCCTTGCTTTCTCTTGCCAAAAGGTAGTGTTTGAAGGTGGTTGTTGATAGTGGATGATGATGGTGTAGTGGTGGATGATGGACCGATTTTGAGAGAGAAAAGAAGAGAGAGAGACTAGTGAGAAGGAGTGATGGAAAGAATAAGAAACAATGGGAGTGTTTTATGGATCTTGCTTGGCATTAGGTCAAATGCAAGATCCATGAAACATGGAGGGTGTGTTTGGCCGGCTTTATGGGGCCCACCATGGGTGGTTGTCTCAACTTTTTGGTTCCTCAAATTTACGCTCCGTGCGGTGTTCGTTTCTCCGATCGTTTAAACGTTAAATCGTACTTTAAACGTTATACGTACGCGTTCACAATGGCATTCGAATTTCGATATTTTTATATTGAAGTATTACTAATAATACTTGAAAAACATTTATAAAAATGTTTGGTTATGGTGTCGGTACTGATTGCGGGTTCGTATTTCCGGTTATTTTAATCACGTGACGTTTTAATTAAACGTTTTCGTTACCGTTATAATTCACGATATATTAAGAAATCAATATCATACCAAATAATATATTTTAAGTTTATAAAATATGTTTTGACGTTTATTCGATTGTCGGGCGCGTTTCACGCGTTTTCGGTCGTTTCTGAGCATTTTATACGCTACGAAATACTTTCGTGATATTATCGAAATAATATTTAGAATTACATATGTGTATTAAATAATTTAATATATTTAGTTCACCAACGTCCGTATTATTGTATCAGGATCTGTCCGATATGAAAATGCACGATTCAAATAAATCGCGTACGTGTATATATTCTCAAATATATATAATGATACACATAATTAGCCTATTACAAAAATAATTACACGTATTACAAAGTGACTAGGACCTAATAATTTGCCCTAATTTGTCGGGTGTCACAACTACTCAGTGTTACGCTGCTTAAATACTGGTTATTACTTATTCCTTTACTTACGGTTATTATGTTTTGTTTGCATGATATCTTTGTTTGTGTTGCGAATATTGCCATGCTATTTACGTAGTTTGATACTTTGATTGTTGAAATATAGATATTAGGATAGTGGATGATATTTAATTCATATTTAACATGCTATGATTGGTGATTGTTTTGCTGTATATCTGGTTGAGTTTTACATGAATATAGACTTAATCAAGTTTCCACTCTTTCCAGTCTTTCACGTGACTATTGCCTTAAAATAGGATCTGATCAACCCTAATACTACGTAGATATAGTTATCTCATATTACAGTATGAAGCTATGAATATTCCATAAATCGGCACAGTACTAAGTACAAATACGTGGAAGCTAAGGAACTGCCGTAGGTTTATTTCATCGTGGAATACCTAGAAGTCACCCTTTTAGAATATGGGTCTAGGAAAAATAAAGCTGTGGAAATGCTCGCTGCACCGTACACCGTTAGTACACCAAGGTTAAAATACAGCTGTGGAAATGCTCGCTGCACCGTACACTGTTAGTACACCAAGGTTAACATACAGCTGTGGAACTACATTGATGTACAGTACACCGTTAGTATGCCTTGAGTCTAGAACACTGTGGATATGCCAAATGCACTATACACCGTGAGTATACCTTGAGTCTGGTACACTGTGGATACGCCAATTGCACTATACACCGTGAGTATTCCTAGGGATGAACGCCTGATAGCAAAGGAGGGTCTAATTCATGACGGAGTTAATTATGCTTAAACCTGATATAAATGAGTTCTGAAAAGAAAGCAAGTATTCGGCTGTTGTGACACCCGATCAAAAAGTCAAATTTCGCGCCAAATATAAACTTCAAATACTTCTAAATAAATTGTTATTGACAAAAATAATAATCATTTACTCGGGTAAAGTTTGAACAAATTTCCTCTCGAATAAAAATTTGTTTTAATTAGTTGAGACAACGCAAAATAAAGTTATAACTACCTTGGTCCGAAAATATTACGAAAACATTTCGAAACATATAAAAGAAATTATAGAGTCAAAATATTAAATTTATTCCTCAATCGGGTACAAAAACACGGGTATTTTGTACTGCAATTTGGGAGACAGTGTCCCCCACCGGATCAGTCAAAAGGGAGGGAAACCCCTCCCCACTTCTCATTTTCTCTTTCTCTTTCTCTTTCTCTTTCTTTCTTCCTTTTTTCTCTCTAACTTCACCACCCACCACCGTCACTTAAATCGACAAATAACACCACCAAACAACCTCTAATCTCGAGGCCCCTTTAGGGAAAAACGATCACCACGCAACGATCTACAATCCTATCTTTTCGGATTCTCCTCGCGCGGACTTGTAAGTTTCCGACAATTCTCGAAAACTCTCAAATCTTTGTTATTTTTCTGCGGTTTAGATAAGCTTAAAATACTCAAATATGGGTTGGGTAAATGAATCGGACTCAACGGAGGCCGGAAAACTCGTTTTTGGCTCAAAATCCAGCGAACAGCGGCGAGTGTCGCAGAGACAATGAACAGTATGCGACACTCCCTTAAGTGTCGCAAACAAGTGCCGCAAAAGTCTCAAGTGTCGCAATTTCCATATACGACACTTCAAAGCGACACTTCACCGAAGTGACGCCAATCCTTGTAACTGTACACTAGCGACACTTGCTTAAATGTCGCCGAAATCGAAAATCAGGAACCTGCGACACTTGTCGAAGTGTCGCCTATAATCAATTTACAATTTATGCGATACTGACTTCCAGTGACGCAACCAAGTGTCGCCACCTCATGCGACACTTCACTAAGTGTCGCTAATAAGACAAAAATCACATTTCTATGCTACACTGGCTGAGTGTCACTGAAAACTATTATTCGTTTATTAAGTGTCGCAGATAAAAGAAACTTCAAACGTAAATACGTATCAAACACTTTGGGTATAATCTAACCAAATAAACATCCATTCACTCATACGAAATCTCACGTGTTTAGGACACTAGGAGATTCTCTTCGGTACAACTCGTCACCTTAGGACCGCTCGCTCCTCAGGTGAGTTTCATAGCCCCACTATTTCAAACGTTTACTATTTTCGGGGTGAGACGCATGCTCAATTACTGTTTTCGAATTATATTAATAAACTTTTATAATTCACAATTAACTATATTACTGCCATGTAATACGAAATGTGTAATACTTAGGAATTACACCCACCATACTGTTTCGAAATAGTATCAATACTTAACCTAGATAGGTTACAATCATACACTGTTAGATTGTTGGAAAACAATTACCACCTCATAACTTGATTAAGTTATCACCATTCCTTGACCATATTGTCGTGAGACAATACTATCACTTATACTAGAACGGGTTAGTTCTACTTACATTGGAGGACGACCATACTTTTACAGGATTAGTCTTCCTTTTAGGAACTAATACTGCCCATACAAATCAGGATCTCTATATACTTGCCGGGCTGAGGCTAGGAGTATACATTAGAATCATACGTTAGTATAGAATCCTTATACTAATACAAACAACTAGGTGATGATTAGTCATACCTAGGATTAACGCAATACACTTAATATCTAAATATCGTAGATACGTATTTAGATACAATCAATTATTATCGTGTGCTACATGATATCATATTAGATGTGTTTGTTGATTTGATTTATATATATATATATATATATATATATATATATATATATATATATATATATACACACATACTTGTACTTTATCTCGAGCACTTGGTGCCATCTACAATTTAACTATGTATATAGGTATATATACATTTATACAAACACAATCTACTTTATTCGGACATGTCGTTGTACTGTCGGCTCAATTATCTCAAGTCGGGCATGTCGTAGTACTGCCGGCTCAATTACATACGTTGCTTGCGAGCAATGCGGTCGATGCCTGATTAGGCACAAAACGATGCCACGGTAAAGTGGGCACAAAACGATGCCACGGTATTGCAGTGGGCACAAGTACGATATCGCGGTAAAGCAATACACTCGATGGATGGGGGAGCTTATGCTCGTGATCCACACACATTCACGGATGGGCGAGCTTATGCTCGTGATCTGCAATAAGTTAACGGGTCGGTGAGATTATCACGCGAGGCCGTTAGCTCAATCATGTCCGGGTTAGCTTACACTAACTGGTCAAACGGACACACTAAACATTTTCAAACATAGTTCTGCGGAACTACAATCATTTTCAATCATGTCCGGGTTAGCTTACACTAACTGGTCAAACGGACACACTAAACATTTTCAAACATAGTTCTGCGGAACTACAATCATTTTCAATCATGTCCGGGTTAGCTCACACTAACTGGTCAAACGAACACACTAAACATTCAATCATAGATCTGCGGGTCTACAATTAACTGTTGCTGGATGCAATACACTAGTTACTCAATCATAGTCTGCGGGACTACAATTTAATTTTTGCTGGACACCACATATTATGCCACGGGGGCATCCTCACGTTTTAATACAACATAAGTAACGTCATTACTCGGTTTACAACTTAGGCATGTATTGCCTCACAATGATAGATTTAATTAATACCTGATAGGTATCTAGGCATGGACTGCCACTTTCTCTGTGTACTTAGGTACACACTACGGATTACTTAGGTATTCGATACCCCGATTATTGTATACACATCTCTGTTACAATACTATAACAATACAAATCAAGATCGTAGATCTTGAACTATTTTTCTTAAACATACAAGGTTTTACACTTTATGTTTCAACTAACAATCCTATGAACTCACCAGCTTTATAGCTGACTCGTTTTAGCATGTGTTCTCAGGTGCCCAGCAGGATTAGGATTTGCTACAAGATTATGCTAGCTCGAGTCGCATATTTTCAAACAACGGGATTTCTCTGCATAACTTTTGTATTACAAACTATGTATTGAAATTATTTTGCGAACTCGCAACTTGTATACACTTTTATTTTGGAAATGTATAATTATTTTCAAACGTCTCATTTAGAGTCGTTCGTTATTTAACTTTGTGCTTGTGATAATTGATTTGGTAACACCCGACCCGACCGCTTCCGCAACCCGAAATTTGAGGGTGTTACAGCTGTAATACTAGATGCTTAAACCGCTTAACTCAACATAACCGACAGCTCAACATATATAGCATACAATTTGTACTTACTTAGATAAACTCAGATAGATTTAGGTGTTAAGAAAGGTCAGATACATAATGGCAGTTTGTTACCTTATGCCTACACCCAGGATATATCATCCGTAGAGGTCGCTTAGTCTTTTAAGACAAGTGAGGGGGGTTTAAACAACCTGTTTCTTATCAGCATCAGGATAACCTAGGATTCAGTGACATATGCTTTTAGGCTCTTAGACTAAAACGTAGGACCCTAGTGTTTACACCGACTATCCGTTTGATGATTTGCCCAAGGTAGTCTCCAATCATCCTTATAATGAATATCATCCAGAAACCCTAATCATCGAAGTTTCAGCAATCACGCTCTACCTGTTGCCTACTCTCTGTTTTATTTACTTGTTTTATTTAGTATTAGATAAACCAACCAAAACCTACCGACTTTTATAAACCCATCCTATCAGAAAGCTCGTTTACGGTAAGTCCCTTTTAGTTCCATTCGCTCCGATTTTAATAACGACACTCAGAGTTATACTTACTGCTTACTCCCTAAAAGTAGGTAGTACTTATAGTTTGAGCCCCAGCTCATATAAATTTAAAACCTAACATGTTCACGTGTTGCGTCGTTGTTTGCAGGACCGCTGTGCCCACCTTAGAATGACCGCAACAGAGTCAGCACTCTGACGTCGCAACAGTAGCATAGATTTAGAGCTTGCTTTTATGGTTGGACAAGCTTCCTTCTTCTTTTGAATTATCGTTGTGGTTACCATTTGTGTAAATGGCACAAAAATATACTTTGATGACATGTGTCAGTTAAAATGTAAAGCCTTTAGTGATTGATGAGATGTACTTTTGACTTGGTAAAGTCAAGGTGGATAGTAGTAAATTTGAAGTTTGGTTGCATATGAAAATTCTAGGTGTCAAAATGGGTAATGAGTGATTGGTATGGTATCATTGGTTTAATGGTGAAAATACATGGACATGGATATGATATTGGAAGAAGTATGGGCAAAATGTCTAAAGTTGAATTTGATTTGGTTATGGCAAGTGGGTTGGAAAATGATAGTAAATTTGGTGACCAAATGGTTGAAATGGTCGTTAGTTCATTATTGTGTCAAAATGGGTCGTTTAATGGGTCGACATGTGGAAAAGTGTAAAAATGAAGATTTGAACCCTATTGATGTTTGTTTTGTGTTAAAATGTGCAAATGTGTAGGTTGGTAAGCGATGAAAATGAATGAGTCAAATGGTATAAGTTTTTGGTTATTAAAAGTGGTCAAAATGGTTACTTTTCGGATTTAAGTCCAAATTCGTCGTAAATGTGAAATTTAGAAAAGTGCAAATCGGGAAACCTTTGTTATGTCATATGTAAGGTGTCTGCAAAATTTCGTGGGTTGGTTGTAAACGAGTTAAAAGTTATGCGCGTCCAAAGTTCGTTCAAAATTTTGAGTTTGCTGATGCTAGGGTCTTACTCGGCAAGTAAGATATTGTGACACCCGGTCAAAATAACCCAAAATTAGCGCCTAATTTAAACTTTTAAAACACGTAATTACATACGTGTCAGTACTCAAGTACACAAGTATTATATATATATATATATATATATATATATATATATAAACCGAAACGATTAATTAATAATCACAAATACACGAACCAAACAAAACGTAGAAACCCAAAATAATAATTGGTGAAAAACATTTTTAAACAAAGTATTATTATTAAGAATAATAACTACGTACTCCGTTTGAAATTTAAATACATTTTAGATACTGAAAACTATCCGTATGTTTCTGGTAAAACAAAGATATATTTTTATATCTCACTTAAAACATTTTTACGAAACATTTTAATTAAAAACGTATACGAAATAATATTTAGAAAATTTTCATTTTTAAATATTATACTACATTACGATCGGGTACGCAAACACGGGTTAAAAATTGCCATCTACCTCAATTATTGAGGCCGGTTATATCAACCGACCTCAATAATGCAAAACACACACACGCTCACATATCACTCTCGGTCTCTTCTCTTTCTCTCTTCTGGATTCAATTTCAAACAACAACAACATAAACAAAATCATCATCAACTCCATCTTTGTTCATCATCATCATCATCGGATCATCATCGTCATCCTCACGGTCCAATTTTTCATTGTAAGAATCACTCACCATTTTCTTTAATTTCTTGTTTAAAATACGTATTATAGCATGTAGTAACATTATACTAAGTTGTTGGTAAGCGGAAATAGGATTTAGAACTGGTTTTGTATGTTTTCTGCACGAACAGACTCGAACCAGACCTCGGAATACGGCGTATTCAAGGGAATACGGCGTATTCCTGCCCAGAAAACATTTTTTTTCCCGCGCCTCTTCGGAATACGGCGTATTCAAGGGAATACGGCGTATTCCCTTCGAAACCAGTGAATACGGCATATTCAGACCAATACGGCGTATTCCCTTCTAAACCATTGAATACGGCGTATTCAAACCAATACGGCGGATTCCCCCGTTATATTTCATGATCCAACTGATCAATAAACTAGCCCGACGAATTCTAGCTAAAACAGAACAAGTAAATTTTCGAAAACGTCGACGATTTAACAACTTAAAACAGGGTAGCTTCTCGATGAAAAATTTATTGTAACGGATTGGGCTCAAATTCGCTCGGTCATTCAAAAACAACCCAATGGTCAAAGCTAAGTACCTTAGCCTAGCCAGTTTTAGGCCATTCGGGGTCATCTAGGGGTCGAAAATGGCATATTTCGGTTTTCGGACTCGTGCCAAATTTGTAACTTATGAAATAAAGAGTAACAGATATAATGAAACTTCAAGTATAATACAATTCGAATACATTGAACGTAATTAACTTAACGAACAACTAAACAAACGAATTATTACGCGTACACTTACAAATATATAATCTCACGTGTTTAGGACACTAGGGGATTACACTTGGAATACGTGCGCACTTTAGGATTGCTTGCTCAACAGGTGAGTCTCACTGCCCCTTTTTACTGTTTTACTTTGGGGGAGATGCATCGCTTGTTTACTAAATGTATTTGTTACTGAATATACTTGTTTACTGTATGTACTTGTTTGTTGAAAGTGATTGTTTACTAAAATTACTTGAACTACTAAATACATTTACAAATGTATTAAATTACTGACTTATTTACTTACTGATCTTAATACAAGTACAAAATGTATTATTCTACTGACTTTAATACAAGTACAAAATGTATTATTTTACCTATTTAAATACAAGTACAAACTGTATTACTTTACAAACTATAATACAAGTACAAAATGTATTATTTTACTGATTTGAATACAAGTACAAAATGTATCGTTTTACCGACTTTAATACCAGTACAAAAGGTATTATTTTACAAACTATAATACAAGTACAAAATGTATTATTTTACCGACTTTAATCCAAATACAAAATGTATTAATTACCGACGTATTGCTTTACTGAACAGCATGAGTTTCTATTTAATCCAATGAAGACCTCTGAATTATAGTCGTCAGTTATACGATAAGCGCGAATTTTAGTATATGGATCCATATGGGACTGACAATCCCCGCCTGGGGTGGTAGCTCCACCACGAACCGCACTAGTATAAACAGGCGTTTCTTATTCGTTTCATATGAGTATTTTGGATTAGTACTCACGGGGGCAAAATTACAGACGTGTTAAGCTTCGACTATAATGGCTCATGGCATGGCAATAAATTGACCGACTACACCAACTGTACTATACTTGTGAAATACTTGTTTACTGACTTACTACTGTTGTACAAATTATACATTACTGTTTTGCTGATTGTAAATGTTTTACTTACTGATTCACACAAACTGTTTATAACTGTATACTACAAACCTGTGAGATTCACCAACCTTTTGGTTGACCTTTTTAGTGATGTATTCTCAGGTACACAGCAACAGTAGAGTTGCTCTGTAAGGATGGCCGCAGGATATGCTAAGCTAGAATGAGTCGCATGCATAAACACTTGAAGATTTTATTGGCATAATCTTTTGTACTTTGATTATGTGTTTAAAATCTTTTGATTAACTTTGCGAACTCGCAATGATGTACTACTTATAACTTAAAACCTTGTACTACTTTTGTTATACTGTAATGTATTTCTAAAACGTCTCATTTAGAGTCGTTTGCTTGTACTTTGGTGTCTTGATATTTGATTAGTGACACCCAAAACTCGCTTCCGCAAAGCATTAAATTTGGGGGTGTCACAGATATGTACCCGGCGGGTATTGTCATTACCCGGCTGGGTTATCCGGTGGACACCTAGCCTCAAACGGGTAAGCCCTTTGTAGTATATCACAGATGTTGGAAGGCTGGGAGTGTGTATGGGTTACCCGGCAGGTTCCCCGCTCACCCGGCGGGTACCCTGCCCAAGCAGGATCGCGGCGCGAATATGTAGGATTACGGTACGATTATACAGGATTGCGGCACAATTGTTGTTTAGTCAGGAATTGTTTCGTTTGGTACCGTTGATTATCCGTTGCGTCTGCAAGCATTAGGATTTCACATTTCCGCATGTATGAGATACATAATATAGTTTTCACATATAAAAAAAAATTGTGCTAAGTGTGGTTAGAGCACAAAGAGTGGGCTCGTTTTTTCGCCGTTCAAGGTCGAGAACTGTGACACCCCGCAAATTTAAACACAATTTTCGTACAAAACACACTTGCATTTTAGGCTAATTCCCTAACTTAAAGTGAATTCACAACATATTTTAGAGATAAGTCTAGCAAAGCCCAACTAGTTAATACGCGTAGTATTACATATTTCGTAATTAGTATAATTACGTACGAAACGATTCGGAACCAGTCCGACAAAAATATATGACCGTTGGTGAACGAAATTTATTAAATAATATGACGTTATTTAATAACATTATTATTTACTAAATATTATGTCGATAATATTTAACAAGTATTTTGTATCATATAAAACATAACGTACGCGGCAAAAGTTCACGAATTGAACTAGACTACTAAACAAAATGAAACAAACATCTTAGAAACACAAAACTAAGTATTTGGAGAAATACTTCGAGAATAATTAACGTATAATTACCGTTAACTAAAACTAACGTTTAACAAGATTAAGCGCTAAATGAAATTACGAGTCAAGCACCTAAATATCTAAGGATTAACTAAACTAATAGGGAGACAAATCTTGATGCAAACCATACCCCCTTTGACTTGAAAAATCTGCCATACCACCTCATGTGCAACCCTATACTTTGCATTATTTAAACCTCATACACACACACAATCATTTACCAACTTATTTCACACTTTCATCCCACCTCTTGCTCTCTCTCGGCTCACTTCACCAGCCACAAACATCACAACAACCAACCTCCATCATCATCTAGATCATCTTGTAAAAGGAAGAAGGAAGAACAAGCAGCAACTTCATCATCATCTTCTTGATCACGTCCTTCTCCTCTTCATTTCTTTGTAAGGAACTCTTTATTATTCATAAATTCTACTTGGAACATATATATTTACATGTTAATATGTCCACTTAACCATTATATGTCCAAAACTTAAACCGAAACGCGTTTTTAAAACTCGAAAACCATAACAGTTTTATGTAACAGAAAAATGTACCCAATAAAATGAAGTTCGGAAAGTCAGCTTTCCAACGCCACCAACCACGTAATTATTCGAGTCAGTTTGATACCCGAAAATAATTTTTTCCAGTGACATAGACTTACTGTTCCGGCGGCCAGGAAACTTCCGCCTACTTCTTGAGATCATAACTCGAGTTCTAGACCACTAAAACGTATGAGACCAGTGCCAAAATCTCACAAATTATGTTGTCTTTAAAAAGTTCTTCTATAGCCTCGACTGAAAATACACGGATTCTTCCAGAAAATTCAAACCATGGAAATAGTTTTAAATTCGGACTAAACAGGACTGTTATACTTCTCGATTTTTTTAAAAATAACAAACAACCTCTAAAAGTCATGAAAAAAATATAGGAAGTACTTAAGATATGTAGGAACATTGTGTAAAAATTTCGGAACATTTCGATAACGTTTGCTTAGTCAAAAAAATTCCCAAATATCACTCTGACTTTCACTCCGAACTTTGACTTTCGGATGAATAGTAACTCCGAACTTTGACCCCCTTTGAACTTCGGATGAACAGTAATTTTGACTCTGAAAGTCAACTTTCGGAGTTGACTTTCAGATTTTATGCTAAATTCGGATTTCGTAGTTTCGGACCACACTTTCGGATACTTATACATGGGCATACTTTCGGACAAAATTATATATATATAAGTATAATTATAAATTCGGACACATATACGTATATACGTTCGGATATATATATATATATATATATATATATATATATATATACTTTTGGAAACATAAACGTAAACTTATTCATACTCTCGCATACACTTTTATAAGTATACAAAATAATTAAACACTTAATAATAATACTTTGAAATTATTATTACGAAAACTCATCAACGTGTCGTATACAATTTTAAAACACGAACAAACAACTAAACCGTTTGGACATATCTAGTTGAGTGAACACTAGCATGGATGGTCAACTAGGACATCTACTTACATATACTTATCTCGTACGTTTAGGATGTTAGAGACTTACCTTGGGCTTAAGCTTTGCTAGCACTTACATACCGAGCTCACGAGGTGAGTTCACAGCCCCACTTTTTATTGTTTTACTGCTTTCAACTTGGGGTGAAAAACATAGACAACTGCTTTTACTGATTGCCATAACTTACTTGATTGCTATTATGATAGATTGCTCCCAACTATCGATTATTAATGATTGTGATCATGTTTTAATTGGTAGCTAGAGTACGTTGGGACTAAACATATATGAATGTTTTCATACTATACATGCAAAACTAATTATAAAACGCTGATAGGCTTTTTATACAAATTGGTGTTTATGAAATAACATTTTCATACTACAAACTATTACAACTTGGGTAAACTATATTTGATAAGCCGGAGAACGACCGGTAAACTGTTTTGAAACATGGTTTCCTGATGGGCTTTCGTATTGGGTCCTACTGACTTGGACCAGATCCTACTGACTTGGATCTAGGGACACCTACTCTCCCTACATTGTGGTTGCCTGATGGGCTTTCGTATTGGATCCTACTGACTTGGATCGAGGGACACTTACTCTCCCTACTATTTCGGTTTGCCCTACAGACTTGGGAGTTAGATCCGACTGACTTGGATCAGGATACTTATTTTCCCATAAAACATATTTTGGATTAGGATACTTACTTTCCTACAAAACATATTTTGAATAGGATACCTACTTTCCTACAACTAATATGATACTTCTTTCCTACAAGCTATTAGGATACTAGTTTCCAACAATTACTTTTGATTAGGATACCACTTTCCTACAAATTAGTTTGAACTATGTTATGGGTGACATCCCAATTTAAATTATATTTGGATAACATTCCACAAAACGTTATTTAACTGTTATGGCAATAACAATTTGTGAACGTATTGGTTTACCAATTATTCTTGTAAACTTAAAACCTGTGAATTCACTCAACATTGTTGTTGACTTTTACTATGTTTTTCAGTGAATTAGCTGCATCTGTAAGCATGCACACCTTTTGGAACTAGGTGACCCATGGAGAATTTAGGATGCCATATTTTTGGAAAAAATGGATTTCTTTTGTATAACTAATACGCTTTTAGTCATATTTACGAAATCCACTTTTGTGTAACTTTAACTACTTTTCTACTCTACGATTCGATGAATCGTAAACTTTTGTAAACAATTAACTTTGGCATCTTAATATATTTATATTCTGCGATAATCATATGCTCTGATATGTACGAATGTTCAACGTTTACGTCGGCGCCCCCACTCGATCTAACGCTTCCGCAATCATCTGATAAACTGTAATCAACGAATTTGGGGGTGCGACAAGAACGCCGTGGGACGGCGTTCCCCCACTCCGGGACGGCGTTCCCAACGCCGTTCAAGCCCCAACGTCCGATTTTGGACGCCTTCGAGCAACAACATTTTTTTTTTCTTTTGGTCCAATGGTTTTTTTTTTTAAATAAAAAAAATCAATTTTTTTTTTAAAAAAGCCGTTGAACGGCATGTTTTCAAAAAAAATATATATATATTTTTTATTTTTTAAACCTTTATACATTTTACCTATATATATACAACACCTCTCCAACACTTCAAACCATTCATTTCATTCCAAAACACTCTAAAAAACTCTCCAAAAGTTATATATAATTCACCCATTTTCTTACCATGTCGAACAACCAAAACAACCCGAACAACCCGTACCATTTACAATCCAATTGGATCCCGTTCACAAGCGAGTGGCATTCCTCACAACCGCAACATAATCCATCATCTTCCAACCCACAAATCCAATGTTTCGCTTCATACGCTTACAACAACCCGACACCATATGCTCCCGTATACAATCCACAACCACAACCGATACAACCACCACCGCAAATGTCACCGGATGAATATGCTCAATTTCAAATGTGGCGTCAAAGTCAACAACAACCCAACGTCCAATCTGTTGAAGAAACCAACCCAACACCCGAATCATCCAAAAAAACCAAAGGAAAAAAGTCCAAAAAAGACTCACCGGCCAAAACAAAGAAAGTCGTTCCAAACCGTAAGCTTTGAACACCGGAGGACGAGCTTCGTTTGGCGGAAAGTTGGATTTCGGTATCCGAAAATTCCAACCGTGGAATTGACCAACAAGGGTCTTCGTTTTGGTATCTAGTTATGGATTTCTACAACGCTTGCAATCCACCATTCGTACGTGAGAAAGACGCATTGTCGTCAAAATGGACCAAACTCAACACGGATTGCAACAAGTTTCAAGGCGTATGGAAAAGTCTTAACGACCAAAAAAGGAGTGGTGAAGACGCAACCGATTTGTTGATCCGTTGTCACCATCAATACAAGGTGGAAAACGATGAAAAAAGTTTCACAAATTTCATGGCGTGGAACTTTTTGAAGGATAAACAAAAGTGGCTCCATCCGATCCGATTGTCGTCGGTAGACGAAATGTCCCTAAACGCCGCGAGACGGTGAATTTGGAAGCCTTGAACTTTGATGACGAATCGGAGCAACAAACGGAGCAAAACCCGAATGAGGGTTTATTTGGTGCCGATCCGCATCCACGTCCGCAAGGAAAGTCAAGAAAACCAAAGTCCCAAAAAACCGCGTCTTCTGGTTCGGCTGGTTCCTCTCGTGCTTCGTTTGATGAATCACTCGCAACAACCTTTGAAGGCATCCGGAGCGACAAACAAGGCTACTACAAGACGAAGGATCTCGATGCCAAACTTAGAATTTTGGCCTTGCCGACTAAGAATTTATCGGAGCAAGCGAGGTTCATCTTGGAAATGGAGAAGATGAAGATTTGCGAGACGATGAGATGGCCATACGAAACGGGAGCTTCGGGTTCGGGATCTAGGACCGGATATGACTGATTTTATTTCGTGTTGTATTTTCAATTTTTACGAATTTTTAAATCGTGTCTTTAAATTTATACATTTTAATTTTTAGGACTTGTAATTTTTATTATTTATTTTTAATGAATTAAATGTGTTTTTATTTGATTTATTTGTTTTTAAATATTAATTTATACATTTTATTACATTAAATCAATAAATAAAACAAATAATAATAAATTCCATAACACTGTCACCACGTCATATAATTCACAACATTTCACCGCTCCCTGAGCTCTTATAGCACTTTGTGCAGCGATTGTCTATGTGCCAGGTCCCCGATTTATTATGTCGGACGTTGCCGGTAAGTCAAGCGACGGCAAATAATGGGGTGGTAGTGAAACGTGAAGTGAGGGAGATTAGACGCCAGAGAATGATTTCGTGGGTTAAAGGGTTTGGTTTGAGGGGTATATTAGTCAAAACACTTTTGATACCTGTGTGTATGAAGTAATTGTGCCTGTGGCATTATCACCGACTTCAACTCTATCTACAAATTGCATTCTGCTGCAGCTTTGATTCCGAAAAATCCCAAACCGCTCCGCCGTCTTCGATCTCAGTCAGGTTTGCATTCCATACTCTCTAAAAAAACACCCATTCTTAATAACCCTAACACTAATAATAATTAAAAAGATACGGAATAAATCCACAATGTATACCACATATATATGTTTTTTACATGATATACCTTGCTAGTGTTCCAAAATTGAAGTTAAGAAATTATCATGTTATCGTCTCAGGTTCAATTTCAAGCGAATTAGTTAGTTTATAGATTTCATCATCATCATCATCATCATGCCTACAGTTAGTGTTGGAAGGGACCTTCTTTTCCAAGCCCTAGGACGCACTTACAGTGAGTTTCATTACTATCCTGCTTAATTTATAATTATTATTTATCAGTATTCTCTTTTTATACAATATGTGTTTACAATTTAATTGTTTAGCACAAGAGGAGTTCGATGAATTATGCTTTGAGTTTGGAATTGAGCTTGATGATGTGGTAGATATTTTTTTATACACCTTTATACTTGTATATATATTTATTTATGTGTTGCAAGATGTGCATTACTGATTTATATATTGCTTGTGTATGTATGATATGTCAGACAACCGAGAAGGCGATAATAAGAAAGGAGAAACACCTCAAAGAAGATGATGAAGAAATTGGTGCTGATGAAGAGATTATCTATAAAATTGACGTCCCTGCAAATCGGTAATTTTTTAGTACAAGTTATGTTGTTCAATGACGGAGCTTATATAGGCCAGGAGGGGGCTGTGGCCCCCTACCTCCCACAATTTGACCTCTAGTTATATGTTCTACACTACATAAGGCTATACATGTTAATAATATACTCCAATAGTCATCCCAAAGAAGGTTACATTTAACTCCACCTAATATTGCAAGCATAGTCACATGGAACTGGGAATGTTTCGGTACGGGAACGCGGTACGCAAGGTCTTGAAAATTCGGTACGGAGGGGTAGGTTCATTTCGGATCGCTCGGGTACGATGTACCAAATGATGTGGTACGATGTACCCAATATTAGCAGTATAATATGTTTTAATTAAAAACAAACTTTATAAGAAACTTGAGTGCTAGTAGTCAAGTTTGGACCATTAGATTGAACTTGTATTTATATTATGTTTAGGACTTAGGAGTACAAATTATGAAAGAGTAGGAACTGAAAATGAAAAATAAAAATCTGTCACTTTTGGTGATTATAAAGTAGTTAAGTTAGTTCTAGACTTTTTCTGCCACAACCATCTCTCTCTATCATCATACTTCTTGTTCTCCTCTGTTCTCGTTCCACCTACTCCATCTCATCTCAAATATTCTTTTTTTTTATATGTCTAAGAGTTTCCATCACAAATTAATATATCAAACTCAGATGTTGATTTTGATCATCATCACCACCACCACCATGTTAGCAACACCCATTAATTAGCATCCAAACCAACTCCGAAAAATCTCCACCGGTTGCCGGCTTGTTCCTCCACGACTCATACCTCCCACCACCTCTCTTCGAGTTTTTGTGTGTGTAAACTAGTAGTGAGAGAGAAAGAACTCAAGAAAAAGGAGGTTTTGAAGTGAAGAATTGAAGGAAATTGAAATTACACGTACCAAACTACATAAATCACCATACCAACGCGTTCCGGATCAACGTTTTCCAGGGAATAAAAACGCGTTCCACTTCTGATTCGGTACGCTGTCTTAAATTTTCTGGCACGCTAATTTTACCGATCTAGTTCGTGATCCCGAGCGATCCAGATCACAAAAGTACCTCGATCCGGAACGTAAAACGTGAGGGGGTCTGCGATCCATGTGACTATGATTGCAAGCATGTCCTTCCAGTTTACAGATTTGTTGTTGAGAGCCAATTAATTTTAATTGGTTATCTTATTCTTTTTGAATTTTAGTTTTGAAGTTTTCTATATTGTTAGATGAGACTAGCATTTTGAAATAATGGATTTAAACACTTGAAAAGATCATAACGTTGAGTAATATTTTCTTTTGTTTTTATATATTTTACTAGATTATGGACCCGCGATGACGCGGGATACACTGTTTGGTTTATAAAATAAAAATGACATCAGATTGGATAGAATTATAAAGTTAACCAAAAGAATGAAAAAAACGTTTTGAATGATATTATAATTGTTGATTTGACATAGTTATTGTTGTGTTGATTAGAGTTTGTTAGACTAAATTAACAGCTAAGTTAATAAAATGATAATTATCAAAAACATGTTTTATCCGGGCAATGGTTATTAAAATGATAACTATGACCAACCATGGTATGCGATTCAAAAAACTTGACACGATTAAACCTTAATACATTCTGATAAAACAGTCCAACGTACAAAAATGATGTGTCTTATTGCTAATAAAATGTAGACGACTCTTAGGTAGATGAGATAAAGCAATGCAATCTAGGTTTCTCCGTTTTTGGTATATTCAAATAAATTAATTTTACTTTGATGTATCACAAGAAGATAGTTTACAGCATTTGGAGCAACTCCAAAACTGGACAATTCAAAAATAGCTCCTACCTGTACATCCTCATAGTCGGTTATCACATTCTTTCTTATAGTCGCTTGGATTTTGTCACCCTGAAAATTTAGATAAAGTTAACAAGTTAACAGAAGTTTTAAATAGATCATACACTAAAATAAATGTAAATGATAATATAAATATAATGAAATGTTATCTACAAATTCATCGATAAAGATGATGGCCAATGAGGCGACACTCTTAGTGTTGTTGCGGAAGTATTGCTTCCAGAGCAACATAACCTTAATTTTAAGGTTTCATCCGCCTCTATCACCATTGACATCCACAACCCGATCAATTGTTGTGCAACAGCCATTAGCAATATGATATGTTTGAAGTACGAACAAAATTATAAGATTGAAGAGTAAGTAAAAAACGGTGGATATCAACCAAAATGAAGGGATGCTTTTATAGTGGGAGGAATATAATTATTATTAAAATAAGGAATTGCTATCGTTTTTGATTTTATTTTATATTTTGAGAGATTACAACCAAATATAAAGAAAGGAACAATTACACTTTGATACCCTAAAGAATAATCTAATTCTAAACTACCGACTTAGGTTAACATTCCCCCGCAAGTTCAGGGCGGTTAGCAATCTGTAACTTGGAACGCAAAAACTCAAACTTCTGAGATGACGAGGGCTTTGTAAAGATATCAGCAATTTGGTCGTCTGTAGAGATGAACTTGACATTTAATTTTCCCCGAGTTATTTGCTCACGAACAAAATGATAGTCAACTTCAACATGTTTAGTACGAGCGTGAAAAACTGGATTAGCAGTGAGATATGTTGCACCAAGATTGTCACACCAAAGTGTGGGTGACTTGCTATCCAAACCAAGTTCCTTAAGCAAGGACTTTAACCAAACCAATTCAGCAACAGTATCTGCAATAGCCTTGTACTCGGACTCTGTTGAAGATCGAGATACAATTTTCTGCTTGCGAGCATACCAAGAAATAAGGAATTGGTATCGTTTTTTATTTTATTTAATATTTTGAGAGATTACAACCAAATATAAAGAAAGGAACAATTACACTTTGATACCCTAAATAATAATCTAATTCTAAACTACCGACTTAGGTTAACAATTATAATTTATATTTATAAGTACATAAAAAAAGATACTATTATATTCCTCCCACTATAAAAGCATCCCTTCATTTTGGTTGATAACCACCCTTTTTTACTTACTCTTCAATCTTATAATTTTGTTCGTACTTCAAACATATCATATTGCTAATGGCTGCTGCACAACAATTGATCGGGTTGTGGATGTCAATGGTGATAGAGACGAATGGAACCTTAAAGTTAAGCTTATGTTGCTCTGGAAGCAATACTTCCGCAACAACACTAAGAGTGTCGCCTCATTGGCCATCATCTTTGTCGATGAATTTGTTAAAATTATTTCATTATATTTATATTATCATTTACATTTATTTTAGTGTATGATCTATTTGAAACTTCTGTTAACTTCATCTAAATTTTCAGGGTGACAAAATCCAAGCGACTATCAGAAAGAATTTGATAGCCGACTATGAGTATGTACCGGAAGGAGCTATTTTTGAATTGTCCAATTTTTAAAGTTGCTCCAAATGCTGGCCACTATCTTCTTGTGGAACATCAAAGTAAAATTAATTTATTTGAAGATACCTAAAATGGAGAAACTTCGATTGCATTGCTTTATCTCATCTACCTAAGAGTCGTCTACATTTTATTAGCAATAAGACACATCGTTTTTGTACGTTGCAATATTTTATCGGAATGTATTAAGGTTTAATCGCGTCAAGTTTTTTGAATCACATACCATGGTTGGTCATAGTTATCATTTTATTAACAATTGCCTGGATAAAACATGCTTTTGATAATTATCATTTTATTAACTTAGCTGTTAATTTAGTCTAACGAACTCAATTCAACACAACAATAACTATGTCAAATCAACAATTATAATATCACTCAAAACGTTTTTTTATTTTTATTTTTAACTTTATAATTCTATCCAATCTGCTATTTGCTATAATATAGTATAGTAGTATAGTATTTTATAAACCAAATAGTGTATCCCGCGTTATCGCGGGTCCATAATCTAGTTATTATTATAATTTAAAAAAAATACATCAAGATGTTTCGAGGTGCGACTCGTATATGTGAATGAAATTAAAATTAATTTTAAGTTTTATTATAAAAGCATTATTATAGTGAAAACGGTCATTTATGATGGTCAATGGTTGCCAAAAATTTATATAAAAGATGTCCATGTTTGAGCACTTATTTCAATTTAAAAATGAAGATTAATCTAATTAAGTGGGTCTAAGTGAAAATCGGTGGGGAATAGGTGTCATTAACTAAAATCTTTGAGGGATAAGAAAGAAACATTTTTAGGGAGAAAATAAATAATCAGGTGAATAAGACTATTTGTAGGACTAATTAGCAAAAAAAAACTTTGATTAATAAGCAAATTTTATAGAACCATTAGATGATACAATTAGAGAACAAATGGATGGGTAGATCTTCCTAATTTGTTTTGCTTTATTTAATAGAGAGATAATCTCCATAGTATTTTGCAACTATATTGACGTTTTCAAATATATACTGGAAAACATATAAGGAGTATTAAGCTATTAAGCTATACTAATGTTGGCACCTCCAATCAAACACTTCAAGTTCCGCCACTGATGTTGCTTGCTTATATTGCATTGACTTGTTATGTGCCTAATAATAATAAATAATAATAAATCATGGTATAGCACTATCTCTCACGTTAATTTGGTGCTGATTTTTGTTTGTGTTCAATGTTCCCTGAGTTTCACAGTGGATTTAAATAAAATTTCTAACATGTAACTTTATTAATGTTAAGTATTTAACTAGAATATTAACATATGTTAAGTATTTAACTAGAATATTAACATTCGATACAAAATATTTAACATGAAAGTTTCAAGCTACTCTGATGTCAAAAGATCCCAGCTAGTTATGTATAAAATGCTCATTTGATGTGCAGATATGATTTGCTTTGTCTTGAGGGACTTGTTCAGTCCCTGCGTATCTTTTGTGGGCTTGATTCCGTACCTAATTACACACTTGCTAGTGTTAGTAAGGAATCTATGCTTAAAATGCATGTTAAAGCTGAGGTATTTAGCTCATAAACCAACTCTGCTAAGTGCTATGTGTGTTTAAAGCACAAGAGCTCTTCAGATTCATATACGTATAGACGGCCTTTTAATTTTATGTTTCAGACATCGGTGATACGTCCGTTCGTTGTTTGTGCTGTTTTGAGAGGTATTACCTTTAACGAGGCTAGATATAACAGCTTCATCGACCTTCAAGATAAGCTTCATCAGAATATATGCAGGTAATATATGAAATTTATTTTTTGTTGCCAATTGCAATCTGTGTACTGCAATTAGTTATGTCTGTTGCATGCATCACAGTTCTCATTTTTCAGCTTACACATGTTTTAGGCGAAGAACTTTGGTTGCTATCGGAACACATGACTTAGACGCTATAGAAGGCCCATTCACATATGAGGTTTGTGAATTTGTTACAATCAGATGATGGTACTTGTTTATTGATGCGTCATTCTTCTAGTTGAGGAATACTTATCAACATGCACAGAAATGGATTCGTAAAACTTAATTTTAAAGTATATTACGTAATGGGATTACGACTGGGTATAGGGTTTGAAAGAAAGTAAAGAATAAGAAATAAGGGAATTATGATATATTATGATATAAAAAATTAAGGACAAAGAAGAATTATGGGCTCTTGCGTGTGAGAGAAAGAGGGAGGAAAGCAAGATGTGTGAGAGACTGTAATGCCCACCACTTTAGGTGGGTTTTAGGTTTTGGGGACGATTTCTTGTTGTAATTACAAAGTTCATACACCAAACATTTGTTTTCAGGAATCGTTCCGTAACCTACATAACAAACGCCATGTGTGAGAGAGTGTAATGCCCACCACGTTAAGTGGGTTTTAGTTTCTGGGGATGATTTCTTGTTATAATTACAAAGTTCATACACCAAACATTTGTTTTCAGGAATCATTCCGTAACCTGCAGTTTATATACTAAAAGCATGTATCTTACTCGAGTCATCTACATTCACCTTTCTGTGTACTGCAATTGGTTGCTATCGGAACACATGAAGTAGTGTATGTGCAAATAAACCCTTTAGGAATCTATATGCCCGTAATCACCCCAAAGTGTAAATATGAATACGTAATTTGTGGCGATGTGTTGCAATTAAAAAAATGAAGTTCCGGTTTTGTATAATATTTAATGCTCCATCTTTTATCTCATATTGTGCAGGCCCTGCCACCATCAGACATAGAGTTTAAGCCATTAAAGCAGGTAAAATGTGGCATTAATCGGTATGATGTATTATGAGTATCGACATGTCCCGACATGTCATGTCTACATTCAATTACCAATATTTTAAGATTAACTCATATGTAAAACTGGGAAATACAATGTTTGCAATGATTTTGATTACTCTTTGTAAGATATATGCTTATGCAGTGGTGATGACTTCTGTTTTAGGTGGAAACTTTCAGAGCTGATAAGCTGATGGAGTTTTACAAGGTAGGTTTTTGTAGATATATAGATAGATAGATACATTCATGTGTGTATCAGTGTATGTATTTATGTATGTACATATAATTATTCCACTGGTCTTCACTTTGATTTATTTTGTGGCTTTGTTTGACTTTTGTTATTGCAGTCAGATATGAAACTGAAAAAGTACTTGCACATAATCGAGGACTCTCCTGTTTTCCCTGTTATATTTGATAAGAACAGGTAATCTACCCTTCTTCAATAGTACTCTTGATCATTATGGTCATAGTATTTTGTTTTAATTTTTCCTGAACACATCGTCATTAGAATTTAGAACAACCACAGTGGTCAAGTATCTGTAACATATGAATCGACTATGAATTCGCAACTCACATTGTATGGTTTAAAGGATTAACGCTTACAAAATTTTAGTATCACTTCATTTCATTGTCATCTTTTTTTTTTCCCTTTGGTACTGTCTAGCTGTAAGTATAGTTTGCTATAGTTGTTCATGAGTTCATGCTGAAACACTTTAATGTCATTGATTTCTGCTTCGTAAGGTAGACTCTGTGTTCTCTGCTTTTAGTTAAAGGTGGCAAAATGGGTGGGTCAAGCTGGTTGGATAACAGGTAAAAATGGGTAATATTTGGTACTTGAGAAACAGGTTTTCCACTTTGGGTGAAAATATGATGACAAAAGTGTATTATATATAGCATCTCTGAATGAACATGACTTACGAGGCTCTTATGTGTTGAATACAATTTGGGTGGCTTTCGATATATATGAACTGTTCAACAATTTGACTACTTCCATCATAAACTAATATTTATATATTTTCATCTAACCCATTTGACCTGTTAAAGATAGAACAGAGCCAAAATCAACCAATTTATTAGTAAACGGGTCGAAGCTCCCACCTCTAGTTACAAAGTTTTTTTTCTTCATCATAGATCCATAAATTATTACGTACCATGTTTAGCAAATTTATGATCTTATAATCTACCACGGAACTGAATTTGCAGAATCGTATTGTCTCTGCCTCCAATAATTAATGGAGCACACTCAGCTATTTCTTTGAAGACCAAGAATGTGTTCATCGAGTGCACAGCTACTGATTTGACAAAGGCCAAGATTGTCTTAAATACAATGGTTAGGTGTACAGGAATTTTGTTATATGTTTCCCTTAATAATCTCTGCAAGTCAGTTGAACAAGAAAATGATTATGCACTTTTTACTGTAGGTGACTATGTTTTCTGTGTACTGTGAAAGGAAGTTTGAGGTTGAGCCAGTTGAAGTAATATATTCCAATGGAAAATCTTATA